>OZ012625.1:34731681-36010516 GCA_963942485.1 Pediacus dermestoides
AGCTAAAACATCATGACGACAAATCGATAATACTCTGCCTAGGATTAATGTCAGACTTATGTAGATGGAAGGGAAGCCTTTTCTCTAATACTTCATTTATACAGGGTCTTTCACAACCCGAGCCCCAGAGAAAACTGGCACGTGCCGACGACAATAGATTGCCAAAAACTGCAAGCAAATATGTTACTTCTGTTTGCATAACAAAGTTATTGGTCAATTTAAAAATCCAATAACTTTGTTATGCAAGCAGAAGTAACATATTTTCTTGCAATTTTTGGCAATCTATTGTCGTCGGCACGAGCCAGTTTTCTCTGGGGCGTGAGTTGTGAAAGACCCTGTATAACTAGGTTTGCCTTAAAAAATGCAGTGCTATTGGAAATTGGACATAGGTAAGTAATGTTATAATTATAGGAAAATATGAATTTCGTTGAATTCGGATGAAATACGAAAAAAATATGGTCCATCTAGAAAGTTTCCGAAACTTCGAAATTTATTATATTTATTTTTTGCTTGGTCTTAAAGATAGTATTTTTAATGTAGGCGGAATAATTGGCTATGAATATACCAACGAACAATATCAACCAGTTTCAGGGAGATTTCGTAAGGTACGTGGAAACAATTTAAATGCCATGGTCTGTAGAGTATCGACAATTAATCAACGACAAATAGGTATGTGTGTGAGTATAGAAACCATCCGCGTATCACTGAAAAAATGAAGCTAGGTATCAAGAAAAAAATGACAATGTTACATTTTCCAGAAACTTTCTAGGTGGACTATAGCATAGTAGTGAGCAAATAAAATTATGTTTAGTATAAGATTCGTTATCAGCGACCTCGAAAACTCTCATTTTCCAAATTTTGTGGGGATTGGACAACTTCTATTTATGATCAGGTTTTCTAGATTTTGGAACACTGTGCATTACCTCACATTTAAGTTACAAATTGCCTTGCAAAAATTGATGGAGGTTCGTGTGCTTCTCCAACCGCTATCTTGAAAATTAGGGTGCCAATAGTTTTTTCGAACTTTTTCGTTTCCGGTTGTTCCCGTAAAATGAGATTAGTGTATGTATGTACATTGAATGAAAAAATTTCAAGACTATTTTTTAGAGAATTTAATTCTCTAAAACATATAATAGAGATATACAGAGGGTTCTATTTGAAAATGTAATGTTTTCGATATTCTAACTTTGCAAAATAAAAAATACCTACTAAAGTATTAACTTTATTATTATTAAAGTGAAAGTGAAAGATTTAAAATAAGTGAAATATTCGTTGTTTGAACTTGCTGATACTTGGAAGTCAATTGCGAACCCCCTGTATAAGATGATGTTATTGTTGCAGCACAATATTCCTTAAATGTTACTTTTTACAAATTTCTAAATTACTTATCGAAAACTATAATATAGAGTGAAAACAAACTTCATTTTTTACACCTTCAATTTTGTCAATATTTTAGGAAATGTGCAACTATCTCGAAAACTGTTATAGTATCTCTCGGGGGACCTTGTAATACCTACGTCCCCAGATGGCGGATAGGTCTAGAGAGAAGGTATTCTGATTTAAAACCCTGGCCTTCCAAGTTGGGAGTTGAGGCATCGGGCGAACTCCTCGATATTCGGAAAAATTTAAAAATGTTAAACGATCGGAACTTCGAAAACGACTTAAGCTACGGAAATGATAACGAATTTTGGAATTTGTAATACTCAAAGCCAAAGCCTCTCCCGAAAAATGAATGAAGTTATTTCAGAGAAAGTGGACCTCACGGTAATTACAGAGACCAAGAAAAAAAGAAAACTATGCTTCACAATATTACAAAATTTTAATTTTTTTTTAAGAGTAAGTGTAATGAACTGATAATATAACATCTAGTTTAATATAAATTTTATATAAGAAATATTTCTGTACAGAAATTATCTGTCAATATATATATATATATATACGTATATATACCATATATATATATATATATATATATACGGTATATATACGTATATACTAATTTTAGATGTTATTTTTAATTATAAGCATAAATAAAAAATAAGTTACCTCTATAAATTGATGTACAAGGAATTTGAGTTATTTTGATTTTCCAATTTCTATTGAATGATGGACCACTGGTTACCACCGACAGGGTTATTGGAGTGTTTGTGCCTGTACCAGCATCTACATATACTGAAAAATAAATAATAAAAATAAACATAACATTAGTTCCTCCTTTTAAATGGAGTTAAATTCCAAATTTTGTTAGTGGCGCGATATGGCGTTGTAACTTTTTACTTGAAAAGGCGTCTTTTGTTAAAAATGTTGTTTTATACAGTCGTTTCGAAAATTAATCATTAATTCAGCTTTAAATAATGTGTTGACAGTTTTTATATAAAACTTAATCTTTATACATATTTGCTCAGTTTCGTTCAGAGATAGAGGAAATGGGTTATACTAAATTAAAAAAAAACCGGACAGTAAGCTCGAAATTACCTTACAGTCAGGCAATATAATGTTATCCATTTAGATGTAGGTATGTATTAAAATGGTATCAGAGGGGTGCAAAAATCTAATAAGGTTAAAATATGCGATACGAAAATGATAATTACTTTCCTCATTTGAAATAAAATGTTTATATTAAAATGTGTATACCTACTTTATTATTTTATCGAAAACTGTAGTATTGGAGATTATGTTCCTAATATTGAGCCAGTGCAGTGGTGTAAAAGGATTAAAGACTGACATGTTGGATTAAGGTCTGTAACAGAGTTTTTTAGTGCAACGAATTATGCACTCCCCTTCCTTGTTAATAGCGTTTCGTTAAATAAGTTTTGAGAGTTTTGAGATCTTATTATTACAGAATTCCCTTTACATAATTTCTTTGTTTTTTTGGTTATATTTATATTCACCATCGACTTTGGCTTTTTCTAAAAACTCGAAATTTCCAACATCACACCATTTAAAGAGGTTCTGTTCAAATAGAAAAATTGTATAAAATCACACGTAAAATTAAATTTCCTAACGGATAACTTCTAACATCTTTAAGGAAATTGAATTTTTCAGGAAATATTTCGTTAATCTACAAAATAAGATCTCTTTGATAACTGACAATTTCTTGTACTAAATGCAAGTGAATGGGCACGCTATCGCTCAGGCGTAAACTCGTCCTCGGCTGGTAACTATTACTAACCTCCCCTAATGCTTAAATAACTATTTAATTTCCTGATTAGACCCTATGTTACATCCTGGAAAACCGGAAAAGGGTTACCACAAGTACTACAGAATGTTCTATGAGCATAGATTTTTGTTAATTTTTCGAATTCCGGCACTGCGATTTTTATTTAAAAAAACCTTTGAGTTGAAGTTTTAACATTTTTACTTTCTTATACGAAGTAATAAGAAAGCCTATAGTAATCGTGATTTCTTTCAACTTCGAGATTTTGATAGATTTACACGTTTTGACGGCCCCTGAATCCATTTTAACCGAAAATTCAAAAAATTTATCAATGTTTCCATGTTTCCCCTAGTTATTTGTATAACTAAAATTATATTAAGTGATCATCCAAGGGGAAATAATATTTTACTAGTGTACTCAGGGCCGCCGCGTGGGTAAGTGGCCCTTTGTGCAAATTAAATTTTAGTGCCCTATTCCATGATACAAGATTTGTAAATTAAAACAAAATTAATTTCAAAAAATGTTTATTTTTCAAAAAGTAATAAATCTGCAACAGTTTCAAAAATTATACATAAAATATATTAATCATCGTGGAGACATGGCGCCCCCCGATGAGGCGCCTTTGTGCGGGGCACAACCTGCACACCCGCACGCTGCGGCCCTGAGTGTACTCCACAGTTGAATGTGTCATATTATATTATAATTATTTACCCACACCAATTATTGTAAACCGACTGATGGGCGCTTAGTCCAGTCAATCTGTCGGGAAAAAGGCTCGTTTTGGGAAAAAATTACCCGGTAAACTTTCTCTTCATAATTCATTAGGGGTTCATGTGGAAAGCTTAAATTCAAAAACTCGGGAAAATCCTCGGACCCATTTATTGGGAAATCCAAGAAGTGTTTGGATTTGATTTTACGCGAGAACAGTGAGTTGCAGAAGAAAATTTTGTTAATAAATATTGTAGAGAGCAATATTTTCTACAATTTATCTCAAAGGATTGATGAGCTACGACGAAAAATGCTAAAAGTAGAGGGCGACAAAGTACTCAAAAATGAGTTTTTTCATTTTTATACATCGAAAAAAATATAAATATATATATAAATATAAATATAAATGTTGACAAGCGAAGAAAACACACAATTTTTATATAAACGTTTTTTCTCTTCAATCGACCGTTTCGGAGATACAGCATGCAGAGTGGAAATGTTAATCGTGTTTGCCTACTATTTTTTCGATGTATTATTATTACTTTGAAAATAAAATGTTCTAAATTTACATCTAATCTTTTTTGCGTTCTCAGATAAGTATAATAAAAAATATCATTCATTACTTCGTGTTCGGCTTCGCCTCCAACAAGAATTTGTCACGCGCGCACGGAAAAATCCGTATTGCCTTATTGAAATATACTATTGTATAACGACAACAACAAATATCAGTTAATTAATTTTCTTCAAACAGACCTCCAGGCTGTTCGCTTTGAGGTTCAGCAGGCGTTTGAGGTTGCGGATCGTCTAATAGTCGAGACAGCTCTCCAAAGATCTGCTGAGTATGACTCTACTACAATAATTGACGAAGACATTGACCTTTTAGTATTGCTTGCCACTTTGGAAAGTGCAAAACGTACAACGTACTTGAAAAAACCGAGCCATGGAAACACTCCCGAGCGAATCTACTACTTTCCACAATCTTTAAAGAACGACACTTTGAAATTTCACGTGGTTTTCCTTCATACCTTCAATGGTGTGTGTATCGAAATACACTACTCGAAACTCTGCATGCTGTATCTCCGAAACGGTCGATCGAAGAGAAAAAACGTTTATATAAAAATTGTGTGTTTTTCTTCGCTTGTCAACATTTATATTTACAGTTGTGCGTAAAAAACTTTTTTTCGTTGTAAAAAAGTTAAAAATAGTATATTGTAATACAAGTGCGGAAAACGCATCATGACAATACGAGTGTGAAATTTGCAATGCGAGCGATAGCGAGTGCTGCAATCACACGAGTATTGTCATGGGCCATTTCCGCAAGCGTGTTACATACGATTTTTTCTACGAAAACGTGGAATTCGTAAAAAATAAAATTATTTGTAAATCTTTTTCTAATTAAAAAAAACATCAAGTGAGTTTGTTGTCATAGAACTGAAAGCTCATAGCTGTTGACAATTTATAAATTGTGTCCTGTCATCGAAATAATTTTAATTTTGAGATCAAATTACGTGAATATAAACATGGAGTTTCAAAACTAAAGCGAAAGCGATGAACTAATGTGCACTCCTCCGGTTGTTAGATATTAAATAAATGTTACAATTATAACTAAATGTAAGTACTTCTTTATGTTTTTGTTTGCGTGCGGAAAGTTTAAAAAATGTGTGCGGAAAAAAATTTCCACACTAATTTTCCGTACTAGTTTTTCAAAAGCCTACTTTCAAGTTCGATTATCTTGTCAGAAAAAACGTCATTCCGCATTTTCGTAGAAAAACTCATTTTTGGGTACTTTGGCGCCCCTTACTTTTGGCATTTTTCGTCGTAGCACATCGATCCTTAGAGATAAATTGTAGAAAATATTGCCCTCTACAATACTTACTAACAAACTTTTCTTCTGCAACTCACCATTCCCGCGTAAAATCAAATCCAAACACTTCTTGGATTTCCCAAAAAATGGGTCCGAGGATTTTCCCGAGTTTTTGAATTTAAGCTTTCCAGATGACCCCCTAACGAATTATGAAGAGAAAGTTTACCGGGTAATTTTTTCCAGAAATTTCGACAGATTGACTGGACTAGCTTGCTAATTGAAAAATAAATTAGCAACAGGATATCTCAAATTCGAAAGATGACGACTTACGTATAACACGTGATGCGTTAAAAACAAGAAGTATTACTTACAATGATTTTCCAAATTGTTTCCACATATCGGAGGTATAGGATTACCCCCAGAGACAATAAATTGATCATTGTTGCAAATATTGTTTGTCGTTTCGGGTCCCATTATATTAAATTGGTCGAAATCCAACCTAGAAAGTTTGTGACATTTTAATTTAATATGCTGTGCATAGTTTCAATATGTTTTGCATTAAATTAACGGGTGTCCAATAAGTCTTTCAGTCAGGGTGTCTATGGAGTTTTTTGCATTTCATTAATAAACACAAAACTTAAACCGTTACAACCTCACCTCAAACAAAACGTCATTTAAGACGACACAATTAATGTTTTATGATGGTTGCATGAAATAGCTATTAATGCAACAAGTTGCAAAAAGACATTGATTTTGACACGTATTGCATTCAAGATTTCTTGTGACCGCGTTTTATAACAGACTATTTTCAAAAATAATCATCTTAATCGAACATTAAAATTGGACAGTACGTATAGACAGACATCAGGCTGCTATGCTTTTTTAAATGTCAGTTTCCATTCTGGTTACTAGATGACGCACTTTTAAACACTAGTGCTTAAAAGTATGTCATTTAGCCACCAGAATGACAATAAAACAGTCGCTGTTATAAAACGCTGTCACAAAAATTATATTTTAAGTTTTGTGTTTATTAATGAAAAGAAAATACTCCATAGTTGCCATGACTGAAATACTTATTGGAGACCCGTTAGTAGCAATCGCATTGTAATTAAAAATAAGACGATTTATTATACGGGAGACAAAAAAAATTTTGACAACTTTTATCTTCGTATGTACATGTGCAACTTTGTAAACTAGTAAAACAGACAAGTTGAATAAAATCACCATTTAAATTTTCCTGTTATTATTTGCTATGATTTTCTACGTAGTGCATGGGTCTGCCATATCTCTTATTCCTAGCAAAAAATTTCCACCATATAGAGTGTTCGGTTTTTCCTGGGCGCACACTCAATTCTAAGCATTCGGTATACCTAAACTTATTGCTTTTGTAGATATTTTAATATTTTATATCTCTTTTAAATATTACAAATTTGAAACATTGTATTTTTCATATGGAATTCCTTGTAGTCGTAGGTACATGGTAGAGAATTTAATTATCAACATTTATCAATAAATATTCTTCATACCTAAACTTAATACTTTAAGGCCTAATTTTTCCATTAATACATCCATAATTCCAACTATACAAATTAATTTACTTTATCTACTACCAATTCATAATAGCCTTGATTTGACATTAATTTGAGTAAGGTAAGTCAGATTATTACGCAACATGTGTTTTAAAGAAATCATTACCACACTGAAATTTCAACAAGAAAATTCTTTGTTACAAGTATTTATAACACAATTTTTACAATTTAGTATCTTTATAGGAAAGTTTATATTTGTAAATGTCTAATTATAATATAATATATATTGTTTAATTCTTTAAAATTTGTTATTAACATTGAGTAATGACACTTCATACTCTTAAGTTTGATTTTTTGAAACCTGGAGAATTTTATAATAGCGTATCTACCTAGAAAAAACCCTAACTTCACGTTAGATAACTGAAAAAATTTTTAGTTTTATTTTATAATAAATTAGTTTTATATTTTAATAATAAATATAACACGGTCCACGTCCCAGATTTTTTGGTGTATAAATTGTTTAATTATTTGAAAATTTATAATTCAAATTCATTGTTGTGTAGCGCTGGCTAGTTTTTACACAACTTAGGTTAGGTAGTCCAGTACGACAACTTGACAACAACTACTGAGCAATGTCGCTGGAGATAAATTCAAAATTCATTTTTAATTATTTGGATGGTAGAAGATAAAATCTTGTATATTACACGTGGGATATACACACATTAACATATTCGTCTGATTACAGAACTCGTCTACGACTCGTTCTGCAATTTCCAGACTCTTATGTTAATGATGTTCATATCCCACTTATAATATAAATAACTATTAGAATCTATTATTACTACAATGGTAAGCAAGAAAATTAACTTTTAATTAAGGTTAACTATCGGTTAAAAAACCGTCAATTGCATAATAGTATATTATATGAGCGATTATAACTGCCATTATTCACGAAAATGATGTTTGAGCCCACGACCCGTAGGCGAGTGGCGCAATTCATTTGAGTAAATAATGGCCATAATCGCGAATGTAATACTATGCTTTTTCCACACCTATTAAAGAAATAAATTAGACTCAAATTCGATAATTTTTTGACACTTATTTAATTACTGTCAAGCTAGTCGATTGTCAAGTGCAGAAAGACTTGATGGGGGGCGATTTAAAATATCATTGGTTCAGCAACATTGAATTATGAATTTGTGTATTTGTGATTGGCCGGATACACAGTGAATAATGAAAATAATTCACTGTAGTGAATTATAGGCACGATTTTCCATGAAAAAAATACGAATAATTGACAAATAATTAAACAGGTGTGGAAAAAGTTTTTAATCCCAGTATAATCATCAAAACGGATAAAAGGCTGTAGAAACGATTGTTACTTTATTGGTTATTTTGCAAGATTAAAATTTAATATCGAGATTATGGTTTTTAAAACCGGCCCGGCGTGTTGACAACTTTTATCGAAAAAAGGCAGTGAATTTTATTACAAATATTTTTCGTTTCAGGCATTTTTAATACAATGTGTAGTTCCCGAGATAAAATGTGGAAAAGGAAATATTGACCACCCTTTTCAAGATTTCGGCCTTAGCACCACTTAATTTTTCGGAGACTTTTAGTATGATATTCGAGTGACTAAATACTATGTATTCATCGAGTCTCCGGCTTACAAAATTCATAAAAATCTCGAAGTGGAAAAAATCACGATTATACATACGGATAGACACGATATATTTTTAGGTATGATTTTTTAATACGTTCTGCATTGTCCTGTATAATTTTTTATCTCCAATCCAGATTTTTTTTTTTAATTTTCTATACAGGCTGTTTCATTAAGGGTGGCCACCGGCCATATCTCGGAAACTACTGGGCATAGAAATTCAGGGAAAAAAAAATTTATTACTAAAGTGGCCATGAGAAAAACCTGGAAATTATTTTTAAGTTCCGCATTTTGCCGCAACTGAAAAGTAAATATTCAAATTCTAAATTTCTCCGAAAATTCCCACATTAAGGTATACCTTTGGTAACATCATTAGAAAGCTTGGACAATTCTGCATCATTTTGGTTTAAGGCTCATTGGCGTACCGACCTTAATAAGAGTGGGGGAAGCTATTGAAAGTGTAATCATTTAAATCACTCTAACTTCTAAACGACTTATTCGATTTTAGTAAACTTAAGCTTGTTTGGAAGAGAAATGTAGGTACTTTTAATTATCGCATCCAATGGTACACGATAGTTCCTAATAAAATTGCTAGAGGGCGCAATTTAATATAATAACAGTTTTTTTGATTTTATCCCGAAAACTTAAATTAGACGGTATAATTATGAGATCATAATCGGAAAGTAGATTAAATTTGCAAGAAAAAACTTGAAAACCGCAGCTCGATATCTTCTTTCGTTTCAGAGTTATTGCCAAAAGAATAATCAAATAGTTTAGCATACCTTTTCAGTCTACAATTTTCAACATTCAAGAGATAATTGCTCGAAAACTAACTCTGATTGGGTATACAAAAATTATACAGGACAATGCAGAATTTATTCAAGAATCACACCTAAAAATATTTCGTGTCTATCCTATACTTCATTATTACTTCGTATAAAAAAGTTAAAACGAAAATAGTAGTTTAATAAACAAGAGTGTTAATAAGAGCGATTAATAATCGAAACGATTTTAACGCGTGAGCGCAGCGAGCGCGTTAATGAGTCGAGATTATTAATCGCCGATTAACACTCATGTTGATTACAATATTTTTTTGTCGATCGCTCTTTATTAGAATGAAAATAATCTAATTTTGTTCCATGGCAAAATCCAAATTCTGACATAATATGCAATAAGTCAAAATACCACTGACATAATTAATTAATTTCGGCAGGTGTCAGTTCCAAATGCATGTTTCAATAATATAATATATTGTTGGTTACCTAGCAAATCTCATAATCTCAACAATGTTTTTAATGTGCATGTATGCATTAAACTGAGTTATTAATACACTCCTTTTATTACATTAACTAGATCTTTAATAAACGATCGACAAAAATAGTAGTTTAATAAACAAGAGTGTTAATAAGAGCGATTAATAATCGAAACGAATGAGTCGAGATTATTAATCGCCGATTAACACTCATGTTGATTACAATATTTTTTTGTCGATCGCTCTTTATTAGAATGAAAATAATCTAATTTTGTTCCATGGCAAAATCCAAATTCTGACATAATATTCAATAAGTCAAAATACCACTGACATAATTAATTAATTTCGGCAGGTGTCAGTTCCAAATGCATGTTTCAATAATATAATATATTGTTGGTTACCTAGCAAATCTCATAATCTCAACAATGTTTTTAATGTGCATGTATGCATTAAACTGAGTTATTAATACACTCCTTTTATTACATTAACTTGATCTTTAATAAACGATCGACAAAAAAAGTTTTTTTCACTACTAGTCATAGGACGCGTCATTATTGCCTATACTAGAATGCCGTGAAGTTTGATTTTTCTACCTTTTGTCAATATCCAGTAAATAATGTTGGTTAATTATTTACCTTGGTAAATATTGAACAAATTTATATTTTTTGATAATCCAGTAACAGCTTTAAAGAAAAACACAATATGATTTAGTAGGGCCAAGAAAATCTATTTAATGGTTTTTTAGGAATTAAAATCGCTTAATATACTACTAAAAATAAATTAAATTTTAAAAGTTTCCATATAATTTGAATAACTTGAATCAATTTATTTATTTATATATATATCATATTTAACGTAGAGAGAAAATTGTTATTAATTGGACTATTGCAAGCAGAACTTAAAAGCAATGTATGGTGTTTTAATAATGTGAGTAATCTCCTTGTGTATAGAAACTTACCAAAAGCCAAAATTCTACAACTTTTACCTTTGTGTCAAAATCAATTAATAAACAACTGTCACTACTGTCACATTATTAAACAAAAGACATTTATTTCATCTAAATGAATTGAATAACGGGTGATCATTTCAATTTTAGCTCTAGTTATCCATGAAAATTTAAGTCATGACTTTGATTATGATTAGCTCACACAAACAAACAAAACAAATTAATTGAAATGTCAAATTTATGAATTGTCAGTAGTAAACAATAAATAGTGAACTAATCAAAGTCATGACATCAATTTCCATGGATAACTAGAGCTGAAATCGAAATGATCACTCGTAAGGGTTTTAAATTATAAATAATACCGAGAGATCAAAAATTATCTTGGTCAAAGGTGGTCATGAAATGAAAAACGACGGTCTTAACTTGTATCATCCTTTTGACGTTTATCAAGTTATGTGCCATACAAGAAGGTATAACAATAGAGGAGAGAAAGCTCCCGGATGGGTGTAGGCACAAATCCGTTGCCAGTTGCTATGACAGTGACAAACCAAAACAAATACTTGACCAATAACGCGCCTTATTGACGCTAGCGCATGCGTAGAAACTATCAAGTACGCTTGAGTCCATTTGAACGTGCAACACTTTTTGACCCACGAATTCAACCCCCACGCCGGGGATCTTTCTGTCCTCTATTTTATACGTCCTTGGTGCCATAATAAGTATTGACACGATACTAGCTCCGACAATTATTTAAAAATCCATGACCACCTTTGAGCAAGATAATTTTTGATCTATCGGTACTATTTATCAACAATTATAAGAGTTAATAAAACTAGTAGTGAAGAAAACTATGTATAAAACACGGTAGAGAAGTCTCTTATAGCCTTAGGGCCTTATATCCCTCGGCGCTACGCGCCTCGCGATCTAATCTTGGCCTTCTGTCTATAATACTGAACTTCTCTACCTTGGTATATAATATACTATTATGTTCACACAGCTTTTATGATTTCATGCTTACAATTGACAGGATGACAGGAAAAGCCAATAATATACAGGGTGATCCGAAATATATTATTTGGTCTTGAAAATCCTTTACTATGACTAATAAATTAAATCAATAGAAATATGTAAGTCCCACGCACTAGTTGAACATACTGTACAAATGGTTCAAATTCGTCGTGACACATCATGCATGTTTAATTTTAATTTATCAAAATGTTGTTATGTTGTAATGTAGGTATCTAACTAAAATCCATTTGTAAATTAAAGTTTACCTATACTGACACACATCCGGATTTGATTTAAGAATAGTGACTTGACAGGAGCCTGTTCCATCATACTGATTGGGATATCCATTATTAACGAAGTATGTTCCGTTTTCCCTAACAGTTGTTCCACAGGAAGCCAGAACTGTGTGAGTTTGTCGCAAAAGAGACCAAGATTAATGAGGAATTTACACAAAAGCGGATGCGCTGCGTAAATGGAATTAAATTCTCAGTTTTAATATACTTACACATGCAGCAAGTTCCGAATCCGCCAGCACATGGACCATTGGAAGTACCTCTTTTCTGAGCACATTCGGATGCGGTTACGCAGGTGCCGTTGTCGCCGGTGGCTCCCACACATTCCTGATTACTAAATTTAACGTACGTGAATAGAGAGAGAACTGAAAGAATTAAAAAATGCTATAAGAGATGTGTTGAGAACTGGTGCGTAATTTCAATTTATATAGAATTATTAAAAAAGAATGGCCTATTAGACTTATGTATGCAAAACAATCAATACCTAATGGCGTAATGCTGAACTTTTGTACCTATTATCCATAGGTTTTCAAGGACCCCTTATGGATAGAAGATAATGGCAAATTATCCGGTTACACCGAAACTAGAAACTAACTACTAACTTTCTTATTTTAAATTTAACATCCTGTATATTATTATATTTTGGGGTTATACATTTAATTTAATGAAAAATTTAATTTAAGAGCTGCTAATATCCCATATTCATCTAATCAACAGTACTCAAAAAACTAAGTTTTGTCTCTTAGAAGTTTGTGATAATTAATAAGAGATTACACAAACGCCCTACTGAAGGTATTTTTACTGAAAATAAATGAAAATGTTTCCTAGTTCTTTTTTTTAATTTTTTTTCTAAAACAGATTTTTCTGTTAGATAATAGGTACTATGTTTTTGTAGAACTTAACATCCTTTTTTTAAACGAAAAAGCTCGAGTACTATGAATTTTAAAATTGAAATATCAACTTTATTACTTTCTTATACGTAGTATAAGGAAGTATTGTAATCGTGATTTTTTTCGACTTCGAGATTTTGATGGATTTACACGTTTTGAGGGCCCCTGAATCCCTTTTGACCATTTTCGCCATGATGTCTGTCTGTCTGTCTGTCTGTGTGTATCCACCATAACTCAAAAAAGACTTATCGGATTTGATTCAAATTTCATATTTAAGAGTTTGAACAAATTTGTGGGTGCCACATTCAATGTTTTTCATCTAGCACCAAAACAAGTGACAGTTACCTGAAGACATTTTCAGGTTTTTTAGGAATATCTTGAAAAATAAACAATTTATGAGATTTTTTTATTCTTTAACATTGATTTAGAATTGAATTTTGAACAAATTTTGTTTGAACTTTTTTTTGAAATTCCGTCAAAAAAATTTCAAAAAAACTAGATATTCTTAAAACACTTTATATTTCTCATAGCGCGCGTTGATAGTTGAATTCGATGGTCGAGGTAGACCATGTGTTTCATTATATGGCTGCCAAACGGAAGGTCTCGGGTTCGAATCCCAGAAGGAACGGACCATTAGTTTTTTTTTATTTTACTGGTTTCTATGGCACCGAAAACAATAATAATGAATAAATAAATGTAATTTCATACCGGGAGATTTTTTTAAGTGAGTAATAGGTCAAAAATCTAAAATAAAACACATTTTCGTCGTAAAATTCGGTTATAATGAGTGGGACAAGGACAGATTTATGCGTATTGCTATAAGTGCGACAGAGACTATTTGAAAATTGCTGGAAACCTTCAAAATTTTTACAAGAAATTTAACTTAATTTATTTAGGAAAAGTAATTATTGTGATACTATCCGTAAGTATAAGAAAGTCATGTGTTGGGCACATCAGATATTTTTTAATTTGAACTCCTGTTTTGTATCTATCTCATGTTGTAGAGAATTAAATTATCATTTTCGTTAAGTATTCAATTCTTTATTTATAGATATTTTGATATACATAGGTAGGTACATATGTATTTTAGTTGCCACGGAAATCATTTATTTATAAGTCCATAACTGATGACAATATTAAAATCATATACATTGTGCCCGTTTTCAAACCGAAACATAGGGATTTAACATTGTTTTTAACATTATTGTGAATTCCTGCTCGCCAATTCGGCTTAGAGAAAAGATTTTGGTATAGAATAATTTACGAAAACTTGCGTGCACATCACATTCTATTACGTTTAATTACTCATCTTTTAATTTGTTTTAAAACAAACCCGAACAAAAACAGCACCTTATCGATCGTCGATCATCGTTTTAGAAGTATAATGTAAACGCACCAACATGAAACATAGACCTGTGGAGAACCAAAAGACAAAAAAATTGATGACGTGCAAGCACGTAGTCGTAAATTTTGCTATACCACTGGAATGAGAAAATTATTGCGCATCGAATGACATCAAAAACTACATTATTTTCAACGATTTTTATTGAAAAATATTAAATTATAGTTATATTTTAAAAATGAGTTACCTACCATGGTTTTTTAAATAAAAAATTGTAATATATTTCAGGATGTCAACAAATAACAGAAACTCATATTTGCTAGCAAAATTGGTATTACATATACTTATGATTAAACTAGCTACATAACTTTGGGTATAAGTAGTAGACATTTTAATTCTCTAGATCTCTAGAACACAGAATAGAAATTTTCTTAGAAAAATAATGTTTTTGGTATCAAAATTATTATGAAAAGCAAACATCCAAATATCTCCTATTGTTTGGGTTTAGGAAATACTTAATAATAAACACTCTTATAAGATATGTGGAGTACCATTAAAAAATAAGATATGAAACCTTAATTTTCTAATTATTAACTCTCAATTTTAAACACCCAGTGTCCCTAGATAATTTTACTGTAAGTATTTCAAACTATTCTTTAGACCTGCTCTCTTTTATCTAATTTATTTTTTGAAATTATTAACTTACTGCTTATAGATATACAATAAACAAACCTCTCATGATTGGCCAATTTAAATCGCTTCCCCGACCCTCGACATTTTTTTTAAATCAAATTTAATATTAATTAATTAAAAGTAATAAATATTGCGAACAAATTAAATTTGTAGTCACTTACATCGTCCCCTTCGAACATTATTAATATTAAATGGAACAAGTCCCTTATTTCTTTTAACTTGTTGAGGATATAACAGATCGTGCTGCCTTGCATTGCTTTTTAATCGATTTTGATTTTGGGATATTTCACAGGTTATTTCATTTACCACTAAGAATAGTAATACCACATTTTTAAAATACATTTTTTCTCACAATTTTTTTTGTAAACACTAATTTAAAATTAACCATAAGATTTTAAGGTGAAAAGTGTACTAACACGTCCAAAAGCAGGTAAGTGTTTTTATAAGTTTCGCGGTAATTTCAACAGTTAATCACCGGCACGAACACTTTAAATTAGACTCGAGTATTGTTATAAGAAAAAGAAACCATTTAAATGTAATGTAAATGCACAATATTTGTATAGTACATACATAAATAACTAAATTTTTTATGAATTATCCATTATCATTATATCTACAATGAAAATATACCTATCGAGTGGTCCACGAAAAATACTGGAAGTGGTATCATTTGGTTATTTCAGATACAACAATGCTAAATTTTTTTACTTTCTTAAGAAATAAAATGTCTAATGTGTCCAACACATGAGTTTCTTATACGGATAGTATCACAATTACTTTTCCTAAAGAAATTAAATTAAATTTCTTGTAAAAATTTTGAGGGTTTCCAGCAATTTTCAAATAATCTCTGTCGCACTTATTGCAATACGCATAAATCTTTCCTTATCCCACTCATTATAACCGAATTTTACGACAAAAATGTGTTTTATTTTAGATTTCTCACCTATTACTCACTTAAAAAAATCTCTCGGTATAAAATCACATTTATTTATTCATTAGGTATTATTGTTTTCGGTACCATAGAAACCAGTAAAATAGAAAAACAAATATCTGATGTGCCCAACACATGACTTTCTTATACGGATAGTATCACAATAATTACTTTTCGACCCTCGGATTCAACTATCAAAGCGCGCTATGAGAAATATAAAGTGTTTTAAGAATATTTCGTTTTTTTGAAATTTTTTTGACGGAATTACCAAAAATGTTCAAACAAAATTTGTTCAAAATTCAATTCTAAATCAATGTTAAAGAATACAAAAATCTCATAAATTGTTTATTTTTCAAGATATTCTTAAAAAACCTAAAAATGTCATCAGGTAACTGTCACTTGTTTTGGTGCTAGATGAAAAACATTGAATGTGGCACCCACAATTTTGTTCAAACTCTTAAATATGAAATTTGAATCAAATCCGATAACTCGTTTTTGAGTTATGGTGGATACAGACAGACACACAGACACACACACACAGACAGACAGACATCATGGCGAAAATGGTCAAAATGGATTCAGGGGCCCTCAAAACGTGTAAATCCATCAAAATCTCGAAGTCGAAAAAAATCACGATTACAATACTTCCTTATACTTCGTATAAGAAAGTAATTAATGGTTCTTCTAGGATTCGAACCCGGGACCTTCCGTTTGGCAGCCAAGCCTCTATGTCTAGTCTACCTAGACCGTCGGATTCAACGATCAACGCGCGCTATGAGAAATATAAGTGTTTTAAGAATATCTTGCTTTTTTGACGGAATTTCAAAAAAAAGTTCAAACAAAATTTGTTCAAAATTCAATTCTAAATCAATGTTAAGGAATAAAAAAATCTTATAAATTATAAATTTTTCGACTTCGAGATTTTGATGGATTTACACGTTTTGAGGGCCCCTGAATCCATTTTGACCATTTTCGCCATGATGTCTGTCTGTCTGTCTGTGTGTCTGTCTGTCTGTATCCACCATAACTCAAAAACGACTTATCGGATTTGATTCAAATTTCATATTTAAGAGTTTGATCAAATTTGTGGGTGCCACATTCAATGTTTTTCATCTAGCACCAAAACAAGTGACAGTTACCTGAAGACATTTTCAGGTTTTTTAGGAATATCTTGAAAAATAAACAATTTATGAGATTTTGTTTGAACTTTTTTTTTGAAATTCCGTCAAAAAAATTTCAAAAAAACTAGATATTCTTAAAACACTTTATATTTCTCATAGCGCGCGTTGATAGTTGAATTCGATGGTCGAGGTAGACCATATGTTTCATTATATGGCTGCCAAACGGAAGGTCTCGGGTTCGAATCCCAGAAGGAACGGACCATTAGTTTTTTTTTATTTTACTGGTTTCTATGGCACCGAAAACAATAATAATGAATAAATAAATGTAATTTCATACCGGGAGATTTTTTTAAGTGAGTAATAGGTCAAAAATCTAAAATAAAACACATTTTCGTCGTAAAATTCGGTTATAATGAGTGGGACAAGGACAGATTTATGCGTATTGCTATAAGTGCGACAGAGACTATTTGAAAATTGCTGGAAACCTTCAAAAATTTTACAAGAAATTTAACTTAATTTATTTAGGAAAAGTAATTATTGTGATACTATCCGTAAGTATAAGAAAGTCATGTGTTGGGCACATCAGATATTTATTTTTCAAGATATTCCTAAAAAACCTAAAAGTGTCTTCAAGTAAGTGTCAGTTGTGATGGTGCTAGACGAAAAACATTTAATGTGGCACCCACAAATTTGTTCAAACTCTCAAATATGAAATTTGAATCAAATCTGATAAGTCGTTTTTGAGTTATGGTGGATACAGACAGACACACAGACAGACAGACATCATGACGAAAAAGGTCAAAATGGATTCAGTAATAATATATATAATATAAATAAAATATTAATATAATAATAATAATAATAATGTAAATCCATCAAAATCTCGGAGTCGAAAAAAATCACGATTACTATACTTTCTTATTACTTCGTATAAGAAAGTAAAAAGTATAATAGTAAGTAATCGTGATTTTTTTCGACTTTGATTTACACGTTTTGAGGGCCCCTGAATCCATTTTGACCATTTTCGCCATGATGTCTGTCTGTCTATATCCAGGATAACTCAAAAACGATTTATCGGATTTGATTCAAATTTTATATATTTAAGAGTTTGAACAAAATTGTGGGTGCCACATTAAATCTTCTTCATCTAGCACCAACACAAGTGGTACTTACCTGAAGACATTTTTAGGTTTTTTAGGAATATCTTGAAAAATAAACAATTTACGAATTTTTTTTATTCTTTAACATTTATTTAGAATTGAATTTTGAACAAATTTTGTTTGAACTTTTTTTCTGAAATTCCGTCAAAAATTTTTCAAAAAAACGAGATATTCTTAAAACGCTTATATTTCTCATTGTACGCCTTGAATCCGACAGCATAGATAGACTAGTGACGTTGAGACTTGGCTGCCAAAAGGAAGGTCGCTGGTTCGAATCCTAGAAGGACCATTTTTTTTTTATTTTACTGGTTTCTATATAGTACCGATAACAATAATATTGAATAAATAAATGTGATTTTATATTAATAACGTATTGTACTAAAATTGATAATTTCGTAACTTCATGGATATCATAATCGGTATGTTTTGATGCTCAAGTAATTTTTGATGGCTAAATTAAATATTTAGATATGAAACTGTTAAAATTCAACCAGACAATACGGTTTGGGTTATCAATTGAAATAATTTAGGTCTCAAATATAATTATTGGTGGCAAAAGTTAAATATTACTCGGTTAAATAATATGAAATGTTTTTCCTGTCTTATAGTTGTCTTAGGTACTATTTTACCATATCTACCAACAAATATTTCTCCCTCAAAATTTTTATTCCGCTTCAGAATGTATTTTCTTGTATTTTCACAGTAATAGGCACATATTAAATGCTTGATCAAAAGACCACTCGTACAGTATTATTGTGAGAAGATCGCCTCAACACATCACACTATGAGCTTTGTGCTTTGTTAAAATTTATAGCGCATGAATCTTTCGCCGAGAAAAAATATAATAAAACAGTGAAAGTGTAATTATAATACGGAACGTAGATTATGTCAACAATTTGTTATTGTTTATTTCGTGCACTATGTATTATCGTATAAGGAAGTATTTAAATTTCTATTAAAAATAAAATTGTTTCATGTATTGCATCGTAAGTGTATGGGTTACCGCGTTAAAACAATTTAACGTATGTATTTTCTAAGTGACTTTTATTGTTCTCCCATTATGAAATATGAACTTGTAAATGATACTTAAATAACTTTCTTTCGGGATGTACCTAATTGTTTAATGAATTTTTTAACTACGAAAAATATAAGTAGATTTTTACCTTCTAATAACTACTTAAGAATAAAGCTGAGGTGCCACCACTAAGACAGCGGTTGTGTTTTAAACTTTTGTGGCGGTATTTTAACACTTTACTATACCCAAAAAATTCTTCACCTAAAAAATGAATTTTTAGCGAATAGGTAGGTAGATATTAAAAAAAATTGTAGATGGAAGGAGATTCTGTAACTCAATGTGCCGAAAGTTTTCAATATACACATAACAATGTTACGACGTTTTGAAAACAGAGAATTTCCTCCATGGAGTTCTCCAAAAACGCTAATATTAGCAGCAACTTATCCCCCGTCGTAAAAAAATATATTAATAAAGAAGAATGCATGTAGTAGGACTTATATTCCGGCGGAGTATAACACAAACACATTATCTGCCAAAATGTATGACAGTTGCAAAATTACTTATTAAATTGATTGTCATATTACGATTAGAATGATTCCATTTGAAAATAAAATATTGTATTTTATTCGGAGTATAAGCACTTTCATGTGACTCTGTATGGAGTTAATTCACCTCGCTCCGCTCGGCGCTTACACTTCCATACTTCGTCACATAAAGTTTCGCTTATACTCCTAATAATATAATAGATATTTATTTTATTAGGAGTATAAGCGAAACTTTTATGTGACGAAGTATGGAGATGTAAGCGCCGAGCGGAGCGAGGAGAAGTAACTCCATACGGAGTCACATGAAAGTGCTTATACTCCGAATAAAATACAATATTTTATTTTCAAATGGAATCATTCTAATCGTAATATGACAATCAGTTTAATAAGTAATTTTGCAACTGTCATACATGTTTGCAGATAATGATATAACTTATACTCCGCCGGAGTATAAGTCCTACTTATACGCCGCTCAAGAGTCGTGTCATAGAAATGAAACTTATACCTTGCCTACTCAGTCTAATAACACCATGTTTTATGCCGTTTGAAAATAAATATCTATTACAATACTTTCTTATTTTGTGTAAAAAGTAAACAGTGAAAAAGGAACATAGAACGCTGGTAATTAAAATTAATGGACCATTCGTCAGAAACACGAAAATATGGAGCAATTTTTTGGTGACTATTAATGTTATTGAAGACCGTTCTTTAAGTTCTTACTTTATTATACAGGGTGTCCCAAAATTAGCCTGCCAAAATGAACCAGCTGATTCTACGTTCAAAAATAATGCAAAAAGTTTTAATAAATATAGGTTGAAATATGCTTTCTAAGGGAGCTACAACCCCCCGAAAGGGAGGCCCCAAAGAGGAGTTTTCTGTAATATCTCTGCAATTGTTTGAGGTAGATTCATGAAATTTGGTGAGTTTGAAGCTTGTATAATTGACCATATATTTCTTTTTCCAATTTTCAGAAATTTTGCCAGGGGCGTCACATACAGGGTGGGTGCTGGGTAAATTATGCCCCATATTTTTTGTGTGGATAATTTTTAAATTTTTTATATCAAATTATGAAACTTGGTTTATTTTTACACAAAAAGGTCGTCTCAGTCGACCTTTGAATCTTGAACCGTTTTCGAGTAAAATCGTTTTGAAGAAGTCACGTCCATAAAAACTACACTAATAAAAATAATTACAAAATTGAAAAAAAAATTTGATTTTGATATTTTGTTTTTATTATTAATATTTGACGAAGAAATGCTAAACGAAGTAATAAATACCTATAAATTTTAATCTATTGTCTACTTTTGATAAATTTTAGTTTGGTGATTATTTTTATTACTGTATTTTTTATGGACGTGATTTTTTCAAAACGATTTTACTCGAAAACGGTTTAAGATACAAAGATCGACTGAGACTACCTTTTTTGTGTAAAAATAAACTAAGTTTCAAAATTTGATAAAAAAAATTTAAAAATTATCCACACAAAAAATATGGGGCATAATATACCCAGCACCCATCCTGTATGTGACGCCCCTGGCAAAATTTCTGAAAATTGGAAAAAGAAATATGTGGCAAATTATAAAAGTTTCAAACTCACCAAATTTCATGAATCTACCTCAAACAGTTGCAAAGATATTACAGAAAACTCTTCGTTGGGGTCCCCCTTTCGGGAGGCTGTAGCCTCCTTAGGAAGCATTTTTCAACCTATGTTTATTGGAACTTTTTGTATTATTTTTGAACGTAGAATCAGCTAGTACATTTTGGCAGGCTAATTTTGGGATACCCTGTATAGGTACGAAGTAAGATTTACACGTTTTGGAGGCCTCTGAATGCATTTTGACTATTTTTGACTGGCCAGAGACCAACTTAAAGGAAACTAGAAGTAAACTTCTTGATGAAGCTACTCAACTTGAAGTGTTGAGGTATTTCACAGTAGATAACAATTATTATATTGCACGAATTAGTTCGTAAAGCGCTAAAGTTCATAAATTTTATCTACAGAAGATGCAAATAGATCAAGAATTAAGTGAAAAGAAAATAATTTTGATCGATGATTTCAATTTCTTGTAAAATTGTGCTAACCCAACTTGATAAAAAACAGTATGATTAATGTATATTTTTTCTTAGGCCGTGTCTAGAGTCCCGTCAGACGGGTGCCGATTGCGCTCCCGTTAAAGGAGTTTGACCTTATTACCGATTTATGCTATTACTTAAAGGAAAAAAAGGACTAGGTATACCTACATAACAACCTAACCTGGTCCGTGACTTATAACCGCTCCGAATAAATAAAGCATTTACTTAAAATTAAAAAAAGAAGGAAACGTATGGAATCGAACCAGCAAAACTTCTACTGCTAAGCAGATGCTCTAGCTCTACACCACAGGGACTTATACCAAAGCTGGTATTTATTCTGGACAAGAACATTACAAACTTTTATGACGTCACGCACCCGTCTGACGGGACTCTAGACACTATTGAGATCTGACATTTCTGACTCGACATCTCTTGGCGCCAGGCGGAACTGTCGTTAGTACGTCGGAGATGTCAGATTACAAATGTTTAATTTTTTTAATTCTTTTTATTAAAAGTATAAAAATATGAGCTGAGTGAATCCAACTCCCAATGCTTCTAAAGAAATACAATGTTTATTGCGCGATTGTGGGTTGCAATAGCAGCTCCCTACTCCCTGTAAAACATTTGAATATATTATATATTCTTATTTAAAGCTATACATGTAAGTATAGGTAGAAAAAATTATCTGTGCATCTATAACAAACACTAGCATCTAGCGCTCCACTACTTCTAAAAATCATATCATAATCGAACGAAGCATAAAAAAAATCAATTTGATAAATTCCAAATTTGAAACTGCACAAAACTAGAATTGTTTATATCATCATACCTAACTATTTTTTTCTGCTTTCTAAGAATAGATTTTTGTACAGGCGATAAAAGTTATAGACCTCAAGAGGATAGGTACTTTTTTGAGTTTTCGACTGCAACTTGAAAACAATCACAAACTTAAAAACGCATTTACTTACACATTATTTTAGCGCATAAAATGACGCCTGAACGAATTTTATTTACATACACGATAATATGTTTGTTTAGAATTAGGCGATTAATAGGTACTTATACCTCTTTGAAATTTTGCTGGCTTGGATTTGTCTCAGCGCAAGGGCCAAGAGCAAATTTTGGCTGCGGAAATCGACATTAAAAAAATTCACTCCTATCTTTTTCCGTGTATTTTAGAAGTGACAGCGTACTAGCGACGGCCATATTGTAATATTTGAAATAAGCTCCGCCCCTATGTCAGATCTCAATATTTTCTTAACGAAAATGTAAACAGATACCTATAGGTAATTGGAGTTTGGAGTAATTGGAATAAATAAATTCCCGAATTTTTCGTCAAGTGCAAAGTTAGCAACCACAAAAACTTAATGTTTTAACATATTTTGGACAACACAGTAATTGTGCCAATATTTTTTCAAGAAAACAAATGGATATTTGTCCAAATAATATTTGGATATTTTGAAGAATCTGATTGATCCCTTACAGAATGTTTTGAAACGTGAGTTAATGCAGTTGGAAACAAATTTTTGAGTGAAGAATTGCTTCATTTCTAAGTAGATGAAGCTTCAGCACATCATTCTTTATCCGTCCAGTAGTGGATGTGATCCATAGAGAATATTAACCAATGATGTGATCACAAACAGAAAATTAATAACGATTGTGTATTGTGTGCCTGTGTCACAGAATGCTATTCTGTGCCTGTGTCCTGTGTGGATCATCGTTTTTCACGCAGACAAGTTTGGCTGTTTCTCGTCCCGGACAGACGTAATTTGGGTTGACTATGAGTAGTGAATATAACACAAAAGATATTTCTGTGGTAGGTATAACAATTATAAATTCAGAACATCGCAGAATGGAAATTGTTAAACAGTCGTTAGTGCAATTATTATGAACAATAACTATTTCATATTACACGTTTTGTGTATATTTATAACTTAAGCTTACCGAAGAGGGCATTTTTTTGTATAGGTACCTACCTACATATCTGTTTAAATGGTTATGTTTATTTTATTTTAATAGGTACATGTTCAATTTTGCACTTAAATCTACTGTATTTCAGTGTACTAACTAATTTAATATATTGTGACTGGGTCCGGTCATAAGTCAGAAATTATTGAGACGAGACGTAAAAAAATTAAAGTTAATTTTTTCGAAATACCTACTCGAACACAAATCAAACGGATATAATTTTACGTATTTTGATATTTTGGTTAGGTAATTTATTTCAGTAAGGTCCGGTATTTCAGTGTCAGTTTAAACCAAATTTGGGTAAACTTCGTTTAGAATATACAAATTTAAAAGGATAAAATTCACATTCTAATTGAAGTTTACCCAAATTGGGTTTAAACTGACACTGAAATACCGGACCTTAGTATATAAAAATATCTGATATGTCCAACACTTTCTTATACGGATAGTACCACATTTACTTTTTCTAAAGAAATTAAATTAAATTTCTTGTAAAAATCGTGTTTTGAGGGATTCCAGCAATTTTCAAATAGTCTCTGTCGCACTTATTGCAATATGCATAAATCTGTCCTTGTCCCACTCATTATAACCGAATTTTAGGATAAAAATAAGTGTTGTATTTTAGATTTTTGACCTATTACTCGCTTAAAGAAATCTCTTGGTATTTATTAATTATTATTGTTATCGGTACCATAGAAACCAGTAAATGACAAAAACAAATGGTCCTGCTGGGATTCGAACCCGCGACCTTCCTTTTGGCAGCCAAGTCCCTTTAGGCACTAGGCTATCTAGGCTGTCGGAGTGTCGAATTCAACGCGCACTATGAGAAATATATGTAGGTGTTTTAAAGAATATCGCGTTTTTTTGAAATTTTTTTCGACGAAATTTCAAAAAAAGAGTTCAAACAAAATTTAATTCTAAATTAATGTTAAAGAATAAAAAAATCTCGTAAATTGTTTATTATTCAAGATATTCTTAAAAAACCTAAAAATGTCTTCAGGTAAGTACCACTTGTGTTGGTGCTAGATGAAAAAGATTTAATGTGGAACTCACAATTTTGTTCAAACTCTTAAATATGAAATTTGAATCAAATCCTATAAATCGTTTTTGAGTTATGATGGATACAGACAGACAGACATCATGGCGAAAATAGTCAGAATGGATTCAAGGGCCCTCAAAACGTATAAATCCATCAAAATCTCGAAGTTGAAAAAAATCACGATTACTATACTTTCTTATTACCTACTTCGTATAAGAAAGTACAAAGCCAAGTCACTTCCCAAAAGTTCGCCTCGAAATTATCTGTTTTTGTTTTATCACTAAATTACCAATAAAACCATTCCACGTAAAAAATGAACTAAAGATATCAACTTCTGTGCCTATCTGTTTATTCATGAAATGTGATGTAGGATGATCTTTGGCCTACATCGTTGAAATAAGAAAAAAAGCAGAAGATTACTTTCACTCTCTTTTTCTTGTTCGTCTTCCTGGAGTATTAGGGAAAGTCATTTAAATTACTTAATTATTACATAATATTAAACGTAGGTATATTTCTTTTAAAAACATCTTATCATAAATTTAATAGTTTTTATTAAAGTAAAAATACATAATATATATTATACTGTTAATACTTCTTAGAATCCTAAAAAATGTAGGTTTGTGTACCACATTAGCGAATACCAGTCTTGTAATACAGAAAAGACAAATTACACTATATACAACAAATTAATCTATATACATACACAAATAAGTAGATGAATTTTTAGATCGTGATTTTACCCAATATTAAATCTATTCTAATGAGCGGCATGCAATTTTGTAAATTCTTCCATGAATTGTACCAAAAGTTTAACATCATCAAGTGTGACAGCATTGTAAAGGGATGCCCTGATTCCACCAACAGATCTGTGTCCTTTCAATTGGAACATCTTCAATTTCTCAGCTTCCACTAGGAATTTCTCTTCTAATTCTTCGTTGCCATTTGGGCCTCCCACTCTAAAGGGAATATTAATTCTGCTTCTTACATTTTCACTAATTGGGCATGAGTAGAATTGGTTAGGAGAGTTGTTAATAGCGTTATATAATAATTTGCTTTTCTCTTCCGACTGTTTTTCCATTTCATGAACACCACCGTTTTTCTTAATCCATTGAAGGACTCTTTCCATTACGTAAACACTAAAATAATAATAAGAAGAAATTATTAAAAATGTTTTCATTAGCATCTTCAAATAACTTACGAGAATGTAGCTGGTGTATTGTGGACAGAGTTTTCTTTAACGATGTGGGTAAAGTCGAAAACTGATGGACAAATGTCCATTGGTTTTCCTAAGAGATCTTCACGAATAATTACTACAACTACACCGGCCGGTCCAATATTTTTTTGTGCACCACCAAAGATAACACCAAACTTAGATACATCTACTTTTTTTGTCATTATACTGGATGACATGTCTGTTACTAACGGAACGCCCGCAGGTGGAGTGGGAATTTTGGCGAATTCAACACCTGAAAAAAGTTGAAAGACCAGATTAATTTCTGAATTTATGTTTGGCTTAGGTAGGTATATAATAAATTAAAAATAGATATCAATTTTAGAAGTTATGTCAGTTTTCGTAATTATTTTAAAATAAAACTTACCATCCACAGTTTCATTATCACAGTAGTACACATAAGAAGCTTCTGGATCGAATTTCCAGGTGCTTTCGTCAGGAATGCTACCAGGTTTGGCCGCTTTAGGGAAGAGCAAATTTACTTTTCCATATTTAGTAGCTTCTTTAGCTGCTTTCCCTGACCATGTTCCAGTAATAGCATAATCAGCTTTTCCAGTTCTGTTAATAAGATTTAAAGCAACTGCAGCGAACGCTCCACATCCACCACCTTGCATGAACAATATCTTGTAATTGCTTGGAACGTTTCTATAAATTAAAAAATGCTAAACTTTAGAATCTTTGAGAACTTAAACTCGATGTTGAAAAGAACGTACAATAATTCTCTTATAGTATTTTGAGCATCGTTGTTAATTTTGGAAAATTCCTTTGACCTATGACTCATTTCCATTAGGCTCATTCCGGAGCCCTGATAAGATAAAAGTTCACTTTGAACATCGTTTAAAACCTGTAAAAGGAAATCGAATATATAATACAAGGTTATTAATTTATACTACTAATATAACATGACAACAGCCACTAATTTTCAATTTCGCATTTGTTATTTAAATTAGATATACTCAGAAGTTGTTCGTAAAAAATAAATGACTTTGCAAGAAATGAATGCGTAAACAACAAAACAACAGACACAGGCATTCAGGCAATCAGGCAAAGTTGTCAAGCATCCATACAAAACTACTTTTACTTTTAAAAGAATACCAAACCACTGACCAGTCGCCAAAACTATATACCTGCCTTATATATTAGGTATATCACTTACCTCTCTAGGTAATTTAGCAGGACCTGCCCCAAAGTTTAATGCTGATGTGCTGCTTCCCATTTTGAAGTCACAATAAGTTTAACGGTAACTTGTAAAATAATAAAAATTTATAAAACTAATGTTGAATTTAGACCACGCGTCTGCTTCTGCAAGGCAGTAAAGGACTGTAACCTCAGACAGATTGTGTGATGTGATGGCGTTTGTGAGACGAATATAAAGGAGAATTAAGTAGGGTAAGAGTGGGGATGGAACGCAATACCTAAATGATACTGATAATATAATGATAACAATTTGATTACTACATGAAATGTGTTACCATATCATTTTTGATTTTTGAACAAGTATGTTTATATAGTTTACAGATTATCGTATTTCCTAATAATGGAAGCATTTTATGCGTTGATTTATTTCATAATTACGTAGGTACAGTTTAGAGTTTACGTATGGTGGTACTATTTGTTGTATTCTGCAGATGTTATTGACATTGTTTTTAACAATAATTGTTAACTATTGTAAAGAATTACATATTGTAAAATTGTAAATTATTGATTTTACAAAAGAATGAAAATATGTATGACATTGTAATGCCTGATGGGAATAATTTTCGTTATTTACGCAGTATAATTTTTTATTCAAAATATTTTATAAATTAGTTACCCAAAAACTACATATAAGTAAACAATGTAAAGCATTTCCGAAACTTTATCTTCATGTTACCTCGTATATGCATTACCTAAGTACTATAGGTACATAATAATGCACATGGCTTTTTTGTGTGCCTAGAATTTGTATTATTTGAATTATTTCCATTAGAAAAGCAAACCATCCTAAGTAACTTATTAGTAAATTAAAGAAAGAAAATAATAATAAAAATTTGTTAGTTGCTTTGAACACAAGTTTTCATTTTCGTTGCTTTAATAAAACACTTGAAATTGACTACACTAAACACTAAATAGTTTAACTAAACTATGTAGAAGGGGTCACAAACTAACTCAAAAACTTCGTTGGATCGAGAATTACTCAATTCTGTTTCTTTGAGTAAACAGTTAAAAGCAACAAAATACACATCTATTCATAAAATTACTCTTGTAATATACATACAGGGTGTCCCAGGACAAATGTGAATCTTTTAAGATCAGATTCTTTGACTTATTTTAAGATAAAAGTTCATATAAAAAAATTTCCTACCAGCTAGTAGTACAGCGTGTCAAAGATGAGAAAAAAAAACAAAAAATTTCGAAAATCTGGGAAAGTTTTTAAATATTTAATCAAACATGTACCTACATGCATACTTGCATAGCGAATATGAAGATATAATATTTGTGTATGTATGAATTTAGCAATGGAAATAGTAAAAATATTCGTATTGAATACGGCATACTATTTTCAGACAGAAAATTGCTTAACAAATTAATATATTACATTACGACTGGTAGCGTTTATTCTTATTTAACTTTTTATCGAGTTTTTATGCAATTCACTGGAAAAAATCAAAAAACGATCCAATTCTCAAAAAACTTTTGGCAAATTTTTTATTACTGTACTACTTCCAAAATTATGGTGTTTAACTCAGAAACACCCTGTATACATGCAGTTATTATGTGTAATGTACCTAGGTAGCTTTCTTCTTCTTTTATCACGAATATACCTGCCGTAATTGGTTCCATGAAGAAGGGTCGACGTATGACCACTGAACAGGTTTGGATTACCTACAATTTATTAGAAGTTGTAGTTTGAATAGGTAAACTAAATTAATAGAGGCAGTTATTTAATAATGTAAATATTATGTATAATTTTTAATTATTTAAAAAAACAATTATTTGCATTAATTTGTCAATTTAGTAGTAATTATCTCTAGGATTTATGGTTATTTTTGGACCTAGAATCTGCACTATTAGTTTATAACAAAAAAATATTTCAAATAATTAGCTCGCAAACTTTTGGGTTAACGCAATGAATATAACTTTACTGCGTACTGCTCATCAACAGAACAGTTAGGGCTGAAAAGACAAAAAAAATATTTTTGGATTGATTAAGAATTATGTATGTGCCTTTGAAGATTTATAGAAGATTTATAATGATACACTTGCACATTAGTGTCTCAAAATGAACACAGAACTACCATAGGCTTTTGGAATAAAAATAAATCGACTTGACCTTAATCGAAAGGTTCTTACTTAACGAGATGCAGGGAGTTGAAAATTCAAATTGAAAGATTTAACAAAAACGAATCGTACTCATGTTCATATAACATTTTTGTCTTACAATCACAGCAGGTTTCATCTGCCAAAGACTGTCATAGAGCTAATAGTACAGGTGTGTGATAGTCGTGGTATCATTTTTTATCAATTTTATTTCTACTAAACTCTTTTCCGCACCACTTGTGACATAGTCACATATATTTGAATTAGCGCTTTTTTTACGTGGTTTCCCTGTGGGCCTAAACCACTGATATCAAAATTCGTGTCTTGTCAGTGTCTGGTCCTCTTTGACGTACTAGGTTCGGTGTTTTCATCGTCTAAATTTAGCACTTCTGATTCATTTCTATCTGTTTCGGTGATTGGTCTACTTATGGATACGGAAAAGTTGGACTTTCATTCTCGATGTTTTTCTTCGGGTGGGTCGTCAATTTTGGGATCATTCTTACAACTTTGGCCGTTACATTTTTGGCAAATTTCTGCTATTGAAGCCGGCCTTAAGACAAGCTTTGCCACATTTGTCGGTCTGGTACCCCCAAGAAATTAATTTCAGCAGTTCCGGTTATTTATATTGCAAATTGAATTATTATTATTATTAATTATTCAAAGAGTAATCGTTTCATTCATAAAACTATGATAAAAATGCGAAAAAATCCGACTTTCCCCCTTTTTCCACTTTGCGTTGCTATATTATTTAAACAATAAGAGATATGAAAAAATGTAATAAATAAAAAATGTATGGAATTTCATCCTCTATAAAATTACTTTTTCAAAAAAAGCGACGAGTTCCGAGTTATCCTCAACAAAAGTCAAACCCACTCTTCTTTTCGAGATGGCGGAAAATGAGACGGGGATGGCTTGTCCAAAAGGGTCGACCCCCCTTTCGTATGCAAAATGTTTGAAAGACCCAAAAATTTTATCACAGATTGCCTTATATTTGATTAATGTTCCTGTACTATAATCTAAATATAATAATCACCTTGTTTAGACAAATTTAGCTACATCAATTTATTTTGATTTCAAGAATCTACGGTCAAGTATTATTCATGTATTTCATTCAATTAACTTTAATATTTCGTGATTCAGTTCAGGAGTTTCTCGAATGATCTTATACGTATAGGTAATTGATTTGCTATAGGTACCTACTGTTTGCTGCCAGTTTATATCATATTTGTTAAAAATATTACCAGATAACTTTTTATTGTATTTCAAAGCTAGTTTATTCTAGATTATCATACCTACGTGTTAGTAGTATGGAATCATTCAGAAGACTACATGTTTCTAACGACCTGTCATATTTTAAATAATCTTCGTTGTGAAAACCCGAGAGAAGCGGAAATATGTATTAATTATTATATTATATATTATTATATTATATTATATAAATTATATTAATCATACTAAAAATCTTAGGTTACAATATTACATATTACATGTAAGCAGAACTAACATATGTGGGTGGTATTAAGATGTTTTTATGAAATTACAAAAATGCAGTCCATTATCATACTCTTCTTTAATTAGTCGTTTAAAGAAATATTGAACAATCTTCATCAATGTTACCTGAACCAGATAAACTGTAGCTCTGCAATTCTTTATTTAATCTGAACAAGTTAGTACATAATAAAATGTCCATTCTAAGTACAGTTAAAGCTATGAATATTAATATTTAAACACAATAAATTATTTTATGTACAACTGCATTATAAAGTACTGTTTATGACGTACTTTTGCGTGCGTAAAGTGGCTCTTTATACACTAGTGTATAATGGCACTTTATTTTACTATTATTGTAAAATATCAATATATCAGCTGTCAATGTCACAATAAACACTGTCAGAAGGAATTTATTACTGTCATTTATAATTTTTCTAAATAATTAAAAGGTAATTTTCGCAGTTAAACATAAAGCTTTGTATGGAACTCGTATATAATCTGACTTTATTGACTCGTCCTATTTATTAGCCTCGCTCGCAAGCTCGCTCTGCCATAAACCAGACTCGTCAATAAAGTCATAGATTATATACATGTTGCATAAACTACTATACTTTGTATTATAATGTAGATTATAGGTATGTACATACATGATATGGATATTGCTCATGTTATCTTTGATTGTAGTTAAACTTATTAGGTAGTGCCATAAATTACGATTTTAAAATGATCGTAAATAGCAATTGTTTGGGCTTGACCTAGAAGTTATAGGTCTATACACTTTTTGTTATAAATTTATATTTACACTCGTAAGTCGTAACCTCGTACATAAGAATACACAAGATGATAATTATGGCCAGAATGAGATATGAAAGGAGTTATAAATAGTTTCTGTTACATTTTTTGTTTAAATTTTATTAAATTGCTATCTATGTATAATTGTATATATAGGTATTATATAAGTATGTATTTTTAAATTTCTTTTTCTATTAATGGTTCAGCATTCTTTGTTTTAATAAGAAAAATTAGTGTAGGAAGAATAACAATAACAGTAATTTCATTGTCATCCTATAATAAAGAGAAATCCAAAAAAAATTCAGATTAAGAATTAGGCAAAGAAAAAGCGTGCTTTTGTTTGATGACATCACCTCAAAAATTATTACTATTATGACTTGATATACTTAAATAGTGTTTTTAATCATAATCTAAAATGTTTTAGATCACCATATTATCATATCACTTTTTGCAAAATAGTAATAATGATTTCTTTCGACTTCGAGATTTTCATGTAAGAATTTACACTTTTTGAGAACCCTTAAATCCATTCATTATAAGGTCATAATTCCACTATTAGGAGACGTCTTATGATAGGTATTAATAAAACACAAACATGTGTCTTATAATTAATACCCATGACTACCTACTCTTTAATAAAAATTAATTCTACATAAAATGACAAAAGTCACTTCAAAATGTCAAATAAAAATTTTCCAAAATATTAATTTAAAAACTCTCTGGTCTGGTTGTGGATAAAACGTTGTATTGCATACTTGTCTTAGTTGTATATTATCCACTTTAAGAATATTAAACACTCGAACTTCGTTCTCGCGTTTAAACATTCTTACGTGGATAATATAATATAATACTACCTAAGACACTTATACAATATAGTAGTTTAATAAACAAGAGTGTTAATAAGAGCGATTAATAATCGAGTCGAGATTATTAATCGCCGATTAACACTCATGTTGATTACAATATTTTTTTGTCGATCGCTCTTTATTAGAATGAAAATAATCTAATTTTGTTCCATGGCAAAATCCAAATTCTGACATAATATGCAATAAGTCAAAATACCACATAATTAATTAATTACGGCAGGTGTCAGTTCCAAATGCATGTTTCAATAATATAATATATTGTTGGTTACCTAGCAAATCTCAACAATGTTTTTAATGTGCATATATACATTAAACTGAGTTAATAATACACTCATTTTATTACATTAACTAGATCTTTAATAAACGATCAACAAAAATTTTTATTTATTCACTTAGTAGTAGGTATAGTAAAAATAAATAGTCGGATGTGAACAGCACTACGGCTTTAGTATTTTTTAAAGGCAACAAATTAAATGCCCGGTATTTATATATTCAAATGCAATGTTTATTCCCAATATTTTATTCCAATGCTCAGTAAAAATACTAAGTGCACAGTAAAATGCTTAATGCATGATAAAAAATAGTAAGTGCACAGTAAAATGTTTAATGCACGATAAAAAATAGTAAGTGCTTAGAACAATAATTACTGCTAGGTAAAAATACTAAGTACTCAGTAAAATATTTAATGCTCGGTAAAAATTGCAAATGCTCGGCAAAAACACTGGTCAAATATTCAAATTTATTTTATCCACTTCATTTTCCTTGCCTTTAAAAACCTGTGAAAAGTGAAAGTATAGTATAAATTTACTAGTTAGGTTATATATATATATATGGGCGCATTTAATATTTTTTTCTACGAAAATGCGGAATGACGTTTTTTCTGACAAGATAATCGAACTTGAAAGTAGGCTTTTGAAAAACTAGTTCGGAAAATTAGTGTGGAAATTTTTTTCCGCACACATTTTTTAAACTTTCCGCACGCAAACAAAAACATAAAGAAGTACTTACATTTAGTTATAATTGTAACATTTATTTAATATCTAACAACCGGAGGAGTGCACATTAGTTCATCGCTTTCGCTTTAGTTTTGAAACTCCATGTTTATATTCACGTAATTTGATCTCAAAATCAAAATTATTTCGATGACAGGACACAATTTATAAACTGTCAACAGCTATGAGCTTTCAGTTCTATGACAACAAACTCACTTGATGTTTTTTTTAATTGGAAAAAGATTTACAAATAATTTTATTTTTTACGAATTCCACGTTTTCCTAGAAAAAATCGTATGTAACACGCTTGCGGAAATGGCCCATGACAATACTCGTGTGATTGCAGCACTCGCTATCGCTCGCGTTGCAAATTTCACACTCGTATTGTCATGATGCGTTTTCCGCACTTGTATTACAATATACTATTATTTTTTACGAATTCCACGTTTTCGTAGAAAAAATCGTATGTAACACGCTTGCGGAAATGGCCCATGACAATACTCGTGTGATTGCAGCACTCGCTATCGCTCGCGTTGCAAATTTCACACTCGTATTGTCATGATGCGTTTTCCGCACTTGTATTACAATATACTATTTTCTACGAAAATGCGGAATGACGTTTTTTCTGACAAGATAATCGAACTTGAAAGTAGGCTTTTGAAAAACTAGTACGGAAAATTAGTGTGGAAATTTTTTTCCGCACACATTTTTTAAACTTTCCGCACGCAAACAAAAACATAAAGAAATACTTACATTTAGTTATAATTATAACATTTATTTAATATCTAAGAACCGGAGGAGTGCACATTAGTTCATCGCTTTCGCTTTAGTTTTGAAACTCCATGTTTATATTCACGTAATTTGATCTCAAAATCAAAATTATTTCGATGACAGGACACAATTTATAAACTGTCAACAGCTATGAGCTTTCAGTTCTATGACAACAAACTCACTTGATGCTTTTTTTAATTAGAAAAAGATTTACATATAATTTTATTTTTTAAGAATTCCACGTTTTCGTAGAAAAAATCGTATGTAACACGCTTGCGGAAATGGTCCATGACAATACTCGTGTGATTGCAGCACTCGCTATCGCTCGCGTTGCAAATTTCACACTCGTATTGTCATGATGCGTTTTCCGCACTTGTATTACAATATACTATTACCCTGCAAACTAGGAATAAATTTATTGTGCAAATATCTTTTTATCATGCAAAGGTGATTTCTATATTAAATAGTGCTATTGTGTGTTTGCATTATTTTATATAAAATTTTGAATTTTTTATTGTGCAAATGTGATTTAAATATCGAACGCTTTATTCCTACAATTTTCCAAATCGTAACGTATAAGAAACTCAGGTGCTGGATACAAGATATATTGATAGAATATAGAACCAAAATTTTTCTTTCTTTGCAATTATAAACAAAATATCCACTTGAGTATTTCTTATCTTTTTCCCACACGCTTCAAGGGGGGTACAATAATTAGAAATAACAAACCTTTCAACCTTAGATAAGATATAATCATATTTTTTTTACAAAAATCGCGTAAGAGTAGTTATTTGCTTCATAAAAATTGACTTAGGTAAACACATTTAATACTTTTACGCACATTGTTTAAACTTTTGCGGTAAACAATAATATATTTTCCCTTACATTAAGAAAAACAAAATTCTTTGTAAAAAATATAAGATATGATTCTACAAAATAATAATTTTTGTTTTTACACAATTCAGATGATGCAAGATCGATGCCGTTTGAAATTGTTTTGTTCCTATGGGAACTGAGAGGTTGTTGGTATGGCGTGGTCATTTCTTGACGCGATAACATTATACTTTAGGTCAAGAAATTCTAATGATTGAGAAATATATTACATATTTATGTGTAATGTGTTTTTAATAAATTGAGAAATTTTTACGTAGAAATGACGAACAAATATTTGCACATTTGGGAAAAAGTACTTTTAGTATCATACTAGTTGATACCCGTGGGCACATTATTATTATTTTATGACTTAGGTTACCTTTTCGGAAAAAAAAATTCACGCAATCTTTTATTACCTACATCTTTATGTTCTGTATAAACCCCAAAAATCTGTATCCCGGTGGAAAAAAACGACACAAATTTTTCAAGACAAATTTTATACAAATTGCACAAAAACAAAAATCTGCAGTTGAACAAACACTAACTTTTATATACAGGCGGTCCGTCAAAACCCTGGCATTCTTCTATAAATTCGTTACGTTTTGAAATAGAAAAAAATTTTAAAGACAAAAGTTGTCAGAAATTTACTGCTTCCGTATTTTAAATGGAACACCCTATATTTTAATAGATTTTTACAGTTTTTCATCTAAAATTACGTGTAGAATCTGAAAATTTATTAAAATACAGGGTGTTCCATTTAAAATAACGAAGTAAGTAGCTGTCCAGCCATAATTAAACACCCTGTATAATAGGAAATAATTTTATGTTATGGAGCAGTAAATTTCTGACTTTTGTCCTTAAAATTTTTTTCTATTTCCAAACTTAACGCATTTATAGAAGAATGCCAGGGTTTTGACGGACCCTGTATAGAACGATCAAATAAATTTGTAATCGAGTCATCCATGAATCCGAAATCGTATGTAGTTACTTGAACTGCATTACAATAAAATGTCAGTTGAAAGCTAAAATGGTTCAAATTAAAGACATACGGATTCAAATCCATGGATGACTCGATTACAAATTTATTTGATCGCTTGATATAAAAACCCAAAAAAGCTGTATCCCGGTGGAAAACAACGACACAACCTATATGGCGCTGAAAATATACAGTACTTAGATTTGTATAGAACACAAAGTTTCACTATTATATGTTAGATGGCGCTTCTGTGTTAACTTTTCAGAAAAAAATTCACGCAATCTTTTATTACCTACATCATTATGTTCTGTATAAACCCAAAAAATCTGAATCCCGGTGGAAAAAAGCACCACAATTTATTTCAAGACAAATGGTTTCACTATTATATGTTAGATGGCGCTGAAGACGTCCGATATGAGTTGTCACTTGTCAGCTGTGTTATTATAATGTTGCCATTGTTAGTACAATCGTACTAGATTTAGTAGTTTTTCATTCCATCTAGTACGTTAGTATTCAAATTCTCAAAAATATAATAAATAAATCGCGTTTCAATTAAACATTATATTGAAATGTATTGTAGAGAAACGCACAATCGAATTAACCGCCATAATTATTTTTCTCTTGTGTAAAGAGTTGTTGCTGTTCGCAGCGCCATCTACTCTATTTGGTAGTTCAAATTGGTATTTATTTTATGCATAATCTTGTCTACGCAAGAGTTTTTTTAAGACGGTGATTACAACTCTCGTATATTTCTTGTAAAACCATTGGAACAATGGGTTGAAATGGTTATTACAATATTATGCGAGGGGGAAAAATGAGGTTTAATGTCTAGTACAAATATTTCAATTTTAGTACGTTTTTGTGGCGCCACCTAGTACAGAAATAAACAGTTCTCCGGCAACACTGGTTATTATTAATATATATAGATATAGAGTCAATGCTAATGTATTTAATTTATTTAAGAAAAACTATCAACAATTAATTACTCAAAACACATACGAGTAGGTAAAGGTAAGGATGCTCAATCTACAGGTGTGTAAGAGCACAATGTATAAATTTGAATTTTATATAGTAGATTTGGATTATAAAAATTAAACTATTCTGAATATCACGTCAGCACATGGTTTTAGACCAGTCAATACAGGTAAAAAGTAAGGCTTAGACTTAAGACAATTAGGTATACCTACTAGCAATATCAGTGATTTTTACAAAATTCTGCCCTAAGAGAAATATAGTATCTACCTATACCGGAGGTGGGTGTGTGGGGTAAATATGATACCAAAAATTGTTAAAAAGCATGAAACCAATATTTTTTATTTTGCAGAAGAACTTTGCGTTGATGCAGCGGGCAACAAAATGCACATAGCAGGATGATTTAAAGTAGGTAAATGACGAGAAATATGAAGAAAAACTGTACATGCTATCGTATTTTTTTAACATCGCTAACTAGAACATTAAAAATTATAAACTGTAAACATCATCATTAAAAAGCCAATCTTTTTAAATTTGAAGATATTTATTACAATTTTTGAAAAAATTTTGTTCAGGGATTAAAAAAAAGTTAAACCTAAAATAAATCTGTTTCATTAAAAAACTTAATACGATTTTTTATAGAGTAAGTTTTTAAGCATCTAAGTAACATGTGATTCATTAAATTTCCATTTTGAGTTGGCGGTGGAAAAAACAATCATGTCTTTGATTACACCTCATGTCTTTAAATGTCAAAAAAGGTTAGGTTTTCTAGTTGTTGTTTGAAATTGACAGCAATACATAATTCAATTCGGCGCGTACGTTCAAATTCCAAGGCTTACCTAAAATGGAAATTTAAAGAATCACACGTTAGGTACCTATTGAAGAAAGGTTCTTGTTTTCTACATTTTCGAACTAATCATATTTTTTTCTTAAAAAAAAAACAGTTTTAGTTGTCATTTGAATGAATGTTGCATAACTCGTAGTAAAAATTTTCAATTTTGTAATTTCATTTAAAGGAATAAAGAAAAAAGCCTCGAAAAAAGCTGAATATTAATAAAATTTTAAAAATCAAGATTTTCTATTATAATAATTATTATAGGTAAAGCCAAGTAATTCTAAGAGTTATAGGAAAAAATCATTGAAATATCTTGAAATGTATGACCAAGATTTGGTAATAACTCTTTTGGGTATCACACATCAAATTTAATGTTTGCGCACAGTTTCAGCTTTGTTTAATACCTAAGATAATACATAGGTACTCAAAACGAAATTAATGAAGTGGTACCACTTTCAAGTGTGTTATTGATTTAAATGTATGATTCATAAGATTATAAGATAAAATGACTCTTAGAATAGTTAGAATTGACCTTAAAATTGCTAATTGTGAATGAGATAGTCAAATTAAATATTATTATCTATAAGAACCATAAACTGAGTAGAATTTATTATCAAGAATTTGTAAAATTGTTTTAACAATGAAATACGTAGTATTATAATGTAGAGGCACAGAGTTACAGAGATCTACAAAAAAAATTAAATGGGAAATGGTTGGGTTAATGTAAATCAACAATAATTTTATCACATATTTTGACGCACAATTAAATGTCTGCAGCAGAATGGGGGGGCATATTGAAAATATTTTGTAGATATATTGCATTCAAAACGTTGATTGAATTACATTTTCTGTTAAATGTTAATAGTTTTTGTTCATAGACTACTTATGAATTTCAAAAATCAATAAATACATATGTGTGTTTATGTACAGCAGCACCGGTAGCTCTTCTTATTTCATTTGGATCTTTTTGTTAGATAGCAAACAACAGAACTGGCACTGATTTTGACATTTATTTTATTGTTGTTGTGGTATTATAGCTGGTGACAGCGCCGACTACAGGGAGTTTCTGGAGACGGCGCAGCGGCCACTCTCTTTATGTCGGAAGTCTATGTACCACGCCGGGCCGATCGCAATAACCTAACATTTTTATTATTATAGTTTTGTTCACTATTGTTCTACCAATAAACTATCTAAAATATAAACTAATCCCTATTTAACTAACCCACACGACTCGTAGTACAACATTTCTGGCGACGAGGCGGTAAAGATATAGTGTGAAAATAAATAAAACAAGTGAATCGTAACAACAAAAACTTACAACACAATTCGTTTTCTTTTGGACAGTGGTAAACAGTGGACAATTGGACAATCGGTGATAGTTTATTTAGTTAAAAATGGCAGAGGCAACAGAGTACGTGAAAAATTTTCAGTTTGAAAGGTTTTCCCCCGGAATATTACATACAACGATTTGAAATGGAACTTCGAATTCATGGTTTAAACACAGCTGCTGAAGGTAACGAAACAAAAAGAAGAAATTTACTGCTGAGTAAGGTAGGCCCAGAACCTTTTCGTATTTTAGTAGATCACTTCAAACCAGACAACGTAGACAATAAAAGCTACAATCAAATTAAAACGGTTTTAAACAAATATTATGGTAAACAAACATACATTCTGTCAGAACGTGTTGGTTTTGCATTGAGGTGGAGGAAGGAAAACGAATCAATTACACAGTTTTTAACGGCATTACGCGGCCTTGCCGGAAATTGCGATTTTGGTAATAATTTACAAGAACGTCTACGCGATCAGCTGGTCATTGGAATTAATAACGCTACTTGGCAACAAGAATTAATCCGTTTACACCCAACCAACAATTCTACGTTAGAACAAGTCGAAGCATCCGCCGTTGTTCTCGAACAAGCAACATTACAATCGCGCCGTCTGGCTTCCCTTTCTTTTAATCAAACAGAAACACACACAAATCGGATTAAACCATTTTCTAGAAATCAACAACTAAATAAACAATCGAGGGATAACATCAAAATTTTAAATGCTGAAAGAGATTGTCTAATGTGTGGCTATCCTAAACACAAAACCAAAGAAAACTGTCCAGCAAAAGGAAAAAAATGTTCTGCTTGCGGCTCGTTGAATCATTTTGCAAAAGTTTGCATATCCACAGGTAACGCCCAAATAAACGGCAAACAGAAGACCAAACCACCTCGCGAAACGCGCCACGTTCGCGATGACAACCTTGACGAAAATTCTGATAGCGAAAGCTTCAGTTCTTCAAATACTACAAATATACGAAATCTACACTCGACTAACAAAGTCATGCTTACAGTAAAATTAAACAATATTGAAACGGAAATGTTATATGATCCCGGAGCAGCACATTCTGTTATCGGCAAATCATTGTGGAAAAAAATGGGTAAGCTAAAATTAAAGAAAACACACAGTCTAGTCGCATACACCGATGTAAAAATCAAAACCCTAGGAAAAACAAAAGTTGATGTACAAGCTTTTAACACTGAACGAAAACTATCAGTATACGTAACCGAAACTGATGACATTCCTCTATTCGGACTTGACTGGTGTTTGGATTTCGAATTACCGCTACCACCTGGCGCCAAGCTGTGCCAAGTCCAGATACGAGATAAATTGAAAATTAAACCTAAGAAGCAAACCTCAAATGCAACTGTGAACACGGAAAACAACTTAATCGAACTTAACAACTTACTAACAGAATTTGGGGAACTTTTTAACGGAAATATCGGTACAATCCAGGGACATTTTGCAAAAATTCATATGAAACCAAATGCAACTCCAAGGACATTCAGGCCCAGACCCGTACCAATTGCACTACAAGACCAAATAACGGCGGAACTCGATAGGCTCGTAAAGGAAGAAGTATTGGAACCAGTTAATTCAACAACTACTCCCATTGAATGGGCTACACCCATTGTTATAGCTGTTAAGTCAAACGGAAGCATACGAATTTGCGGAGATTTTTCAGTTACCATAAACCCCCACGTGCAGAAAGACGACTATCCGTTACCACGCTTTGACGACATCATGGCAAAATTAAGTGGTGGAAAGTTTTTCACTAAGATTGATCTCAAAGACGCCTACTTACAACTTCAAGTACATCCTGATTCTAGAAAATACTTAATCATATCCACTCACAAAGGCTATTTTGCATACAAACGGTTACCGTTTGGTGTAAATTTCGGACCATCCCTTTTCCAACGAACTATGGACCAGTTATTATCGGGTATTGACGGAACAGTGTGTTACCTGGACGACATCTTGGTATCAGCTCCACATAAGGACCTACATTTACAACGTGTAAAAGAAGTCCTTCAGCGACTTCAAACAGCGGGAATACGTACTCAGAAGACAAAATGCGAATGGCTAAAAGACAGCGTTACATTTCTGGGCCATTGCATCGACAGTGAAGGATTACACCCTACTACTGAACACTTAACAGCCATTCGAGAAATGCCCTCTCCATCAAATCTCACGGAACTAAGGTCTTTTTTGGGATCAATTACGTATTATGGTCGTTTTATACCAAATTTACATGTTATGTGCGTTCCTCTATACAGATATCTAAAAAAGGGCCACGTTTTCAATTGGACATCAGAGGACGAAAACCTTTTTTGTAGATTAAAAAGCATACTGACTTCTTCAGATACACTAGTACACTACGATCCAGATTTACCTTTAATCGTAACCTGTGATGCTAGCGACAAAGGCGCTGGTGCAGTACTTTTCCACAAATTCTCCGAAAATCAGCTTAAACCCATTGCTTTTGCCTCCCGTTCTTTCAACGATATCGAAAAAAGATATTCGACAATCGATAAAGAAGCCCTTGGTATTATTTTTGCTGTCACAAAATTCCATCAGTATCTCTACGGCAGACATTTTACCTTAATGACAGACCACAAGCCGCTAGAAAGAATATTTAGTGAAAACAGAGAGACACCAAAAATAGCAAGCAACCGTCTCTTAAGATGGGCAATGTTACTAAATAGCTATGATTACAGTATCGCATACCAACCAGGAAAAGAAAATGCACCAGCTGATTCATTATCTCGTTTGCCATTAGCCAATACACATATATCATCACTAGAAGAGATTGGGTTGCCCAAGCGCAGCCAATTATTACATTTAAGACTTCATCATTTACCAGTTACTAAAAGAAAATTGCGAGAGAAAACATCAAGTGATAAACTGCTATTAAACATAATAAAATATGTAAAAAACTACTGGCCAGAGAAACATGAGCTTTCAACAGACGTATTGCCCTACTACGAGAAACGAGATGAACTGTCGTTTGAGGAAAACATTCTTTTGTGGAAAGGTAGAATTTGTATTCCCCAATCTCTACAACACGAGATATTACAGATGTTACATGACGGACACCCCGGGATGTGTGCTATGCAATCTATGGCTCGGTTACACGTTTACTGGCCTAACATTGACAATGACATAATTAATCATGTGAAACTGTGCGCGTCCTGCCAAGAATCGCGAAAAAGTGATCACAAACTTCCCTTATATCCGTGGAGTGCCCCGCCTGAACCGTGGTCGCGCATCCACATTGACTTTGCCGGCCCATTCGAGGGAAAAATGTGGTTAGTGGTTATTGATGCCTATACACGATGGCTAGAAATTACCCCTATGAGTAACACTACTTCAAACGCGACAATTAATGCTCTACGCGAAATCTTTACTCGGCTTGGTTTTCCTAAAATCATTGTATCGGACAATGGACCTCAACTTACGTCTGATGAGTTTAAATCTTTTTGTGAGAAAAACGGAATCACACACATAAGAACGACGCCCTACCACCCACAATCAAATGGCATCGCCGAACGAGCAGTTAAAACATTCAAGGAACGAATGACAGCAAGCGACCGTAACACTGATCAAAGCTCCCGATTATACAGTTTTTTATTCTCGTATCGCAATACAATCCAGCGATCAACGGGGAGAGCTCCAAGCGAACTGTTGTTTGGTAGACCCTTAAGATGCATATTCGATCAACTAAAGCCAGACGTTTCCCGAACTATGGATAAGACTAAACTTCATCAAAAACGTCTCTACGATAGAGGAGCTAGAGAGATGGTTTTTACGAGCGATCAACCTGTCTGGGTAAACAACCCCTTGGGCAAAGGATCCATCCCAGGGAACATCGCAAAACAAACTGGACCATATTCTTATGTCGTGGAAGTAAATGGTAACCTTAAAAGAAAGCACGGAGACCAAATGCGGCCACGTCTCCTTAATCCAGCTTTCATGGAACCCGATTCACCCCTGAAAGCCAACCCGCCGACAACCTTAACCGAGGAGTCACCAAATACCATAGGACTAGATACGGAAGTCGAGGAACCCGAAATTGAGGCACCTCGACGTAATCCTCCGCGTGAGCGGAGACTTCCTTCACGCTACCGTGATTGAGTAAGGGGGAAATGTGGTATTATAGCTGGTGACAGCGCCGACTACAGGGAGTTTCTGGAGACGGCGCAGCGGCCACTCTCTTTATGTCGGAAGTCTATGTACCACGCCGGGCCGATCGCAATAACCTAACATTTTTATTATTATTGTTTTGTTCACTATTGTTCTACCAATAAACTATCTAAAATATAAACTAATCCCTATTTAACTAACCCACACGACTCGTAGTACAACAGTTGTTGATAGCAACATCAATTGTTTTTGTTTATAGCCTACTTATGAATTTCAAAAATTGTGGAAATCAATAAATACCTACCTTTTTACAAAAAATTTAAATAATTCCAAAACGATACGAGTTAGGTAAAGAACATGTTAGTATAACTCCCCTTAAAATTCAATTTTACATCCAATAGTGACTTAAGAATAGGTAGGTGCAATTTGAAAAAATTGAGTTTTCAACATTTTGTGATTCTCAAGTTCAAAAAATCATAGCAATCGCAGGAAACCTCGCTCAGACATAGGTTACTGCTAGAAAGATTCCTCGAAATTTAGAGAATCGATTAAAAAAAATTCATTAACTTATCTATCACGGTTCATGAGATATGAATTTTTTAATTAACCCTTGTTCCTGAAAATTTTAAGAGAAAAATTAACATATGTCATTGATTATGACAGATAAGTAATGACAACCTTGGTGGTTCATGCCGAATCCAAATATGAAATAAAAATTAGGTATTGCCATTTAAAAAAACAAAGATGGCGCCTACTTCCACCATTTTTGAAAGTGCCGCCATCTTGGAAATATTTCATTTTGACTCGTAATCGTCTATTATGCCTAGGTTCCAAATTTCAGATCTCTAGCTCAACTAGAAGTTGAAAATTTTCTAATGGGCGCCTTAAAAAAATCACCCTGTATACAGTGTGTCCTCAGATCGACGCAACCATAATTATGTGTAAATTGTAAATAACCAAGAATCTATGAGCAGAATGAAAAGCCCACTCTAATGGGGCTATACGTTAAAATGGGGTTGGTCGAATTTTAATGGTGCCACCCCTCAAATCTAATCCAAATAATTCAAAAACCATCCCCAATTTTTAAAAAGTTTTATATCAATTTTAACCCGTGCCTGTAAGACCGTTCTTTTTCCCATTTAAATAACATGGCATTATATCGTAATATCGATTGGAATATTATATGTATACAGGGTTTTTCACCAGTGATAATGAGTCTGATGAAATTGAAAATGCAACCCACAATACATTTGCAAAGTTAACATGGATAGTTGTTTTTTGGTTTAAAAAACATAAAACTTAATTGGCTGTGCAGTTTCGTAAATTTTAACATAAATGTCATTCGCTTTTGGTTAAATGAAATTGTGAAAATGTCAATTGTGATAAATAAAACTATTGGAAGCAAAGCTATCATGGATTCATAATTTTATGTTAAAACAAAGATACCTAAAATAACCACGTTAACTTTGCAAATGTATTGTGGGTTGCATTTTCAATTCCGTCAGGCTCATTATCACTGGTGAAAAAACCTGTATAGAATAAAGAGAGCTGCACGGAAAACGGCCAGAGCTGTAGGAGCATTACTAGTTATCCGATTTTCAAAATTCAAACACCAAATTAATCGTTCAAAGCCTGCTATGACCTCACAGCAAATAATATATTTTTGTTCAAAATGCCTCTGAGCAACGATAGTCAACTTTGTTTTTTTAAATGGCAACTATAATTTTTTAATCTAATTTTGGATTCCACGAATTTTTCTGAATTAAATGATGTATCAATATCATATTTTCCTTCATTCATATCAAAGAACAAAATTAAAATTACAAAATTTTTACACATATCAAATCACACATAAAATTTAATCAAGTACGCTGTGTACATGCAGAATACGATGTTCAAAAATAGATAAAATTGCAAACGTAATTGAGGTTTTACAGTTTTTGAACATCATACGCTGTACACGGGAAATAATTCACCCGAAGGATTAAATGATACCTCAGTCCCGTGAAATCATTCTAAATTTATGCTTGTCAAAGTGACTAACGTATCGGCAACAACAATCAAATACTGTCCAAAATGACAAAAAATACTCGTGTAACCTAGCAATGTAAATTTAAACCCTTGGGATTAAATAGGTCACTTCAGTCCCTGTAAAGAGGGATTCGATTAGCACATTTAATCCCGGAAGTGCAAAAACGTATTTTATAATTCTTTTAGTTAAACTTTCATATAAATTTATGCATAGATTTTGAATCAAAATTAAAATAAAATGATGTCAATATTTCCTTAAACTAATTACATAATATTACATAATACAGTTGAGATATTTTCTGTATGTATATAATTATTGTAAAATGAAATAAAAATAAGTAAAATTCGAATTAGGTTAACAATTAATATTTATTTCTGCTGACAATCATTTATGTTATATCTTAAAATATGTTCAAAACAACATATAATATTTAAAGACATTCAAATTCATACACTTGATACAAGTTTAAAATGTACCTTCGTAAAAAATGGTACAATAAAGTCATAGAATTTAACAGAAACCATCTACATACTTATATTTACTATTTATACATCCAAATAAGTTTATTTACTATTAAATAATTATTATTTGTATAGACTTAATAAAAATATATAGGTACTAGTAATTTAGTCACTGTCATCATCATTTCTACCTCTGTTTAAAGGCTTTCGACTTTCTTCATCTGAGCCGTATATGACATCCTCATCCGAATCGTTGATCATCGAAAAAGCTGGATTATCTTTGGTGATGCCGAATTCTGAATTATGGAAGATAAATTTCATGTTATTACATTGATGGATAAATGGTGTGTATAAACTTACCGTGGATAGATTTGTTTGTAGGAGAATAAACATACGCCATAGTATATAAATAGAAATTTAACAGTCCATAGAACGACATAAATTGCGCCGAACTTTGATAGTGCGTTGATAATTGTGCCACGAAATTGTCCTCTAAAACTCCTACACCAAATCGCAATACCGTAATTATGCAGCTTATTATGATTACGATTAACATTAGTAGTGTTAAAAATTTTAATCTTAGACCTAGAAAATTAGTGCTTTAAGATTAGTTCTATAATTATGTTATTAAAATATTTTACGTACCAAAGAATGGCATGGATCGTAATTCACTATAAGCTCTTATTATCAAAAGTAGTAAATACACCAAATATATTACACCAAAAATAAAGAAAAAGGCTTTGACGATCTACGACAAAAAACAATAATTATTGTTAGTGGTCATGAATTTAAGTACAAAATACATATGATTATCTAATAGGTTGAAGTAATTGCTATTACACTGAAAAAATTAAAAAAGTTAAAACTTACGTAAAAGTTAGAAGTATCTATAGTATGGTTGTATGTTGGGTCTTGTAATTCGTTACAGCGCTGCCAAGTGGACAAAATTATGGCTGGAAACCATAACATGGCAACGGTAAATAATTTGGGCATATAAAAAGTCATCAAAGACCGTTCATTCTAAAACAATAAAATTAAGCTTAAATTACAACCAATTTTTACTTTCTTATACGAAGTAGATAGGTATGTAATAAGAAAGTACATAGGTAGGTATATCCAGTAGTAATGGTGATTTTTTTCGACTTCATTAATTATAATTCTGTTAATTTTAAGATCTTGTAAAATTCGAAAATGTCGGAATATGTATAGGGTGTTCCATTTAAAAAAATAAAGTTATCAATGATTAAAGTTTTTAATAATAAACGGATAACCACCAATATCCTGTAGTGTATATAACAAGTTTTCCAAAACTATATCAGCTTATTTCTTGTATATATCATTGTCAAGATTTGAATTTTTATTTATCTACAACTGTTTTGGTAAAAAAAAATGAAAACGTGCAAATAATTATAATAGCGTTAATGTTAGGACCATACAACCTTAATACTTTTATGTCTATAATGAAGTGTAGAATCTAAAAATTAAAAAATATACAGGGTGTTCCCTTTAAAATAACAAAGTTTGGGTTTACTTCGGATATAACCGGAAGTACCAGAAAGGTGGCAATATTTTCATTAAATTAACCACATTGTGTAATGGGCGTGTACCAATTTTTAGAACTAAATTGTGTTACGTCTACTGTCAACTCGTCGTGACACACCCAGTATTGGCATAAGGACTTGACCATTAATCTGAAAGTTCGGGGTTCGAATCGCAGAAAGATCTTTTTTTCGTCATTACAATTCTGCATGATGTTAGGTACACAGAGTAGTACCTACAGCCTCCAAAAAAAAATACTTCCAGCCCCATCAAACTTAAGTTAGAAACTATTTTTTTGCACTCCTTTGTACAATTTTACACAGCCTATCCTGAATTTGTACAACTAACCCTTAAAGAGTACCTACTTCGAAAAATATGTGGTGTGTGCAAACTTGACTCTTGCTCCCACTTCCTCCAATTACTTACAATAATTTTCCCGCCATTATATTGTCTGAACATTTGCACAAACACATTTTGCATAATGGAGGATGTGGGGGGTAAGGCAAGAATCAACCCCGGATAATTATAGTACACCCTGCAAAAAATTTATAGAATCACTTGAATTTTTGGTTTATAATTAATCGTTCCATATCCAGACGCAGGAAGGTAAATCTGATGGCTCTCTAAAAGATTACTGATTATACGTCTCAGAAAGTTAATAAGCCTCTTCTATTATCAAAATATGAGCTAAGACTGTTGTAGGCTCGGTTGTAGAGCATTGACGTACCTACTCAGTTGATTTTTTCCTTCCTTTCTAATAGGAAAATTGAAGTTGTAAATAAAAAATAAGTTGACTGTTGCAACATTTCATGTGCATGACATTAATTTGACACATTTGACACACTTGCTCTTAAAGTTCTAGATATATAAAGCGATTTTTTGCGTCATACCGGTTACATAAAATTATAACCGTTCACTGGAATAGCCTATTTTTGCGAGAAACTATAGTCAACCCCACTAAAAACGAAAGTTTCACTCCGTTGACGGCCGTTTGATACACTGACGCAAATGACATTGGGATCGACACTAATTTGACAGCGAAATCCGCCACTTTCGGGAAAAAGAATACTTTCTCTCTCTAACTCATAGCCTCATAGGTTGCGGTACTTTATACATCTAGAACTTTAGTTGCTCTGTAAGATGTTTTGAAAAGTACCATATATTTACAAAAAATATTTAAAAACCAAATATTTTTGCTTGGTTGGTGCATTCGAAAAACTAAAGTTATCCTTATTTTCAAGATGGCGGATGTTCCCTAAGGAAATTTTCTAGGATTATGATTAATTTAAGCTTCCCCTGGAACCCCCTTATAAATTATAAAATATTAGGCTTTTCAATATTTTTTGACATTTTTGAAATTATGCGAAAACCAAAATTTCAAGGAAGGAGTGACATCCATCCCCTTAGCATCCGAATTACATTTGGAAATTATTTTAAAATGATAAGTTTAATTACTTACTATATGAAGTCACATACTTAGTCATTTTTCTTACCTAACCGACAATAATTTAATTTTTATAACATTGTAAATCTGGATCTAAATATGATAGATACTAACTTGTCTTAAACCATGGTAGATGCACAGCCAAAAGAGCATCAAAGCACATAAAAATGTAGCTTGGGCTACAGCGTCGATCATCCCGGGAATCCAAGAATTGAATAAGAAGGACATTGGAAAAACTGGATCTAAAACATCGTTTTTAATTGTTGATAATAGTTATTTATTATACAAGACGATAACATTGTACTTTATCTTAGAGAGCGATTTTAGCGTCGAGGCGTCGGCCGAGACGCTAATAAGCTCGAGAAGATAATAAAATGTTATCGTCGTGTATAATACAAAATTTTTTTCTATAGCAAATGTTAAAGAAAAACTACTTACAAATTAAATTACATATTATCAATGACAATTTAAAATGTCAGTGAATATTATGAGTTGTCACTATGGTGTCAAAATCAACAGTAATACGTTTTAATTCATTCCTTTCGAAAAAATCAAAATTTTTTATCTACCCTTGCGGTTAAAGTGCTACTTTATCTACTATTTTGAGTTGATAAAAGCACACTTTAACATTTGCTATAGAAAAAAATATTAACTTAAAAAACTTACTATTGTAGGCCATTAATAAAGGCAGTAATATGGATATCCACTTTTGTTCTATAGACCAATCGTACATTGAGTATTTTCTTAAAGTATTGCCAAACCAACACTGAAATAATTAAAAGAAATTGTATTATACATAATATAACGCGTTCAAGCGAGTTAATTAATTACTATACAGGTATTTAAGATAAATTATAGTAAAAACTGTCTTGTCTAAGTTCTGTTAATAGTTGCAGTACTATATACTTATATTTCAGACTTGTTTGGGCAATGATCTAAATATTAACATTATACATTGTCAATACAATTATTGTATCTTATATTTTAACGCTTTTATCCACAACCAGTATATTATAAGGTCATAATTCTACCTATTAGGAGACGTCTTATGATATTAATAAAACACATGTGTCTTATAATTAATATCCATGACTATCTACTCTTTAATAAAAATTAATTCTACATAAAATGACAAAAGTCATTTCAAATTGTCAAATAAAATTTTTCCAAAATACTAATTTAAAAACTCTCTGGTCTGGTTGTGGATAAAACGTTGTATTGCATACGTGTCGTGTCTTAGTTGTATATTATCCACTTAAGAACATTAAGCGCTCGAACTTCGTTTTTGCTTTTAAACATTCTTGCGTGGATAATATACTACCTAAGACACTTATACAATAAATAACTATTATTTATTTCGTATAAATGATATATTAATAAAATTATTCTTTAAAATATGCCTAATTATCTTACAACCATACGAAGTATACTTACTGCAATACCAAATGTAGATATGAAGAATATAAATCTAAACCAAACTTCTATTTGTGTAAATCCAGGATTGTAAGTTTTAAACTGAAAACAAAAATAATTAAAATTTGTTTTAAAGTTTTTATTTTATATTGAGAAGGCGTGTGCGTCACATTGTCTATCTCTACCTCTCATCACACCTCTCTTGAGAGCGAGAGAGACGGAGAGCATGACGTATGCGCCTTCTGAAAATAACGTGGTACATTGTGTTATTATTGCAGTGAAATATGCACACTTACGTAAAAATATAATTCATTAATATTATAGTGTTTGTGGAAAGCTTCTAAACCATAAAAATTAATAGTTATTATGTAATGGGTATAATCCAAATATCCTAAATGCATTACAATTATTTCATCGCAACTCTGTTTTTCACATTTCAAATGTCTTGTCCTACAGAAAATCAATAAAAATTAAGTTAACTCCGCACTTACATGAATACAAAAATACGTACCTATTTTTACTGTTACTATTATTTATAATTGAGACTGGTTTGTGATCTACGTTTATTCCTTCTATAATCACGGAGATTTTAAAACTTTTGTCGATGATTTCCCCTATAAAAAAGTGGTATAATTTCAAAATTGTTACTATTTATTAGGGCTGTCAATGAAAACCGGTTAACCGGTTAACCGGTTAAAAATTGATATATAACCGATGGTTACTGAATGCTTGTAACCGATTTCCGTAACCGGTTAAATTAACCGGTTAATTTTCACCGGTTAATTTAACCGACGAGTTTTAATCGGTTAAATTATCCGATTTCCGTAACCGGTTAATTTTTTAACCGGTTAAATTAACCGGCGAATTTTAACCGGTTAAATTAACCGATTTCCGTGACCGGTTAAACATTTAACCAGTTAGACAACCGTTTAAAAAAACGATTTAACCTATTCCTCAAAAAACTGATCATTATTCCGAATACATTTTGATTGTGAAAACTGAAAATATTCAGTTACTTATTATGTGAACTAGTGAACTTGCTATAAAATAATGTACAGTTGCGCAATTTTTAGGTACTATAAATTGGACTTTGCGTTTCTAGGTTAGCAATTATTGACAGGTAAATAATGCAATGTGAAATCAACAAGTTATTTAAAACTTTCCTCCAAACTGTCATAAAAGAATAATTAATAGTTATTTACATAAAAGTCAGGAAAATGACACACTACTGGCGAGGAGCTATGTTGAAATACTCGGCACAAAGTGCTCCGAGTCCAGTGAGACATTTTACTGACGTGTTTAGTATTACATTTTTTCGAAAATTGTAAAAAATTGAACAATGTTTTTAAATTAAGCAAAAATCAAGTTTGTCAATTTGTTGAGTCCGAAGTTGATTCCATAGTTACCTACAAATAAATAACAACACAAAAAGTGTCTTGTAAAGTCTTTAGCGGACTAGTCATTAAAATTTCATTTCCCTGCGCGTACATATACAGGGATGTTGTTTTTATGACGATTTCCGGAATAAGAATTTTACTCAAATAAGAGTTTATTTTAATTTTAAAATATTATCATTTAAACTAAATTTAATACCTTTTTTCAATGAGTGTAATTACTTGCATTTTTTGTTCGACTCTTAAATGAGGTCCAACGTTGGAGGGTGTTCCAAGACCGCTATTTGTAAACTGGTCTAAACTAAACGTCATCCAATTCCAATTGGCAAAAATATTAGCAATGTTCATTTCGTAACTCTAGCTTCGTGAGACAGCCTCGTCTACCTCTTTCAAGATGTACGTCCGAAAATATTTCAATGAGCACTGTGCACGTAGTGATAAAATATTATCATAAAATCGGTTAAATTAAACAATTACAAAACCGGTGAAGTTATCCGATTAAATTTAACCGGACACGAAGACCGCTTAAGCGATTGTTTCGGTAAAATTTAACTGGTTAAATATAAACGGTTATATTTAACCGGTTATATTTAACCGGTTAATTTTAACCGGTTATGATAACCGGATATAAAAACCGGTCAAAAATATTTTTAACCGGTTAACCATGTTTTATTAATAATTGACAGCCCTACTATTTATAACGAAATTATAAAATATAATTAGCAGCCACTAAATCTATTACTCTTTTGATGTAGGCACTTTTTTAATCAGGATAACTATCGAAGTATTAGGTACCTACGTAAAATATTATACAGGGTGAGTCGGGGTTAAACCGCCATACGTAAACCATAGATTCCTCACAAAATTCGAAGACGATTTTTCCTTTGCCATTTTTAATTTTTTTTTTATTAATTTTTTTTCCGGGCCCAGAGCAGCTCAGTTGTCCCTGAGCTGCTCTGGGCCGGGAAAAAAAATTAATAAAAAAAAATTAAAAATGGCAAAGAAAAAAGCAACTCAGTTGTCCCAGTGGAGGGGAGGGAGCTACGTGATATCTTCTCTTTCCAGTTTCACCTTCTTCTGTCCCCTCCACAGGGACAACTGAGCTGCTCTGGGCCGCGAAACATTTTTAAAAATTTAAAATGGCAAAGGAGAAATCGTCTTAGAATTTTGTGAGGAATCTATGGTTTACGTATGGCGGTTTAACCCCGACTCACTCTGTATAATTCGACACTGGCGACACTAGAACGAAAAAATTCGCTGTAGGCCACCAAAATAAAAAAAAATTCAAAATTGTTTTATTTGAAAATCAACTTTTAGTTGTTGCAACTTTAAAAAAAATGTGAGATACCAGGAAAACATTATGACCTTGAACTGAAAAAAATCGACTGCGCCACTGTATCTCCTTATTTTTCCTGGTAGGTCCAGTTCGACATAGCAAAAATAGCCAAAATGGATTTAGAGACCACCAAAACATGTAAACCTATTAAATTCTGATTCGAAAGTATCACGATTAAAACACATTGTAATAAAAAAAATTGTATACTATTTATGTTATGTGTATTTTCATTATTTTCAACCCTACACCTGAAATGGACTTACCATCAGTATTTTCAGTTCCTAATTTAGTTATCAACCAAAGTTGTTGGTTGTATGTTGTCATGGCGGGGGTTTTCATCGTAAATGGACCAGTGGCAATTTCCTTCTTATTCACATGACTCTGATTATCTTTAGATAATAATGTTTTGCCGTCTAATTCTACAGTAGTGGTGATAGGTGGTCCTAAAATAATATTTTTACGTTAAATTAAATGCAAGTTTATTATTTGATTAAATACCTGCCACCCCTACAAAAAGGCCTAGTCCAAAACAGGCAAAAAATGCTATAAAAACCATTACAAATTCTCTTTTATGCATTGAGTATAATCGCATTTGTACAGATCTGCAAGAATTGTTGTTAACTTATTAAAGAAATTCAAATTATGATTAGTGATATTATATTTACCTTTCACACCTATCATGGTGATAAGCAGGAGAAATATATTTATCAAATTCGCTAAAAATATCACTAAATTGTGAGAGGACGTTTCGAATTTTTAGCGACCATCCTGCTGATGGTAATTGGTAAGCATATCCAAAAGAAGCATTGTCCATTTTGGCCATTATCTAAGATTAAAAATTGAACGCAAATAAATAAACATGGTTTCAATTTCTTGTGTAATACATAAATTGGTTACTATTAATGTTTTATATCCGTAACTGTAACACTGTAACTTACCTAATTACTAGAAATGTATGTAAACTTTCATAGAAAATTGCTGAAACGTAATAAAAAAATAACTTGTGAAATGAACGGTTCAGGAATGTTTTTGTCAACAGAATCACATGAAAACTCTGGTCTCATATCGATCCTATGCGCTGTGCTGAAACTCCAAATACGGCTTTATACACCACATGTTGCTATTCCAATAAATAGGTATGTCTAATATTCAGATACAGTACCAAAAAATTTATAAATTATGGAGGTGATTTTTGGATGCAGTCGAACAAGTAACCAAATAACAACAAAACATCAAATTTGGATATGGTTATAATGAAATTTATAGTAATACTTATCTGTGATTTTTGTCAATTTTAGCCATTATCAAAATGATAAAGAAAAAGAGCAATATTTTCTTATAATTAAATTTCTTTAAATTTAAAATACGATTTTTTTTATGTACCTATAGTGTTGTAAAATTTCTGGAAATATATTCTTTGGAAATATTTCAGGAAATCTTAGAAATATTGAAATTCCGTTGCCAGCATGGGGATCTCGCTTATTATTATAATAGATAGACCATAGGTTTAAATTTGGCAAAGTTGCCAAATTTGGTGCTCAAAAATAATCCGAAAACAATTTTGGATTATTTTGAACGGTATCTTAAGGCGCGTCCACATTAGTAAAAATTTACGTTGTGTGTTGCATTCGCCACAAATTTGTATGTCTGATAAAAATTTATGCGAGTGTGGACGTGTTCGCCGCATACAAACGCACGCAAAAATTTTCGCCACATGCAACGCACGCGATCCGTGGGCAGGGATGGGCATGTAGTCTACGTAGCGTAAATTACGTGTAGACGATTGACGTAGACAAACGAGAAAATCTACTTAGCTCTTAGCATGTAGAAAATGTAGACAATATAGACAGTATTAATTATAGTATAGGTATTTATTAAAGAAAAAACAAGAATAAACTCAAAGAGTACCCAACTCAAAAATTCTCGCAATTAGGTACCTATACAATTAAATAACAAACTGAAACAAACAAAATAAATTTAAATTACCTCAAATATACTCTGTTCCCAAAATATAAGGACTTAACTTACTACATATTATTAGGCTACTCCACGATCGCGCCATTGGTCGTCAATGGTATTTTCTAGTAAAAATATTAATGCAGTATATAATTTCTGTATGAAATATAATGGAGATTTCTGTTAAAATACTTGTTATTTTCCTTTATTAACACAAATATGAGTTCATCAAAATATTTATTTTTTCCACGAATCGGCATTGTTGTTTATATGATTTCTTAACCTTAACTTCACATTTACTAGCAAACTGACAGTTCTAACGTCATTGTCTATAATAATTAATTAATTTACAAGAAATTAATTTCAGCAGTTCAGGTGGAGTCGGGCTTTTACTTCATTGAATTGGGAACTGAAATATAGAATACGCCACCTGGCGGTACAAATTTTCCCCCGTGAAAGAGAGTCACTTTGACATTTCAACATGTGAAGTATAGCAGGCTGCACAAAGTTAATTTTCTTGTTAAATATGATAACTAATAAAACGTTAAGATTTGTTTCAAATATTGCAGATAAGGCACACATAATTAGTGTTAAATACTTGTTATATGTTTATTATTACAGTGTTATGTGTAACAGAGAGCAAAAAGGGCCGCCTGTTGTGTTGAAAACCGGTATGAACCAGAGACTTTTCTCTGGATGAACTGCAAAGTTTTTTGTTGTGTTAATGGTTGTAAGTTGTAACACCAAAGGGAAAAGAAATTGACAACTTAGTTTTCATTTATTTTCTTTTTATAACAAAGAGTTTCACGGAGGGAAATTGGCTCATATTTTTCCAAAACAACTTTCCTTTTCGACCATGTGCATTTCATGTCAGTACCAGATATGTAATCCAAGTGTTTTATATCGTGCCTGAAACAGAAAGCAAACCAAAAAGACCAGAAAAATAAAATTGATAGTATGTATTAACAATTGCAAACGCCATGACATTTTTGCCAACGAAGATGTTTGATGACATCCAAATATACATGTATGTCTATTAAATGATTTGTTGTTAAATTTTCCCTTCTTCCAACAATAACTAAATTAATTGCTTTTTCCATAAAATAAAATAATAAGAGGAAAAATAAACCTAACCTTGCAAATAGTTTTATTACTTACCTTCTGTTAAATTGCTCGACTTCTGATGCATCTAGGACCGAAATAATTCGATTAAACTGAGTTTAATTGTGGTAATTTACTTATTGTAAAAACACAAATAAAAGAATCACACACAAAAATTAAAAAACTTGCGTTAAATCTCGACACCGTTCATATAAACATGTGTAAATATTTGTGCGACCTTGAAAGCGACTCTCTTTCAAGCTTACGACTGCAGCGCCCCCATCGGTCGTTTCAGTTCCCAATGGGGAGGTTTATTTTCAATCCCATTCTGCGGGCTCAAGATTATTTCTTAACCATCTCTGAACCTAGTGGTACGCCGTCAAAATATGTTGCTTGCTTGCATCGGACGTTGGCGGTAAATTGGTGAGGTTTGTTTGACCTTTGCGAACGTATTTTGAGTTTCATCAGTTTGCCCTCCGTATTGTGTTCACAAAATCTATTTCCAGCAGCTGCAATGATTTTTTTTTCTTTACCCACTTTTGGCTCTTTGAACTGTTTCAGAGAAGTTAGAAATAGTTGAAGGAATGCACAAAATGAAGGAAACAAAAAATTTTTCGCAGCAAGAGTCGTGGTTCAATTTTTGTTTTCGTAATGACAATTTCATTGTTATTGCAAATTTGTTTTGCCTATATATTGCAAATTGCATAATTATTATTAGGCAGTGGATCGGATTCCGGCAGCCGGTATCTGTAAATATGAACTTAAAATCCCGGCAGTCGGAATCAGAACAGTTCAGAACAAATACCATCCTTAGTGTAAACCGCTTTGGTTAGTGGTTAGAGCGCCTGCAGCGTAATCGCCTTATTATTAATTATTCAAAGAGAAGGTAATCGTTTCATTTATAAAAATATGATAAAAATTCGATAAAATTTGAGAATTTTACACTCTGTGCTGCTATATTATTTAAACAATAAGCGATACGAAAAAATGTTATAAACAAAAGATGTGCGGAATTTCATCCTCTATTAAATTGCTGAATCCATTTTCGTCATGATGTCTGACTGTGTGTGTGTCTGTCTGTATCCACGATAACTCTAAAACGACTTATCGGATTTGATTCAAATTTCATATTTAGGAGTTTGAACAAAATTGTGGGTACAACATTAAATCTTTTTCATCTAGCACCAACACAAGTGGTACCTGCTTACCTGAAGACATTTTTAGGTTTTTTAAGACTTGAAACTTTTTATTCTTGGACATTGATGTAGAATTAAATTTTGAACATATTTTGTTAGAACTTTTTTTAGAAATTCCGTCAAGAAAATTGCAAAAAAACCTGATATTCCAAAAACATTTATATTTTTCATTGTACGCGTTGAATCAGGCGGCCTAGATAGACTATTGACACAGGGGCTTGGTTCCTAAACTGAAGGTCCTGAGTTCGAATCCCAGAAGGATCATAATTTTTTTTTATTGTACTATTTTCTATGGTACCTACCGACCGATACCAAATAAATAAATAAGTTAATGTGATTTTATATTACTAACGTATTGGATATGGAGTGATTATTGACTACCCCTACATTATTTTCCAAAGATTAGAACCGTATCACATTCTATAAGTAAATCATGTACTGGACACATCAGATATTTTTTAAATGGGTTTATCTTTGTCTGTCGTGATTTATATAGACTTCCAGTTTCCTATGCACTTCCATGTGCGAAATATTTTTAATACCTAAATAAATAATTTCAGCATCCATAATTAAAAAAAATTCTTATAAACAAAGAGTACCAAGTAATGAAATAAAAATGTTCTTTCTTATTTTTAGAATTGTTTTAAAACTGTTATTTTTGGTTTACGTGATCCACAGAAACTGAACTGTCAACAATTCCAGCGATCGTATAGTAAATTTCGTCAAGTGCAGCTAAAGACTGGCCTCGGGACTATTTCCATATTTGGTCATAACTTCTTACGGAAGCTTCCTATCAAAATTTCAATTTTTCTGAAACATATTCCCAAAAAGTTAAATCCTTTTCTAATATGTATTCCACTGCACAAAAAGCTTTTTAATAAATTGCCCACAAATATTAGAGACTTGCCAACAAAGGAATTTACCAAGAATATGAAGGACCTGTTAATTAAAGGAGCGTTCTACTCTACACAAGAATTTCTTAACTGTGATATGGTTGTCCTTCTTGATTAATGTTTTTAATTTAAATGTAATATTATATGTCTTATATGTTTATACAATGTGTCCTGTTATATTGACAATCCATGTATTTATTTTTGATTTAATACTATAGATTGTAGTTCAATTAAAGATTTATGTAAGCATAAGTAATTTAAATTAACACAAAATACAAATTTTAACTAATTCGTACTTTTGCCTAGTCTACACAAATTCTCTCGTCTTTTCGGTTGATAATAATAATTATTACTAAAACTAAATCTCGTGATCACGGGTCACATTCAAGTCATACATACTGTAGTGAACCAGATGAATCCGGTACGGATATTAAATCTCTGGTCATGTATTGTAAGTTGACCTAAGATAATAAAAAATGAAAAAATATAGTCTTTGATAACTATTTTAATATGCCAATGTAATGGTTTTATTTCATCATTAGTTTATTGAGAACGGTACGAAGGAATTGTTGCAAAATAACAATGATGTTATTCTATTTTGTTTATTCACTTTTACAAAGGAGGTTAACATGTTGATTTCATTGATTTCATTTTTTTTATCCAAAGGTCTTTACCTAAGATGACTAATTCAAATTCAAATCCATTTATTCACAAAAACGATCCCATCCGGGCAAAGAACATGTCAATACAAAATATAATATACATTGAAATGACAACAAATTCAACATTACAATTTAAAATTCAATATAATAACAATATAAACCAATATAAATAGTAATAAACGCCAGAATAAATATATTTAAAAAAAATAATAATAATTACATCATGACACCGCTCATTGTTCTATCAAAAAACTCAGCTAGGGTATAAAAAAAGTTACACTTACAAACACTTTAAAATTCAATGCAATAAAAACATAAACAAATATAAATAGTAATAAACGCCAGAATAAATATATAAAAAAAAATAATTACATCAAGACACCTCTCATTGTTCTATCAAAAAACTCAGCTAGGGTATAAAAACAGTTTTTGAGCTAATAGTTTTTTAGGCAAAGTTTAAACCTTGAGGTGCTTAAATTGTGCATTTCTTTGGGATGTGATTGAAAATGTTTATTATTTCACTCTTCACACTTTTCTGGACCATAGTTAGATTTGTCTGATCAAGTAACAAGCGATATTTGTGACTTGTTGGATATGTATGAGACATCCTATTATCCTCGAAAAATTCAGGATACCTTCTAAGGAACATAGCACATTCTAAAACATATATAGAAGTGGTTGTTAGAATATTATATTTGATGAAGAAAGGTCTACATGAAGTCCCGTATGGTAAACCAAACATTGTCCTTATGCAACGCTTCTGCAATACTTTGATTCTCTGTACCTCAGTCGCATTTTCCCAGAATATGATGCCGTATTTAACTATAGAAAATATATATGCATGATATGCTCCAATGGTTGATTTTAGTGGTAAGTTATTTTTTAGTGTTCTTAGTTGGTAGCATAAAGAACTTAACTTCGGAGCCAGTAAATCAATATGCTTATTCCATGTAAATCTCGAGTCCAAGTTCACTCCAAGGAACTTGACGGTGTCAGTTAATTGAATCTCAGATCCTCCAACATTAAGTACAAACCCTGAACCGAGCGAGTATTCAGAGTGAAACTGATTTATTTCTGTCTTAGTGACATTTAAGGTAAGTGCATTTTGCTTAAACCATTGTCCCAGACTCCCAATGGCTTCCTCAGTTTTTTGTTTCAATTCTTCTTCATTATCGGCATTAACCACCACAGCCGTGTCATCGGCGTACGCCACCATATACTCCACGTTTTACGTATTCCCATTCAGGGACGACATTGATATCAGACTCATTTCATAGCTGAACACGTTGGGGTCTCTTAAATAGATATGATTCTATTAGCGCATGTGCATTTCCTCTGATTCCCAATCTTAGTAATTTCCCTAAGAGATGCTTATGATCGACTGCATCTTAAGCCTTTGACAAATCCAAGAATAGGCCAATTGTTTTTTGCTTGTTATTTATTGAACTAATTAAATTGTCCACCAACTGATAAATAGCTCTCTCAGTTGACCTCCCAGTAATATAAGCATTCTGCCTGCTAGTAAATATTTTGTTTTTCGTCAGAAAAACAATTATTCTAGTAGCAATAAGTCTTTCCAATATTTTGGATACATTATTTAGGATGGATGTTGGTCTGTAATAATCTAGTACATTTTTCTTGAGTTTTTTGTGTATAGGTATTAAAATTGTTTCCTTCAGTTTTGCTGGAAAAATACCCTGTACAATACTCAGATTCACAATGTGCACCAAGGGAGCCGCTATGAACTGACTAACAATTTTCAAAAATTTTGTCGGAATGCCATCAGTTCCTACCGATTTCGTATTTTTTAAGTTTCTCAATTTTTTGTAATTTCTGTTTCATTAGTTAAACTTAAATATATTGACTGCATTACACTCCTAACATCCACCACTCCAAGTGTTCCACCATGATCATCCTTCAAAATGTTTATGAAATGCTTGATTATTCTATTTACCACTTCCCTATCACTTTCGTTTGTGCCCTTTAAGTCCTTCAGCTGTGTGGATAATCCGATCCTATTCTTGTTACTTATTTGTTTTATTAGTTGCCATGCCGCATGTGTCTTGTTTTGAGCATTTTCTAAATATTTTTCATTAAATAATAGTTTGGCTTTTCTAATAATTTGCTTCAATATTTTACAGTAAGTATAATACATTTCTGCACTAATAAAGCCATTTTTATATTTGTAGTACATTTCCTTTTTGTTTTTACATGATGTTTTTATTCCAGCTGTTAGCCAGTGTTTCTTTGTTGTTTGTGTGGTATACAATGTTTTTACTGGAAAATATCTTTCAAGAAAGTACGTTAACACACTGATGAAGCTGTCACATGCCATATGCCATATCTACATCTTCGATGACAGTAACCTGGTCCCAACAATAATGTTTAATATCCTCGATACACTGCTCCACTGCTAGTTTAGAGAAACCTTTTTTGGTAGGTGTTTTTTGATTTTGTTTGAGATGTAGTATTTTTAGTTACAACCCATTGCGCTAAATGATCAGACAAACAGTTATCAATCACCCCAGAAACACCCAGCTGTACGTTTGCACTTATTATGATATTATCAAGCAATGCACCCTGTCGGGTTGCATCTTTTACCGCCAAAGACATATTAAAGTTATTCAAGGTATCAATGAACTTTCTAGTATTTACACTACTTACAAACAAGTTAAAATTGAAATCACCACATACAAAGACTTTATATTTGTTTAATTTACTTGATATAGATTCAAAGATACAACTCAAGGTGCGAAAGAAAACCTCGACAGAACCATTTGGGGGCCTATACACAGCCATGACTATAATTTTACATTCCCGCAAGCACACAGCAGAGCATTCAATGTTATACTCACAACTTTTCTGTTTTAGATCCTCCATCTCTGTGAAATCCACACCATTCTGAACAAAGATGCAAGTCCCACCATGAAGTCCAGTAGTTCTCACATAGCACGAGGCGTTTGCATATCCCTCCAGATGCATAGAATCAAATTCACCTACCCTGAGCCAATGTTCAGATAAAGTAATCACCTTATATTTTATCCTGTCCAGCTTTAGATAAGCCTCCAATTCCTGTGTTTTATTTCTCAAACTTTGTATGTTCTGATGTAAAATATTAAAAGATGTTTCACTTGTAGGTATTGTTCTCAATGTTTTTGATTCATTACCCCCAGTATCAATAGTGTCAGTAGCTAGGATCTTTTCTCTAAAAAAGTACTGTCTTCTCGCTGATATTTCTGATGTTTTTTAAAGTTAAAACGTTTTACTCCAACCCCCATACGCCAGAAATCGGTTTGATACATTTCGTCTTTCTTGGACCAGGGCGCAGACACCACGAAGCACTTATTCTTGTGATCATCCGTCGGCAGTTCTTTCACATTAACTTCCAAGTTGTTGTAGTTGTCTTTATTCTGTATAAACACCTTCACTATGTCTGTTGTTACATGTCTCCGCACTCTGTATATATATATATATATATATATATATATATATATATATATATATAGCCACACTTTCTTCTCTTGACCGATGAATTCCTGATCCTGTTCTACCATAGCTGTTCCAATATTTTTCTTATAGTTATTTCTTCTCGTGACAACCTGAAATCCCCCTTGTTTTTCTGCATTTTTATTTTCAGTTGTTTTCACTCTTAGTCCCACTGGTTTGCTCTCGTTTCCTTGATCCATCGACCTCGTAGACATTTTTCTGCTGCGCTCTTTTTGTGGTACTTGTGTTGTTTGTTCTTGAATTGTCCCCTCAGCTCTGGTTTCCGCGGCAGGAATAACACTACTGCTTGTTTGTGCTAATATTTGTGCATAGTTCGTGCTTCTGAATGTGCATTGTTTCTCTTTGGGATTCTGATGTCCATTTTTGACCTTCAACAAGGTTTCCAGATTAACAATTTTGTCACGAAGCAACTGATTGTTCTCTTTCATGATGTTGTTTTTCTCTTCGACTTCCTGTAGCAGTCTCTTCAGGAGAGAGTTCTCCAGGGCCAGTTTCTCATTAGTTTGGTCACCATTAGGTATAGTTTTTGAGGTTAGTTTTCGCTGACAACATATTATTCTTGCATCATCGATTATTTCTATTGATTTGCGTTCAACACATGGGCATTTATGATACATTAATTAACTTTCTTCAGTTTCGGAGAGCGATTGTTCCGTCACCAAAGTTTGGACGAGGAAAGACGATGGATCGATGTCGTTATCGATCTCCTCGTTATCAATATTAAAATTTTCCTTGTTCATACATGTTTGGCCATTACATTGGCTACAAACTACAGAACAATTCAATTCTGCTTTCCGCCGACATCCACAATTGGAATGGAGAAATTGATCCTCAGGACTGGGGATGGGTACTACAAAATAATATTTTAGAGCCAGTTACAACTCTGCTCCAAGCCGCTCCTGATGCATTACACAATACAGTATTTTGCAAGTGCAAGAAAGGCTGTGGTTCCAACTGTGGATTTCAACTAAAAGTTGAACTTTTTCTAATGGACGCCTTAAAAAAATCACCATGTATATGATAATTTTAACAATATACATTTTGTGGGTTGGACTTTATTTGTTCCACTTTTGATTTACAATTTTTGTTACATTTTTCATTTCTTTTTCAATCTTTGTTGAATCGATAATTTAGATGCTTATCTCACAATACTGAATTGCTTGGCCAAACTTTACCAGCGTGTTATATGGAACAAAACTATGAAAAAAGTTCTATAAACAAGGGTCCAGAAATGATTCCTAACGGAGATATAGCTCCCTAAAGGGTGCACATTGACGTTTTTTTTTTCTAAATATTTTCGAAACGGATTGACATAGAGCCATGAAATTTGGTATGATGAATAAGCATTAAATAATAAAATAAGCATAAAACTGGGAGGGGTGGGTGATAAATTTTGCCCAAATTTGACCTCTCAGGTTAAGACGCCCCTGACTAAATTTTTAAAATTATGTTTACAGAAATTTGTTCAGTATTTAATGCTTGCTTATTCATCATACCAAATTTCTCGGCTCTATGTCAATCCGTTTCGAAAATATTCAGAAAAAAAACATCCGTTAGAAATCATTTCTGGACCCTTGTTTATAGGAACTTTTTCATAGTTTTGTTCCATATAACACGCTGGTAAAGTTTGGCCAAGCAATTCAGTTACACCCTGTATATTCAACTGTACAGGGTGTCTCTAATGGTTGAAAACCAAATTTTTGTTTTTTATGTTCGGTTAATTTTTACATTTTTTGATTTTACACTAAATTTTTAGAAAAAAGGTATCTTACTATAACGTTTTAGGTTTTTTAAATTAACAATTTTTGGATTACTTTCTATTCAATAATACAAGGTCAAAAGATTCACAAATATCTATAAGACACAATGAAGTTTTGAAAAAACTGTTCAACAATAAAATCAAGTAGGTATTAATAATAATAAACGGTTGGAGGAATTATCGTCTGTTGTGTACGCTGATGACACAAATTTCCTTCTTAGGGGTCATGATGTGAAGGAGCTCTCTGTTAAATGCAATAGGGTCTCAGATGAATTTTGTAGTTGGTGTAATACGAATGGGTTACTGATAAATGTGTCAAAAACTCATTACTCACAATTTACAACGAAGAACAGTGCAGAAACTTTGAGTCTGTTAATAAAAGCAAATGGAAAATCTATAACAAAGCAGAATACAATCAGATTTCTTGGGGTCAATCTAGATCACAAATTAACATGGGAGCACCATATTGACGTGGTGACAGGGAAACTTGGTGCTGTGTGCTTTCTGATTAAATCACTGAGAAACACAGTTTCAAGAATGGTTTTGCTTCAACTATATTATGGGCTTGTTGAGTCTGTGTTATGGTATCATATTTTGGGGTTCGTCAGCACATGCAGATAAGGCTTTTGTTATGCAAAAAAGAGTTTTAAGAAGTATGGCTGGAGCACATCCTTTGACCTCGTGTAGGCCACTCTTTCTTGAATACAAAATACTAACCATACCAAGTCTTTACATTCTCAGGCTTGTATATTTTATAAAAGAAAATGAAAACAAATTTATGAAAAATAATGAAATTCATGCCTACTCCACAAGAAATAATGTATTACTAAGACAACCATTTTCAAGGTTATCAGTAAGCCAAAATAGTCATGTTTATATGGGAATAAAATGTTTGAATAAAATAATTAAAGTTCTGGAATTGGAGAATTGTAGTTTGAGAGTTTTTAAATTGAGAGTGAAGACTTATTTACAGGAACAAAATTATTATTCTGTTGCGGAATTTTTGTTGTAGGTTCGTGTGTTGGGATTAAAATTGAATGTTTTTGACTAGTCCTTTGAGTTTGTTGAATTCTTTTTTTGTATTAGTAAATTCTGTAATTCTGTAAACTTTTGTGATGAATAAATGTGTCTATCTATCTATCTATCTATAGAATGTTACTGTTTAAAAATTGAACACCCAGTATATTTTTATTCTTCGCTCTAGATGATTAAATTATCTAGCTTTTTCATTAAGTACTTAAGTAGGTATAGTCCCTAGAACTTAATAATGTCACAACGGCACTAATTAAATTGTTTAATACTTTATTATTATACAGGGTGATCAGTAATTGACGCACTCCGAATACAGGGCGTTATAGAGCACATTAAAACTAAGGATAATCTGCAAAGAAAAATTAAATCTGATGGTTAGTTTCCGAGTTATAGAGTTTCCCTCATCCAAGTTACAAGCTAATTATTTTCATAACCAAGACAAAAATGAGTGAATAATTCATGCTACTATAATCTCTGGATAAAATGCAATATGATTTGTTCAATTTTTTTCACAAAACCTCTAATACAAAGAAATTCAAAATGTTAAAATTTAATAAAATACCTAAATTTGAGAGAATATTGAAGTTTGTCAACCTCTCAAGCTCCCCTTGGGATAAACTAAAATACCTTCTATTGCCATGAAAATATTAATAATGAATTTCAATTGTTATTTCTGTTTTTTAATAAAATTGACAGTACTAAATTAGTTCTCGCATCATAAAATATTGAACGTTTTTCTTTTTTTTCTCATCGAACCTATTCACATGTTCAATGCAGTGTTGCTACTTTTATTTTCACAAAAGTGGTCATATCTTTGTAAATAAAGGACTTACAGCACTGCGGTAAAAAAAATTGTCATTCTTAAAACGTAAAGTTCATCGCAGTATGCTCCGAGTGCGACAATTACTGATCACCCTGTATATTATATTAATACTTGGATATTTTGTTACTGGGGTTGTATAACTGTATAATGGTTTAATTTTTAATTGTCTTCAGATTAAGGTTAATGTCAACATTATGAACACACTGTATTATACAGGGTGATTCTAAAATGCCGCATAAGCTCTCCGGTACGTTGTAGGGGATCGTTAGTGAAATCTGAGAAAATTACTTAAAAAACTCTATAGGTATGCCTTATTTTTTTAGTTATTATAGAAAAACTGATTAGTAAAGGCAACACATCAATTATAAACTGGTGGGCAGATAAAAGGCTTTGTTGTTACTTTTTATTATCGTAAATAACAAAATAAATTGACAAACACAATAACAAAATAAATTAAATAAAAATTAAAGCAAATGTTCAAAATTGTGCCCTTCAGCATTTAAAGAAATTTGCGCTGATAGCACAATGTTTTCTTGAACTCTTTGGAGTATGTCTACATTTAGGAGGTCTTGTTGAGTTTGGACCAGAGTTCTGTACACTAAGGATTTGATGTGACCCCAAAAAAGACAGCCAAATGTGTGAGATCTCTGGATCTCAGATGCCAACGTACCTAGTGGTCTATTGCTTTAACCGGCCCAGCATTGTGAGCTGGTGCATCTTCCAATTGAACCCACATGTGTTCCATATCACTGCAAGAAGAAGATCGTGAAGGTGTTGGTTGAAGATTGTTTTCAAGAAAATTCAAGAAATTCACTTTGGCAATACTCTCCCATCAAATGAGTACGTACCTACCAAGACCAAGGATCCCAGCCCACATATTAATCGAAATCCAAGTTTGTGTCCAACTCCGTGGGATGTCAACCGTCCTCCAGGACACAGTCCAACAGATGCAAGATGTAACGTTATGGTAAATCCCTATTTATTATTTTATATCATTTTTTTTTTATTTATTATTGTACATTAAGAGTACGATACATTGAAACTGGTCAAGCATGACCAACCATCAATTTATCTCGCTTTTAATCCTATGACTAAATGACTATACTTAAATAACCAATGTTCGTCCAATGACGTCCACAAGTTTGCCACGCACACACTAAAATAGACACACCGCGCACTGTACCCTGCTTTTAAGCACATGTCACGCATTACACCAATTCAAAGGGTTTGGTTCTCTTTAATCGGCGCAGCAGATCTTCGTTGTCGAGGAAATGGAGTACTTCGACGTTTGGGTGATGACGAAGACGGTCTTCGTGCCTCCCAGCAAAACGTTGGATTTCCTCTTTGACGAAGGGGATCCTCAAGTCTCTGTGTAAATCCGTGTTTCTCACATATCACGGAGCATTGGCTATGCACCGCAGTACTTTATTTTGCCACGTCTGGATAATCTTGACGTTGCTCTGCCGCGTGCATACCCACAGCTGGTTGCCATAAACCCATACCGGCTTGAGTATCTGGTTGTAGATCAGCAATTTGTTGGCTATGTACATTCTGGAATGTCTCCCCAGGAGCCAATTCATTTGGCGAAACTTAAGCCTAAGCTGTTCACGTTTCTTCTTTACATGTTCTTTCCACTTCAACTTTGCATCAAGGGTCATGCCTAGGTATTTTGCGGTGTTAGCGTGAGGGACGGCTATACCGTTGAGGTATACTAGAGGAGCATCCTTTATCCTGCGATATGCAAAATTGACGTGAACAGATTTGAGCCCATTGAGCTTGATCCTCCATTTCCTGGTCCATGCCTGGATTTTTTCGCTTGCATGTTGAAGTTTGGTGGTGGCTTCATGTACTCCCAGTCGCGAGGAGGGCAGTATCATCCGTAAAAGTCGCACTGGTTACTTTACTGCACCAAGGAAGATCGGCCGTATATAGGAGATATAATATCGGACCAAGGACACTACCCTGCGGTACGCCTGCTTTGATCTCTTTAAAGCTCGAAAATTCATTATCTTGTCGCACTCTGAAGATTCTTCCAGTCAAATAGGACTCTAGGAGCTGGGCATATTGGGCTGGCAGCACGTTATGCAATTTATAAATCAATCCTTGATGCCAGACTTTATCGAAAGCCTGCGCTACATCAAGGAATATCGCTGAGCAGTATTGTTTATTCTCTAAAGTCTTTTCAATCAGATCCGTGATACGATGAACTTGGTCTATGGTTGAGTGTTGGCTTCGAAATCCGAATTGATGATCCGGGATCACTTTCCTTTTCATTAGGAGTGGTTTCAATCTCTTTAATAGCAACTTCTCAAATAGTTTCGCCATGATGGGCAGCAGTGATATAGGCCTGTATGAGTTGATATCAGTAGCTGGCTTCTCTGGCTTCGGCAGCATAATAACTTCTGTCACTTTCCAGCACGCTGGCACATGTTAAGTCTAAACACGGCATTACAGATGTACGTGAGCATCACGATACCTTTACGTGATAATTGCTTTAAGACTTCACCTGTAATTATGTCGTATCCGGGTGCCTTTTTTGGGTTTAAGTTAGTGCGTATTTCTTTAGCTACTTCTGTTGGTGTTACCAACTCAATACTCTCGTTGCTTTGATTTTCTATCTCTGGCAGTTGAAGATTTGGTCCATCATGAGGTCTGAATATGTCTTCAAGGTGGGCTGCGAATGCTTCAGCCTTTAGCTTGTCTTCCCGAATCCACTTTCCATCATGATTTCTTATAGGGGGAATTGCAGCAATTGGTTTCTTAATCTTCTTCGTCGCTTTCCATAAGGAGTAATTTGTTTCTTCATTTGCTGTAAGTTTGCTAAGGTAGGCCGCCATTGATTCTTCTTTCAATTTCTGAATCTCCCGTTTAAGTTGCTGAGTCTTATTGTTTAGCATTGTTTTGTCAGCTGGATCGCGTGACTGTTGCCACTTTCGTCTCAGACGTCTTTTTTCCCGCACTAAGTTGCGCACTTCCACTGGATAATTAATGCCAACTGTTTTACGAGTCAGCTCTTTAGTATTTTTCCACGCTGCTGTTTGTATTATTGTCACAAACTTTCCCACTGCAATATCGAGTTGCTCACTTGTCTTTAATGGTACACTTAGGTTAAGTTCACGGTCAAGGTCTCCTCTGAAACTATCCCAATTAGTAGTTTTGTTCACTAAAATTGGACGCACTTCCTTCTCTATAACTTTCTCACTGAGGGCCGGTTTTTCCATTATTAGATAACTTTTTGGTTAAGCAACTGTAAGTTAACTTTAACCAACACTTGACTTTGAGTTAACTACATTTACGTTTTTCCAATAATTTTTCATGTTTGGTTGCCTAACTGTAAGTTAAACAAAATACTACGAAAGTCTACGTTTAATCTGCGAATCATGTGCGCATCTACACAACTTTTTAGTTGGTTTTGTTTTCTGATGAACACTTCTTCATCATCACTATATGCGTTTACATCATAATCAAACATTTTTGAAAAAAGAAATAATACTTGACACTGCAGAAGTAAATAAATAAACATATTTCCAAACTAAATCAATATTACAATTATTCTTCACATTGTTATAAAGTAACAAATTAATATTTATAAATAAAATAAAATTAGGATTGACACAAAAATAAGGAAATATTCTATAAAGAATTTAAGACAGCCAATGGCTGATACCATGTCCTATACATATATGCAAATAAAAGAAAGCAGCTACTTAAAAAAAAATGCATATACAGGGTGATCAGTAATTGGCGCACTCCGAATACAGGGCGTTATAGAGCATATTAAAACTAAGGATAAAAAAAGAAAAATTAAATCTGATGGTTAGTTTCCGAGTTATAGAGTTTCCCTCATCCAAGTTACAAGCCAATTATTTTCATAACCAGGACAAAAATGAGTAAATAATTCATGCTACTATAATCTCTGGATAAAATGCAATATGATTTGTTCATTTTTTTTTCACAAAACCTCTAATACAAAGAAATTGAAAATGATAAAATTTAATAAAATACCTAAATTTGAGAGAAATTTGAAGTTTGGCAACCTCTCAAGCTCCCCTTGGGATAAACTAAAATACCTTCTATTGCCATGAAAATATTAATAATGAATTTCAATTGTTGTTTCTGTGTTTTAATAAAATTGACAGTACTAAATTAGTTTGACAAGTTCTCGCATCATAAAATATTGAACGTTTTTGTTTTTTTTCTCGTCGAACCTATTCACATGTTCAATTCAGTGTTGCCACTTTTATTTTCACAAAAGTGGTCATATCTTTGTAAAGAAAGGACTTACAGCACTGCGGTAAAAAAATTCGTCATTCTTAAATCGTAAAGTTTATCACAGTATGCTCCGAGTGCGGCAATTACTGATCACCCTGTATATAAAAACATACTCAATATAACATTTTACTTAGTAGAAAATTATAACGAGGTTATGTTCAATTCGCAATATTCAATGCGCCTGTGCTGACAATAACTTGACTCGGACTTTTGGTTTAACCTACACCTCATCTACCAATTAAAGTTAACTAAAAAGTTGTGGTTAACTACATATGGAAAAACGCACATTCGAGTTAACTTATAAATAACTGTCAGTTAAATATTTAACCAAGAATGGAAAAACCGGCCCTTAGTGTTAAAATCACTGCGGAATGGTCAGAATTTAAGTCTAGCACTTCTTTCACATTCACAAAGTTTGTTGCAATTTTTTTGCAAATAAAAAAGTCTAAGAGGTCGGGTATCTTTTGTGGGTCAGTAGGCCAGTACGTAGGTTTTCCCGTGGAGAACACGTTGCAGCCTATTTGGCCAATCGCCGCTTTCAATTCGCGTCCTTTTGTCGTGGTCAATCGAGAACCCCAATATTCGTGCTTGGCATTAAAGTCACCACCCAGGATGAATTTTTCGGCCAAGTGTTTTAACCCTTCCACGTATTTTTCTCTTTTAAGATTATGTCTAGGTGGGCAATATAAAGCACCAACCAAGAACTTCTGCCGTGCTGCGTTCACACCAATAACCGTCATTTGAAATTCGGGACTACAGATCGTAAGTTCTTCATAGTGCGAAATATTTTCACGTATAATGATGGCACTGCCACCTTTGGCATCGTTATCCGGATGAATAGTCTGATATACTCGATATCCGCGAATCTTAAGTACTGTTTGTCTCGTGGAGTGTGTCTCGGAAATTAAACAAATATCTATTTTATAGTTATTAAGGAAGACTTCTATCTCATCCTTAAGTGCACGAATACCGTTGGCATTCCACGTCGCGATTCTAAGATCGTTTTGGTTCATTGGTTAGTTTTCGTGGTATTGCACCAGTTTCCCTGGCTTCGATATGCGCGAGTCTCTGCGAGAACTCTTCCATTGTAGTCATCATTTTATGCATTAACTGCTCCAATGACGATTGGGTTGTTTGCGTTGGAGTAGGTTGTAATTTCGGAGCTGCTGCTTGTCCATAAGAAACTCCTTCTACCACTTTTTTCGACGTGAATATTTTCGGGCTTGACTTCTGCTGTTTCTTTATCTGTGCATCACGCCTTTTCTGTAGTTCTTTGGCTACTACGCACCCGCGGTAGTTAGCCGGATGTGCTTCTCCACAATTCGAACATCTGGCTGGTGATTCTTTAGGTAGGGTGCACTCTGTAGGGAGATGATTACCCGCACACTTGACGCACACTAACTTGTGTTTACAAAAACTTTTTGGTGTGCCCGTAGCGTTGACACATTTTGCATTGTGGGATTTGCTTTCCGCTTTTAATTGCTTCCACATTTACCTTCATATGTTGTAGGTAACGAATTTCGAACACTTTTCAGAATTATCAAAAGTCAACATAAAAAGCGGTAATTTATTTAGTACATGTCAGTGTTTTCTGTTAAATATACTTTTATCATTTTTCTACATGTTTTGCTATCTCCAACCGATTGATTACATCCTCCGACATGGTAGAGAAGTCCAAATTATCAACATTGTCGATTTTGAACTGATAGAATTCGAGTTGTCGTGATTGTGTGTCGAAATTTTAAACTGACCAAACTTCAGATCTACACAATTTGGGTTACTTTTGTATAGATACGAATCACAAAAAAACTATAATTATTACTAATTATTAGTATTAATACCTATAGAGTGTTATTAAATGATTGATAGACGTTTGAGTTTCCCGCTATTTCAGTTACATGTTTTTACTTTCTTATACGTAGTATAAGGAAGTATTGTAATCGTGATTTTTTTCGACTTCGAGATTTTGATAGATTTACACGTTTTGAGGGCCCCTGAATCCATTTTGACCATTTTCGCCATGATGTCTGTCTGTGTGTCTGTCAGTCTGTATCCACAATAACTCAAAAACGACTTATCGGATTTGATTCAAATTTCATATTTAAGAGTTTGAACAAATTTGTGGGTGCCACATTCAATGTTTTTCATCTAGCACCAAAACAAGTGACAGTTACCTGAAGACATTTTTAGGTTTTTTAGGAATATCTTGAAAAATAAACAATTTATGAGATTTTTTTATTCTTTAACATTGATTTAGAATTGAATTTTGAACAAATTTTGTTTGAACTTTTTTTTGAAATTCCGTCAAAAAAATTTCAAAAAAACTAGATATTCTTAAAACACTTTAATATTTCTCATAGCGCGCGTTGATAGTTGAATCCGATGGTCGAGGTAGACCATGTGTTTCATTATATGGCTGCCAAACAGAGGGTCCCGGGTTCGAATCCCAGAAGGACCGGTCCATTAGTTTTTTATTTTATTTAACGGGTTTCTATGGTACCGAAAACAATATTAATGAATAAATAAATGTAATTTCATAATCGTGATTTTTTTCGACTTGAGATTTTGATGCATCCTTTTGAGGGCCCCTGAATCCATTTTGACCATTTTCGCCATGATGTGTGTGTGTGTGTGTGTGTGTGTGTGTGTGTGTGTGTGTGTGTGTGTGTGTGTGTGTGTGTGTGTGTGTGTGTGTGTGTGTGTGTGTGTGTGTGTGTGTGTGTGTGTGTGTGTGTGTGTGTGTGTGTGTGTGTGTGTGTGTGTGTGTGTGTGTGTGTGTGTGTGTGTGTGTGTGTGTGTGTGTGTGTGTGTGTGTGTGTGTGTGTGTGTGTGTGTGTGTGTGTGTGTGTGTGTGTGTGTGTGTGTGTGTGTGTGTGTGTGTGTGTGTGTGTGTGTGTGTGTGTGTGTGTGTGTGTGTGTGTGTGTGTGTGTGTGTGTGTGTGTGTGTGTGTGTGTGTGTGTGTGTGTGTGTGTGTGTGTGTGTGTGTGTGTGTGTGTGTGTGTGTGTGTGTGTGTGTGTGTGTGTGTGTGTGTGTGTGTGTGTGTGTGTGTGTGTGTGTGTGTGTGTGTGTGTGTGTGTGTGTGTGTGTGTGTGTGTGTGTGTGTGTGTGTGTGTGTGTGTGTGTGTGTGTGTGTGTGTGTGTGTGTGTGTGTGTGTGTGTGTGTGTGTGTGTGTGTGTGTGTGTGTGTGTGTGTGTGTGTGTGTGTGTGTGTGTGTGTGTGTGTGTGTGTGTGTGTGTGTGTGTGTGTGTGTGTGTGTGTGTGTGTGTGTGTGTGTGTGTGTGTGTGTGTGTGTGTGTGTGTGTGTGTGTGTGTGTGTGTGTGTGTGTGTGTGTGTGTGTGTGTGTGTGTGTGTGTGTGTGTGTGTGTGTGTGTGTGTGTGTGTGTGTGTGTGTGTGTGTGTGTGTGTGTGTGTGTGTGTGTTTTTTTAATTTTAATTAAATGCTTTATTTATTCGGAGCGATTATAAGTCACGGACCAGGTTAGGTTGTTTTGTATAGTTTTTTTTTTCCTTTAAATAATAGCATAAATCGGTACCATAAGATGATGCCGGAATAACCATTGCCCTTACACGTGACCTTAAATTTGATGGAATACTTTGCTGTGATTAGCCTCTCGTCAGTTAATTTCACAGAAATTAGGTTATTTTTTATCATGAGTCGTTCAGTAAGTTTTGGCATTTTGATTTTTGGCGACGGATGCAAATAAGTACTTAATTTGTCAATTTGACAGTAAACGTCAATCAAATAAAGGCATTGTAACACAGGGCATCAGGGAAATATAAGTTGTAGTTTAACTTAATTTCTTTAGGAAAAGTAATTGAGGTATTATCCGTATAAGAAAGTCATGTGTTGGACACATCAGATATTTTAAGTGAGTAATAGGTCAAACATCTAAAATAAAACACATTTTTGTCGTAAAATTCGGTTGTCGTAAAATTCGGTTATAATGAGTGGGACAAGGACATATTTATGCGTATTGCAATAAGTGCGACGGAGACTATTTGAAAATTGCTGGAAACATTCAAAATTTTTACAAGAAATTTAACTTAATTTCTTTAGGAAAAGTAATTATTGTGATACTATCCGTAAGTATAAGAAAGTCATGTGTTGGGCACATCAGATATTTTTGTATTATAGAAAGGCTTTGAATTCCGTAATTTCGATACTGCTGCAGATTTTGTTGGTAAGTAAATAAATAATCGCGAAGCACTATAGCACGGAGGTAAGTGTGCCAACATTGCGAGAAGAATAATAACACGCGAAATTCAAACGCCTATCAATCATTTAAGAACACTCTGTAAGTATAGAAATAAAAAAATCACTTGTTTATATTTTTATTTTTATATAATAATTTCACAACAAACATATTTTATATTTTTATTAAAATTACCAAGACACAGTTTTGTAATTTTAAGACAGTGTTGTTTTATATTCCCTTATGTTATTAAAAGTGGAGTATAAAATCACACATCTTAAAACAAATATATACATATAAATATCCTAATACATACAGAATAATATTATGTATGAAATTGTCTGATTGTCTATATTACATATCGTTTTTGTTACGAATAAATACTATGAGGTATTTTTCCTAAACTTCACAACAATTTAATTTAATAACATTTAATTCCTTGATAACATTCAACATTCAGAATATGGTATGTATAGTGTTTATTGTTTAATTTCTAACTTTAATTATTTAAGAGATTGTTTAGAAAACATGTGGATGGTATAGGTATCACATAAACTACAGGACCAAATATTAAGGAATTATGAATTAAAAGGAAATATTTATAACTTTTCATTTTCAATACAATAGGTTAGGAAGCAATCTGTTTATTTTCATTAATTTTGATGTTCATTGTTGTTCAATTAAATGCGATTTGTATATTATGTTTTGTATCGTAATTGACATAAAATTTACTATTTTTTGTTACAAATATATAAATATAATAGAGCTAAGTACCTACATTCGGAACACACTTGGGCTGGGTATGGAATTAGTGATTTTGTTATAAAAATTTCATTTCTGTTGCTTTAGGAAAGAAATTTTTAATTTTTTTAGTTTTTTTACGTATATCTGATTAACATACTTATAAAGTCTTTATTTACGTACCCTGCATCTTTATATTTAACACATATCTAAGATAATTATTCTTTTATTTTGATAAAATTACTATAACAATTCTAACATATAAAGTTGCTTATTTTAGGCCAATTATTGATTTACAGTCTAAATTACATATTTTATCCTATTTTCGACATAGATTGAGTTGTGTCTTCTGTAAATTCTTATTTGAGTTGTTATTCAACATTAATTAACAATAAATGAACTTAGGTGTATTAGGCGTCCTAATGATGCGAGATAATAGATTTACGGATTTATTATTCAGAATATCAAAAAACTCAAGAATATAAGTTGTACATAATCATGCTGTGCATTAAATTTACTTTAAAACATACTGTTCTGTTTAACAGAGAGATTCAAGTTTTCTTTTTTAATAGAACACCCTCATTTTTCAAATTTTTTGAATAAAATACCTGAGGTAGTAAGTTTTTGAGTTAATGGCTTTTGTTTAAAAATGTAAGAGTTTTCGGAAAACTATTATCTATGAGATCCAATATAATAAATTAACTATCTGGCATCGTTGGAACACCCTGTACAATATCTGCTAGTATAGCTATGGGTATAATATTTTTAATAATAATAATTTAAACATAATAATACCTATTTTCTATTAGGGTCCAAAAGCTCTATATGGTTCACCGTCTAGATATGATAATAAAATGCTATCATTTAAACGATCAGCATAATATTGAGGTTTTGATCAGCTCTAAAATGCTTTCTGTCGGCAAATATAGTAAGTTGAGCCGGCACTTGTGGTCAGCAAGTAGAAGAAAATTGATCAGCAAATAATGTCATATTAGGCAGCTCTAAAGTTATTTCTATAGCTAATTAAATACATTCGCAGCAATATAAGTAATAAAAAAGCAAATCGTAAGTCAGATTTAATAAAATTTTGGTAAGCTGTAAAATTTATTTTATTCTGCTAATAAAGTCTATTTCTACAACAACAAATGTACACTGTGTCCCAATTTGCTTGTGATTGCAGTAGGGTATCTCTGTAATTTGTAAAGATAGAACTTTGCGGTTTTCGCGAACCACTTTTTCGTTAAACTTTTAATGCCACAAACAGAACTAAGCTAACTTGTTTTGTTTCTGAGATACAGGGTGAAAACGAAGTTTTGCACTTTCCGGGGTTCTGATGTCATATCTCACACACCATGTAAGCTAGAAAAAAAGTAAAAACTGCTCTAGATAGATATTTTTGCGTAGAATCCAGTGGCGTACTCGAAAAAAATTGTTTTGCACCGGTTAAGAGATATGACACAAGTTAGGTTTTTTTTAAATGGGACACCGTGTATTTTTTAGTCTCATTAAATTTGTCTATTTTTTGATTTTTTCTCATTAAAATGATGTATAACAGTAGGGACTTTAAAATTTAATAAATGCTCAAAAAAAGCAAAAAACCCAATTATAAGGCAACAATTTTTAGGTGGTCGTGAAAATCGGGGATTAAAAATGAAAAGAAATGGAAATTTATCGCTGTCATATGTCATTATGAGCAATTTTTTCTAGAAACTGTCATTAAAGTTATAACATATTTTGTAAAGTTTCATTGTATATTTATATGAGCGTTAAAAAATTATTTCGCTTTTTGTTTCTTTTTTACTAAGATAAAATAAAAATAATATTAATGTTAAGAGTTTTTAATTTAATATAGTGTCGCATTTTGCTTGTAAACATTTCTTTATCCCCGATTTTCATGGCCAACTAAAAATTGTTGCCTTATAATTGGGTTTTTTACTTTTACAAAAAAATTGACAAATTTAATGACTCTAAAAAATACAGGGTGTCCCATTTAAAAAAACCTAACTGGTCATATCTCTTAAGCGGTGCAAAACATTTTTTTTCGAGTAGCCACTGGATTCTACGCAAAAATATCTATCTAGAACAGTTTTTACATTTTTTCTACCTTATGGTGTGTGAGATATGACAGCACTCCGGAGAGTAAAAAATTTCGTTTTCACCCTTTTAATTTGTCAGCTGACCATGATTTTAATATGCAAACATATTAATATTATAGCTTATTGATATTATTTTGTTGCTGATCAATTTTGTAATCCTGCTGACCAAGTAATAAGTTTGTTTCGCGACTATTTATTTTGAATAAGCATAAATATTAAGTTGACTAAAGATGAGTTTACTTGCTGATACAATTTAATTTGTTTGCTGTCCATGTATTGAGCCCGATATTTTTTTATTGCCGACAAAAACTTTGTATGCTGTCCAAATGATTTAATAGCTGATTTTTCTTGCTAACCCAATATTTAACTAGCGAACCATTTAATTACTTCTCATAATAAAAGAGGCTACATCATATTGGTATTCTCCAATCTTTTCTTCAAGTGGGTCAGTCAATCTTTGTAAATGTATGTTCTCTCTCCATTCTTAAATTGTGAGTTTCTGTATTAATTTAACATAAAATATTTTCAAAACACAATTCACTCTATATAAGCAAGGCTATTAAATATCATAGACACAAAGAAATCTTTAGCTCTACTATATTATTTAAATATATTTTTTTAGTAGGTACCCATAAATTTGGAAATTGCTGCTCTCAATTTTGATAGATTATTTAGGAAACATTGTGGACGGACGCACCAGATTGCAGGGAGTTAAGGAGTTCTTCGTTTTCTTTACGTACTGAAAAAGAAAATAAATATAAGTAGGTATAAATAAGTATACTAAAAAAAATCTTTCAACATGAAGTTTACATCCTCTTAAACAAAGTAGACGTTTTCTTGTTTTATCTTATAAATATTCATGATGTTTCTTGTCTTGGTTTACATTAGTTATCTAAAATAAAATATATGTGAAATATATGGACTTCAGTATATTTTTAATTAACGGTACCTGTAAGGCCCAGTTTTTCAATCGGTAGTTAACCTTAACTATAAGTTAAGATAGATTAGATATTATTATTACGAGATTGATAACCAAGAAAATTAACTATTCGTTAAGGTTAACTATCGAATGAAATACCAGCCCTAAGTATTTTTAGTTCGAACGTTAAGGGTGGACTCCCTTAATTTTTCGATGAAAGTATTCGATTTGCTACATACGCAACGCATGTATTATGATCGGGATTTGTAGCCACCAGATTTTTTTACACATAAAGTTTCTTAAATTTTGTCCCATTTAATCAGTAGTAATACTATAAGTACTTCAAAATAATCGGTTATACATCGATAACTTGTTGGATAGTTACAAAGAGTGTCAGTTTGACAGTTAAAAAAATCAGTTTGACAGAATATTTAACTATCAATCTAATACTCTTTGTAACTATGCAACTAGTTATCGATTTATAACCAATTATTTTGAAGTACGAATTGTATTTGACACGAAACCCGTTTGAGTTTCATAAATTTTATATACCTAGGTTGTTCGAAAAAAATGGACACAGCAAAACCTTTAAATTAAAAAGAATGTGCCTATTAAGAATATATACAGGGTGTTTCAGGAGGAATAGTAAATATTTTAGGAGGAGGCGACTAATTCGAATGAAAAATTCCGTATAACATGTGCCCAATTTTTATTATTGATCGTTCGGATTATGAATAGTGTTTGGGTTACATTCTAACAGCTGTAACTCTGTAACCAATAAAAATTTGGATACATGTTATATATATATATATAGAATTTTTTATTCGAATTAGTCTTTACTACCATGCACCTCCTAAAATATTTCCTTATCTTCCTGAAACGCCCTGTAGATTTAATGATGGTGCGTGAGCGAGTATATTCGTATGTATTGTCCCCTCCAAGCCGTTTTGAAAGAATTTGGAATGTAGGATGAGTTTTAAGAATATTTAAAAAGATTTGAAAAATATTGTTAACTTAAATGTGATAAATAAACAAAAATATTCTTCTATTAATAAATAATAATAATTTAAAATAAATTTAACACCCAAAATTTTAAATAAACAGGAACTTTAAAAATAAATGTACTTAAAGGTTATGGTTATGTGTCTATTTATTTCGAACAATCTGTACCTATATATTTTCTAAAAGAACAACAAATCTAAATATAAGAGTGATTTCCTAGAATTTTATCTTTACACTTTCTATTATAAACTTCCAGGAGCTTTCCTAAACAAATATGAGTGTGTTAGGTTTTCACTGTTAATGAAAAGTAATGTGTTAGTAACAAATGGGACAATCAAAGATACAGGTTTAGGAGAAAGTGTAGAATAAATCGAATAGCCTTATTACTTACTGCCTTTTCAACTTCTATGAAAGTTTATATTCATAAATATTAAAATATACAGGGTGTTAGGTAAGTCAAGTCAATAACGGCAATATACTCGGATGGGATATAATAAAAACTCTTTTAATATGCATTTTACGAAAAAATAGTTAAGTATACATATATTCTTGATATAAATTCTGCTTTTTCCAGTACCTACCTCTGAAAACCCAATTAGATTTTAATATAAACGTACAGACTGGAGATACCCTTAAGAAACATGAAAATCTTTCAGGAGAGAACTTTTTTACTATCAACAAAAATGTTGTAATAGTTATTTGTACCTAATTGAATAGTAAAGTCTACATACAAACTTTACATTTAAAATTTTTTTTTACTTTTTCAACAACTAAGTAAAAATAAATATCTGATGTGTCCAGCACATGACTTTCTTATACATTGCCATGATAAAGTTGTAATCTTTGAAGAATACTAAAGGGGTAGCCAATTATCACACACAGTCGACATTGAATACGTTATCAATATATTATTACTTATTATTATATTACTTCGTATAAGAAAGTAAAAGAACTAAATTTAAAAACAAGAACCACAAATACTAATCAGATATATATATGTGTGTGTGTGTGTGTGTGTCATAATGTTTCTGCATAATAATACAAATACATTTTGTCTTATATTTTTACTTTCTTATACGAAGTAATAAGAGATTTTGATGGATTTACACGTTTTGAGGGTCCCTGAATCCATTTTGACCATTTTCGCCATGATGTCTGTCTGTGTGTGTGTGTCTGTGTGTCTGTCTGTCTGTATCCACCATAACTCAAAAACGACTTATCGGATTTGATTCAAATTTCATATTTAAGAGTTTGAACAATTTTGTGGGTGCCACATTAAATGTTTTTCATCTAGCACCAACACAAGTGACACTTACCTAAAGACATTTTTAGGTTTTTTTAGGAATATCTTGAAAAATAGACTATTTATGAGATATTTTTATTCTTTAACACTGATTTAGAATTGAATTTTGAACAAATTTTGTTTGAAATTTTTTTTTTAAATTCCGTCAAAAAAATTTCAAAAAAACTAGTTATTCTTAAAACACTTATATTTCTCATAGCGCGCGTTGATCGTTGAATCCGACGGTCTAGGTAGACTAGACATAGAGGCTTGGCTGCCAAACGGAAGGTCCCGGGTTCGAATCCCAGAAGGACCATTATTTTTTTTTATTATTTTACTGGTCTCTATGGTACCGAAAACAATAATAATGAATAAATAAATGTGATTTTATACCGGGAGATTTTTTTAAGTGAGTAGTAGGTCAAAAATCTAAAATATTCGTAGTGACTTTCCGGAAGTTAGTATTTTTTTGCTTGATTTCATAATTGTTAAATTTTCAAGCTAGCGAAGTTCTTAATCCAAATTATGATTTTGCAAACATTCGCCTTTTCGGCATTTTAAAAAAATTACTTAGTTGGTTATTTGGAAAGGCTTTAAAAAATCTAAATCGTCACCTGAAAATAAAATTCAAGCGTTAGTCAAGAAAGTAAAAAAGAAAAGTTTATCGATGTTAATCGACAATCGAAGTTTATTTATCGTAAATCCGACATTCGAAATAAGAAACATATTGTAATACTGTACCGTACTTAAGTATAAATATGCATTGAAAAAATTCATCGGCAAATTTTTCATACGAGTCGGCATTTTTAATCAATTCAAAACTCAGAGAGGAGGTATTTTTTGCTAAATTGGCTACCTCTATTATGAGTTTACAAGACATTAACAAAATTTTACATTATAAAAATAAATTTCTCATTAATTAATGCCCCAAATTTAAAAAAGTTTATACTGGTGAATAGAGAATCCAAATCCCTTTCGAACGAGGTGCCGCACGACGCCTTTTCTAGTTTAAAATTTTCGGAGGGGTGGTCATAATTCAGAGGGGGTCCATGCTATTTACATGCTAAAAAATGAATATGAAGTTTTATTTAATTCCCGTAAATCCATTTTAAGTTGAGACGATACACAGGCAGACAGATAAATTACTGTAGGTAGTTGAAAAAATCGCAACTATTATAGGTACTTCTTAATTGTATACATAAGTAAGTAAAAATCTGAAAGATTGTGAATAATTTACCTTATTTTCAAAATGGTTTGTATGTCAATGTAACAATTACAACCCATACACTAGTAATGCATAAAAAGAAAAATGTTCCTATCACACAATAAACCACCATTCGTCGTCTCTGGTCCTTCATTTGTCTTTGCAAAGTAAGCACTGTTTCATCTTCATTACTTTCTATATTTATATCCGACAATTTCCTATCCACAATTGAAGTATAACTTATACGAGAACCACGTCGGGAATTTATCGACCGGGTACTAGTTTTTCTTCTAGAATTTTTCCTGGTAATATTAAGACAATTGTCAGTATGCACATGGTGGACGTGGTATGTACTTTTTCTTTTTGGAAAATATTCTAACTGTGATTTGTGACCAAAAATATTAACATCCTCCAATGACCTAGTTCTTCTAGGGTAGCTTGGATGTGGAAGAATTATTTTGTGAATCTGCAAACCGGAAGCCTGAGACAAAAATTGAGCATCACTCGTTGTACATAAACGATGCCCGAAAGCTTCAGACATACCGCACCCTGGAGATTACACTAAACTAAATTGTAACAGATTGTAAAGGATCCAGTTTAATTTTATAACACACACGATGTGTGTAAGTTTAGTTATTTCGATATCTAAACAGTTTTTTAATTTACGTATACAAAGTTAAATTTATTTATGTTAAAATAATTAGAACAACTGAATCATCCAAGATAAAGGCAGATCATTGGAAAGCTATTATTAAAACATTGTATGTACATAAAGAGTATAATAGCACTACATATATTTATTGAATCTTAACATAATTTTGTGTTTATAAATAAAAACTTTTGTTGAAAATTTACACAAAGCAAAAAGTGAAGGAGTATACAGACTAAGAATAGGTGCACATTGGCACGTCTTCTACTATATGTAACATACAAGGTGTCTCAAAAATGTATTAATATGCTTGCTGATCAGATATTTTTACAATATCAGATTTATGTAATGTTTTATTTTGGCGATTGTAATGGTTTGTTAAATACATTTCTTATATTGTTGTTGATAATACAAGGTGTTTTAAAAATGCTCGTAAAACATTCAGAAGCGTATTCTTGACGTCAAAATATGAAAATAATTTTACATATGTCGCAGTCAAATGGTTATTTTAGTCAAATAGCATTTGCCTAGGCAATTAGCTTTAGACTGCAAATGATCGAAACCCAATTTTTGGGCAAACTGTAGTTTTTAAAAATAATTAGAAGTAAATTTACTCTTGCTGTACAAGACAAATACTATAAAGTGGAGTAACAATTTCGACCATTTACCTGGGGAAATGCTATTTGACTGCGACATATGTTTACATATGGATGGATACAAAAATGCATCGATACAGGATGTTGAAAGTTGAGGAACGAATTAACATTTTCTTACCGAGTTTTCAACTGTTCTCAGAAACGGTTCATTATAATATTACGTTATTTGGTAGTGTTGTAATGGATCATAATCAGTTCGATATAAAGCTTGTTTCCCTAATGTGCAACAGTGGCGGTGTTACGGAGAGGTATGAAAAAAATGTAATGGATTTATACGTTTCAAAGTCCCTTAAATGCATTTTGGTTCTATTATCATGATGTGTGTCTGTGTGCCTTTCTGTATCCGTGATAATTCAAATTCCTAATTGGAAGGAATTATTAACAAGGCAAAAGCAGCGATTATTCTTCATCAGCATATTATTTGTTTTTACAATTTCGTACCTATATATTTCTTGTGTATGAATAATAGTTATTTGTGTAACAAGGCAGTAAAGTTGCATTTTTCATCACGAACGTGGATATTAGTTGCCGAGGCCAAACCGAGGTAAATAACCACTATGAATGATGAAAAATAACTGTACTGCCTAGTTGCACATTAAATTTTATCTGAATTCGACTAAATCGCCCAATTTAACGTTCAGAGTCCAGACACAATTTGAAGTAGGCACCGAAGTATAGGTAATTTTAACGAAAAGCACGAGTAAAACACGATATAACCAAAATAGACGTTTACCACGTTCGGCTGTCAGCTGTCAACTAGTATATTTGTTGACTACTTGTGCAAGCCAGCGTATATAAAAATCGTACTATAATGACCTACTTTATTGCCGATTTCGGAGTTCTTTACTGCCGATTTCAGATAAAAAATATTGTGCAAATCACGCCGAAAAAATTACGAAAAATGAGGCTGGTTTCAAGTAATGACCAGCCTCGGCTACGCCAAACTTTCCGTCTTTTCTTTTGGATGCTGAAAAGAGCTACTTTTCTGGCTAGATACTACATAATAGTATTTTTTGTACAAGCTCGATAAAATAACTATTTTACGGACTCATTTCAGTCTGGTTACTATGGTCCTTAACATGAGAATTAAAATCCGAAGTTTTTGCTCTAATTACATTAACATATCAACATAATTGTTATACATAATAAAAGGTTTTAATGTGTTTTAGGGAACTTTAACAAAAAGATATTGTTTGTAACAAGTTCCTAAAATCAAGTTTTGTTTTTTGCTGTTTCCGAATGAGACGAAGCCGAGTCCGAGTCTGGAATAGCCTTATTACTATCAATATTTGAAAGATGAAAGTTGACATTTACAAAAATGAGTGGTGTATTGAACAATTTTCCTTTCTAGAGAAGAAAGTATAAAATTTGATTGGTAGCAAATTCAGAGTTGCCGCATTTGCGGCCTCTTCAATGTCCTTGCCTACATCACTACTATTTTATTCGTCACTGTATTTCATTTTTACTAAATTCTTTTCTAAACATAGACAAATAAACACCTTTTATAATAATTTAAATCACAAGTTGGCAGTGTTGACATCAATTGCAGAAAAATCTTTTTTTTTTTTCATTTTTTATTTGTTCTATGGCATACGCTTGCAACTGTTTAACAACACACGTATTAAATACTTTTTTATGGTATTTAAAGTTGGTTAATTCAGTTAATTGTTTATAAAGAAACGAAAATAATTAATTGCATTATGTCAAACATAAGTAAATTGTCGATAGTATACTGCAGTATTTAAAATTTATGTTAACAAATCATCAATTCCACTTTTATAAATAGAATTTACCTTAATACAATGTATTAGCATCCGAGAAGTGATCGATGCATAGGGACTTTGCATGATTTTCAAAATAATTATTTTTTTGTGCCTCAGGTTGGCATAAGTCATTTTGCAATCGTATAAATTGGCTGGAAACTCATGTTTTGCCGGGCTAGACCGGCAAAAACTAGGAATTTTTAGTTTATCGATTGGCATCATTGAAATCATAAAGAAAATTTGTATTTTCCATAGAAACGGATTATTATTTTTGTCATTCGGCTACTACTGTCAGTGTCAATTTTAAGTATCGCGTGTTACCAATATAAAAAAAATCCCTGATACCAAATATTTAAACAAATATTTTGTAAATTTTATTTATTTAAACTTCGGCACAAAAAATAGTGTGTATTACACGCCTAGAAACTGTTTTGCGAGTACTCGTAGTTGCGGGCCTCGGCCTACGGCCTCTGCTCGCAGACCCTACTCGCACTCGCAAAACTCTAGTTTCAAGGCTAGTTATACAAATTACTATTGAAAAGCTGATACCAAATTATCAATATCAATATTTTTGAAAAAATTTTTTGGTCCGTACTTTCGGAGTAAATAAATAAAAAGTATTGTAAAATTTGAAATTTCCACGCATTGTCCGGAAACGCCCGAATCATTCCAAAAGATTGCTGACGTCACGAATCTAGTTCCACAGTGCAGCACGCCGCATTTTGACTATTTCGAAAAATGTCAAACGCGTAAAAAATATTTAGACATGGCAATGTCAACTAGATTCGTGACGTCACACAGGACTCTCCGATCTCAAAGCGTTTTCGGGCGACAATAATATATTTGAATTACGGTCAATTTATAATCGTTTTCTTATGTACAAATATTGAGTAAAAAAAATTATTTTTGCTGTAGAGTATTATTAATATAGTCGTTTTACATTTCTAACAGAAAAAAACGGGATTTAAAAAAATGCAACATTCCTATTATGGGAAAAAGGCCGACATACTGTAATCATATAAGTACAGTCATAGCCAAATAGTCTGAGAAATATTTTTGATTTAAAAAAACTGTTTGCGCCAGTAGTTTGATCATATCTGACTAGATACTGCAAGTAATTTTTAGTTTACCATTAGCAAAATATCACCATCTTTTAAAAAATTTGGGTACGAATCGTTAGATTATCACCACATGTGATTATTTTTACTTTCTTATACGTAGTATAAGGAAGTATTGTAATCGTGATTTTTTTCGACTTCGAGATTTTGATGGATTTACACGTTTTGAGGGCCCCTGAATCCATTTTGACCATTTTCGCCATGATGTCTGTCTGTGTGTCTGTGTGTGTGTGTGTGTGTGTCTGTCTGTATCCACGATAACTCAAAAACGACTTACCGGATTTGATTCAAATTTCATATTTAAGACTTTGAACAAAATTGTGGGTGCCACATTAAATCTTTTTCGTCTAGCGCCAACACAAGTGGTACTTACCTGATGACATTTTTAGGTTTTTTAGGAATATCTTGAAAAATAAACAATTTACGACATTTTTTTATTCTTAGACATTGATTTAGAATTAAATTTTGAACAAATTTTGTTTGAACTTTTTTTTGAAATTCCGTCAAAAATTTTTAATTATTTTTCATATAATAGCGCCATCTATCACTCAGGTGCAAAAGTACTTTATATAAATTACAGAAATCTATACCGTTGAGGAAATCGATTGTAGCAATATTATTATTTGAAAAGATCGACGGCTACGGCAGCATTGTGGTGGCGAAACTACCACCGGTTGTAACGCGGTTGTTGATTTGTGTTTTTTGTGTCATATTGTAATATGTACAGTTAATAGGAGTAGCTAATAGCAGCAAAGTATTCAGTGTACTCTTCCTATCCAGAACAAATACCACTTCTAGCACAAGCCGCCATGGCGCTTTTTTTTACTTTCTTATTATTCATATAGTAGCGCCATCTATCACTCAGTTGCAAAAGTACTTTATATAAATTACAGAAATCTATACCGTTGAGGAAATCGATTGTAGCAATATTATTATTTGAAAAGATCGACGGCTACGGCAGCATTGTGGTGGCGAAACTACCACCGGTTGTTACGCGGTCGTTGATTTGTGTTTTTTGTGTCATATTGTAATATGTACAGTTAATAGGAGTAGTTAATAGCAGCAAAGTATTCAGTGTACTCTTCTTATCCAGAACAAATACCACCTCTAGCACAAGTCGCCGTGGCACAGTGGGTAGAGAATCTGCCTAGTAATCTACACGGTGCTGGTTCGATTCCATAGATTTCCCTTTTTTTTTAAATTTTAATTAAATGCTTTATTTATTCGGAGCGATTATAAGTCACGGACCAGGTTAGGTTGTTTTGTATAGTTTTTTTTTCCTTTAAATAATAGCATAAATCGGTACCATAAGATGATGCCGGAATAACCATTGCCCTTACACGTGACCTTGAATTTGATGGAATACTTTGCTGTGATTAGCCTCTCGTCAGTTAATTTCACAGAAATTAGGTTATTTTTTATCATGAGTCGTTCAGTAAGTTTTGGCATTTTGATTTTTGGCGACGGATGCAAATAAGTACTTAATTTGTCAATTTGACAGTAAACGTCAATCAAATAAAGGCATTGTAACACAGGGCGTCAGGGAAATATTAGGTGTAGTTTAACTTAATTTCTTTAGGAAAAGTAATTGAGGTATTATCCGTATAAGAAAGTCATGTGTTGGACACATCAGATATTTTAAAATTTATTCAAGATGACGCAGCTTTCAATTGAAACGTCATAAATTATATTTTAGTTTTTATTTGAATTATTTTGTATTTTGCATATAAAACATTCAAATGAAAGTGAATGAATTAATATTGAAAATTTATGTAAATTTAACGTATACATAAGTATAGTGTTTTAATTAAATAATCACTAAGGACCGGTTGTATAAAAATTTAATCGCGATTAAATTTTTTTTGTCGATCGTTTATTAAAGATCTAGTTAATGTAATAAAAGGAGTGTATTAATAACTCAGTTTAATGCATACATGCTAAAGTTCTAGATATATAAAGTACCGCAACCTATGAGGCTATGAGTTAGACAGAGAAAGCATTCTTTTCCCGAAAATGGCGGATTTCGCCGTCAAATTAGTGTCGATCCCAATGTCATTTGCGTCAGTCTATCAAACGGTCGTCAACGGAGTGAAACTTTCGTTTTTCATTGACTTTTTATTATGGCAACGAGTGGGTCTGTTTTGACTGTTCTAGACATTAAAAACAATTTTTTTCTTAAAAGTCATGTTTGAGGTTAACATTGAATTTGGCGGGTTTACAAGATTTTTGAATTTGCCGCTTTTTTCCCGAAAATGGCGGACGGTTTGCGGTACTTTATATATCTAGAACTTTAATACATGCACATTAAAAACATTGTTGAGATTATGAGATTTGCTAGGTAACCAACAATATATTATATTATTGAAACATGCATTTGGAACTGACAGCTGCCGAAATTAATTAATTATGTCAGTGGTATTTTGACTTATTGCATATTATGTCAGAATTTGGATTTTGCCATGGAACAAAATTAGATTATTTTCATTCTAATAAAGAGCGATCGACAAAAAAATATTGTAATCAACATGAGTGTTAATCGGCGATTATTATCCTCGACTCATTTACGCGCTCGCTGCGCTCACGCGTTAAAATCGTTTCGATTATTGATCGCTCTTATTAATACTCTTGTTTATTAAACTACTATTATACAACCGGCCCTAATAGCGTTTTCGATTGGTAACATAAGTGCGCACCAGCGCGCACTGAGCCACTGAGAGCAAGTTATGTTTTCGATTGAGAATTTCAGTGCGCACTCGATCAGATTTTCGTTTTCTATTGGGATTCGAAATTGAAAAGTAAGCATAAATGGTTATAGAAACCGACCCACAAAACAATTTCGTTACTAAAATACAGGGTGTTAAAACTTGTCTTTCTTATTCGCCCTGTATCTTTTTTAAGTATATCTACAGAATGGTTTAAGATAAGAAATTATGTTTAGAAGTGAACGTTGAATCAGCTGTATTAGAGTGACCCAATCTTTTTGACTATACGCGGTAAATCACAAATTGTTTTAATAGCAAAACAATTTTTTCAAAGTTAAATATCTCGCAAACTGTTGAGTTAACGCTAATCAAACAAGTATACCTTTTTTACGTGTCTTGAGTGTATCTATCACACTTCTTGTTATTTTGTAAAAAAATTCAAACCCCTACAAAAAATATTCAAAAAAAACCCAAGTCCTCCCCTATAAGTACGCCACTGAACAATATTATTTTGGCTGTAATACCAACGCAATATAGCTTCTTTATTATAGACGTATTAACCCACGAAATTTCAGCTCTCTACTTTGAACCGTTCTGTAGATATACTTAATAAACGATTTCGAAAGATATTTTTTAACGCCCTGTAACTCAGTAAGGAAGAACTTTTGGACTGAGGTATGTTTGGTTCAAACAACTTATTTTGAGCCCAAATACTTGTGGTAGCTTTTTGTACAGACCTTTCAGGGACACCCTGTATGTTCATAAGGATTTTTTTTATCCAGAATGACTTTAGAAATTTGTATATTCGCTATGGTTTTTGAGTTACGGAACACCCTGTATAGTGGAACAGTTTTCAAATTTAACATCACTCGACATAAGATGATGCCCCTATTTTATTTTAGTACGGGGCATTTAGACTTTTTCGTTAATTGCAATTCTTTACAAGTTACAATGCAATTTGTTATAAAAAATATGGGATTATTTTTTTATACTCGTTATACTCGTTTTTACGTTGCTCTAATCGAAAAATTGCACGTATAAAAAGTGTAGAGCTTTCAATTACATATATTTTTTATGGAATAAAGATTTTAATGTGTTCTCCATCTGCAGCGCATGGAACATGAACATGTTTTCATAGAGCGCGATCCCTTAAGCAAATGAATAAGGGGTGTCCAAAAAGTCTTTCAGTCAGGGTGGCTATGGAGTGTTTTGCTTTTCATTAATAAACACAAAACTTAATTCGTTACAACCTCACCTCAAGCAAAACGTCATTTAAGACGACACAAGTAATGTTTTATGATGGTTACATGAAAATTACATTTTAAGTTTTGTTTATTAATGTTATATGTATCTATTAAAAAATCATCGCCAAATTTTCTGATTGGAATTATTGCGAGACGAATTTTTAATGCGAATCTTGAAACCTAGGAAACACATTTTGCACAATTCTACCCCGTGTTGAAAAGCAGCTATCTTATTTTTAAGGGCAGTTTTGGTTTTTTGCGTATAAATCGCGTATTTTCGATTTTAAAAGAAAATGTTTCAATGACATTTTGTTGCAAATTGAATTTTCTACAAAATTGCACTTGTAACTTTTTTCGTTAATTGCAATTGTTTAGGAGTTACCGTGCAATTTGTTATAAAAAATAGGGGATGATTTCGTTATATTCGTTATATCTTTTTTACATTGCTCTAATCGAAAAATTGTTTGGACAAAAGTCTTGAACTCAATCATATGAATAATGTTTATCGCAACCTGCCACGCATAAATTTCCTGATGTAATAACAATATAACATGATAACGCAATAGTATATTTCATTACCAGTCTGGAAATCAGGATTTTTTCGTGCGCGCGTGACAAATTCTCGTGGGAGGCGAAGCCGAACATGGGAAGTCATGCAAGCACGAAAAATCCATTTCTGGACGTGTAATGAACGATATTTTTTATAATACTTATCTAAAAACAACCCAAAAAAAGGATTATAAGTAATTTTAGGACATTTTATTTTCAAAGTAATTATAATACATCGTAAAAATAGTAGGCAAACACGATTAACATTTCCATAGCAACGACTTGTTTATTATCGGCGATGCTTTAGTTTCTGTCATATTTAGTGCACGGAAAAAAGAATAGGAGATCGGGAAAAGTTTTCCGTGCGCTGTTCTGAAAACGTCACCTTTTACGTCATTGCAAAAACAGATGAAAACAAGGTGTTTTCAGATAAGTATAATAAAAATAGTTTTGTTTGAGTCTCTATTCTGATTTTTTTAAATTGATTATAGAAAATCCGGTCGCATGACTTTCCCAAGTAACAATTTTTAAACTTTTAGGTTTAATAAAATTAGGACAAGTTATACAGGGTGATCAGTAATTGGCGCACTCCGAATACAGGGCGTTATAGAGCACATTAAAACTAAGGATAATGTGCAAAGAAAAATTAAATCTGATGGTCAGTTTCCGAGTTATAGAGTTTCCCTCATCCAAGTTACAAGATAATTATTTTTATAACCAAGACAAAAATGAGTGAATAATTCATGCTACTATAATCTCTGGATAAAATGCAATATGATTTGTTCTTTTTTTTTCACAAAACCTCTAATACAAAGAAATTGAAAGTGTAAAAATTTAATAAAATACCCAAATTTGAGACAATTTTGAAGTTTGGCAACCTCTCACGCTCCCCTTGGGATGAACTAAAATACCTTCTATTGCCATGAAAATATTAATAATGAATTTCAATTGTTGTTTCTGTTTTTTAATAAAATTGGCAGTACTAAATTAGTTTGACAAGTTCTCGCATCATAAAATATAGAACGTTACTCTTTTTTTTCTCGTCGAACCTATTCACATGTTCAATGCAGTGTTGCCACTTTTATTTTCACAAAAGTGGTCATATTTTTGTAAAGAAAGGACTTACAGCACTGCGGTAAAAAAATTCGTTATTCTTAAAACGTAAAGTTTATCACAGTACGCTCCGAGTGCGGCAATTACTGATCACCCTGCATAAAAGGTTTATTATAGCATTAAAAATGTCGTCTAGTGTTAGTAGTTTTATATGTGTTACCTTAATCACCCATCAATACTAGTTTTAGAAAAAAGTCACGGAATATTGTTCAGCACCTCGATAATATAACTTTAACATTCCGTTACTAAGAAGTATATAATACGGTTATATAAAGTTGTCCTCAACTACCTTATAAACTTTCTAGTAATAAGTTTTTTAATGGTGACCACGAATACTACATTATCACTACGGTTGTATAAATTTATCTCTATGTAACATGTATGACTTGAAGTAACGTAAGTATCTTTTTGGTCTTTTAGAAAACTCTCAGCAACAACAGGTCCCATAATAAAACCAGTAGTTCTTCCATAAAAATAACAAATAACCTAAAATTATATATTTATTATCTATTTCTTGTCGTGTAATCCATTTTCGGTTTTAAATTATACCCCCAAGATACTGCAAAAATTAGCCAGATTTAGAGAGAGAGCGGCAGCAAGCGAGACCTGCGATATGGTAGGGCACACACTAGCTAGCACGCTGTCGCGTGTTGGTCGCCGGCTTGGCCCAACTGTGCATGAATATCCCTGTATACATATTGTGTTCGATTGCATTACATTTTTTGAATTTTTTCAATGGCAGATAATAAGAAAATTTGGTCAGAATTTAAATTTAGTTCTAGTTATAGAAGACGGGTGCTTCAAATTGTGAGAAGATTAGAAATGTTGTGGAAAATAGTAATAAAAGGTCAGTGTATCTAAAAAAATCGAGTAACCAGCAATCAACAAGAGTGTTTCCTGATGAAACAGAACTAACAGAAGAAAGCCACTCTATCCAAGAAGAATATGATGATAACTGCACAAATGCCTGGTTAACAGAGCTGGAAGATGATGATGATGACGATTGACGAATCAAACATCCGTTAAAGAAATAAGCGAACAAGAAATATTTCATTGTTACATGAGAGAGTGGGCTGTAAAATTCAACATACATCGAAGTGCAGCTCAAGAATTGGTGAACACTAATAAATTAAGGTTATATTTACTTGTGTTTCGCGCCTTTATGACCATCACTTAAAGCTTAAAGCTTTATTATAAGGGTGTCGATGGTAATGTCTGTTACCAGTAGTCACAACAGTTACTTTCAGCTTTATAAAAGTGACACATACCACTGTAGGTAACTAATGTCACATAATGACCATTACTTAAAGCTTTATAAGGGTGTCGATAGTAATGCCTGTTTCTAGCGAATAAAACAGGAAAAAAGCTTATCAACATAATATAAGTATATTCAATATGCCATCATCAGAGCTGCAGATACATAGAAATGTAGCCATTATTTAAGACTAGAAATAAGTAAGACACCTAACATAAATAATGATGAAGTTAGAAGTGAATGAAGGGATTAGACAGAGAAACAAAAAGTGCAAAAAAGTAAACATAGAGCATGCGTCGTATGATCCGACACAAAAGTCTCTGGAATGTTGATCGCAACTGTTTTAGAACTTCATTTTCTGGACATGATGAGGTAGCGGTAATAGTTATATACCTACCTAAAAGTTTTATAACTGGAATTCGTTAAGTTTTATAACGGTTCCCAGAAAGTGTTTGATACAATTGATTCTAAACCTTCAGTAATCATAGTTACCAAGGGAGCAGTAATAAACTCCATCGTTTAAAGTCTATAAATGTTATATAATTATCCCCAACAATATTTTGAGACTTTTTTATGCAAACTTTAGTTTTATAATTTGGTGATGGATACTTAACGATAAACTTAATAAAACAAAAAATGTTTATTGGGTTACCAATAGAAAAGTCAACAAAGGTACCATAATCAATTAATCACTGTCCTGATGGGTGGCATATGTGTAATTTTTTATAACAAATTGCACTGTAACTTTTTTTTGCACGATCCGTCAAATTCGCGTATTTACTGGTTTAATTAAACGAATAGTAGGTTTTGTTTACAAATTACTGATCTGTAAGTAATTTTTTTCACAATCAGTTAGTAATATACAGCTTTTCGTACCCCTTAAAAGTTAGAAAGTGAGCCATTCCTTGGTTACACTTCAACCAGTCAGTAATAGTAAAAAAGCAGTCAGTAATGAAAAAGCAGTCAGTAATGAACCCATTACTAACCTGGGAGGGCGCTGCTATCTGAGCAACTAGAAATTTGATGTGACTTTGTTAACTAATTTGATGAAATGTCAGTGTCAATGTCAAATATATTTTTTATTATTATAATGTTGTTTGTTTTATTAAATGACTGACTGAATAAAATCGTATACAAACCTCGGCAAAAGTACCATCCCTGTCTCGAGAACTAGTTCTCTCGACAGGAATGGAATACTTTCAGCCTCGGTATGTAATCTACTATTACCGATCAGATTCTCGCCTTCTGATCGGTAGTTTGGTTACTATTCTTTAATTAAACCCATAAATACGTGAATTTGACGGATCGTGCAAAAAATGTTATAAGCATGTCGAACGGTAAAAATCCCTTACCGTTCTCCATACTTAATATATTATAATTTTTGCGCGATCCGTCAAATTCACGTATTTACTGGTTTAATTAAAAGAATAGTACTTAGGTTTGGTTTACAAATCACTGTGTAACGAAGCCGTGTTATTTTCATTAATTCAACCGCCTTAGTTACTAGAATATAACTTATTATTTTCTCATTTTCATTTAATTTCTAGTATTTCACACCCGGTATAAAGTTTTCCCTACTACCCCTGTATACGGTACAAGCCCGGATCGGAAAATATTTCGTCTGTCTCTTTTGCACTCATTGCGTTCACTTAAATTCAAAACTCTCAAAATATATCCAAATGTAGAAGAATGTGTAAAAGAATGTGTCTCTCGCCAACATCGGAATGTCACCATTTCTTTTAGGTTTTTGCAAGGAATACTAAAACTTTCCTCTCTCGCTTTAATGCCGTTTCTATCTTTTGCCCACCCGTTGATTTCAATGGCAGAATTTTCACATAAAAGAAACCGAGAGACACGTTCCGAAAAGAGTTTTCCGGTACCCGTTCGTCAAGACAGTTCCAGTGCCCGCTCCCGAATTTTCCAACAACTGCTAAACACTTGGTGAGTTTCCTGAATTCACATTGCGCAATACTAAGATTAATACCGTAACCTACCCGATTAACCTATTACAATACACCGGCCCAGTTAATAATTACTTTCTTGCTAAGTAGTAGGTAATTACCGATTGTACCGTATACCGTCCCTCAACCCCGGCTCCGACTACTGGCACCGAAAGCCACCGACACAGCCGCTCCCGTTCCCTAGATGTTAGTTAATAATATTGTTAAATATTTAGGATTTTCTTTTATTTACAAATTGCATTTATTATAAGTATTTATTTATGTTTACAAATATACCAAGTCAAATGGGTAAGTGAATTTCATTTAAACATTAACACCGACCCCTGGTATTTACTAACTCTCCTCTGTAGCTACCCAGGCTTAGGAGGGTTTCGGGGAAACAACCCCGTTACCAAATTTGGCGCCCGAGACCGTCTGAACCGAAACAATACCGGTACAAATCGCCAAAACCGAAAACCTGTTATAACTGATCGGTAAGATATCTTACCTATCAGATTACCGCCTTCTGATCGGTAAGTAATGAAATATGAAAGTTTTGTCACTTTATTTTAGATAATTTTATAGTTAGAAGTCACTTAGACATGAACGAATTTAGAACAATTTTAATTTGGTTATTGCACGGATCGTGCAAAAAACGTAATAAACATCACAAGCGTTAAGGGTTACCGGTGTCAGGCCACATTGCCTTCCAACGATAACATATCCTTACCGCTTTTAACGCTTAAATAGCTATATGGTAAAATAAAAAAAAATGTAGTGCATGCGTATTTTGTGCTAAACATTGTAGAACTTTAAATTAGAAATTTTTTCGCAACTAAAAGTTATTCTAACTTACCCATGTCATCAATGAGGGGTGCCATCCTAAGTGTAATACCAACAAGTAAGAGGCACATGAAAAGTAAAATACAGGCAGTGGCTACAATAGTCCACCTAGCCCTCTGAGGAAGATCGTCTGGGTTAATCACTTTATAGCGATCATCCAAATGAACAGGATCAATGACAACGTTCATAGCCATTCTTTTCTTCATACGTCGTTTTCTTCTTCGTCTACGTTTTCTTCTAGCTCTTCTTAAGGCCTCTTCTGTCATGATTGTATCAGTGTCTTCACCATACCCGTCAATTTTTAACGAAATATAATCTTCGTCGTATTGCATACTGTTAAATAAAAAAACAATTTAAAAATATCTTAACTTAGAGAAAGGAAATTGAGTTACATTTGTGCGTTATTTATGTCCCTGCAGTAGCAAGCTTGTTCTTTCTCTATAGATGGGCAATTCTCCTCAATACAAACAACATTGTGAAACTGTTGTAGACGTCTTACACGTTCCTCGTCACTGGAATCAAAACTTCTTAGTTTGCCCTGCAACTGTTGACTCTCCGGAGAAGATATCGATACCTCGTGTTTAAATTCTTACAAACAGATACCAATTATTTATTTCTATATTTGTTTCTGCTAACCTAACAAAGTTACCTGTTCTTTTTCCAACTTTTTTATCTTTTAAGTGTTGTTGGTCGATATATCGTAATTTTTGTTTTTTTTTTGGTGCTGTAACATCGTCAACCACCTTTGTACAAATAGCAGGGGACGATGTAATTCTGAGGCGATGTAAAATATTTTTAGGGCTTGATTGAACACTTAGTGATTTGCGGTTTTCGTTTTTTAATGATTCAACTTTGTTGTCTACTAAGGTATTTAGAATAGCTTCCAGTCGTACTATGCCTAAGTACCCATTGGGCTCAGTAATGTCGGCGCATAGGTCTTCAGTTGACACAGCTTTGTCAGTCATTATTTTTCCGTATTGTGTATTATAAACTGTAATGAGAGCAAGTTTACAGATTAAAATAAGTGCTTAAGAATATATATTATTCTTATTTAACAAATATGTGGATATTGGATATACATAATATGTTTTATCCACAGGGTGAATGAAACTGGACGTCAAGCTTTTTGAATGACAAAATTTAATAAAATGCAATTTTTTCAATCTCTTGAATTTTATAGTTTATTCTGGTCTATTTTAAATACATTATTGGTTAATAAGAGAATAAGACCTCAAAGTTAAGTTAATATTTATAATAGGAAACTCCATAGTGTGAAGTTGGGAAAGTGCATTATCCCTTCAGTAAGGAAGGTATTACATAATGTCATTAAAAGCTTTCCCTTTACTTCAAATAGAGAAGCTTGTTTGTTATGTGCAAGTTTTGTAATTATAACAATGTTATATGTAACTAAGTATGTACTTAAATAGTAAGTATCGAGAGATCAAAAATTATCTTGGTCAAAGGTGGTCATGGATTTTAAAATAGTTGTCGGAGCTAGTATCGTGTCAATAGTTATTATGGCACATAACTTGATAAACTTCAAACGGATGATACAAGCTAAGACCTTCGTTTTTCATTTCATGACTGCCTTTGAGCAAGATAATTTTTGATCACTCGGTATAAAGTATAAAGCAATCATGTTAAATTTTGTTAAAACTTTTATAACCAAATAATACCGAAATACATAGTAGAGAGTGAATCATACATAATAATACGAATATGACAAAAAAATAATATAAAGGTAATTCTTATACCGAGTGGTTTACGAGAAGTGTCGCAAGCCTATAACTCCACTACCAAAAATATTTTGAATATAGTTTCAAATACAAACATTCATAATAAAGTGGGTTTTATTTTACCATGTATACAGGGTGTTAAAAAAAAGAGTACAAGTTTTTAACGGTATGTAGTATGGAAAACAAGCCGAAAAGTCTTATTAAACAGGTCCGCAAATCTACGGTTACGGAAATATTAACGATTTCATGTTTCTACTACTTTTTCCTTACAGCGACGATGCACTGCTTGCACCGAAATGGAGGGAGAACACTTTAAACATCTTTTTTAATTTAATTATCTTTAATTTAATTGTTTTATCGCAAAATTTATTAAAAATAAAAACACTTAACTAACGTATTAGAAACATAAAATCGTTAATATTTCCGTAACCGTAGATTTGCGGACCTATTAGTCCAGTCAAACGAGTCATTTTAAAATGCGTTAAATCGAAGTCCAATGAGATTTTCAGGGTAGGTAGTGGTTGCCAACGGAACACTCCACCTCATTTTTCACCTCTACAATTCCTCAAGGGGTGGCTGCCATCTTGAATTTTAAGATTGAGTTCGATTATCTCGGTAAATATGCATATCACGTTAAAAACGCATTAAAGTTATTATAAGATAAAAAAACTATAGTAGATTTTCAAAAATGCCACCATACACGCCTGGCAATGCAAAACAAATTAATTGTAAACTTCTGCAAAATTTACATTATTTTGAATAATATGTTCCTACTGAATTTAAATTGCTCAATAGTAGTAAAAAAATCAATAGATCTGAAAAAAGTTATTCTTTGTTTTATGTTTAAAATTCGATTTTACATACGACATTTAATTTTGTTTGTCCAGTTACGAAACACCCTGTCGTATATATTATAAATTTCTAAAAATGGGCAGAATAATCTTGACGCTACAATAAAAAGTCAAATATGTATTTCGAACACCGCTAACTTTAGCGGATTTTAATAAGGATATCTTCTTTGTTTATAGGCCAGTCATTCAAGCATTTCAAAGTCCATTTTGTCCAAAAAATCCAAAAGTTTTTAAACTTGGACACAAGTTTGAAAACGCTAAAATAATATTAAATCTAAATTTGCAACCCATTCGGATGACCAAAACATTGTCAAAAATTGAAAAAACAACAATTTGTAATAGCTTTTTGTACAAAATTGCAAAAGTTATGCAAACTTGGACAAATGTTAAGTGGCTTATTACAAATCTTCCTTTGAGTTTGCAACCTTTTTTGCTAAACGGAACCTCGATTTTTATTAAATAATTTGCAAATTTTGTTGTAATTTTTCGTGCAAAATTCCAAAAGTTATGCAAACTTTATGTAATAGGTCCTGAACCCACATGCCAATTTGGATAAATTTTTGAGGAACTTATTTTTTTTATTTCTTTATTACTCGGGGCGGTGAATTTTTTAACAAAGGGGATCAACAAAATGCAAAAGTTTTCGAACATGGTTGCAAATGCTCACAGGTACAGACTGTACTTTGAATTACCTTTTCATACCTCCGGAACTTTGTTAAATTGATAACATCTTGTAAATTATTCCAATTTCGCATATCCCAATTTTTCCAAAAGAGTTGCAAATCTCAAATTATATTTGTCTATAATATTATTGAAAGTACTTCTCAATTTGCAACCTCATAGCAAGTCCGGAAATATTTTTCCTGATTTTTATTTACACTAGGTTAGTAGCGAGTGGGAGTGAGAGAGCAAGAGAGCCTATAGTGTAAATAAAAATCAGGAAACACATTTTTTCTACTGCGTTGTTTGAAAGTAGGCTATTACCATAGATATTTGAAAGATGAAAGTTGACATTTACAAAAATGAGTGGTGTTATGAAAAAATTTCCACTCTAGAGAGGAAAGTAAAAAATTTGATAGTTAACAAATTCAGAGTTGCCGCATTTGCAGCCTCTTCAATGTCCTTGCCCACATCACTACTATTTCTGCGTCACTGCATTCCATTTTTACTAAATCCTTTTCTAAAACATAGACAAATAAATACCACTTATAATTTAAATCACAAGTTGACAGCGTTGACAGATTTGACATCGATTGCAAAAATATTAATTATTTTCTGTTTGCAGCGTTTCTAAGGATACGATCAAGCTTACATACTAATTTTTTTAGCACATTTCGGAATAAGGCAGTAGAAAAAAATATCTGATGTGCCCAACACATGACTTTCTTATACGGATAGTATCACAATAATTACTTTTCCTAAAGAAATTAAGTTAAATTTCTTGTAAAAATTTTGAGGGTTTCCAGCAATTTTCAAATAGTCTCTGTCGCACTTATTGCAATACGCATAAATCTGTCCTTGTCCCACTCATTATAACCGAATTTCACGACAAAAATGTGTTTTATTTTAGATTTTTGACCTATTACTCACTTAAAAAAATCTCCCGGTATGAAATTACATTTATTTATTCGTTATTATTGTTTTCGGTACCATACAAACCAGTAAAATAAAAAAAACTAATGGTCTGTCCTTCTGGGATTCGAACCCGGGACCTTCCGTTTGGCAGCCATATAATGAGACACATGTCTACCTCGACCGTCAGATTCAACTATCAACGCGCGCTATGAGAAATACAGCGTGATCAGGAATGACTGAATCTGTTGGTATTAAAATAGTTGCGAAATTAGGAATTTTTTTTGTGGTATGATTTGCAAACCTGATTGTCACAATTAAATATCTGATGTGCCCAACACATGACTTTCTTATACTTTCCCTAAAAAAATTAAGTTAAATTTCTTGTAAAAATTTTGAAGCTTTCCAGCAATTTTCAAATAGTCTCTGTCGCACTTATTGCAATACGTATAAATCTGTCCTTGTCCCACTCATTATAACCGAATTTTACGACAAAAATGTGTTTTATTTTAGATTTTTGACCTATTACTCACTTAAAAAAATCTCCCGGTATGAAATTACATTTATTTATTCATTATTATTGTTTTCGGTACCATAGAAACCAGTAAAATAAAAAAAAACTAATGGTCCGTTCCTTCTGGGATTCGAACCCGGGACCTTCCATTTGGCAACCATATAATGAGATACATGGTCTACCTCGACCATCGAATTCAAATGTCAACGCGCGCTATGAGAAATATAAAGTGTTTTAAGAATATCTAGTTTTTTTGAAATTTTTTTGACAGAATTTCAAAAAAAAGTTCAAACAAAATTTGTTCAAAATTTAATTCTAAATCAATGTTAAAGAATAAAAAAATCTCATAAATTGTTTATTTTTCAAGATATTCCTAAAAAACCTAAAAATGTCTTCAGGTAACTGTCACTTGTTTTGGTGCTAGATGAAAAACATTGAATGTGGCACCCACAATTTTGTTCAAACTCTTAAATATGAAATTTGAATCAAATCCAATAAGTCGTTTTTGAGTTATGGTGGATACAGACAGACACACAGGCACACAGACAGACAGACATCATGGCGAAAATGGTCAAAATGGATTCAGGGGCCCTCAAAACGTGTAAATCACGATTACAATAATTCCTTATACTTCGTATAAGAAAGTAATAATATACACCACCCGAGAAGAAAGTGTCTTTTCCACTCTCGTAGAATTATAACCCTCGGATATCGCCTCGGGCTACAACTTTTCTACTCAGTGGAAAAGGGTCACTTTCTTCTCTTATAGTATAATTATATACTATTCCGGACTTGCTATGAGGTTGCAAATTGAAAAGTACTTTCAATACTATTATAGACAAATATACCTAATTTGAGATTTGCAACTCTTTCGCAAAATTTTGGATATGCGAAATTTGAATTATTAGACCGGGAGCTGAATGGAATTGAGTATGCATAATATGAGGACCGCATTTTATCAATTGATATAAGCTCATAACAGCTCAAAGATTAATATTTTGGATGTTGCCGCTCCATCATATGGTCCAATTTTTTTTCGCACCCCTTTTATATTTTTATATACAGGGTGGTAAAAGTTAAACTTCATTAACTTTGGGAAGTGATAGAGCATCAAAAAATAAGTAGACTTTAATGAAAAAACTTTGCTCAAAAATATTTTATAACAAAGATACAGGGTATCAAAGTATAGGTTAAGAACTGGTTTTGTTACCATAACTTCTAAACCACTCGATCGATTTTCATTAAATTTCGTACACAGAGTAATTTAGTACATTTCTAAGTAATGATTTATAAAAAAAAATGTCCAGTGGCGTAGATACTGGGGGACTGCTCCATTTTTCCCCTCCAATCTTCGACACCACTGGATATATTGCGAAGAAATTTGAATCTGCTGCTCTTATAATAGTCATCCACAATTGAGATTTTGGTTTTTTAACTAAGTGTCCTGTTGTATCACAAAACAAACACGTTAACTCGTTTCGGTCTTTTTCTTTGCAAATTGGACACTTGAAACGACATTTTTTCACGTTTTTTTGAATAAAACACTTTTAGGTACTCAAATACCAGAAAAACATTGACATATAACAGGCACATAGGTACAGGGCATTTTTGGAAATTTTGGCGCCCTCTATCTTTTTGGGAACTAACTACAGAGAGTTCAGCGTAAGACAAAAAATGTTGCAAATTTTGAGCTATACAATTTTTGTCTTTACACTTTTTTCCTCCGACCAACAAAACATAAGGCAAAACCAAAAATCGATTCCAAAAATTTTTCTAGATGGCGGGGATTCCGATACAGGTGGGGATACGCCAACTTGAGATTTTACCTTTCGGACCATCAGAAACAACATATTAAAAATTCAGCCTACCCGCAAGTTTTTGAATCTCAAATATCTGATTGACTGTAATAATAGTGATAACATAAAAAGAGGGCGAGGGAATTGCAATGGACCATCCAATTTGCCGGCAACATGATTTTTTTTATTATTTAGGGTTTCAGATATAAGAATCCGAGCATAGTTGCCGGTCCTCATATTATGCATACTCAAGTACCTTTGGCGCCTGCACTACGTGGTTTTATCAATTTAACAAAGTTCCGGAGGCATGAAAAGGTTGCAATTTCAAAGTACACTGTGTCCCAAATTGCTTGTAATTGCAGGGTATCTCTGTAATTTGTAAAGATAGAACTTTGCGGTTTTCGCGAACCTTTGCTACTTTTTCGTTAAACTTTTAATGCCGCAAACAGAACTAAGTTAACTAGTTTTGTTTCTGAGATACAGGGTGAAAACGAAAATATTCACTTTCTGGGGTGCTGTCATATCTCACACACCGTGTAAGCTAGAAAAAAAGTAAAAACTGTTCTAGATAGATATTTTTGCGTAGAATCCAGGGGCGTACTCGAAAAAAAATTGATTTGCACCGTTTAAAAGATATGACCGACACTAGGTCTTTTTTAAATAGAACACCCTGTATTTTTAAATCTCATTAAGTTTGTATATTTTTTCTCATTAAAATGATGTAAACAGTAGGCACTTTAAAATTTAATAAATGCCCTAAAAAAGCAAAAAACCCAAATATAAGTTAAAAAAATTTAGTAGGCGTTGAAAATCGGGCATAAAGAAATGTTTACAAGCAACATGAGAAAAAAAAATCGACCTTATCAGTTTTTTCAGGATAATTCAGGAACGAAAAGAGATATCGCAGTTTTGATGACAGATTCATTTTACACTTCGAATGCCTCAAATTTTGTCCCATTTAACCGACCCTGTATCTCTTACGGTTTACGATATCGTAATGGTGAGGATCGAATTTGAATCACACTGTATATTAATTACATGCATAGGGTACTATCATACCCAATTTTAAAAAATACAGCTTTCCATATAGTGGGACATCCCCATTAAAAAATTTGGTCACAAAATACAAAAAAAATGTTTTTTTGGACATTTTACTGAAAAACATAGTTACCTTAGACCAGTGGTCTTCAAAGTGGGGTACGCGAGTCGATACATGGGGGTACGACATGATTAAAATAATACTCCGATTAAAATAAAATACTGTGTAATTTTTTCTAGCAATGGTACTTAGCACAATAAATTTGTCTTCAATTAGTTGGGGGTACGCGCTATTTATTTTTTCTCCCTTAGGGGTACGAGATCAAAAAAGTTTGGAGACCACTGCCTTAGTCAACTAAAAACCAAAGCATCTCCTGTCAAATTTAATGTTAAGCGTCACTTTTTATTTCAGTTTCTGACAGTTCTGTTCCAAAAAAGTAACATCTGACAGATGTGTACAAAAAAGTAAAACTTTATGGCGGCAAAAGGCGCCATAAAATCAACGTTTTTGTAATGATCGCCTAAAAAATAAGCATTTTTCACATGTGTGCACATAGCATTCTTACCTAAAAATTAAACTTTATGTGTAGGTACTTAACACAATTTCTTAAAAAATGTACCTACTTAGACTTACAGCATTTGTGCGCTACACAATCGACTTCGACATTAGAGTGTGTAGATAAAAAGTGAAGCACTGAATAAAAAAATAAATTTTAACAGAAAAATATTACACTTTCAATTTCATGATGTGATTAAATTAATATTTAATAGAACAGTTCCAAATTCTTCATTATTTTCTTATATGTACCTAGATATTTATTCTTAAGTTATTTAATATAACAAGCCTACCATAATAACACTACTAATACTACTTCAAAACTACCAACAATAAATGTTATTTACCTTAAATGCACATATCCATTTTATAAACAAACCAAAAATTGATCACATTCTGTTTAGAAATAAATAATTTAGGCCTTTTTCGATATCTACAATGTTTGATTAAATTTAATTGCTTCACATTAATAAATGTTTAAAATGTATTTGTTATTTTTGAAAAGTGTGTCTACCAATAAATAAATGACAATGATTCAAGACGTGCGTGACGTCTGTGTGAATCCTGGAGCTAGGATGCTGTGTGGTTCGGAAAAATTCCACTTCGATCCGGGATGGCGTTACACTCGTATATTTCTCCACTACGATTTCTAAGTGGCTGTTAAGGATTGTACGACTAATAAAAAACAACTACTTTGTTGTGCTCTGTTGAAAGGAATATGACTTGTAAAATATTATCTACATATCTACATATATTTCAGTTTTTATGGACAAAATGCCCTCGTTAAAGATTCTAGACAGAGTAAAAATAATACTCCTAATTTCGAAATATAATATAATAATATAAATAAATAATTATAAAATTGAATCTTGTATAATTTCGTATATAGAATATTTTTTGGTGGATAAATAGGTATAAGTATCAAAGTATCTCTATGCGTAAATTAAATTAGAATATAAATCGATGGAATGCATTAGATATGAGTATATACCTACGCGTCTACAGAGTAGGTAATTTCTAACAAAAACTGCAAAATATTTAAAGGATATTCCTTGCGTTATTTTGGGAAAGAAGAGTCATCATTGAGTGCTCATCAATAATAATTCGTCGAGAAATTCGTTATATTGATAATTGTTTCCGAGTTATTTTATATCATTTAAAAATATGTTCTTAACTTTTTTATTTGGGGTCGTATCATGAAATGAGCTAGACAGGTGCTTTCGAATATTCACGATAAAATATGGGGGAATTTTTTAATAAATAATAATAAAATAAATAAAAATGCCACATAATTACCTCACATTTCCAAAAATGTTCCTCGCTAATTCCTTTCATTTCCCCGTAAATGCCACAATTTTATTGCAATGAAGTTGATGTACAACACAAACAAATTCCGCATTAAATTCCTCAACAATACCCATTATACTTTTCACAAATTCCTTCAATTGTCTTACAATTTCTGGAAAATTACAATTTTCTTGAAGAGGGACAACAAATTCCTTAGGTAGCTATCTCCTTAGGCACTTTTTTATGTAGAATTCAATGACGTTAGTTTAAATTGTTTTCGTCCATGAATTCATTTTTTATGAGCGCCATATTCGCTATGTGCATGAAGGCGGAGCTGATCACGTGAATACCATCAGCGCTCGCAGTGACCAAATTTGCAAACTTTCAATAGCAATTTAAAATAACCCCAAAAAAAAAGATGATCTCTGTGTTGTGCGGAGGGGTGTGCAAACAACCGCTTAAACTCGCCAGGAACTCATTTTTACTCATTCCCAAAACGGAAGGTACCAAATGAACCAGAAATTAAAGTGGATTGCAGCTGTTAAGAGTCAAATAAATAAACTGTGACTGTAAGTTTTTCAAAGGTTCAATTCGAGGTTCAATTTATTGTATATATTCCTGGTCTAAACTTGTCTTCGTCGCATTTCGATTGGTGTTGATGTAATGTTCTTTGATTTGACAACAAATTTATAATTATTTTCCTTACAGCAGTAAATTCATCAACTTTTTTTTAATTTTTACTACTTTGACAGTTAAGTAAGTTTTTACTGTTAATTGGACATTATTAAAGTTAATAAGTAGTTGCTTTATCAACTAACACCAAGTTTTACTTGGTACGCTGGTGCACTGATTGAGGTCTCTCTTATTACATCGCTGCTTATTCTAGATATGCCATCGGACTTTAGTTCTTGGACTTTGGTTACGTTCCTTTCTGCCAAATCCTTCCCCTCTTCGGTAATGGAAGGTTTAAACGTTATGGAATGAGTGAGTGATTCAAAACCCGTTCTCAAACACAAATCCATCTGTGAAATTGACATTTTTTTCAATACTTATTCCCTTATTCCATATCTTTTTGACAATGACATAACTTTTTTTGAAGTCATTGCAATTTATCTGTTATATCTTTGTTTTTCATTAATTTGAAATAATTGAGGTTTTCAATAAAACAACGTTCTCTGTCCGTCCTGACGTCACAAGACACCCTAATGACCGTTGCCATTGCGCATATCATCTATCTCTCAAAATTGAAAACCTTAATTAATAATAAATAAATCGAAGTTTAGTCGTTGCGTGCCACGAGGGGCGCCACTCATACACGTGCACATAGCGAATAGGTATTCATATTTTAAGGAATTAATGTCATATCAAATAATTCAGAAAAAATCGCTGATTTGAAAAGTGTAATTTCAATATGAAGACCCCAAGAAAATATCTAATGTGTCCAACACATGACTTTCTTCTACGATAGTACCACAATTACTTTTCCTAAAGAAATTAAGTTAAATTTCTTATAAAAATCGTGTTTAAAATTTGAGCGTTTCCAGCAATTAAACACATCTCCCGGTATAAAATTACTAATTCATTATTATTGTTTTTGGTACCATAGAAACCAGTATAAAATTTTTAAAAAATATTGGTCTTTCTGGGATTCGAACCCGCGACCTTCTGTTCGGCAGCCAAGTCCCTTTAGTCACTAGTCTATCTAATAAGCTATCGGATTCAACGCGTACAATGAGAAATATAAGTGTTTTAAGTACTTATTTCGCGTTTTTTTGAAAATTTTTTGACGGAATTTCAAAAAAAGTTCAAACAAAATATGTTCTAAATTTAATTCTAATAAATGTTAAAGAATAAAAAAATCTCATAAATTGTTTATTTTTCAAGATATGTATTCCTAAAAAATCTAAAAATGTCTTTAGGTAAGTAGGTACACACCACTTGTGTTGTGTTGTGCTTACGATTATTTTTACAAGAAATTTAACTTGATTTCTTTAGGAAAGTAATTTAGGTAGGTACTATCGTATAAAACCTATATGACACGATGCTAAATTTTACATAAAATTTGCATGAAAACTTTATACCTACTTTTTACTTTCTTATACGAAGTAATAACAAATTTCGTTTGAACTTTTTTTGAAATTCTGTCAAAAAAATAAAACTTATTTTTTTCGTAAAATTCGGTTATAATGAATGGGACAAGGGCAGATTTATAGGTATTGCAATAAGTGCGAGAGAGACTTTCGAAATTTATTTAAATATTGCTACAAGAAGTTTAACTTAATTTCTTTAGGAAAAGTAATTGTGGTACTATCCGTATAAGAAAGTCATGTGTTGGGCACATCAGATATTTTTTATGCTAAATTTTCTTGTTATTTTACTAAAACCTGTTTGCAACGTGTGTTAATTTTGATGTAAAATTAGGCTGTTGCGCCTGCGGATTTTATCATTTATCTAGGGATATTTGTATGTTTTTGTTATTTGGTTAGGTACCTACTACCAGGGATGGACCGAGTACCCGGCCCATTTTAAGGGCAGACATTGACAAACTAAAATCATGTTGGCCAGCAGATAGCGCTAGTAGCATGATATTTAATTATTTTAGTTTAATACCCAACCCATCATTAGACAATGGTCATAGTCTACTAAAGAATACTACCAGGCCCTGGACACTAGATGTCCGAAAAAAAATTTAGCGCTGGTGTAGCCTGGATCAATTTCTGCCCTTACGGGAAACCCGGTTTCGCCGAATAACTAAACAGTACCCGGTCGGGTACCGGGTAGTTACTAAAGAAATATTATTCAATTCACGAGTTAAGAGACCCACGTCATAACTTCTAGTATTCATAATTTGTCTTACATATAAGACATATTGCCTTAGTGCTGTCATCTTCGGATAGTTCATATTAATCCCAAACTACACTTCTCTATTTAACACTCATTGTTAATTATTTAATATTATTTGCAACGCTATAAACAACTTATAACTGATGGTTCCCAGTTACCACTAATCACCAGCGAGGCATCAACTGCCGATTTGACTAACAAAGTTAGGTTATGACGGTTTTCGCCTGGCGCGATTCTCGGTTACTACCCGGTGAATACCCGGCCTACTGGTACCCGCTGTAAAATGTCAGGTGATATCCGGTATACGGCTTTTATAAAAACAACTACTCGGTGCATCCCTACCACTGAACTATATCAAAGATATAGTTCAGTGATCCCTACCTACTACTGTCAGTTGTCAGTCCCATATGAGCATATCATATGACATTAAAAAAGAAGTAAAGTTTAATGCGCATATTTACACGCAGTTTTGACACAATATTTAGAACATGTTCTAAATATTTTACATGAAAATTATATGAATTTTAGCAAGAAATTTGACTTTTTTCTCTTTTTTAATCTGACATGTGCAAGTATTAGGTAGGTACTCTGCATATTTTAGCTCGAATGAACTCTATTCTATATCAATAACAAAGTTGCCCATGCCTTTCAACGTCCCTTATTTATTAAAATGTTTTGATATAACGATTTGATGATGCAAAAATTGCGTTTTCTGATGTTTTTGAATCTATGAAACAAACTACAAACAATAAAATTTTGAAAATTTACAGAAGTAGGTAACTTATTCAGTTTTCCTGCTTTAACCTTGAATGTTTTGTGGTTTTAACTGGAATATTTTTCGCAACTTCCGGTTATACCTTATTTTCAAATGGAATCCCTTATTTTAAGATTCTACTGAAAATCAAGAAATCATGTACGTGTAACATTATTCTCAAATTAAACTTTACTTTTTCGGAAATTAATCAAACTATATACAGGGCAATTATAAAAGAATCTAACATCAAAGGTGGCTGTGCATTTTTAATGTATTAGGATTTGCCACTTCTCATAATTAGTAGTGAATCAATGAAAATCATTTAAATATCACTAGTATCCATTGGTCAGATCGCCATTTACATTAAAACCTTTTCTCTTTAAGATTATCTACTAATTTTAAATTTATTAAATTTCACAGCCAACTACGATGTTAGATTCTTTTATAATGACCCGGTAGAATAACTCTAGCTTTAAATTGTAGATAATTAAATTTTCTATCTTTTTCCTTAAGTAGGTATTCCCTATAGCTATAGTTTTATCTCAAACTTTAATCATTTTCATCGAGTTAGTTTTTTAATAGGGATTATTTCTCTTTATCTTGTATCTTTATTACACAGAGATTCTGTATATAATTCTCATTCGCAAACCGAAAAGTAGGTACCTAGTCCAAAATTTATATTTCAAACCCAATATTTGTAAAAAAAGTCTTTATTTCTAAATTACACAAAACTCCAGTCACAATCTTTATTTGAAGAGAAATTATGGTTTCCATAATCGAACTAATCCATCCTCACTATACGAGCAAATTAAATTTTGATGAGGATGATGTGCGATACCAATAACATCCTTTTCATGAATCTAAAATCAAAAATAAAAAAGAAATTTTGTAAAATTACCCATTGAGTATTAAACCCACATTTAAAGTTCGTTCTAATTTTCCAGAATTTGTAGAAAAACAATAAAGGACCATGTCTTCTCCTACGCAGTATATCCAGTCACCTCTGGGTGATACGGTTGAGCAGACAAAATCACCACCTTCTCGTTTACCACTAGCGAAAGATCTAACAATCTGCAAAAAATTATAAGATCTGTATTTTAGTAAAAATATATTTAAAGTAAACTCAAACCTGTCCTTGGAAATTGACGATAACTACGGTGTTACTTCGATTGCAAACCACAAAATGTTCCGGATTTTTCGCAAAATTGTGAATATTATTTATGGTCGTATCGCCAGTTCCAAGAGATTTAAATGTATTTACACATTCTGTGGTTTTTATACTCCAAACTTTTACTGTTCCATCAGAAGAAGCACTAAAACAGGAAGAAAATAAAATATAGATAACTAAAAAAACATGGAAACAAATAATTAATACTTAGACATTTTTGTAAATATTTTTTTGTTAGGTAGATAGGATATGACGTCAATTTATGTTTACCTTAATATGTTGTGACCATCTTGGGTAAAAATAGCTTCGTTTACAAAGGACGTATGTCCCCGAAACTCTTTTAAAGTTTTACCTGACTTTAGACCGTGAACCCTGTAAAAATGTAACAGTAATACATTTTTCATAAAAAAAAATTATAGATTTTTCACAGACCTTATTGTGTGATCAAACGATGTACTTAATACTTGACTATTATCTCTTGAAAACTGTACACAAGTGATACCTTTTGAATGAGCTTTTTCAATCTTACGTAGGCATTGTCCAGTACTAATACGCCATACTTTTATGCGACCTGCTTGCGAAGCAGACACCAACATTTCGCTGTCGCGAGAGAAAGCCATACATAAAACTGCATGTTCCATCATCATGAAGTTTTCCTAAAAAATCAGGAATACTATACCTATTTAGTTATTACTTCGTATACCTAAGAAAGTAAAAGAATAATAATTTAAGGCTTCTTGTGAAAATTAGACATGGTAGTATTTATAAGTAAATTAATAGTACGTTAGTAGGTTTTATCTAAAGTTGTCACATTGTGTCGAGGTTGAGAATATCAATAACTGTCTAAAAGTTACCGAAAATCGTTTCTAACAATGGATTAAATGAAGAATATTTCATTTAATTTTCATTACTACAGGTTTTTTTAGTAGAAGTAACATTGAAAAATACTGAAGCTGAATGGAGAACTTAAGGGAATTCAGAATACTCGCACTTTCTCTTACTGGTAAGTTTGCTTTCAAAATCTGACACGACTTGCATATTAAAGAAATTTGAAGAGCCAATGTTTTCAAGAATATGAACTAGTACAAACCACAAACGAGATTTTATCCCCTTAATTTAATAAGGTGATATTGTCGCGGCTATGACCCCAGTTTGGGGTAAACATTTTTCAATATTTCAGTATTAAATAAGAAAGTGGTGAAAACATCAATCTTTTTATCACGTTGCTGTAAATTTGGTCATATAGTGTATTTCAGCTTACATTGATATAAATACAGGGTGTCCACCTAGTGCGCGGGTCTTCCATATCTCCTTTATTATTCATGCTAGCAAAAAAATTTCACGAACAAATATGCTTTATTCCTGAATTTGCATAACTTAAAAATATTTTCTACTATACAGAGCGTTCAGATTTTGCTGGGCGCACACCGACTTTGACCGTCCTATATATTTTTTCATTTTTGGATTCCCCGTTTAATTCAAACTACAAAAGTATTAAGATTGTATGTACCTAAAAAATTAAGTTTTCCATTTTTTTGAATTTTTTCAAATTTTTTTACCGACATATGGACTTTTACAAAAATATTAATATCTTAACAAATTCACAGTCTTTTTGAAAAAGCAAAGTTAAAATGATAAAAGCAAAGTCCAGGGAACATTTTGATGTTTTTTTATTTAAAATAGCTTATACAGGGTGTAATTTATTCGTAAATATCACATATTTCAAACAGTGATTACTTTATTTTTTCAAATGGAACCCCCTGTATATTTTTATACTACGTTATAGAGAATTAGATTCTCTATCATTTTATTCAAGTTGCAAATAAAAATTAAGATGGCTTTAGTCATTATTTCATGTGCATACAGCATATCATGAAACTATTAATTATTATCAAAAAAGTTGCCAAAATTGGTAGCGATTTGTTGTTGTTGCGGCGTTCGGTGTCCTATTTGTAAGAAATAAATTAGTAGTACATAGTACAGGGTGTCTCATTTTCGACACTTTTAGGGGGTATTGGCGTTATTATCAAAGATAGAGTGTTGCGGTTTTCACCTTCCGTTCCTACTTTTTTACGAAACGAAAGATTCCGGGGTCAAATTTGTCATGGCTCTTTTTTTTGTTTTTAATCTACAGAGTGATTCTCAAAATCTTTGTTTTTTGGACACCCCTCGTATTTCCGTTATGCGTCTACTTATCAAAAAGGTGAAAACTGATCTTAATAGAGTTTTTTACGTAGAATTCAGTGGCGTTTTTGTGTAAAAGGTTTAGTTTTTGAGATATTGCCCAAACTTATGTTTTTACTTTCTTATACGTAGTATAAGGAAGTATTGTAATCGTGATTTTTTTCGACTTCGAGATTTTGATGGATTTACACGTTTTGAGGGCCCCTGAATCCATTTTGACCATTTTCGCCATGATGTCTGTCTGTGTGTCTGTCTGTCTGTATCCACCATAACTCAAAAACGACTTATCGGATTTGATTCAAATTTCATATTTAAGAGTTTGAAGAAATTTGTGGGTGCCACATTCAATGTTTTTCATCTAGCACCAAAAAAATTTCAAAAAAACGAGATAGGTATTCTAAAAACTCTTATACAGGGTGGTCCAGGTTAAACGTCATTAATTTTGGGAGGTGATAGAGCATCATGAAAAAAGTAGACTTTTATTAAAAAACTTTGCTCAAAAATGTTTTATAACAAAGATACAGGGTGTCAAAATTTAAAATAAAAACTCGTTTTCTTAACATAACTTCTAAACCACTTGAACGATTTCCATTAAATTTCGCACACAGAGTAATGTAGTATATTTTAAGATAATGATGGGGCTCATTTATAAAAAAAATCTCCAGTGGCGTAGATACTTGGGGCCATTCCACTTTTCCCTCCAATTTTCGACGCTACTGGATATATTGTGAGGAAAATACAATTTTTTGATTGTCTGTTTAATTTAGAGAAAACAGTTACTCTCGACAAATTTTAATTTAAGGTTTCTTTTTTGGAATATTTGAGTTTAAAGGTTTGGAAACACAATATCAAATGCTCTGCTGATTTAAAAAAAATTTCGGTTAGGTCTGAAAAATCCGGAAAATTGCCATCAAGTCTTGGCAGCGATTAATTCCGTGGCTAAAAGAGCTCGAAAATGTATCAAAGCCTATTTTGAGAACTTATTCAAAATTTTCTTTAATTCAGCATAGCATTTGATGTTGTGTTTCCAAACTTTAAACTCAAATATCTCAAAAGCGAAACCTTAAATAAAATTTTCAAGAGTAACTATTTCCTCTAAATTGAACAGACAATCCAAAAATTAATGACGTTTAACCTGGACCACCCTGTATTTCTCATAGTGCGAGTTGAATCCGAAATCCGACAGCCGAGATAGACTAGTGACTAAAGGGACTTGACTGCCAAACGGAAGGTCGCGGGTTCGAATCCCAGAAAGACCATTATTTTTTTTTTATTTTACTGGTTTCTACGGTAACGAAAACAATAATAATAAATAAATGTGATTTTCTGATTTTACATTAATAACGTATTGAATGTCGACTGCATGTGATTATTGGCTACCCCTTCAGTATTTTTCAAAGATTAAAACTGTATCATGGTAATGTATAAGAAAGTCATGTGTTGAACACATCAGATATTTTTGATATATATTAACGATTTGCCTGATATCAGTGGGGATTCTGATGATATATTGTTCGCTGATGACACTACAATATCGGTGAGTGTGAGTGATGCTGATGAACTCGCGAATGCTGCGTGTAGTTTGCAGTGGAGGGCTGAAGCTTGGTTTACAGCTAATAGACTAGCACTGAATCAGTCAAAGACAGTCAATATGATTTTTTCACTTCGTGATAAAACGGGGGTCTGTGTGTCGGATCCTCAGGGGTCCACGAGTTTCTTGGGTGTGGTTGCGGATGACAAACTATCATGGGACCTGCATATCAGTGACTTGTCTAAAAGATTGGGTAAAAACATTTTTGTATTGAGAAATCTTACTAGTGAACTATACAGGGTGTCCGGAAATTAGGAGCAAAAAACTCGGAGGGTGATTTTACTTGAAAAATTAATGTGACAAGTTCCTATAACATTTTTCCGAAAGCTCATTAATCTTGGGGTTACAGGGCCTTAAAGTTTGTTTTTTTAAATCAATTTTTTCCAGTAACTTTTTTTCTAGTGTACCGACTCGTTTCAAATTTGGCACACTTACCACTAATGTTTATTTGTATTCTTGCACCAAAATTGAGGTAAATCCCCCAGTGTCAGAGAGTCGAAACTGACGTTGACCTTTGTATAAAGACCCTGAACTTTTTTGTTAGGCACTTTTTATAAATTGATAACGCCTGATTGAAGAGCATTGAAAAATCTTCAAAAAATTTCCTCTTTCTGCATCACGATAAAGCGAGTCGTTTTCGAGAAAAACGCCTTAAATGAATACTAACTAACTACAGCTCATTTTCGAGATTAACAAAGTAAACATTAAACAGAAGCGCGTTTTTCTCGAAAACTACTCGTTTTATCGATATTTAACAAGAGGGTCTTTTTTGAAGATTTTTTGATGCTCTTCAATCGGGCATCATCAAAATTTAGGAAAAAGTTATTGGAAAAAATTGATTTAAAAGAAAAAACTTTGGGGCCTTGTACCCCAATATTAATGAGCTTTCGGAAAAATGTTATAGGAATTTGTCACATTAATTATTCGAGTAGAATAACTCTCCGAGTTGTTTGCTCCTAATTTCCGGACACCCTGTATGAACAAGCCCTAAAAACATCGTACTTCGCTTTGTGCCACTCCTTGCTTTCATATGCTATATTGGCCTGGGGTTGGGGTTGCATATTTGCCTTGCAAAGAAGATCCTTTAGAATTATATCTGGCCTAAAATATAGGGAAGACTGTCGTAAGGCATATATTGTTAAAAAAATTAGGACTTTGCTATCAATTTACATCTATGAAATATTGGTATATGCTAATGAAAATCTTAACATACGCGAGGAAGAGCCTAGTCATTCATTATTTAACAAGATATGGTAAAGAAATCCAATCTCCCTTTGTCAGATTAACAAAGAGTACGAAATTTGTGAAATGTACTGCTCCGAAATATTTTAACAGGCTTCCTGGTGGTGTGAAGCGTCTTTCGAACGTCGCATTCAGGAAAGAAATAAAATCTCACTTAAAAAAATCTCCTGGTATAAAATCACATTTATTTATTCATTATTATTATTTTCGGTACCATAGAAACCAGTAAATAACAAAAAAAAAATAATGGTCCTTCTGGGATTCGAACCCGGGACTTTCTGTTTGGCAGCCAAGTCCCTTTAATCACTAATCTATTTAGACTGTCCAAAGAATATAGACAAAATGAACAAGAAGCGACACTCTCGTCGGCGCCTTTGATGTTTTGACATCCAGATTCGGTGACCTTGAGCCATTCTGTGGGGGTGCAGAAAGGGAGGGAAATTCAAATTTAAATCCTTACCTTTCTATATTGTCTTTAGGAAATCGAAAAACACCTATTGTACTATCGTTGCGCGTGGAGAAAGCTTTAACCGCACACAAATAACCACGTTTACGTACTTTTTTCATGATTGAGATTATTCCCAATTACATACTTATTACTCGTTATATTAAAATTAGGTTAGTGTCTCTGACACTGACAACCTAACTGACAAGACTCAAGAGACAGTTTCTGGTCATGATACTATTAACCAGGTATGTTCTTGCGCACCTTGGATAGGACTGGGGCAAAAACCTACAAACTTCAAGCAAAGGCATCCAGGGCGACCATCTAAGATTCCCCTAGGTTAGGTGCTTCGTTGCAAATTGCAAATAACGTGTGATTCTTTAAATTTCCATTCTAGGTAAGCCTTGGAATTTAACGTATGCGCCGAATTGATTCATCTGTTGCTGTCAGTTTCAAACGACAACCAGAAAACTTAACCTTTTTTTAGGTTTAAAGAAATGAGGTGTAATCAGGCATAATTTTTTTTTTCACCGCCAACTCAGAATGGAAATTTAATGAATCACACGTTACCTAATTAAGGTAAATATAAAAATAAGCTAAAGATAATTTACACATGAATGTTTCGTTATTCGAGTTATATTTTCATGTAAAAATCACTGATTTCTTGCGTTTTATAAAAAACGCAGTTTGAATTTAAGGAGAGAGCGAAAGAAGACGACAGCTTGGGATGATGCGCAGACTGAATCCAAACGCGTCCGCGGGAAGCACATACCTGGTTAAATAATACCATGGTTCTGGTAAACCTGCGCACTGGAAAACGGTTTACCCCCACTACGCGACTGTCGGTTCTTGTTCATTTTGTCTATACAGGGATATTCATGCACAGTTAGGCCAAGCCGGCGACCAACACGCGACAGCGTGCTAGCGGTGTGTGCCCTACCACATCGCCGGTCTCGCTTGCCGCCGCTCTCTCTCTAAATCTGGCTAATTTTTGCAGTACATTGGGGGTATTCTTTGGACTGTCGGTCGGATGCAACGATCAACGCGCACTATGAGAAATATAACACCCGTATGCATAGTCGATCGCCAGCGAGTCGCTGAAGTTTCATCTCGGCGAAGGTCTAGCGATTCGCCGGCGAGATGATGGAACATGAATTTGCAATGCATAGTCGATCTCCCAGCGTTCTCCGTTGCGGCGCTCGCCGGCAAAATTATAATGGCTTGATCATGCGCAATTCGTTCGTTTAAACGAAACCATACCAAATTATAGAAATTTGTCATGGCGTATCTGCGCAGAGGCCACAGTATTCTTTGGAGTTTTTTCATTATTCAAAATAATATGGATTTTGATTAATAAATAATAATAAATTTATATTAAATGCATTTTTCGTCGTAGCGCTGTATCATATCAGATAAATGATAAATTGTAGAAAACATGTCCTCTACAATATTAACAAAATCTTCTTCTGTGACTCACCGTTCTATAGCGCAAAATCAAATACAAAAACTTTTGGATTTAACAAAAAGGGTGTCAGAGGAGGTTCCCGAGATTTTTAATGTATACTTTTCACATGACCCCCTAATGATTTATGAAGAGACAGTTTACCGGGTAATTGTTTTCTGACGCAATGTTAAAACGATACCTATTAATAAAGGAACAGGTAACCGTCTGTTGGTAACTGCTTCCTGATTCGCTATTATTACAATAAAATGTCGCGTACCACAATTTTTCTAAATCGAAATAATCTTTTAAATTCAACCTCGGTATATATTTCCATCGGGTTTTCCATGTCACGGATTTATCTAGAATAACTACTTATGTCAATTTCAATTTGTTTTATTTCCAAATGTAATAATTACTTAATTAATAAGTATTTACCGACGCTGTATGTCTATTTCTAAATCTAAAATATCTCCATTAGCGTTATACAACATATCTAAATCGCGATCCATTGCTGGTATATTCACAAAAACAAATTAAACCACTTTATTGGTACTTCACAACAGACACAGCGAATCGCTGGAGGTACTAGTGACCACCTCCAGCGAATCTCCAGCGTCTCGCCAATAGTTGTACTGAATGCACATGCGCGATGTTGCCGGCGATCGACTATGCATTGCAATTCTCATCTGGCGGACGGCGAAACGCTGGCGAGTCGCTGGCGATCGACTATGCATACGGCTGTAAGTGTTTTAAGAATATCTCATTATTTTTGAAGGAATTTCAAAAAAAAGTTCAAACAAAATTTGTTCAAAATTCAATTCTAAATCAATGTTAAAAAATAAAAAAATCTCGTAAATTGTTTATTTTTCAAGATATTCCTAAAAACCCTAAAAATGTCTTCAGGTAAGTATCACGTGTGTTGGTGATAGATGAAAAAGATTTAATATGGCACCCACAATTTTGTTCAAACTCGTAACTATGAAATTTGAATTTAATCCGATAAGTCGTTTTTGAGTTATCGTGGATACAGACAGACACATAGACACACGCACAGACAGACATCATGGCGAAAATGGTCAGAATGGATTCAGGGGCCCTCAAAACGTGTAAATCCATCAAAATCTCGAATTCGAAAAAAATCACGATTACTATACTTACTTTCTTATTATTTCATATAAGAAAGTAAAAATAAAGTAAACAGTTTGAAATATGTGATATTGACGAATAAATTACAAACACACTGTATAAGCTAATTTCACTAAAAATACATGAAAATGTTCCCTGGACTTTTATCATTTTAACTTTGTTTTTTCGAAAAGACTGTCAATTTGTTAAGATATTAATATTTTTGTAAAAAAAAGTCCATATCCGTGAACATTTTTGAAAAAATCCAAAAAATGGAAAACTATTAGTTTTAGGTAAATACAACCTTAATACTTTAGTAGTTTCAATTAAACGGGGGATCCAAAAATGTAAAACTATATAGGGTGTTCCATTTAAAATAAGAAAGCTGGTGTGCGTTCAGCAAAGACTGAACGCTCTGTATAGTGGAAAATATTTTTAAGTTATGCACATTCAGGAATAAAGCATATTTGTTATTTTTTTGCTAGCATTAATAATAAAGGAGATATGGAAGATCCGCGCATTAGGTGGACACCCTGTATATAACACGTTCTCGTCATATTGTAATTGCATTTCTGCAAATACATATATTTAATTAAAATTGTTCGTATACTATTAGCTTATTCTAAGACAAAAAATATATAAGAACTTGGGTCCTAAACGGCCCAGTTAACAAGCTACACGGTGTTGAAGTTTGGAACAAAATTTGGTTTCTTTGAAAAATCTTTTTGTCTTAGAATAAGCTCTGGAATACCTCCTGAAATATTTCGCCAACACTTAGGACCTTAGATTTCAAAAATGACAAAAAAAAACAGTAATCATGAAAATATCTTACTTGTGCTTGATACTTTAAATCTTTCCGTATCTTTCCTGTTGTAAAATTCCAAACCTCAATAATTCCATCCACACTCCCCGTAACCAAATACTGACCATCTGGCGAAAATCTCCCACATTCCACGTGAGATTTTTGACCAAATTTGATCTGTTTGGCCATTTGTGTTGGAAATTGCTCTTCTTCCTGATCACGAATAGCGGCTTTACCACGGAACAAATCGATAGTGGTACCGGGGGGCAATAAACCTTGATGTTGTTGCCATTTCAACGCTTGACCCAAAAGCGCTAGAAGACGTGAAGACGGTACTACGGACACTTCACCGGATAAAGCATGGGCTATAGCCGCACGGCGTTTTTCTTTACTGCTACCATCTGGATAGGCTTCGCGTGGATCAAAATAAGATCGTGCAAGGAGATTTTCTGCAAAAAAAGTCTTATAAAATAGTTTTTCTTTTAATACGAGATTTACCCAAATGTATATATCTCTCTGGTTCATTTTGTTTTAGCATAATCATTGGATCAGTTTGACGTAATAAGGATCTGGCTGCTCCGAGTTCTCTTAATTCAATTAGCTCCAAAACAATCTAAAAATAAGGTAAAGGTATATGTATGTAAAACTAGTATTGGTGTTTTACTTGTTCATATAGATCAATCAATTTCTTATCAGGAAGCTTTAGTGACTGTATGGCTTTCAAAACAGTGTCCCAGTGACCGTTATTAATATCTGCACAAAATGCATCAACGCTATCCACTGTATTTAGTGTAACTCCAGTCTCCTCCTAATTAAAAAAATACATTTATATGAGGTATTATTACCATAATATACCAACCTGAAGAGTATGTAATGTTCTAAACAAATTAGATTCCTTGAGATATTGTTGAATTAAACGAATAACACTAAAAATAAATATTTCTAGAAAATGTGAGGTTACAATGAGAAACTTACTCTGCAGATTCGATTTCTATAGACATTCTGATTGTGTGTTACTTATAAATAACCTAATTTGGCAATTTTTGTAATTATTAATAATACAAGCTTGATAACAATTAGGCAAATACAACCTAACCACCCGCTAATATAAAACGCTACCCGGTTTTGACAAGCAAATTAAATAATCATAGAATACCTAGTAATAGAAGCGTCAACTTCATATTACGCTTATGGAAACGGCGGAGACATTTTGTTTCGCTAACTGCGCATGACCTGGTGCACAAAGAAGAAGAAGAACTCATATCAATGCTTTTATTTTTATTTAATTAATTTTATAAGTATATTTAAAAACAAAGTTTAGTTTTTTTAAATGCATTATTAAAAACAATAAAAAAAACTAAACATTGTTTTTAAATATACCTCAGATGAAGGAATATGAAAACAAGAACTACTTAATTGTTTATAGGTATATTTATTTAATAAGTGGGAAACGCAATTACAGTGAAAAAACAATAGAAAACTTAATAATTGTACAAGATAAGAAATAAAGAACAAATGAACAACTTTCAAAGTAAAAATCTTGAAATTATAACAAGGTAAAAGAAAGATTAATTTATTACACTATTCACAGACGTAATTTAGGTATCTACTTACACTATTCGCCATGTGCACGTGTACGAGTGTTTTATTTCCTTATGTCAATTTGTAATTTACCTAAAAACAAACATCATATTAGGTCGGATATTGTATTTATTTACAAATAAATGCAAATAAAACTTAATCATATCTAGAATCTAGGTTATGTTTGTCAAGTTACAAGTACTGGATATCTAAATTTAGTTATATTTCAGAACTGGTACGTATCAAAATGGTTAAAATAACTAAATGAATACAGGAAAACTTACCAATTTCGTATCGCCAAATCCCAAAATGTTAAGAAATAAAACATGATGAAAACTTTCACAAAGTAACCGACAAACTTCAAATGCGCTGCACCAGATGTTGAATAACAGTAGTGACACCACTGACGACTATCAATGAAATTCCCTAAAAGTTACTAAAATTCCTATTACTGCGCAAACTCGTTAGCACAGATCATAATAAACTAGATCGAGAACATATTAAAAATTCGACGCGGCAAGCGCCAACTGTGGCCCAGTGCAGTACTAACATATGGTGCTCAATGAAGTTATTAGCGATCTAGTTATTATTTATCTAGGACCATGATGCCCTTCCGCTAATAGAAGCTTCATACCCATGTAAATAATTAACAAGTATTATCAAGATGGCAACTAAATAACGTTAATGTTCCTAGAATAGTAAATAAACTTAGAACATGTAGTGACATCTGTAGATAATAGCGTAAACTTCATAAAAAAAACAGATAACTGTAATATCTATTTCTTATACAGATTTGTCGAAATAAATGGACACCACGGATAGGTATACATCCGTGATGGACACATGGCAATATCTTTAAGTTCATTTATTTTTACTTTCTTATACGAAGTATAAGGAAGTATTGTAATCGTGATTTTTTTCGACTCCGAGATTTTGATGGATTTACACGTTTTGAAAGCCCTTTTTATTCTCCAAAAGTTTATCCCGACCCCAAAATTTCAAATTGAAAAATATCTGATGTGCCCAACACATGACTTTCTTATACGGATAGTATCACAATAAATACTTTTCCTAAAGAAATTAAGTTAAATTTCTTGTAAAAATTTTGAGGGTTTCCAGCAATTTTCAAATAGTCTGTCGCACTATTGCAATACGCATAAATCTGTCCTTGTCCCACTCATTATAACCGAATTTTACGACAAAAATGTGTTTTATTTTAGATTTTTGACCTATAACTCACTTAAAAAAATCTCCCGGTATGAAATTTATTTATTTATTCATTATTATTGTTTTCGGTACCATAGAAACCAGTAAAATAAAAAAAAACTAATGGTCCGTCCTTCTGGGATTCGAACCCGGCACCTTCCGTTTGGCAGCCATATTATGAGACACATGTCTACCTTGACCGTCGGATTCAACTATCTATCGCTATGAGAAATATAAAGTGTTTTAAGAATATCTAGTTTTTTTGAAAACTTTTTGACTGAATTTCAAAAAAAAGTTGAAACAAAATTTGTTCAAAATTCAATTCTAAATGAATGTTAAAGAATAAAAAAATCTCATTGTTTATTTTTCAAGATATTCCTAAAAATGTCTTCAGGTAAGTGTCACTTGTTTTGGTGCTAGATGAAAAACATTAAATGTGGCACCCACAATTTTGTTCAAACTCTTAAATATGAAATTCGAATCAAATCCGATAACTCGCTTTAGTGAATTTAGTGAATTTTTTTTTAAGTGTAAATATCTCGAAAACTGTATCTAGATACAAAAATCGCTCGACTTTGTATATAAGTGTGTACAAGGCTTAATGAAACTTCGAGTGTGTTTTAAAGTACCGAAAACACCCGAAGCGGCTCCAAGACGTGACTAATAACACAGCATATATATTTACAGCATTAACACTGCCATAAAATCTTTTGTTATCGAGGAACACAATTTTTTGACCTTGACGCCATTTTCCCTGCGTTGTAGCCTGGGCCGGCTTAAATATTTTGTACCTGAACACAGGACGGTATTAGAAAGTTTTGTAATAAAAACTTATAATTCAACTTTATCTGATTTATTTTTGATTTTTACACATTTTTGCGTTTTCTATAAAATGTTTTTATTAGTTTTTTTAATAAAAAAAAAGAAGTTATTGTTTGTAAAAAATTTTTATTAGCAATTGGGAACTGAAATGACCGATGGGGCGCTGCAGTCGTAAGCTTGAAAGAGAGTCGCTTTCAAGGTCGCACAAATATTTACACATGTTTATATGAACGGTGTCGAGATTTAACGCAAGTTTTTAAATTTTTGTGTGTGATTCTTTTATTTGTGTTTTTACAATAAGTAAATTACCACAATGAAACTCAGTTTAATCGAATTATTTCGGTCCTAGATGCATCACAACTCGAGAAATTTAACTGAAGGTAAGTAATAAAAAATATTTGCAAGCTTAGGTTGTAATTAGTTTTTGGAAAAAGCAATTAATTTAGTTAAAGTTGGAAGAAGGGAAATGTAACAACAAATCATTTAATAGGTACATACATGTATTTTTGGATGTCATCAAACATCTTCGTTGGCAAAAATATCATGGCGTTTGCAATTGTTAATACATACTATCAATTTTATTTTTCTGGTCTTTTTGGTTTGCTTTTGTTCTTTTTTTTTCTGTTTCAGGCACGATATAAAACACTTGGATCACATATCTGGTACTGATATGAAATGCACATGGTCGAAAAGGAAAGTTGTTTTGGAAAAACATGAATCAATTTCCCTCCGTGAAACTTCTTCTTATAAAAAGAAAATAAATAATAAATAAATGAAAACTAAGTTGTCAATTTCTTTTCCCTTTGCTATTACAACTTACAACCATTAACACAACAAAAAACTTTGCAGTTCATCCAGAGAAAAGTCTCTGGTTCATACCGGTTTTCAACACAACAGGCGGCCCTTTTTGCTCTCCGTTACACATAACACTGTAATAATAAACATATAACAAGTATTTAACACTAATTATGTGTGCCTTATCTGCAATATTTGAAACAAATCTTAACGTTTTATTAGTTATCATATTTAACAAGAAAATTAACTTTGTGCAGCCTGCTATACTTCACATGTTGAAATGTCAAAGTGACTCTCTTTCACGGGGGACAATTTGTACCGCCAGGTGGCGTATTCTATATTTCAGTTCCCAATTAGATACATAATTATAAGTAGAACAAAAAATCTCGGTCTATTAAATCCTTGCTCCCTACGATCCTTCGAATTTAAACTTGTTGTCTTAATAGTCTTAATAGATAAGTGTAACGGATCAGCGCACAAGCGAGATCAGTTAGCTTCCGGACTTACCGGCGAATAGACGTGTTACATATCATAGGTTATAATAAAGTTCTTATTAACATAACGGGTCTTTTATTGAACGATGAATACAGAAACATAACAGTGGCGACGAGGATGGGATATAGAAACAATGATAAATGCATGCAGGGCTTGTTTGAAATGTAGGCCAGAACCGGCGAAAACAAAACTTACCCCTTGGAGCATAGAAAAAGAACCATGGTCCAGAATACACACCGATTTCTTAGGACCGATAAAGGGAAAACAATTCCTTATACTGACGGACGCTTATACCAAGTTTCCGGAAGTATATTGTATGAAGAACATGACAACGGCCGAAACGGAAAGAAAATTCAGAGATGCATTTGCCAGATTCGGTTTGCCGACGTGTTTGGTAACAGACAATGGGACACAGTTCACCGCTAGACCATTCCAAGAATTTTTAAGTAGAAACGGCATAAGACACTTAACATCACCACCGGGTCATCCACAGAGTAATGGAGCTGCGGAAAATTCTGTGAAAACATTTAAAACAAAGATGAAAGCGGCAATACTAGACCCGCAGAATAAGAATCAAGAACTATCAACGCTAGTATCAAGGTTTTTGATAGCTTACAGAAACGCAGAACATAGTTCAACCAAAGAAACACCAGCAAAGTTACTTTTGGGAAGACCAATGAGGACCAATGAGGCCAAGCCAGCCCAAGTCGACCACAAAATCAACCAGACCGAAGCGGCAGCGGCATATTCCCCGTCATTTAGCGGAGAGTTATGAAATGGAATCACCCTGACCATTGTGGTACCACAGGGGTAAACACCAAGTCACCAAACAATTGGGAGAAGTTAAGAAAAACTTAAGAAGGGGGATGTAACGGATCAGCGCACAAGCGAGATCAGTTAGCTTCCGGACTTACCGGCGAATAGACGTGTTACATATCATAGGTTATAATAAAGTTCTTATTAACATAACGGGTCTTTTATTGAACGATGAATACAGAAACATAACAATAAGTATAAAACTAAAACATAAACTTACCGATTCACATCTTTAGGAAAGCTAAAAAAACTTTCTTTGCAATTATATCCTTTATTGCTGCAATTAGGAACACAGCACACATTTCCATTAACACTGTTCTTTGTTTCCATATTTATGGAAATTAAATAGAGTAGGTATATAGAAGAATAGAAGTTAGGGCCGTGTGGTGCTTAAGAAGTTATCGGTCTTTTGCGCTTGTATGAAAGAAAAGTGGCACGTAGCTGATAATTTTTGTATTCAAAGTTGTGCGAGTGGGGTAGTTTTTTTTTCAAGCCATCGACTTCAATTTACATCTTTGCTAGAAACTAATGCAATTGATGGTTGGCACATCTGTTCGCAAAATTCACTACTTAACTACATTCAAAAAATACGTAATAGCAATAAAATTTACAACTTGTACGTGATATTTTGCTCTTCGGTCTAAGTTAAATTAATTTGACAATTTAGTTTACAATTTATAACAAAAAGTAGGTATAGAAACCAAACAAATTCAATTTCAAATTTAAAACCAAAAATCGATTTATGTCTATATTTTGGTTGTTTGTGTAGAGAAATGGCGTTTGCACGTTCTTAAGGCACTTTTTTGAGGAGAATGCAATGGCGTTAACAGATTTTAAAAATGTTTTTTTATTTTTAGGTTATGACATACATTTTTATTGTTTTATATGGAAGTCATAGTGGGCTGTGACTTTATTGAAAAGAGCATTTTTACTTTCTTATACGTAGTATAAGGAAGTATTGTTATCGTGATTTTTTTCGACTTCGAGATTTTGATGGATTTACACGTTTTGAGGGTCCCTGAATCCATTTTGACCATTTTCGCCATGATGTCTGTCTGTGTGTCTGTCTGTCTGTATCCACCATAACTCAAAAACGACTTATCAGATTTGATTCAAATTTCCTATTTAAGAGTTTGAACAAATTTGTGGGTGCCACATTCAATGTTTTTCATCTAGCACCAAAACAAGTGACAGTTACCTGAAGACATTTTTAGGTTTTTTAGGAATATCTTGAAAAATAAACAATTTATGAGATTTTTTTATTCTTTAACATTGATTTAGAATTGAATTTTGAACAAATTTTGTTTGAACTTTTTTTTGAAATTCCGTCAAAAAAATTTCAAAAAAACTAGATATTCTTAAAACACTTTATATTTCTCATAGCGCGCGTTGATAGTCGAATCCGATGGTCGAGGTAGACCATGTGTCTCATTATATGGCTGCCAAACGGAAGGTCCCAGGTTCGAATCCCAGAAGGACGGACCATTAGTTTATTTTTTTATTTTACTGGTTTCTATGGTGCCGAAAACAATAATAATGAATAAATAAATGTAATTTCATATCGGGAGATTTTTTTAAGTGAGTAATAGGTCAAAAATCTAAAATAAAACACATTTTTGTCGTAAAATTCGGTTATAATGAGTGGGACAAGGACAGATTTATGCGTATTGCAATAAGTGCGACAGAGACTATTTGAAAATTGCTGGAAACCTTCAAAATTTTTACAAGAAATTTAACTTAATTTCTTTAGGAAAAGTAATTATTGTGATACTATCCGTAAGTATAAGAAAGTCATGTGTTGGGCACATCAGATATTTTTCTCTTCAAATATATATAATATGTAGGGTCTAATTCTTCAATTTTCCCTTAAAAAATCGAAAAATCAAAATTTTTGGAATTAATAATGTGTTTCGCATATTTATTGCAGTAGACGAATGTCATGATGAGAACCCTCGGCGTGCCATTGAGATCCAAAATCAGGGTTGGTTTGGTTTTAGTGTTTGGTGTGCATTAATAAAAAATCAAGTTTTGGTATATAAGATTTATGAGGGAAATCTAACTGGTGAACGGTACTACCAATATTTAAATGAGAAGATTGGTGATGAAATTTTACAATTTATCGTTCAGCGATAGAAGTCAGTTCTTCTTACAACCCGATGGTGCACCTCCTCATAATACGAGATCAGCTAGAGAATTGCTTAACTCAAAATTCAGATATAATTGGTTTGTTACCAATGGGCCAGTTAGATGACCACCAAGGTCGCCTGATTTGACACCTTTAGGGACATATTAAAGATAATTCTTATAAAACTAAAAGTAGAAATACAGAAGAACTCAAAGCCAAGTTTACGCAATGCCTGAACTCCGTGTCAAATATTCACATTTCGAATGCGCACAGAAGTGTCATGAAAAGTGCATTGCAGTTAATAGACGTAATTTTGAACTTTTTCTTTGAGTTGTTTTATAAAGATATTAATTTTAGATAGTGTCGTGTTTATATGTATGATTTTTTTAAATTTAATTTCAAAAATTTAGATTTTTTTATTTTTCAAGAAGAAATTGAAGGAATAGCCCCTACATATTATATATATTTGAAAGAGACAAAAATGCTCTTTCCAATAAAGTGACAGCCCACTATGACTTCCCGATAAAAAAATAAAAATTTATGCCATAACCTAAAAATAAAAAGACATTTTCAAAATCTGTTAAGGCCATTGCATTCGCATCAAAAAAGTGCCTTAAGAACGTGCAAACGCCATTTCTCTAAATTCACAAACAACCGAAACATAGACTCAAATCGAAATCTCAAAAAATCGAATTTTCGGCCATAACCCGAAAACAAACGACGAACGCTAAAATTTGACTTCACCGTCAAGGGTTTCTCATAAAAAGAGCTCGACGATACGCGGTCAGATTTTCAATATCTGTTATGGTTTAAAAGATACCCTATAAAAACATCGAATTTTGCCCACCCTGTACATACATACATAAATAAAATTATTAGATTGCTACTCTAATTTTAAAATGAATGGTGGAAAGCATTTTTATATGTTTTATTGTGCAAAATATACAAATAGTTGTATTATAATATTTAATACATTACATACGTTAATAAATACAGCTCCACAAGTCTAAAAACGCCGATTTTAGGCTCACAGGAGACCAAGACGTGAAACTGTTTTACTACTCTAGTACAATCGGAGGAAGAATATGCAACAATAGATACTATTTAAAAAGGTATAACTTATATGCATTAACTGCGAAGTTTTAAGAGTTATAATGCATTTTTCTTCAGAATGCACTGATGTTTTGAGGCGAATCACGTAATGGGGGAGGTAGGATTTCGACTATAGTACTCAACGCTATCGGGGCTTTTACACTTGTTGGCCTGTTAACCAATTTGATTCCCTAATCTCTTTATGGAATTCGTTTTGTACATAATTCGTACGATTTTACTATAGAATTATCAATAAATATTTTAAAATATATAATGAAATAAATAAAATGGCATCAATGGTCGACCCCTGCGTTTGTGAAGAGTTTATAGTCGACGCCCATGACTACTAATAATTATAATTTACATACATATACAAATAACATTGTTACTACAAAATTTTTTCAAAAAAATATTGATATATGTCTTCACTTTAAATATTAAATACACCAATATTTGTGCTTTATCATCTTTCCATTACAATGTAGAGGTACTTTAACAAATTTTGTATACTTGACATTATATATGAGTAAAGTTAATAATTAATATCGCCACTTTGGACGAGGACTGGCTTCACTTAATTTACTTCTAGCAGATCCAGAACGAGCAGGATAAGCTGAAGAATATTTTTCTTCTTGGACTGTTTCTAGTATTTTTTTATTTTCCAGGGACGACTTTAATACTTTTTCCTCATCATCGTCTAGGATAGTCACCCTCTTCTTGTTCTATAAATATCATACATAATAGAAATTATTTAAGAAATAGATATTTTATTAAGGCATAAAAATTATACTGTTATTATACATATATCTACATGCAGTGTGTCCCCCTGCCCCGAGTGAGTTCCATCTAAAAGTTTTATTTGAGTGAGTTTTCGTGTTTTCGATTTTTTAAAGTCAAATAGGAGGCTTTGTTAGGTAAACTATCCACCCATAAAATAGTAGTTTATGCAACAAGGTAGGAATTAAGAGATTCTGGCTACCCAAGTGAGAAATGTTACCCCCACTCCTTATTTTCCGCGACTACCCTAAAAAGACGACTTTCTACCCGCTTTTCACGCAAATAGTGGCCATTTTTGTATAGGTATGGGAAAATAGTATATTATCTAATTCCGTTTTGAAAAGTTTTATTTTACATCAATTTTTGACGTTATGCAACGTCACATTTTTTTATAACAGTTACGTAAAATAGTAGTTTAAAAACTTTACGTAACTGGTCATGTTTCAAAGCTAATCAATTTTGTGACTTCTTGGGAAAATTCGACATTTAGTCCTTGTTCACAATGGACTTAAGACGTAAGAAGTAGGTAGGTACATAAAATATCCGTAATCCGTAAAGTTGGGCTAATGGGATAATAATGTTACTGTTAACAATGCATCTACGTAAATGTTATGTTTAGGTACAACCGTAAAAGGTACATAAAGTTGAAACTGTTTAAACTTTATGTAATCCTTACGTATTTCTTACGGAAATTCTACATACTTTCGGTTGGTTCCCAATGGTACGTTGGTAACCGCAAAGTGAAGTGAAGGTACTAACCGAAAACCTAACCTAAGTATTTCATCTATGCACATTACATATCCTTCCTACTATAGGTACTTTTATTTAATTTTGAAAGAACAGTGCTTGGTGCTTGCTTTGTTTTGGGTAATGGCGGCTGATCGGACTGATTTGGATATCGAACTATTGATACAATATTTGTAGGCCGGACCCAACACCGCCACTTGTTTTTCCTAGCAGTGTTTTCACTTTTTTCTTGCCAGTCTTCTCTCCAACAGAAGCAATAATAATTGGGTTATTCCTATATTATTATTATTGTTCATATTGTCACCGTAGATAATACCAAATTATTGACACTTACACACTCCGCACACTTTTAAAAAATACCTACCCAAACTGCAAAAGTTAACCCCTGGTTAACCCCCTAACAAATCCAAAAAACTCAAATTCAAATTGACACGTGCGCTGTTTCACTATTAGTACATAATTATTACGAACATTGTGAACAGTACGTAAAAATTATAGTAAACGCAAATCTTACGTTTATCTACTTCTTACGTCTTACGTCCATTGTGAAGAAAGACTTACATGTACCTAAATCAGATTTTTGGGACATTTTGGTAAAGTGGGTAAAAACCAACTGCCAAATGGGTTTTCCCTTAGATCAAGATGGTCTCTGCTTTTCTGTTTAAAAATTTTTGGATGAAACAACAAAGGATACTCCTTTTAAAAACAATTTACCAGGAAGAAAATGGTTCGAAAGATTCCTTCAAAGACATCCAGAGCTTTCCAAAAAACCACAAAGGTAAGATAACTCGAACTATCTTGAATATTTGGAAAGCAAAATGCCTTCAAGTCTAGTTGACATATTCCAGAACTGCCTAAAAAATGGTACTCGACCGATTTGGATTCACAAATGTTGTATGATGTTTGGATGAAAATTGCCATTAAAAATGGAAAATACGACAGCGATTTTTTAAACTTAAACCATGTAAACAACCAAACTGAAGTTGAAAATGATATTCAATTTGCGTTTCTCGAACTGGATGAACTGATAAGTCAGGAAAATTATATTAGCGACGATGACAACATTTTATCAATAAGACCAATGATTGATGAAACAGATTATGATTTCAATGCCCAAAATGCAGATGAACTACACTATGAAGAAAAACGCATTGAAGGAGAAAAAGACGCCACCAGCCTAAATACAGAAATTGATACCATTAACGAAAATAACGACGACCTGGATTGTAACAATAAGAAAATGAGACGCACTAAAAATGAAGATGAAAAAACTAAAGAAAAATATCAAAACCTAATGATAATAGATGAAGAACTTGGCAAAGGAAACAAAAAGACATACGACTTAGAAGCTAGTGACAAAGAAAAAAGTACTAATATTTTTAAGATTAGTGTTAATGAAGGTGCTATGATGAAACAAAAACTAGTCAAGAAAAAGACGAAGACGTCTCAAATATAGACAATAAAGAAAAGATGCCAAAGAAAGCAATTATAGTATATTAAGTAGGTATGGAGAACGGTAACCCTTAACGTTCGACATGCTTATAACATTTTTTGCACGATCCGTCAAATTCACGTATTTATGGGTTTAATTGAGGTTTTCAATAAAACAACGTTCTCTGTCCATCCTGACGTCACAAGACACCCTAATGACCGTTGCCATTGCGCATATCAGCTATCTCTCAAAATTGAAAACCTTAATTAAAGAATAGTAACCAAACTAAAATTTGTTCATGTCAAAGTGACAACTATAAAATTATCTAAAATAAAGTGACAAAACTTTCAAATGTCATTACTTACCGATCAGAAATTTGTAAATAAAACCTACTATTCTTTTAATTAAACCAGTAAATACGCGAATTTGACGGATCGTGCAAAATAGTAGTTTATGCAACAAGGTTGGAATTGAGAGATTCTGACGAGTGTGAAAATTGCGCCAGAGCGAAGCGAGGGCGCAAGAACACAAGGCAGAATCAATTCCTACCGTGTAGCATACTCTATTTTTTCTCATACCTTTAAGAAAATGGCCATTTCTTTTGCGTGAAACGCGCGAACAAATTAAAACAACATAACACTGACATTTTGCTTGACACTGTGCGGTGAGCAAATCACCTTGACAACCCATAAACAAACACAAATAACTCCTGCATATCAGTAAAGGAATGGCTATCCAATGGGGCAATGTTACCACCACTCCTTATTTTCCACGACTACCCTAAAAAGACGACTTTGTACCTCCATTTTATTCAAATAAAGTAGCCATTTTAGTGTAGGTATGGGAAAAAAAATATTAAGTGATGTTTTGATAACCAATGCTGGGGCTAAAAGAGCTAGGGTTGTGAGATATAGAGAGCACATGCCATCAGTTTTGACTTCAGAGGAATGGCTAGAAAAAGCTGCAAAGAAAGAAAAAGACAAAGAAGAATTATTGAAGGAAAAAGAAAAAAGGAAACAATTACAACAGTTAAATATTAAAAAAAAAGAAGAAAAAATGCTGAAAGCTAATAAAAAAGCAAAGTCTACTGTCAAAAAAAGTGTAAAAAAAGCTAAAAAAGAAGAAATACCAACCGGAATCGAAAAGAATCAAGCCGAAAAGACACAAAAAGAAATGGAAAATGTCGAAACTATTGAAGACTTGCATTCTGGTATTTTTGTCATAATTCAATACACTACTTTCTAGGAAAAGTAACTCAAGTTGCAGAAAATGAAATTTCAGTTATGGCAATGGAAAAAAGTGGACAAAATGATTGGAAATGGCCAGATAAAAAAGATGAATTGGTTTACATGCTTGAAGAAGTCAAAGAAATAATAAAAGAGCCTATTAAGAAAAATACTCGGGGCGTCTATTCTGTTCCTGAAATGCAAAAATATACCGAATACACCTTTTAATATTCATGTAATGCTTTTTAATTTAAAGCGTGGTTTACACGAGCAAGTAAACTATCGCAAGTTAATGTCTAAGAGCAACTTCTAAGTAATTTGCGTAGTATAAACAGTGTCTGAGAGTACTTTTTTGCTCTCAGACATTAACTTGCGATAGTATTACTTGCTCGTGTAAACTACGCTTTAGGTTTAGAGACATATTTCAGTTTTTTTTTATTTGTGCAGTGTATATTCTTGATAACTTGACTCTTTTTTTTATTCATTAAAGAGTTTCTTCCCTATTAGATTTCCGAAAAAAGCATCAGTACAAAGTTGTAGAGAAAAATATTTCCTACAACTTTCCTTTTAATATTTTTTTGATATTGTCAATATTTAAAAAGATATTCAACCAATAAATTGCAAATTTTAGGGAAATTTTTCTCTAGTTAGGTACTACTTACTACTCTTTCCCCAAAATTTTCAACTTATTTGATGAATAACTTTTTAAATATCGACAATATCAAAAAAAGTTTAAAAGATAAATTGTAGGAAATATTTTTCTTTACAACTTTGTACTGACTCTTTTTCTTGAAAATTTAATAGGGAAAAAGTTATTCAATAAACAAACAAATCCAACCCTTAATTGAGGGCTGGTGAAGGAAGAGCGGGGTCTACGAATACACAAACTCAGTTTAAAACTTTCAGGGTAACCCTCTAGAAGATTCTACAAAAATTGGCTGTAGGGTAAAAAAAGTCTATTTGAAGCCTTTTTTTCTCCCTTATTTACTGTACTATTAGGTTCTTTTGAGTAAACTTATCAAAAAATTATAAGATACGAAAAAGTTTCTAAATTGAATGAAAAATACTCCCTGCATATTGGTGCTGCAAAAAAAAACAGTGGCGTACGTTTTATTCAATAAAGTGTTTTTGAAGAAACCCGTACGCACGCCTCTGTGTTCTAAATAAAATAATTGCAACCACTATTAATAAGAGAATAAAAAAAAATCTATGCAAAATTTCAGAAGGCTAACTTTTTTGTTATTGATTTATAGCAAATTATTTAAAATAATTTATTTTCTTTAATGCCCTGTACGTCAAAAAGTAGTACACCTACCCTATAATACCATCAAAGTATGGATTAGAAAAGACTTATTAATCCATCAAATTTGTAATGTTTAACTCAAACCGTTCTACAGATATACGCAGAAAACGACTTGGATAATTTTCACCCTGAATTTCCCTAAGTAAGATTTTTTTGATTTGGAGAAATTGGATTCCAATATAGGTATTTTGATCTTACGGAATCAGTGGACTTTTATACAAACTTTACAAACTGTATTCTCAAAAAAAATGTTAGGTGGTATTTTGTGCATTTTCTGGATCTCACAATGGGCGCAAAATCAAATTTATTGTTTTAATTTGTTATTTTTACAACTCCATCTTCTTAAATTGAAAAAATTTTAGGACTTTAAATTTTCGCTTTTTCATGTGTCCATCATTGACTGACCTGATATGATGATAGCACGCAAGTAGGTAGGTATGCATCCCGCCACAATTAGAAATGGAGGTAGGTATATCGGAGAAAACGTGAATCAAATAAGCAATATACGACACACCTGTTTACTGATTTCAAGCGTGTACCTCTCTAGGCGCCATTTCAAAATAAAAATGTACAGTTTTTTCGATATATTCCACGAAAATAATCCATTAGGGTAATTTTGCAGAGAAAAATTAAATTTTCTAGGTATAATTTTTGTAAATAATGTCCATATTGAGTTTTGACCCAAGCTAGTTCGCTTATGTAATGGTCAACCATGTGGAATAAATCACTGTTTTCTTTTTTGTAGTACTAATTAATCAACAAATCGAAATTTTTTTTTTTTATTTTGGTAAGTATTTATGGATTTTTGCAAAAAAAATAAGACATAAAAACTGAACTTTAACTAACAAGTTCTGAATATATCATTGTAGGTAATTTGAAATACAATGTGGGAGGATCTAGAAACAGACTAGATCAATGAAAAACCTATAAACTGGATTTTGGATCAACACCTGCCGTTGCACAGCCAAATGCAGGGAATTTTTCCTTCTTGCACTAATAATTTTGCACAAAGAGAACATTGAAAATTTTAGTTTAATAGTCTCTTTTGTATGACCCTGTAACCATTGTCGCCAATAATATTGATATCCCGAATTTTCTGATGACACTAGGACGACACCACTCGAACGTCTTCTTCCACCCAGAAAAGCACGTACAGATGAAAATTTGTTCTATCTCTCTTTGTCACAATATAGCATGGGAACGTGATATAAGCCATTATTCTGAACAAAATTACCCTGATTTTGTTCGGGTTTGTTTTAAAACAAACGTGCACGTTACAAATATTTAATAACGTCACATTCTACTGCATTTACATTAGTAAACGCAGTAGAATGTGACGTTATTAAATATTTGTAACGTGCACGCAAGTTCTCGTAAATTTTGCTATATCATAATATCAGTATTAAGCCTTATTCTGATAAAAACAAACAATTTTTTAAATCCTATTTGAGTGAAAGATTTCAATATGTGTCAATGTGTAATCAAAGATCTGAGCCTAAACAAGTTCCTCATGGTGTACCACAAGGGTCCATTTTGGGTCCCTTATTATACATTATATATATGAATGACCTTCCACTCCATGTCCCGAATGCTGATGTATTTATGTATGCTGATGATACTATAGTGATTTGCAAGTCAAAAGATTATGACGGGTTGCGGGAACCGTCGGGGGGGGGCCCAGTCCGGGCTTGCGGGCTGGTTTGCACGGAACAAACTTAGCCTCAACATGGATAAAACGCAGAGCATTACATTTGGAAAAAGAACTTTATATGTTGCAAATGATGCGGGTCAGATAAGGTTGCTGGGTTTTGTCATTGACCAGTCGCTGAACTGGAGTATCCATATCGGTGAAATATGCAGCAAATTGGCTAAGTCATTGTTTGTACTTCAGAGATTGAGAAGCTGTGTATCTCTTTACGTTCTGAAAACGGCTTACTTTGGCCTAGTCCAGGCTCATTTGTCGTACGGTATTCTTGTCTGGGGAAATAGTTCATTTGCTGTCGATGTTTTTATTTGGCAGAAGGAGATTGTTAGAACAATTCAAAATGTAGGGTACAGAGATAGTGCTAGACCCGTTTTTATACAATTAGAGGTTTTGACATTGCTGTGCCTATTCATCCAGGCCGCCGTTATTTGGATTCACACGAATAAAGATTCGTATGAGCAGGAAAACGACTTCCACAATTACGACAAAAGATCTCGTGAACTAATCAGACTTCCTAGAGCCAAAAAGGCAAAAACTATAAAACTAACAGATTACGTACCAAGGAAGTTGTACAATCATTTACCAAATGTTTGGAAAGGGTTGGCGATTCGTCGGTTTAAACGCGAAATAAAGAATTTGTTGCTGGCTAAGGCCTTCTATAGCATTCAGGAGTACTTTGACTTTGATATGAGTTCTGTGATGTGATGTTAAGTGACATTTTGTTATTTTGAGTCCATAATTTCTCTTTTGAGTTGTTTGAATGTCATTTTGCCTGTACACTGTTGTGATTTTTTTCTGTACGTATACATTGTTTGTGATTTTGATTTCGTGATTCTCATTTTGTACTGCATCTATATTTTACATATCTATGTTTTATTTTTGTAATTTTTATTGTATGCATGTTAATTAATTGTTATGTGACGTACCAAAACAATTTCTGTAGTTTCATTGTGATTCTCTAGTCTTTGTATATTATGGTCAATAAATTCTATTCTATTCTATTCTAATAAAAATATCAGAAAGAAATTAAAATATAAAAATAACTCAATAGTGTCACACTTTTTCCAAATAATACTCAAATTAAATTAATATTCTTGACAGAGCTAAAATTTTTGACATTCATTAATTCTTGTAAATTTCGTGCCTCCTGTAAGTCAAAACCATAAATAGTCTCCTTTAGATATCCTCGGCTATCGTGGTCATCTAATATTTGTGCTTTGCTGATTTACTTACCAAATGTGAATACAAGCTCTAAAATGGGGTGTAATTGGGTGCTGATATATCCTCTAAAATGTGAAAAAATACTACTGAGTGTATATTCAAAATTTTATTATAATATACTTATGCTTAAAATGTACTTATAAAGTTAACACAATCTCATTAAAATCTAAGCAAACTTATAATTAATTATTGAAAAATATAAAATATAAAAAACTTAATAAAATATTTTCAAAATAACTTAAGGAAATATTTTATAAGCTTTTTCTAAAACAAAAAATAACCAGCCTTGTGTATGAACTACGTAACTATATAATTATTAAAATGACAAGTGAAAACAAAATGTATTTTAAATTTTTGGTCATAACTAATTTTATATTTTTTTTATCACAACACCAAACTACAGTCCACAAAATTAAAAAATTCTAAGCAATGTTTTGTAACATTATATGCTAAATTTACCTTATTTAATATGTTCAAGTTGTTTTACTAGCTTACATAAAAAAAATAACAGTGTTCTTGTGAAGTCTTTTTATTACAACACTGGTGAATTTCAAAATTCTGTGAACCATATTAAAATATTTTTTTAAGTAATTTCTTACACGAATCAGAATTACAGATTATATGTTTTTAGGTATGTAAATAGGATTAGATTAAATATTAATATAAATTCCAAATGAAATTAGTGTACCACACTACATTATTATAAAAGTTATACAGTGTTAGTGAGCTAAATAAAAAAATAAAATAAACCAATTTTAGCATTGATAATTATTAAAAAAGAGTAATACACATGCAAAATGCTTTATTATATCTTAATTTCTTTTTAGTTTATATAAATGGACTTTTTTTCAGCGCAATACTAATTTAATTTTAGAGTTAAGATAGAGAAACATTTACGTTGTGGGACAATTATTATTAATATAATAGTGATTTACATCAAATAGTCCCTATACTAAAGTTCTCATAAACAATTATTAATTAGTCCATAATAGCATAACTAAAAATCATTAGTTTAACGTTTCTGATTCAAATTTTCATCTGCTAGCGGATCTTTTACGTCTGGTTGAGATGGGAGGGAATTCTAGTGAAAAAATATTAATATTACTTACAGGCAATCTAAACTAATAAATAAATAAAAAATAGGAAATAATAAATAAAAAATAACGTAATTAGAGTATTAAATATAGATAAAGAAAATTGTTAATTGGCAGAGACAAGAGTCTACTCTAAAAAATTCTGTTCTGTGCGATAGTACTTTCCAATTTTACATACACGAAAAAGAAAAACCTGATTCTAAATATAATAAATATAATAAAAAACAATAATGCCCAATTGCACTTTTAAGATTATCGAAATTTTCATATTTGTTTTTCAATTCTGACATATTTTTATATTCAAAGCAAAGTTGTTTAGGGCATGTATTTATTGACACTCTGTACAAAAAAATATTAGGTAGGTACCTAGTTCTTATAAGAAAGTTATGTATCATATATTTATTTAATTAAGTAATTTGGATAATTTCCATTTTTTTTAATAAGAAACAATTTCAGGAACAATTTCTAAAACCAGTTCTAAATTAACGTTATAAAACAGGTTTATGTTATTTATTTTATATCATTAATTAATGTAAAATGTTACAAAATCTATTTCAAATTTTTCATTTAGATACATAAATACAGAAAATTTTATAATGGCCACTGTTAATTAGTACTCCTAACATTTAATAATATAATTATTCATTAATAATTAAAAAATATATTTTTTAAGTATCAATGGTATTTCTTCTAAAATGAAGTAAGTATATTTACTTGCGAAAAATACTTCATGGATTTCTTTTATATTGACTTTCTTCACGTATTATTTTTTGCTGCGTTATTCACTCGTAATGGAAAGAAATTGATTTTTTTTCTAAAATTAACTCAGTTAATAAAAGTTATAAATTAATGTATAAAAGTTAAAAAGCATTACACACAACAGATTAATCGACGACAGTTAGGTTAGAAACGAAATTGAGTTTTGCCCTAATTTAATAGATTTTAGGTTTTGCCTACAGAATCTTTTCGTGTTATCATGCAAGTCATCGTGCTATTAGTTGAATAATAAAAACCCAAAATTATTATCAATCATGAACAATCCAGCCATTTTTTATTATGTTCTATTTCGTTCCTGATAAAGATATGAAATGATACCTGACTGCATGATACAAACTAAATGATGTCAATAATATGTATAAAGATAATCGGGTTCCTGCATTGAAATAAATAAAAAGAGAAGATGAAAAACTAAAATATAAATTAATTTATTTCCAGGTCAACAAAGGTAGAAGTGTTTCTGTGAATACAGTTTGCTTATGGGATAAGCTTACCTGAGAACCAGACAATGATTGATTTTCACTTGAAAGAACTGACGATTTTTGTTTCAAATAATCCTTGTCATCGAAAATTTTCTTATCCCCGCCACCTGGCTTGTGTTTCATATTGTCCAGGGAGCCGATTTTACTTTGTACCTTCAGTTCAATTTTTTTGTTTTCGATCTGGGACACGTAGATGAGGAAAACAAAATTAAAATATAAAATATAATACATTTATACTATTTTATTATTAAATACAGTCGTCAAATCTTGAGTATATTCCGTTATTACATTGTTGTTAAATGCGAAAACTAGGTGAGTGATATTAATCACGAAAATTAGCAAAAAAACTTTAAAGTTGATTTCTCACGATATGAAAGTGCGTCTTCATTTTCATAGCGCCCCTTTTCCGTGACACGCTAACATTAAAGTTTTGTTTATTGATCTGTTTTTCTTTTTTGTATGAACACGTTTACTTTCACGAGCTAATTTTTTTGGCAATGGTTACGTGAAAATTCATAGCTAACACAAAAACATCTGGCGTTGAATAAATACCTGATGATTCAAAAAACATAAATAGATATTTAATGTAGATAGTGTTTCGTCACATCAATTCAATTTTGTTCATTTATTTAATTCAAGTAAGACTATATGTTTTAGTGAATCTATGTCATACCACTCATACCTATATTATGATACTGAATGGAACATCGATTATTACAAAACAATTTTATTTTTTTAATTTTCAAAAACAAGTTTTATTTTGTAAACGTTTTTAGTTGTAAAAAAATTCCATTAATGTAGAGAAATTTTAGATCTGATCAACATGGTGCACAGAAATAAGGAAAATTGAAAGAAGGACGTTTATTTATATGTATATTAAGTAACAGTTCTTTGTACTTCAAAATTGAGGCCATATAAAAAAATTCGAAATTCAAATCAGGTACTGTTGAATTATCTAAAATACAGTGTTTCCTCCCTTTGAGTTCTGAGTAGGTGTTATGGACCAAACATTTTTTACCATTACTTTCATATATGGAGGTTCATTCCTGCTTTCCTTCAAAGTAATTTTGAGCGTGATTTCGATTTTCACAAATCAAGCAGGCTTGGATACGCACAAGTCGTTTTTTTGTCAAGTAAAGTATCTTTTCTGCAAAAGATATCGCAAAATGTGATTTTAAAAATGTATGGCTATTGAGTGTTATACAAAATATCAAGAACGTTGGTCTACTTTGATAAATTGCCTAAATTTATTTTTTGCACGATCCGTCAAATTCGCGTAATTTACTGGTTTAATTAAAAGAATAGTAGGTTTTGTTTACAAATTACTGATCGGTAAGTATTTTTACCGATCAGATTCTCGCCTTCTGATCGGTAAGTAATGACATTTAAAAGTTTTGTCACTTTATTTTAGATAATTTTGTAGTTGTTACTTTGACATGAACAAATTTTAATTTGGTTACTATTCTTTAATTAAACCCATAAATACGTGAATTTGACGGATCGTGCAAAAAATGTTATAAGCATGTCGGACGTTAAGGGTTACCGTTCTCCATACTTAATATACTATTAATTTCCAAAAAAATTCCATTACTTTTTTTTAAGTTATGAGTTCGAAAAATTGAGGAATCGGCAATACCTTTTTTTAACGATAGATAATAATGTAAGTAAATAATGAGAAATATTAGTTATCTACATATTTATTGACTGGGGACTAGGCAATATGCTGAATGTAAACCAAAATGTAATTTACCTGGCAAAACAAGAGTTTTTAGTTTATCTGCCTGGATTTTCAAAAATTTTAATCTTACCTAAAATTACTTTGAAAGTAAGCAGCAAACATTTCAACAATGGGGGTTTTATATGGCTACCCAGAAAATTAATATAATTTTTACACACAGGTAGATACATGCTACGAAAATATTTGCTACATACCTATACTAGTAGATTTATATATAAAAAATTATAGTTTCACTTTTAACATTTTGTTGCTGGTTTTTTGGTGACAAAGTTAACTAAAATTAAACTTCAGTGGTATAAAAAAATAAAGTTATGGCGATATAAGTTAATAATAAACCATTAATACTCCATACATTTTCTATATCAAATATCATTTTTTCGATTTTATAAAACAGACATAAACACTGTGCAGTCAAACAACAACAAATCTAATGTGTAGGTATTCTAAGTAAACTTATTCTTGTTACTTGCTTATTATTTACTGTGATATTTGTGTGTATCTACATATTAACAATTGTGGTAATGTGAATTGAATTCCACATTAATTAACTTACATCCTTCTTGTCATCAGCAATATCGTCGGTCTAAAAATATTACAATAACTCTAATTCAAGGTCTTAGCAATTTGGGAAAAATGTTAGATTTTATTCCAAAATTAGATTAGTTCACAATTAATTGGTAAATTACCCAGAAACCCCACAAAAGTTAAACAAAATCATTACCTTAATATCTCCTCCACCAGGAACATACTTAATATTATCTTTGGAACCCACTTTTGATTTAGCCTTTTCTTTAAAATCCAATTTAATACTTTCTATCTTCTTTTCTCCACCTTTAGGTTTATAAGTTGCATTCTCTAACGATCCTATCTTTGACTTAGCATTCCATTGTAGTTTCTGTTGTTGAATCTGATAACAAATCCAAATATCAAGTGAATACCATAAAAGCTGATATAACTTACCTTTCTTTCGCCACCTTTAGGAACGTATTTCTCATTCTTTGCCTCAATTCTAGATGCGGCATTCTTAAATTCTATTTTTTTGTTTTCTATCTTTACTTTACCACCTCCTGGTTTATAGCTTGTATTTTCCAGCGAGCCAATTTTCGACCTAACTACCTTTAAATTTGGTGATGGAGCGGAACCCACCTGAATTTTATTCATTGGAAGTTCTGTAATGCATATGATTAATCTCCATTTACTGTTAGAATATGCTAATCCTAACTTTTCTTCTCGGTTGCTGAGCCAGGTGTTGTGGCATTTGAGTCTGGACTTTTTAAGCTGGGCGATTTGGATCCCCTGGACAAGGACCTTGCCTGGGTGGGAGTTGAGGAGGAGATGCGACTTTTACTTGATGACTTTCTTGGTGATCGACTATCACCATTGCTTGAGGGATCCTGAAAAAATAGTTTTTCGAAATTTGGTGCCACGATGAAAAAATATTTCATAAAATTTAAGAAACACCACACTGGAAAGTATTGTACTTGTTCATGTATTTAATTTCAAGCTAATGTCGACCTGTTTGGTTTATGTTATTTCCAGTTTAAAATTAGGCACAACTACCTACCATAAGTACTCTCCAATGCTTCTCTTTCCTTCCTATTGACATATCATCAAAATACTCGTTATTGTGAACATCTAATATTAAATTAGGGTGTTCAGTTTAAAACTTTCCACACATATTATCATTGGGTCTAATGTAATGTACAGGTACTCAGTATTTTTAGATATCAAAGAGAAAATTCAAAACCACTTTAAAATGCGTTTTTGGTCCATCTCCTTCATCCTCAGCATCTAAATTTTAAAATCTAAAATGGCGACATAGATCATGTTGGATATCGTATAAAATCTCATGAGCTTACAAATGCTTCAAAATACTTCAATGCCAAAAAAATTCTCCTTGATATCTAAATTGACCCGTTTTTATAATCTTTAGATCCAGGGATAATTGTGGTGGAAAGTTGTCAAATGTGCATAAGATTTATCAAAAGTTTGCTAGACATGAAAAATTATATTATTATGTTCCATTAGTTGACTATAAAATAGTAGATTGTTTTATGATGATTAAAAGTGGCATTTTGTTCGACGAGCAATTAGTTTGCATATGCGAGGCTAAAAACCACTTTTAATCAAAATAAAACATGCTATTTTTTCTCCAGCCGAAAAGAATTACATTTAGAAAAACCCAAAACGTTGATAAATTCCTCAATTGTCATATGGTACTTACTGAATTTAATAAAGTTTTGACATTGACAACTTTTTTTCCTAGGATTAAAAACGACACATTTTTCTTGGTAACGCGACTTTTTTTCTAGGTACAAAAACGTCAACTTTAGTTCTCAAAAATGGTATTAGAAATGTCATGTTTAAAGCCTGCTGGAGAAAAACCATTTTTTGTTTGTTTGTTGCATAAATTAAATTTTCATTTCTATAATGAGTTAAACACATTTTTATGCAATAAACATAAATTATATAAAATTATGTCCTGTGATTTTGACTGAAGTAATTAACTAGTCTCTATTATTACACGCAACTTACGTTTTTAATTATTATAATTATAATTAATCATAATCACAGCCATTCAAGGTTTGAAATACTTTTAAAATATGTTAGAATGCATTTCGACAATAATAAGTAAATGTTTTGTCTAATAGTTCATGAATTGTTTTTCTTCATTTTTCTGAAATCGTGCGTATTTTGTCTAGAAAACGGCGTTTACATTGAATTCATTTCACATGAACCATGAACGTGTAGACACACTTCTTTCAAGCGACTTATTCATGGGAAATAAATGATCTTCGAATTGAAACTACTTCAACTTATGCGTTCAGTTCGCCTACTACAAAATGTTATCAAATATTTAAATGGTCTGACGAAAAATCAATTAAATTTGTTAATATTTAAGAAAGTTATGATTTATGAAGTGATATAATACAGGCTGTTAGAAATTCATTTCTCATTACAGGGATATTAAAAACAGCAAGAGACGCAGCTTTGGTTAATTTAGGGTAAAATTGCGTAATTAGGTATCCAACAATATTCTGAAAACAAATATTAGTTATTTGGATTAGTTCATCAAATATTTGAAAGAAAAACTAAAATTTAGGATTTATTCTTTCTAGTTTCGTGAGGTTCTTTTAAATGAGCGAGTTAAGGAAAAGTACCCATCAAGTTTTATGAGGTTAGATCTCAATCTTATACAGGGTGTTTCAGGATTAACTGGACAAACTTAATTCTGAATTCAGGAACTCAAAATAAGAAAAAAACGGAAACGTTTCGTTAAAGATTTATACCCCTCCAAAGATGGAGGCTAAAATTAGGTTTTTAATTTTTTTCTCAAATTTGGATAAAGATAAAAAAATTAACTTTGGTAGGGATTTTATATTAATGGAAACGCTTCTAAAGAATATTTTTTGAATCATCCCTTATCGATAAAAGGGGTGAAATCAGCAACTCCTATTTAATTTTTTTATTGAAACATTTTAACACACCCGAATTTGGACATATAAAAAATTGCTCTGGAAAGCTAGATTCATTTAGAAAGTATTTTGTCTCTTTCATTTTTACTTTCTTATACAAAGCAATAAGAAAGTATAGTAATCGTGATTTTTTTCGACTTCGAGATTTTGATGGTTTTACACGTTTTGAAATTCTGTCAAAAAAATTTCAAAAAAATAAAACACTTCTGTTGTAAAATTCGGTTATAATGAGTGGGACAAGGACAGATTTATGTGTACTGCAATAAGTGCGACAGAGATTATTTGAAAATTGCTGGAAACCCTCAAAATTTAAACACAATTTCTACAAGAAATTTAACTTAATTTCTTTAGGAAAAGTAATTGTGGTACTATCCGTATAAGAAAGTCATGTGTTGGACACATCAGATATTTTTTTTTTAGTTCAGAGCAGTATTTGAGTTGTTTCCAAACCGTCAAACTCAAATATCTTAAAAACGAAGCCTTAAATTAAATTTTTTCAAAAGTAACTATTTTCTCTAAATTGAACAGACATTCCAAAATTTAATTTTCTTCGCAATATATTAAGTGGCGTCGAAAATTGGAGGGAAAAAGTGGAATGGTCTCCCAGTATCTACGCCACTGGAGATTTTTTTTATAAATGAACCCCATCATTACCTAAAAATGTACTACATTACTCTGTAAGCGAAATTTAATGGAAATCGAGCGAGTGGTTTAGAAGTTATGTTAAGAAAACGCGTTTTTATTTTAAACTTTGACACCCTGTATCTTATATAAAACATTTTTGAGCAAAGTTTTTAATAAAAGTCTACTTTTTTCTTGATGCTCACCTCCCAAAATTAATGACGTTTAACCTGGACCACCCTGTATAGGTACACAACTTTTCATGTTGGTGATGAAAGTTAAATCCGAAAATATGAAAAATGTCAAAATATATCATTGTGATTAGGTAATTAGGTCTTGCATCTCGTAGAAAAAAATTCAGGTTCGTATTTTATTAAAAATAAGTTTATGATAGTTTCAAAAGTTCTAAATCTCAAATCCGATTGTCCATATATTCTTCCAGAAGTCAAAAAGTGGCTGTGAAAATATGTTTTTGGTTTTCTGATATCCATACAAATAACCACAAAAAACGAGTACAAAGATATCTTGAAATTTCAGTTTATTTCAGATATTTAAAGAACTAATCAAGACACCTCAGATTTCTTGTCAGGATATTGTTTGACACCTCAACTTATAACCAAAGCTGTAATCTCCTATCATTTCAGATATCGCTGTAGCGCGAATATAATTTGTAACAATTTGTACATGTATGAAATTTATTTAGTTAGAAATTTGTATTGTACTCACATTTCCCTGGGTAGATTCATCCACTCCACTGTCGTTGTCCCCTTCTGAAACAATAAAACATTATCACCAATTGTATACGCAATTGTGTTGTTTTTCGTTGTAATTGCATAAATAAAACTATAATGACCTGCTTTAATTGGCGATTTAGCTTTAGCAGCGCAATTACTTAAATCAAGTTTCCTTGTTTGTACTTCTGTTTTGGTTTGAACAGCTGGTTTTCTCTGTTGCAATTCTTCTGAATTCGAGCTACTTTTTATTTCATTTTGACTGTCATTCCGATCAGTACTTTTTTGTGATACATCTGTTAACGATGAAGGTGATTTACTTGACATAGATTTATGACTATCGTCATCTTCCACAATCCGGTTCATTCTGGAGGCCGCTCTGGATTCCGGTCTAGATGACACTTCCTCCAGCTTTTTATCAGCTTTCTGTTCTTCCTCAGGGATAACACCTTTGAAAACTTCTTCGACATTTTCAACAGAGCTCACCGATTGACGTCTGTTTTCACTTTGATTATCTGGAATTTCAGCACGTTGGGCATTATCACTTAGACTGTAGCTTCGGTTTTTCATAGCTGTCAGGGCCGGTCGATCTTCATGGCTGCCTGAAAGGTGTTTTTCCTCACCCTGTGTTTTATTTGTAAGTATATCGCTGCCATCCAGGGTTTGGCTTCGCTGTAACTGCTCCTCCTGTAGCAAAGGGGGCCTTTGGAGCCCGAAAGATGGTACAGATCTTTGTTGAAATATTCCTGGAGGTCGTTGATTAGGCACTGGTGGCCTTGGGAAAGGTGACAGTGGTCGGAAATTTCCTCGTGCTTGTTGTGGAATGAATGGTTGTCCGGGAGGTCTAGGGTTTGGTCCTGGTACGGGTTGTCGGTTTATGAACTGTTGCTGTCCAGGGAGTGGTGGACGAATAAGCTGTTGGGGTCTTAAAGGGACTCCTGGTTGATTTGGAAATGCTGGTCGGTATGGAAAAGATCCTCGACTGTCTATTCTGTTCAAAGGAGGTGGCGCTCTATTCTGATTTATAATCGGATTTGAAGACGGATTTGAAGCGCCGTTGATAACTTGCTGCACTTTAGGCTAGTGTTTAGAAAAAGTTAATTTTATGAGGAGTTTATTAATTGTAATACAGGAGTGTTACGTGTGCATTGTAAAAGGTTAAAGGACTCTTTATATATTCAATCAAGACACTGTGGTTTTTCTATTGATTTTAAATAAATTTATGCATGTTGTTGTGTAGAGGGTAAAAATCTTAAAATATGGAAAGAGATTTAAAGTATTTTCTAAAGGATAATCGTACCAGTCTCGGATGTCCCCAATCACATTAATATCTATAGTAATTTGTCTGTTTGTATTTGATAAAAAACAGGCAACAATAATATTGGAAATATTTGCTATTGTAATACTTACAAACTACTACTATAAACCTAATCAAATACAAAGAGCAATTTCAAATTCGAACTCTGTATGAACTAACGGTTTTCCTTTCTATTGCTCATTTTCATTTTCAATTACATGAAAAAAATACGTTCACATATTTGTTATTGTATTTTATGATTGTAATATATTTCTCTAAGTGTATCTAAACAAATTTTGTTTATACTTATAGTGTGTCTATTTTAACCACACCACTATGGGCAGTATGTGAATCTGTAAGAGTTATAATACCAATTAAATTATACAATAAATAAGTATTAAAATTCGATCAACTTTCATTAATACGAAAAACAAAAAGTTTTCTACATTTTAGATGTATTTAGTTAACCTTCCTACGATAGGAAAAGAGAAAGTAGTAAATTTGGCGAAGATAAGAATTTTCTTATTTTAAAGATAATAATCCATCCGCAGGGTATGTTAAATTATCTTTACAAAGTGTTTGGGGTGGTATATCTCAAAAGACAACAACTAATTAAAGTTGACAGTGTAGTTGATTTGTGATTTCAACTATGAAAATCGTTCTGAAATTATTGATATCACGGACACTTCCCCTCTTATGAAGAGGCAAAACTCTAAACACCTGGAGACAATTTAGGAAAATATCCATCCCTTATACAAACATTAAAGAGTTTAGTGAGAGGAGCAGTAAGTAAGTTTTTTAAACATTTTAAAATGCTTACGTATAACTCACTAATATCTGAACTATTTGACCTTCCCAATGTTGCGAAGAGATCTCGGAGTCGTTATAACTAAGCTCCTCAAAATTAAAACCCGGACAATCAACTTCAAAACATCGCCAAAATATCTCACAACATAAATGACTATTGTCCATGGAATCAACCAAGTCCTTATGAATGTTGCAAAAAAAAAGCATTAAACTTATTGGGTGAAATTTGCGTCGTTTCTTTGGCACAATAATATACATATAAAAATAGTAGGTAATTATAAAACAGAACCAAAATTAAAATCTTTATAAATTTCTGAGTTATGGATGTACATACTCGTATTATGGACACTTGGACAGGGTGAGTTGTATTATAAGGACATATTTATAACAATACCAAGCTAAGAATAATTTTTAGTTCTGTTCCAGAAAAAGGTTGTGGAGAAATGGATGAATCATCCAATTGATGCACTTACTCGTATAAATAGGGAAGACATAGTTTGATACATAAAAATCAAAAAATAAAACGGTTAAGTCACGTATACAGGATGGAAGAAAACAGAACAGTAAAGAGAATACTTGAATGGGAACTCCAAAGTAGAAGACCAAAAGGACGGCCCAGGAAACGGTGGATAAACGATAAACAAAGAAGACCTAAGAACTTTAAAGAGCGGGAAACTGGAGAACAATGTAGTGGATAGACCCAGATGAAGACATATGGTTTATGGTAGAGTAAGCCAAAACCCATCCTGGGTTATGAACCAAAAGAAAAAAGGTTGCGTCACATTCTTAAACGAAGTACATAGAAAGGGTACTCGTATCGATAATAGTATATTATTTTATGAGGAGCTTAAGTGAAGCTTATGTGCAGAGGCTGGTGTTTGGCTGACGAACGAAGTGAGTCAAACAAACCAGCCAATTTTTCTACTCAATGGAAAAGTGTCACTTTCTTCACTTATAGTGTAATATACTATTATCATTAATTTTATTTATACAAGTATAAGAAACGTTATCTAACTTCACGTGTTTATTCTATATAGACGATGATTCGTCGAGGTTTTTATTATAATTGGCATAAGAAAACAAAAGGCAAAATAATGAAATAATTGGTGAAAATTTTCTTATCCTGGATTTTAGCAAAAAGGTATTAAAATTCTCCAATTTACAAAAATACGCCGAAAACGGGTCAGAACCTTCAAAATTTAAACAACTGTCCTGGGGGTGTTATTGTTAGTTTTTGTTCCATAAATAATCCTGTTAATTTAATCTAAAAAAACTGATATTGAATTTAAATAATTAAATAATTTGTCATATTTAACCCACTCTTACAGATTCCAGCATTGCTATAGTAACATGGTTCAAATAGACTATTTTAATTTACTTAAAAGTCTTAAAATCTCATGGTGATTTTCTTACCGTATCAACATTCTCCTTTAAATTATGATTGTTCTCAAACTCTGGACCATTTACGACGCTATTAGCTTGTTGCATTTTTTATAATGATTTTTATTAAAAACTGCAAGCACAGATAAATTATTTTGTAGAATTACCATCGTTAGTGTACTACGAATTGCATTTTTTGCAGTTGTTTATTTCCTACAGTGCAGATTGATTTCGATAGTTATCTAAACTTTCTAGTGATTTTTTGTACGAAGTATTTAAGTACTTTTTAAAACAGTTTGCGTGATTTTCTATAATTAACTTTAATTCTACTTTAAATATTAAGGAATTTATAATTAATGTGGATACAGGGGTGGATAAACTAGAATAGTTCTTCTACAACTTGTACAGTGAAAATATACCTAAGCCAAGGTGCATTTATATATACCTACTTTTATTATTTTTGACTGTTTTAATATACTAATAAATTCTAAGCTAACGTGTAAAATATATTAAACATAGTTTCTGAAACAATGTAGATAATATTGAGCAAACAAACTCTTGTATACAAAGATACTTTTGCAGGCTTTAGTATAGAGTGTTTATTTATTTCTACTTATTAATGGATAGAAAAAATTGTGCATCTAAGGAAAATATTTTTTTTATATAGCATATCTAAATGCATTACGTTTACCTTTGGTATGACTTTAGCATTATAAAAATAGTTAATCAATAGCCAATTAATGTCGATAACGCGGTAGCGGTATTTGTAGTTGTATGACCTGTAAACCGATAATGGTTGTAATTTATGTGCAAAAACTTGTACCTATGTTCAAAAGAATCCATTACATTGAATAAATATCCCGAACTTTTTTCAATTACTCTTACAAAAAAAGTTAAATCAAAAAATATATATGTAAGTATTTTAAATCTGCACAATTATATTGAAACATATACAAGGTAGGTACTAAAATTTAAGAATGTTATACCCAATATCGAATATCAAACATATACAGTGTTCAAAAAATACTGCGAAAAATTTCAGGGGGTGATTCCTGAGATTATTCTAAGAATAACAATTTATATGAACATGAGTCCGAAAATCCTTACCCGGCGAGTTATAGCCCTTAAATTTGGGACCCTGAAGAAGGTTTTTATTTATTATCTCCGAAACTGCTCAAGGTAAAATGATAAAATTCACCTCATCAACTAATGTTTTTATGCTCAATAAGATAGAGTGTAAATTATTTTGAAATATTCACGAGGTGAATCAAACCCGGGGAGTAGCGGGTAAAAATGACCCCCACTTTTTTGTGTTTATTTTTTTATTAATTTCGATGTGAAATTGTGATATGTTGAAGCTTCCTCCGAAAAAAAGGTAGTCTTGTTCAACTTCGATAAGATGCACCGTTTTCGAGATATTTAGGTTTGATAGTTTTGAGACTGCCCCAAAATCAAACTCACGACAAAAAAAGACCTTTGCAAAACGTACCTTCAGTACAGTACGCGCAAGTTAAAAGATATTGTTCCTAAGTAAGGAATTATTAGTTAAGGTAATCAATATGGATATTATTAATTACACCAATGAAGAAATGACAGATATAAACTTTAAGGGGCTGTAACTAAGCGGGTAAGTATTTTAGGATCCATGTTGATATAAACTTTTTACTAAGAATGATCTCAGGAATCACCCCCTCAATTTTTTCGCAGTATTTTTGAAACACCCTGTATATTAATATATTTTTGAATCTTATCTTTAATTTTAGGTATAAAATTATTAAAGTTATATGTTTTTAAATTTAACTAGGTAGGTATTAGAGTTTTTCAAATTTTTCAAAAAAATGTTAACATCTTATTAATAACTTACCAGTTTCGTAAAAATAAATTAGTATTAAAAGAGGGAAGGTCTGGGGCTTGCTACTTGAAATTTCAAAAGTTGGGGGTAACGGAGTAACACAAAAAAATCGATCAATATATTGGGTTTTAAGTTCTCTCTTGATATCTAAATTTTGTTTTTGCTTAAATCAAACTTGCTTAATATCGATAGTTATTGAGACTGGCTCTAGTTTTGAAATTAATTTTCGCAAATTCTGTTATTTTAAAATTACCATTATAATAACTACAGTCATGATGATCTATGTTGCCATTTGAGATTTCAAAGATTTCATTGGGGTGGCTGAGGATGGACCAACAATTATTTTTATTTTTGATTGCTTATAAAAATTTTTGTTATAAATTTAGTAATGAAAAATTGCATAGACTAGCATAGCACCGCTTATGTTACCAGGTCTTCAGTATCGATAGTTACTGAAACTGATTAGTTTTGAAATGAATTATTTGTATAGGTAATCAATTGAACGATGTCACCTTTGGTCATTGGGCAATCAATAGTAGATAATATTCTTGCAACATTGCGAAGCTGCGAATATGTTATGTAGTATGAAATTATAATTTGTCGATAATAAAATATAACGTACACATGTAACTTATGAGCTTTATACCATTAAAAAAAATAAAATTATGACCTGAATATTTCTTCGCACGCCATTTTCATGTCCGTTATTAATTAGTTTAACTTGGAAGTCGCGTAGGTTGACAATATTAAAAGTGAAAACTGTAGTAATTTCTATTTAACAACTTGCCATCCCGAAGCAGAGGGTATTCGTGATTTCAATTTTGAACAGGTAATTTGCCACAAATTATTATATTTATTAAGTTTTCACAGAATATATTTTGATTCGAATAGTTGTAGAGTTTCAAATGCATTGTTAGTGCAATGACAGTACATAATTAGTTGTTATATTTACTTAATTTTTGTTTTCTTTCATAAATATTAAAACATAACATAACGTAACAACTAACCAGTAAATGCTTAATAAAACCGTAGGTATATGCTTTTTATTTCGAATCACCTACATAAATTTTTAATGTGTTTTTGGAAAAAGTAGGTAACTTGGTTAAAATAAGACTAAAGCTTCTAAAGCAAAGGCGAATACCAGATTATTTACAGAGTACAATATTAATTTAGTTCGTTCTAAATGAAAATGAAGTGTAGCTAGTGACTTAATAAATTTGCATTGCAATTACTTCATGAGTAACAATGTGCAAATAAAAACATAGTGCAGGTGATAAGTTACCTGTTACCACACAACAGGGGAAGTTCACTGAGCCAGCAAGTAAACTGATCCTCTGGCAGCCAAACGACGAAGTTGTAGTGCGCTGCCGCCAAATCGATCGCTTTTACCGGCACAATACCACCCAAAGGGCGAAATGAAAAGTTAGTATAGGTTAAGTTCTAGAAAAAGAGTCTGGTTCAGGTCCAACCTAAATCAATTTAAATCAATACAAACAAAAAGGATTGTTACCCCGAAAATATTTAGCCAAGAATTTTCAAACATGAGGACAGCAAATAGATGCATTTTTTATTTAAGGTTCGAGGTACAAAATTAAGATGCTAAAAATTATGATACCTATATGACGTGTTTTAATAGAGTATTTTTTGTAATTTTTTAAAATATCAAAGATCAGGGACCGATTTTATGTTAAAATTAGATGGCAATAAGCATTATGAGTTACAAAGGTTTATTATTTTATAAATAGTCCTTCAGCTAGGGGTCAAAAGGTAGAAAGTAAAAAACTTGTTTCTAGGTATAGCAACGACGATGTACTCGTATAAGCCACCTTAATGTAATCATATTTTCAGATTGATTTGCATATTTTCTCTTTAAAAACGTAAAACTTAAATGATCGGCGAAAAAATCAGATGTTCAATTCGGCAACAGAACTGATTTAATGCGGTGGCTGGAAGTTTCAAAATCGAGACGAAGTCGGGGCTTTGGATCCAGCCAAGACTGCTTTGTTGCCTTATTAAACAAATAACTATTATCGCCGATCAACATTAAACGCCAAAATTTAATGACAACTGATGGTCACTAAACTGTCTCTTTTACTGCATTGGCATTAAAAAGGTGACAAAATGACTTGGCAATAAAAAAATGTAATAATTTTTGCCGATCGACATTAAACGTCAAACTTTAATGACAACTGACGTACACTAAACTGTCTATTTACTGCCTATGCAACAAAAATAAGCAACATTAGTGTAATCGTATTTTCAGATTATTTTGAGTACTTATTCTCTTTAAAATCGTAATAACGTAAAAGTTAAATGATCGGCGAAAAAATCAGATGTTCAATTCGGCAACTTCATCCCCGGCATTAAATTATCTGCGTTGTTGCCTTATTAAACAAATAACTATAGGTAAAGCAAGCTAAGCGCTCGCCCTCTACCGACGCTCGAGGAACACTAAACTCTGTGTAGGACTGTATTATACAGGGTGAGTCAGTTTTTTGTAGCAGGACTTTAACAGTTGATAGAGGATCTTTTTTTAAGTAGAAAATTTCCTATAAACATGGGTCGTAAAAGATACAGAGTGTTGAAATAAGTTTTTTATTTTACTTTTTCTTTAATATAAAAAGACCTGTTTAAAATAAAATTATGATATAGGGGCAAAAGACTAAGTACTTGAGTGCAAATAGTTTAACATAAAAATATATCGTTTAATATTTCTATTTCTAGTGGCGTAGATAGAGGGGTACATATTAGCAATTTTATTGAAAAAAATATTCCCCAACTGAACCTTACATTTTTTCTTCAAGCATATGAAAGAACATTTAATTGTGTTTAAAAAAGACCCTCTTGTCAGAAGTCGATTAGATGAACTGTTTTGAAGATAAACAGAAATGTTTGTAACAAGTCAGACTTTTTTAATACTAGGTACAAATTTAATATAAATCGTAAAAAGCAAAAAAAAAACACTTGTGGGTACATGAAAAGCCTCATGCCATTCGACCAAGAACTTTCAACATGAGTTCAGTGTAAACATTTGGAATGGACATTACAACAATCATTTGTTTGGGCCCTATTTTTTACCACCACATGTGAATGCCCAAAATTTTTTGCAATTTTTAGAAGCAGAGCATGGCAATATGTGGCAAGAAATTCCGTTAAATTTAAGAAGGATGACTTGGTTTTAACTTGATGGTTGTCCAGCTCATTTTGGGAGAAATGTAAGGAACTGGTTGGACAACAGCTTTCCAGGGAGATGGATTGGTCGTGGGGGGCCAGTTGCATGGCCTCCACCCTCCACGATCCCCAGATCTGACTCCTTCAGACTTTTTTGTATGAGGATTTTTAAAAGAAAGGGTGTACGCGACATATTTTGAGCAATTAGTTTAAATTGTAAATGGGCTTATTTGTTATTATCGTTATTTATTAGTTGTTTTATGTTTTTCACGATTTATATTAAATTTGACATAGGTACCTTGTATTAAATAAATTTCGGACTTGTTACAAACATTTCTGATTATCTTCAAAATGGTGCATCTTATCGACTTGTGACAAGAGGGTCTTTTTTAAACAAAATTAAATGCTCTTTCATATACTTGAAGAAAAAATAATAAATTTCAGTTGGTTAATATTTTTTTCAATAAAAGTACTAATATGTACCCATCTATCTACGCCACTGGAAATATTAAACGATATATTTTTATGTTAAACTATTTGCACTCAAGTACTTAGTCTTTTGTAGCAATATCATAATTTTATTGTAAACGTGTATTTTTACATTAAAGAAAAAGTAAAATAAAAAACGTATTTCAACACCCTGTATCTCACAAACGAAGCTTTCTACGACCCATGTTTATAGGTAAAGTAAGCTAAGCGCTCGCCCTCTACCGACGCTCAAGGAACACTAAACTCTATAAGTCCTTTATTTACAAAGATATGACCACTTTTGTGAAAATAAAAGTGGCAACACTGCATTGAACATGTGAATAGGTTCAATATTTTATGATGCGAGAACTTGTCAAACTAATTTAGTATTGTCAATTTTATTAAGAAACAGAAACAACAATTGAAATTCATTATTAATATTTTCATGGCAATAGAAGGTATTTTAGTTTATCCCACGGTATAAGAAACTATGGTAGTGCATCTCCTATCTTAATATTGAATACAAATAATATCTGGTACCACTGGCGACCACCAGTGCGGCGCTATCGGCAGATCAAACACTCGCTCTGTGTATAAGGAAAATTCTCGGGGTGGCGTAGGCACAAATTCGTTGCCAGTTACAGTGACAGTGACAAACCAAAACAAACACTTGACAAATTGGTTATACACAGAGCGAGTGTTTGATCCGTCCGTAGTGCCGCACTGGTGGTCGCCAGTGGTACCAGATATTATTTGTATTCAATATTAAAGGTGGTATATTATAGGAGATGCACTACCATAGTTTCTTATACCGTGGTTTATCCCATGGGGAGCTTGAGAGGTTGCCAAACTTCAAAATTCTCTCAAATTTAGGTATTTTATTAAATTTTAACATTTTCAATTTCTTTGTATTAGAGGTTTTGTGAAAAAAATTGAACAAATCATATTGAGATTATAGTAACATGAATTATTCACTAATGTTTGTCTTGGTTATGAAAATAATTAGCTTGTAACTTGGATGAGGGAAACTCTATAACTCGGAAACTAACCATAAGATTTAATTTTTCTTTGCAGATTATCCTTAGTTTTAATGTGCTCTATAACGCCCTGTATTCGGAGTGCGCCAATTACTGATCACCCTGTATATTATATTGTATTCTGTTAAAAATAACTTAATAACATAGATGTTAGTCATTTTAAATAATATTGAAACTATAATCACATAAGTAAACACATGGAACACATTAAATCGCTATACACTGGCTACACAGAGTTGTTGTTTACAATTGTGCCATTGGTGGCGCTGCAATCTTAAAATGAATCGCGTATTGTCTCCTAATAATATTGTATTATAGACTGCGATTTTTACCTAATTTTACGCAAAATTACAGACTCTTGTGTAAAACTGGTGTTATCAACGACATTTGTTACGCGATTTTTAAATTTGAACTATCAGAATGGCAATTTTCTGAAACTATAAGAAATACACAATCTGTTAAATGCGATATTAGGCAATATGACCTAGTCCTGAAACTTATATTTTCTAATCGCCGCGTAATTGATTCTTTGATAAAACTTTTTTGTAATCATGGGTACATACGATTGTATACGAGAAGCCATAAATTATTACATCACGTTTATATCCTATAGTCTCGGTTACTTAAACCAACCTTATTCATTATATCCGAAAAAAGCCTTTTAATCCCATTGAACAAGTGAAACCGAATAGATTTTGCAAATATTTTTTTTTTATTTAAAATATATTGTGGAACAAAACTTTCATTTTTCCCAAGTCTAGATCTTCTTGTTCTTTATTTGTAGACGACCATTTTCATTTCGAATTAATTTCTTCGAGACTGCAACGTTTTCTCATAAATTCTTATTAAGATTTTAGAAATTTTTTGGATTACTTTGTCTTAAATAATATTTTCTTTATTGTACCCGAAGATTTTGAGAGATTAATGGTAAAAATTAATTTTAATAAATTTAATTCTAATTTTACCTATTTAAAATATGATAATGATATATGGTACATACAGGCTGTTTCAAATTCGCTTCTCACTACAGGGATTTCAGAAACGGTAAGAGATACAGCTTTGTTTAAATTGGGACAAAGTTGCGTAATAATGTGGCCAATAATAAGCCGTTAAGAAATCGAAATTATCTTTTGTAGTTCTGGAGATTTTCTGAAAAAACCAAATTTTTGCCTTTTTGTTTTTATTTTTCACTTTTTGTGTTTTATAAAATGACGTTAAAATTTTCAGGTCATTTTTTGAATACCTACGTACGGCTCTGGATTTTTTTTACAATTTTATCAGTATTTTTTTTTCAGTGTACAGCCCATCGTCAGTATTAACGATTTCGTAAGTATTTATTTTATAAAATTATTTAAAAAAAATTATTCCATTGTTCTTAGTATTACTACTATAACAATAAATAATAGGTAGTTATAATTTATAATTTATAAATAGTTTATAATTTATAAATAGTTTATAATTTATTATAAAAGGAAAATTATTATTATTATTCATAAAGTACAAGAAAATTATTAAAGTTTGCCAAAATGTGCGGATATGAGGATAAATACTGATGAAAAGTTTTAAAAAATCCAGGGCCGTATTTAAAAAATAATCTGATGATGATTGCACAAGAACAACACGTCGTATGGAGAAAATGTAAACGCCATTTTCTAGAACATAAAAAGTGCTACTTAAAACGACGAAAAAAAAAACCAGGACCATATTTAAAAAGACTGACTTGATGACGTCAGCGTAAAAATGAAACGTCGTAGTTTATGCAACAAGGTAGGAATTAAGAGATTCTGACGAGTGTGAAAATTGTGCCAGAGCGAAGCGAGGGCGCAAGAACACGAGGCAGAATCAATTCCTCCCGTGTAGCATATTCTATTTTTTCTCATACTTGTACGAAAATGGCCACTTCTTTTGCGTGAAACGCGCGAATAAATTATAACAGCATGACACTGACATTTTTGCTTGACACTGTGCGATGAGAAAATCACCTTGACAACCATAAACAAACACAAATAACTCCCGCATATCAGGGAGGGAATGGCTACCCAAGTGAGAAATGTTACCCCCACAATTTAAAATTTTTGCAGTACCACATTTTGAATAATTGAATGTCTACTATACATTATACATCCATCATACCTGTATTATATGAGCAGTTGTATAAATATAACCGTTTGTTTGCACAATTTATATAATTTAGATTAAAACAAAATGTGGGACTAATCTATTTCCTTTTCTGTAAATACAAATATTGTATAACTTATCGACAAAACTAAAAAAATATTAAATAGTAAATATGTATATAAATTTTGCTATATAAATAATAGTAACATGAATTGTCATACTACATTATAGTAAAAATATTTTGTAAAACACGCTACTTCAAATCGATGCCCTATATACACAAACTTCATTATGATTGACTGTCAAGTTTTGGGGATCAATATTTAAGTAATCAACTGAATGGAGATATCTAAGTAGTTTTTAGTTTAACAACATTTTTTGATGTAACGTATTGCAAACCGGAAACTAAAAAATAACTAGATATAAAATTATGGCTTTTATAAAAGGTACCTTAGGTACCTACTTCTAAATTTTACATGTAATTTGAGAGAATATTATTATGATTTAATAGATCTTTTCACGTAAATGTATATAATCTGAAATTAAATATCCGAAATAATGCTCCATGTTAAAAACCTAATTCTATTAATATAATTAGTTTCAGAAATATTGTTGCAGAGATTGCTTTCATAAACAACTTATCATGTTTTCCTCTTTTGAGATTAATGTAGACGATCGTTTATATGAATTTATTACTACTATTATTTATAATAAAGATGAAAAATGTTATTTCTGAATATCACAGCCAAATAATAATAATTTTGTAATATCAAACAATGCGAATTAAATTAACTAAGTATCTCACCAACAATGTATTTTTGTGCTTCGTCACTGTTTTCATCTTTTTCGCCCGAAATAGGTAGTTCAATTTCAAATTAGATTAATTTTTCCAGGTACTTTATCTATTTTTAAAAGCATTTTGCAATTCTGGCTTAGTCACGGTGTTTATAAAATATGTTGGTTAAGGTGCCAAAATAAAATGTTAAAGGAAATAAATGTTTAAAAGCATTTACGTTGAAATAACTATAACAATAAATATAATAATTAACGATTATTGGGTGTGTAGATACGAAGTTTCTGTACGTTTCGATTATTGTTAAATAATAGAGAACATAAAAAATTCACGTAAGAATCTATTTTTAAACAATTGATTGTAAAACAAAAATAACGATGACCTACAAATCCTTGACTTGCGACATTTCAATTCAATAGTCTCTCTAATACAATTAATTAAAACCTTTCTGTATAAACTAGTACAACTACTGTGTTTATTTAATTAGTCAGACGCTTATAAGATTATTTATTGTTACCGTTGAAGTTATAAAAATTGTAGTACATGTGTTATGTACATAATGATGACCCATATATGCATATAACGTAAAACATTTTACTATATGTATTTGAAGGAAATAATGTTTTTGTTAGGTATTTTATCTTGACCTAATTAACAAACAAAAACTTGAGTTACCATTCTTAATTCCTTGCTTTTTGCATATTGATAAAAACCTAAGTAGAAGAACTTTAAACTGCTCCGGTTAAAATCTATATACTCGAAAAACTATAAATAATTTAAATTACAATAAATCTATGTACGCGTATGTAACTTACGCCCACATTTAGGCTTTAGATGTCGCATCACAACTTACTTGTTTTCAAGGTTAGTCGCTTTAATCTAATTCCAATTGACTATATTCATTTACATTTAATGGATACTTAAGATTTCCGATTGCCGGTATTTTATACAAACCATGGAAGAAGGTTTAACGTCGCAGATCGTATTTGAGTTTCGAATTTTTAATCTTACTAGAATCATGAATGTACGCTTTTGTACCTATTAGTTCTAGTAAATTAATATTCACAACGCTAAGCGGCAAGCGTTTATCTTTCTACAAACTGAAAGAGCTCCTTGAGTTGTACGTAGTACTAGTAATGTTTGTAAAGAACTACATTATCATTTTTTCTCTAAGACATTTTTAGGTTTTTAGGAATATCTTGAAAAATAAAGTTTTTCCAAGATTTTTTATTCTTTAACATTGATTTAGAATGAAATTTTGAACAAATTTTGTTTGAACTTTTTTTTAAAATGCCGTCAAATTTTTTTTAATATATGAGATTCTTAAAACACTTATACCGAGAGATCAAAAATTATCTTGGTCAAAGGTGGTCATGGATTTTAAAATAATAGTCATCCGTTTAAAAATGAAAACGCTTGAAAACCGGCTTGATGTAATCTAGAGGTAAAAAAACATTGTAGAATTTTTTTTTAAACTCCAAAAGTTTATCCCGACCCCAAAATTTCAAATTGAAAAAAAGGTACTTCTGAAACACCCCGAAAAGCGCGCCATGTTGCGTGATGTCATAAGGCTGTGTTGAAATGTCAGACAATGCTAAAATTTGTATACAAACGACATTGACAGCTGAACAGAACATGGCTGATGACGTCACAAACCCGTCCACCGATCACGTCGTGTTTTAAGTGGGAACTAATTTTTACGATTTTTGATATTAAATAATTTAAAATTGAGCAATAAAAAAACACTTTTTTCTGGTATACTACTTAATGGAATTTTATTATTAAGTATATTATGGCACATAACTTGACAAAGTTCAAAAGGATGATATAAGCTAAGACTGTCGTTTTCCATTTCATGACCACCATTAACCAAGATAATTTTTGATCTCTCGGTATTTCTCATTGTGCGCGTTGAATCCGACAGCCTAGTGACGTTGGGACTTGGCTGCCAAACGGAAGATCGCGGGTTCGAATCCCAAAAAAGCCATTATTTTTTTTGTATTTTACTGGTTTCTATTGTACCGAAAACAATAATAATAAATAAACAAATGTGATTTTATATTAATAACGTATTGAATGTCGACTGCATGTGATTATTTATTGGCTACCCCTTCAGTATTTTCCAAAGATTAAAACTGTATCATGGCATTCATGGCAATGTATAAGAAAGGCATGTGCTTTACACATCAGATATTTTCTAATAAAAGCCCGATTACTATAATACTTTCTAACTACTTCCCATTAGAAAGTGAAAAAAAGATATGATTTATAATCATGTTTCGAAAAAAATATATCAGTGACTTGTGCATGTAATTTCACTTAAATAGAAAAAAAGAAAGCGCACCTATCACCTCACAAAACGAGAAGAAAGAAATCCTGAAATTAGGTTGTTACAGGTATACCTACCTACCAGGAATTAATCAAAATATCTTTCTTTCAGGATATTGTTCGATACATATTTTTTGCTTACTGAATTGACTCTATTGCTTATGTCTAGTTAAAAATAATAGCGAGAGATCAAAAATTATCTTGGTCAAAGGTGGTCAAGGATTTTAAAATAACTGTCGGAGCTAGTATCGTGTCAATACTTAAGGCATATTTTGGCGAAATAACTACGAATAAGTTAAATAGTTAAATAGTTATTGGTCATAGCATTTTGGCGATTCGGTTTAATAACTATGACGTCACGTTAAACTAAACCATACAACTAGCTTTCGAAGCTGGTTATTAGATGTAGTTTATTCTCTATCTCTTTTTATTATGTTATGAGAAGACAAAACAATTGTGTATTGTGTGCTTTTTTGACATTTTAAGGTTAAAACCAATATGAATAATCCGCGACAGCTTTGTGCAAATGAAAAAGCAATATTAGTTATCAAAATAAATGATAACTCAACGCTATTACATATCGTGAATTAATTAAATATTATAGACGGTTTGAAAAATGGTATGTTAAAATTTATAATAAGTTTATTTATGAGTAGGTAGGTAAGAAATTAATTTTGCTTTTTTAGATGATAATAAACTGACACAATATGTTGTGGACCTTATTAATGAAGGACAAGTACCATGGTTAAATGAGAACGCCGATAAAGAAAATATAAAAATAGAAATTGTTGAGACTCCTGAAGAAGTACGCATAGAATATCTAGTAAGAGAAGCGTCAGCTCCGTGTTACGCCTATGGAAATTTAAATACACGCTTATTTCATTAATGCGTTTATTTCGTTTAAGCATGTTATTATATTGTCACCAAACTGACAAGTTCATTCCGATATCTGGGGAAAAAAAATCGTCAGCTACTAATAGAGCCCTTCTAAATATCTTTTTTGGTATTTTCATTATTCAGAAACTAAAATATATTTATGTTTAACAGTAATTAGTAATAATTCGCCTCAGTCTTCGATGAATGTCAAAACTTACCACTCAGTTTAAATTTCAAATAGTTTAAATATACTCATTACATAGGTCTGCCAACCTCACTTTTAAGTTGGCCATCTGTGTCTTATAACTATGATGTCATGCCACTAAACTATGACGTAAATTACTATTTAACCATGGTTATTCGTAGTTATTTCGCCAAAATATGCCTTTATTATGGCACATAACTAGACAAACTTCAAAAGGATGATATAAGCTAAGACCGTTGTTTTCCGTTTCATGACCACCTTTGACCAAGATAATTTTTGATCTCTCGGTATATATGTATATACAGGGTGTGTCACGACGAGTTGACAGTAGACGTAACTCTGTTACTAAACACAATTTGGTTCAAAAAATTGGTACACGATCATTACACAATCGGCCTGATTCTATAACTTTTTAGCGACCGTGACTATGTAACCACTGTGGTTGTTGCTACGGTACGACGTTTGTGATTGGTAGTTATCATAGCAACAACCACAATAATTAATAAACACGGTGGTTAAAAACTTACCGAATGTGGTCTACTTAATAAAAATATTGCCACCTTTCTGGTGCTTCTGGTTATACCGAAAGTAGACACAAACTTTGTTATTTTAAATGGAACACCCTATATATTTTTTAATTTGTAGATTCTATACTTCATTTTGGGCATAAAAGTATTATGGTTGGATGGTCCTAACATTAACGGTATTATGATTATTTACACTTTTTAATTTTTTTTACAAAAACAGATGTAAATAAAAATTTTAATCTTGACAATGACACGTTTTTCCAAAGTTTTTTCTTATGTTTGAAGTAGGAATATACAAGAAATAAGCTTATTTTATACAGGGCGTTGGTGATTGCCCGTTCATTAAAAAAAATTAATCATAGATAACTTAATTTTTTTAAATTGAACACCTTATATATTTCCACATTTTCGAATTCTACACTTAATTCTAGACATAAAAGTATTAAATTTGTAAGGTCTTAAAATTAACGGTATTATAATTAATTACGTTTTTTCCAATTTCCAAGGTTTTTGAAAATTAACGGTCAACCACAAGCACCCTGTATAAAATAAGTTTTTCAAAACCATATTACCATGTTTCTTCTGCGTCCACTAAAATTTGTGGTTTTTTTTTGTATAAACGTGTCATTAACAAGATGAAATTTTTTGACTCTAAAGGCGCGTCCACATTAGTAAATAATTGCGTTGTGTGTTGAATGTAGGATCCGCCACAAAGATTTGCGTCGCAAATTTATCAAACTACCTGCGCAAATTTTTACGTTGTGTGCCGTGAGTCCCCGGATCAACACATGTGTGTAGTTGTGCGTTGTTTTGAGTACCTAGTAGCAAATACAACAAATAACAAAAATACGTCCACACTACAACGATGTTGCGGCGCAAATCCCTTTGATGTCAAAAAAAACCGACAAGCCACGGATCGCGTGCGTTGCATGTGGCGAAAATTTTTGCGTGCGTTTGTATGCGGCGAACACGTCCACACTCGCATAACTTTTTATCAGAAATAAAAATTTGTGGCGAATGCAACGCACAACGTAAATTTTTACTAATGTGGACGCGCCTTTAGTTGTTGTATGAAAAAATTGGAAAAAACGTAATTAATAATACCGCTCGTAATACAGTTAATTTAAAGAAATTATAACCGTAATACTTTTATGTCTAGAATTAAGTGTAGAATTCGAAAATGTAAAAATATACAGAGTGTCCCTGAAAGGTTTGTACAAAAAGCTACCACAAGTTTTTGGGCTTAAAATAAGTCGTTTGAACCAAACATACCTCAGTCCAAAAGTTTCTCCTTACTGAGTTACAGGGCGCTAAAAATATCTTTCCAAATAATTTTTTAAGAATATCTACAGAGCGGTTTAAAGTAGAGATTTGAAATTTGGTGGATTAATAAGTCTATAAGGAGGCTACAACGTGTTGGTATTACAACCAAAATAATGTTGTTCAGTGACGTACTTATAAGGGTTTTTTTTGAATACGAGTATTTCTTGTAGGGAATGGAATTTTTTTTAAAAATAACAAGAATTATGATAGATACGCTCAAATGTCAGTCAATGCTAAAATACATACACAAATGACATTGATGGCTGAACAGAACATGGCTAATGACATCACAAAGTCTTACACCGATCACGTCGTGTTTTAAATGCGAACTAATTTTTACTACTTTTAATATTGAATAATTTAAAATTTAGCAATAAAAAAAACAATTTTTTCAATGCTCTTATTAGTTTTTTTGCCTAATCTTTGCAATTAAGAATAAAAAAAGGTATATTAAAAATTTCCGGATGACTCTATTTGTGACTTACCCTGTAAAGTCAAAAATATTGGGTCACTCTAATTCAACTGATTCTGCGTCTAAACCTAAGCATAAATGGTTGTAGAAACCGACCCACAAAAATGTGTCTTTACTAAAATACAGGGTGTTGAAAGTTATTTTTTTTATTCGCCCTGTATCTTTTTTAAGTATCTACATCTACAGAATGGTTTAAGATAAGAAATTATGTTTAGATATGAACGTAGAATCAACTGTATTAGAGTGATATCTCGCAAACAGTTGAGTTAACGCAAATCAAAGAAGTATACCTTTTTTACGTATCTTGAGCGTATCTATCATAATTCTGGTTATTTTGTAAAAAAAATCAAACTTCTACAAAAAATATTCAAAAAAACCTTAAGTCCTCCTGTATAAGTACGCCAATGAACAATATTATTTTGGTGGTAATACCAACACATTATAGCTTCCTTATAAACTTATTAACTCACCAAATTCCAGATCTCTACTTTAAACTGTTCTGTAGATATACTTAAAAAATGATTTCGAAAGATATTTTTTAACGCCCTGTAACTCAGTAAGGAAGAACATTTGTACTGAGGTATGATTGGTTCAAACAACTTATTTTGAGCTCAAAAACTTGTGGTATTTTTTTGTACAGACCTTTCAGTGACACCCTGTATAGAGGGTTCCATTTAAAAAAATTAAGTTATCAGTGATAAATATTTTTAAAAATAAAAGGACAACCACCAACATCCTGTATAAAGCAAGTTTTTCAAAACTGTATCAGCTTATATCTTGTACCGAGAGATCAAAAATTATCTTGGTCAAAGGTGGTTATGAAATGAAAAACGACGGTCTTAGCTTGTATCATCCTTTTGAAGTTTATCAAGTTATGTGCCATACATGGCCTGTTATCTTTTACGGACAAAATATAATAAAGTAATGGTACCTCGCCGGCTCACCTGTGGCGCTGTAAGCTATTATTTTATAAAGTCCCTGTACTCCCTGTTATTTTATAAACTCCCTATAACAGGGACTTTATTATTTTATCTGTCATTTTCGATCTGAAATTTGGAAACGTCAACTAGACAACGCGTTTCTAAATATTTTTCCAGATTTTAATTATTTATTCGCGATTTTGTTATTTATGTATTTCTAATTTGTTATTGTGTTTTATTATTGATTCTTGTTATTTTGCTTTTTGTTATTCGTTCCGTTAACGATATTTTTTATTATGGATGTTTGCAAGTGTTGTAAGGTACCGATTTGTGAAAAGTCGGGACGAAACAACATAAATTATCAAACGATAACGAGGTAAATATAAAATTTTGTAAAATATCTATTATGCACATCTTAAATTAAACTTTCAAATTTCCTTTAGATGTTTCAAACTTGCTGTTTATTAATTGGGAGAGAAGATCATTTAAATTTGGAGTTGAAAGTCGTCGATCAAACTTTATGTTTCTGCTCATCGGTTGGTGCTCATTTATCTCTTTTGGAAACAAATTTGTATTCTGGTAACCAATAAATTTCCATTGTTGAAAAGGTTTGTGTTCAAAAATATAATTTGAATTTTTTCCTATGTATATTATTCGTTTCTTTAAATATATGCTAATATTTTTTCTTAAATGTGTTTATTTTAAAATTACTTTACTGTAATTACAGAAATATGGCATTTTACAATTCAATCACAATGCTATTTCTGATTACAGTCTAGTAATAGTAGTAATAATACTGAAATTCAAATCCAAATATAATACCAACATTTAAAAAACCCGCCAAAAGAAAACAGCGCTTTGGTGAGCCGGCGAGGTACTATTACGTAGTAATATTAGATATCATTGGTCTTTCTCATCTATAGTATCTATCATCTATGGTGCCATAATAAGTATTGACACGATACTAGCTCCGACAATTATTTTAAAATCCATGACCACCTTTGACCAAGATAATTTTTGATCTCTCGGTATATTCCTACTTCAAATATAAGAAAAAAACTAAAAAAAACGTGTCATTGCGACAAAATTTTAATTTTAATTTACATCTGTTTTTGTAAAAAAAAATGAAAAAGTGTAAATAATTATAATACCGTTAATGTTTGAACCATACAACATTTACTTTTATGCCTAAAATGTGTAGAAGTGTAGAATCTAAAAATTGAACAAAATACAGGGTGTTCTATTTAAAATAACAAAGTTTGTGTCTACTTCCGGTATGACCATTGTGTAATGTGTTTAGTAACAGAGTTACGTCTACTGTCAACTCGTCGTGACACACCCTGTATATGTATACCGGGACATTTTTTTAACTTTGAACATAATCACCAATAGTCCCTATATTCAGTTTGAAAAAACACACGTCAATGCATGTATGTAAGTAATCAAGTAACCAATTTTACGTCAAAATAACTACTTGACAATAAAAAAAAATAAATGTCAAGTTGTTTGAATTATTATTGTGATAAAATAAATCAAAAACATGTATTTAACTGAAGAAAAAATACACAATGCATTTATACCATGCCAATCAAAGAGCGAGTCAAAGAGTAAGAAATGTGCGTGACATTTTTTCAGTCACTTATCCCGATCATTAAAAATGTAACTAAGTAAATAAAATTAAAACAGGTGTGTGGTATAATTTGTCGCATAGCAAATACTCGCAATGCATTGATCTGATAAATTGAACATAGGGAATATGTTCAGAGTTAAAAAAATATCTCGGTATGTTTTCGTATAATGTCGAGACATCATAGACATCCTTGAAATATGATACATCATTCAAATCAGAAACAAATTTCTTAAGTCAAATATGGCGGTTATAAGAAAATATACACTATACACCCTATGTATGAACCATGTGCTGGATACATCAGATATTTTGTCAAGGTATGTGATTACCACATGTATGCTTTATGAGGCTCGCTAACGATAAAAATATTGCTATGAAATTTTTTGCGTTTTTATAAACCAACCAATTAAGACACTGGAATTTCATAGCATCTTGGTCAGGGAGAGCAACCTTCATACAGAATAGGGGTGAATATTGGAAAAAGTCAACAATATGCTTTTAGCTTGTACAAATATAAATTTTGTGCACAAATACAAGCAGCAAGGCAGTCTTCAGTTTGGACTTGTATGTAGAATTGTAGATGGATTTCACTGCAAGGAGCTTGACAGAGAATAGATTGAGTTTGAAACTTTTCGATTAGTTTAGTCCCCTTAAAATGTTATTTTATTAAAAGACATGTATCTATACTACTTGAAGACATTGTATGTTATACACAGCCGTAGCTCATTTATGGAAGTTTCTACGTACCTATACAGTTTAATTCTAATAGTTCTAAAACACCTTGCATGAACAAAATTTCAGAACAGCATTATAAGAATTCTTATTTTTTTGTAATAACTAGTTTATTGAAATTTGTCAGATTTATAGAATTGTATACCTATACCTGTATGTTTGGTGGATTTATTACATTTTTCATTGGTCGTTAAGTAACTATGTCACCAGTTCAGAGTAATTTAATTTACGAAGAACTTTAGTAGCAGTTATTATATTACATCACCAAATAGCATGTTCGGTTTAAATTAAACACACCCTATACAATTATCAAATTTAAAATAAATTTACTATTGTTTCTTTAGCGTTCAAGTCTATAATTTTAACACACCCAAAATGGTATATTGCGAATATTTATTTATCAAATACCTAGATATTTAGATTTCTCTCTGCATTTTTTGTAAAAAAGTAATCTTAATTTGGCTTTAGTATGAAGAAATTTAATATGTATAACATCTATTGGCCATATGAAATGGATTACTTAATAAATTATTATAATAAAAATTTTGCGATTTTCATTGTTTAAAAAGATTAGAGTTTTTAAAAATGTGATATCTCTTAAGGGGAGACTTTGACTTATTTTAACATTAAAGGTTCGTTGAAGATATCCAACAAGGCTATTTTTACTACCTACTTTATCTTCGATTTGTTAATTTTATTTTAAGCAAGTGAAATGACCAACCAATCAGAGAAATAAAATAAACGTGAATCAAAATACAGGTTTTACTGTACAGGGTGGGCAAAATTCGATGTTTTTATAGGGTAACTTTTAAACCATAACAGATATTGAAAATCTGACCGCGCATCGTCGAGCTCTTTTTTTGAGAAACCCTTGACGGTGAAGTCAAATTTTAGCGATCGTCGTTTGTTTTCGAATTATGGCCGAAAATTCGATATTTTGATATTTCGATTTGAGTCTATATTTCGGTTGTTTGTGAATTTAGAAAAATGGCGTTTGCACGTTCTTAAGGCACTTTGTTAATGCGAATGCAATGGCGTTAACAGATTTTGAAAATGTCTTTTCATTTTTAGGTTATGACATAAATTTAATTTTTTTATATGGAAGTCATAGTGGGCTGTCACTTTATTGAAAAGAGCATTTTTTTTCTCTTTTCAAATATATATAATATGTAGGGGCTATTTCTTCAATTTCTTCTTGAAAAATAAAAAAATCTAAATTTTTGAAATTAAATTAAAAAAAATCTTATGATAAAAATGAAAATACAACAAACGACATAAGTATTTATAAACACGACACTATCTAAAATTAATATCTATATAAAACAACTCAAAGAAAAAGTTCAAAATTACGTCTATTAACTGCAATACACTTTTCATGACACTTCTGTGCGCATTTGAAATGTGAATATTTGACACGGAGTTAAGGCATTGCGTAAACTTGGCTTTGAGTTCTTCTGTATTTCTACTTTTAGTTTTATATGAATTATCTTTAATATGTCCCCAAAGGTGTCAAATCAGGCGACCTTGGTGGTCATCTAACTGGCCCATTGGTAACAAACCAATTATATCTTAATAGGGACTTTGCATGACTTTCAAAATAATTTTTTTTGAAAAGCTGATACCAAATTATCACTATCAATATTTTTGAAAAAATTTTTTGGTCCGTACTTTCCAAGTAAATAAATAAAAAGTATTGCAAAATTTGAAATTTCCACGCATTGCCCGGAAACGCCCGAATCGGCTCAAAAGACTGCTGACGTCACGAATCTAGTTCCACAGTGCAGCACGCCACATTTTTACTTATTTTGAAAAATGTCAAACGCGTAAAAAATATTTAGACATGCCAATGTCAACTAGATTCGTGACGTCACACAGGACTCTCCGATCTTAAAGCGTTTTCGGGCGGCAATAATATATATTTGAATTACGGTCAATTTATAATCGTTTTTTCATGTACAAATATTGAGTTAAAAAAATTATTTTTGCTGTAGAGTATTATTAATATAGTCGTTTTACATTTCTAACAGAGAAAAACGGGATTTTAAAAAAATGCAACATCCCTATTTTGAGTTAAGCAATTCTCTAGCAGATCTCGTATTATGAGGTGATGCACCATCGTGTTGTAAGAAGAACTGACTTCTATCGCTAAACGATAAATTGTCCAAATATTCATCAACAATTTTCTCATTTAAATATTGGTAGTACCGTTCACCAGTTAGATTTCCCTCATAAATCTTATACGCCAAAACTTGATTTTTTATTAAGGCACACCAAACACTAAAACCAAACCAACCCTAATTTTGGATCTCAATGGCGCGCCGAGGGTTCTCATCATGACATTCGTCTACTGCGATAAATATGTTTGTCAAAAAAACAGCTCGACGATGCGCGGTCAGATTTTTAATATCTCTTATGGTTTAAAAGTTACCCTAAAAAAACATCGAATTTTGCCCATCCTCTACATACATACATATATTTTTATTACACTTGAATCATAAACTCCAATTCTAACATGTTTTAGCGTGCGCATTTCGCCTTTTAAAACACGGCGTGCTTTTAACGGTTGCTTAGGAAACAATAACCACAACTCACAATAATTTGTAGGTAAATTAACTTGTTGCTATGCATTGTTTATCGGTTGCTAAACGTCGCTAGAAAATGGCATACCTGATATGTATGCACACAAATCACTCAAAACCGAAGAAAAAATTAAATGTTCTCCACTTCATTATAAATATAGCCGGCAGGTTTAATAAAAAATGTACATGATACATGTATATAAGGGCCTTTAAAACACTGGCACCCGGCGCGCGTGCTTTTTAAAGGTTTACTTATAAACTTGTATCTACTATTTTTTATAAATCATGTGTCATCCGATTTTTTAAATTTTTCATACTTCCTACCTATCATCCTCTCTTTTTAATAAAAAAGTACAAAATAAGTACAAAATAAATTCGAACTGATCGTAACTTTGTAAGTTTTATTTCATCATTTTGTTTAGTGCATATAGGTACCAAAAGATCAAGTTACTTTTATATAATCGTTTTTTTTTTTACTTTCTTATACGAAGTAATAAGGAAGTATAGTAATTGTGATTTTTTTTGACTTCGAGATTAGGACGGGTTTATCGTTTTGAGGGCCTCTGAATCCATTTTGACAATTTTCGCCATGATGTTTGTGTGCGTGTATGTGTGTCTGATGTCTGTATCCGCGATAACACAAAAACGGGTTATCGGAATTGATCCAAATTTCAAAACCTAAAAGCGAAAAACTCTGGAACACATATTCTCATTGTGTGCATTGTATCAGAAGGCCTATGGGCATAAGGGTTTGGTTTGTACTCATGAAAGTCCCGGGTTCGAATCTCAGAAAGATCATAATTTTTTTTCTATGGTACCGATACCAAGTAGGAGTAATAAATAAACGTGCATTTATATTAATAAAATATCGCATATGGACAGAATGTAATTATTGGCTACCCCTTCAGTATTTTCGAAATGACGTAGGTATAAGAAAGTCATCTATTGGACACATCAGATATTTTCAAATTTTGTTTTGGTCTTTAATATTTAAATTAGAAATTACAAAGTTCAGTAGCGTCCAATGAGGTATTTTCTGACGCGTATCGTAATATAAGTTATAACACTTCTTTTTGCACAAAGGCACAAAATACATCTTACTCTTTTTATGTAACATTGTAATGACGAAAATCATATAAATAATAAACTATTTAGTACGCACGATGCAAATCATGATGGCGATGTGAAGAAAGAAACAGAACGCCATCAATGACCCTTTTGTTTGACAATTTTAGCATGCGCATTACTTATGTAACGAAAGGTCCTCCGACATTCTTAAATAATATTTTTTCCCATATTAAATTAAGATATGAGTTTTATTGCATTTTTTATGGAAATATTATTAGTTAAACTTTCTCGTCTGATGAAGGTGTATTTTTCTTAATTAACAACAGTAACGGAAGTGCCCATTTCCAAATAATAATAAACATCGTAATAAACAAAAAATATTAACACATTATGTTTGACCCATTTGTGCTTTTGAACTTATGTTATGGTATTTGTTATTTTACATAAAGAACCACATTTGGAACAATTCATATAAGTCATTTTTGAGATATCGGGGATCCAAAGGCTTCATTTTGAGGTAGTAGTAAGTATGGATGCCAACTAAACGATTACAAAAAATACATATTTGCTGCTAAAATAAAAACTTAGGTCTGATATTTTCGCCTCTGGATAACTTTTCTTGGCTGATAAAATCTGATGTTACAATTTCGACACCAATGAAAATCAGCTGGCTGGTCCTTATAATAAGTTATCAGAAAATTTAGATGACATGCCCTAAATTACTAAATTTAGGCTTAGGGTACATTTTTTAAATCGTATGGATAAGAGAAGTAAGAATAAATAATATTAACAACTAGCAAATTTCAAAACAAATGATGAAACATAAATCTGGCTAATTTTTTATGGTTTTCTATTAGGTATATTAAAACAAATCGTGTTTTCATTTTTCGTTATGTTTACACGCTAAACATTTGTACACCGCTAATAACAACAACTACACACGTCTAGCTAGATATATTGCATAATATTCTGACATCATCCCGTTAGCATTGAAAACAATTAACATTTATATCATAGTCTCTAGGGGGCCAACTAATACAAAATAATAACCAAACATTATGTATAACAACAATTTGTTGTGGACGATAATGTTTAAGTTAACACAGTACTACATATATCAAAATAAAATATTTTTGATTTAAGAAATATTTAATTGTAATTTTGAAAATAAAAACATGAAATATTTGTACCTCAGGGAAATTTGGTACCTACCGATATTGTTCGTGGAATTCATTGGTGATTTTTCCCTTAAATGAGCCTCCCCGTTGGTACACAAATCGGTCATATTTTCTTTAAAAACCCCACAAATCACTCACCACACGCGCGACTGCTATTTTTTACAAATATATCTTTAACCACCACCTTCCAAGACACGGAAATCTATGTGAGCTTAACAGGCGGTTATTATTATTGTTCTATCACTATATTATACTCTACACCACAACAACTAGTTGGAAGCTTTTAATGGTACGATTATTAACGATTTAGTTCGAACGGACGCGACAAGATTCATTCTACATATTGTACTTGGCAATGGGAGGCTGGATACAGCAAGTGGATCGAATCTGCCTGCTAGATATTTCAGCAGGACGTGTGCGCTTGCGTTTTCAGGAAATGAAAGTTCTCGAAGGACTTGGCTTCTGTTAGCCTAGGAAGGATTAGATAATAACATAAAAGGATTGTGAATACTTAAAACTCATCAATCGTCTGTATAATTTGATAATGTGAATATATTTGGAAAATTATTATACTCCTCTTAAATCACAATTCGAAAACTATTTTCGTTGTAAATTTTAGTAGGTATGCTATACAGGGTGTTCGCGCGAAGTGACTCACTATTGCGCTATTATTTCAGCTACAAAAGTCGGTTAAATTAGCAAACTAGTAGCATTTTTTCCACTGATCACAACGGCCAAAACAGAAAAATAAATGAGTACCTAACGCATTCACGAATTATTTTAAAAAATATTGTTTTTTAGTAGAATACTGTGTATATTTTTTCAACAATCGTTGATGCATTAAATTCTGTACCAAATATTCTGTTACATTTTTTTGATAATTGTTTAAAATAAGTGAGTTATTTAAAAAAAAACTTTGCAAAGTTTGAATATCAAGTAGCCATGAAATGTAATTTTGCCAATTTTCAACATTTCCATAATACTTTCAAGTTTATTTCAACTTGCTTAAATTTAAAATTATGACTGTTTGGTTTTAATAAATTACTAATCCGTTTTATGACTACTTGATTTAAATGATTGCAATAGTAATTTACGATATAAGTAACGTTATTATAGCCCAGTCAAATTAGATCAAAAAGTACCTAATATCTACAAAATTGATACTATGGCCAAATTTTTGAGAGAAAGTCGAGGGTGATTGACGAAGCCCCGAACCGCAAAAATCCAACAAAATTTCCTTGTGCGCCCGGTGATAAGGGTGATTTTTTATTTTATTTGGAAAGATATTTCAAACAACTTTTGTTTGAAACTTTTTTTGATAGCTCTCTTAACAAAAAAGTTATAAGCAAAAGACTGCTCTTTTTTTAGGGGGTGAGTTTCTTTATTAAAATATACAGGATGTTCTAAAAATACATGGGTCCGAAAATCCCTACCCGTCTAGTTATAGCCCCTTAAATTTGGGACCCTGAAGAAGGTTTTTATTTATTATCTCCGATACCTTCAGTACAGTACGCGCAAGTTAAAAGATATTGTTCCTAAGTAAGGAATTATTAGTTAAGGCAATATATATGGATAATATTAATTACACCAATGAAGAAATGACAGATATAAATTTTAAGGGGATATAACTAAGGGGGTAAGTATTTTAGGACCCATGTTGATATGAACTTTTTTCTTAGAATGTCAGGAATCAGCCCCTCAAAATTTTCCAGTTTCTTTGGAACTGGTACATATTTTTCTATTACAATTATGAAAAAAATATTCAAACAAAAGTTATTGAGGATATTATTTCCTACAACTTTCATTTCGGGCATTTTTTCGTGAAACTAAAATTACATGAGGTAGAGGGCGCAAAACACTGGTCTTTTTTACGGGGTGAGTTTTTTCAATCAAATATACATACAGTACAGCTTCGCTAATCCGGACAGATAAAATTTACGGATTACTGGAACATTTAAAAAAAGTGGGCAAATTAACCGAGAAGAAGTTTATTAATGATAGACAAATAAAGGAAATATATTACTAATGTACTTAAGCAGCTATTTAAAAAATATTACGAACACATTATTATGTTTTATTAAAATAAAAATAAATTTTTTGCTGCTTTAACGTATAATTGTATCCTCATCATGGTATTGTTCTTTTGGCCAGAGAGGCGTCCAACTTTTTTTGATATTTTTTTCCGTTTTTAGTAATCGTGATTTTTTTCATTATATTATTCTATGATTCATGTGAGTTAATGACACCTTCCATTAAATTGTAGCTATTCAGAGCAACTGGTAAATCGCGATTGTCGATAGAAATGAAATGAAATAATAATTTATTTCTATAACCCACTTTAATATTTTGGATTAAGTTTTGGTCTATTAGCTGTATTATTGTTGTACAATTCGGGGGTAAAAACATAGATAACTTTAAAGTTTGGATCAAAATTTAAAGCACCCTCTGTTGGATATAAGAAAGCGTTATCTAATCATAGAAGTGCTTTTTGTGGTTAATTTTTCTGTTTTAAAAACTTTTTCACTTTGACTGAATGGGCATACAAAGAAAACGCAAGTCTAACTAGAAAATTAACTAACTAACTTTGTTTATGATTTGATCACGAAGTTTTAACGATTTTTAAATATGTCCGGGTTATAGAGGTAAAAGACACAAAACTGTCTCAATGACAGCAGTGTCCGAATAACTGGAGTGTCCGAGTTTGCGAATGTCCGGATAACCGAAGCTTTACTGTAATATAGGTACTTTACTATTACAATTAAAAAAAAAATTAATAACGATGATTACCAAAAAACGCGAATTTTACCATTAGAAGTAATATTTTGTATGCGCAGTTGACTTTGGCGCCCTCTACCTTATGTACTTTTTGAATCACGAAAAAATATACGAATTGAAAGTTGTAGGAAATAAGATCCTCTACAACTTTTGTTTAAAGATTTTTTTCATTATTGCAATAGAAAAATATATAAGTATATTTTATTGAAGAAACTCACCCCCTAAAGAAGGGCAGTATTTGGTTATAACTTTTTTCTTGAAAGAGCTATCAAAAAAGTTTCAAACAAATGTTATTTGAAATATTTTTCTGATAATTTTATTCATAGTAATTTCGACCAATCATAATGCAGTATTGGACCAACCTACATGGTTTTCCAGCGATAAAATTTCGATAAAATTAATTGTAGGTTTTCCATAGTAACAATATAAATAACAAAATTTGTATAAGAATTAATTTGTAATTAAATATTAAAATAAACTGTTGTGTACATTCATAAAATTATCTTATCGAATATAATACGTGCTTTGGATTTTCCGATGGTTAAATTCCTCAAACTTCCTGCACAACAACAAATCGTGTCAGTTTGACAGAAAAAACCTCGTGCTTCGCACTCGGTTTTTTTAGACTGTCAAACTGACACTCTTTGTTACTGTGCAACAAGTTATCGTAATTTAACCGGAAAATCCAAAGCACTTATTATATTACTATTGAATAAATTTAAAAAAAATTCATTAAAATCCAACTAGTAGAAACCGAGATATAAAAAATCACCCTTATCACGTGACGCACAAGGAAATTTTGTTGGATTTTTGCGGTTCGGAGCTTCATCAATGACCCTTGACTTGCTCTCAAAAATTTGGCCACAGTGTCAATTTCGCCATTTTTTAATCTAATTTTACTTGGTTATTAGGCTTTTTACATTACGAGAGAATAGTTTGATGAACGAGCGACGCAGGAGCGAGTTCTTTAAAATTCTCGAGTATACGTATATCGTAACACGGTTTATTTTATCCTAAAATTCTATTTTTTTTTCAAAAAATTGAAAAGTAATTTTGCAACTGTCATACATTTTTGCAGATAATGTGTGGGTTATACTCCGCCAGAGTATAAGTTCTACTTATACGCCGCTCAAGAGTGGTGTTATAGAAATGAAACTTATACGTTGCCTACTCAGTCATATAACACCAAGTTATATACCGTTTGAAAATAAACAAATTTACTTTGCTACATACAAGGTGTTTCAATTTTTGTAGCAGGACTAACAGTTATTAGGTAATTTTTTAATAGTTTCTATTTGGTAGGTTAATTAGTTTTTAAGTAAGCCATAAATCTATGGTATTGCGACAAAGATGATGATGTGGTTCCGTCACATACTTTCGGGAAAATGGCTCATATTTTCCTATCATATGTTTTCGTGATATTAATTTTTTGTAAAAAATAACCAAAATTATGAAAGATACTATCAAAGCACGTAAAAAGTTATACTTGTTTGATTTACTTAATCCAACTTGTTAAATACCAAGAAAATTATCTTTTAAATTTATTTTACGTTTAAAACAATTTCTTATTTACCCGACTGTAATGTCAGTAGATAAGAGAAGTAAAGTCAGACTAATACAACAAATTCTAAGACTAAAAGTAAGCATAACTTGTCCTGTAACTAGTACACAATAATCAACTATTAACATTTTCGGCAGACAACAAACCGGGACTTCGCCTTGGCTTTTACTTACCTACCTCAAATGTTAATACGTATTTACATTCCTTGTAGCTTAAACAACTATTATTTATGTTAATGCAAATTAATTTGATTATTACCTATTTTATATTGGATGAGATCGGGTATCTTCGTATTAATACGAAAATATTCGCAATTGATTCAGCAATATTGCGTTGTATAGAAAAGGCATTCGAAAATAATTCAGAGGTAATAATTTTATCAAAGAGATCACTTCAGGTACACTCGGGTCATTTCGTTAAAAAATGTTTTAAAGGAATTTAAAAATATCTGATGTGTCCAACACATGACTTTCTTATACCTACGGATAGTACCACAATTACTTTTCCTAAAGAAATTAAGTTGAATTTCTTGTAAAAATCGTGTTTCAGTTTTGAGCGTTTCCAGCAATATTCAAATAAATTTCGGTAGTCTCTTTCGCACTTATTGCAATACGCATAAATCTGTCCTTGTCCCACTCATTATAACCGAATTTTACGACAAAAATAAATGTTTTATTTTTTTAAAATTTTTTTGACAGAATTTCAAAAAAAAGTTCAAACAAAATTTGTTCAAAATTCAATTCTAAATCAATGTTAAAGAATAAAAAAATCTTATAAATTGTTGTCAGAATGGATTCAGGGGCCCCCAAAACGTGTAAATACATCAAAATCTCGTAGTCGAAAAAAATCACGATTACAATACTTCCTTGTACTTCGTATAAGAAAGTAAAAATGTTCAAAATTTAATTCTAATATCTAAAATTGTTTTATTTTCAAGATACTTAATCCTAAAAAAATTTACATTTTACTGACAAGTTTAGTACTAAATTTGTCCGAAAAATCGTAAAAAATCGAAATTTTAAAATACTAGTAAGTAAGTAATTTCGTGTTAAGCATGTATACATATAACAACATCATTCACACAATTAACAATAATAATATAGGTACATGTAATAAGAACAGAAACAGTAAACATTAATGTAAAAAATTGTAGAATAGAACACAATAAAAGTAAGATTTAAAATATCAAAAGGAATAAGCATCAGTCAGAAAGTCATCGACACTGTAATAAGCTTTATCACATAAAACTTGTTTAATTTTAAAGGTTTTGTGATCAAGATTGCGAGTATTTAATATTAGTTTATTAAAAAATTTAGGTGAGTAGTAATTCAGTGAAAATCGGTTTCTTTCAATTCTACTGAAATCAATAGTATAGTTGTCCCCTTGCCGGGTATCATAATTGTGAGTACTCAACACTAAACTGTATTGTGAATGATTCTGCTTCATATAAAGTAAACAATGATAAATGTAGAGACACGGACTCGTTAAATTTTGATGCATTTGAAAATGCTGTTTAACATCTTCCCGAAATGGAAGACCGAACATGGCTCGAAGTGCTCTCCTCTGAATGGAAAAAATTCGACTGGCATGACTGCAATGACCCCACGACAAAATTGAGTACTCAATCTATGACTGGAACAAGGACACAAACATCACCCTGCGAACTCTGAGTTCCTAACAGTTACGCAAATTACGCAATAAATATACGTTTATTTTCAAACGGCATATAACATGGTGTTATAAGACTGAGTAGGCAAGGTATAAGTTTCATTTCTATGACACCACTCTTGAGCGGCGTATAAGTAGGACTTATACTCCGGCGGAGTATAAGTTATATCATTATCTGCAAAAATGTATGACATTTGCATGACAGTTGCAAAATTACTTATTAAATTGATTGTCATATTACGATTAGAATGATTCCATTTGAAAATAAAATATTGTATTTTATTCGGAGTATAAGCACTTTCATGTGACTCCGTATGGAGTTAATTCTCCTCGCTCCGCTCGGCGCTTACACCTCCATACTTCGTCACATAAAAGTTTCGCTTATACTCCTAATAAAATAAATATCTATTATTTTCAAACGGCGTATAACATGGTGTTATAAGACTGAGTAGGCAAGGTATAAGTTTCATTTCTATGACACCACTCTTGAGCGGCGTATAAGTAGGACTTATACTCCGGCGGAGTATAAGTTATATCATTATCTGCAAAAATGTATGACATTTGCATGACAGTTGCAAAATTACTTATTAAATTGATTGTCATATTACGATTAGAATGATTCCATTTGAAAATAAAATATTGTATTTTATTCGGAGTATAAGCACTTTCATGTGACTCCGTATGGAGTTAATTCTCCTCGCTCCGCTCGGCGCTTACACCTCCATACTTCGTCACATAAAAGTTTCGCTTATACTCCTAATAAAATAAATATCTATTATTTTCAAACGGCGTATAACATGGTGTTATAAGACTGAGTAGGCAAGGTATAAGTTTCATTTCTATGACACCACTCTTGAGCGGCGTATAAGTAGGACTTATACTCCGGCGGAGTATAAGTTATATCATTATCTGCAAAAATGTATGACATTTGCATGACAGTTGCAAAATTACTTATTAAATTGATTGTCATATCACGATTAGAATGATTCCATTTGAAAATAAAATATTGTATTTTATTCGGAGTATAAGCACTTTCATGTGACTCCGTATGGAGTTAATTCTCCTCGCTCCGCTCGGCGCTTACACCTCCATACTTCGTCACATAAAAGTTTCGCTTATACTCCTAATAAAATAAATATCTATTTTCTTCAAACGTCATTTAAGTATGACATTATTCTGCTGTACTGATTATGCTTAAGTGTCACTTTATTGCCGGCGACAGGTAAAGTTCTACTTTATCTGTCGCTTAAGTACTACTTAAGCGCCGCTGGTCATAAGTCAAATTAATTGTCAAAATTTATTTATTAAAATTTCAATTAATATCTAATTTTACAATTTAATGAGTTGATTGCGTTTGAAGAAAAAATAGCATATTTTATTCGGAGCTTAAGTCGGTTTATGTGCTTCGGCTGCTTTTGTCTGAGTCACTTCGTTCGTCAGTCAAACACCAGCCTCTGCACATAAAGCATCACTTAAGCTCCTCATAAAATAATATACTATTTTTGATAATTTACCACTCAAGTAGTCAACTTGCTTCTCCCAGGACAAACGTGGATCCAACATAATACCCAAAAACTTCACTTCTTTATTATAAATATGTATATTTTTTAAGTTAAAAATCATTTTTTGTGTTGTCTATACTTATATTTAAGGATAATTTGTTAGAGCCGTTTGCCACGAGGCTAATTTTAGTACTAAATTTCATACAAGTGATGCGCGCGCAGATTTAGTTGAAAAATTAATAATAAACAATAGGTCTAAATTCAATTTCTTCTGTACAGCATTGTACACTAGTGCACCGCATTTACGCACATTTAGTCAGATTGTATACAAAAAAATAGAACATGCTGTAATTTATTGTAACAAGTTTACTAAATCTGCGCGCGCATCACTTGTATGAAATTTAGTACTAAAATTAGTGTCGTGGCAAACGGCTCTTAGAGGTGAACCATGTTTTTACACAACTTTCCGCAACACTCATTTAATTCACAAGCACATTCAAACTACTATTAATATTTAAGCAAACAACACAAATTCAGAATTCCTACAAGCACCACAAATATCATTTACATAAATCAAAAATAGCAATGGCCCCAAAACTGATCCCTGAGGAACACCAACATTTAAAGTGGCTGACTTTGAAAATTTTTCACGGTAAGAAACATGTTGTCTGCGATTTGTCGGGTAACTTTCAATCAAGCAAATGCTACTTTCATCAAAACCATATACCTATTCTTAGTTTATCCAATAAATTGTTGTGAGATATACAGTCAAAGGCTTTAGTTAGTTCACAAAATATTATGCCCACCATATTGTGGTGTTTAAAAGCTGTTGATATATGACCAACCAGTGAATTTATAGCCATACTTGCAGATTTTTTGCTTTTAAATCCGAATTGCTGATTAGAAGATAATGTATTGGATTCAAAGTAGGTATACAGGGTGTCCCTGAAAGGTCTGTACAGAAAACTAACACATGTTTTTGGGTTCAAAATAAGTTGTTTGGACCAAACATACCTCAGTCAAAAAGTTCTTCCTTACTGAGTTACAGGGCGTTATAAAATATCTTTCGAAATCGTTTATTAAGTATATCTACAGAACGGTTTAAAGTAGAGATCTGAAATTTGTTGGGTTAATAACTCTATAAAGAAGCTATATTGTGTTGGTATTACAACCAAAATAATATTGTTCAGTGGCGTACTTATAGGGGAGGACTTAGAGTTTTTTTGAATATTTTTTGTAGGGGTTTGAATTTTTGTACAAAATAACAAGAATTATGATAGATACGCTCAAGACACGTAAAAAAGGTATACTTGTTTGATTTGCATTAACTCAACTGTTTGCGAGATATTTCACTTTTAAAATTGTTTTTGCTATTAATTCAATTTGTGATTTAGCCTGTATAGTCAAAAGATTGGGTCACTCTAATACAGCTGATTCTACGTTCACATCTAAATATAATTTCTTATCTTAAACCATTCTTTAGCTATACTTAAAAAAGATACAGGGCGAATAAAAAATATAACTTTTAAAACCCTGTATTTTAGTAATGAAATTGTTTTGTGGGTCGGTTTCTATAACCATTTATGCTTAGTTTTAGACGTAGAATCAGCTGAATTAGAGTGATCCAATATTTTTGACTTTACAAGGTAAGTCACAAATTGTTTTCATAGCAAAAATATCTGATGTGCCCAACACATGACTTTCTTATACTTACGGATAGTATCACAATAATTACTTTTCCTAAATAAATTAAGTTAAATTTCTTGTAAAAATTTTGAAGGTTTCCAGCAATTTTCAAATAGTCTCTGTCGCACTTATAGCAATACGCATAAATCTGTCCTTGTCCCACTCATTATAACCGAATTTTACGACGAAAATGTGTTTTATTTTAGATTTTTGACCTATTACTCACTTAAAAAAATCTCCCGGTATGAAATTACATTTATTTATTCATTATTATTGTTTTCGGTGCCATAGAAACCAGTAAAATAAAAAAAAACTAATGGTCCGTTCCTTCTGGGATTCGAACCCGAGACCTTCCGTTTGGCAGCCATATAATGAAACACATGGTCTACCTCGACCATCGAATTCAACTATCAACGCGCGCTATGAGAAATATAAAGTGTTTTAAGAATATCTAGTTTTTTTGAAATTTTTTTGACGGAATTTCAAACAAAATTTGTTCAAAATTCAATTCTAAATCAATGTTAAAGAATGTGTGTGTGTGTGTGTGTGTGTGTGTGTGTGTGTGTGTGTGTGTGTGTGTGTGTGTGTGTGTGTGTGTGTGTGTGTGTGTGTGTGTGTGTGTGTGTGTGTGTGTGTGTGTGTGTGTGTGTGTGTGTGTGTGTGTGTGTGTGTGTGTGTGTGTGTGTGTGTGTGTGTGTGTGTGTGTGTGTGTGTGTGTGTGTGTGTGTGTGTGTGTGTGTGTGTGTGTGTGTGTGTGTGTGTGTGTGTGTGTGTGTGTGTGTGTGTGTGTGTGTGTGTGTGTGTGTGTGTGTGTGTGTGTGTGTGTGTGTGTGTGTGTGTGTGTGTGTGTGTGTGTGTGTGTGTGTGTGTGTGTGTGTGTGTGTGTGTGTGTGTGTGTGTGTGTGTGTGTGTGTGTGTGTGTGTGTGTGTGTGTGTGTGTGTGTCTGTGTCTGTATGTGTCTGTCTGTGTCTGTCTGTGTCTGTCTGTGTCTGTCTGTGTCTGTCTGTGTCTGTCTGTGTCTGTCTGTGTCTGTCTGTGTCTGTCTGTGTCTGTCTGTGTCTGTCTGTGTCTGTCTGTGTCTGTCTGTGTCTGTCTGTGTCTGTCTGTGTCTGTCTGTGTCTGTCTGTGTCTGTCTGTGTCTGTCTGTGTCTGTCTGTGTCTGTCTGTGTCTGTCTGTGTCTGTCTGTGTCTGTCTGTGTCTGTCTGTCTGTGTCTGTCTGTCTGTGTCTGTCTGTGTCTGTCTGTGTCTGTCTGTGTCTGTCTGTGTCTGTCTGTGTCTGTCTGTGTCTGTCTGTGTCTGTCTGTGTCTGTCTGTGTCTGTCTGTGTCTGTCTGTGTCTGTCTGTGTCTGTCTGTGTCTGTCTGTGTCTGTCTGTGTCTGTCTGTGTCTGTCTGTGTCTGTCTGTGTCTGTCTGTGTCTGTCTGTGTCTGTCTGTCTGTCTGTCTGTCTGTCTGTCTGTCTGTGTCTGTCTGTCTGTCTGTCTGTGTCTGTCTGTCTGTCTGTCTGTGTCTGTCTGTCTGTCTGTCTGTCTGTGTCTGTCTGTCTGTCTGTCTGTCTGTCTGTGTCTGTCTGTCTGTCTGTCTGTCTGTCTGTCTGTCTGTCTGTCTGTCTGTCTGTCTGTCTGTCTGTCTGTCTGTCTGTCTGTCTGTCTGTCTGTCTGTCTGTCTGTCTGTCTGTCTGTCTGTCTGTCTGTCTGTCTGTCTGTCTGTCTGTCTGTCTGTCTGTCTGTCTGTCTGTCTGTCTGTCTGTCTGTCTGTCTGTCTGTCTGTCTGTCTGTCTGTCTGTCTGTCTGTCTGTCTGTCTGTCTGTCTGTCTGTCTGTCTGTCTGTCTGTCTGTCTGTCTGTCTGTCTGTCTGTCTGTCTGTCTGTCTGTCTGTCTGTCTGTCTGTCTGTCTGTCTGTCTGTCTGTCTGTCTGTCTGTCTGTCTGTCTGTCTGTCTGTCTGTCTGTCTGTCTGTCTGTCTGTCTGTCTGTCTGTCTGTCTGTCTGTCTGTCTGTCTGTCTGTCTGTCTGTCTGTCTGTCTGTCTGTCTGTCTGTCTGTCTGTCTGTCTGTCTGTCTGTCTGTCTGTCTGTCTGTCTGTCTGTCTGTCTGTCTGTCTGTCTGTCTGTCTGTCTGTCTGTCTGTCTGTCTGTCTGTCTGTCTGTCTGTCTGTCTGTCTGTCTGTCTGTCTGTCTGTCTGTCTGTCTGTCTGTCTGTCTGTCTGTCTGTCTGTCTGTCTGTCTGTCTGTCTGTCTGTCTGTCTGTCTGTCTGTCTGTCTGTCTGTCTGTCTGTCTGTCTGTCTGTCTGTCTGTCTGTCTGTCTGTCTGTCTGTCTGTCTGTCTGTCTGTCTGTCTGTCTGTCTGTCTGTCTGTCTGTCTGTCTGTCTGTCTGTCTGTCTGTCTGTCTGTCTGTCTGTCTGTCTGTCTGTCTGTCTGTCTGTCTGTCTGTCTGTCTGTCTGTCTGTCTGTCTGTCTGTCTGTCTGTCTGTCTGTCTGTCTGTCTGTCTGTCTGTCTGTCTGTCTGTCTGTCTGTCTGTCTGTCTGTCTGTCTGTCTGTCTGTCTGTCTGTCTGTCTGTCTGTCTGTCTGTCTGTCTGTCTGTCTGTCTGTCTGTCTGTCTGTCTGTCTGTCTGTCTGTCTGTCTGTCTGTCTGTCTGTCTGTCTGTCTGTCTGTCTGTCTGTCTGTCTGTCTGTCTGTCTGTCTGTCTGTCTGTCTGTCTGTCTGTCTGTCTGTCTGTCTGTCTGTCTGTCTGTCTGTCTGTCTGTCTGTCTGTCTGTCTGTCTGTCTGTCTGTCTGTCTGTCTGTCTGTCTGTCTGTCTGTCTGTCTGTCTGTCTGTCTGTCTGTCTGTCTGTCTGTCTGTCTGTCTGTCTGTCTGTCTGTCTGTCTGTCTGTCTGTCTGTCTGTCTGTCTGTCTGTCTGTCTGTCTGTCTGTCTGTCTGTCTGTCTGTCTGTCTGTCTGTCTGTCTGTCTGTCTGTCTGTCTGTCTGTCTGTCTGTCTGTCTGTCTGTCTGTCTGTCTGTCTGTCTGTCTGTCTGTCTGTCTGTCTGTCTGTCTGTCTGTCTGTATCCACGATAACTCAAAAACGAGTTACCGGATTTGATTCAAATTTCATATTTAAGAGTTTGAATAAAATTGTGGGTGCCACATTAAATCTTTTTCGTCTAGCGCCAACACAAGTGGTACTTACCTGATGACATTTTTAGGTTTTTTAGGAATATCTTGAAAAATAAACAATTTACGACATTTTTTTATTCTTAGACATTGATTTAGAATTAAATTTTGAACAAATTTTGTTTGAACTTTTTTTTGAAATTCCGTCAAAAAATTTTCATATAGGTAGTAGCGCCATCTATCACTCACTTACAAAAGTACTTTATATAAATTACAGAAATCTATACCGTTCAGGAAATCGATTGTAGCATCTATCTCTCAGTAACAAAAGTTCATGTTTAAATTACAGAAATCTATACCGTTGAGGAAATCGATTGTAGCAGTATTATTTGAAAAGATCGACGGCTACGGCAGCATTGTGGTGGCGAAACTACCACCGGTTGTTACGCGGTCGTTGATTTGTGTTTTTTGTGTCATATTGTAATATGTACAGTTAGTTTCACAGAAATTAGGTTATTTTTTATCATGAGTCGTTCAGTAAGTTTTGGCATTTTGATTTTTGGCGACGGAAGCAAATAAGTACTTAATTTGTCAATTTGACAGTAAACGTCAATCAAACAAAGGCATTGTAACACAGGGAATCAGGGAAATATTAGGTGTAGTCGATTTCTATAAAATTAACTGTACCTATAATTATTATTGAAAATATCTGATGTGCCCAACACATGACTTTCTTATACATTGTCATTATATAGTTTGTATATTTGGAAAATACTGAAGGGGTAGCCAATAATCATATGCAGTCGACATTCAATACGTTATTAATATAAAATCATATTTATTTATTTATTACTAACTGTCCCCCGTGGGCTTCGCTCCACGATAGTTTTCTATTTTGCGCCGTTTTTTCAATAATATTTAATTGTATTACAATATATCAATATACCGGGTGCCCGTTTTCAAACCTGAGCATAAGGATTTAACATTATTGTGGTGAATTCTTGCTCGCCAATTCAGCCTAGAGAATATATTTTTTTATCAGTGGAATGAGAAACTTATTGCGCGTCAAATGATATCAAAAACTACATTATTTTCATCGATTTTTATTGAAAAATATTAATTTAAAATTTGAATGTCGACTGCATATTTGGCTACCCCTTCAGTATTTTCCAAATATTAAAACTGTATAATGGCAATGTATAAGAAAGTCATGTGTTGGGCACATCAGATATTTTGCTCTGGAGTTACATTAGCAATGGCTAAGGAAGATGAAGATGTGGAGGCTGACAAGGTGACGGTGTCTGCATCACAAAATTTCACAACTTCGAGAAGAATTCCGTTTTTTAAGTAGTACGGAAGATATTCTTCATCGACTTCCACCCTATTTTCGTCATAAAATAGGAAAGAGTCTTCAATGTTGAATTTTATTTTAACTACAAAAATAACTGAAGATACTAGGTATTTTATGCTAATACATACTACACTACAAACTACAACTACGCAATAGTAGGTACCTATAGGTAGATTTTAACTAAAGAGTATATTAAGTATGTTCAGGAAGTAGGAAGTATTTTGTGGCGTTGTGAGCATGCAATGAGTTGTATTAATTTATTACCGAATTTGTTACTTTACTTACCCTGCTCTTAAAACGAGATAGCACCATTTGGTGTTATTTTTATATTTTAATTTATAGTGAAAAATATTCGGATTAGTTTGATCGGCAGACATTATTCGGCAAAATTATCACTAGGTACACGAAAAATCGTAATGCAATATGTGGTCAATTTTTACTTTATGTCCTTCTAAAATTCGAAATAGCTGATGTGCCTACCTTGTTTCTCGTTTAGCCCTGAGTACGTTTTGCATTTTCGTATGTTGTGCAAATGGCTCTAAGTGGTAAAAATCCTATTTTGAAATTTCACTACACAACACATATTTTATACACCCGCCATATTTGATATTGTCTCTCACTACTGTATTAGTAATTATTGACCACGACCTCTGGTGACAAGGTATAGAATAAGGAAGCCTCGAACCCTAAAAATAACGGTAAATACCTGTTGATTTCTAATTAATGTCTACGGGGAATCACAGGTAAGTGATATGTATCTTATTTATTTGATTTTTTACATTCAATGAAATGTTTATATGATTTAATTATTGTGTAAATAAATTATCAATAAATTAGACATGATTTTGGGTTCGAGGTTATTTCCCGACTACTTTCTTCTGATTGGTCCGATAGTAAGAAAGTTCCAGGAAGAGAATTCTTCTTTGTTCAGTAATTAGTTAGTCGGTTAACTTTCGAGTGACTTGACGTGTTTGTTCCTGCTATTTTTTGGTGTAAATTGTGAAATGGAAGGTGTATCGCTTCCATCGACATCTTCTTTTGGTTTGGAAAATCCTTCAGGTGTTCTTTCTTGCGGATTCGGTGGTTGTGGGGGTTGTAAATTTAATAATAAGGAGTTTTATAATATTTTGAGATCGGAAGAGCGTTTAACGGTTTTTTTCAATCAACACGGTGTTATTCCTTGCCATCATAAATGTCGAAAATGTGGTCGGATTTTAGAAACAAAACAAATCACGCGGGTTTAGTTTTTCGTTGCCAGGCAATGAATAGTAAAAATAGGCGAAAGTGCGATGTTCACGTTAGTATTTACAAGAATACGTTTTTTGAAAATAGTACTTTGAGCGTCACCACAATTGCAGAAGTTGTCTTCTTGTATTTAACGAGATCATCGCCACGGTGTAACTTTATTATGCGTGAAACAGGGATTAGTTCGCGAACGTTGGTGGATTATTTTTCATTTATTCGGGAAGTATTTATTTTTTGGGCAGTTCAAAATAGCGAAATGATTGGTGGGGAGGGAAAAATTGTAGAAATTGATGAGGCGAAAATTGGAAAACGTAAATATAATCGCGGGCGTTATTTAGATGGTCAGTGGATTTTTGGCGGTATTGAGCGCGATTCTAAAAAATTCTTGGTTCCGCTGTCTTCAATTACAGTTCGATTTTTCAAATCTTCTTTTCACAAGTCAAAGTTAATGTTTTCTATATTAATAATATGCAATAAAATTTGCGGATGAATGACACACTATTAAGAAAAACCAATAATTATAACAATAATTTACGATAGCGCTACCATATCGGGCGGCTTGTACCTATGTTTGTACTTTACTTTGCGTACTACATATAGCTAACTTCATACTTCTTTTGATTTACGATTTATTGTCCTCGCTATGATTCTAACGTTTCGGCTGCTTTCGGAATACCAGCTTATTACTATTTTAATTCTTCGTATACATTCGGTTGTTTTTCAATCTATCTTTGTTATGTTAAACAAACGAATGTCGGAATATCACGTTACATATTAGTGAACGATCTACTTTTAAAATTACTATTTTTATGTATTTGTTTTATTGTGCAGATATTAGCGATATTTTTTACTGCACATTGATCTGTGTCATTGGGGTTGGGAAGAGGATTTTTTTGATTTTTTTACTTAATATTAGCTTAATCAATGCTTTAACGTATATGCGTTATTTATTTGGAGTGGTTGTAAATAAGTTTACTAGATATTCTATGTAAATAAGTCACGGACCAGGTTAGGTGGTTTTGTATAGGTTTAGGCGGTTAGGTTGTTATTTGAGGTTGGCTTTCCTTACGTAACAATCAAAATTTAACATAAGATACGGATGCCGTAGGCGGTTAGGTTGTTATTTGAGGTTGATTTTATGTAAATAATAGTACAATATCATAGTTTTCGTAAAGTTAGGTTGTTCATTTAGCTTTTTTTATTTATATAACAGCAAAAAACCGCATTTTCCACCGTATTTTTTTACCCACCCAGCACCCCTATTCACTCCACGGTCCCGTAAGATTGTCGGGTAATGGGGCATTTGCACAACATTTTATAACCAGAAATGCTCTTTTGGGAGTGCTTTCTGGATGTCTGTCGAAAAAACCGCGTAAAAATCCAAAAGGACATAAAGTAAAAATTTACCCCAACATAGCCGTTTCACCAAAATTACATGGGGTTAAAAATATTTATTTTACTAAAATTGGTGTAAAATTTTCACCAAAACTGTTTTACCACTCGAGTTTGGTGGAGCAAATTTCTAAATTTTTACTAGTGTATACACGTGTATCATACACTATTTTTTATTACACCTGATGCTATATCTTTATATGTAGGTATAAAACAAAGTCGTGTTAGTTACACCATTTATAACTCAAGAACGATTGGACCGATTTTTATGATCTTTGATTTGTTGGATTTGTCTCCGCTCCGAATAGCAGAATAACTATTAAAACATGGGAAAAATTCACGAAAAACAAATTTATGAAGAAAATTCATTTTCTCATACAACGCCATCTCTGACACATGACAGAAACAAAAAAAACAGGAATCATTGTATGTTGGTTCCGATAATGCCAATAGATGGCGTTAGTTACACCACTTATAACTCAAGAACGGCTGAACCGATTTTTATGATCTTTGATTTGTTGGATTTGTCTCCGCCCCGAATAGCAGAATAACTATTAAAAATTAAAAAATTCATGAAAAAAAAATTTATGAAGAAAATTCATTTGCTCATACAACGCCATCTCAGATACATGACAGAAACAAAAAAATGAATAAAATGAACATGGCGTTGTATGCTGGTTCCGGTGATCCCAGTAGATGGCGACCAATATTCACTAATTTTCATTCAGTTTTCGACCGTTATTACATTTGAATTCGATTCAATTAATTCTCTTCAAACGTTTTTTCTGAAATTCATCAGATAAAAGTGATTTGAAAGAGATGAGTTCAGTTTGATGAAGTGCACATTGTGAAAGGTTATGTCGTTTGTCATTGTCATCGACAATCAATATCAATACAATCGGTAATTTTGGACTGAGTGTTTGATTTTCTAAGCGGATTCGTTCGTAATTCTGTGGAATTCTATTTTCGATCGTGATTTTCAAACGGTAAGTTGCCTTCGAAGATGTTCACTTTGTGAGGTTGTCACATTGGTGAGGAGTAGCTAATAACAGCAAAGTATTCCGAGTACTCTTCTTATCCAGAACAAATACCATTTCTAGCACAAGCCGCCGTGGCCCAGTGGATAGCGAATCTGCCTAGTAATCCGCACGGTGCTGGTTCGATTCCGTAGATTTCCCTTATTTTTTTTTATTTTAATTAAATGCTTTATTTATTCGGAGCGATTATAAGTCACGGACCAGGTTAGGTTGTTTTGTATAGGTTTTTTTTTCCTTTAAATAATAGCATAAATCGGTACCATAAGATGATGCCGGAATAACCCTTGCCCTTGCACGTGACCTTGAATTTGATGGAATACTTACTTTGCTGCATACTTTGCTGCGATTAGCCTCTCGTCATTTGTGATTGTGCGCGCATCGATAATTGTTTCATTATGTAATTTTGAATTGTGTGATTAATTTACAATGGCGCGAGCCAGAAGATCTAATCTTTCACAACGAAGCCGTAATGCAATTAGACTTCGGAATATTGCGAATCAATCTACTGAAGATGAACAAGAAATAGCACGAGAAGAGCGTCGCGTTAATACAAGAACAAAGAGAGGCCTCGGCCTACGGCCTCTGCTCGCAAACCCTACTCGCACTCGCAAAACTCTAGTTTCAAGGCTAGCAATACAAATAACTATTTTTCTTCAGTTTTGAGTGATTTGTGTGCATACATATCAGATTTGCCATTTTCTTTAAATTTCTAGTTAGTAACTGACAAACAATTACAACACTACAAGTCAAATTACAAATTATTGTCAGTTGTATCAACAGCATCAGCATCAATTGATGTTATTTTTAATAGAACTACTATGAAATCCGATGGAATTCATATTTCAAATAATTCAAACTACATTTAATCTGTATTTTGTTAATCCTGTTGAAAAATGAACAAATTGGAAAGTTATTAATAAATAAAGTTTACACATATTAATGTCAGATTATTATTTGTTTGTTTGTTTATTATTTCCCAGGCAATCCTTAAAATCACGCCGTGTTTTATATGCGCACTCTAGAGCATGTTCGAATTAGAGTTTATGATTCAGGTGTAATAAAATAGTATATTTTACAACAAGACATGAAAATACCGTTTTTTTTTCGTGAGGTGAGAATTGTACACGAGCTTTGTAGCAGCGAGTGAGGCAATCTCACGAACGAACAAAAAAAAAACGTATTTCATGTCGAGTAGTAAATACTATTTTTTCTACGATTCTGTAATTTATAAATTGGATTAGAAACTACAATTTTTTAAAAAATTATTTAAGGTGACAGTTTTCAAGTGAAACGTCAAAATTATATTTTAGTTTTTATTTTAACTATTTTAAGCTTTATATATAAAATATGTCATGAAAAGTGAATGAATTGATATTGAAAATTTATGTAAATTTAGTGCATATAGTGTTATCATTAAAAAAATCACGAAGAAAATCATAAATTTGAAATTTTGATATTTTCACTCTAGAGAGAATATGACTATTTTCGCAGTAGACAAAATATTGAAGTTTCATGTAGAGTATGTCATGGAAAAATGGCTATTTTCATATATAAGAGTAGAAAAAATTATTTATTACTAGACCAACACATGTTTTAATTAAGATACTTTTTGCTACAGTGTTTTTTTTTGTATACAAAGAAAATTAGTTAAGTAGGTATGAAGTATATTTCTCACTTCGAAGTTAGGTTTTCTACCTTGTGTCTTAGCTTTCGTAATCATCGATTCCTCGATAAAAATACGAAACTACGAGTATAAAATAGTTATTTACATAACTCAGGTACTCAGGAAAATGACACATTACTGACGAGGAGCTATGTTGAAATACGAGGCACTTTTTGCCGAGTATTTTAAAGCTCCTAGTCAAGTGAGACATTTTATTGACATGTTTAGTATTAAATTTTTCCGGAAATCCTAAAAAAACGAAATTTTAAAACACGAATTGAACAATGTTTTTAAATTGAGCAAAAATGAAGTTTGTCAACTTGTTGACTTGATATCGATAGTTACAAACAAACAACATAAAAAGTGTCTTGTAAAGTCTTTACCGAACTAGTCATTAAAATTCAATTTCTCTGCACGTACAGTTGGCGACACGAAATAGTTTCCAGGCATTTTTTTCCATTGTAAATTAAATCATGATCATAGGCTCGATAATTGCTTAGTGACATTATTAGCAGTCATACTTGTGTCACAATATTTTATGCAAAGTATTTAAGTAAAACGCCTAGAAATTTTGTTACTGATGCTTAAAAAGGCGCAATTGTGGCAAATCTAGAAGATAGTTGGTCAAGTAGATAAGTAAATGTAATTTAATGAGATCTTCTCCGTTAAAAGAAATTTTGATTTAAAAAGTCTGATTTATAATGCTAAATAAATTAAAAAATCGCGACTTAGATCAATTTGTCTGGAAACTATTCCGTGTCGCCAACTGTACACTTCTGTGCAATAAAAATGCATACACTTACATTTTATTTGTGTAACTTGACTTTAATGTCACCGTCACTGTCATACAACAATCGAAATATCCATTCAGTTAATATTCAAGATTTTCAAGAAGTGTTCAATACACTCAATTAAGCGAAATCCAAAAGGCTATCCTTATAACTAAATTAGAAGAGGGTTGGTCAATAAGAAGACTCGCTGTTTATCTCGGAATTAATCCACGCACGGTATTGAGAGTCAAAAAGCGATGGGAACAACAAGATACTTTGAGCCGAAAAGTTGGGTCTGGGAGGAGAAAAATTTCAAATAACGCACAAGATGCTGCATTGCTTAATTTTTTAAGAGAACATCCATTTGAATGCACCGCTGCTGCTGCAGTTGCAACTAACTTTCCCAGGTCTAGACCTACGGTTTGTAGACGAATTAAAGTCTCAGAATTAAAAAATTGTTCAAGTGCTAGAAAAGCATTACTTTCGGTTGAATGTAAGCAATCTAGAGTTCTCTTCGCGCTTAATCACTTGCATCGCAATGTTGACTTTTGGGAACGAGTTATCTTTACAGATGAAAAAGTCTTCCAATCCTCTAATGACGGACGTTTGCGTGTTTATAGACCACCAAATTCCAAATTTGATGAAAATTATATAACTGGAGTTAACAAGCAAGGAAGGTTTTCAGTAAATGTTTGGGCTTGGAAGAGTAGTAACGAGCCTGGGGTTTGCTGGAGAATTGGTACGATGTTTAACTCGTCAACTTATCGTCAGATTTTGGATAATGCTACCAACAGTAAATCAAATTTATGCCGAAATGAATTTCCTTTACCAACACGATAACTGTCCGGTTCATACGGCTCAAATAATTCAACAGTGGTTTACATACAACAATATTGAAACTTTACCATGGCCCGCAATTTTCGTCCCAGAAATCAGGAAGAGTTATGGGACAAGATTGAAGCAGCATGGGAGAATCTGAATTTGAACGAAAATATTTGTCAGAATTCAATTCACTCCATGCCAAGAAGATTGGCACTGTTGGTTGAAAAGGATGGAGCTAGAATTAACTACTAGCAATAGTTTATCTCTTCAGTTTTTTTATGTTCAATAATCCCAATTTATTTTTGCTGTCGTTAATATAAAATTGTGTTCATTTACAAGTCTTTTTTTGAAATAAATCTTGATAATAATTAATAAAGGTAATCAATGGAGGTAAATGATTCCTAGTAATTGGTTTGCAAACATGGAAACAGATGTAAGACAAATTTACGCAACTAAAAAAATGCATAAACCGCTCTCAAGACTTGTATGCTTTTTAATTGAACAGAAGTGTACATAAGCAGGGAAATGTTGTTTCTATGACGATTTCCGGAAAACATGTTTTTTGTACACAGTCCCTAAAATAGCTATTTTACGGACTCATTTCAGTCCGTAAAATGGCTCTTTTCGGGACTATTTTTGTTTCACGGACTATTTTTATTTTACGGACTTATTTCAGTCTGGTTACTATGATAACATGTTATTTAAAATCCGAAGTTCACTATTTTTGAGAAATATTTGCTGTAATGACACTGACATAAATTGTATTATGTATTATTATTATAATTACATATCATACATAATTAAAGGTTTGAAAGTGTTTTAGGTGTTTTAGGGACCTTTAACAAAAAAATATTGTTTGTAACACATACCTAAATCATTTTTATGGGACAAATCGCTGTTTCTGGACGAGGCGAAGCCGAGTCTGGAATAGCAGATGAGTCCCAAAAAACTTGATTTTAGGTACTTGTTACAAAAATAACTATTTTGTACACGCTCCCTAAAATAGCTATATTACGGACTCATTTCAGTCCGTAAAATGGCTCTTTTTACGGACTCGATCATTCGTCCCAAAAAACTAGAATTTAGGTACGTTTTACAAAAATAACTATTTCGTTAGTCTTTGAACATCAAAAAATTAATCTAAAGTGTTAAAGCTTAGAACTGAAAGAATCTAAAAATTTCAAAATATGTAGGGTGTTCCATTTAAAATTTAGCAAGAGATGAAGCCGCTCTTTACTTCTTGCAGTGAGAGGTAAAGGAAATATTAAAATATTTACTTTAATCTAGTATTACCTATGGTACTGAAGCAAGTTTTTTTAAACATACTATGCAAATGTTTTATATCTATATAAAATATGACATATTAATATCTACTATAACTACATTTAAATTATTTGATATACCATATAGTGGATATACCTAATGTTAGGTACTTTATAAGAAAAAGTTGCATTGTTTGAATATAATCAAATATGTTGGCAATAACTATTTATGAACCTTATATCAACCTGTTTATAAAAAAAATATTTAATCAGGTTAATTTCCCCATATTGCTTTTTAATGACGGTTTTCAAACCATGGGTAAAATGGTTCATAAAAAATGAACCTGCAATCCAAATCAATATTGTTCTACATTTAATAAATGTTTTGAAGTATTTATTATAATTATTTAAAACAAACTATTTAAATGTGAATCTATACGCAATTGGGTAATCTCTACAACCTATTTAAAAAATTTGGCAGAGGTTTTACTGCATCAAAATTTTAATTAACGCTCCACTGCAGTGGCATTAAATTGGTCGCTGTTGATTTTTTTTTATAGACAAGCCACGTTGATATGTCAGCGATGTCGATTACAGATTTAAATTAGATACTAGGCTATATAAAACCCTTGGAACTTTACTATCAAGTCTCATTTGTGCTTCTTTCACTCAGCACTCGCATGTTAAAAAATACATCATGGTAAGTTGATGTAGGCTTCACAAGACATATGGTTTGATTCATAAATTTTTTGTTGGTGCAATTTTAGGCGGATCTAAAACCCAGTGAAATTGAATGTAAGTTATTTTTCACCAGTTATTTAATAGTTTTGTTGGTATTGTTAATTTTAAATGATTTTTGGTGTGACGAATTTTTAATTTTGATGTGAGAACAAATTGATTTGGCTTATTTTATTTTGGTACCTACAGAAAAAAATATTTTCATATTTTAAGAATTCATAGCAAATATAATAATTAAAGTCCTATATATTTTAAAAAACATATACGTTTTAGCAAAAATTGAATTAATTTTAATTACATTTAGTAATTTTATTTTATTTTTTTAATAATAACGTTTCATACTTTATTCCAAATAGAATATGCTCAATTTGCCAAAGCATTGCTATGTGGTGAATTTTATTTACCCATAACAAGGTAGGTACAACATGTGCGAAGGTTGAAAAATGATACGGTGATTGCGGTTTTCAAAATCGTTAAAACAGTCAAGTGGAATTCAACTATAATTTTTAGATTTTTAGAAAAGTATACAAATTATTTTCAGATAATACCTCACTTATTTACTCAAAAAATACACGAAAGATTCTCAAAAATATTATTAAGATAACAATAATAAATTGTTACCCCATAGTGGTAAAATACTTTATACAAATGTAGAACATATTTTATCTTCTAGTTTAAAATTAAGAGAAATAGCTACGAGAAGAGCTCTTATTTTGAATTTCAAAACTTTTCAGTAAGTTTATTTTAAAGAGGGATGGAACTGGAGATGTCTTCAATAATATTTGGAAATAGTTATACAGGGTGGCCCGCAATAGGATGTACACTGTGTCCCAAATTGCTTGTAATTGCAGGGTATCTCTGTAATGTGTAAAGATAGAACTTTGCGGTTTTCGCGAACCTGTGCCACTTTTTCGTTAAACTTTTAATGCCGCAAACAGAACTAAGCTAACTTGTTTTGTTTCTGAGATACAGGGTGAAAACAAAAATTTTTGCTTTCTGGGGTGCTGTCATATCTCACACACCGTGTAAGCTAGAAAAAAAGTAAAAACTGTTCTAGATAGATAATTACAAGCAATTTGGGACACAGTGTACATAGCTTCAGTACGTGTTCCTGGTCTCTTTTAAGTCGAAAAAAATGAAAAACAAAAAAAACTGAAAAAAAGCCCGTAAATGTAATGTATGTCGGCATATTCTTCATTAGAAAACGTTCCCATACTTATTATATTACAGATAATAAACAGAACACTTAGTTACATTTGTTTCCAAAGCCGTCTAATGCATGTTTTGGTTATGATCTTTGAGCGTAAATGTATAACATTAAAATGTTAATAACTTTGCCATGATTAATTTTAGACCAATGTTTATTGGAAGTTTTCGACTTAAAAAGAGCCTAGGAACACGTACTTAAGCGATGTACATCCTATTGCGGGACACCCTGTATAGTATGTTACTACTTATAGTAGAAGGAACAGAAGTTTCCTCATGTTGGTATAGTAACAGTAGAATTACCTCAAGCATCCGTTAATTGCAATAACTTATTTTAGAATTTAGTTTAATTTCAACCTTTACATAAATTACTCACATTCTGTACAATCTTTCTAGTGTCATATGTTATGATTCGTTCTAGTGGCAGAGATTTCCTTCGATATCTTATCTGGTGACGGAATGCTTGACTGTTTTTATTTGGGAAAAGTTCTAAGAGCTCTAAGTGTCAATCCAAGTTTAGAAACTTTAGAAAAATTAGGTGCTACTAAAAAAGAAGGTAGGTTATACACAGGGTGTTTCATAGGTCGCAGCCAAAAATAAATGGGTTTGTATAAAATTCAATTTTAAACATTTTTCTTCTTATAAATATATCCGATTACTAATACTCTTTTACAAGGTGAAGTATTCAAAATATTTTCTTTTTTTGTTTATTAAGAAACGTTATTTTTGACCACAACTTATGAAACACCCTGTATATTTAAGATTCAATAACTGAAAATATAACTTTATATAATTTTTGATTATTTAGGCGAGAAAAAAATAAAATTCGATGAGTTTTTGCCGATTTTTAGTCAATTGAAAAAAGAGAAAAAGGATCAAGGATGTTATGAAGATTTTATTGAGTGTCTCAAATTGTATGATAAGAATGAGAATGGTAAAATGATGGCTGGAGAATTACAACATTCTTTGACAACTTTAGGTGACTAGTTAATTTCAAAAAAATTTAAAAATAACGTTTTTTGTGTTTTAGGCGAAAAATTGTCAGAAGTAGAAGCAGATGAATTGTTCGAAGACTGCCTTGATGAAGAAAATGACGAGGGTGAAATTGATTATAACCGTAAGTACCTATTTATAAAAATTACGATGGTGGGCTCTTACTACGCTCTTAAATTTTCGTTCTTACCCTCCAGGCGAAAAAAAGCATCATCGTTACCATAGCCAAATCTAATTTAGACCTCTCAACTTTTAGAGGTTAACGTCCTTAATAACCTTACTCCCAAATATATGAAACCATCCTTAACACCGAAATAATATCCTGTGTAAAATTAGTTACTAGACATCCCATCATACCTCATACATTTTCTCTCCGGTATATTCTTGAAAAAATTAATTAATTCCTCTCGGTCCTTAAGCTTCAAGGTGTCACTCATGGCTCTCTCCTTTAGTGTATATAATATTTTGCTATGACCTCTAATCTCTATGTATAATCCCCTGAATACTTCAATACCGACCAATATGTTTTATTATAAGCCATCAATATTACAATAGTTTCTCATGCCAAGAATTTTATTCTAGCAATCGTATAATTGCGTATTTCTGCTAATCCCACAAAAACTCAACTTCTAATTCCTTTTCACAAAACACCTAAACAATCCTCTTAATACCTGCTCAAACAGATATCACCAGATTAAAATAACTTTGGTAACATACAAACATAAAAGACAAAAAAATTGTCAATATAGACTACAAAATGAAGATAATTGACCGTTACTGTAACTGACGAAATCCCAATGTACCCCTAAAATACGAATTTCCAAAATTCTTCCACAATATTTCCAATAATCATCTTTAATCTACCTTATTATCAAACTTTTCCTCTTTAATTTTTCCTTCCCATTCTTATAAATGCCTTCAACTTCAAAATATTCAGGGCCGAAAGTCTAAGCCTAACTGATATCACCAAAATAAAATAAATTCAACTTATGTTGAATAAATGTACATTTTGTATGTACATACATGTATGATTGTATCTATGTAATAATAATAATAATAAATCATTGTTTCAGCCTTTTTAAGAAGAATGTGTGGTTTGGACCCTCCTCTTAAACCCGCCAAAAAATAAATGTCTAAGAATTTTCAATACATGTATTTATTAATTACATAACTAAAATAATGTGAAATATACATATCTAAGAAAAACTGATTTTTTACTTTTTTGACTTGGCACATTTTTTTATTCTTGTAGAATATAGATGATAATGAAATTTTTACAAGTACTTTTGTGTTTATTGATTACTGAAATTATTTTATGAAATTATATTTACATCTATAAATTTTCAATATCTTTATGTTTCAAAATGCTAATCTTTACTTACTAGTACAAATCTTTAATACTCTTTACTGGACTATATCACTAGTATTGTACTTATATAAAATGTTTGGTGTACAAGTAGGTTCACATAAATTTCTTTAAATGGGAATGCCGGTTGTCTGGAAAAAGTAGAAGAACAGGGTATCTCAAAATTCAGGCATTCCGAGTTCAGAGCGTAAGAAATATTCAATTTTCGCAAATTTTGGTCAAAAAGGAACGGCAACGAGGCTAGAATATTATTTCGTTGCTTGGGAGAAGGCCGCCAACAATAAATAATACTTGACAAGTTCTATAAAAAAAATGGGTTTTTCAATAAACATGGCTCATTATTCTAATATCGAGTACGCTGATATGTACCTGCAGTTACGTGCTTTCAACAACAGGTCAGTGGTAGCTGCTCATGCCATCGGAAGGGCGGAAGCATGTATCAATGGTGGAGGCAGAAATTTTGAACAATTACTTTATAGCGTTTTCGATTGGTAAAATGAGTGCGCACTGAGTGCAGTTTCGTGCAATGCTATTGGTCAAATTCAATTTGTCACATGTTTTTCACCAATCACGCTTTCAGAAATTGCACTCAGTGCGCACTCATTTTACCAATCGAAAACGCTATTAGTTACTTACTAGTCAATTAAGGGAATAAATTGAATAATTTCTTTTTTTGAACAAAATCTCAAATGGTTCGGTTCATCAGTTGGTCACGGGCAACGCAAATTGCTTTTCTTTTATATCTCATCAATTCAAATTTTGCTGATGAGATTATTGCCTTCTCAATTACTCATGGAAACCTAATATAACATAATCTTAGCAACGCTTCCAACTGAGATTCGGAAAGGTACGAAACGTGAAACACAGTATGCGCAATGTTGCCGCATTGAACAAAGTTAAGAGGCGAATATCTTGTAGTGGGTAATTTAAAAAAATGTTCTGTACATTTTTACTTACTCCAAGGGGTATCCCCTACAACACTCCGAACTCGGAATGCCTTAATTTTGAGACACCCTGTATAGTTATAAAATATAAAATTTGATGTATTGAATAACATAATCTATAATAGTACATATTTGTAGAAATAAATAGAACTACTTTGTTGGCTGGAACTTAGGTTATTGATTAGCACAAATGTAGTAGTAATCGACAAACTAAAAAAAAAAGAAGATAGAGTTCGAATGTTTTCTATTATTCAATACTATGTAGGTAAATGTAGGTATATTTTGATTTACTCACTTTTGATTTACTCACCCCCACTTTGATATGGACCAGTTTAAATTATTAAATGTATAAAAATAATATTTCCTTTCAATTCAAAACTAGCCAGTCTCATCTGTAACTAAGTATAGGATATAAAGAAATTTGATTTAAACAAAAAATGATCGAATTAGATATCAAGGAGGAAAATCAAAACCAATATACCTAAGCCTTAAATAGTATTTTTTTGTACACAGTCCCTAAAATAGTTATTTTACGGACTCATTTCAGTCCGTAAAAGGGCTCTTTTCGGGACTATTTCTGTTTTACGGACTATTTTTATTTTACGGACTCATTTCATTCTGGTTACTATAGTAACATGTTAATTAAAATCTGAAGTTCACTATTTTTGAGAAATATTTGCTCTAATGACATTGACATAAATTGTGTTGTGTGTGATATGTCAATTACATATCATACATAATAAAAGGTTAGAATGTATTACAGGGACCTTTAACAAAAAAATATTGTTTTTAACACGTACCTAAATCAGTTTTTTTGGGACTCATCTGCTATTCCAGACTCGGCTTCGTCTCGTCCGGAAACAGCGATTTGTCCCAAAAAACTTGATAGTATGTAAGCACCTAAAATAAAGTTTTTTGGGACAAATGTATGTCTAACTTGCCACATTTTAGCTTTCAACTGACATTTTACTTCACGTTTGTAATGCGTGCGGTTCAAGAAACTACATACGATTTTGGATTCATGGATGACTCGATTACAAATTAATTTGATCACTCGATATTTAACTTACCACAAGCTTTGCATACGCACTTTCCGATATGTACCTAACTTTATTTGTCCCAAATCTAATACTTAGTAGGCAACTCATAAATTAGTAAATAACTTCTAATTTATGTTTTACTTGCCGTTTAGTTCTGGTCTTAAAGATTCATTATTAAAGTTAGAAATTTTATTTTTAAGCCTTTTCAGAGAGAGGAAGATATTTTATATGAAATTTGCTGAAACTTATAACTATATATTTTATAATAAATAATTGTAAAATATCAGTAGTTATAAAACTGGTTTATTACAATAACACCTAAATGGAATCAGGATTACGGGAGAATTCTATAAAATAAGAAATCACAATAGCCAAACATTTTTCTTCTTTCAATTCAACAACTAAGTAATGTAATTATTATCACAAATAGTAAGTAGTAGACCAACTGGTTGGATTTTATATTTTATTTTTATGACAATATAATACAATATCAACGAAAAAAGTTGGCAATATTTTTTATTTTACAGGATTAATAATAAAATAAATTAAAATAAATACATTGTATTCCAGTTTACGTTTTTATTTACACTGGTTGATGTCGGCAGTACCCAAAAATTGAAATGAGATGTACGATCTTCTTGTATTTTATTTTTTGTTGACTTCTGGTGTTAATATTTGATGACTAAGCCTTTTTGATATTAACGCACATGTTCAGGTAGCTAAAGAAAAAAAAAACATCAATTAATGTTAAATAAAAACAAATTTGTCACAGCAATAGCTTGAGCAGGAGCCTCCTTTGTTATAAATCCAAGGTTGGAATCTTGTTTTAGATAATTAAACAATTATTACGTAATGCTTTATATAAAATTACACAGAAAACGAACGAGAAGCCTGTAAATTTTAACTTATTAATAAACAATAAGTGTAGTGATTTATTAGCTTAAAAATATTGTTGGCTGAAATAAAAATATTTAAGCATTTAGTGAGCTAAGCAATGAAGTTATTTGCGAAGCGGCGTCTATCCAAAAATATACCTGTACTCACTTAAAAATAAAAATCTAAATATAGGACGCATCTTACGCCATCAATTTTTTAAGGAATGCTGAAATTTGTAGAAAATTGTATGTACAAAAAGAAACTACTAAAGGAATTTAAACAATTACAGAGTAAGTAAAAATGAGCCAAAAATTTTCCATCTCGTTTTCAAAATTCTGATCAGCAATTTGTCATTTCAATTGATTTACAATTATTTTTATGTTGTGAATAAGTAAATCAAATTTGATTTTTGGCTCACCTCAAAACTACAAGGCCAATTCAAAATGTCTAATTACTTACGTTCATATGGGATGAAACCATCCTCATCTTCTTTGTCCATGCAGTCTGCTAGAACTTCGTCTGTTTCAGCATCAGATAACCTCTCACCTACAAAACATGTATGTAAGAAAATTTCTCCATAAGGACACCTTGACTACCTACCAAGAGAAAGGAGCGTGTGGGAAAGTTCAGCAGACATCATTTTACCATTTTCTTCTTTATCGTACAATTTCAAACATTCCAAAAAGTCCTCAAAATTGCCTTGTTCTTTGTCTTTCTTTACCTGACTGAAGATTGGAAGGAATTCATCTGCTTTAAGTTTTTTTTCATCTAAAAAATCAATAATTTAAACAGAATAGTCTTACAGTTGTGGACACAATTCGCTTACTCTTCTTTTTGGTGCCTCCTAATTTTTCAACGGTGACCAATGTTGGATTAAGGTTAAGGGCACGGAGCATATCACCCAAGTTCACAGCATCAACTGTGCCATTTCCTTCAAAATCGTAAATGGAAAAGACGAAGTTAGCCCCTGAAATCAAACAAAAAAATCGAAAACGGTCATGATGATCTAAACTAAGATAAATAAGTACAAATTACAAAATAACTGGATAGGTAGGGTATAATAAACAAACTATTTAACTATATTTAGTAAAATAATCTAAAGTTTACAAATATTTACAACGAATGCGTTTAGTTTTTGAAAAAAAAAATTAGATGCTTGTTAGATATTTATTGCAGTATTTTAGTACCTTAGTTTTATTTAGATAAATGCATTATGCATCTGTTTGAAAGTAAATATATTATCAATAAATTTCAATAAAAGATTATTATTGTTATAACTATCTAATAATATTATAATGTTTGTGTGGCAATAATTTATGTTTTATAACTGTTAGCACTACCCTAAGCCCAAGTTTTTTTGAAAAAAGGTTACCTATGCAATAAGTAATCGAACTCTTAAGGTCAAGTTTTAATGTGGTTGTTGAAGTTAATTTTAAGATATTCTTGTTCTTTGCCATCCCATTAACATTGATAACTATTATTGAATGTTTAAAATGTAATATTAATTACAATTAAATTTTTATTAAATAATGTTGATCGTAATATGTATGTAGAATTTCTAGTTTTTTTAGAATCAAATGATAGAAATAATTCAAATTTATGAATGAAAAGTTTCCTCTATTTGCGATGAATAAAGCCCGTTCAAAATTTAGCTCATATCGTGTATACACAGTTTTTCTTAAGTTAAGGAATCAACTTAAAATCTGAATACTTTAAAAATTACAAATATTTTCATAGTTAATATAGTTATCATAAAATTCAGATTCGTTTTAAGGCGATAATCTAAACTGTAATAAGAACCGTCCTTGTGAATTCTATTTCAATTTTCAATAAAATTTTTTAATATTACATCACTAAACTAGGTCACTGTAACAAATTGTTAAATTCCCCGTAATATCTAAATTTAGTACAGTTCATTCCAGTGTTAAAAATAGACACTAGTACACGTTCGGTAGCCATATATGTTCCTTGATTATATTTAGCACCAAGCGGATCCAATTTATAAGTACTTCACTTTCACTTTAAGAAAAATTAAAAAGAAATACTTACTTTCAACATCCCTAGCACTTAAGTCGGCCTGGAATTGAAAACAAATTAAAATTAGTTTTGTTTCATGAAAATAAAATAGACACTCATGCAAGAAAATTTTTTCGTACTGATTGTTAATTTCTTGCATTCGGAAGAAAATTATTTTTTAAACTATACATAGACAAATGTTAGAAGAAAAAAACAGTAGACGAGACACAAGTTAATACAAGATAAAGATAATGTCACAGTTTTTATACGATTTGTTAAACTACCAAAAATAGACATGTACAGTTAAGATACATCAAAACCAAAAAAACTTCAAAAAGCACATATAATTTCACCAAACTAGACATAGATACGACACAACACTAAAGGCGAATCGAAAAAATCACTTAGATACCTATTAGTCTTTTCGTTATTGTAAAAAATCTCTGAAAAGTGAACCTAGACATAGGGAGAAAAGTATCATGATTAAGTTATGTAAGTTTAAACAAAAAAAAATTATCTACTATTTGAGCCTTCTTAATCTTCTTTTTCCAATACTTAAAAGCTTTGACATAAGCTGGTTCACCAAGTGTTTTTTTCTCTTCTTGCATATTGAGAAAGAGCAGCAAAACCAACGAAATTACGTGCACTTAGTTTAAAACGACTTACCATTGTGAGAGTATATCTGAAACTTGCCTCCTAGTTAATTGACCAGAAGTGGGGCCAGGAGTACGATGGACGTCTTGTTTTATATGTGTAGATGGCGCTGGCTGCGCTGTAACTGAAACTGAAACCTACTATGGATGGAACCCCATTCGCATTATTTCGGCAAGACGGAGTTAATTTATAGTAAACAGTAACACAAAATATGTGTTGGATTGTTCCTAAAATATACTAGCTAAAATTGTGGGAGTGGTCATGAACAGTATTTAGAACAATTCTGACGAATCTCATTCACATATTTGGTTCTAAATATTGAGGTAACACAATTTCTAATAAAAACTATTTTTGAATAATTTAGTAGATATTATTGAGAAGAAGCTAGTAGCAGAAAAATCTTTTTATAATTTATTATACCTATTGTTAAAAATAATAGTGTATCTTCCTAATCAAAACATATTTTTACAGCTACATAATTTTATTATTTAATGATGACTAACTTTCACGTTTAGGTACTTTATTTTTCTATTTCACTAATCCTGGTAATATTAGGAAGATTCGTTTTTCGCAAGTATATATTATTAGGTTCAATTTGTACCTTCAAGTTTTACAATGTTTTTAAACTATTAACAATTAAAATTGTATCGCTACGATAACAACCCCCACTAGAGAAAAGTACCTCATTACTAGTTTTCTTATAGAACAATTTAATGTTTTACCAAAATGTCAACTGTTTACTTGAATTTTTTCAGATGCGACGTTCTGCCGGTGTTTTGGAATAAAGGCAACTTTTCTCTATTAAATACTTACAAATTACCATTACTCTAATATCGAGCGATCAAATAAATTTGTAATCGAGTCATCCATGGATTTGAATCCGTATGTCTTTAACTTGAACCATTTTAGATTTCAACTGACGTTTTATTTCACGTTTGTTCAAGTAGTTCAAGTAAAGACATACGATTTTGGATTAATGGATGACTCGATTACAAATTTATTTGATCGCTCGTTATAAGTACCTATGACTATTCAGTTCACCTCCAATTTTTTAAAAATGAAATTTTGTAATCAATAACAACAAATAATAGTGGGTATTTGGACTATTACTAATGGAAATTATACTGACTATTTAATTCATCTGTCATTTAATGTTCATTAACGAATGAAAAAAACTAATTTTAGTCATTTTCATGGTTACAAAAAAATTTCAGTGAATATTGTACTATTGGGATTTGACATGTGTCGATATGACATCTGATGGTGAAAATGAAAAGTAGGACAAATGTGCAGTCGGACGAAAGTTTTATTCAATTAATGAATTGTAATTTGTTGGAAATATCGGTTTTCGGTTTAAACATGGAAGAAGGTGTTAGATTTTCGCCACGTTGTATAACAGAAGTCCAGAACGTATTGCTGGGTGAATGGTTGCAACAGTCAAGAATTTGGCAGTCCATTAATAATTATTTCTTTCGCCGCTGCTTCACAATTTCCAGATAATTTTATTTTTTTTGAAGGCTTGCTGAAACAGTTATGGTCATCTAAAGGAGCAATGACATATGCTCCAGTGCCTTATGTTGTAATTTATTCCATTCACACTTCTTGTCCGTACTAGTTATAATTGGTAGATCCTTTACTTCAGTTCTACAGTGGTATTAAACTCAAAAAAAATAAAGAGAGATTCGAAATTAGAAATTTACCGATGTAAATACAAGAGGGTGGCCAATATATGTTTACCACTGTTCACTTAAACCCGATTTGCACGAACAGACCACCGATTGAATCTTTCCATTAACAGTTTTGCCTTCTATTTGATGCAAATGTCCTTTCAATTGCGAGGTTTGCAAACAGAAAGCCGCAAAATTTAATGCATTAGCTTCACGATCTTTTTCACTGTTTGTTCCACATTTGACGATATGACCTGCTTTAAAAACTCTTTCTCCCTGAATAAAATTTCTTTGAGCAGGATTTGTACTTGCCCAAAGACAAATATTTTCCATACTTATTGCCATAATCTCCAAACAATGTTCTTTGACAGTTAACGAAATTCAAAATTGAATTTTGTCTGCGCCATTTTGGTTTTAACTACGCCCCCCACGTCAAATCCCAATAGCAAAATTTACGAGAACTTGCGCGCACGTCACAAATATTTAATGACGTTACATTCTACTGCGTTTACATTACTCATCTTTTTGTTTTAAAACAAACCCGAACAAAAACAGCACCTTATCGATCGTCGATCATCGTTTTAGAAGTATAATATCAATAAATAAAAAAGAAATAAATAAAAATAATAAATGACGTGCACGCAAGTTCTGATAAATTCTGCTATAGTACAAATCGAATATTTGTACTAGTCCTTTTGGTGATAATTTTAAACAAATGATTGTGTGGGACGTTTTCTGACATTCCTGACACTTACCGAATATTATTAATTGTTATATCCCAGCATGGAGCTAACTCATTCCGTCTCGCCCTCATATTATTATGTCAAAAAGTAGTACCTAGGTATTCCCGCTTTCAGTGTAAAGCGACAAACAAAACTGCGTTTCCCCTAGAAGCATTTTGTAAGCACTTTCTATTTTGATGTTGTTTAAAATAAATAATAAGTTATTCGGGTTGATTCTATGACATTTTAATGACCGTGACTATGTAACCACTGTGGTTGTTACTACGGTACGACGTTTTTGATTGGTAATTATCATAGCAACAACCACAGTAGTTAATAAACACGGTGGTTAGAAACTTACAGAATCGCACCGATTGTTAGATATCGAAAATTTATTGAACAGTTATATCTAGAGGGCGTACCACGCGGTTCTCATCGTCAGCCACACGGTCGGCTATAGGTATTGAACAATAAAAGGAATTCGCATGCACTATATCACTACAATACAATAGCTTACTAAATACAATTATCATGCAGTATTTTGTATAAAAATTATAATATACCCGAAGGCATGTAAACGACGCGATCCCCCGTTAGTTATATGTAGTTTAGTTATATCTACTATTGTTTTCGTCTATTTATTCTAATAAAAGGAGACTTCCGTGAAACTAGATCAGATATTAGATATGTAAAATTTTAAAATGGTTCTGTACATATTATATGCCCTTCTGATCTCAGTGTTTGCGGTTTGCAGGGAGCAAGTACCACCGCTGGACGGGGACTCGCCCTAAGCGGAAACAGATCGTCTTGAGCCAGATTGGGCACACCCCAAAAAGAGCGACACGTCGGGGAAAGATCAGAAGTGATTGTAAAAAGGTGTCATCTTCACAATAACCAAAAATACCAGTTTAGATTCCGCTACCGAAGATCTCCAAATCATTCGCTTACAAAACATACCTGCAACTTTTACAATGTAAACTTCTGACTTTCAGAGCAGCAAATATAGGTACAAATATAGTGCAGCGACGAGTCTAGAGACAAAGCGACGAGGCTAGAGACAAGCGACGAGGCACGCGACTCGTCATGAGACACCAGCACATAGTGAGGAGACAAAATTTTCGATTTTTCATGCGTCTTTAAAATTAGTCTCCAAAATGTCTTCAGACAGTGAGGACGAAATTTTCCTTGACAGTTCGTCAGTACGCATAGTTTTGGCTATGCAGGGGCGGGGTCAAAGGCAACATTCTATATATCCTATAAATAAGCTCCGCAAACAATTCGGACAATACTATTCCTTATTTGAAGAACTTAAGAAAGATCTCCAACGATTTTTCCAATACATGAGAAATGGATTTTGCCAACTATGATTATATTTTGTCCAAAATATCTCCTTATTTAAAACAAAACTGTATCACCTCCTACAAGGTCTGTGAATTTATTTATTATATTAATTATTAATATAATAAAATAATATTATAATTGTCCAAACATACATGTTTAGAGAAGTACCTAACACATCACAATATTGTGGTTTGTTTAGTTTATGATTTTTTAAAAATAACACAATTTTTTTAAATTTCACAGCCCCAGCCAAATACGATGCAAGATTCTTTTATAATGTCCTTATATAGGAATCCTTTAACTTGCAAAAATCGCCCTCCGCGACAAGAAATCAGAATTTTATCTCGTCGCAACTCGCCTCGCCAGTCTCGTCGCTTTACTATGTTCGGTTGCATTTGAATGTAGGCCCTTATTTGAGTCTCGTCGCTTTGTCTCTAGGCTCGTCGCTGCACTATGTTCGTACCCTCGTACGGTTTGTCTTGATCTATTAATGCTTCAACTACTTCCGGGATTAAACATGCTAATTTAATCCTTCCTTAAAAGGTTGAAAATACCTAACCTTCTTAATCCCAATTTAGGTATATATTTAATTTTGTATTCTGCAGCTTCATTCTAGAAAAAGCTAGTTCTGATGTTTAACTCCCACCATTATATCCTGCAATATTCCAGTGATATAAACAAAATCTCACGGCAAAAATCTGACTCTAGCAATGTGCCAATTTCTAAACCAAATTGATGCCGCCAAAGCTTATTTCCTTAAATGACATACATGTTAATCCCTCAAAACCCAGTTCATAATTTCTTTTCATAAAATAGATGAAACTCTCCTCACAACTCTTCATAATCAGATCATTCATCGATCATCGATTCATTTACTCAAAATATCATAGAATAACGCTTGTTTTCAAATTAAGTTTCACTAAATACCTAAAATCATAAAACATCGATGGAATATTTATTCAAACAACACACTAGTAAAAATTCGGTGTGAAAATCAACAAGAAAAAGGGTCTATATGAGGCCATATCGTGTAAAGTTTACCAAAAGCATATTAGGTGAAATTTTCTTTGTTCTTGTAACGATGATGCTCACACCACACATGAAGTAAAAACTACCACATAAGATGAAATCATACTGCAGAGTGTAAATATTCACCAAATATTTTGAGGAAACGCAGATGTGGGTGGACATTTAATCGGACAGTGGTTGAATAAACAATATATCCGTTTCACCAGAGTTACATTAAGGTTAAAAATATTGATTTCACTAAATTTGGTGTAAAAATTTCACCGAAACTGTTTTACCACTCAAGTTTGGTGAAGCAACGTCCTCAATTTTTACTAGTGCATCACACGTCTATAAATCTATCTATCGCCACCTTTTTCTTAATTTTTTTTCGACAATATCTACTTTAAATGCATGTAAGTATCTTACAAGGAACAAAGCATTATAAAAGTATACCTACAGATTAACTTATACCCAGTAGCGTTACTAGACCGGAACTTTTGAACTTTAAGGGCACCAAATTGTTCAAGTATACTATAATTTAGATAATATAGACTGGGAGTATATGTGACGCGCTCCGAGAAAACAGCCCTTTGCATAAAAAATCAATTTTCAGATTATTATCGTTTCAGAATCCTCCATTATGGCTCTTTAATGTGGTGAAATCAAAAAAATTCTTCACCTAATATTTTAAAAGTTATAACCGTTTAAAAATCGCTATTTTTCGAGCGTTTTACCGGCCACTTCCCTTTCTCTCCTCTAAAATATCGCGATTAAGTCTAAAGGCTGTTTTCTCGGAGCACGTCACATATCAATTACTAGGAGAACGAACTTTTGTTAGCAGCCTACTTTGACTATTAATATTCCATTAGTGTAATTTTTATGGACGTGACTTCTTCAAAACGATTTTACTCGAAAACGGTTCAAGATTCAAAGGTCGACTGACACGACCTTTTTTGTGTAAAATTAAACCAAGTTTCATAATTTGATATAAAACATTTAAAAATTATCCACACAAAAAATATGGGGTATAATTTACCCAGCACCCAACCTGTATGTGACGCAAAATTTCTGAAAATTGGAAAAAGAAATATGTGGCAAATTATACAAGCTTCAAACTCACAAAATTTCATGAATCTACCTCAAATAGTTGCAGAGATATTACAGAACACTCCTCTTTGGGGCCCCCCTTTCGGGAGGCTGTAGCTCCCTTAGGAAGCATATTTCAACCTATATTTATTAAAACTTTTTGCATTATTTTTGAACGTAGAATCAGCTGGTTTATTTTGGTAGGCTAATTTTGGGACACCCTGTATATCTACAAAGAACTTTTGTATCTAAGGAGCAAGCGAGCAAGCTTCTGTATCACGTCAGCTCTATTTCAGACTCGGCCCTGATACCAGCAATCCGTATCGCTTTGGTTAAGCTGACCTTCATTACGTTTTCTATAATAATGAAGTTGAAGAATATTTTGTTTATGGTTGTTCTACATAAGTTAAACAAGGAACTTTTTCGTCCTGTTCTATAATGCAAAGATTAATTTCTAGATATAGGTACCAGGTTCTTGCGCTGGTGACATATCTTTACTACCTACTGATTTAATGAATAGGTACTATACTTTTTACTTTCTTATACTAAGTAATAAGAAAGTAGGTATAGTAATCGTGATTTTTTTCGACTTCAAGATTTTGATGGATTTACACGTTTTGAGGCCCCCTGAATCCATTTTGACCATTTTCGCCATGATGTCTGTCTGTATCCACGATAACTCAAAAACGAATTATCGGATTTGATTCAAATTTCATATTTAAGAGTTTGAACAAAATTGTGGGTGCCACATTAAATCTTTTTCATCTAGCACCAACACAAGTGGTACTTACCTTTTTACATTTTTAGGTTTTTACTTTCTTATACGTAGTATAAGGAAGTATAGTAATCGTGATTTTTTTCGACTTCGAGATTTTGATGGATTTACACGTTTTGAGGGCCCCTGAATCCATTCTGACCATTTTCGCCATGATGTCTGTCTGTCTGTATCCACCATAACTCGAAAACGACTTCTCGGATTTGATTCAAATTTCATATTTAAGAGTTTGAACAAATTTGTGGGTGCCACATTCAATGTTTTTCATCTAGCACCAAAACAAGTGACAGTTACCTGATGACATTTTTAGGTTTTTTAGGAATATCTTGAAAAATAAACAATTTATGAAATTTTTTTATTCTTTAACATTGATTTAGAATTGAATTTTAAACAAATTTTGTTTGAACTTTTTTTTGAAATTCTGTCAAAAAAATTTCAAAAAACTAGATATTCTTAAAACACTTTATATTTCTCATAGCGCGCGTTGATAGTTGAATCCGATGGTCGAGGTAGACCATGTGTTTCATTATATGGCTGTCAAACGGAAGGTCCCGGGTTCGAATCCCAGAAGGACCGGTCCATTAGTTTTTTTTTTATTTTACTGGTTTCTATGGTACGGAAAACAATAATAATGATTAAATAATAGTATATTTCATTACCAGTCTGGAAATAAGGATTTTTTCGTGCGCGCGTGACAAATTCTCGTGGGAGGCGAAGCCGAACACGGGAAGTCATGCAAGCACGAAAAATCCATTTCTGGACGTGTAATGAACGATATTTTTTATTATACTTATCTAAAAACAACCCAAAAAAAGGATTATAAGTAATTTTAGGACATTTTATTTTCAAAGTAATTATAATACATCGTAAAAATAGTAGGCAAACACGATTAACATTTCCATAGCAACGACTTGTTTATTATCGGCGATGCTTTAGTTTCTGTCATATTTAGTGCACGGAAAAAAGAATAGGAGATCGGGAAAAGTTTTCCGTGCGCTGTTCTGAAAACGTCACCTTTACGTCATTGCAAAAACAGATGAAAACAAGGTGTTTTCAGATAAGTATAATAAAAATGTAATTTCATACCGGGAGATTTGTTTAAGTGAGTAATAGATCAAAAATCTAAAATAAAACACATTTTTGTCGTAAAATTCGGTTATAATGAGTGGGACAAGGACAGATTTATGCGTATTGCAATAAGTGCGACAGAGACTATTTGAAAATTGCTGGAAACCTTCAAAATGTTTACAAGAAATTTAACTTAATTTCTTTAGGAAAAGTAATTATTGTGATACTATCCGTAAGTATCAGAAAGTCATGTGTTGGGCACATCAGATATTTTAGGAATATCTTCGTTTTTATGTTTTGGATATCATGGCAACTCGATTAAAAATTTTAAATTAATATTTTTCAATTAAAATCGATGAAAATAATGTAGTTTTTGATATCATTCGACGCGCAATAAGTTTCTCATTCCACTGATAAAAAATTTTCTCTAGGCCGAATTGGCGAGCAAGAATTCACAATAATGTTAAATCCCTATGTTCAGGTTTGAAAACGGGCACCCGGTATATTGATATATTGTAATACAATTAAATATTATTAAAAAAACGGCCTAAAATAGAAAACTATCCTGGGGCGAAGCCAGCGGGGGACAGCCAGTAATAAATAAATAAATGTGATTATAATTATATAAAATATAATTTATAACGTATTGAATGAATGTCGACTGCATGTGATTATTGGCTACCCCTTCAGTATTTTCCAAAGATTAAAACTGTATCATGGCATTGTATAAGAAAGTCATGTGTATGACACATCAGATATTTTTAATCAATGAGATGATATTTAATACGAAAATTTTATTTAGAAAACATTAGAATACCAATAATATCAGAAAAGACTCAACATCACATTAATTTGTAGCAACAGAAAAATTAAACCAATCTTATAGATTATCGTTGTTTTCGGCTTCTTGATCCTGCTGTTTCATTTGCTTCTTCTGATGATGTTTTCGGATGTAATTGATCAACTTACTTCCCAAATTCCACTTTTTCTCTTTCAATTTAGCGGAATCAATTTTAAGTGTACGACATTTTGCAATGAATCCCTTCGTTTTGCTAGGACCTGCAGCAATTGGAAATGTCATCCTTTTTTTACAATCATCCCCGCCACCATCTTTCATTTCCTTGCATAGCTGTATAACATCCATCTTGGAGTCATCTGGAACCTCATTCAATTCATCGCTATCCTCATCTGGTAAAGGAATGGTTTCTGGAAAGACTTTGCTTGGAGCTTTGAAAGGTGCTGCTCCCGGTGGTACACAGTCCAGTTCGATAACTTGAAGAAATTGTTCGTTTTTGACGTCTTGTTCTTGTTGTTGTTTGTTTTCGTTTAAGAATTTTGCTAGGATTTGTTTGGAGTTTCGTACTAAATCAGTAAGGCGATTTTTCTTTTCTAGTAAGGGGTGTTTGTTGCATACGTCACTGGAAATGATTTCTTCCGTTTGCAATTGGTCACCGACTCCAATGGATGGAAGACTCTCTTCAGCGTTTTGATTTGATGTAAGGTTTTTACTACTGGAAGCTTCAATTTGTTTCTTCTCCCAAATGTCGCCTACAATATTAATAGCGGCGTCTGTGTAGTTCGGTTTATGTAAGGCTATATCCAAAGCATTTTCTACAACTTCAGATAAAATGTCTGTTACAATCTTTTCACCGCTTATGTCCTCTTTGGAATTTTGTTTTGGTATATCACAATCACCTGTTGCTGAAAAGAGGTAGGTACAGTATAGTGTTTTACATATTTTTTGTTATATTATCACCTAGTACACTTCGCACATCACAAATATCAACGTCTGCAACGGACATTTTGTAGATAAAAGAGCAAAACGTAGAATAGTATATAATGTCAAAAATGTTTGAAATATTTTTTGCAATTGTTTGTGTCATAATGTCATTCGACTAAAATCAATTGTGAATTGAAATTGTAATTTTTGACATAAAAAATTTTAATGTAGATATTATGAGTAAACCAGCAAAACTTTCATAAAGTCCAAATCATGCCATGTCAAAAAAATTGCCTAGTGAGAAAAAAGACCGAAGGAAAGAAAATGACTTCACTAGGTTCTCAACAGTTTCCAATTTAACACGGTCGGACAAGTCATCTTTACAAAATGTAAATTTGTCGCTGGAGGTGGAAATGAATGATAGTGTTAAGGACATAATATCTTCTCCACATAAGTATAAATCAGCTTTACTAGACGTAACGGTATTGAAACAGAAAGATTTCGATTCATTGTATACAATCGAAACCAGCACCCTAACTGGACACGAGGCGAGAAATTTGATTGCCTCACTGGAAATTGAAAAACAATTTAAAAAGAAACTCATAGACAAAATTTTGAAACATAATTTATCAAAAACAACTTTACATAATTTTCTGAAACAAAATTTGAGGTCAGCGGATTACGACAAGATCATGAGGCAAGCAACTGCTAGAAATGGTCGTCGCAAAGGGTCATCCAAATTCAGGACTTCTCGTTCAGCTAACCCTCCAAAATACATTGTAACAGAAGAATGTCTGCACAAATCCAATGATTATTGCAATCAATCAGGTGACCATGAAAGAGTGGAACAAGTTTTTGCTTCACCAAGAACGACGCATAATGATCTCAAGTCACTTTTCACTTGTAAAAATAAAAACAAAAACGACGATTTCAAAGATAAGTTACCTTGCACTTGTCGAAATTGTGCACTGGTTAATGTTTTGCAGGATTCTCAAAAACGTCCATACCTTGATCAAATGTCTTGTGAACCTCAAACTAATAAGAACACTGAAAAACAACAAGTAAAATGTAAAAATGTTTCATTTAAACATGAAGAAAGCCATGCTGAATGTCAATACTATTTTAGATATCTTTCAAATAAAATAAAAGAGTTAGAAAGCAGAGTTGGAAAACAAGAAGAGAAAACGGTAGACAAAAACTATTTTAAAAGAATTATAACCAAACTTGTGAATCATATTAGTAAAATGTCTAGTCCAAGCGTTGATCAAGTTGACGTTGTGAAAAGTAACGACAAATTATACAGAAGTAGTCAATATTGTGGGGTTCGTCAATGTAAATATTGTGTAAATCCTGTCCTGTTAGGTGAAATCAAACCTGAAAAACTAAGCGAAGAAAAGTTGTTCGGTTCCAATGAGTCAAGTGACATCAACTTAACTAAAATTCTACCTCGACGATCCAATGCAGCACGTTTATCATTTTGGAAGTGGGGTGAAGAAGTACTGAAACCCGGTATGGATTTAAAAAATAAAATTCAGTCGTTACTAGAGGAATCTTTAGACACTTTCAAAAAAGATATTAAACCTGAACAAGGAAAAAACAAACCTATGGAAATTCAATGTGATTTGGAGGAACCCATAAAAGTTCAAGATTTGATTAATCCATTAACCAACAAAGATAACCATGTATACGAAAAACCCACGAAATATCCCTCAGATCTTCGTCTAAGTAATTCGGACTCGTCAATTTATGTTAGAGCATATGCCGCAAAAAATGAACCAGAAAGACGAAGTAGAAGAATTCCAAAGATTACCAGACACCGATTTGAGTCTGCGAAAGTTGTACCCCCGTTTCAACAGAAATATGTGAATTGTACTGAAAATTCTGAACTGTCTTTCAAAATTGAATTATCGGATATGAACAAGCACAAGTCCATGAAAGAGAATAATTTGAATGAGGCATGTAAGTATTACTAAAAGCAATTTTTTTTTTAGTCTCCTAATATAAGTAATATATACTAATTTATTACAGTAATGTATAATTTTTTTACAAATCTACATCATTTTCAATAGTAATTTGTATAACTAGCCTTGAAACTAGAGTTTTGCGAGTGCGAGTAGGGTTTGCGAGCAGAGGCCGTAGGCCGAGGCCCGCAACTACAGGTACTCGCAAAACAGTTTCAAGGCGTGTAATACACACTATTTTTTGTGCCGAAGTTTATTTAAATAAATAAAATTTACAAAATATTTGTTTAAATATTTGGTATTAGGGATTTATTTTATATTGGTAACACGCGATACTTAAAATTGACACTGACAGTAGTAGCCGAATGACAGAAATAATAATCCGTTTCTATGGAAAATACAAATTTTCTTTGATTTCAATGATGCCAATGATAAACTAAAAATTCCTAGTTTTTGCCGGTCTAGCCCGGCAAAAAATGAGTTTCCAGCCGATTTATACGAATGCAAAATGACTAATGCCAACCTGAGGCACAAAAATAAATTTATTACTAAAGTGATAAAGTAGCAAACTATTTTATGAAATTAAACAAGTCTGACGTTTAATTTTAATGTACCTAGGTATTTTTTGGAAATGCCTATCTACTTTAGTACTTTTTATTATTATAAGGATACACTTAAACATTTGCATTATAGGCCAGCGAATATGTACAGGAATATCCAAATAAAAATGAACAGGCTTTATCACTTTTTTAATTTTAAAGATGAGAAAAAGTGTATGGGTCATTCATACGGTAGGTATATTATCAGCAAAACAATTGAGCATCAAATAAAAATATATAATGGGTGTCCAATAAGTCTTTCAATCAGGGCGGCTATGGAGTATATTGCTTTTCATTAATAAACACATAACTTAAAATAACTATTTTACGGACTCATTTCAGTCCCTAAAATGGCTCTTTTTGGGACTATTTTTATTTTACGGACTCATTTCAGTCCGGTAACATGGTAATTAAAATCCGAAGTTCACTATTTTTGAGAAATGTTTGCTGTAATGACATTGAGCAAATACATTTAATACCGAATAAAAAATCCGGAAATTTTATTGCACTACAGCAAAAAGTTGTGAACACTTATTTCTTGATAATAAAATAATAAAAAATGGAACTTAATTGTTTCCGAGGTACGGAGGGGTAAGTGTGTACCTAAAATCAGCTATTTTGACGAGAAATTTTTAGAATATTACAGATAATTTCAATTTTAATAGAGTTATAAATAGCGATCAAATAAATTTGTAATCGAGTCATCCATGAACCCGAAATCATATGTAGTTTCTTGAACTGCATTACAATAAAATGTCAGTTGAAAGCTAAAATGGTTCAAGTTAAAGACATGTGGATTTAAATCCATGGATAACTCGATTACAAATTTATTTGATCACTCGATATTAAAGAAGTAGGTATACAGGAGTATCGAAATCTAAGTTTGCGATTAATAAATCCAATTATACAGGGAGATTTGTAACCTATGTAGGAGATTGAAAGGGCAATTGGTGGGGACTAACATAAATATTTTTCCATAATACGTTTTTGACGAAAACCCAATAAAGTTTAAAGTTCTTAATTTTTTTTCACCTATTGAGTACCGCTGAAATTAAATTCAGCAGGCGTGCGTCTATCTAGATATTTTTCCAAATATACCTACATACGCCTTGCTCGTGCAGCATTTTGATCGGCAGTGTCATAAACAATTATCATGCCTATGTATTAATTATTAATGTAATTTACCATTTTAACTCAACTATTAGTTTAATAACAATAACTTCTAACATCAATACAGGATGTTCAAAAAAGGGTAAATCTTTTTAAGGGTATGTAATATGGGTCGAAACAAGTCTAAAAGTCTTAATAAACATAGGTCCGTAAATCTACGGTTACGGAAATATGAGCGATTAAAGCCCGTTTTACAGTTCGCAATTCTCCTTGAAATACGCAATACTCTTGATCAAAGGCATGCGCAGTATAGAAAACGCGTGGAAGTCACTTGCCGTTTCAAGCTCTTGCACAAAATCGGTCCGACTCGATTTTTATTGCAAGTTGCCTGCAATTCTGGGGGAAAATGTGGTAATTTTTTTGTTACCAATCGTGCTTGTTGTTTGTTAACACTCAGGTTTACCAAGTTTAAATTTTTAATGGTTATCACTGATCAGTAGTGGTTTGGTGTGTTGCAACTGTGTTATTTGGCGTATTGTAGAAACTGTGTTAATATATATATCGATTTTTGCAAAAAGATATAGGGTGTTCCATTTAAAAAAATGTTATTTTTTTGAATATCTTAAAAACCAGATGGTCAATTGTTTTTTTGCTTTCACCATTGTAATCAGCGGAAAAAATGCTACTAGTTTGCTAATTTAACCGACTTTGTAGCTCCAATAATAACGAAGTTAGTAATAGTGAGCCACTTCGCGCGAACACCCTGTATATGGTAATTTTGAACAGCAATGTTGAATTCAAACCAAAATAGTGTGATGAGAGATTCTACACAGTCTACAGTGTTTGAAGTGCATTAGGTAGCCAATTTTTGTGAGCAAGTGAAATCAACGACATTCCTTCAACCATACCCAACCAGCGCTTGCATGAAACTGATCTGAAATATTACCACCTGAACACCTCGCTTGCTGCCAAGTGCACTGGGCGTGGCTCAGAAACTGTCTGTCTCATTTCATACTTCATTCAGGTATTATTGTATCATTGTCATCTAGTGCCTACCTAATGCTTTACAAAGATGGTATACTTGCTATAATTCAGCCGTACTACGACAGAACACTGTTGTCAAATTATATTCTTACTTCCACGTACAAGGTTCAATAGTGCAGTACCCGCTCTGTATATGTAAAGTTATCCATCTTGATATTTTTACTCCTATTTATATTAATTTTAAAATTGGTGAATATGGTGATTAATCCAACTGTCCCAGACTCCATCGATAAATTTATAATAAACTTGTGTATTTCAGTTCTGGGAGATTATAATATAAAAATAAATTTTTATACTAAATTTTTTTAAATAATGTGAATTTATAGATATTCTTTTTTCAGGGACAAAGCTGATTAAAGAATACTTTGGAAAATATCAAGATTGCATTATGTCACGTTGCGTGGAATGTGACTGGTTTAAATATTTTTATTTTACCTAAATCACCCTTGTATTAAAATGTTTACGAATACTATATTAGAATTATTATCTCGTTAAAAACCTGTAGGTCTGTTATTATAGAATTATTTTATAAACGTTATTCCCAATGAAAATAAAGAATCATCCTATCATAACTTTTTCGTACATATTTAGTATCTACATAGATATATCTATTTCAAAAGTAAAATTTAAGATCACAAAATATTTGAGGTCGGTTTTTCATTTCACATTAAGTGAATTATAATACAATTTGCACTCTTTTGAACTTAAACTAGGAAGATGTTTTAAAACCTTTTTTCTTTATTTTAGATAAGATGGAATTTTTGAAAACCCTCTCGAATACTAAGGAAGTGGACAAAATCAAATTGTGGCAAAGTATATTGAAGCAAGCCATAGTCAATGGTCAATCAAAATACGATAAAGTTACTATTCAAATTCCAAGATTTAAAGATGAATTTAACAGACCAATTGAGATTCACTATACAATAGCTGAACTGGAAACTTTGCTAACTGGCCGCCATTACAAAAGAACAAAATTAGAGAAATTACAAAAAATGATCGATAGAAAGCATCGGAAATAAAAGAAAATATTTTTGAAATATTTTTTTAATAGTTTATTTGTAACAGTATACAAAATTGTAATTTTTATCACAATGTAGTGACGGATTTTATTAATAATTACAATAATAATAACTCTTTTTACACTCCCCGAAGTTATTAATAAACTTTTTTAATTATCTAGGTACTATAAATTTTAATAGAGAAAATTCGTTCGTAACTACTAAATAATTTATAAAAAGTGGTTAACGGTTTAAAGCTTTGTCAAAATAGTTACACACTAATAAGTGCTTAAAAAAATCTTAAAAGGCCATAATGTAACTTTTGCAAAATAACAGTAATTTTCTGTTTTCATAATATTTTATCTTTTTCGAAGCACCAATATCACGAAAAATTGAGCTTTAAATTACGAAATTACTTTAGTACAAATTCGCATTTCGACTACAATCTAGGCCGGTAAGTTTGATTTATTTCCTCGTCGTTTGCTTAACTGCTTCCAGAATCTTCGGTCTAATTGTTTATCCTATAACAGAATTATTTTAATAACATGACCTTTCATAAGTTACCTACTTGCCTTGAGTCGTCTTGGAGACAACGGTTTTTGGGAAAGAGAAGTTGAGACTTCGTCAGACATGGATCCTTCTTTGCTAAATGTTCTTATTATTCTACCTTCTGGAAATGTTTCATAAATTCTTCGTTCTGCTCTACGTACATTAAAAAAGTCAAAACTGTAAAACAGAATTGTTTGGTTATAAATAGAAGGAAATAAATCAATACAAGATAAATGCAATTATTTAAGGGCAAAAATTGAAAAATCTCATATTGTGTTTGAAATATTTACAACCATACAAATAAATTTTGATCCAGGTTCTTAGAGTAATTGTAATTTTGAAGCTGCTCAATTATTTACGTAACAAATAATTTTAAAAAGCAGATGTGCTTACCGGTATTATCAATTTATTTTGGCATAATACATTTGGCATTGTTTGTTAATACTTTGAATACGATAATTCTATAAAGGGTCAATTTCTTATATCTCGGTTAACTTTAATAGATAAAAATCGTAGTTATTGAAACAATCGTTACTAAGGTCCGGTATTTCAGTGTCAGTTTAAACCAAATTTGGGTAAACTTCGTTTAGAATATAGGCCACTCTGAGTAGAGACAATTGGAATGTCAAATATTTTGTGTAAAATTTAAAATACTTTCCTTTGATTGGCTGTTTTAGATATTTATCCACAACCAGTATATTATTAGGTCATAATTCTACTACTGGGAGACGTCTTATGATATTAATAAAACACATGGGTCTTATAATTAAATATCTAATGTTCTTAAAGTGGATAATATACAACTAAGACACGTATGCAATACAACGTTTTATCCACAACCAGATCAGAAAGTTTTTAAATTCGTATTTTGGAAAAATTTTCTTTGACATTTTGAAGTGACTTTTGTCATTTTATGTAGTTTTAATTTTTAGAAGTATACGTAGTCATGGGTATTAATTATAAAACCCATGTGTTTTAGTAATATCATAGGACGTCTCCTAATAGTAGAATTCTGACCTTATAATATACTGGTTGTTGATAAAAAGTAATTCTACGTAAAATGACAAAAGTCACTTCAAAATATCAAATACAATTTTTCCAAAATATTAATTTAAGAACGTAACTCTCACTCTCTGGTCTGGTTGTGGATAAAACGTTGTATGGCATATATGTCTTAGTTGTATTTGATCCACTTAAGAAACGCTCGAACTTCGTTCTCGCGTTTAAAGGGGCGAATATTTGTTTGAAGTTTGAATAAGTTTTTTTCTAATTCCGTTCCATGCATAAAATTTGGTTAAAAAATGTTTTCATTCATATCTCTGTATTGAAAAGAGATATCGACTTGCGGTTTTCACCAGTTTCTTCGTTTTTTTTATGCTCTTCTTAACTAGTAATAATAATCACATTTAACATTTTTGAGAAAATTACCTAAATCTGCGACTTAGTCATAATCACCTTCTAGCGACCATGAAAAAAATTTAATTAATGATGTCAATTCTTTATTCGAAGCCGTAATAAACACTAAGTATTTCAAACGAGACCAAGTTTTTTGAAAACGGTTAAGCCAAAAAAAAAGTTATTCAAATTTTTTTAAACAAGCCCTTTATTTGACAAGATAGAGAAAAATACCTACTCCAAACAAAAAGTTTTCTAATTTTCGATAAATTACAATACAATTATTTTTGGCATATGTTGATTCTTGATATTTTTTAGAAAAACCGTGTTTGCTATTTTATCGTTAGTGTTACGCCCTCTAGCGGTCGAGTTAGAAACTTAAAAATTATTTCCAGCAATTTCGCTTGGCCACTTTTAGTTTTAGTATAAGTACTTTATTCCAAAAGCTGTGAGATAAACAGTTTCTGAGCTGGCGTCCTCTCTTATTTGGACACCCAGTACATTTAACACGTTAACGGCCATCAGGATTTTGATATATTTGTCCACTGGGCCAAAAATTTTTTTTCATTTATTTAGTGTAATTTTGCCTTAAAATGTTAAAAAACATAATAATAAATCATTTTGGCGAGTTTTTGTACCCAAATTTCCAAAAATTTGAAAGCGGTCCATACGGACCGCCGCGGCCCAGGGGACAAAACTTATATCGTCTGACTGCAGTGGTTCCTAGCGGTTCTTATCAAGTTCGCGCTTATTCGACACTCAACGCATGTCTAAACATTCTTTGAGCCATTTGCTGAGTTTAGTGCAAATACTTATCGTTTTAGTAATCAAGTGTAGGGTATTAAAAATGGCAAAAATTGAAAAATTGTTATGTTTCACCTACTCTACTGGGCCGAGCGGTCCGCTCCATACTATTAAACATAACTTATTCACTGGCCCAGAGACAATAAATACCAAATTTACTACCAGCGGTCCCCAGGGACCGCCACGGCCCAGCAGGAAAATACTTGGGCGGTCCCTAGGGACCGCTCTGGCCGTTCACGTGTTAAGGAAATATTTAACGTAAAAATTTATACTAATGATTTTATAAGTACCCAATTGATTTCGCTTGGGTGTTAAGGTGTATAGGACATGAAGTATACCCTACTTCACAAGTGTCGAAAGTGTATTTGTTTCTGTCTAATAACGTTTTTATGATGACAGTGTTTCTACATCTAACCTATCCCTGATTGTTTAACTCATTTAACCAATAGCAATTACAAGTTTTACATAGTTACTATGTGTTGATAAGCGAATATACCCTTGACGACGTGGTATAACCGTTTTCGTATATTCGCTCCTCCAACAATGAGAATTTTGTCATACACTGTTAAAAGTGCTGTAATCTTACATACATTTTACACCACTTTTAATATTATATTACGGATACATTACGGCACAACAATTGTAATTTTAAAGCATTTTCACCAAATCTTTTCAGAGGCGGATTGACCAGTAAGCAAAAGAAGCTAGCGCTTGGGGCGCCAAAATTTGGGGGGCGCAAAATTTTCTGCAATTTTTTTTTATTATTTAGTTTTAAATAATTATTATTTGATCATATTTCATGAAATAGGTGAAATCTCAAAAAAAGTTTAAAAATATCTCTGCAAGTCTGAAAAGTCGGAATATAGATAGCAGATACGAGTACTTTTATTAGGATATACATACATATACAGGGTTGGGCATATGTGTGGCAACCCCTAATTTCTGAATACCTAAACGTTTTTATTATTATTATTACTCTTAAAGGAAATATTTGTAGTTTTCTTATTCTATTCAGTGACGTACTTTGTTGTTAAAACAGCTGCCCTATTTTTTGTTTCATTAATTTAAATAATTATTATTTTATACTCTTTATTTTATTATTGAATTATTTTCTTTAATATTTAAAAAACCAAAAGTCGCACACCCACCAAACCTTATATCATTGTAATTGTTGAAATATTGTCTATTTGAAAACTTAAAAATATACAGGGTGACCCTTTAAAAAAAGTGCCGATCACTTAATATCTCGAGAAATCAAGTAGCTGCTGGAAAACAAAATACGTCACTGAATAGAGTAAAAAAAGCTACAAATATTTCTTTTAATACCAATAATGATAATACAAAAGTTTAGCCAGAAATCAGGTGTTCCCACACATATGCCCAACTCTGTATAATAACAACAAATTGTTTTATTTTTCATTTAATGTTCTTGTTACAAAAAAGACAAATAATGTCAAGGGGGGGCGCAATATACCCCCTGATCCGCCTCTGATACAAAGTGATATGGAATATACCTACTTGGGAATTAACAAAACGTATTGTAATATTTCGTAAACTTTATAAAAACTACGTATAATCTGTAAAAGTTACATATTAGTTGAAATTATTTACATTTCCAAGTGAATATTTACAATCAAAATTGTTGTTTTACATTAAACTTATTATATTTACAGTTTCTTATAGAATTTTACCCTCAGCTTTGTATTTTTACAAAAGCCGGTTCACAATGAATTTTGTAATGTTACATTTTACTTTTTAACTTTACAGAACTTTTACCGAGACATTTGTATTTTAGCGGTTAGTTCTGTAATGAAGACGCGGTAAGGGTTGCGCCCTTGCGGGAATCCGGGAATGTGGCAATCGGCAGTTAACAAGAGACAGTATACAGTGTGTGGAGAGTGACATCGTTATTTTTTTAATATTTTGTTGTTTTTGTAATATTAATTAAGTGTTTTCTAAGGTGAATATTGATGATGTACCAGTGTAAGATTTGTATGTACCAAATTGACAGCGTTCAATTCATCCAGAGATATTTCCTAAAAATTCTTCCTTCTGATGGGATCGGATTAAGGGAAGTGCACAAGGAACGACGAAGAAAGTTATAACTTTAATTCAAAGACTGAGTCAATAAAGAAATATTCGATTATTTAAATATCACATTATCAGTTTAAAATAGTTTAGATTGATATTCAGTATGGATATAACGTGTTACTGGGAAGGCGCCGTCACATGAAACGAAAAGTCCAAATTGGCATGTCAGCTAATTGCAAATACATTACTGACGGCCTCTTTGTGTAATAATTTTAATGACTAAAATTTAATTTTTTTGTCACCTTTTTGTTTCTTTAATTTGACCATTAGGATTATCTTGTTTTACTGTTGCCTAAGTCACTAATTTAGTCAAAGTACAAGAACGAGCATTTTCGATGGGACTGCATAGTATTTTGGGTTTCTATTGATATTCAAAAAAAATTGCATAAAATTTTCTGCAATCCCATAGAAAACGCTCCATTCCCTGTAGGTACTTATTTTTTTTTAATGTTTACAAATATTTTTTGTTTTCTCTTATATTTATAAACAGAATATTTAGTAACTTAAAAATGTATCCTAGTTTTGTTTTAATTTTTCATGGTTTGTAGTTTTTTACTCTCTTTTATTGTTGCGTTTTTCTTTACTTTGATGTAATGTTGCATACTCTGTTTTTATATTTTTATTATTTAAGGTTTCTACAAATGTGTTGGCCACGATACTAAGTATCATGGTAATGCCGTTCCTTAGATTGTAAGTTTTTTTCAGTGGGTAGTAAGATTCTCCTTACAGATTTTCAAAGAGTATTTTTTCAATTATTGTTGCATGTTTACAGTTTTATTCAACTTGTTTTTTAACTTTTGTGCAGTATTAAAAGTTTCAAATATACAGGGTGATCAGTAATTGCCGCACTCGGAGCATATTGTGATAAACTTTACGTTTCAAGAATGACTATTTTTTTTACCGCAGTGCTGTAAGTCCTTTCTTTACAAAGATATGACCACTTTTGTGAAAATAAAAGTGTCAATACTGCATTGAACATGTGAATAGGTTCGACGAGAAAAAAAAAAGAAAAACGTTCAATATTTTGTGATGCGAGAACTTGTCAAACTAATTTAGTACTGTCAATTTTATTAAAAAACAGAAACAACAATTGAAATTCATTATTAATATTTTCATGGCAATAGAAGGTTATTTTAGTTTATCCCAAGGGGAGCTTGAGAGGTTGCCAAACTTCAAATTTCTCTCAAATTTAGGTATTTTGTTAAATTTAAACATTTTCAATTTCTTTGTATTAGAGGTTTTGTGAAAAAAATTGAACAAATCATATTGCATTTTATCCAGAGATTATAGTAGCATGAATTATTCACTCATTTTTGTCTTGGTTATGAAAATAATTAGCTTGTAACTTAGATGAGGGAAACTCTATAACTCGGAAACTAACCATCAGATTTAATTTTTCTTTGCAGATTATCCTTAGTTTTAATGTGCTCTATAACGCCCTGTATTCGGAGTGCGCCAATTAATGATCACCCTGTATAAATGTTTTTTAACTAATTAACTTATTAATATCCCTCTGCTTGATTCCTTTGACGAAAAAAAAGTATTGTCTTGTTAATTTTTCACATCAATTTGTAATTATATAGAATAATAGTAATTTGTATAACTAGCCTTGAAACTAGAGTTTTGCGAGTGCGAGTAGGGTTTGCGAGCAGAGGCCGTAGGCCGAGGCCCGCAACTACGAGTACTCGCAAAACAGTTTCAAGGCGTGTAATACACGCACTATTTTTTGTGCCGAAGTTTATTTAAATAAATAAAATTTACAAAATATTTGTTTAAATATTTGGTATTAGGGATATTTTTTATATTGGTAACACGCGATACTTAAAATTGACACTGACAGTAGTAGCCGAATGACAGAAATAATAATCCGTTTCTATGGAAAATACAAATTTTCTTTATGATTTCAATGATGCCAATCGATAAACTAAAAATTCCTAGTTTTTGCCGGTCTAGCCCGGCAAAACATGAGTTTCCAGCCGATTTATACGAATGCAAAATGACTAATGCCAACCTGAGGCACAAAAAAAATATTCATATTGCTTTAACAGTTAAAAAATATAATCATATACGACTGGTTTCCATTGAAAAATATTGCTTTAATATAACATTGGTTACAACACAAGCAAAGATTTTCAACGGAAACTTCACAAATAATAGATATTTTTATTGTTAAAGCAATAAGGGTATATTTTTATTCTGTAAAATTACATACAGATCTGAAAAATTTATAAAATGTTACATGGTACTCGTTGTAAATATTACAGTGTAACTTGTAAAAAATACATAACATCTTGTAAGAAAAATACATGTTATGTTGTGAAATTACAGAACCGCCATGATATTTTTTAACCAGTCCGTTATGTAAATATTACAATGCAGCATGTAATTAATTACAATTGTTTGTGTAAAATTTACAGTGCGCTCTGGTTATAAAACGCCATGACGGATCTGTAATTTCCATGTAAAATTTTTATCAGTGTAGTAACATTTCTTTGATGTTTATTAATAAACGTCAGCAAAACAATTTGTTAGGAAACGAAAATAATCGTTATACTAACCTCGTCCCTCGACGTATATCCTTAAAACACAGAATACGTCTAGTGACTCGGAAGTATAATCGATTATTTTCTATGCTTTTGTGATATTACTACTGAATATACCTATTATTTGTTAATTTGTTACACCCTCGTCGACGTCGTAAATTTTGGTAATTTTCTCAAAAATGTTAAATGCTATGGTATTATTATTACTAGCCTCTTGTATAATATCCAAAACTCGTGCTTCAAACAGGCATATTTATTGCACTAGATACAAAAATAACTATGAATAGGTACTATTACGTTATTAAAAAGTCAATTTTTAATTATTCTGTAGTTAAATTTGTAAGTTATTTGTTTAGTTCGTAGATGCAATTAAATTTGTGCTTTCATATCCTCATTAGAAGTAATTGAGAACAGCATTAACTCTATGAACCTATAGACAAAAAGTTTTTCTGTCCTTACATTTTTATACTTTTACTTCTTGGTATTCTTTCAATATTTACAAATTTGGCTGTTGGCTTGAACCGATTGAAGAAATAAATGCCGTTTTCTTCTTCGCTTTCTGCAGCCTCGATAATATGTCGGTAGCTTTCCGACCGATGAATCTTCGTCACTGCTTCCGAAGTAATATTTATCGATTGAATCGACCCCGCCATAGTCTCTACTTCGTTTTTTCCTACAGCAGTCAAACATGTGTCAGCAACACCTCCAATTTCGTTGCCCTACCCATAATGGAATTCAATTTGGTTGTAGTCTTACCAATTGCTCTAACCAACTGCATTTTTTATATTTACCTGTTCTGGTGACACAGACGGTTCAGTAAGTGAACCAGCTGAAGAAGTAGAAGTACTTTCGGAAAAGTCTTCTTCAATCAACGGTTCTAAGGTTCGACGTGGTAAAAGGCCTCGCATTATAGCTCCTGTTATTGGTGGTGTCATCAGTAATTCGTCCATCATTAACTCGGTATCGTCACCGTTTTCAGACGATATAGAACCATCGTTTGGCTGCAGTATAATTTTTATTTAATAATAACCTATTCTTATTATACATTTGATAAACATGCAGTGCTAACGATAAATGCGTTTGGGTCATGCAAGAATTTCTATTTTGGGTTCTAACCGATTGCTTGCCCTCGTAATTAAGGGATGTTAAAGGATCATCCAAATCTCCTCCGCTTGTAGGAGTACCCCAAATTTCTTCACCAGATGTAGCAGACCTTTCGTCTTCTTGAATGTCTTCTCCATTAACCGGATTTTCAGGAGGTTTCACATATCTAAAATTTTGTTTTTGATATAAAATTTGAAACAGAATATAATATTTTGTTATTATTTACCTGTCAAACAATCCGCCACCACTTCTATAATCTTCACCGAATCTTTCAAAAAATGACATTTTCTCAGCTACGAAATTTCCCGCACGAGCCGTCCAATTCCTAATAGAAGAATGATTGAAAGCTTCATTATCGATGCCATGTTTTTCAGTAGATTCGTCTTCACTTTCCGATGAAATATGATTTTCCCAGTTTTCTTCTTGTTCTTCTGATCCAACGCGTTCTAAACTAGAAAGAGTACCAAATCGACGCAGTGTTGCTACGGAACTACTTAAAGAATGGTAAGGGTGTTCTTCAGTTTGAGGAGAATCATCCGGAGAAACGTCTACTTCGTTAAATGTCTAAAAGTAGGCAAAATAATTAGGAGTATTAACTTTTTGTATAACAATGAAAAATACTTCTATTTTCGTTGTTCGGCAGTAACATTCATCCTTATTTCTAATGTTTGTATCATTGCTCTTTTTTAAGCATTCGGGTGTGGGTGGAACTACAGATATTTTAGGAACAGGTGGCACGGTAAAAGGATCAATTTTTACTAAACTAGCTGCTGGACTTGCTGCACATAAACCAAAAAAGAGCAGACGCCAGTCGTCCTCATCCTGTTTCGTATCCAGATTGTTTCGACTATCACCAATACAATCTCGAAAGTCTTGAGCGTTTCCATTTGGAATCATACAGTTTTTGTGGCATTGTCGACAAACTTGTACTTTTTCTGGTACCAACGGACTGGATCTCACAGTAACCTAAAGCATTGTATTTTAGATAGATAATATAAATTTACGAGTGGAATATTATTGCTTACTTGACTTCCCGTTGTAGTACTTTTACTTGGACTTAGGTCGTTATCTGAGAGTAGTAATTCTTCGCATCTACTTTCATTTCTTTTTGCATCTATGGGATACATGATATTGCCTTCGCTGTCAACTAGATGTAATTCCTGTGAACGTTTCCTTAACATTTCCTCAGTCCATTCTTCAGTCAAGGGTTCCATTTCTGGTTGATCAACCACATCCCCTTGAAATTGAGTTTTCATCCAATTTTCTAAATGTTTAGCAACAGATTTGCTATTAAAATTATTTTTGCTCAACTGATTACACTTATGTTCTATCAGGGCATCTATTTGTCTTTGAACCTCTTTATTTTCATTTTGATTTTGATTTAGGTTTTGCGGCGTCTGAAAACACGGTCTCTATTAATTCCATACTTTTGTAGTTTTGTTTTTGGTTTGTCGAAAAACTCAAAGAAATTAAAAAGAAATCAAATTATTGGCTAAAAGGATATTAAAAAGCAAAGTGTAATAACTAAAATGTTTATTTGCAAATATATATTGTATAAATTACATTTTTCCTTTTCTAACAATATAAATTATCTAAACTGAAACTATATTTTTTATATTAGTCTAATTAAATATTTCTCTTTTTTTTTCAATTTAGTTCTAAAAAAGGTACTTATATGAAATAGGCAGTAAATTGGTACAAGTGCTTTGGCAAAAGAAAACACTGATGGCACATTATTTTTATGGATTGTTCAAACAACAGTCAAGGAATATTAATTAATTATTCCAAATATTTCAATTTTTCTAATTTAACAAATATATTTATTGCCTTCTATAGATATAAAACTACAGAAGGCAACAAATTCACTCCGATTGACAGCTATTATTCGAAATTCTATCGGTATTAAACAACGTTAAATCGTAATCAAAATTACTCATATCCCACGTATCTTCCTCAAATTGAAGAAAGTCTAAATCCTCCGAATTAAGTCCATCAGTGTCAGGGAATACCTCGGAAGAGGGGGTCAGAATAGCAGAAGGCGAAGGCGGCTCACCCGGTTTAGGCAATAAACTAATTTCAGATGTAAAGTGCGAGGTAAAAGCTTGAGACAGATCAGAATCAGAAGAGGAATGTAAGGAGATGTTTGCAATAGGAGTTTCAAGGGTTTCTGTTAGGGACATTTCCATTAAAGGGCTTTGCATTTGACTAGGTTTTTGTGCCGGTATGCATGGATTAACTACAGATTCGCTGTATTGACCTCTAGTTTGACGCACCTGACGACGATAAGTGAGCGATTCTGCTGACTGAAGTGTGGCAACAGAGGAAGTTATTGGAGCATCAGGTGACTCTAACGGACTGCTAAATGAACTGCCATCCATGCCTGAATTTACTTGGAAGCTGCATGTGCAACAACAACTCTATCAGTACTAAGATATATCCATAAAGAACAACACATTATTAAGAGATTAGCATTTCATGTTTTTATTCGTTTCCATTAGTATTAATTTTATAAGTTGTACCGAATCTGAAAATTGAGTAGGTATTGAACAAATCTAGTCTTACGAATAGAGTTTCAAATTTAAGCACACATAAAAGTGATCTGTCTGATTTTAGCAGTTACAGATGTATTATGTTACTTACTATAGGTACAATCTTATAGCGATCAGTATTGATGTATTATTAAATGAATAGGATAGTAAAATAAATTATCTATTTTTTTTTAATTACAGAAACGGTAGGAGAGTTATGATTTTATTTAAAATATTTAAGAAGGAATAAGATAACACCAACAGAAGTGGCGATAATAAAAGCACAAACAAACAGTTACATGTACCTATGTACACTGTATAGTTATTAAAATCGACATAGAGGTATCATAAGAATTAAGAAATTGCATTGCATTATTTTCATTCCATAGGTACAAAAAGTCACATTTTCTCTTTATCCCAGTGGTTTTCCATAAACTTGTAAAATACAATGCATTCACCGTGAATGACGCTGTACCTATATTAGTGTAAGTTGAACCACATTGTAAATTTTCTTAATTTTCGAATACCAGGCTTGTATACAAGGTGTTACAAGAAAATACATGTATAGTGTATCGAACTATGAAAACAGTTCATATTAAAATGGGTCCAAAAGCACATCGTTCATTTTTCACTCTGACATTATACTGCATAAGTCTTCAAAATTCGGAAATTTTACTCAGGACTGGTTATATTAGAGCGAATAAAATTATAAAATGAAATGTGGTTTAAATTTGTAAACATAAATAGTAGTCGTGTAAGGGTTAATTACTTGCTACTGTCATATCCATTTAATATTTTAAAAGCAGTGTTAATCCCTTAATTTGTTAACTGTTGATTCTTTATGGATTTCTAATCTACAAGTACTAATATTCTAGGTAACAAGTCTATAATGTAAATATATATAAACAATAAGTTACTGAGTATCATAAATATCAACGACCTAAATAAAATAATGATATAAATTTTAAAATGTGATGCAGTACGAAAGTATATACATAATAAATATTGAAATAACTAACAACTGTCGATGTAAAAGGAGATAAACAATAACATAGCGTTTATAAAAAAATTTCGTTCGAGAACATGTGTGAATTCTAATTTGTGAAATAAATAATTAGGTACCTATTAGGTACTTTAATTTAACTTCGGTCAGTTGCATAATCAAAATAAAAGTCGACTTTACTTAAATGACGTTTAGAACTGATCTTTTCACCTTTGATTAACTAGTACCTATACAAAGTAGTATACCCGTAGGTATACAACTGCTTTCTCGCAATTTGAGTGGCTCTGACTGGTTCGAAACTGCTCTACGAACAAAGCTAATATAAATGGCAATTTTGGATCTATTTGTTTCTGACTTTTTTTGTAGAAATATTATATCATAACAACTTTTAATGCTCTACATAATTTCATAGAAAACATGTTTTTTACATATTTTGTTTTTGAAATATATTTATCAGGTCTGCTTATCGTCACATAAAAAGTTAAGGACGATTTCAATTTTCAAACTTTTTCAAATTTTCAAATGTCTTGCTTGATTGGAATTATTTTTTGACTTAAATATGCATAAGCAACAATTGTGGGAACTCAAATTTCGTTTTCAAATGACAAGGTTGGAATATTCTCTAAGTAACGGTTCAATCTAACTAAAAGAAATAATTTTTCAATTATATTAGAATGGTTTAAAATTTCAATCAATTTAGTCGCCATTGATATTTGAAGATACTCAATGAAACAGCTATAAAATTGTTAAACTATCAACTACAAACTATTTCTACAAAAAGAAAGTGCTAAAACTTACATCTGCCTTTGGAGTAAATTTTGCCAAACGGCTTTCAGCTCAGCAGTAGGTGCTCTTAGTACTACTGTTCGCTTATTGGAGTTTTTCCTAGGAGTTCTCGTTAAATCGGGACCACAATGTACTGTTGGGCTCTTAGCTAGTCGACCTTCCGGTGATATTGTCATTCTAAATTCCGTTTCTAGAACATAACCATTACCAACAATTTTAAAAAATTATTTATGAAATACGTATATGCACCTTTTTTTCTAATATTAAAGAATAAATCTGTTATATGTGTTAATGGTAAAGGATCTTCAATAATAAACAAAACTCGGTCCCGAGACACTTTGGCAAATATCATCAAATCACTAAACAATAGAGTCCAGTATTGGCGAACATTTCGACCTTCAACTCGACCAAGATCTCCGCCAAAAATCCATTGTCTTCCTGGTTTATTTAATACGAAAGGCTAAAAATTTGACTGTGTTGTGAAAGAATGGATAAATTACAACAATTAGTAAAAATTACTTTGCATTTGGTAAATACTAATCGATTTTCTAAATCTTGAACTGTTAACAAAGGTCTCCCTTCGCCCATTGGTTCCATTAACCCGGCTTCGGAAGTTATTTCTCTATAAGTTATCTGAAAACAAAACCCTCATAGACATACAAATTTACCTTATACTGGTTTTGGTTTCAATTACCTGTAAGTCGTGCACAACTTGGTTTATCACAGCATAGTCTTCATGTTTGGGTTTTGTATTACTTTGTATATTAATTAGTAATTTAAGTACTTCTCTATAATGTTCTAGGGGTTTGTGAATGAAGGTGGTTAGGTCCGGTCTTCTTCTAGGTATTGCTGGTGCTTGTATAAATCTAACAAATTCAGAATTGCAATTTTTTGTTTTGTTCACTAAAATGCAGTCAGCCTTTTTGATTCCCGAGCAATATCTTTTGTAAGCTGATGTTATTTCGTGTAATTTCATGTGATACGTGCGGGCCAGAAGATGAATCATAATATCACCATCGTCCTGTACGAGATGATCCAAAATGTCTTCAGTTAATCGAAGAATCTACAAAAAATTAATACGACATGCATAAAGATACTGAAGGCACTACACGTAATGATAAATCTTTTTCTGTTCTTATACCGGGATATTTTTTTAACTCTGAACATATTTCCTATGTTCAATTTTAAAAAGCTATGCAACCAATTATACCACACACCTGATTTAATTTTATATAATTAAATTTTTAATAATCGGGATAAGTGACTGAAAAAACGTATTATGCTCCGATTGGCATGGTATAATATGCATTATGTGTATTTTTTCTTCAGTTAAATACATGTTTTTGATTTATTTTATCACAATAATAATTCAAACAACTTGACATTTATTTTTTTTACTTGTCATTGTCAAGTACCTAGCTATTTTCACGTAAAATTGGTTACTTGATTACTTAAATAAATGCATTGAGATGTTTTTTCAAACTGAACATAGGGACTATTGGGGACTATGTTCAAAGTTAAAAAAATGTCCCGGTATACCTAACCTATATAAAATGGTACACAAATTTAATGTCGTAGGGTCAAATTTTGGAAAAAATGTTTTGAAATATATCTCATTTAAAACCATTCAACGTAAAAATGATCGATTTTAAGGATATTTGATTTAATTGAACTAATGAATAAATTTGGGTAAATTTGGCAAATGCGTACCGAAGCGATTTTTAAAAATTTTGGATTTACCGTATTAATTAAGATCCCCAGATTTCTAATATGCTAAAAATAAGCGGCGGTCTCCAATGTTTCCAAAGTTATGGCAGTTTGAAAACTTGAAACATCCATTGTTCGGATATGTAAATTAAGCACTTTTATCAACTTTTATTCACTAAAAATGCACTTACTAAGTAATAAGTAGATACCTATTGCACGAATTATTATTGATGAATTAATCATTATTTTTAGCATTTTCCTAATCAGGAGATCCTAATTAACAAGGTAAATTAAAAATTCTTCCAAAATCGCTCGGGTACATATTCGCCAAATTTTCTTAAATTTATAAGTATTCCTCACTTTGACAAATAAATCGATGGATTTAAATAAATGGATTTTCATACCATGTATGAGGTACAAATGTTGAATATTTCTTTGTGGTAATAGCTGGCCGAAGCGTAGTTGAGTTTTGCAAGCGAAGACTCCAGAGAGATCACTTTTGCTACGAGGTGTACATATTATTTTTTCTCGAATCATATTTAATTAATTATTTTATTGCCTACTTGTATTACTGACTTTTTGAAAGAAATACTAATATTTATTAATTAAAAAATGATACTTAATTGTTTTGTAGATGCTCTCTCCATGAATAGTGTAATATTTAACATTGGCGCATTCACCAAAAATTTAACTAACCTGAACCCAGTTTTACACTAAATCTTAAATTTGAAATCAGATTCTAATTAATAAATATGTATAACATTTACTGAAACTATGATATCAGTTGATAGATATTATTACTGAATAGATAAAATAAGCCTAAAAAATATTTGTTTTTAAGCCTTCGACTGTGTGGTGGGGTATGGTATACCCCAAAGGTAGGTACTGTTTACTGTTGCCAATTTTAAGAAATTAGTGATATCTTATTGTAGAGGACAGTAGCTGTTCAGTTTGCATTGGTTTATATTCTAGTGATTGATAGATTAATATTCATTGAAGTGTTGACAAGTTAGGGCCATTCAGAACCGCTCTGGGTATCATATACCCCACCACACAGTTGGTGTTATAAAAAATAGCACGGTGAATACAAAAGCATGTCTTACACATCTTATGAAAAAGAACTAGAGGGCCTTTTACGTCTCTGTATGTAAGTTGTATGAAAGTTCTTCGGATAGCGAGTTGAATGGCAATGCTAACATCGAGGAGGCACGAATTTGCACTGAAAACTCGTTAGCAGAAAATAAATCAGAAGAAAATTAATTACAAGAAGATGAATTGCATGAACCTGATGACAATATTTATTTTCGTGATAAAAATTTGTATGGAACCTGCCAATTTTTCATGTTCAAATTGCTCTTCGTTTGATCCTCCCTAACTTTTTGGTTTTGAAATTTCTTTCTATTCTGTTTTCTGTGTTTTCTTTTATTGTATAATCTTGTTATTTGATTAACAACATTTAATGAGAATTTAGATTTAATTATGTATTTTAATATTTGAATACAAAAAAAAACTTTCTGAAAATGCGAGATATTATTTAGGTATTTACAAATTTTCATCTATATTTGTTTTATGTCTATCGACAAAAGTTAGCACATGTATTATTGCTTTACTACACAATAGTATCATGTAAATAATTGAATGATATCAAGAATCAGTAAACGTATTATGTATATACTGATATTTTTTATATGGGTATGTCATACCCCACCACACAGTTCTAGTGAGTTTTCGGCTCCACACAGTCGAAGGGTTAAATTTATTATGAGTTTAGGTAGATGTGTAAGTAGCATGATTAAATAGGTATCCATACAACAAGTGCATAAACTAGTACTTCTGCCATGGATGAGAGATTGAATCGTATGAGCCATGAATAAAAATAATCACTTTGTAATTTCTATGTTACATATACAGGGTGATTTGTTACATATGGAGGAGACTGAAAGGGCAATTAGTGGGGAGTAACATAAACATTTTTGCATAATAAATTTTAGACGAAGACCCAATAAAACAAAAATTACAGTAGTTTAAAGTTTTTCTTAATCTATTGAGTAGCGCTGAAATTAAATTCAGAACGCGTTCGTCTATCTGAAAATCTTTCTATACACCTTGCTCGTGCAGCATGTCCATGTAGGTATTCATTATTAGTGTAATTCACCATTTTTTCTTAATTAATAATTTAATAACAATAACTAATAAATAACAACATTAACTCAAAAAAACTGATATTACATATTGCAATTTACTGAAATGTCAGTTTGACACTTACTTAGATTTCAACGGCAACTTACACTGTATTCCAGCGACTCTCAACAATAGAAAATTTAGGAGATTAAAAGGGAAAATTACGAAGGAGTAATTTTGATTTTACAACTTTCTTATAGTTTCTTGAAATTAATAATAGTTCAATAAGTTCAGATATCCCTAATATAAAATTTAAAACATAAATTACACCTGTTATTTTCTTGGAAATGCTAGTAATTCATCTAACTTTGCATTAATGTATCTTCATAATTATTGAGCTTTTGTGAAAAGTTTATTGATAAAACTAGTTTATTTTGAGCCCTCTATCTACTTTTTATTTTCTTCCATGTGTTACAAATCAGTATTTTCTTATTGTTATTGATGACATTAAAAAAGCAATTTTTTTGACAAAAGTATCAGACCCTTTGTAAGAAAATCAGTTTTTTCGTGTTCATAATTTTAAATTCGTTTTTACAATAAACTAGGTACACAGTATGGAAAATAATAGTAAGAACTCAATAAAGAAGATGGTGTATGAAACTTATGCAGGTAAGTATACCTATGTAATTTATCCTTTTTATATTCTTGTAATTTCATAACCCTATATTAATGTTTAAACTGATGAAGCCCGATTTCACATACGTGGATTACAACTCATAATCATTTTCTGATTAATTTAAATTTTACGATCAATCGCTAATTTATATTAAGTTTCAGCCAATAAGAACGTGCTATTCTCTGATTAAACATTTATATGACGTTTGTGGAATCGGGATAAAACTTTAAAAATCGATTAACACTTTTTTACATACCTCTTCTGAATTTTGAAACAAAATTCGATGTTCGGATGATGTAATTAAATCTCTTCGTTCTGCAAGAGCTGATACAAATCGAGTTACAGCAAATTGCATTCCAGTAGCAAACTGCTGTTCTTTGCTTATTAATTGATACATTGACTTTTTTCTATTTTCTTCTGGATTATTAGTTTGCTTCTAAAAACATTAAAATAATTGCAGATTCTCTTCTCTGTCAGAAGACTACGTAATATTATATCATTCGGAAGGGAGAAGGTGAATAAAAATGGGTAAAAATAATAAAAATAAATGAAAAAATGAAAAATATATTTGTACGTAACGTAAATAATATTCAACAAAAAAAAAGAAAATAGTAATGACAATAAATAGTTGTTCGATTATTAGAGAAATAAAAAACAATGGGAGAAAATTAATAATAATAACCAACTAATACGAGTAAATAACATAAACTACTTAAAACTAAACATACTTAAATTAAAGAATTTGGTTTTGTTCAATTACTGGCCATAAGTTATGAATGTCATATTAAAAAATAAGTTAACAACACCTAAATAAACTAAATTTTCTTAGACAATAACTCCGCTACCAACCTCTGCACTAAATGTAACCTGAGGTAATTGTAGTTTTCTTCTATTATAATCTGCAGATGTTGTGTTTGTCGAACACACAGTAGACGGACGGCGCTGGGGAGGCAAACTTTGGGCTACTGGAAGAGCAGTGGTACTACCTGTACTCACGGTGGAAACTAAACGCTGTACACTTGGCACTGAACCATTCCTTGATGGATTCCTCCTAAATATTTCTAGTGTTAATTGACTTCCATAAGATCTGTAAAGACATAAAATCAATATTGTACCGAAATATTAATGAAAAACATATGAACACGATGGACCTTACAAAATAGAAGTCAGTCCTATAGTTTACCCTCGAGTTTACCTACAGTATATTTTTAGGACAGTTTTTGTAAAATCTGATGCAATGTAAATTAAATAACTGAAAGTGAAGTTCCAAATTTGCAATACAACATTGGTTGCCCATGAAACCGTTAAGAGAGGTTTTAGATGGTTTTTCCATCCCTTAGAAAATAACAGTAGAAAAAAATATAACGAAAAGTAATTTTTTCAATTCTGTATAATATAGAGAGTAATGACTGAGTTAGCTATAATCTGACGGTATTATAAAAGAATAATGGTTATTGCCATACTTGTGGGAGATATTCATTATTTTTGCTATACCTACCTTAATAGGAAAATGAAGTTTTGTAAAAAAAATATCAACAAATACTTAAATAAAATATTAAAATGCACATTCTAAATATAAACTGCGGCAATCAAAAATGTAGATTGAACTGAACAAATGTAAAATGAATATAAAAGGCGTATATTTCTCTTTTTCTACATTATGAAATTTTGATCAACGAATTCCCGCTATATTTTAGGAGAATTTTTTTTGATAAGTTTTATGTTTACGTCGCAAAACTAGCTGAGCACAGTTTTCTTGCCACACTGTCAATGTGACATGCCCAAAAACAATTCTTGATCAAAACAACCCCGACCAATTTTGTTCTGGGAGTCTGCTTCACGGATTCACCACGTAATCTGACCAACAGGTTGGAAGGCTTCTTTATTTAAACCTCTTGTGGTAAATAATCATACGACATATACATATCTTGGAATGGTTCAAGAGTAGTTCGTTATGGTCGCACCCACTATCGCCTCCATTATCTTATTTGGCAGTAAACCCAGATCTTCCGTATTTGATGCATATATTATGATTGACGTATCATCGGCCAATTACTAAGTACAGGGTGTTGAAAATCATCACACTCGGCATTTTTAGGACGATTTATGTTTAGTTTTGGTTATATTCGGGCCAGTAAGGAATGTCGGCAGGCAAAGGACATATTATAGCAAAAAAAAATTCTCATAAACAGTTGGGTTAAAACAAATCTAACAAATATAATAGTCCAAGAGGCGGCTGCAAAAAGTTAGTCGTCATAAGGTGGACGAACGAAATAGGAATGATAGTTTAGACCTTTAAAGAACGCTAAGGTTGCCTGCGAAAATCCTACCGAAACAAGGTTAAAAAAATAATTTTTAAAAAACTTTTTACAAAATTTTAATTCCCTCTAAAAAGATATTTAAAAAAAAGTTACCCACCGATAAGTACGCCACTGAACAATATTATTTTTATTATAATACCAACAGATTATAGTTCATTTAAAAACTTATTAACCCACCAAATTTCAGATTTCTCTTAATCTAAAATTCTATAGTTCTTATACTCGTATATAAAAATTATTTTCAAAGCAGAAATTTTCGTTTACTGAGATACTAGTTGATGATTCTTTCTTTTCATTTTTTATGACACCGAACAATATTGTTTTTATTATACAAGGTCTTTTTGAAAATGGTGGTAAATGTAGCCCCACAATTTATCTTTAGCATTAGCATGGCGTGTCACCACATTATAAGGTCAGCAGTATACTTAATCTCAAATCATTCTTTTTTCTGTGACTATTTCTTCAAAAATCAGTTTTTTCAAGATTACGAATTAAATTTTTCAAGTATTATTGCAAGTATATGTAATTCTGTTAACAGATTTATTATAAAAAATCGAATGTAGGTATTGCTATAGGAAATAAACTTCATAGAGCAATACTTAAAAAATCTGAAAAGGTCTCGTAATAAATAAACGTAAAGAGTAGATTAGTAATATAAACTGAGACCTTCTGGTTCACTAAATGCATTATTATTAAAATTAAGTACAGTTGAAAAAGATGCAGACTTACCTAATTAAGTTCAAGATATCTATCTCGGGCATCATGACGACATTATGCTTATCAACAAAAATAAGATAATCCCCTGGCAAAATTCCAGCCTTTTCAGCTGGCAATCCTTTTTCCACCCTTTCTATTCTCGGTGGATGTGTCCAAACAACGGAAAAACCAAAACCAGACTTTGGTGGTCGTGTTAACTTTTTCGTATGTGTGAACGGTGTCCGACCATTTTTGTTGCCAGTTGCCTTTCGCTGGGTGGCTGCTGGTATAGCCTCAGGTCCTTCAGTCGGGTCTAATTCCAAATATCTAAGGAACAAATTTTCGTCTGCAAATTTCTGCTGTTCACTTAAGATTGCCTTGTTGGTTGTTTTCTTTAGATCATTGTCGAGATCTTCAAGACATATCATCTCTTCCATACTGGACTGACTCTCGCACATTGTTAATGGGACTTTGCTAGGGTCTGGGTGAAGATCTAGTGTTATCGGAACATTTTGAATACGGCCTGTTGACTGAGGTAGGAGGCGATATAAACCGCTAATGCTCTGAAAATAGAATATTAACATAAATCAATATTTAAATTGAAAAAAAACTCGCGTTTAATCTGATGTAATTTAAATCAAACAGCTCAAAGCGAAGGTGCCAAATTTACGTAGGTACACACCCGTTGCTGGTTGCAGTTTATAGTTGAAAGATGGCACGTAACGAAGACTAACGGTTTTATGTATGCAAAATTTGCTGTTTTATTTGAATTGCATCATACTGTGTGCAACTAGCGCAAATTTCATTGAACTAAAACTGAAAGTACCTACACCCTATACACTAGGGTGGCAGTTGTTCTGGCGATGTCGGATTTTTTTCATCCCCCCCCCCTAAAATCAATCATGGTATTATAAAAAAAATTTGGGTAAAATTCGGAAGAATTTGGATAATATTAACATGTGCCCCAGAGCGGTTGATATTTTAAGTGGAAAAATATATGTATTTTTGCATGTTTTACTTGAATATTTCTAACTTTTATAAAAATGGTCGGAAACATCTGAAACTTGGTAGAGTTTTAATACATGATGGAAGTTACAACAGCTAATTTTTTCAAATTTCAAGGTTCGAAATATTCAAGTAAAACATGCAAAAAATACATGTATTTTCCCATTTAAAATTTTAACCGCTCTGGAGCACGTGTTAATATTATCCAAATCCGTCCAAATTTTACCCATTTTTTTTATAATATCTTGATTGATTTTAGAGGGGGAGATGATAAAAAATCCGATATCGCCAAAATAACTACCACCCTACTATACACCACTATTTTTGCAAGCAACTCTAATTTCATCTTACAGAGGTATTCTTTATTATTTAGTAGTATTAATTGTAGTCATTATAAAAGAATATAACATCCCAGTAGGCTGTGAAACTTAATAAATTTAAAATAACTCGGAATCACAAAGAGAAAACTTTTAATGTAAATGCCAATCTGACCAATGGATACTAGTGATATTTAAATGATATTCATTGATTCACTACTGATTGTGAGAGGTGGCAAATCCTAATACATGAAAAATGCACAGGCACCTTTGATATCAGTTTCTTTTATAATTACCCTGCATATTTTAAAATTTTCGCTAGTACTCAATAAATATAGAGTACATATAATTTACAATAATTATAAACACTGTACTAAGTATAGCTAAGTTAGCCTTTTACGTCCATCGCCGCTACGCGATGGTTACACAGATCGCTTCAGCGTCACGTTTGGGTTGCATATGGTTATGGGCGTGCTTTTGAATTATTGTATAACGTCTACCGCCCCAACTCCAACGAGATCATCTCTCACTTTTTAGGCAATGTTTGCATGTTAATTAATTAATCACATGTCTTTTATTGACATGTGTTTAATTGAGACTAATATCTTTTAGAGAACTATTAGATCGGGCACAGTAGAAACTGATGAGATAATAATTATTTTATAGTTATGGAATTGAGAACGCCCGCAAGTACATAGGCTAGACGAATAAAACCCATATGGGTAGTATTCAGTAAACTATAATTTTCAATAAATGTATTATTTCAGTTTAGCCATCCATTAACAAGACATAAAAAGATAAATGAGTAGCAAAAAATCAATGTTGAGGGCCATGTTAAATTCAGAACTAACAAGAAATTTCAACGCATTCCTTAGTAGATGAAATTTTGAAGGCAATAGCTAACTTCAAGTAGTAAAGCAGAAAGCAGTCTACTGAAAGTTAGTCGAAACTGATGATCACCTGGAGAAAGAGAGTGTATAAAAAGTGGACTGATAATCTAAGACAAGCTGCTAAATAGGTCTAAAAATAGGTTTTATTCATTCGTAACGCGTTTGCCGTTTGGTGTTACATATGCGTTCCATTTTAGATTTTTTCTGATGAACGCCTTTTGTCCTAATGCTGTTGAGGGTTTTCTTAATTTTGTATACTAATATACTACTATCATCGTTTGAACTACTTTGCATTTTGTACGTAACTGATCACCATCACGTTGCGTTAGGGTATGAACAGAGTGCAACAACGAGCCTAGAGGCAAAGCGACAAGGCAAGCGACGAGACTCAAATATGGACCTACATTCTAATGCAACCGAACATAGCGACGAGTTAAATTCTGATTTCTTGTCGCGGATGGCGCTGCGACTTTTGCAAGTTAAAGCATTCCTATACAAGGACATTATAAAAGAATCTTACATCGTAGTTGGCTGTGGCTGTGAAATTTAAAGAAATTGTGTTATTTTTAAAAAATCATGATCTAAACTAAACAAACCACAATGATGATGTATTAGCACAGAATTCTGTGGTATTAGATACTTTTCTAAACAACTATGTATAAATTAAAGAAGCGGATGAGCGAATTTACCCTTTATATTTAGTATACATATAGCCGAATGCCAGCTAACCGGCTGTTAAGACAGAGACCCGAGCACGGTGTACGGCCATGCGTTGCTCTCCGTCTCACACAATCGCTGGGCAAGTTGGCACTAGTTATTCTGTATATTTAGTTATAAGACGAAGATATGTCTTAAACAATTTATTTATTCTACATTCACGTAACAAGAGTACGAACTATATTGAAAACAAGATAATGTAGATCTGGAACCAAAGCGAGTCTTTAATTCACCAAAAGACTTTAAAAATAACAAATGAAGTCAGTATAAATTATATTTGAATTCAGTGCCAAATGTTGATGTACTTAACTTATTTTACCGAATTCAAATTAAAGCTCTCTTACATTTTATTTAACAATTTCATTGCATATAGTAATTGTAATTTAAAATTGTCCTGAATGATTTATGTCCCTGATAGACCTATTCCTATACCTACAAAAATGTACAAAAAATACCTACCACGATTATGTTATGGCGAATCAAACAAGTATACCTTTTGTAAATATTTTGGACTCATAGTAATCGTGATTTTTTTCGACTTCGAGATTTTGATGGATTTACACGTTTTGAGGGTCCCTGAATCCATTTTGACCATTTTCGCCATGATGTCTGTCTGTGTGTCTGTCTGTCTGTCTGTCTGTATGCACCATAACTCAAAAACAAGTTCTCGGATTTGATTCAAATTTCATATTTAAGAGTTTGAACAAAATTGTGGGTGCCACATTCAATGTTTTTCATCTAGCACCAAAACAAGTGACACTTACCTGAAGACATTTTTAGGTTTTTTAGGAATATCTTGAAAAATAAACAATTTATGAGATTTTTTTATTCTTTAACATTGATTTAGAATTGAATTTTGAACAATTTTGTTTGAACTTTTTTTTGAAATTCCGTCAAAAAAATTTCAAAAAAACTAGATATTCTTAAACCACTTTATATTTCTCATAGCGCGCTTTGATACTTGAATCCCACGGTCGAGATGGTAGACATGTGTCTGACTATATGGCTGCCAAACGGAAGGTCCCGGGTTCGAATCCCAGAAGGAACGGACCATTAGTTTTTTTTTTATTTTACTGGTTTCTATGGTACCGAAAACAATAATAATGAATAAATAAATGTAATTTGATATCGGGTGATTTTTTTTAAGTGAGTATTAAGTCAAAAATCTAAAATAATAAAATACATTTTTGTCGTAAAATTCGGTTATAATGAGTGGGACCAGGACAGAATTATACGTATTGCAATAAGTGCGACAGAGACTATTTGAAAATTGCTGGAAACCTTCAAAATTTTTGCAAGAAATTTAACTTAATTTCTTTAGGAAAAGTAATTATTGTGATTGTAAGAAATATTTTGAAGTCCGTACCTGTGCTGCTTACGCAGCAGTTCCCGAGGATTGGTACGCGTAGAGGGGACTCGTGCGTTAGAGAACACGGGCAATGCATAGTCGGGACTTTAGCGATGAGTTAAAGTTAATAATGTTTTTGTTCTGTTAATGTTGTCCTGGAGTTAATTATAAGTTCTATTATAATTTTGAGAGTTTTATTATATGATACTATCTGTAAGTATAAGAAAGTCATGTGTTGGGCACATCAGATATTTTAATTCTATAGTTATTTACGTTATAAGTCCGGTAAAACAGATATTATGGACGAATAAGCAATTAATTTTTTCCCATACCTACACTAAAATGCCAAAGTCGTCTTTTTAGGGTAATCGTGGAAAATAAGGAGTGGGGGTAACATTGCCCCATTGGATAGCCATTCCTTTACTGATATGGAGGAGTTATTTGTGTTTGTTTATGCGTTGTCAAGCTGATTTGCTCACCGCACAGTGTCAAGCAAAATGTCAGTGTTATGTTGTTTTAATTTATTCGCGCGTTTCACGCAAAAGAAATGGCCATTTTCTTAAAGGTATGAGAAAATAATAAATAAATAATAAAATTAAGTTAAATTTCTTGTAAACATTTTGAAGGTTTCCAGCAATTTTCAAATAGTCTCTGTCGCACTTATTGCAATACGCATAAATCTGTCCTTGTCCCACTCATTATAACCGAATTTTACGACAAAAATGTGTTTTATTTTAGATTTTTGACCTATTACTCACTTAAAAAAATCTCCCGGTATGAAATTACATTTATTTATTCATTATTATTGTTTTCGGTACCATAGAAACCAGTAAAATACAAAAAAACTAATGGTCCGTTCCTTCTGGGATTCGAACCCGGGACCTTCCGTTTGGCAGCCATATAATGAGACACCTGGTCTACCTCGACCATCGAATTCAACTTTCAACGCGCGCTATGAGAAATATAAAGTGTTTTAAGAATATCTAGTTTTTTTGAAATTTTTTTGACGGAATTTCAAAATAAAGTTCAAACAAAATTTGTTCAAAATTCAATTCTAAATCAATGTTAAAGAATAAAAAAATCTCATAAATTGTTTATTTTTCAAGATATTCCTAAAAAACCTAAAAATGTCTGCAGGTAAGTGTCACTTGTTTTGGTGCTAGATAAAAAACATTGAATGTGGCACCCACAATTTTGTTCAAACTCTTAAATATGAAATTTGAATCGAATACAATAAGTCGTTTTTGAGTTATGGTGGATACAGAGAGACAGACACACACACACACAGACATCATGGCGAAAATGGTCAGAATGGATTCAGGGGCCCTCAAAACGTGTAAATCCATCAAAATCTCGAAGTCGAAAAAAATCACGATTACTATACTTACTTCCTTATACTTCGTATAAGAAAGTAAAAATACAGTATGCTACACGGTAGGAATTGATTCTGCCTTGTGTTCTTGCGCCCTCGCTTCGCTCTGGCGCAGTTTTCACACTCGTCAGAATCTCTCAATTCCAACCTTGTTGCATAAACTACTATTATTGCACAATGAGTACGGAATATCTGATACCGGACGAATGACGTAACGCATTTTACATCATACTGAAACTAAAATTTAAAAAAATTATAATAAACGAATCTAATTCAAACTTCCATCAATTTACACAAACAACTACTATTTGGCATGGCTAAAGGGTTGCCAGGGACGTTTAGGTTGTTTACATTTGTCATTTGCAAATAATTTAAAAATAAATAAGAAACGGTACGTAAAAACCTATTGTACTGTAATAACACACTTTACAGTACAGTACAGTATGACGTAAAATGGTCTATTACAGTACAGTATGTGTAAATTATTTTTTTCTAATTTGATGACGTAACAAAGCTATTAAAGCACTCGTTTTGAGTGTGTTTAATATCCATTACGAAACCCCCCCAAATCTAGAAACTTCTTTTCGGTTGGTAACACATATTGAACGAAATGTTAAATATCAGTGTGAATTTGACGTTACTATTTTTTATTGTTTTTCGTATTTATCATGAGATTTTATCGGCAGCAAATTAACCGTGGAATTTTCTGTAATTTGCCGTACCTATTTCTGGCGGAGTGCAGGACATTTCTGAATTCAGATATGTATCTACTTGATTCAAATTTGAAAGTTACTTGTAAATATCAACTTTGAAATAAAAGTGTCACCAACTGTCACAAAATTCCCTAAATTGATTTTATTTGTAAGGAAAAATGTATTGAATATGCAAATTAGAAAAAATAGTAGGTATAAAAAACTCGTTTTGTAAAAGTTAAGAGCACTCGTCCTTTACACTGCCTATGGCAGTCGTGCTGCAAACCTGGACTCGTATCTTAATATAAGTTTTACAAAACTAGTTTTTTAATATATCTACTATTTCAATTTCCTAAAAATTCAATAAGCCTCCTTATAAGCATACCAGTGCACATTATTATTTTTGGGTGTTCAATTAAAATTATTTTAGTCACAGACAGACCCTGTATAACTGTTTACTTAACCACTCGTTTGACTACAAAGTTACTCATTTACTTTTGATACAAAATCCGACAAATGCTAATATAGGGTGATTTGTAACATTGAGGAGATTGAAAGGAAATTAGTGGGCACCAACATAAACATTTTTGCATAATAAACTTTTGACGAAAACCCAATAAAACAAAACTTACAGTTCTTAATTTTGTTTCACCTATTGAGTACCGCTGATATAAAATTTAGAAAGTGTGCGTCTATCTAGATCTTTCCAAATATACACCTTGCGCGTGCAACATTTAGATCGGCAGCTCCATAAACAGTTATGATGTCCATGTAATCTATTAGTGTAATTTACCATTTTAACTAACTATTAATATAATAACAATAACTTCTAACAACAATTAATAACAATGAGTAATAAATAACAATATTTACTGAAAAGTAAACTTTTTTAAACTGAAATGTCAGTTTGACACTTACTTACATTTCAACGGCAACTTACCTGCTATTTTGTTTAATATTCAGCGGCTCTCAACTATAGACAATTTGGGACATTAAAAGGAAAAATTGCGAAGGAGTAATTTTCATTTTACAATTTTCTTATAGTTTCTTGAACTAAATAATAGTTCAGTCAAGTCAAATATCCCCAATATAAAATTTAAAACATAAATTACACTTATTATTTTTTTGAAAACTGCTAGTAATTCATCTAACTTTGCATTGATGTATCTTCATAATTATTGAGTTTTTGTGAAAAGTTTATTAACAAAACTGGTTTATTTTGAGCCGATCTATCTACCATTTTATTCTCCTCCGTATGTTACAAATCACCCTGTATACACCAATAACCAAATGCATCATAAGTCGAAAGTTACAATTTGGTGTATTTTTATTAGTAAAGTAATAAAAATTAATAAAATGGAATCCTCAATAATATGGTAGGAGTAATAGGGTTATTCTGTATCTAAAATGTTGAATAACTTACCTCTTTGCAGGCATGACTAATATCGAAGGACATACAACCAAAAAATTCACTAGTTCTGAAACAAAAGAAAAAAATATGAAAATAATTAAATTGAATTGTATCACGAATAACATTATTATAAAATATAATGTAGACGAAACAAAGAAGAAAGGGAACAGTCCACGTATTAATATAATTAAAAGCATTCAGTGCAAAATCAAAATCAGTTAAGAGGGCTCTTATCCACAACAATATAATCCGATACTAGGCTCATTCAAGCAACCCTCTTCAATTATTATGGTCGTACCAGTTGCCACCCGCATTTTATAACAAACATTTGTAGGTGAGTACAAATCGATCATAATGGCAAAACCGACAATAGTGTATTAAATTAAGCGTACATATGGGTTTCTAATGGCCATTAGTTGTATTTTGAAACTTGTGGTCAAAGATAACCCTTTTCAATTTGGCATTATTCTGTTGTGTTATCCAAATTAAGGACACCAGATACGAGGATATATGTTTTTGTGGGAATAGGTGTTAAAGTACATTTAATGAGCACATGGCTAGTTATGGCTTAGTTTTAGATTTAGGATTGGCGTTTATTATAGGTTGAATAATCTTTCCAAATACACCACTCACGATCAATTTTTTTAAAGACAATGTTTGGGATTTCATATACCTAAATTACTGCAAATTTCTTTCAACACGAACATCTAAAAAAAATTTGATCTTTTTTTGCGTAATTTAACACAATAATTTATAGGAAAACCATAAGATACTGACGGAAAACCGAATAAGGGATGATGTTGGAAATGATCTTGGAGAAATGGGAATGAGAAATAATAGAAGAACGATATCCGAAGATCGAATAGAATGGAAAGATATCGTTAAAAATGCAAAAATCCACTTTGCCTGTTAATGTCGAGAGGACAGAACATGTGTAAAATTAATAAATAAAAAAATGACGATTACCATACTTCCTTATTACTATCGAGCGATCAAATAAATTTGTAATCCAGTCATCCGTATGTCTTTAACTTGAACCATCTTAGCTTTCAACTGACATTTTATTGTAATGCAGTTCAAGTAACTACATACGATTTCGGCTTCATGGATGACTCGATTACAAACTTATTTGATCGCTCTTTACTTATAAGAAAGTAAAAAGGATTACACTGATAATTTTATTCATAGCAATTTCGACCAATCATAATGCAGCATTTGACCAACCTACATGGTTTTCCAGCGATAAAATTTCGATATTAAATTAATTGTAGGTTTTCCATAGTAACAATATAAATAATAAAATTTGTATAAGAATTAATTTGTAATTACATATTATTATGATTTGTTACTTGCATTAATATGAAATAAAATAAACTGTTGTGTATATATTCATAAAATTATCTTATCGAATATAATACGTGCTTTGGATTTTCCGATGGTTAAGTTCCTCAAACTTCCTGCACAACAACAAATCGTGTCAGTTTGACAGAAAAAAACTTGTGCTTCGCACTCGGTTTTTTTAACTGTCAAACTGACACTCTTTGTTGATGTGCAACAAGTTTTCGTAATTTAACCGGAAAATCTAACGCACTTATTATATTACTGCTGATAAAATCAAGGAAAATTATCATGTAAGGTCTTACCATTACTGGATATCCCTCGAGCTTTGCTAAATCTCATAATTTTGTTGCAAATTTCCTCAAGAATGTTGCTTTTATAGGTACCAAGAAACTCATTTTTGAAAATTTGTGTGTGAAAATTATTTCGAAACATGCACAATCAATGCAATTGGGAATTTCAAGTTGGGATATTATAGCTGACTGAATAAATTTAATTAATTTGACAATTTTGTTGTATACATGTGCATCACGTTGTTTCTGGCTCTAGATCTCTCTCACTCTTGGTAAGGTGGTGAGTAGAGACACTATAAGCCTTTTTAAAATAATACTAGTACCTATACTTAAAAGTATTGTCCATAATTTCATGTATGTATAAATACGCATCTAAAACTGAGGAAACATGTACAATTTTAAAGTGACTCGTTCATTTTTTATAAGTACAAAAATAGTTCGAAAAGTTGATTACCTACAAATAATTTTAATAAATATTTAAAAATTCAGAATTGAAAGAAAAAGGTATTGGTGGTAATAATTTCTTACTTTTCTTAATAGTCATTAACATTAACCTTTCGTTTTTTAATAGAAATTTAAGATTAAATGTAAAATTAATCAGATGTAATTTTAATAGTCCTATATTTTACTGAACATAGATCTCTTAAACGGTTATATGGAAACCAAAATATGTAGTACCGAGAGATCAACAATTATCTTGGTCAAAGGTGGTCATGGATTTTAAAAGAATTGTCGGAGTTAGTACCGTGCATTTATGTCAACCATTTTTCGATTGTCAAAATTTGTTTCTTATACTATTGCAATCTTAAGCAGTTTTTAATTTTCGAACTTGCAGTTCTTTATTATTTTATCTCTAGAATTAATAACACAATTGCACGTTATTGATGATGTCAATATTGTAGCACATAACTTGACAAACTTCAAGTGGATGATATTGAATTATCTAAGGTAAGACCGTCGTTTTTCATTTCCAGATAACCTTTGACCAAGGTAATTGTTAATCTCTCGGTATATTTTTTTTATGGTTTTATTTTTTATTTATTTATTTATTTATGATTTATTTATCTATGGGGAAAATTTGGCGAATGTAGCTACCAGAGATTTTGGAAAAATTTTGAAATTACCTTATTAATTTAGATCTCCTGATTACGAAAATGCTAAAAATAAGCGGCGGTCTCCAATATTTCCAAAGTTATAGGAGTTTGAAAACTTGAAACATCCAAAGTTTGGATGTGTAAATTAGGCACTTTTTTCAACTTTTATTCGTTAAAAATGCACTCAGTAGACTCTATTGCACTAACTAATGATTGATCAAGCATTACATTTTAGTATAAAAGATTTATTTACTCTATTTCGGCACGTTTATTTTGAAACACTAATCTAACCTTAAAATTTAAAATCAAGGATCGCTTGATTTCTTAGTAAGGGCAAGGGAAATTCCTTTGACAGCAAAACAAGAAAAAGAAAATTCTTTAAAAATAGTGTTTTCATAAATAATATTAAATGGTAATGATTAATTAATTAATAATTAGTGCAATAGGTACTAGTGAGTGGATTTTTAGTGAATAAAACTTGATAAAAGTGCTTAATTTACACATCCACACATTGGATGTTTTAAGTTTTCAAAATGCTATAACTTTGGAAATATTGGAGACCGCCGCTAATTTTTAGCATTTTCGTAATCAGGAGATCTTAATTAATAAGGTAATTTCAAATTTTTTTTAAAATCTCTGGTAGCTACATTCGCCAAGTTTACCATCTATGGTATAAACTGTGACAGCTGTCAAGATTCTAAATCTCTAAAATCTCTAAATTGTATTGTAATGGTGTGGATGTTATATTTTATACTCTGCTTATATCTGATTGTTGGAATTTAGACTTGTGTAAGTACTGGTGTACGTTAATATTAATAAATTATCTATCTATCTATACCGTAAAATGGAGAAACTGGAAATTTGGATGTTAAAATCTATGCTTGTAGGTGTTCCAATTTTTTTTAGTTTCTGAGTTGGGATGATACCTTGATCTACTGGCATCATAAAAGTTTTTATTGGGCATCGTAAGAAAGGTATTTTCTGTTTACAACGGTATAAAAAATTCATGCATCCACATTAACAATTTTTTGAAAAAGAATTCTTTTATATTTTGCTTTTCAACGTCTATCCCTTTTAAGTAACAAAAAACAAAGTATAAAAAGTACTATACAGGGTGGCATACTACAGGGATCTCGCTTATTTGAAGCGATACAGCTTCGGTTAAATTAAAGCAAAGTTGCGTAATTAGGTGTTCAACAATGATCTTAAAATAAATCGAAAGTAGCTTGATTCGTTTCTGAAATATCTTAAAAAAACTGAAATTTCAAGATTTCTTCTTTCTCGTTTTGTGAGATTATTTGAAGAGATATCAAAAAACTGAAAACACATTCTCACAGCCACTTTTTATCCTTCATTAGGATATGCTATTAGATTTTAGATGCGATGTTTCAAAATGCTGCAACCATCATCAACTTCATTTTTTTAAATACGTACCTGGATTTTTCATTTCAAAATTCAAAACCTCTGATCGTTCTCATTACAACGATATATCACACAATACCATTTTCTAGCGGTTTGGGCTTTTATTTCGTAATAAACATGATTTTTAGTAGTCCGGTCCTGGATAGATAGTTGGTTTTACACGATTATGAATAACAAATTAAATAGAATTTCACAAACAATATGGATGCAGAAATCAAGCTGCGGAAAAAGTGCTTTTTACAGTGGTGTTATCGGTTATAAAACATTCTAAAATAAACTAAATTTTTATTTTCAGTTGTATGCATTTCTAGAGGTTTTTTTCGAAAATAATAGAAAATAATATAAATAGAAAATTTTTGATTTAATTTAACAAAATACGTTCTATTCCGTTGTAGTCGTTCTGGAAAATTTTCAAAATATGTTTGTTAAGCATGATAACTATTTTTATGAACTGACTAATAAATCTCTAGCATATCTCCTTTTTCGTCGTTAGAAAACACCATTTTAACAACAAAAAATATTTATTATTGCAAATGGCGAATTAGGTGAACGTTTAATGAGGTTGTCATATTTCCATGGCATATTACTAAGGTAAATCATGATTTTTATAGAAATTGAACAGCAGAACATTACAATAAATTTTTTGAACAACGATGGATTACTTGCTCTTTGATCAACTAAGAATTTTTGTGACAACAGGACCACTACATAATGCAAAAATCGTCACATAATATGGAATAAACAGATTGCATACTGCTACTCGTTATTTGAACAATTTTTATAGAAAAATATGTTTAATTTTTTATTATTTTCCGATATCTTTATAAAAATTTTAGAAATACACCATGAACATCCAAAATTTGGTTTATTCTAGAATGTCTCATAACCGATAAAACAACTGTAAAAAGCAATTTTTAGCAGCTTGATTTCTGCATCCATATTGTTTGTGAAATTATATTTAATTTGTATTTGAATTATTATTATTATTTATTATTATAATTTAATCCAGGACTGTACTTCTTAAAATCATGTTTATTACGAAATAGAAGCCCGAACTGCTAGAAAATGGTATGGTGTGATATATCGTTGTAATCAGAACGATCAGAGGTTTTGAGTTTTGAAGTGAAAAATCGAGGTCCCTATTTAAAAAAATGAAGTTGATGATAGTTGCAGCATATTGAAACATCGCATCTGAAATCTAATAGCATATCCTAATGGAGGATAAAAAGTGACTGTGAGAATGTGTTTTCAGTTTTTTGATATCTCTTCAAATAACTTCACAAAACGAAAAAAAAAATCTTGAAATTTCAGTTTTTTTCAGATATTTCAGAAACGAATCAAGATACCTTCAATTTCTTTTAAGGACATTGTTGAACACCTAATTACGCAACTTTGCCTCAATTTAACCGAAGCTGTATCTCTTCAAATAAGCGAGATCCCTGTAGTGTACCTCGAATTTCAGCCACCCTGTATAGTAAATTATAAATTTTTTTTAAATCATTTATATTTTTAATTTTTTCCATCACAAAAACTCATTTTGAGGTAAAAGAATCATCATGTATGATAAATTAAACATGTTAAAAAGAGATATATTGTGGCATGTGTAATCAAGGAGACCTTCAGTGTCAGTAGGTAACACAGCGACCCTAAACAGACATCACTAATAATGGCAATCTTTAATATTTAAAGGACCAAGCATTAATCTGGAGGGACCACTTAGGCTGTTGTAAATTTGTCAATTTTGTTGACAGTACAAAACGACTCAACTAACAATTATTTCCCTGTGTATTCAAGTCTCTATAGACACAACTCCCCTTACTTCCATTATTTCCGCAGTTGCGTTTCTGCCTTAACGTTAAAATATCAAAAAGATTTTAAATAATTACTTTTATTTAAACTCATTATAACAAAATAAAAATCAAACATCTAAAATGTCTTCAAGCGTATCGTCATAATATAGTTGGATATTTTCCAGAATCATCATACTCATCGATAAGTTCGACTAAAATTTCAAATGAATTTGTACAATACAATAGACTGACCTAAAAAAGGGTCAAGTCCAGACAAATCCAACTAAGTTAAACTAAGATAATAAATTGGAAAATTTGATCTGTTATCGGAATTTAAGAGCTCATGCTTGTCACTTGAACCCTCAAAACATTCCTCAGCAGTCCGACAATATTTCCTATGACCTGACTGTCTATTAGAACTTACCTTCTATTTTTGGTCTAATATTTCCAGACGGGAACACATTATGATTACAAATTTTTTTAGTCCTTTTAGTTAGTAAGTTATGCTATTACTACAGGTAAAGTTCTCACTCTTAAATTGGTTTAATTTTAGCACTTTTAACATTTAGCACAAACAGAATTCAATTTTTTTTATGGCACTTGGTTAGAGTATCTAAATAAATAAAAACACTGCAACACAAAATCGTAAACAAAATGTGAGAGATCATTTATTTCAGAATAAAATATGGATTAGGGAGGTTAGCATCAGCCACATTCGTGATAAAAAAAACTGTAAGATAGATGGTCAAATAGGTAACGTAGTTTTTAAATAATAGAAAACTTCAAAGGTTTCTGTTTTATTTTGCAATGCATCAAAAGGATTGGTATGCCTTGAAGAAAATTCAATTTATGGATATTAGTTGACAGCAATACTATTTTTAACATGAAAGTAAGCTTTAGCTTTAGGTCAAGCTGAATAGTGATTTTTACGTCTTAGGCTACGGCAGGTCTTTAACATTTAACATTAATGAGTTTAACCGCAACCATAAATAATTGAATTAGCATTCAGTTTTGACCTCAACTACGATTACATTTATTTCTACAGGGTGTTATCATTTCTTTATAACAGTGATTGAAAGCATAGTGAAGTTGTGGTCTTTTAGGATAAATAATTTCTACACAAACCGTGTTTTAACAAACAGTGCCTAACTTAGCTAAACAACACGCTTCTTTTTATCACAAATGGCACTTTGACCGCACTAAACACGAACATCCTTTGGTCGTGGGAACGTTGATTATACCGGGAGGTCATACAGTAGATTCTTAGTTCTAGGTCCCGCGATAGCAACCCTATCCCAAAGAAATCAACGCTACGCCACGTGTTGTTGTCCGAGTCCGGTGCTCTGCCATTTAGGGCGGCCAGACAAAGCAGATTGACAACTAGGAAATTTTCCATGAAAATGGAAATTATAACATCGATCCGGGGTAAGCGGAGATTTTGCGTACAACTACGGCATGCGCAAGTCCTGCGCATTTTGCCAAAAATTGTTTTTATAAGATATATGTGTAAGTATGGGCCAAAAAATACATATAAAGAAACTACTGGAAAATATTGGACAAGGAGAGATCTCCTAGAGGGCGTCTGAATATTATAAACGGATAAACAAAATCGAAAACTGTCACATCTATATGCACAATTAATTTTTATATTTCTTATTACCTTTGCAAAAAAGAAAACAAATTGACTTACCTAGTTGATCTATCTCTGTGCCAGACTTCTATATGAATTCGTTTTTGTAAATTACTGGACGTCAACGGAAATTTAAAGACGTGGTTAAATTTTGGATTGCTTGACTCTCCCTGGACAGGGGTTCGTTGGAATGTTCCACCGTGTCTTCTTTTATGGTGACTCCCTTTCTCACACAAGCATACCTAAATAAAATATAACTTTTTAAAAAATTATAGAAAAACAAGACTTAAAGAAATATTTTACGGGCTATTTAAGGTATTATTTAATGAAATATTTTTGAAAATCTCTAATTAGCATATAAGTACACAGCAAACCGAAACCTAAACACATACTTGGTCTTACTATCTCAAAATTATGATTTAATTTTTTAATTGACAACAGAAGACTACCCCTATTAACGGTATATGTTCGAAATGTGTGCTCTGATCGAGTTCCATATACAGTGTGTCCTTTGACTGAGTATCGTAAGTGTTATGAAGAAAATTTTTTTTAATATTATTTTCTTATTAAATTAGACAAATAAGGAAAAAGTGTTTTTTCCGGTAAATAACCTCTTCTGTGAAAGGTTTTACAAAATGTATCTAAGAAAAAGTATTCAGAATACAAATAGATACATTTAATATGCAAAAGTTGAAATATGTCGGCCTACTTCCATAAATGGGTTAAGTTAGTTTAAATCATTACATTACATATTTCATTCAATCGTATCAATTCATCTAAAAACGAGAAATTAGTTGATATACAAAATCATTTTAAAGTAAATTAATAATTTACTAATTGACAAGAGTTCTAAACTTAAAGACAACTTAAAAGTCGGATATTTCTATGAAATCGTAAGAAAATATGCCAAAAGATGACATAAAAATGAAATAGGTACCTATTAGAGTTATAAGCAAAAATGTACCAGATGATTTATCAAAAACGAAACGTAGATTTTTTTAACAAAGTAGAGTATAAGAGGTAGGTTTCAGGTTGTTTTGGTAATTAAAAAAAATTACATTGAAGTTTTTTATAACAGCATTTTTTTCCAACAGACCTTTCTATTATAATCAAAGAGATGCGAAATCCCTATGATGGAAAGGGAACATCAACCGCTCTTAAATATCATGATCATAAAAATATACTAATGAAATCAACTAGAAAACCATACTTATTATTCCGATTTATTTAAAAATTTAAACTTAATAGTATATTATTTTATGAGGAGCTTAATTAAGTTATGTCACATGTTCGTAGGATTGCTCCACTCGCTGCGCTCGTTCCGCAATCTTCCCCACTCTCAAAATAAATTCTTACTCTTAACACTTGTATCATAATAGTATATTATTTTATGAGGAGCTTAAGTGATGCTTTATGTACAGAGGCTGGTGTTTGACTGACGAACGAAGTGAGTCAGACAAAAGCAGCCGAAGCACATAAAGCGACTTAAGCTCCGAATAAAATATGCTATTTTTTCTTCAAACGCAAACAATTCACTAAATTGTAAAATTATTATTTGAAATTTTAATAAATAAATTTTGACAATTAATTTGACTTATGACCAGCGGCGCTTAAGTAGTACTTAAGCGCCGGCGACAGATAAAGTAGAACTTTACCTGTCGCCGGCAATAAAGTGACACTTAAACATAATCAGTACAGCAGGATAATGTCACACTTAAATGACGTTTGAAGAAAAAATATGTTAATCGTCTTAAATATCATTATTAATATGCCTAGTTCCACAAATGTGTGTTAAACTTAAGTACAATGATTAGTGGTTTTCAGTCATGTATTTAATGTTTCTGGAATCCGCCATAAGACAAGCAAAACATAATTGCGTTTAAAGATACATTTTAATGAAATATACTTACTAAATAAATACATTTCAAAATCAATCATATGCATTATGAAAAGGATTAAAACAAAATCGGAAGCTCTTAGTATTTAATTTATTTGGCTTTTAATCAACTAACATGGACTTGTATAACAAACACTTCTATTTATATAATATTTTTATTGCTATACAATTTTTAGTTTCACCTATGATATTATTACTTCCAAATACCATAAATGTTTTGTTGGGGAATTTAGACGATAATAACGATTTTTTCAAACGAAATATATCCGTCAAGTTACTAACTCCATAAACATTTGTTTGTTAAACCTCCATTTGATATTCAACCCCAATCGAAAAAAGACCCACCATATTTCACTTTTATTCTGCGATATATACTTTGTGCCCTAGTGGCCACGAAAGCTCTCCGATCAATATCATTAGTTGCGTCATTTCTCTCTACATCTACGTCATTATTATGATGTTTTACAAGTAGTCCGTGTAGACATTCGCTGCAAAACTCAATCAACAGTGAGATTTGTGATTTAATAACTTTTTCAACCGAAAATTGACAAATTTAACTTTAGGCGACGGAAAACGAAGCTTTGATTATAGTGTCGTGCAATGTACTGCTATAACAGTATTCTTTGGAACCACCGAATAAGTGGATCGCGTGCTCAGAGTACTTAAGAAAAATTAAATAGAAGTTTTTATATTACAATCGGGGGCATTTCCTTAATAACTCGCTGTTTCCTGATGGGTATTTTTTTCCTGGGAACATGTTAATATTATTAATGCAATGCAGGGTTGTCCAAAAATGTGTTCGGTTAGATTTTGACGCGTTTATTTGCTTATGCCGTATTTATTATTATAGCGCGGACATTAGGTTATAATGATGTCATAGCCAGTACCCGCACTAGGTGTGAACATTTTTATGCACAATTACACCATATCTTACCCTCTATATTAAGGGTTCTAAACAAACAATATGTTACGTTATCAGATACAATTTAAGTAACAATAAATGAAGGATGAAAGCAAATTAATTTTATTTTTATTACCTACACTGAAACAAAAATTCGTCTCTGGAAATTTAGACTGCTATCCGTGTTCTAGTTAATATACAGTGTGTCCGTTTTGAAACTCGCACAAAGGGATTTAACATTGTTTTTAACATTATATTATGAATTCCTACTCGCCATTTCGGCCTAAAGAACATATTTTTGTATTAGTGGAATGAGAAACTTATTGCGCACCGAATGACATCAAAAACTACATTAGTTTCATCGATTTTTATTGAAAAATATTAATTAAATTTTTTTTATATATACTATAGAAATAAAATAAATGAGACTTTCTACTAATCGGTTTATCAAAACGAAATTCCACTCAAAATTATTTTAAGGTAGGTAAGCAAGGATGCACCTACAGTCTCCAATATGAAAGTTAAATTCAAAAAGTTTTACTCCACTACACTTATACATAGGGGGACATACTCTAGGTTCTTTCCAACCAGCACTTACTGATGTGTTTATGTACGCATCCATAAACGACTTATTGCGCAAGTCATGTTTATAAATGAGTTCATGAACTAATCAGAAATCTTTTCTTGTTGGAATGAAATTAATTGGTACCTAGTGACTTAGAAGTTTCTTATGTTGGCAATACCAATATTTGTCGAATGTCAAAATTTAACATTATTATTTTATATTTATTATACCATTATATCATCATTAAAAATAGCAATTTCAAATTAAAAATGGACCTAGGTATTTCAAAATTTTTCCTAAAAGTTCATAATTACGGTTAAAATGAATTTATTCCATACACATATGGAACGCACTGTATATTTTATGAGTATTTATTATTTAAAACACTCATTTAAAATTTACTGTTAAAATATACAAGCTCTAATGTCTAATACCTAACCAACAAAATGTTATTAATCAATAAATAATGAATAAATAAACATAATTATGTAAAGCGCATGTGCCTATAATTGATCCGAATCATCCGGATAACGATCCATACAAAAGTTTCCTGACTAATTTGACAGTCCTCGAACGCGTTCATGTACTAGTACGAGAAACTGTTGGAATGATTTTTCAGACAATCCACTAAACTATCAGAGGTTTGTTGGAATGACATTTTCAATTTGCATAGAATCCTGACGTACAGAATCCAGTACATGGTGCTTGTTGGAAAGAACCTACTGTATGTATCTTAAGACTGTTCTTTTCATCTTTCAGATAACTATATCTAGCAGATAAATTTGTTGATATTCATTGTCGTAACAATTGTAACCTAGAAGAGTGAAAAAATCGAAATTGGACCTTATTTAAGTATAAAAACTACAGTTTTCCCATAAAAAATTGATTCTGTTGTTTAGTACCTGAGAACTAAACCTATTCATGGCAATTTGTTAAGATCACTTTAGACCTTTCTTTTAATATTTAACCCGAATACAAGAAAAAACTGCATACTTTTGAGAACCCTGTAGAGTCTAAACTTCTAAAGCCTAAAAGTTAATTTTTATTACACGATACCGATTATAAATTAGATTTCAACAGAATATTTAACTGTCAGTTAAAATTATAAAACAAATTACCATTGCGTACATATGTTTCGAATTAGATGTAAAATCATGCAAACGTACATGAATAAGTGAAAGTCTATATTTGACTTCAAGGGAGCATTCATCCGTATTTTTCAACCTCAGTTCTGACTTCTGATGCTGCCGATGACGGTAACTGATACTCATGTCATCGGTAATTAACTCATTGAAAACATATTTATTCAGTGGTAGTTTGAAAACATATTCATTCTTTTCGAGTTGCTATACTACAAGATATTTCCAGTTTTTTATCGTGCTTGATCAAATTATTCCGTCCGTTTAAGTTTTAACCATAAAATGTCTAAGTAGTAGCGGAAATGGATTTAATCAATTTGACTGGGTCGATTTGCTACGTCAGCTTAACACTAATAATTGAGATTTACCCTCCCACCAAATGTTACCATTATAACACTGAAGAATTTCTAAACTAATCAAAATAAATTCACCATCTGTTCAACCATTTTCTTAATTATTGTTATTAGAGTTCAGTTGATTTACAGCATTTACAACCTGTTCAAATAAACAAGGATAACCGAAAGGGAAAGTAAATGATAAATTGACTGGTATTACTTATTTGAAATACAGGGTGTTTCACGGTAAATGGTAACAGCTCAATAACTTGTTGATTCTTCGGTAAAATTAGATAATTTTTTTCTGTTTGTACAACTCGCAATTCTCTTTTAAACGAGTAAAAACATTTTACCAAGAGTGAAAACCTAGCCGACTACGATTAAAAATAAACCGAAAAAATTAAAAAAATGTATTAGGCATTTTTTTTCGAAAAATTTTTCGGGCTTACCTCAAAACCCCAAATCCCAATTTTGGCTGAAAACAAAAAATATAAAAATTCTCCAAAAAATGAACAATGATTATTTGTCAAAATTCTAATAAACCAATAAAAAAAAATTAAAAATAATTTTTTTTGTAATTTATATTTTTTGCTTTTAGCCAAAATTGGGATTTGGAGTTTTGAGGTAAGTGCGAAAAATTTTTTTTAATAAAATTTTTCGAAAAAAAATGCCTAATACGTTTTTTCAATTTTTTAGGTTTATTTTTTATTGTAGTAGGCTAGGTTTTCACTCTTGATAAATTTTTTTTTACTCGTTTGAAAGAGAATTGCGAGTTCTAATTCTACCGAAGAATCAAAAAGTTTTGAGGTGTTACCATTTACCGTGAAACACCCTGTATATTCATAAGAGAAACTATGTACAGGGTCCAACAAAAGTCTTGCAAGCAAGTTATTTTTTATTTTTATTATCCTTAAGTTATTTTTTCACCTTTGATGAACTTTTACTGGCAGATAAATTTCTGGGTTACAATTGTTACAACAATGGAAATCAACAAATTGATATGTTACTTTAAGTTAATTTGAAGAAGAAAAGACCGACCCTCAACTATTTTTTAAATAAATATTTATTTATGAAAAAATCATCTATAACTGTTTCTTGGACATTTCTTCCATGTACCCTGTACACGGGCTAATTGCATTTTTTTTTGGTCCAAAGCCTACCACTTAAATTCACAAAACGACTTGTGATAACAATAATACGTGTTGTGAACAATGTAAAAACTATTTTGTCCATATTTCCTGAACGAAAAACGATATGGATCTGCGGTTTCCACTAATATTTTCGATATTTTATACTAATTTTAATAATGTTAAATATATATATGCGTCCATTTAAATTTTTCAAGAAAAATCGATAAAATTAATAAGTTTTCAAAAAGCGCCACCTAGCAACAAATATATGCATCAAAACAACTTCTCTTATCGAACATCGTTTGAAGCAAGAAAAGTTCTTTCAAATGATACTAAGTTTGCCAAATTCTATAAAGTTAAACAGAAGTTATAAGCATTTTCGTACAGAAGAATTCACCCTCTCCTCCCACCCTTATTTGATGAGCTAGACCAAAAAGTGTTAGACCAAAATTGTGTATAATTGTTTCAGCTTTCCAATAAAGTCATTTTTGAGTTACCTTAATTGCCTATAATTTGGAGAAAATCATGATTTTATCATTTGCCATGGCAGGTACGCCCCCTAGCGGCGAAGCTAGAAATTTGAAAATAATTTCCAGCGTTTTCTTTTGGCCACTTTTACTATAAATATTATTTTTTCGAAGGCTGTACGATAAATAGTTTCTGAGATACAGTCGGCGACCATTTTTCGTTGTACACCCTGTACATAACGGCAGAACAATAGGCTTAAATATTTCTCCTAACTCACTAGAAAAACATCTATTTAAATTGGTGTAATTCTTATCTACTTATATGAATAAACTATTCGAAGATAATATTACAAGTATAAAAATTCTAAATGTTTTGAAGTCGGACTTCTTCCAATATTAGTCGTCTAATCTTAATTTCATGGAAAAATATTTTTAACATTTTTTTTCCTTTTTATATTTTAAAAATTAATGGGTAGCTACATCTTTATAAAGAAAAAATATATTTTCTTCAAATTATCGATTATAATTTTACAATCATAACGTTAAAAGTTTTCAGGCATTTACGCAAATTAGAGTACCTATTAATCGTTTTCTTATCTCTTTAGTCAAGACATCAGTTAAGACAATTTAAGTTCCTTACCTTAATGTAAGCATTGATTCCCCTTCCATTTCGTTTATACAGATCTTTGCAATGAAGAACTAAAAAGTATTGTTGATCATATTCTATATATCTTTTAAAAACTTAGCACCTACCCTGTATCAGTATTGTTTCGTCTTCTGCAACTATTCTAAGATCCACGAATCCGTACATATCCGTCACGCAACTTTTTGCTGTAGAGTTGCTCTCAGACAATGAAGAATTTTCTTCGGTTCTGGGTGATTCCAATAAAAATAAATTTCGAATTTTTCTTGAAGTATCACTAGGGGTTTCATTTTGAAGAATTTCTTTATTTTCCATGTATGAAGTAAAATCTAAAGAATAACTTCCATCCGACATATTAAGCATCGGAACTGTTTCACTAGTAGTGATTGTTTTTCTACTAGTGTCGCCATCAATTTTCCTCCTACGTATACATTTCTGTCGACGTAAAGTAAATTTAGACAGATCTTCCTCGGATTGCTCAAGGTGAATACGTTTGACACTATCAACACAATCGAATGGCGTAGATGATGGTCGTTTTCTACTTTTTACATCATCACCATCTACGCAGCGTTCATTAAAGGTTTCATTCAAATTTATTATAGTTTTATCACAATTAATATTGCCCCCAACAATTGTCTCTTTATTGTTGTTATTGCATTTGCAGTTGAAGTTACCCTCAAGTTGATGGAAATTTTCCGCAGTAGAACTGCGAAAACCGGAATCGGATGAGAAACCATCAAAAGAATTGGAAAACTTCCGTTCCTGTTGGCTGTTTATTATGTTGTCCTCGTGTGTCTCATTCAAAAAGTTTTCTTGTTCTAATTGATCTGGATCCAAGTTGACGGCTAGGCTTGTGCTTAGTGAATCATTTTTATTATTTGTTGTTGTACTGGCATCGCTTGGGTCTAACAGGGCATCCACTATTTCATTCAATGATAAATTGTTTATATACGAAGAATCGTTACGATTTGCGATTTGACTATTTTCGAAACTAACTTTACTAAATCTTAAGTCTAGGAATTTTTTGACTAGAGGTGACATTTTCACTTCATCTTGAAATAATATATTTTTTTTATTTGAATTCAATTTAAAACCAGGTAGAGTTAAAATATTTTCACTAGGGGACTTTAAAGATATTTGTTGTAAAAAGTCGTTTACGCTGCCAACTTTCGGTTTTCTATGTAAAATATCGATGGAAGAAGACTTGGAAGGACTAGGTATGTTAACATCTGCAAGGCAATTAGTATTAATTAATGTACAAGGAGAATAAGCTATCGCGAGATTAGGCAGTGTTGGAGCGTATTCATCGGGTGGCACTTTCTTTTTAACTCCCGTCAAGTCTTTCTTACACTGACACATTTTTTCTTCTAAAACTCCTTCTATATGTGAATCTACAGTATCAAAAGGTGTAAAATAGTTACTACTATCTGAATTGAAATTAAATTCAGGGTTATGTGATGGATTTAAACAACTTTTCTTCTTTTTATGTTGAATTTTCGGACTGCTGCAGCGTCGTTTCTTATCACCTTTATATTTCTTAGTTGAGAAATCCAAATGATTTGGGGTTTCCTTCGATGTCAAATTGCTTACATCTCTTAGTGCATCAAACTGACAGGGGCCTTCAGAGGATTTTATTGGTGTTGAAGTGAACTGATTTTCTTTATCTGCTTCGAGACTTTTTCTATTTTGAAAACTGGATCTTCTACTGCTGCTATAACGGCGACGTTTCGATTTTCGAGATGGTGTTATTGGTTCAGGGGTTGATGAGAATTGTGGTTCATTTGATTTTTCAGCCTCCCGACGGGCCACTATTGTCCATTTCAGCATTTCAGACTCTGCAACAATAATATTACGAGTTACTGATGTTTTAATAACTGGTATTTTTTAGAAAAAATAAATTAGGAAGATTCTTGGGGTCCGCAAATTGCGTATCTGTATTACGTACATTATAAATATAATTTTTAATTTTCTAAACATGTAACCAGATAAAAATTCGCCCCCTTTAAACATTATATACTAATCCATTTATAACTGAACAATTTCACAGGTGGCGCAACCATTTAAATAATAAACTCACCTGCCCAAATGTGATAAATTTATTTTCTATTGATACAAATTTATATTTGACAATGTAATATAAATAAAGGACTACCTATTAAGCATGAAAACTGTCAAATTTACTTTTGAATGGGACTTCTAACGTTTGGCCCCTAATTTTAAACGTGAATAATAAAACAATAAACATTTATTCCAAATCGGAAGTTAATGTAGCAGGTGCGATGATGACTAAAAATGTTGTATTGTCCAGCTGCCTTTTAACACACTATTAGAAAATACTTATAAACAAATTTGAACAAAATTGAACTAATGTTTTGTATTCGTTTTCATTAATAAAACCATATAATACAAGGCGTAGAAGAAAATATTGGACACCCGGTTCTTAAATAGGGATTACTAAAAATAAATTTAGCAGAAACAGACAGGTTTGATACGAAAGTCATAAAATCGTTGATGTATGTACGTATTAAATTAAGAAGCAATAAAATGAATTGAACGCAGAATGATTTCACGTAAGACAGACACGTGCTGTTTGTAATAACGTTCACCAAATGTTAGAGAGTTGGAAAGAAAAAATTTACATATACCTTCATCCACCCCCTAGTGCATTCAGTGTTAATGTTATGCTTCTGTATTAGATATAAGATATACCTACTTCTAAAAGAGTGATCACTAAAGAAGTAAACGTACTATAGAAAATAGGTACATACATAAAACATGTCTTTAACTGTATTATTTTGTAAAATAAGCCTATGATTATAAGGTTGGGGTACAGTTTTTCTAAACAACGTTTACTAAAGATAATTTTTCTACAAATTTTTTTCTAATAAATGTTTTTCTAAAATTTTTATTTCTTTATATATTTATAAAATTTTAAAATTTATGAGAACCATTAATAAAGTAACCTGAAATCCATAAGGAAGATTTGAGCAATTCAAAAATAATTTATTCCTGCCAGAAAGTTCGAATGTGGTATAAATGGTATACGGTCACTTTTTCTAAAATTTTTCTTCTAATGGTTTAATTTAATTTATATACTTTAGAAAAAAAAATTCTGAAATTAATTTGGAAGAAAAATTTTAGAAAAAGTGACAATCGGTGCGATTCTGTAAGTTTTTAACCACCGTGTTTATTAATTATTGTGGTTGTTGCTATGATAACTACCAATCAAAAACGTCGTACCGTAGCAACAACCACAGTGGTTACATAGTCACGGTCGTTAAAAAGTTATAGAATCAGACCGCATATACCGATTATTATTATTAACTGAAATGCTGCGTGTAAAAATTATTGTAAAATATGATTAAAAATAGTTATTCAGAATAAATAAATAAAAATTTTCATAACTCTTTATTCTGAAAAATTTGTCTTGATCACATTTAGCGATATCTCTCACACAAAAAAGACACTTTTATCTGAATCAAAATTAGTTTTCCGTTATTCTCAAGGTCCACTTGAATTTAAAATAAATACTATTTAATCAAGCAGACCAGAAGGAGAAACCTCTGTACAAAAATTAATTTGTTTTCTTGTGCTGATCCAGGGCCACATTGTGTCACAATTACTTTCAGAAGACATGTACGTTACATTCTCCCTCTCTCTTTCTCCCACTCTCAAAGGAGTGAACATGAAGGAGAGACAGAGAAGACAATCAGTCTGAAAATAATTTATAAATTATACAAGAAGCTATTATAAATTCGCGTCTCCCTGCAGATATCTCAAAACCCTAAAAGATAAAATTTTGTTTAAGTTGATTACGTTATTGTAACCAACAATATACCATTAAAATATGTGTTTTTTGCAGTTTTGAAGATCATTCGTAATGAAGTTATGAAAACCATCAAGTGTTCATTAAATTACTCTAAAAATTAAAAAAACCAGAAATATTCGTACGCAACTTATTTCGATCAAATCAGTGGTAAGTATTGGTTTTTCGAAAGATAACACTATCAAAACCTATTAGAAACTTAATAATTGACAAAAAGGTTTTTGAATTTATATTTTTTACAAATAATCTTTTCGTGTGTACGCCATGAACGTATGGATTCTTAAAATGCTTTAGACAAATATTAAAAAAAAAATTGTTTGGGTTGCGTTACTTTGAAAACTAAAATAGGTAACTGAAATAAAATTCCATATGAGATTTTGTACTTAGTTATTTAAGTCAGTTATTTTAATTACTAAATTCATTTCTTTTCAGGATGCACACTATCTTTTAACAATAGCATTTAAATTTTGATTACTAATTGTAGATCCGTTCTATTGTTTAATTTAATAATAAATCTATGTATGTACCTGCAGCGTAAATAGTGTGTAAGAAATTGGCGGGCGAATTTACCCAATCAAATGAAGTGAACTAACTCCTATGTAATTATTTCTCGATCAAAAAGGGTGATTGTTGGAAACTTCCAGTTGAATTGGCTTTAATTTTGAGTTTATTATTGTAAAGAAATCCTTGACCGATGTTATAGATATACGTTACGTGAGAAACTGATTGGTTTTAGAAAAATATTCATATACCTTTCCGAAAAGGTATTGTGTATAATATAAAATTAGATCATCTATTGTTGTCTTCGTGAGGGTACGAGTTCAGGTTAGTTTAGACCGAGATATATCACCTGGTATGAACCCTTGTTTCTTACGAAAGCGCGACGTAAGGACCTTTATTCCACACACTGCCTACCCAAGATATACTAGCCTGGATGCATGTGGTACGAAAAAAAATTATCTGAATACAGTTGCAAAAACTGCATGCAGGCCTTTTACATCAACACTCAACAGCCTCCTTACGGAACTGTTTATAAAGATTTCCGTTATAGGTAGGTAGTATGATGTATACAAGAGCGGCTACATCGATACTCGTGGTAAAAGTTTTTACACCACCATATGTGATTGGAAATAATTGAAATTAAGAAGAAATGAACCTATACTGTGGAACATTATAGGTAGGTAGGTACAAGAAGGGTTTATCGATAGTAAGTGAATATGAATGTCCAGACACAATAGTAGATACGAAAAGTACCTAAACAGCTTAGAAAATTATATTTTTTCATTCCGTGTAAGTAACACAAATCTGAAACAAATTATGAATAAATGAACAAATATAATTTTTTTGTGCTCTACTTGGATCTGATAATAAATGTGTCAATGGACTAGTAACATGATTTTCTAATTTTTTCTTCTCTTAAATGTGTACGGGGTTATTTTTGGAAATACATAAAAAAAGCTTTGTACAAAAGTTGTAGGATTATGTTTACATTTTTCTTTTGATGTATTTTGAAACGTACCTACATTGTGTTTCTTTTAAGAGCGACAGACTTAATTTATGTTTTTTTAAAACAAAATCAATATATTATTATATTTTTGGATTTTACATTTAATTTTAGATAAAATGTTACTAAAATTTTAAGTTCGAAGTAATTTCGAAAAAAGGTAGAAGAAAATGTGTTCAAAACTTAATAATAAACCCTTGCTAAAAAATTTTAAAAAACTTTTGTTTTATTTCCAAAACAATCTTAAAAAACCTAAAAATGTCTTCAGGTTGTTGGTAGTAAAAGAATCAAATTGAATGAGTTACACACAATTTTGTTTAAACTCTTGAATATGAAAGTTAGATCAATTCTGATAACCCGTATTTGTTAGTCGACAAAATCGCAATTACCATACTTCCTTATTTTCGTATAAGAAAATAAAAATCCATGTTTCTTCGGCAAAATAAAAAGGGCACCAATAATCAATTATATACAAGCACCTTATACATTCAGTTAATTTTACTAGTAATACCTCGATTTTTTTAATGTAAAATACTCAAGTACCGTTAATCTTAGTAACTTAAGTGTTTATAAGTAGTAACATTAGGTATCCCTCAGATTAAATGTATTTTTCAAAAATATAATAATACCTATACAATTGTGTTACTTTCAAAATAACAAAAGTTAATATCTATTGTCTATACTTACTGTGAATGACCCTCTATACAGGATGTGCCGTAAACTTAAGGTTATATTTTAAGGGCAAGTTTCCGACATAAAAATAAAATGATTGAACCAAAAGTATCTCAGTGGAAAATACAAAAAGTTACACCTCAAAGTTTAATATTACCATTATCTTAATTATCCATAACTAATGAACTACATATATTATTTCGAATAGATTGGTATCTTGTATGCTTTTAAAAATGATTAATGATTAGGTATAAACTTGGACATCCGAACATTTTTCAAATTACTTTTTTGTCGGGGATTAAAACAATAAAATTTCAATAATCAATCAAATGAAAATTAATATAAAATATATTCTTGAAACCAAAAAGGGAAGAAACTTAATTTTTAGCTTCTCAACACCTAAATGCAAACAAAAATATTAAATTAAAAAACGAAAGACAGAATGCTATAGTCAATTATATCCCGCCAACGTTTAAGCATATGTATAAATTGAATAGCGTGAAATATTTTGATATTGCAGTTCCTGATTTTTTGTTTTCATAGTGTCTATAACGAAAAAAAAGTTTTAATTTGGATCTTATATTTTGTATCTAGACTAAATTTTTTCATTAAATTACTTTTACCTTTAAAGTATGACCTTTACGGATATAATGAATATAATGTATATTTGTTAAACATAAAAAAACAATGGCGATCAATCCCTATATTTAAAAACTCATCTCTATTCATAAACACTACCCTATTGGATCTATAAATGTTTTTTTTTCATAATTATATTCTGTGGTAGAAAACGCATTAAATTTGTTCATAAATCCTTTCTAAAATAAATTACGAAATATCCCCCTCTTCCTGTACAATACTCTGAAACACGCTATTTATAATAAAAATCATGATTACTATACTCGTACTACATAATCAGAACTAATTACCTACTTACAAATTTGTGTCTATACAATTTTCGATAGGCTATCTATCGGCGACTGCCCTCTGCGACTCCCTCTGATTCAATATCTATATCAATGTAAATCTAGTCGCAGATACTTAATTTTTATTAACATGGAAAGATATCAACAAATTTAATGTATTTTCGTTGTTGCTTTTTATGAAGTTATGAATATATTTATACCGGTTTGTTTTAATATTAGTTATTGGTACCTACCTCTGAAAAATATATATCTACGAGTATATAAACTACATTTTTTCAATGCTTCTAAATCTGCGAACGTGGTGTCAGATTACAATTTTTTTCTGAAAATAAAGCTTATGCCCCATACTAGTTTTCTAATCCTTTAAAATTAATAAAATCCTATTTGCGGTGAATTTATGACCGAGATAAAAGTCAAAACAACCCTTACATCTCACCCCCTGGGTCAATGCAGCTTATAATATTGAATGCTAATGTCAAACAATTCTTTTTTATTAGTATTCTTTCACCGTATACCGTATTCTACTTATCATACTGATACATTCATTTTCATCGGTTCAGCTCCTGCATATAACGTTACCAACAAAATTAATATGCGTTGACAGTTTAATTCATGTTTTATCAATGATCAAAATCAAATAGATTTGCATACGCATTCTACCCTGTACTCTACCGTATGTTTGAGTTGGTGTAAAAGTAATTCAAATTTGAATTCATTATAGAGTGTGTACAAAGTTAATTTTGTAGATAAGACAAATTCGTTATTGTTGCTGTACATTTTAGGGGTGTTGCATTTAAGATTATGACTTTAGATAATTGTTTGTGTTTGAATTAGGAAAAAGTGTTACTCAGTTGTGCGTAATTGTTTTTTTAATGAAGGGGGGTGATAACTATGCTAACTTAATTAAAGTTCGTGGCCATTTCAGAGTACTAACTGTAATATCTTTATATGGGTAAAAAATGGTGTAAAATTAGGTGCCAGCTACATTATTTTCTTCGATTTTTATTGAAAAATATTATTTTAGACATGAGTTGCCATGGTTTTTTAAATAAAAAATTGTAATCTAGCTCAGGATGTCAACAAATAACAAAAAATATAGCAACTCATATCTAAAAATATAACTTTAATAGTAGTTTAATCAACAAGAGTGTTAATGAAGGCGGTTAATAATCGAAACGATTTTAACGCGTGAGCGAAGGGAACGCGTTAATGAGTCGAGATTATTAATCGCCGATTAACAGTCATGTTGATTACAATATTTTTTCGTCGATCGCTCTTTATTAGAATGAAAATAATCTAATTTTATTCCATGGCAAAATCCAAATTTTGACATAATATACAATAAGTCAAAATACCACATAATTAATTAATTACGGCAGGTGTCAGTTCCAAATGCATGTTTCAATAATATAATATATTGTTGGTTACCTAGCAAATCTTAACAATGTTTTTAATATGCATGTATGCATTAAACTGAGTTATTAATACAATCCTATCAATACATTAACTAGACTCTTTAATAAACGATCGACGGAAAATTAATATTTTTCAATAAATATCGTTGACGAGCAAGAATTCACAATAATGTTAAAAACAATATTAAATCCCTATGTTCGCGTTTGAAAACGGGCACACTGTACCTATAAAGCTTAAAAGAGTTAAAAAATAACATTTTTAGGCGATCATTACAAGAACGTTCACTTTCTATATAGTAATCGTGATTTTTTTCGACTTCGAGATTTTGATGGATGTACACGTTTTGAGGGTCCCTGAATCCACTTTGACCATTTTCACCATGATGTCTGTGTGTCTGTCGGTCTGTATCCACCATAACTCAAAAACGAGTTATCAGATTTGATTCAAATCTCATATTTAAGAGTTTGAACAAATTTATGGGTGTCACATTAAATCTTTTTCATCTAGCACCAACACAAGTGGCACTTACCTGAAGACTTTTTAGGTTTTTTAGGAATACCTTGAAAAATAAACAATTTATGTCATTTTTTATTCTTTAACATTGATTTAGAATTAAATTTTGAACAAATTTTGTTTGAACTTTCTTTTGAAATTCCGTAAAAAAAATTTCAAAAAAAACGCGATATTCTTAAAACACTTATATTTCTCATAGTTGATCGTTGAATCCTACCGACAGTCTAGGTAGACTAGTGTCACATAGAGGCTTGGCTGCCAAACGGAAGGTTCCGGATTCTAATCCCAGATGGACCATTATTTTTTTTTGTTATTTTCTGGTTTGTATGGTACCGAAAACAATAATAATGAATAAATAAATGTGATTTTATACCGAGAGATTTTTTAAGCGAGTAATAGGTCAAAAATCTAAAATAAAACACATTTTGGTCGTAAAATTCGGTTATAATGAGTGGGACAAGGACAGATTTATGCGTATTGCAATAAGTGCGACAGAGACTATTTGAAAATTGCTGGATACCCTCAAAATTGAAACACGATTTTTACAAGAAATTAAACTTAATTTCTTTAGGAAAAGTAATTGTGGTACTATCCGTATAAGAAAGTCATGTGTTGGACACACCAGATATTTTGTACACATCCGTCAGATGTTACTTTTTTGGGACAGAACTGTCAGAAACTGAAACAAAAAGTGACGCTAATAATAAATTTGACAGGAGTTGCTTTGGTTTTTAGTTGTCTAAGATAAATATGTTTTTCAGCAAAATGTCAAAAAAAAATTAATTTTGTGACCAAATGTTTGAATTCTTTCGTGATGATCACCTAAAAAACGTTGTGTGCACCTCGGCCAAAAGTGCTTTTTTGGTCTCATCTGAATTGTATACTCCGCTAACGCCTCGGGCGCAAACAACAGATTCGACCAAAAAAAGATCACCTTTACGGCCTTGATACACGAATAACTATTTTTTTGTGAGGTAAGAATTTGTACAGGAGTTGCCTAGCGACGTTTGAGGCAATCTCGCGAACGAAAAAAAAATTTTTTATTTTATATCGAGTATCTATTAAATAGTACAATTTTTTTTTAATTCAATATGACAGCTTTCAAATTAAACGTCATAATTATATTATAGTTTTTTTTTAACTAATTTAAGCTTTATACACTGAGTTTTTTTTAACTGTCCCCATAGGGATTTACATGGTAAAATCTTTAACTCGTGTTAATGGTTTTTCTACTGCGAATTTCAAAATGATTTTTGGCACACTGTTAGTTTGCATCTTTTTTTACATTTATTTAAAAGGGAAAATAATTATATGATTTTAGCTAGTTTGCACATTAAAATTTAGTCAGTTAGGAGGCTTTGTCCACTGACAACCAAATAAATAATTCAAAGCTGTCACTTCATTTGCATGTTTTTATTAAATGTGAAAGACTTTCAAAAGGTTACTGTGTAGTGGCTTCTTATGGTAGACAGTTTGAACATTGAAATTAACAACATTTGAGTATTTGTTTGTCATTTTATTGAGAGCTTTGGATTATTTATTTGCTTGTCCATGATGGACAGAGCCTCCTAACTTAATAAATTTTAATGTGAAAATGAGCTAAAATTATGTAATTATTTTCCCTTTTAAATAAATTAATTTTATTCTTGACATTTCAAAAACTACTAGAATATGTAAAAAAAGATGCAAACTAATAGTGTGCCAAAAATCATTTTGAAATTTGCAGTAGAAAAACAATTAACACGAGTTAAATATTTTACCATGTAAATCGGTATGGAGACTGATAAAAAAACTCACTGTATATAAAATATTCCACTGAAGGTGAATGAATCGATATTGAAAATGTATGTAAATTTATTGTACTTATTTAGTGTTTTAATTAATTTTGTTATTTTTTCACTAGAGAGAAAAAATATTTTCATGTCCTAGAGAGACAAAATAGAACTTTCATGTAGAATAAGTCGTAGAAAAATAGCTACTTTCATATAATGTATAAGAATAAAAAAATAATTTTTGTACTTTCTAATCTAATTCATAAATTACACTAATTACAGTATCGTAGAAAAAACACTATTTTTCTACAGCCGTCAAAAAAACGTGACATTTTTACATAGTTATCCATACGCAAAGCTTGTCATTTTTGATTAATGAAAAAATATTACTTTCTCACTGTTACCCGTGACAAAATAATATTTTTCGATTACCACTTCCTAAAGAAGGCCGTTTTTGTGACAGTTCCCATCCGTGAAAAGCATTACTTTTTTGCAGGTTGTGCAGAAATAACTATTTTTGCATAGGGTGCCAAAAAGTAACACTTTTGATGTATGTCACTGTCACGTAACGGCCTTCTATAGGAAGTGAGTTCACAATTTTGAAATGATGTTGAAGGTTTTTAATCTCTTTAGGAGTGGTAATTGAAAAAATTATGTATAAGTACAACTTGTATCTAAAGCTTTTTTTTGCAATTGTGAGAATTAAAAAACTCGCCTTCGGCTCGGTTTTTAAACTTTCTCACCGTGCAAAAAAATGTCGCTTTAGATTGTATTTTATGTCTCGAGACATTTGCAATGAACTGTTTTTCGCCACCTTTGACTTCGTGTAACTCAGCCCGCGGCAATCGAATCGATGGGGCACTTTCACACATTATTGAGAACTATAATACTAATGTGCATGCAAAAATTCAGCCTGTTACAAAAATTTTCCATGTTAAAGTCTAATTTTCCTGGACTATTATGAAAAAAAGATACTTATTTTCATCTCTGTTGCAAAATATAATTACTAATTTCTAAGGTTCGTTTTTGATTTTTATTTGTTTTATGTTTACCATATTTGATTTTTTATGTAATGTTTTAGCATTTTTTTCTGATTCTTAGATGTTTATTTATACATAACATTTATTTATAATAATTATAAATGTGTAGTATTTAATCCTAGAAGCTTGAACGCAACGAGCTTTTATAGTACTGTCGATGGAAAATCTTGATATATCGTGAACCAACCAGTGCTAATTTAATTTAATTTGTTACAGCTGTGTATAGCTCCTCAATTATATTATAAATCTAAAAATCACTGCACGCATATTATACTACCACCACATTGCCTCCATCAAAGGTACAAAATAATGGCATTAACCGATTGCGTGACATAATTTCTGACATGAGATATTCTGTTAATGTTAAAATGCTTAACATACGTCAATCACAAAGCTGTACGATATGGGGTTAAATTTATTTCCACCATATGGTCAGACCTGCCCACCTTACCATAACGTTGGAGGACTCGCTGATTTTACTATGCCCTGGAATATGTTAATATCATACAAACGTTAAGTACCATATGCTAATTTGAATAATTAGTATTAAATTTTCAAGGGGACATACTGCAACAGAAACAATACAATATATCCATATTGTCATGCAGTTATAGTTAAATATACAGTGTGTAGAATTAATAACTGTATTATTCAATATATGGAACAAGGACTATAGGTTCGTATTACAGTTGCTGAAATTAGTATAATAATATACCTATAATATACCTATTTTAATGCTCGAAAATTTAAGTATGACGTACTTACGCCCATTGTTTCAGTACAGTTTAAATTTTTATACTGAAAAACTGAAATCATTTCCATTAAAATGTATTTATACCCACCCCTTACCATTTTATAGTTATTTACGTTTAATAAAATCGTTTCATATACGTTTTTTGCACGATCCGTCAAATTCACGTATTTACTGGTTTAATTAAAAGAATAGTAGGTTTTGTTTACAAATTACTGATCGGTAAGTATCTTACCGCCTTCTGATCGGTAAGTAATGTCATATGAAAGGTTTGTCACTTTATTTTAGATAATTTTATAGTTGTCACTTTTGACATTAACAAATTTAGAATCATTTTAATTTGGTTATTGCATGGATCGTGCAAAAAACGTAATAAGCATCACAAGCGTTAAGGGTTACCGGTGTCAGGCAACATTGGAAGCCTCGGTACCCTCGGCCACCAAACTATTGCCTTCCGCCACTAATAAAAATAATCACAAAATTGAAAAAAAAATTTGATTTTGATATTTTGTTTTTATTATTAATATTTGACGAAAAAATGCTAAACGAAGTAATAAATACCTATAAATTTTAATCCATCGTCTACTTTTAATAAATTTTAGATTTGTGATTATTTTTATTAGTGTAGCTTTCATGGACGTGATTTTTTCAAAACGATTTTACTCGAAAACGGTTTAAGATACAAAGATCGACTAAGACCACCTTTTTTGTGTAAAAATAAACCAAGTTTCAAAATTTGATATAAAAAAATTAATAATTATCTCCCCAAAAAATATGGGGCATAATATACCCAACACCAACCCTGTATGTGACGCCCCTGGCAAAATTTCTGAAAATTGGAAAAATAAATATGTGGCAAATTACAAAAGCTTCAAACTCACCAAATTTCATAAATCTACCTCAAACAGTTGCAGAGATATTACAGAAAACTCCTCTTTGGGGTCCCCCTTTCGGGAGGCTGTAGCCTCCTTAGGAAGCATTTTTCAACCTATATTTATTAAAACTTTTTACATTATTTTTGAACGTAGAATCAGCTGGTACATTTTGGCAGGTTAATTTATGACTTTATTAACGAGTCTGTTTTATGGCCGAGCGAGCTTGCGAACCTGTTTTATGAAGGAAATTGAAGTGAACTGTACTTAATTCTCAAAATCTAATCTGTTCAAATTGAATAAAAATCTAAACTTGGTGCAAAATCATTCTGTAAATAAAAGAAACTAAGATGATGATACGATGTCCATTCAGACGTCCAAGCACTTTTTATAGCCATGTACACTTCTGTTCAATTAAAAAGCATACAAGTCTTGAGAGCGATTTTTGCATTTTTCTAGTTGCGTAAATCTGTCTTACATCTGTTTCCATGTTTGCAAACCAGTTACTAGGAATCATTTACCTCCATTGATTACCTTTATTAATTATTATCAAGATTTGTTTCAAGAAAAGACTTGTAAATGAACAAAATTTTATATTAACGACAGAAAAAATAAATTGGGATTATTGAACATAAAAAAACTGAAGAGATAAACTATTGCTAGTAGTTAATTCTAGCTCCATCCTTTTCAACCAACAGTGCCAATCTTCTTGTCATGGAGTGAATTAAATTCTGACAAATATTTTCGTTCAAATTCAGATTCTCCCATGCTGCTTCAATGTTGTCCCATAACTCTTCCTGATTTCTGGGACGAAAATTCCTTTTATACATTTTTTTACTCAACCATGCCCATATATTTTCTATGGGATTTATGTCTGGACTATTTGCGGACTATGGTAAAGTTTCAATATTGTTGTATGTAAGCCACTGTTGAATTATTTGAGCCGTATGAACCGGACAGTTATCGTGTTGGTAAATGAAATTGTTTTCGCCATAAATTTGATTTACTGTTGGTAGCATAACATTATCCAAAATCTGACGATAAGTTGGCGAGTTAAACCTCGTACCAATTCTCCAGCAAACCCCAGGCCCGTTACTACTCATCCAAGCCCAAACATTTACTGAAAACCTTCCTTGCTTGTTAACTCCAGTTATATAATTTTCATCAAATCTAGAGTTTGGTGGTCTATAAACACGCAAACGTCCGGCATTAGAGGATTGGAAGACTTTTTCATCTGTAAAGATAACTCGATCTCAAAAGTCAACATTGCGATGCAAGTGATTAAGCGCGAAGAGAACTCTAGATTGCTTACATTCTACCAAAAGTAATGCTTTTCTAGCACTTGAACAATTTTTTAATTCTGACACTTTAATTCGTCTACAAACCGTAGGTCTAGAGCCGGGAAAGTTAAATGCAACTGCAGTAGCAGCTGCGCATTCAAATGGATGTTCTCTTAAAAAATTAAGCAATGCAGCATCTTGTGCGTTATTTGAAATTCTTCTCCTCCCAGACCCAACTTTTCGGCTCAAAGTATCTTGTTGTTCCCATCGCTTTTTGACTCTCAATACCGTGCTTGGATTAATTCCGAGATAAACAGAGTCTTCTTATTGACCAACCATCTTCTAATAATCTGGTAATAAGGATAGCCTTTTGGATTTCGCTTAATTGAGGGGGCATTGCAATGAACACTTCTTGAAAATCTTGAATATTAACTTAATGTATATTTCGATTGTTGTATGACAGTGACAGTGACATTAAAGTCAAGTTACACAAATAAAATGTAAGTGTATGCATTTTTATTGCACAGAAGTGTACATACCTACTTCAAAGTTTTTCAATTTTATAATTAAAAAATTTTCAATTAATATTATACCCAAGGACGTATAAAAATAGAGGACAGAAAGATCCCCAGGGAGGGAAAAAGGGGTAAGAATTCATGGGTTAGAAAGTGTTGCACGTTCAAATGGACTCAAGAGTACCTACTTCATAGTTTCTACGCATGCGCCAGCAGCCAGTAAGGCGCGTTATTGGTCAAGTGTTTGTTTTGGTTTGTCACTGTCACAGCAACTGGCAACGAATTTGTGTCTACGCCACCCCGGGAATTTTCTCTCCTCTATATATACCTTCTTGATTATACCGAATGAGGAACATGATTGTTGCTAAGGAAATAATACAAGTTTCCTGCTTCTGTAACTAGGTACTTTACCACAAAAATATACAGGGTGATTTGTAACATATGGAGGAGATTGAAAAGGCAATTAGTGGGGACTAACATAAACATTTTTGCACAATAAATTTTAGACAAAAACCCAATAAAACAAAGGTTACAGTGGTTTAAAGTTTTTTTAAAACCTATTGAGTAGGTACCGCTGAAATTAAATTCAGAAGGCGTACGTCTATCTGAAAATCTTTCTATCTATATACCTTACTCGTGCAGCATGTCCATGTATTCATATTAGTGTAATTCGCCATTTTAACTTAACTATTAATTTAATAACAATAACCTCTAACAGAAACAAATAACAATAAGAAATTAACAGCATTAACTCAAAAAAAAAACTGATATTATTGCAATTTACTGAAATGTCAGTTTGGCACTTACTTACATTTCACCGGCAACTTACTATGTATTTTGTTTAATATTCAGCGGCTCTCAACAATGGAAAATTTAGAATATTAAAAGGAAAAATTGAGAAGGAGTAATTTTCATTTTACAACTTTCCTATAGTTTCTTGAAGTAAATAATAGTTCAATAAGTTCAAATATCCCCAATATAAAATTTAAAACATAAATTAAACCTATTATTTTTTTGAAAAATGCCAGTAATTAATATAACTTTGCATTGATGTATCTTCATAATTATTGAGCTTTTGTGAAAAGTTTATTAATAATAGCTATTTATTGTAGAAATGTTTTAGATAGCATTTTATCCACGCAAGAATTTCTTAAGTGGATAAAATGCTATCTAAAACACGTATGCAATACAACGTTTTATCCACAATCGTTTGTTGCCTTCGTATACAAACATCTTCGTTATACCCTTGATACATAATAGTAGTTTAATAAACAAGAGTGTTAATAAGAGCGATTAATAATCGAAACGATTTTAATGAGTCGAGATTATTAATCGCCGATTAACACTCATGTTGATTACAATATTTTTTGTCGATTGCTCTTTATTAGAATGAAAATAATCTAATTTTGTTCCATGGCAAAATCCAAATTCTGACATAATATGCAATAAGTCAAAATACCACTGACATAATTAATTAATTTCGGCAGGTGTCAGTTCCAAATGTATGTTTCAATAATATAATATATTGTTGGTTACCTAGCAAATCTCATAATCTCAACAATGTTTTTAATGTGCATGTATGCATTAAACTGAGTTATTAATACACTCCTTTTATTACATTAACTAGATCTTTAATAAACGATCGACAAAAAATAGTAATTTGTATAACTAGCCTTGAAACTAGAGTGCGAGTGCGAGCAGGGTTTGCGAGCAGAGGCCGTAGGCCGAGGCCCGCAACTACGAGTACTCGCAAAACAGTTTCAAGGCATGTTATACACACTATTTTTTGTGCCGAAGTTTATTTAAATAAATAAAATTTACAAAATATTTGTTTAAATATTTGGTATTAGGGATTTTTTTTATATTGGTAACACGCGATACTTAAAATTGACACTGACAGTAGTAACCGAATGACAGAAATAATAATCCGTTTCTATGGAAAATACAAATTTTCTTTATGATTTCAATTATGCCAATCGATAAACTAAAAATTCCTAGTTTTTGCCGGTCTAGCCCGGCAAAACATGAGTTTCCAGCCGATTTATACGAATGCAAAATGACTAATGCCAACCTGAGGCACAAAAAATATATTTCCGAAAATGTCTTAATCGTTAATCATAGTATTCTATTTACTAGTAAATATGGTTCCCATATAGTAGGTACCCTCTGTATCGAAAAGTAGTATTTCATTAATTGTCTCATTATTTCATAATAATGTTGTTATACAAAATCTGAAATCCCTCTGATGCATTCATTTAATTTCAATAGGAATGTATCTAAATTTAACACCTTATGCATACGTATTGACATTGGTACTATAGAACCTCAATAGGGGCCAATTGTGTTCTTATTCTGTCGATAATAATGAAAAACTTGAATCATTATAAGGATGAACAACTCATAGGGTGGCTTACATAAACAGCATTAAAAGATTTTGCAATGTCATTAACCTAATGTCTATACCTCTGTCCACCATAGTTCTTATGATCAGCTTACCAACAATAGTTAGAAACTAAACAAAATAACAATAGACAGTATGTCGACGAGTATGAGCTGTATTTTGATTGATTGTTTGTCCGGAATCCCCTTTATATGAATACACATATTATTAGAAGATTATGCATGGCAATTGAACATTATGTGTCTGTACACTATTAGTGAAAACTACACCAATCGAAATTACTCTAAAAAACCGGAAGTATTTTCAAAATTGTATTAACAAATTTAAAAAAAAACAGTTGAATATTAGAATAAATGATTGGCGTACAATAAAAATTAGAACGACTCGACTTCAGAGCTCAAATCCCCTACTAGAAAAAAATGGGACAAGGAACAAGCCTTATTTAAAACTGTGTAGTAATGCATTATGTTTTACATTTTCCAAATTTTGTCAGGCAAAAAGAACTTGCAATTTAGTAAAGATAAGGAAAAATCCACAGAAACGACTCATACGATTCAGACAAGTTCAAAGTTGTTCCGTTTTTAATTGCATTCAACCACACAACTGTATGTACGTACAGGTGAAAATTTATTTCATGTCATGTACAATAATAAACTTTAAGTTTAAAGATTATAGAGTGATACCTACATTATTAACAATCGAACCCTAACCAAAGAAAGAATCTAGAAAACAGAAACGAATTATAACACCATGTTTTGAAATTCCGGGAGAATAAAAATTAAAAAAGCTTTATTGCCATTTTATATCCTCATAAACCTAAGAAAATATTATAAAAATGTGACTACGCGACTATATCTTTGTTCTAATACCTGAAGCTGCATGCTGCATTGCTATTATGTCTGATAGAAGCATTATTGTATATTATTTTATGAGGAGCTTAAGTGATGCTTTATGTGAAGAGGCTGGTGTTTGACTGACGAACGAAGTGAGTCAGACAAAAGAAACCGAAGCACATAAAGCGACTTAAGCTCCGAATAAAATATACTATTTTTTCTTCAAACGCAAACCATTCATTAAATTGTAAAATTATTAATTGAAATTTTACTAAATACATTTTATTTTCAAACGGCATATAACATGGTGTTATAAGACTGAGTAGGCAAGGTATAAGTTTCATTTCTATGACACCCCTCTTGAGCGGCGTATAAGTAGAACTTATACTCCGGCGGAGTATAACACAAACACATTATCTGCAAAAATGTATGACAGTTGCAAAATTACTTATTAAATTGATTGTCATATTAGGATTAGAATGATTCCATTTGAAAATAAAAATTTAGAAACTTTTTCGTATCTTATAATTTCAAAATAATAATAATCTAAATTGAATGGAAAATACTCTCTGCATATTGGTGCTGCAAAAAAAACCAGTGGTGTACGTTTTATTCAATAAAATGTTTTTGAAGAAACCCGTACGCACGCCTCTCTGTTCTAAATAAAATAATTGCAACCACTATTAATAAGAAAATACAAAAAAAAATCTATGCAAAATTTCAGAAGACTAACTTTTTTTGTTATTGATTTATAGCAAATTATTTAAAATAATTTATTTTCTTTAATGCCCTGTACACCAAAAAGGAAGCAACATTCGAGCATAGTTTATTAGACAAAACACCTTTAATTTTCGCTAAACTATCGACTGGTGAAATCCTGACGATATAAACTGGGACACCCTGTATATATTTTTAATTCCACAAAAAAAAACCTAAAGAATTGGAAAAAATTCGACGATATTTTGGTGTTTATATTGAAAAGTTCAGATTCATTTAGTCAAACTGGCACTTTGTCAGTAAACAATTAAACTACAATTATTGGTATAAAGTAACGTTTTTTTAAAAAAACTCTAAAGAGCTTTTCTATATCGCCAGACTGCCGCACTTTCTTAATATTCCGGAATAATAACACAAGATATGTGATGTATACATAAGATATTGCTATATTATTTAAGAATGTGTTTTTAATTTTAACAAATTTAATTCCCATTTACAAATTTTTATAAATCGCTCGAGCTAGAACTTTGTATTATTTGTTTACGAAGTTCCTGTAGTACTAAGTAAAAGTAATGATCTGTAAAATTTGCAGCAACACTATGGTAATAACTTAAGGGTAACTGTTGTTCCGTCTACGATAACAATCTCAAATTGATCCTTTCCTTAGAAAATTTATAGCTGCCACATCTTCGAACAAATACGTGAAATGTCGGTATAAACTTCCAATAATATTTAGTGTTACTAATCGGAAATTGGTCTAAGTTATAGGGTTGGGTTTGGCAAACCACCCTTTCTACCCGATGTTTTTTCCCATAACGTTTTTCTGACCGCACGCCCGATTGCAGGTTTGACATATAATGCACCCTCTTCCAAGTCCCCAAAAAGTCGTCCCGTTTGAGAATGATATTCTAGTTTTGATTACAAGACGACCAGCACACATTTCGGTGATGGTGGCAGTGGTTGTTGCACTATACGAATTTTATTAAAATAATTTACCTTACCCTTTGTAATTGAATAAGAACCCTTCCATTATACTAATTTTAACGATCACTCTATGAGTGTATCTAGTTTTTTCTAACCATGACAAAAAATATTTTTCATTAGGGGCAGAGAAAAGGCACTTGAAATTTATGTGTTTTATGTCTCATATATTGACTGGCTGGTGGCCATTTTATTACTAAGAGGTGTTATGGAATGTATCCCTCCTAGCTCATACACAAATATTTATTACGACTACCCCCACAGTAGTCATACCCAAGTGGCTGCAATTGAATTCTAAACATAAAAAGTATTTTTACATAAGTATAATAAAAATAAACAAGAAATATTTCATAAATAATAATAATTGTTGTACAATGTGATTTAAAACAGGTACAGCTGACACTTGGTTCAGTAACTAGAGAAAATTTCCTTAGATACCAATATTAAAACAATTGGAACCAAGACAGTTATTAAGTATGAGGATATATTGAAAAATTGACCCTCAGAAGATATCTGAGATAGAGAACAGTTAAAAGTTTTTTTAAATCACCGACAAACAACTCATGATTCTATGATCTAAAATTGACCAGTTTAATTCAATTTACCTACATCGAAAAGTAAAAGGTTTTGCTTACCGTGATACAGGATGTTCAAAAAAAGTCAAGTTTTTTCGGCATTTGAAAAACTACGACCAATATTAAATTGGCCTACTAGTCAAAAAAATACAGACTTGATATTTTTTTAGAGCCATATTTATAAAATAAAGAGTGGTATGTATCTTTGTCATTTTTAAACCGATTTTGATGTTTAAAAACTTTGGGATAGGGTATTTGAACTTCTACTCGAATCGAGCAAAAACATTGCAGTGGTCATTTGAAAAAAGATTCGATTTCACCCTTCGATGAATAATTTTCATGAACTAAATTTTAATTCCCTAATACTTCAAACAAACAAAAAATGTTTTGAAGATTAAATGAAAAAAAGAATTTAAATCTCCCTAAGATAAAATATACATTTATAATCGATGTGAAAAAATAGGTTTCGATGTTTGAATTTTCAAAAAGTATACTGTTAATTGCGAACACATTGTATAAGATAATTGTGTTATTGTTGCATCACAACAGAGTTTTTTTTACAAATCCAAAATTAGTTTTGAAAAACTACAAGGTTTATATCAAATGAACATGTTATTCACACGTTTAATTTTGTAAAAGGATTTGAGAAAATGCAAACATGGTTATTATTTTGGATTATGGAGCAATCACTTTTTGACAACATTTGCCTATTTCTATTATGTTGTGTTATTAGGATATAAAAAGTCTCCTAAAACTAGATTTGGACAAGAAATATGAACGTGATCTTTTAAATAACTAGAAGAAAATTAAAATTTTATAAAAAAATATTGAAATGGAATCTATTCTAATTTTAAAATTGATAGAAGTTGGTGTGGGTTGTTACTTATTTGGTTTTTTAATTTAATTTAATGCTTTAGAATAAATTGTATAGACAAAAGAAGTCATATAAGAACCTTATTTTCTCTAATTTTACCAACATTACGGTTTCCCAGAATATCTTTTTATAGTGAACAACAATTTTTCCGCTTGTAACTTTTACGACCAATTTGCTCTACCTACATCTTTTGAAACAATAATGAGCCCCAAAAACAACACTACTTTATTTAAATAGAAAAGGTTACACCAAATGCCACTGAATTATTTAGTTACGGTTTTTGGTTTATCAAACCTGAAAATATATTGGTAAAGTACACAAACCCATGTAGGGTTCGTTTTGTTGATCCAATACAATTAACACAGTTATGAGATTTGAATCCCTGGATACCCTAAATAAACATATGTAGGTACCTACTATGAGATTTAAAAAATGACACACACATTATATCGATTGCAAGAGTTATAAGGCGATATTTATGTAAGTGTAAATAAAAGAAATACAAATTTATAGCTTGACTTATTTTTGGTAGGCTGCCAAACCGCGTTTGGTGAGACACTGACGGATAGTATCCGGCTAAACCGGAAATATTTTTATATGCATTACAAGCATAACTTTTTCATTTAGCAATTTGGACAATATGAAAAAAGGTGTAGCAATTTTTTATACGTAGGTTTCTGATAGTAAGCGAGATGTATTGGGAACGAGTTTTGATATTGGCGGGATTTAAATATTTAGTTTTCTTAAACAGTAGTTCCTCCCAAGGCAAACGTATTTTCTTAAGTAAATATATTTGAAACAGGTGAGACTACATCTGAATAAATTTTAAGTAGCTTTCCGACCAACAGCTGATTTAACAGATCGTTATTGAAATTAAAAATTAATTTTTTTATTGGCTGTATTTTTATCACATAATAATATCTTATGTAATCAAAATAATACAGAGTTTCAACTGTGATTTTTTATTATTCCCGTTTATAATTCAACTTTTGAAATAGTGTTATATAAAGATTTTGTTACATTGCCAATTGGGTTCAGTAGTTTAATAAACGAACAAAAATCTACCTTTACTCAATACAATCGTTAATAGTTTGTAAAAAATCTAAAACATTTAAAAAGTATGACCATACGAATTTATCTTTGAAGATGCTTAGTTATTTTATAAAAAAATATCTAGTGATTAGGTAAAAGTTGTAGTGTAGCATAAAAAAACAACTTATTATAACTTCAAATGGGGTAGGTAAGTACTAGTGAACAAACTGACAAATATGGTGTTTGTAATTTATATTAAAATCATTATTTATAAAGTTTATAAAGTGAACGAGTTTTAAAATAATGGGATAGTATTTCCAAAAAAATATTTAAAAAACTTACGGAAATTGTTCAAAAAAATCCAAAAACCACTGTATTTTAATAACTTCAAATATTGTCACTGTCATTATAAACCAACTAACACAAATTCATAAACTTAACATCAAGCACCAAAGGAAAAAAACTGTCAAAGTAACAACAACACATGATTATTCAGTGAGAACTCAGAGTAGTACGCACTCTCGAAGTTAACACTAACAACCAAAGCAAGTGTCTGGCTGTATGGCGCGCTGTTGAACTTACCTGGGGTACCTGGCGAACCTCATGTTGTCTGCTATCCCTCCACTACCCCCCGCGACGTTTAACCCACAGACACACCAGGCTTAAGATTCTTAACACCCCTCTCCTCTACCTTGGGGAACACCGACCTTGTGCGATTCCTGCTAGACCTCTTTTTCAACATCTTTCTCGGTCCTGTATGCCTATTTGCATAATTGTTAAATTTTACGACCCGGATGGAAATAGCGTTATAGATTCAACAGGTACTAAGATTATTGGTTGGTTTGTGTTTTGACAAAAGGATATGTTTGACTCGCAAAAATGCAATTACATGCATGCTAAAAGTAAATTGACGATTTTCACGTACTAAAATATATTTAGTTTGAATCTTATACCAGAAGATTTTATAGTACACTATTGATAGTAGCAACAGTACCTATACAATAAATACACTATACCTACACTATAGAGTCAGTAAATATTTAGCATTGCTATTTAAAAAACTGCCAGTGCCCAACGCGTAAAATTCTGTGAATATATCTTATACCACACCTGAAAAAATAAAATAAATATTTTTCCAACAATTATACAGAGTGTTCCGTATATGTTGAGGACACGTAGGGTAGGTCGAAAGAAAGCAATTTAACCCAACATACCTTAAACAAAAATGTTTTGCAACATTTAGCACTTCATGGTTTTAATTTTCAACATTGATTCTGCCGAAGAAGAGAAACTATATTTAGTAAGAAAAAAGTATTACCAAGCTTGAAAATACAAAACTGTATTTCCATATTTTTTTAACTTTTGTGATCTGCCATTCGTAGACCTTTTGCCATAAATAATGCTCACTGACCTAATTTACTATCCTTAATAAGTTGCGAGTTTGTGATCGTATTATAAGCATCATGTTATCAAAAGATGAGAAGATAAAATAATATAAACAAATCAATAAATATAATTTTACTAAAAAATTCGTAAATTTACTATGTATAAGAAGCAAATTAGAAAAACACACGTATAATAAAATGTAGAATGAATCAAATCAATAAATCGACATGTTTTAAGAATGTCACTGTTAAGTTAACAAAATGTCTTGGGAAAGTAATCTACTTCATTATGTTATACTTTAAAATTATCAAAGTGAAAAGGGTTATATAAATTAATGACGAAGATGTAAATGATAACCTCCAAGAAAATGATATCATTTAGGGGCTAACACCACCGCTGCTGCTACACCACTAATTTACCAGTAGGTATGGGAATTCTCCGAGTCATTAACAAAAGTAGGAACTCAAGGAAGCATAAAAATTTTGACAGGGGTGATTTTAATTAATAACTGCAACCAACGTCTCGAAATTGATCGTACCGTCTAAAAATGTATCACGCTCTAGATAACAGTTTTTTATTGTCTCTATTGCCATAAATATTGTCGGAAAGTATCACAGCAAAACACACCCTACACTCTCTAAAGCTTCTAACGTACAACTACTTTGTTAAAAATCTATTAGCTGAACTTGTATCATACAATATGTAGTAAATTAGCACTGTAAAAAAGGTAAACACTGGTTTTATATTTATTTAAATACGATTTATCTAAAAACACGCCCTTAACTCCCATCAATTACGCTTATTACCTGCAATTGTTCGAGAATGCTTGTGGTCTAGATATACGTATTATAAATACAAATCCTAGACAAGTTTCTCGACGCATAAATAGCAACAAACGAGTGGTTAAAGGGGTGGAATAGATGTAGACGGTGGTACAGTGTACGCATTGTATCTTTAATGTCATGTATGCCCCAATGTTTAGAAAAAATTCGAAGATTCACCCTTCAGTTACACCGCAACTTTTTTTTTATTTATTACTTTGTACCGTCTTTTTGATCCAACATATTATATAATTTTTAAGTTGATTCACCTCACATTAAATCGAAATAAATCGTATTCTGAGTAGAAATTTATATATTATTATAATTAGATATTACATCTGTATCCATTATTTTGTATTATAATTAAAGACCTGAAAAGTGTACCAAAAAATAATTGTATACAGTGTGATTCAAATTCGATCCCCACCATTACGATCTCGTAAACCGTAAGAGATACAGGGTCGGTTAAATGGGACAAAATTTGAGGGATTCGAAGTGTAAAATGAATCTGTCATCAAAACTGCGATTTCTCTTTTCGTTCCTGAATTATCCTGAAAAAACTGAAAAAGTCTATTTTTTATTTTTCTGTCTAGTTCGGTTATTTCATAACCGATTTTAATTTAGTAAAAACATTATTAAAGCAACTTTTTATGGTCTACACGATTAGATAAAAAACATTTTTTTCGACGTTTCGTTTTTGTGAAACCATCATCAGGTTCATTTTTTCTTATGGGCGCCATATTTGATTTTGATGTCATATTTTAGCATATTTTTTGCTGATTTCAATGATGTATCACACTTCATGGATATCTTTGATTTTAGGATCAGTTTTTCAAGCGACAATTGGGGATTTTTTAATTCATGATATCCCCATTTAATCAGTAGTAATACCGGGATTTTGCCACACACGGCCAAGCCAATGAATGGCTCGATGGCTCGACGCCATGGATTTTGGATTGATTGAAAATCCAACCTGACGGCGCCATACCATGAGTCCATTCGAGTTTCCCCACACACCGTGAGATTTTGGCTTGGCCCGGAGCCATTTGGACTAATGGCCCGCTCGTGAATGGCCGGCTTTATATTCGATAAGATAATTTTATAAATGTATGTACACAACAGTTTATTTTATTTCATATTAATGCAAGTAACAGATCATAATAATATTTAATTACAAATTAATTCTTATACAAATTTTGTTATTTATATTGTTACTATGGAAAACCTACAATTAATTTTATCGAAATTTTATCGCTGGAAAACCATGTAGATTGGTTAAATACTGCACTATGATTGGTCGAAATTGCTATGAATAAAATTATCAGGGTTAAATGATCACTTAACTAAATTAAAGAAAAATGTACGCTCTTGTGTTTATTTTTTTAAAAAAGAAAATACGTTTACTTTTTACAATCATTTTGTAGCAAAATCATTCTTAGTGTTTTTCTATTACACATTCGAGAAATATTTGTACAGGGTGTACAACTAAGAATGGTCGCCGGTTGTATCTCAGAAACTATTTATCGTACAGCCTCCGAAAAAAAATATTTATAGTAAAAGTGCCCAAGAGAAATCGCTGGAAATTATTTTCAAATTTCTAGCTTCGCCGCTAGGGGGCGTACCTGCCATGGTAAATGATACAATCATGATTTTCTCCAAATTCTAGGCAATTAAGGTAACTCAAAAATAACTTTATTGGAAAGCTGAAACAATTATACACAATTTTGGTCTAACACTTTTGTCTCTAGCTCATCAAATAAGGGTGGGAGGAGAGGGTGAATTCTTCTGTACGAAAATGGTTATAACTCCTGTTTAACTTTATAGAATTCGGCGAACTTAGTATCGTTTGAAAGAACTTTTCTTGCTTCAATCGATGTTCGATAAGAGAAGTGGTTTTGATTCATATATTTGTTGCTAGGTGGCGCTTTTTTAAAACTTATTAATTTTATCGATTTTTCTTAAAAAATTTAAATGGACTTATATAAACTGCTGGCCAATTGAAACGTACCAAGCGAATTTTTAGGTTGAATTTAAAGTCAAATATTTTGAAAAGGAGAAAAGATATCAACATGAGGTTTTCAGGATTCAAGAGATAATTTAATTGAGAAAACGATAGTGTTACTCGATTTTTTTACTTTGAAGTACATTACTATCTACAGGGTATGAAAGAAAGTCTTCTTTTTTGTCAAATTTTATAACTACCGTGATTCCACAAAATTTTTTTTATATTTTTTTGATGTAGATTTTTTTAGTCCTTACTTAATGGGAAAACAACCTGTTTCTCAAAATTTTGATATCCCTGTTATTTTATAAGATACCGAATTTTTGCTGAAAATTTGATTTTTTCTTTGTTTTTTGTCGTTCGGCCGTATTGTGTTTTGTAAGAACCAATCTCTGTAGTTGATTATAATACCGTATAAATGGCTTTCGTATAAAAAGTACACTTTTTGTACTTTCATTAATTTATTGGTAACCATTGGCTTATCAAAAATCGGTACACGTTCGCTCATTGGTAAATTTTTTAATTCATTTTTTGAGGCTATTTTCTTAATGGAATAGAATGGAATTTAGTTAGTTTATGTTCATCATTGGTTTAAGTGACTTATATCCTCGAAACGAGTTTTTAACTTTTTCAAAAATTTGCTCATATTCGTGTATACCGGGTGGCTCCGAAATCGTTTTACAACCCCCACCATTTTGTTACATTTAACTGTATTAATTTGAAATTTGGCATGGTTTGATTTCTGAAAGGTATAATCATTTTGATGTTTAAAACAATCTGATGACACTTTCGGTTTCACCGGAAGGGCCACCTACTAACTTTCAAATTTTTTTAAAACAACCTTGTATATTTTTACTTTCTTATACGAAGTATAAAGAAGTATTGTAATCGTGATTTTTTTCGACTTCGAGATTTTGATGGATTTACACGTTTTGAGGGCCCCTGAATCCATTTTGACCATTTTCGCCATGATGTCTGTCTGTTTGTGTGTCTGTCTGTGTGTGTGTCTGTATCCACCATAACTCAAAAACGAGTTATTGGATTTGATTCAAATTTCATATTTAAGAGTTTGAACAAAATTGTGACAATTTTAGGTTTTTTAAGAATATCTTGAAAAATAAACAATTTATGAGATTTTTTTATTCTTTAACATTGATTTAGAATTGAATTTTGAACAAATTTTGTTTGAACTTTTTTTTGAAATTCCGTCAAAAAAATTTCAAAAAACGAGATATTCCTAAAACACTTTATATTTCTCATAGCGCGCTTTGATAGTTGAATCCGAGGGTCGAAAAGTAATTATTGTGATACTATCCGTATAAGAAAGCCATGTGTTGGGCACATCAGATATTTTTCCGTAACAATTAGATTCTACTTAAAATTACCTTTTTATCGACATATCACATGATGACATTTGCGTTCAAAATGGCAGCATAATTATTATTGCAGAAACCTGTTCAACAATATTAAATTTAATAAAAAATTCGGTATCTTATAAAATAAGAGGGATATAAAAATTTTGAGAAATTGCTTTTTTCCTCATTAACCAGGGACTAAAAAAATCGACATCAAAAAAATATAAAAAAATGTTTGTGGAATTCCGGTAGGTATAAAATTTGAGAAAAAAAAGACGACTTTTTTTCATACCCTGTATATGTAGATAGTAACGTACTTCAAAGTAAAAAAATCGGGTCACACTATTGCTTTCGCAATAAAATTATCTCTTGAATCGTGAAAACCTCATGTTGATATCTTTTCTCCTTTTCAAAATATTTGACTTTAAAATCAACCTAAAAATTCGCTTGGTAGGTTTCAATTGGCCAGCAGTTTATATTTTTTAACATTATTAAAATTAGTATAAAATATCGAAAATATTAGTGAAAACCGCAGATCCATTTCTTTTTTCGTTCAGGAAATATGAACAAAATAGTTTTTACACGAATCACAACACGTATTATTGTTATCACAAGTCGTTTTGCGAATTTAGGGCTAATTGCATTTTTTTTTGTTCCAAAGCCTATCACTTAAAGCCACGACCATTATTATCAAGATATTTAACAAAATTCATAAACGTGAAATATGTTTTTCTCTAGGCACTGAATTAACAACCAGTATACATATTATAAGGTCATAATTCTACTATTAGGAGACGTCTTATGATATTAATAAAACACATGTGTCTTATAATTAATACCCATGATTACTTTTACTCTTTAATAAAAATTAATTCTACATAAAATGACAAAAGTCACTTCAAAATGTCAAATAAAATTTTTCCAAAATATTAATTTAAAAACTCTCTGGTCTGGTTGTGGATAAAACGTTGTATTGCATACGTGTCTTAGTTGTATATTATCCACGCAAGAACTTCCTAAGACACTTATACAATAAATAAGTATAAAACAAACCCGAATAAAAACAGCACCTTATCGATCGTCGATCATCGTTTTAGAAGTATAATGTAAATAAATAAAAAATAAATAAATAAAAATAATAACTGACGTGCACGCAAGTTCTGGTAAATTTTGCTATATAGTAATCGTGAATTTTCTGGAGTTCAAGATTTTAATGGGATTAATGTTTTGAGGGTTCCTTATTCCATTTTTACTTAAGTAAAATTTATTTTGTTTTAGCAGACTCCCGTAACAATAACCAAAAAATATATTATAATAAGTAATTTATTATTATTGTTAATTGTATTACCCGTGTACAATTTACGAAAAATAAGAATTGTTCTAAAGATTCAAGAATAGTTATGATATTTAGGTATTTTAGGTATGGCCAGTTATGCCATTACGAAAAAAAGTTTTTTTTACTGTACTTATACCAAATTTTATTTCAAAATTATTGTAAGTAGGTATTGGTAGACAAGAAGACTAGAAACAGGAGAGCGCACTCACTTGAAAAGATAGGCCAATATACGGCGAAAAGCTTCCCACTCTCAATCGTCACTCGCCATGTGCGCAAAAATGTACTGCGCATCTGTCAAGCTGCTCGACGTTGTGTCCGTAATAACGTCAAATATGTCAAATATTCTCAGTAGTAATACTATAAGTACACTGTATCCCAATTTGCTTGTAATTACAGAGATACCCTGCAATTACAAGCAAATTGAGACACAGTGTACATCCAAAGTGAATCATCCTTGTTTACATATTTTCATCCAGATCTATGGTTTCACTGCACTGATTTCACTTCAAGTTCCTCATTTCATCGAAGAAGTGAATAGAAAACGCGAGGAAAGCACGTGATGTTTTGTTTATATTTTTCACTGCGCCTTCAATCTGGATGAATCATCCCTTCGAAGAACGACTCTTTCATCAAATGTTGGTTGGGGGTCAACTTCTTTCATCGTTCATTTTTGATGTTCACTTTGGGTGAAACAAAAATTAAAGGCAATATACATTTATCACTTTAGATGATTCTTCCAAGATGAACATCGAAAGTGACAAGTGTAAATGAGCCTTTAGCTGTCGGATTCAACGTGCAGTATGAGAAATGCAAATAAATAATGGATTTAAGAATAACTCATTTTTTTGAAGGTATTTAAAAAAAAAGTTCAAACATTTGTTCAAAATTCAATTCTAAAAAATCTCGTAGATTGTTTATTTTTCAATATATTCCTAAAAAACCTAAAAATGTCTTCAGGTAAGTGCCACTTGTGTTGGTGTTAGATGAAAAACATTTAATGTGGCACCCACAATTTGGTTCAAACTCTTAAATATAAAATTTGAATCAAATCCGATAAGTCGTTTTTGAGTTATGGTGGATACAGACAGACAGACACACACACAGACAGACATCATGGCGAAAATGGTCAAAATGGATTCAGGGGCCCTCAAAACGTGTAAATCCATCAAAATCTCGAAGTCGAAAAAAATCACGATTACTATACTTCCTTATACTTCGTATATGAAAGTAAAAAGCTGTATTCAAAAATCTATAAATCCAATATGGCGACCATAAGAAAAAATAAAGTTGACTACTGTTTCTCTGCCATCTTCGACGCCATGGCAAATGCAATGGCATATTCGGATTCTCCGTAAAAAAGTACCTTAAGCATGTTTTAGTTACAATTACAGCATGTTTTAGTTACAATTACGTAAGAGTTTATAGGTTTTCAGTTTCAAAATTAAAAACGAAAATTACAATTTCTTGTTTTTCTACAATAACTTCAAAATTAAAGACGATAGTTCAAATTTCTTTTTGGATTATTGATCAGCGTAAGAATACCCAACTTTGCCCTAATTTAACCGACTTTTAAGATAAGCGAGATCCCCATGGTGCAGATCGAAAAACGAGCACCCTGTATATTAAAAATATCACCGAATATATTAAATTGTATCCTGTATTTATAATCAATACAGAACCGTTTTTAAACAATATTTGAAATTTAGTATCTAATGCTACACCAAAATTACACTAAATGTGAAAATGGAGAAGTTTTCAAGTTTTCGAAACAAATAAATTACGTGTAACGGCATGGGATTAGAAAAATGTCTCCTCCTTAGGACTCGTAATTTAATTTATAGCTAAACTTTTGTAAGTGTACGGGCATTACTGTGGGCGATCGGCACTTTTACATAAATAGAGTATACTGCACCCTGAACCAATAATAATCAGCGTAGGTACTTCCCATATAAATCAAAGTACAAATAGGACAACAATTGGAAGACAGTCTCCCGTTCCTTCACCCTAAATCACGGAAACTAGCCCAAAAATCAAGCAAATTTTATAAATCTGAATAGAAAAATCAAATGCAACTGTCGTTTTAGATTTCTGATGCGGAACTAGAATTATACCAAGACCCTTCCAAAAACTGCTCCAAATTCTTTTATCTGTATTGTTCCGTCTACGATTTTATTCGGCTTTCAACACAAAACTTTCGTTGCGTTATGCCAAATCTATATTAAAACACCTGGCCTCGATTTTCTTACGTAACAGTCTGCTTTTATTCCAGTCTGCATTTCTTATTGTGGAGATATACACAAAAGGATGCATGAACCAACATTAAAAATCAGTTGACACTCAGCTAAAATTACCTGCTTTTGATAGGTACCCTTCAATGTAATTTAAAGGTGAACGACTAGATGCATAATAAGAAAAAGACCACGGTATATCTTTGTCAAAAACAAGCTCAGGCTGTATAGAATCCGGATGGTTTATAGACGGAGAGTAGACCTGAAGCACGCGCCGATGCATTTCCGTGTATTAGCAGAGGCCCTCTCCATATGATTAACTTGCTTGCAAAATTATACCGTCTTTTGTCTGATTAACAGAATTATTATAATCAACTTATATATTAAAATATAGAACACTACTCTTGTGATGAAAAAACAATAAGATTTTTGTTTTCAACATAATAATTAACTATAAATAAAACTACATAATAAGGAAGGGTATAGTAGGTTTATAGGGCCTATTTACGGATAACAATATAATTTTGTGTATCCCCAATACATAATTTAGGACCTACCCCAACTTATTTTATTTATTATCGACAATCCTTACATCTACGACGCAACAACTCTTTCCTCTATACACTATAGAGGTATCGAGGGCTAGAGCAAAAGTATGAAATTATAAAATACGACAACGAAAATCTAGAGTTAAAAAAGAAAACAGATTTATTTCTGCATTTTTTTATTTTCTTATACAATAATACAACAATCAACAAATGATACTTCTGAAGTTTTTTTAGAAATATTTTGAAAAAGAGACAATTTGAGATACTTTTTACTTATTCGTTGATATCGAAATAAATGTTAATTATATTTTATTGTAACTTTTTGTTTCATATAATCATCAGTCAACTACAATCTGATGTATTATAACAAAAATAATATTATTCAGTACATATGCCACTGTCGAAACTTGATTTTTTGGTAAATATTTTCAGGGGATGGAAATTTTGTAAAAAATACCCAACTTATACGAAGCTGTACTGTTTGGTTTGCGATAACTCAACTTTTTGCGAGAAAATTAACTATGAATTTTTTATCTCCTAATCATTTTATAACTCACTCTAGGATCTAAACTAAGCCTAAATTGGCTTATAACGATATACATAAACAAATTTCAACACTATGTATTATATATAATGTTGAAACTTATCTTTTTATACACCCCTTTTCGCAAATGCAACAAACAAATAATATTCCGTTGGGAACTGGAAAGTTCTGTGACTTTTTTCCGGGTCATTGAGAATTTTGATCCAAAATATGAAATTTGAAAATACTTCTATAAATCCTACAAATTTACGTATAGACTAAGAGTGGTCGTCAAAATAGGTACCTTCGTATTTTTTACAATAATAGCCTAAAGAAGTCTAAATCATTTTAAGAAGGTGATTATTTCGTCCCGCTAATTTAACCACAATAAGAGGACATCAACATCGGGGAATTTCTTTCCGTAGGTAGTAGATATTGCTCGTAAATCTAGGAGTATTTTATAATGTATTGGCTAGTAGTAGTTGTAGCATTATATTTTGTAAGGATTTTATTCAGTTTACCCCAAATCTATTTCAATATCCCTCTTTGACATCCCCTATTTTTGTTTTATTTCAATAGGTACCTATAAAAACGTAACCAGATGGAAAGAGACTATAAACTATACAGGTAGAAATGATGTTTTAATTTCCGGTCTTTTTTAAACAATCCAATCGTGGATGGAAATCGAATTTATTTTGTATAATTTATAACTGTACGAAATAAATAATTAGTTCATAAAAATTATACCTTTGCTATGCTATAATGATTGTATGGGTGAACATTTTTATTACCTATGTTATAAAAACATAATTAATAATTCGTAAAACACTAATGAGCATACTGATGTCAACCCTTTGTAAGGTAATAATTTGTGAACTATGGCGTATGGTCAGTCTGGAACCCTAATATTAAAACTATCGACACGTGTTGTTTTATCGCATAATAAATAATTTTATAGTACTCTCAACCACAAAAAAACACTTATCTAACAACCCTTTCGAATTCGATAACATATGGAGAGGGCAAATTATTTATACCAACGCATACTTTCATATACAGATCCTTGTAACTTTGATAAAAAAATTCCGAACATATATTTTTGTAGATTATTATTATAGTTTTCAACCTTAGCTTAGTTTTAAAATACGGATTTTATTTTGGGACTAAATTTATTAATTTTATGGAAACTTGGTTTACTTCTTTGTCGACATTACAACTCAGTTCAGACTCTTCACTTCCATAAATGTAGTGTTCCATTCGCCGTTCTTTTTCGTCCACTCTTTCTAGTTGTTAATGTCGATAATTTTGCTATCTCCTCTCACATATCTTCCCACCTTCTTGATCTTCCTGCCATCGTTGCGTCATCGGGTTTTTATTGAGTTCATTTTGTACTTGTGGATCACTGATGCATTTAATAAAAGAGATGACGTCAAAGACCATAATTCGAAGTTGTATCGTCTCTTCCATAAACCACTATAATTTGCAGGTCCATCTGTTTTTCTTCTCGAAAATGCTAAAGTTGTTTTTATCAGTGCCAGATTTTATTTTATATATTAACATCGATGTCTAATTACAGTCTTGTAACTTTTATTTTTGATAGACAATCTTTGAATTAAATTTTCCGCGAATTCCATTGATTAACCTCTTTACTATGAGCATTCTACGTTTCATTTGGTCGTTATGTTGGTTTCTCAGTTGACGAAAGATCATAAACGCAATTGTAAACCTACTTAAATAAATCATCTCCGATCTTGACATTTGAAAGAAATCTATCCATAGGTATTTCTAATCACTGACAACAATTTACTTTATGTTCATTTATAATAAGTTTCAAATTGGTGCCTGGATAATGTTGTTGACATATTGAGGATAGTTCCTCTAGTGCTTCATGTACAATTTTTTCCAGGAACAATTTAAAAAGTATACATGTGCGTCCATTTATCTGTACGGATTCTTCGTGACTAGTCGTTCTAAACTTTCATTGAGACTGTCATGTGTATATTACTACTATTACTATAAGTTAATCAATTTTTGTAGGACATCGAATGGTATATTTATTCGAATATCTTTTTGCTGTAAATGTTATCAATATGCGACTTTAAAATCAATAAACATATTGTTATGTTCTACGTTAAAACCTCTGGTGTATAATCTGATGGATTTTCTGTTCCTCTTGCTAGTTTTCTGAGATCATGTAAGTATGATCCAATATCACTCTACCATAATTAAGCAATTTAGCAAGATTATCATCACTACCCGTTTGAGGTTTCTTATGGTCATTTTTAAGTACTTCTTGTATATGTGTTTGCTGGTCGTTGCTGTTTGTCTATGATCAACACATTTGCTGAAACTATTCATGCCATTTGAAAAATAAAAGCTTTGTCATTGAGCACATGTACGAGTATACATATGATATGCATGTAGATGTATACAGGGTGTCCCAAAATTAGCCTGCCAAAATGTACCAGCTGATTCTACCTTCAAAAATAATGCAAAAAGTTTTAATAAATATAAGCTGAAAAATGCTTCCTAAGGGAACTACAGCCCTCCAAAAGTGGGGCCCCAAAGAGGAATTTTCTGTAATATCTCTGCAACTATTTGAGGTAGATTCATGAAATTTGGTGAGTTTGAAGCTTTTATAATTTGCCACATATTTATCTTTTCAATTTTCATAAATTTTGCGAGGGGCGTCACATACAGGGTGGTGCTGGGTAAATTATGCCCCATATTTTTTGTACGGATAATTTTTAAATTTTTTATATAAAATTATGAAATTTGGTTTATTTTTACACAAAAAAGGTCGTCTAAGTCGATCTTTGAATCTTGAACCGTTTTCGAGTAAAATTGTTTTTTAATTTATCACGTTCATAAAAACTACACTAATAAAAATAATCATAAAATTGAAAAAAAAAATTTGATTTTGATATTTTGTTTTTATTATTAATATTTGACGAAGAAATGCTAAACGACGTAATAAATACCTATAAATTTTAATCCATTGTCTACTCGATTGTCTACTTTTGATAAATTTTAGTTTTGTGACTATTTTTATTAGTGTAGTTTTCATGAACGTGATTTTTTCAAAATGATTTTGCTCGAAAACGGTCAAGATACAGAGATCGACTAAGACACCTTTTTTGTGTAAAAATAAACCAAGTTTCAAAATTTGATATAAAAAAATTAATAATTATCCCCACAAAAAATATGGGACATAATATACCCAGCACCACCCCTGTACGTGACGCCCCTGGCAAAATTTCTGAAAATTGGAAAAAGAAATATGTGGCAAATTATAAAAGTTTCAAACTCACCAAATTTCATGAATCTACCTCAAACAGTTGCAATGATATTACAGAAAACTCCTCTTTGGGGTCCCCCTTTCGGGAGGCTGTAGCCTCCTTAGGAAGCATTTTTCAACCTATATTTATTGAAACTTTTTGCATTATTTTTTAACGTAAATTCAGCTGGTACATTTTGGTAGGCTAATTTTGGGACACCCTGTATATCTGTATATTAGACCAAATAATAATTAGGTAAAGCTCAAAATGATCTCATTATAATATTAGTTATTCAATAAAACAAAGTCATATAAATAATAGCAGATATTCAAAAATTAAGTGTATTTCGTTATTTTAAAATATACCACAACTTCATTTTTACTTTCTATTCGTGATTTTAAATTAACTACAGATATATACTAAGATTTTGTACTTTATTTACTGCCTTTGCTATTGTTTGTTTGCAAAATTATTAAACACATATAGCCATCTGATATTTTATATTAAGGAACCCTGTCAAATTCAATTGAAACACCTAATAGAACATATGTTTTGAATTAAACGAATTAAAATGAAACCGTAACTTAACACGCTTTTTAATATAAATTGTTTTTGATTCGGACATGCATGGTTGAGACATTACCTACTCTCTACAGTCATATTGGGTTCACTCACTGTCAACATATGTGTAATTATCACTGAAGTAGAATAATTAAACATCTTAACTCACTGAAGCGCACCGAAACTGCATATTTATTTTATTATAAAAAATACTTCTCCAAATCGCTCTAAATACAAACAAATTAATTCAAATGGAGAACCAGCTGACAATACGCCCAAATCACAGTATGATATTATATAATTTTTAGGGCACCCCGTCATGATTCATCGAATCTTTACCTTGCTTAAAAAGGGGTAAAGCAAAACGGAAGTCTCGCACGATTTAATCCTTTACGAAGGTTTATTACCGGATTATAACCACGAAATGTGTTCTTGTAGAATTATTAAACCCTTTTTGTCGTTCATTTTCATGTTTTATTAAGAACATCTAATGGACGTTTTCAATCTTAACACAATTAAAACTCTTGAAGTTTTGAGTATAGATATTAAAAACATAATTATTGAACAAGGCAATAACAAATAATGGTGATACCTATACAATGGAACATACACCTATCAAACTTTTTGCAAAGGGAAGCATAAATGCTCCTTATAGAGAGAGTACCTATGATAGATTGTACGTTTTATGCCATAATAGTGAAATAACTTTTTTATTTTGCAATTTATTAACTTTTAACAGCTCAAGCCTTTTCTAAGAAATGGAATTTAGATTCGTATTTCCAAAAACCTATTACTATCATATTTCATCAAAATCCAATCTTTTTGTTTTTAATGTCCGCTTTACTGGATCCGTCCTTTTTCTTTTGAAAAAAATGGATTGCAGATTCGTAATCAGCGGTCCCAGAAAATGTTATATCTCAATTTTTGTGAAGATCACACCTTCATATTTTAAGCAGGTTTTTGGACTTTTAGATCACTGTGGCATCCATGAGCCAAAATCTTACCGCTCATGACTAATTAGAAAAAAATTGACATATTTCCCAAAATTTCCCATAAAACTCTTTTTGAATTACAAAAGTTTTTACATATACTTACTTATCTTATAATACAGAGATTGTTTTCGCATTTGAAATAAACACATTTTTTATTATTTTCAATAGAAATCATTACGTTAATTTTATGATTGTTGTGAATGATTGCATGTAGTTTTCATAGCTTCTTCGGAGTAGAAAATGGCTTACATTTACTATAAGAATAAGCGTCATGATAACTTGTTTGTTTATGAGAAAAGCAGAAAACATCCTGCTTTAGCATCTCGTCTATAATCTCATGTAGATTTCCTCCCCTCCTTCGTCAAATTGTTTTATCAACGTGTGCACGAGACTCTAAAAATCTTAAAGAACATCGAGGAGTATGTGGAGGTAGAAGTTCGTCTCATCGAATATGCTTGCCCTTGCCACAGAACAGTTCAATTTTATGAGTTGTTTTTGCACAAAAGTATCGAAGAATAAAATTCTATTAACTTCGTTCAGCCAATAGAATAGAATAGAATAGTAGTTTATGCAACAAGAAATTGAGAGATTCTGACGAGTGTGAAAATTGGACCCGAGCGAAGCGCTCCTGGCACTCGTTCCTTTGAAGCACTCCTAGCTTCGCTCGTCGTACTTCAAACAACTTGTGCTACAATATAGCGTCTTATAAAACTCGTATAATAATATGTATACTATAATTTGTCTGGTATATTATGTGCAAATGAACTTGTGTATTTCCTTATGTTTAAATTGACCTTTCATAATCTCCTTCTCGTTGTTATTGCACAAGTCAATTAATCTCTCTTCGTTGTCGTTTATTATGTCTTCTCCGTAGGAACCCACTACATTATACTTATTATTTTTTCCCACTCTACTATTCAAATCTCCCATCCATCAGTATTATTTCTCGATTTGTACCTATATCGGCGATCTGTTCATGTATTTTTGTCCAAAATTCGTCTTTGCTGTCAATTATGGCATCGTCATTTAACGCGTAAGCTCCTACAGTGGCTACCCTATGATTAAAGATGTTTTAATCGGGAAATTTTAACAGGCGATAGAACTCACAAAAATAAAAAGAGAAGTTCATATGAACTTGCATGTTTTAAAGTTTCGTTTTCGATATATAGGGTGTTAAAGATTTCAAGCGCAGTTCAATATGTTGTTCGTCGTTGTAAAAAATGTGTTAATGTTAGAGGTTATTAATTCGAATAAATATTGTAATTTATTTTAATAAAATATATTTACTTTTTATTTATTATTTAAATTTTATTAATGAAATTAAATTTACTTTCCCACGGGCGGCCGGATAAACGAATTAAATTTTTTTCTCGAAAAGTAAGCAAGATAGACAAAAATTGCAAGAGGAATAAAAATTGTATTTTTAATTGATCAATCCAAAAATAATATAAAACTTATAAAAAACAGTGGCGTGCTCAAATTTTTCTTTAAAATATCTAGTTAGGATACCCCAGCGCCGCCCCTTCGAATAATTAAATTCAATCTAATTACATCAAATTAAGTCCCTTACTTATTACTAAAAATGTGCCAAGAATATCAAAATCGGCCAAGTTATCTTTGAGATATTTTAAATAAAAAGGTTTTTTTTATTAACTTTAAGACCTGGTACCTAAATCGAAAACGAAGCTTTAAAACATACAATATAATAAGAACTTCTCTTTTTATTTTTGCTAGTTCTATCGTCTGTTAAATTTTTATGAATAAAACATGGGACAGGTACAGGTACAGGCTGTTTCATTAAGGGTGGCCACCGGCCATATCTCGGAAACTACTGGGCATAGAAATTCAGGAAAAAAAATTTCATTACTAAAGTGGCCATGAGAAAATCCTGGAAATTATTTTTAAGTTCCGTATTTTGCCACTGAAAAGTAAATATAAAAATTCTAGATTTCTCCGAAAATTCCGACATTAAGGTATACCTTTGGTAACATCATTAGAAAGCTTGGACAATTCTGCATCATTTTGGTTTAAGGCTCATTGGCGTAGCGACCTTAATAAGAGTGGGGGAAGGTATTCAAAGTGTAATCATTTGAATCGCTGTAACTTCTAAACGACTTATTCGATTTTAGTAAACTTAAGCTTGTTTGGAAGAGAAATGTAGGTACTTTTAATTATCGCATCCAATGGTCCACGATAGTTCCTAATAAAATTGCTAGAGGACGCAATTTGAAATAATAACAGTTTTTTTGCTTTTATCCCAAAATTTTAAATTAGACGGTATATTTATGATACCATAATCGGAAAGTAGATTAAATTTGCAAGAAAAAACGTGAAAACCGCAGCTCGATATCTTCGTTCGTTTCAGAGTTATTGCCAAAAGAATAATTTTTAACACTTTAATTGAAGATACGATTGTTTTCATAGTTCCGTGGTCAAGCAATCCATGACAAAAAATATTTTAAAACTTTATTATGTGTAGGTTTGTCACTCATTAACTACTTTAGATTTAATAAAATATTCATGGAAAACTTTTTAGGCACAAAGCACAATAATTATTTTAATATGGTTTTTTAGAAATAAATCTAGGTAGCCGTGAAACAAGATCGGCAGGTTTCCAAGGAAATTAATAAATTGGAATAGTTGTCAACTGATTTAATTCTGATAGATGTTGTGTTGACAAAAGTTTCTCCTCGATTCTTTTTAAATTTCTTGTTACCTATATCAAAATTTGTGCTACATCTCTCAAAAATGCTTATACCAATGCCGAGGGTTACGATATGCTTACGTAAGATTCACCATTTAGATAGCCATTAAAAATAAACGGTCCGATAATTTTGTATGATGAAACTCTGCACCACCAGTTTTGGTGATCCACTTCGCGTATTCAATGAGGATTTGTTTGTGACCAATACCTAGTGCATAAGTATTGTGTAAATTAACGATGCCACAGCTAATAAAACTGGCTTCATCAATTCATAAAACCAGGGAGAGGAATTGAGAATTTTTGAGGGATGTAGCACAATTTTTGGAATAGATAAAAAGAAATTCAAAAAGAATCATAGTCATCAAAAAGAAACTTTTGTCAACACACCACCTATCAAAATTAAATCAGTTGACAACTATTCCAATTTATTTATCTCCTTGGAAACCTGCCGATCTTGTTTCACGGCTATCTAGATTTATTATTAAAAAACCATATTAAAATAATTATTGTGCCTAAATTCGAAGTTTTCCATGATTATTTTATTAATTCTAAAGTAGTTTTTGGGCCCTTGGCATAATGAGTGACAAACCTACACAAGCATAAAGTTAAAAAATATTTTTTGTCATGGATTGCTTGACCACGGAGCTATGAAAACAATCATATCTTCAATTAAAGTGTTAAAAATTATTCTTTTGGCAATAACACTGAAACGAACGAAGATATCTAGCTGCGGTTTTCACGTTTTCTCTTGCAAATTTAATCTACTTTCCGATTCTGACATCATAATTATAGCGTCTAATTTAAGTTTTCGGGATAAAATAAAAAAACTGTTATTTCAAATTGCGCCCTCTAGCAATTTTATTAGGAACTATCGTGTACCATTTGATGCGATAATTAAAAGTACCTACATTTCTCTTCCAAACCAACTTAAGTTTACTAAAATCGAAAAAGTAGTTTAGAAGTTACAGCGATTTAAATGATTACACTTTCAATAGCTTCCCCCACTCTTAGTAAGGTCGGTACGCCAATGAGCCTTAAACCAAAATAAAGCAGAATTGTCCAAGCTTTCTAATGATGTTACGAAAGTATAGCTTAATGTGGGAATTTTCGGAAAAAATCAGAATTTTAATATTTACTTTTCAGTTGTGCCATCTTGCGGCGAAATGCGGAGCTTAAAAATAATTTCCAGGATTTTCTCATGGCCACTTTAGTAATGAAAATTTTTTCCCTGGATTTCTATGCCCAGTAGTTCCCGAGATATGGCCGGTGGCCACCGTTAATGAAACAGCCTGTATATTTTAATTATTCGATGATGCCCTCCAAATGTGTAATTGTGTTCTTGTATTTCTTTTTCACAAGCACCAATACTCCCTTTGCAGCTCGTTCTTCTTTCTTAACTCCACTATATAAATGCAAGTAATTTCTTCAGAACCATAACCCTTCTTTTTTGTTAATTAGATACTACTAAGGAGAAGGAGAAACTTCGTAAATATATACCTATAAGGTTTGAGTATAGGTATATTTTTTAAATTGCTCTACAATTTCTTGCCAAAACTTTTGATACATATACGTATGTATAATAAAAATCGATTATTTGAAAAAAATATCCGTCCTCAAGCAAATATTTCTTTTGTTGAAGGGATAACAGTAAAAACATTTAGAAATATTTATAATAAATGGCACTTTGTCACTTGAATAAGTTTAAATTTCAAGGAATACATTATCTCTTGTACATGTTCGTTTCAAAGCTGTTACAAGTATAAAAATATTGTAACCACATGAAACATAAACAGTTGATGTCCCTCATATTAACTAACGCAAAAAAGAGCAGTTGTGGTCTAAAGCTAAAATGCGAGTTATAGTTTATATTTTGATTTTATATCCAGATATGCGGGTTCAATGGAGGGATGAGCCTGTATATAGAATAAGGTGGTTGATTATTATAACTAACACCCTGCATATTATTGATGGATTCGTGCGGGGCCCGGTGTTCGGATTCTATTTTGTTGCAAAATATATAATTAAAATGGAAAATTGATTATTACCATCGTATGAGCCCGTATTTACGAATAATTTGTGATCATACAATAATTATACATAGCTTATAAAACAGATAATAGTAATTTGTATAACTAGCCTTAAAACTAGAGTTTTGCGAGTGCGAGTAGGGTTTGCGAGCAGAGGCCGTAGGCCGAGGCCCGCAACTACGAGTACTCGCAAAACAGTTTCAAGGCGTGTAATACACACTATTTTTACTTTCTTATACGTAGTATAAGGAAGTATTGTAATCGTGATTTTTTTCGACTTCGAGATTTTGATGGATTTACACGTTTTGAGGGCTCCTGAATCCATTTTGACCATTTTCGCCATGATGTCTGTCTGTCTGTCTGTATCCACCATAACTCAAAAACGACTTATCGGATTTGATTCAAATTTCATATTTAAGAGTTTGAACAAATTTGTGGGTGCCACATTCAATGTTTTTCATCTAGCACCAAAACAAGTGACAGTTACCTAAAGACATTTTTAGGTTTTTTAGGAATATCTTGAAAAATAAACAATTTATGAGATTTTTTTATTCTTTAACATTGATTTAGAATTGAATTTTGAACAAATTTTGTTTGAACTTTTTTTTGAAATTCCGTCAAAAAAATTTCAAAAAGACTAGATATTCTTAAAACACTTTATATTTCTCATAGCGCGCGTTGAATCCGACTAGTAGATAGACGAGTGAGTTTGGGACTTGGCTGTCGGGAGGTCGCCGGATCGATTCCCAGAAGGACCATTATTTTTTATTTTTTTGTATTTTACTGGTTTCTATGGTACCGAAAACAATAATAATAAATAAATAAACATGATTTTATATTAATAACGTATTGAATGTCGACTGGATGTGATTATTGGCTACGCGTTCAGTATTTTTTAAGTGAGTAATAGGTCAAAAATCTAAAATAAAACACATTTTTGTCGTAACATTCGGTTATAATGAGTGGGACAAGGACAAATTTATGCGTATTGCAATAAGTGCGACAGAGATTATTTGAAAATTGCTGGAAACAGTCAAAATTTTTACAAGAAATTTAACTTTCTTTAGGAAAAGTAATTATTGTGATACTATCCGTATAAGAAAGTCATGTGTTGGGCACATCAGATATTTTGTGCTTTGTGTTTATTTAAATAAATAAAATTTACAAAATATTTGTTTAAATATTTGGTATTAGGGATTTTTTTTATATTGGTAACACGCGATACTTAAAATTGACACTGACAGTAGTAGCCGAATGACAGAAATAATAATCCGTTTCTATGGAATATACAAATTTTCTTTATGATTTCAATGATGCCAATCGATAAACTAAAAATTCCTAGTTTTTGCCGGTCTAGTCCGGCAAAACATGAGTTTCCAACCGATTTACACGAATGCAAAATGACTAATGCCAACCTGAGGCACAAAAAGAATATGGTATACTTTTTGATTCTTACATAAATAGAATGCCTACTTGCAATTATTGTACAGGCTATTTCATTAAGGGTGGCCACCGGCCATATCTCGGAAACTACTGGGCATAGAAATTCAGGAAAAAAAATTTCATTATTAAAGTGGCCATGAGAAAATCCTGGAAATTATTTTTAAGTTCCGCATTTTGCCACAAGGGGGCACAACTGAAAAGTAAATATAAAAATTCTAGATTTCTCCGAAAATTCCCACATTAAGGTATACCTTTGGTAACATCATTAGAAAGCTTGGACAATTCTGCATCTTTTTGGTTTAAGGCTCATTGGCGTACCGACCTTAATAAGAGTGGGGGAAGGTATTCAAAGTGTAATCATTTGAATCGCTGTAACTTCTAAACGACTTATTCGATTTTAGTAAACTTAAGCTTGTTTGGAAGAAAAATGTAGGTACTTTTAATTATCGCATCCAATTATCCAATGGTACACGATAGTTCATAATAAAATTGCTAGAGGGCGCAATTTGAAATAATAAAAGTTTTTTTGCTTTTATATCAAAATTTTAAATTAGACGGTACATTTATGATACGATAATCGGAAAGTAGATTAAATTTGCAAGAAAAAACGTGATAACCGCAGCTCGATATCTTCGTTCGTTTCAGAGTTATTGCCAAAAGAATAATTTTTAACACTTTAATTGAAGATACGATTGTTTTCATAGTTTCGTGGTCAAGCAATCCATGACAAAAAATATTTTAAAATTTTATTATGTGTAGGTTTGTCACTCATTATGCCAAGGGCCCAAAAACTACTTTAGATTTAATAAAATAATCATGGAAAACTTCGAATTTAGGCACAATAATTATTTTAATATGGTTTTTTAAAAACAAATCTAGATAGCCGTGAAACAAAATCGGCAGGTTTCCAAGGAAATTAATAAATTGGAATAGTTGTCAACTGATTTAATTCTGATAGATGTGTTGACAAAAGTTTCTCCTTGATTCTTTTTGAATTTCTTGTTACTTATATCAAAATTTGTGCTACATCTCTCAAAAATGGCTTATTCCAATGCCGAGGGTTACGATATGCTTACGTAAGATCCACCATTTAGATAGCCATTAAAAATAAACGGTCCGATAATTCTGTATGCTGAAACTCTGCACCACCAGTTTTGGTGATCCACTTCGCGCATTCAATGAGAATTTGTTTGTGACCAATACCTAGTGCATAAGTATTGTGTAATGTAAATTAAGGATGCCACAGCTAGTAAAACTGGCTTCATCAGTTCATAAAACCAGGGAGAGGAATTGAGAATTTTTGAGGGATTTAGCACAATTCATCAAAAAGAAACTTTTGTCAACACAACACCTATCAAAATTAAATCAGTTGACAACTATTCCAATTTATTTATCAACTTGGAAACCTGCCGATCTTGTTTCACGGCTATCTAGATTTATTTTTAAAAAACCATATTAAAATAATTATTGTGCCTAAATTCGAAGTTTTCCATGATTATTTCATTAATTCTAAAGTAGTTTTTGGGCCCTTGGCATAATGAGTGACAAACCTACATAAGCATAAAGTTAAAAAATATTTTTTTCATGGATTGCTTGACCACGGAGCTATGAAAACAATCATATCTTCAATTAAAGTGTTAAAAATTATTTTTTTGGCAATAACTCCGAAACGAACAAAGATATCGAGCTGCGGTTTTCACGTTTTCTCTTGCAAATTTAATCTACTTCCCGATTCTGACATCATAATTATACCATCTAATTTAAGTTTCCGGGATAAAATCAAAAAAACTGTAATTATTTCAAATTGCGCCCTCTAGTAATTTTATTAGGAACTATCGTGTACCATTGGATGCGATAATTAAAAGTACCTACATTTCTCTTCCAAACAAGCTTAAGTTTACTGAAATCGAAAAAGTCGTTTAGAAGTTACAGCGATTTAAATGATTACACTTTCAATAGCTTCCCCCACTCTTAGTAAGGTCGGTACGCCAATGAGCCTTAAGCCAAAATGATGCAGAATTGTCCAAACTTTCTAATGATGTTACCAAAGGTATACCTTAATGTGGGAATTTTCGGAGAAATTTAGAATTTTAATATTTACTTTTCAGTCCCCTTGCGGCGAAATGCGGAGCTTAAAAATAATTTCCAGGATTTTCTCATGGCCACTTTAGTAATGAAATTTTTTTGCCTGGGTTTCTATGCTACTGGGCATAGAAACCCGAGATATGGCCGGTGGCCACCCTTAATGAAACAGCCTGTATACTTAACACAGTAATAGTAGTACTTAACAAAGTAATAATAAATTCTACAGTTATTAAAATATACCATAAACCGTCTGTTATTTATTTCAAATGTTTTTTTTTATAATAATTTACAATAGCTTTATACCTAATAACAATTTTTTGCATCTCTGTTGGAGTGTAGGAATACCTACTATACAGGCGTTCCAGAACGCTCACCGTCCCTCTTAATATTGAAATGTAAAATTTCAAGTATCAATAGTTTCCAAATTATTATGTTATGAGCAATAAAAGTTGACCAACTTCAAGTACTAGGTAATATAATATTAGTCTAAGAGCCAGCAACGTGGAGATCGTACCTATTTCCGCAAATCTGAAAAAAATCCTCAAGCTTACTGTTATTCGTAGTGATTCTATAACTTTTTAATGACCGTGACTATGTAACCACTGTGGTTGTTGATACGGTACGACGTTTTTGATTGGTAGTTATCATAGCAACAACTACAGTGGTTAACAAACGCGGTGGTTAAAAACTTACAGAATCGCACCGATTATGTAGATTATGAAATGGTAGGTGACGGACATTTTCTTTGTTGCTAAAAGGCAACTGACTATCGTAAAGCTTGTAGTCCAAATTAAGCACTTTTATCAACTTTTATTCACTAAAAAGGCACTCAATAGAACATATTGTACTAACTACTGATTAATTAATCATAAAACATAATAGACATAACTTAACATACGGAAAAGTTGAGTCAACTTCAACTTTCTATGTCAGTTATGCTATGTCTGTCATGTTTGACCATGGTTTGACCAATCAAATGCGTTCTTATCGCTAGATCTGAAAACAATGATTATACAATTTGAAGTTTGAAACAGTTTGAAACAGTTGATTTGTCCAAATTCAAAAATCTGTTCTATTTTCCTCAAAAATGAACGACGGGCAACTAATAGATTTGGTGCATTCCTATCCATTTCTCTACGATAGAAAGACTTTAATGACCTACAAAAAAAAATTTTTTGCATAGAATGAAAAATCTAAAATAATGAATTATTCCGGTAAGTACAGGGTGGGCAAAATTCGATGTTTTTATAGGGTAACTTTTAAACCCTAACAGATATTGAAAATCTGACCGCGCATCGTCGAGCTCTTTTTTTGAGAAACCCTTGACGGTGAAGTCGTTTGTTTTCAAATTATGGCCGAAAATTCGATTTTTTGAGATTTCGATTTGAGTCTATATTTCGGTTGTTTGTGAATTTAGAGAAATGGCGTTTGCACGTTCTTAAGGCATTTTTTTGATGCGAATGCAATGGCGTTAACAGATTTTGAAAATGTCTTTTTATTTTTAGGTTATGACATAAATTTTTATTTTTTTATATGGAAGTCATAGTGTGCTGTCACTTTATTGAAAAGAACATTTTTTTCTCTTTTCAAATATATATATACTATGTAGGGGCTATTCTTTCAATTTCTTCTTGAAAAATAAAAAAAACTAAATTTTTGAAATTAAATTTAAAAAAATCTTATAATAAAAATGAAAATACAACAAACGACATACATATAAACACGACACTATCTAAAATTAATATCTATATAAAACAACTCAAAGAAAAAGATCAAAATTACGTTTATTAACTGCAATACATTTTTCATGACACTTCTGTGCGCATTCTAAATGTGAATATTTGACACGGAGTTAAGGCATTGCGTAAACTTGGCTTTCAATTCTTCTGTATTTCTACTTTTAGTTTTATATGAATTATCTTTAATATGTCCCCAAAGGTGTCAAATCAGGCGACCTTGGTGGTCATCTAATTGGCCCATTGGTAACAAGCCAATTATATCTGAATTTTGAGTTAAGCAATTCTCTTTCTCTAGCTGATCTCGTATTATGAGGTGGTGCACCATCGTGTTGTAAGAAGAACTGACTTCTATCGCTGAACGATAAATTGTCCAAATATTCATCAACAATTTTCTCATTTAAATATTGGTAGTATCGTTCACCCGTTAGATTTCCCTCATAAATCTTATATGCCAAAACTTGATTTTTTATTAAGGCACACCAAACACTAAAACCAAACCAACCCTGATTTTGGATCTCAATGGCGCGGCGAGGGTTCTCATCATGACATTCGTCTACTGCGATAAATATGCGAAATACATATTATTAATTCCAAAAATTTAGATTTTTTGATTTTTTAAGAAGAAATTGAAGGAATAGACCCTACATATTATATATATTTGAAAAGAGAAAAAAATGCTCTTTTCAATAAAGTGACAGCCCACTATGACTTCCATATAAAAAAATAAAAATGTATGTCATAACCTAAAAATAAAAAAACATTTTCAAAATCTGTTAACGCCATTGCATTCTCCTCAAAAAAGTGCCTTAAGAACGTGCAAATGCCATTTCTCTAAATTCACAAACAACCGAAATATAGACATAAATCGAAATCTGAAGAAATCGAATTTTCGTCCATAACTCGAAAACAAACGACGATCGCTAAATTTTGATTTTGACTTCGCCATCAAGGGCTTGTCAAAAAAAGAGCTCGACGATGCGCGGTCAGATTTTCAATATCTCTTATGGTTTAAAAGTTACCCTATAAAAACATCGAATTTTGCCCACCCTGTACCTAACTACTATTGAAAACAATGAGATAAATAAGTAATTGTAAAATATTTATAGCTGAAGATTTCCAAAACAGATGGAAATACTTGAGGGAGAAATATTCCCGAGAAAAAAACGAATGAAAATATGACAAGTGGAAGTGGGGTCAGTAAGAAGCCGAACTGGGAGTTTAAAAATGCATTAAGTTGGTTAGATGCATATATGCTAAAGAGGGTGTAAAGAAACTAGTTTTGCATTGAATAAAGGTCTGCATTTGTTAATAATTTTTTTTCGTAGGACGAAGTCAAGTTTGCAACCGTTTCAGGTGGTTTCTCCTAGAGATACCTTAGACCTTAGCTTAGATGCAATTGACTAATCCGTAGAGAGTACTCATTTCCAGGAGATTGGCACAGATTTGGAAGAAAGCCACCAATTTGAAACACTATCAATTATGACCAGAATGTCGCGTGCTTCTACGCCACAAGCACCATCAGTAGCTGCCAAGAGAGTTCGTAGAGATATTGATTCAGACACTGCATCACTGGCAACCTCCTTAAAAGACAGTGTCATGACTAATGTCGCAAAAACTTTTATCGAGAAAAAAAAAGATGCAGATGAGGTTTTTGGAGAGCTCGTGGCCTCTACATTAAAAAAATATAAAAATGCAGAAGAAAGAAAGAATAGAAGAAAAAAATCTTTTAAATTATTCAGATAGTGAATAAATAATAATACAATTTGTTGGTAAAAACACAATTTTTTTTGAAAGTTTGGTAATAAATAATTAATTAATTATTTAAATTAATATACATACCTACATTATCTTGCCATGGTACTGATCCTTGTGGTGATGATAAATATTCCGCTAACTCATTGCGTATCTCAAAAAGTCGTCGTTTGGCGTTATTACTACCAGTTTGAGGCAAATTCTGGAAAAGCTGAGAGTCAAAAACCTGTTGCCGCCACTCTCCTAACCGCAAAGTTCCTTCTATATCGGTGTCTGTACAGGTCTGTTTCATTAAGGGTGGCCATCAGCCATATCTCGGAAACTACTAGACATAGAAATCCAGGGAAAAAAATTTCATAACTAAAGTGGCCATGAAAAAAGTCTGGAAATTATTTTTAAGTTCCGCATTTCGCAGCAGGGGGGTGCAACTGAAAAATAAATATTAAAATTTTAAATTTCTCCGAAAATTTCCATATTAAGGTATACCTTTGGTAACATCATTAGAAAGCTTGGACAATTCTGCATCATTTTGGTTTAAGGCTCATTGGCGTACCGACCTTAATAAGAGTGGGGGAAGCTATTGAAAGTGTAATCATTTGAATTGCTGTAACTTCTAAACGACTTATTCGATTTTAGTAAACTTAAGCTTGTTTGGAAGAGAAATGTAGGTACTTTTAATTATCGCATCCAATGGTACACGATAGTTCCTAATAAAATTGCTAGAGGGCACAATTTTAACCAATAACATTTTTTTTTATTTTATCCGGAAAACTTAAATTAGACGGTGTAATTATGATACCATAATCGGAAAGTAGATTAAATTTGCAAGAAAAAACTTGAAAACCGCAGCTCGATATCTTCGTTCGTTTCAGAGTTATTGCCAAAAGAATAATTTTTAACACTTTAATTGAAGATATGAAGTACCCGTTCTGTTGATATACTTAATAAATGCTTTGGAAAGATAATTTTTTAGCGCCCAGTAACTCAGTAAGGAAGAACTTTTGAACTGAGGCATGTTTGGTTCAAAAGACTTATTTTGAACTCAAGAACTTGTGGTAGGATTTTGTAAAGACCTTTTACAGACACCCTGTATGTTGGAGTTTTAGGTCCATTTTAAACTCTCTTTGTGACAATACTTTTGTAATTTTAAATTGTAATTTAAACGACTTAACTCATTTAACAATTTTCAGATATTTACAATCAAACTATACCTAAGTTCAGATGAATATTTGCAACATGTTGCAGGTGATGTTTTTCTCACTATTTCTTGCTGAAAAGTTCCCACCAGTTATTGTCCTTTCCAGACTGCATCATAATTGGCACAAATTTGTTTACACCTTGAATAGACCTAAAAGTAAACTAATTTTGCTCATTATTTGAGGATTACCTTCCCTTATGTGCATGTGACCGTTAGTACCGATGTTAGTACAAAGTAAACAAGAATTCAAAGAGATGGCTCAGAAAACCAGCCCACGTATTATTTCATTTTGTGCTTTCGATTGTAAGTAATACAACAATAATAAATGTTCCACTGCAATGTAAATATGTTTCTAATATACGCATTTCACACACTGGGTAATCGATTAGTTTCCTTATACATAATACATAATGTGGTGGGTTGTGGAAAAATAGTAATTGTCAACTCACACGGCAATTTTTCTGGTGCTCGAAACTGTTATTGAACAATTAATCAAAAAGTGGTCTTGTGAAGTGGTATGGAGTTTCTTCGGTTTAGCTCATTCGCATCAAGTTTGACGTGGAGGACAGGTGGAAAACGTTTAAAGACGCCTACACCTGTTCTAAACACCTTTACATCAAAGATATATTCTTGGCAATGGCCACCAGAATTACCAGCCTGTGTTTTGTTTTCTATTTAGGAATTTATTGGAGCTTATTTATATTTTGCGTATTAATTGTTTGTAATACACAAATTATGTATATGTATAAATCTTATCAACTCAGCCGAATATTTCTAATTAGATATTTCAATATTTGTTACTACATATAGCCATTAATATTAGGTACAACATACAGGGTTGGGCATATGTGTGGGAACACCTGATTTCTAGCTAAACTTTTGTATTATCATTATTGGCCTTAAAAGAAATATTTGTAGCTTTTTTTACTCTATTCAGTGACGTATTTTGTTTTCCAGCAGTTACTCGATTTCTCGAGATATTAAGTGATCGGCACTTTTTTTAATGGATCACCCTGTATATTTTTAAGTTTTCAAATAGACAATATTTCAACAATTACAATGATATAAGGTTTGGTGGGTGTGCGATTTGTGGTTTTTTAAATATTAAAGAAAATAATTCAATAATAAAATAAAGAGTATTAAATAATAATTAATTAAATAAAAAATAGGGTAGCTGTTTTAACAACAAAGTACGTCACTGAATAGAATAAGAAAACTACAAATATTTTTTTTAAGAGTAATAATAATAATAAAAACCCTGTATGTATGGTTGTAATAATATAGTATAACATAATAATGAAAAGTACCTAATGTATCCAACACATGGCTTTTTTATACGATACGAATTCAGTTCTGATCTTTGGAAAATTGGAAAGTACTAATGCCATAGTCAATAATCATATTTTTTCCACACCTGTTTAATTATACAGGGTGTGTCGCGACGAGTTGACAGTAGACATAACTCTATTACTAAACACAATTTGGTGCTAAAAATTGGTACACACCCATTACACAATGTGCTCTATTTAATGAAAATATTGCCACTTTTCTGGTAGTTCCGGTTATACCGGTTATACTTTGTTATTTTAAATGGAACACCCTGTATATTTTTGAATTTTTAGATTCTATACTTCATTTTAGACATAAAAGTATTAAGGTTGTATGATCCTAACATTAACCGGTATTATAATTATTTACACTTTTTCATTTTTTTTTTACAAAAACATAGATGTAAATAAAAATTAGAATCTTGACAATGACACGCTTTTTCCAAATTTTTTTTCTTGTGTTTGAAGTAGGAATATACAAGAAATTAGCTGATGTAGTTTTGGAAAACTTACTTTATACAGGGCGTTGGTGGTTGTCCGTTCATTTTTAAAAATTTTAATCAATGATAACTTAATTTTTTTAAATGGAACACCCTATATATTTCTAGATTTTCGAATTCTACACTTAATGTGAGACATAAAAGTATTAAGGGTGTAAGGTCTTAAAAGTAACGGTATTATAATAATAATAATAATAATACCGTTAATTTTAAGATTTTACAACCTTAATACTTTTATGTCTAGAATTAAGTGCAGAATTCGAAAATGTGGAAATATATAGGGTGTTCCATTTAAAAAAATAAACTTATCATTGATTAAAGTTTTTAAAAATGAACGGACAACCACCAACACCCTGTATAAAGCAAGTTTGCCAAAACTATATCAGCTTATTGCTTGGATATTCCTACTTCAAACGTAAGAAAAAAACTTTGGAAAAAATGTGTCATTGTCAAGATTCGAATTTTTATTTACACCTATGTTTTTGTAAAAAAATGAAAAAGTGTAAATAATAGGGATGTTGCATTTTTTTAAAATCCCGTTTTTTTCTGTTAGAAATGTAAAACGACTATATTAATAATACTCTACAGCAAAAATAATTTTTATTTTCAAACGGCGTATAACATGGTGTTATAATACTGAGTAGGCAAGGTATAAGTTTCATTACTATGACACCACTCTTGAGCGGCGTATAAGTAGGACTTATACTCCGGCGGAGTATAAGTTATATCATTATCTGCAAAAATGTATGACAGTTGCAAAATTACTTATTAAATTGATTGTCATATTACGATTAGAATGATTCCATTTGAAAATAAAATATTGTATTTTATTCGGAGTATAAGCACTTTTATATGACTCCGTATGGAGTTAATTCTCCTCGCTCCGCTCGGCACTTACACCTCCATACTTCGTCACATAAAAGTTTCGCTTATACTCCTAATAAAATAAATATCTATTTTTATTCAATATTTGTACATAAAAAAACGATTATAAATTGACCGTAATTCAAATTTATTATTGCCGCCCGAAAACGCTTTGAGATCGGAGAGTCCTGTGTGACGTCACGAATCTAGTTGACATTGGCATGTCTAGATATTTTTTATGCGTTAGACATTTTTCGAAATAACTCAAAATGCGGCGTGCTGCACTGTGGAACTAGATTCGTGACGTCAGCAGTCTTTTGGGCCGATTCGGGCGTTTCCGGGCAATGCGTGGAAATTTCAAATTTTACAATACTTTTTATTTATTTACTTGGAAAGTACGGACTAAAAATTTTTTTCAAAAATATTGATAGTAATAATTTGGTATCAGCTATTCAACAAAAATTATTTTGAAAATCATGCAAAGTCCCTATTATAATACCGTTAATGTTAGGACCATACAACCTTAATACTTTTATATCTAAAATGAAGTGTAGAATTTAAAAACTCAAAAATATACAGGGTGTTCCATTCAAAATAACAAAGTTTGTGTCTACTTCCGGTATAAACGGAAGTATCAAAAAGATGGCAATATTTTCATTAAATGGAGCACATTGTATAATGGGCGTGTACCAATTTTTAGAAGCAAATTGTGTTTAGTAATAGAGTTATGTCTACTGTCAACTCGTCGTGACACACCCTGTATGTCAATTATTCGTATTTTTTTCGTGGAAAATCGTGCCCATAATTCACTACAGTGAATTATTTTCATTATTCACTGTGGTGTCCGGCCAATCACAAATACACAAATTACAAATTCATAATTCAATGTTGCTGAACCAATGATATTTTAAATCGCCCCCCATTAAGTCTTTCTGCACCTGACAATCGACTAGCTTGACAGTAATTAAATAAGTGTCAAAAAAATTATCAAATTTGAGTCTAATTATTATTCACTCAAATTCATTGCGCCACTCGCTTACGGCTCATAGGCTCAAACATAATTTTCGTGAATAATGGCTATCATAATCACTCATATAATAATATACTATTAATGGATAATATTTGTGAAACTGAGACCATAATTTTTTTTTGGATTTTTTTGACAATCGCAAAGGTTTAAAAAAATGTATAAAGTTTAAGATAATAGTCGCATGAAATAGGACTATGTTTGGACGGCATATTAACATCCAATACTAGAGCACGATACGGGAATTGAAATACAGTGTTGTCGCTGGTTGCTCGCTGTAAATATAATCATGTTTCACATCCATGTTAAGTATCAATGAGCGCGTCAAGACTTGGCAACGTTGTCTTAGACAAGTTTCGTCTGATTGGTCCGTTAAATGGCGGCAGTTATAAATTATTAGAAACATAAATTTATATGTTTTTAATTGATAAAAAATTTAAAATTAAAACCAATTGTATATATTAATTATATGCATAAGGTACAATCATACCCAATTTTAAAAAACACAACTTTCCATATAGTGGGACATCCCCATTGTCCTACGACAATGGACACTTAAGTAATAGGATACGAAGCTCACTTGGTGAGGGTAAGACGTCGGAATAGACGTCCATTGACGTCGGCAATCAGAGGCGGAGTTGAATCTGCTTATCACTGCGCACCAAACGAAACAGAATGCACAACATGTTTCATTTTACTCGGATTGCGCAGAGTCCGGATTTGTTCCCTCTTTGATTGTAGACGTATTTCGATTCAAAGCGCTCTGTAGCGTAACATAGGAGACTTCATATCCTATTACTGTAGTATCTATGCCTACGACTTATGGTTATGGAACTTTTCTTCTAAGAAAATATCTACTATCAACAGTTAAAGTTCGACTAAATAAACCTGGCATATCCTGTATATTAATGAAATATAAATAAAATAGTTCGCAGATTCATAAATAATATGGGTACTTATCATATACAGATTAAAATTAATATTATAAAAGTAGCTGGAGGTCCCGATCGCCAATACCCTTTGGACAGGTGTTGATACAACACCCTCAGTTCAGCTGTCTTTTCCCTTCAACGTTTTCCTTAGAAATATTTCACAGCACAAAATCACAGAGTTATCTCATACCTTACTATTGTACTACATATACATACACAATCTTACTATAAATGTATACAGGAGCATAGAAAATTCAATAAATAGAGCAAAAGTGGCTACCGCCGGCTAGAAAGGTATGTAAATATAGCCGGATATGTGGCGGCCTTCTTTGACAGTTACAGATGTGCCGCTTAACTGTTAGTAAAAGACAAGATGAATAGCAGTTCATATAAAGACAGACGACTTTGCTGATTGGTTCAAATTATGTAAAACAGTTGACGAACGATATTATTCCGTCCGTCAACGCACATGGTCGTTTAAAGTAGTTAACAGTAAATCTCGAAATTAATGACTTATTACTTATAATCGCTTCATTTAATTTAGCGTTTGAGGGTGACGAGTTAATTAAGTTGAACCATTAAGATGTTAGAATCGCTTCCTCTTTATGGGTGCGCTAATTAAAGTGTATATTTTTCTGTAATTTTGTTTTCATCCTAAAATTAGTTAGTATTTTACACAGGAACAAATTTTTATTACTTTTTTATTCAATGCACGAATTTAGAAAATAAAACATACAATTAAGAAAGGATATTTAGTAGGAACTGCTTTATAAAAATTAATTTTATAAGAGCAGAAATTTTCTGCTTATTTTTTTTTTCTTAGAACTATCCCCCTTTTATAATCAAATTGCAAAAGAAATTATGATAATGAGGTTAGCAAAAAATAAAAGAAACGGTTTTTCTATTGTTGTAATGCGAAGAAGCGCGTATTCCTACCCCTGATATCAGCTTTGCCTACCCCAAAGAACCTTTTTTGTCTTTCTCGATCCGGTCTAAACGAATATAACAAACAGATAATAAATAACCGTTTAGTTTTTATGTTTATTTAAATTATTCAAGTAACTGATAAGTAAATAATGTTCCAGTTTATTCTGATGAAAATCTTTAAAAAATAAGAATAATTCGATTTTTAAACAAGTTGAAAAATATACTAGATCAAAATAGTGAAAATTTTATTTTTTCTTTAGTATTCAGATGAAAAAATAAGATGTCAAGTTCCTAGAAAAAATTTTCCTGCAGTATATTAAATAATAATCAGTATTCAGTTGTATTTATTTTTACTTTCTTATACGAAGTATAAGGAAGTACTTATAGTAATCGTGATTTTTTTCGACTTCGAGATTTTGATGGATTTACACGTTTTGAGGGCCCCTGAATCCATTCTGACCATTTTCGCCATGATGTCTTGCTGTGTGTCTGTGTGTGTGTCTGTCTGTGTGTCTGTCTGTATCCACCATAACTCAAAAACGAGTTATCGGATTTGATTCAAATTTCATATTTAAGAGTTTGAACAAAATTGTGGGTGCCACATTCAATGTTTTTCATCTAGCACTAAAACAAGTGACAGTTACCTGAAGACATTTTTAGGTTTTTTAGGAATATCTTGAAAAATAAACAATTTATGAGATTTTTTTATTCTTTAACATTGATTTAGAATTAAATTTTGAACAAATTTTGTTTGAACTTTTTTTTGAAATTCCGTCAAAAAAATTTCAAAAAAACGAGGTAGGTAAGTATTGTAACTCTTATACAGGGTGGTAGAAGTTGAACGTCATTAATTTTGGAAGGTGATAGAGCATCATAGAAAAAATAGACTTTTATTAAAAAACTTTGCTCAAAAATGTTTTATAACAAAGATACAGGGTGTCAAAATTTAAAATAAAAACTCGTTCTCGAAACATAACTTCTAAACCACTTGAACGATTTCCATTAAATTTCGCACACAGAGTAATGTAGTACATTTTAAAATAATGATGGGGTTCATTTATAAAAAAAATCTCCAGTGGCGTAGATACTGGGGGCCATTCCACTTTTCCCTCCAATTTTTTACGCCACTGGATATATTGCGAGGAAAATACAATTTTTGGATTGTCTGTTTAATTTAGAGAAAATAGTTACTCTTTACAAATTTTAATTTAAGGTTTCATTTTTGGGATATTTGAGTTTGAAAGTTTGGAAACACAACATCAAATGCTGTGCTGAATTAAAGAAAATTTCGGTTAGGTCTGAAAAATCCGGAAAATTGCCATCAAGTCTTGGCAGCGATTAATTCCGTGGCTAAAAAAGCTCGAAAATGTATCAAAGCCTATTTTGAGAACTTATTCAAAATTTTCTTTAATTCAGCATAGCATTTGATGTTGTGTTTCCAAACCTTCGAACTCAAATATCTCAAAAGCGAAACCTTAAATAGAAAATTTTCAAGAGTAACTATTTCCTCTAAATTGAACAGACAATCCAAAAATTAATAACGTTTAACCTGGACCACCCTATATTTCTCATAGTGCGCGTTGAATCCGAAATCCGACAGCCGAGATAGACTAGTGACTAAAGGGACTTGAGTGCCTAACGGAAGGTCGCGGGTTCGAATCCCAGAGGGACTATTATTTTTTTTTATTTTACTGGTTTCTATATGGTAACGAAAACAATAATAATAAATAAATGTGATTTTATATTAATAACGTATTGTTTAAGTGAGTAATAGGTCAAAAATCTAAAATAAAACACATTTTTGTCGTAAAATTCGGTTATAATGAGTGGGACAACGACAGATTTATGCGTATTGCAATAAGTGCGACAGAGACTATTTGAAAATTGCTGGAATCCCTCAAAATTTTTACAAGAAATTTAACTTAATTTCTTTAGGAAAAGTAATTATTGTGATACTATCCGTATAAGAAAGTCATGTGTTGGGCACATCAGATATTTTACAATGTATTTCATCGACAATGGTTGAAAGTTGCATCTTACCATGTTTCATTCTTATAGTACAGGCTGCTATAGAAAAAAATCAATCGATCAATTTTTGCATTTTTTAAGTAGCAATTTGATATTTGTTTTCTTCTCTCTTTTTACTATTTGAATATCAGAAATAATTGTTTTAATAATCGTAAAAAAATTGAAAAAATTAAATCATGCAGCAAATACAAGCAGTAAATGATGGAACTCATTTACATTATTTTCGATTCTTAAAAACTATTTCCCAACTTCATTCTTTAAGAGAAAAGATAAAAGAGAACTTTCAGTATAAGAAGCTTTTTTTGAATCTTTTTATAGGACAATTTAGAATCTATGGTATTAAATTAAACCTAATCAGCTTTAATATGGTGGCAAACAGAATCGTATTAGCATGAAATTTGAGTAACAACAAAACAATAAAATACGCTGATCTATTGATGGTTGGTGTAGGTAGGTGTTTAAAAAACTTTAATGAAATTGTGCATTATTTATCATTAGTCAATCGGGTTAAAATCAGATGATATAGGTGACCAAGCTTAATAAAAATGAGGTAACTTCTTTAAGAGATTTTTTAACAGTATCTAGTTTTCTTTTTTAAATTTACACGCATAAAATAGTTATTTGTGTATCAAGGCCGTAAAAGCACTTTTGTCGAGGTGCACACAACGTTTTTTAGGCGATCATCATGAAAGAATTCAAAAATTTGGTCACAAAACACAAAATTAATTTTTTTTGCCTTTTTTGCTGAAAAACATAGTTACCTTAGCTTAGACAACTAAAAACCAAATTATTGTATGTGAACACATTGTTTAAAAACGTTTTTGTAAGAAATTGGTTAATTGGAGCTAGATGTATTATACATCAAATTGAAGCAAAATAAAATTCTCTATTTAATGGTATGCATAACCTTTACATACAAGATCATGGAGAAAAATATTTTACAAAAATCCCTTTTTATACGTCACAATTTTTTGACTGTCAATTGTTTTTCGATTCTAAGTTGGAATTTTAAAAGAGATTTGAATTCTCTTCAATTTAATACCTCAACCAACAATCTAGCTGGTTTAATAAAAAAGTTATAGGCCTGGGGAGTTTTAAGTGGTGCACCCTGTATACTCGTAACTACTTGTGCTACTTCTTAAACGATAGATAGTAGATAGTAGAAAAAGATTATGTTATTTAAGTGATTTTAATGATATTTCTCGTAAAATCAATCCAAGGCTCGGAAATAGGTATTTTTGGGCACAACCACTGCTTCATATTAAATTTTATATTATTTTTAAATATTTCTTCCTATAATTTGATGGATATTTTTTATTAAAGTCGTACCTATATAAAAGTTCCACCAAATTATTAGAAACTGGTACCTAGGTATGATAGAAATATGTAAAATTGTTTTCTATACAAAATTTTACGTCTTGTCATACGACTTAAGCATAATACGATACCCATCATATTTTTAAACTAAAGCATGACGAATTGGTAATTAAATCAAATAGTATTTGATATATGTCCTTTTAAACCAATTTCTTTTTAAGGCATGATTACTATGATTCTTATTTTCAAAAACATGTGATATTTTTCACAGTCGACCGAGCGTCGACATGTGTGGCGTTCTGAACACGAGACAGTTTTCTAAGATATGTCTATGCTTCAATGAACCTGGAGGATGTTCTGGCAAACTCGTAACGTGTGGCGAAACGCCCGTTGTGGGACGGGTGGGTCATCAAGACGCCTTTGATTTTTTTCATATTATTCTCTATATTTATATCGAGATTTAAAAACAAGAATTGAGTCTTATCTTCTTATCAATACAAAGCTACATTCACAACCTCCAAATGAGTGAATAAAATTAACGTTCAAAAATTGCTTACTATTGGTAAAACGTTAATTTTATATATCCAGTTATTTAGACGTTGTTGCGAATGTGTCTTAGCTTAGAGGTTAAATTTTGTCGGATTTTTGTTTCTTTTTCATTTGTCTATTCTTAAAATTAGTTATACTTATACACATCAAATTTAACTTAAATAAAAAAATTACAACAAATTACATTAACAAAAAATTTTAATATCAGAATCTGGTTTCGGTGAAAAGTAATAAAATTCCAAATGCCACATGCCCTAAACCTAGATGGTGCTGACAATTAATTAATAGAAGTTCTTAAAATGTATAGTAAATTTTAATGAACCCATCAACGGCTCTTGTAAAATATGACTGTTTCTTTTATCAAATTAGGAAAGAATCTTTCTTATGACCGCATAAGTTTCCAAACTATAAATGCAAATTTCCGCATCCTAAACCAACAAAAATGTCAACACAATTATTTCCAATTACCAGAGCCATAATTTTCTTGACTGATTAGGGCGCCATTAACTAAGAGTTAATACCGAGTCCGAGTGTTAAATCCGCCCCCTTTTTAAATTAAGTTGTCTTAAGTGGGGATGTGTGAGTAAAGTTACTGAGAAATATTTCAGGACTGAAATCTTTGCCAGTTTTCAGCGGTTGCATCTAAAGTGTTCACTTTATTAAATTAACAAATTTAACCAAACAAAACATTAATTTCAATTTATGTCCAATTAACTACTAAATTTGAAAAGGAAAATATTGTACTTCAAACAGTTTTTAATGTAAATTGTTTGTGACTTTATGACGGATTTGCAATTACAGGGTGAGTGAAAAACCATTATAAGTAATAATAATTCAGCATTATTATAAAAACTCGTTGTGTGGTTCCTCACGTATTATATTCTTTTTTTTTTTCATTTTCAATTCTTGAACTCCGTTGGTTATGTTAATCTGCATAATTTTTTTGAGAATTTGAAAGTAAGAGTTTAAAAAATATTAACATTGGTACCGCCGGATACTCACTGATATTATTTCTAGAAGCATTAAGTTCGTTGCCCATAATTTATTTTTACTCCAGAAAATAATATGTAACTATTAGAAATATTTTGATACTTACACCTTACCTCGTTTTTTCTAAAAGCTACTAAAAATTTATTTTAACTGAAAATGTACTGTTCTAATGCCTTTCTGATTTAATAGGTCAGAATCTAATATTTGGTTCCACAAACATATGTATTAAGCTCATAATAATTAATTCTTTTCTGATTAAATATTTATTTGACATTTGAGGAATCGTGCATAAATGTATTTATGTACGACTGCATTATAAAGTACTGTTTATGACGTACTTTTGCGTGCGTAAAGTGGCTCTTTATACACTAGTGTATAATGGCACTTTATTTTACTATTATTGTAAAATATCAATATATCAGCTGTCAATGTCACAATAAATACTGTCAGAATGAATTTATTACTGTCATTTATAATTTTTCTAAATAATTGTCCTATTTATTAGCCTCGCTCGCAAGCTCGCTCTGCCATAAACCAGACTCGTCAATAAAGTCATAGATTATATACTTGTTGCATAAACTACTATTTTAGTAAAAAGTGGGCTTTAAGTTTTTGTTAATAACACGGATAATATCCGTAACCGTATATTTGAGGACCTAGGTATGTTTATTAAGACTTTTCGAATTGTTTCGGTCCATACAACACACCCTTTAAAAGTTTTACCCTTTTTTTGAACACCCTGTATATCAACACAATATATTTTCATTTTACTTAAAATTTAATTCACCACAAAGTATTAAAATCTTAATAGAATTGTATATTCAGAAAAAAGTTTGTAATACAGAGAGATCAAAAATTATCTTGGTCAAAGGTGGTCATGGATTTTGAAATAATTGTCGGAGCCAGTATCGTACAAATACTTATCATGGCACATAACTTGATAAACTTCAAAAGGATGATGCAAGCTAAGACCGTCGTTTTTAATTTCATGACCACCTTTGACCAAGATAATTTTTGATCTCTAGGTATAATGGCAAGTGGCAAAGGAAATAAACGTAAATAAAATTGACAGTACGAACACAAATGTAACGTCTAATGTGCGGCACAAGTCCCACAATATTAATGGAAAATATTATATACGTAATGGTGAAATACTATAATTCTGAAAAAAAATTAAAAATCATTCTACTGTGTTGCAGCTTCTCACTTGAACTTCTTTGCATTTTGAAAGGGTGCAAACAATACCATTCATAAAATACAGCTATTTCTTAACTATTCCCACATTACTATTCAGTAGGGTGGTCCTTATTTAGGCAATATCGGAAAATCTTCGATGCCCACCCCTAAAATCAATCAAAGTGTTTGAAAAGAATTCTCCAAAATTTTAAGAAAATCGGACAGTATTAACACGTGCCTCTGAGCGACTGAAATTTTAAATGGGAAAATACATGTATTTTTTCGATTATCACTTCCTAAAGAAGGCCATTTTGTGACAGTTCCCATCCGTCAAAAGCATTACTTTTTTGCATACTGTCCAGAAATAAATATTTTTGCATAATGTGCAAAAAATAACATGTGACGTATGTCACTGTCACATAACGGCCTTCTGTAGGAAGTGAGTTCACAATTTTGAAATTGTGTTGATAGTTCTTAATATCTTTAGGAGTGGTAATCGAAAAAATTATGTATACAACTTGTATCTAAAGCTTTTTTTTGCACTTGTGAGAATTAAAAAAGTAGCCTTCGGCTCGGTTTTTAAACTTTCTCACCTTGCAAAAAAATGTCGCTTTAGATACATGTTGTGTAAATAACTCTATTTTGGTATCAAACACTCAAACTTTTTTTACACTCATAATAATTGACTAAAAATTCTGAAACTCAGCCATATTGTATAGATAGTACAAAATGATAGGTTCAAACCCTAATTTTCAGCGATTTTTCTGAAAAAATATCTTTCACAGTAAAATTAAAAGATCAAGTAATAGTGGCAAATTCACCGCCCTTGCAGGTAGAAAAAAATTCTGAAAAGTTTTTTCAGTCGCTCAGAGGCACGTGTTAATACTGTCCGATTTTCTTCAAATTTTGAGGAAATAAGGACCACCCTACTATTATTCAGGTAGTGTTATTATGTTATTATAATACTCCTTCTTTTTAATGTGACACTTTTCTTGATTTTTGTTGCTCTCTCCTACAAACTTATGTGTATTTTTTTGCCTCTTTATCAAAAATATTCTTTAAATAAATACAAGACATCATTTGCATAAAGGGGAAAGAATGAAAACAATTTTATATCTTTATCCGATTTAGTGCCTCAGTTTTCTAAGGTATTGTATACAATATTTACAAATTAGACATTAGCTCGTTATTCAAATTTATAAATACCAGACTTAAAATTATAGTTTATGGCATTTTATTCGAAATAATTAAATACATCAAAATATGAACATCAATAAGAAACGTCAAATAATTATTATCTTTGTAATTGTAGATTCCATCGATTTTTTTTTTATTTTTTTTTATTAATTTCAAAAAAATGTGAATGAAATATAAATAAATAAATAAAACATAATATGTTTTATGAAGAAAATTTAATGTGTTATAGAAAATTTTGTTTAAAATCATCACTTATATGAAACTGGGTAATCGTTTTTGAGTTAGTAGACAGACATCATTACTAAAATAGTCAAAATAAATTTAAGCAATCTCAAAATATGTAAATCCAAGAAAATTTTGAGGCTGAAAAAATTAAAAATCTATGATTTGATTTCACTTTCAATTATTTCCGCGTTAAGGTTGATACACACCGCTGCAATGCAACAAACCGCGCATAACCCTTTTCAATGATTTGCAACCAAGTCGCGAGCCTACCGAAAGGACTCGAAAATAGCTTTTTGATAAAATTATTACCGTTGAATTTTTTCCTGGTGTGTTTTCCGTAGAACGCAATATTGCTAAATCGATTCCGAATATTTTCAAACTGATACTAAGATATCTGATCTCACCCGATGTAAATTAATAATTAAATGAAGGCAGTCCGGTTACCGGATGATTTATTTAGAATTAGTCGTCCGGTGACATGCTTAAATTAGACGAGCGTGGAAATTATTCCCTTGTGGCTTGTGGGCAGGGGTAATCTCGGCAACCAGAATCATATTTATGGTACCGATTTATGCTATTATTTAAAGGAAAAAAAAACCTATACATAACAACCTAACCTGATCCATGACTTATAATCGCTCCGAATAAATAAAGCATTTACTTAAAATAAAAATATCTGATGTGTCCAACACATGACTTCTTATACATTACCATGAATCCATGATACAGTTTTAATCTTTGGAAAATACTGAAGAGGTAGCCAATAATCACATGCAGTCAACATTCATTACGTTATTAATATAAAATCACATTTATTTATTTATTATTATTATTTTCGTTACCGTAGAAACTAGTAAAATAAAAAAAATGATGATCCTTCTGGGATTCGAACCCGCGACCTTCCGTTTGGCAGTCAAGTCCCTTTAGTCATTAGTCTATATCGGCTGTCAGATTTCAGATTCAACGAGCACTATGAAAAATATAAGTGTTTTAAGAATAGTTTTTTTCAAATTTTTTTGGTCGAATTTCAAAAAAAGTTCAAACAAAATTTGTTCAAAATTCAATTCTAAATCAATGTTAAAGAATAAAAAAATCTCAGATACACAGACAGACATCATGGCGTAAATGGTCAAAATGGTAAATGTAAATGTAAATCCATCAAAATCTCGAAGTCGAAAAAAATCACGATTATTATACTTTCTTATTACTTCGTATATAAAATATCTGATGTGCCCAACACATGACTTTCTTATACGGATAGTACCACAATTAATTTTCCTAAAGAAATTAAGTTAAATTTCTTGTAAAAATCGTGTTTCAATTTTGAGCGTTTCCAGCAATATTCAAATAAATATCGGAAGTCTCTCTCGCACTTATTGCAATACTCATAAATCTGTCCTTGTCCCACTCATTATAACCGAATTTTACGACAAAAATAAGTTTTATTTTTTTGAAACTTTTTTAACAGAATTTCAAAAAAAAGTTCAAACAAAATTTGTTCAAAATTCAATTCTAAATCAATATTAAAGAATAAAAAATCTCATAAATTGTTTATTTTTCAAGATATTCCTAAAAAAGTGCTAGATGAAAAAGTTTTAATGTGGCACCCATAATTTTGTTTAAACTCTTAAATATGAAATTTGAATCAAATCCGATAACTCGTTTTTGAGTTATGGTGGATACAGACAGACAGACACACACACAGACAGACAGACATCATGGCGAAAATGGTCAAAATGGATTCAGGGGCTGTCAAAACGTGTAAATCTATCAAAATCTCGAAGTCGAAAAAAATCACGATTAGATACTATACTTTATTACTTCGTATAAGAAAGTAAAAAGAAGGAAAATCTACGGAATCGAACCAGCACCACTTCGATTACTAGCTATATGCAAGATGCTCTAACCTCTACACCACGGCGGCTTACACCCAACTTGGTATTTGTTCTGAACAGTACACACTCTAGTGACATGCGCAGTTCAAATTATTACCGGACGACTAATTCTAAATAAAACTTCCGGTAACCGGACGAGTATCCACTCCCTTAAATAAATTTACATTAATATTAATAAAATACTATTATTGGCTAAGGTTTCACTACTTTTCAAAGATAATAATTTAATTAAATTTGTAATGTACTTGTATAGGAAAGTCCTGTCTAAGACAAATCAGATATTTTGTATTATTTTGTTCAATTGTCTAATAAATTGTATTTTTATAACGTCCGCGAAAGTGAAATTTCAATGTTGGTGTGAATTTTTCTCATTCACTGCCACTTTCTACACTCCATACATGAAAATATCTACAACAAAATGGTTTTAATCAAAGAAAATATTTTAAAATCGTTATCATTTTTAAGAGCTACATTACGACCACAATGTCTATATTTGAATTTAAATAGAAGTTCGTTCAATTATTTTGGGCTAAATATGTTAAAGATTTAAATATTTCTAAAACATGAAAAAAATATGGGCATACAAAAGGTTCTTTAAAACGGTATAAATATGTGGATATAATATAAATTAAATTTATTCCCCTATTTTTCATTTTTATGTTCCAGACAGAAGTGTGGCAAACTCCTCTGACACGCACGGTGTTTCCTTCATTTTTCTTTGGTGTATAATAAGCTTTAAATGAACTATCGTCGTCCCTCCTGTGCAAATACTGTTGTGTGAAGTGTGAACAAAAGCTTCAAGATTATGTTTGGTTTTGATGGACATTTGACAGATTTTGGAGCAACTTCCGAGTACAATGGTCGGTCGCATTGTTCAAATAATTCTAGACATTTTTCCGTTAGCAGTTTATTGCGACTTGAGCCCAAACGAAGAGGATCGGACTTAGATTCAAATGAAGGTGAGTCTGTTATGTGTATGAGGGTTTTAAATAAGAAAAAAGTATGTTTCACTTGGTTGGGCAAGGACAACGACTTAGAACAAGGAAGCGTAATAGGGGGAATGTTTGCTGTCATTCATAATAGGAAACTGAGTACATCCAGGAAACTTGACGTTTTTATTTGAACTTTTTCTATTGTTTGACCTAGCTAAGTGACGACAGAATTTTGGGTTTCCCTGCCTTTAACAATAATTGTTTTACCTGGCTTAGAAGTATCTTCTCATACAACTTTTTATTTATGTACATACCTAAATTTCTATAAAAATGAGTTATTTACTAATTTCGAATATTTTTCTATTATTCTGTTATTTAATTTAAATGGGGTTCCTACCAGTAAAAAATTGCACAAAACATGTCTTATTGAAAAGGGTACCTATGTAAGTACATTTTCCCAGGTTTGTTGAATTTTTAAAAATCATAATTATACAGACTTCGATAGCAAAACAATAACTCCGTTAAAAATTTTAAAACTATTTAAACATTTTTTTCATTGAGTAGTGTCCCCTTCTTGTGACTTCAATTTTCAGATTATACTTTATTTGTGCTTTTTTCAAAAATGCAATTGGGGGCCTTAATATCTATTAATAGTTTTTTTAAAACAAACCCTTTTGGTGACATTTTTCTCTACAGAGTGATTGCAATTTAAGGCACGTTCCAATATCTGACTTGGTTAAACAAAATCCTGGTTTTCCGTTCCAATCTTAAAAAATTCCGGAAAATCGAGTTTTTAGTAGAATCGACGGTTTATGAAATCGTCATTGAACGTCGTTGATTTGGTCTTTGTGTACCTCCGAAATTAGTTAATGTTTGTTGTGCTGAAAATTAATTTCAAATTTAAACTTGTAGGACAAAAATGGCATTTAATACAAATGTTATGGTCCAAGCCAGCACAACACATCAACATATAAAACTTCCATACTTTACCAAAACTAGTATTTACCAACTTGTAATCTCCAATTCTAATTACATTGTTTTTCTTGATATCAGCCTCAGAGGTGCAATCACCCACACCTCTAATTACATCTTATACAAAAACATCATTAGCATAGTATATAAACCACAGTAAAACCTTGTTAGAAAGTTAGTAAGTTAGTAACAACCAAGTCGGCTCAGATCAATTCTATCTCTATCCTTAATCGTTAATTGTACAGTAGAATCCGTTTATAATGGACTTCAGGGGACCAAGTAAAATAGTCCATTATAACCGGGTGTTCATCTCATCAGAATAATTACTAATTAAACAAATACATCATATGTATGTAATTTTTTTTATTGAAAAAAGATAACTAACACATTCAACTATAAATAAGCAGGAAAATAAAAGCGAAAAACTTATATAATATTAGATATTTTGAAAAAAGTCGCTTAGTTTTGTTTGGATCCGCGGTTTGGTTATATAATACGCACTGGTCAACGCCGTGACAGAAACTACAAGAGCGACATCAGTTCGCACTTCGCAGCTTCTTTTCGAATGCGTCATAATATTTTATGTTTATCGTGGAAGTACCGAATCGCTCCGGTTGTAATGGACAAAATAACGAATTTTGGTTCATTATAGGCGAGAGTCTATTATAATCGAGTTCGTTTAAACCGAGGATTTTACACGTGTTTGTACTGGGACTTTTAAAATGGTACATTATAACAGTTTCCATTATAAGCGAGTTTGTTGTAGGTGGATTCCACTGTACTTAATAAAGTAAGTGAATATATTAAGTTGTGTGTTATTACATCGAGACCATCGAAGAGACTAAATTCCCATCCAAAAACCCTACAACGAAGAATACGACCTATATCACAAAGAAAAAAATTAGGTTAACCTTAAACTTTTAAAGGTTGCAATAAAAAAATTGTGGAAATGCCCATTTGTATTAGTAGAACACATTGTTGTTTCCTTATAGACTTATTTACCCACCAAATTTCAGATCTCTACTTTAAACCGTTCTGTAGATTTAAAAAAATGATTTCGAAAGATATTTTTTAACTGTACCTCAGTAAGGAAGAACTTTTGGACTGAGGTAAGTTTGGTTCAAACAACTTATTTTGAACCCAAAAACTTTTTGTATAGATCTTTCAGGGTAGGATTGCTCACGATAAAGTCAGCTTCATTGCCACTTAGAAATTTTCATACATTTTTTTTTCACTGGAATTTAACATTTGTATTTCGTGTATTTTTCCCATACCTACGTTTATGGTTTCCTTGGCCTACGCGCTGACAAAAATCACATCGCGCGCGAAAAAAATCATAACAATAACTCAAAAATCAAAACAAACAACAAAGTTATCCGGGCCTCAGTTTGTGTGTGTAGTTAAATGGACTCTAAGCTCTACCCATGTCCCCCTTTCACTTGAGAAAAAAATCTCCAGACTTATATTCAAAAATTTTAGTGTTATATGTCTAAATACTATGGACTATAGTATCTGATGTATTATTTATATTTTTACGGAAAATAAGTGTTTTAACATTATTAATATTTCATTATGCTATCTATCGAGATGGGGTTATACATTTTTGTAGGGTTATATTTTTGTATACCTACTACAACGAATATTATTGAAATCATCAGTGCAAATGTGTGACGACTATTGCAAAAAGAAATTAGATTAGGTTATGTTTTGAAGCAAGTCGTTCAGTTTATCAAATTATTTTAAATCGACCAGCTGCCAACTTGTTAACTTCAAAAGTTGGTTGACTTTTGGTTTCTCCTAACTTTATTTTATGGTTTAAATGATTTCAATCCATCATAGCTACAATCTACAATTGTCTCAATAACGTTTTCTTGGGTTTGAAACATGATTTAGATTTAACCAACGTGTAACACAAAAATATGAAGAATATCTCGAATATGCTAATATATTATAGATAATATGAATTATAAACGAATTTAATTAAAGAACGGTGTAAGACAAAGTTGAATTTCGTAAGCGCTGCTTAATATTGATGTTATAACTGTAAATTAAAATAATAAATTTTATATAGAAAAAAAAGCCAACATCCAGACTTGACACTGCTGAAAAGAACCCGATACAATTTTTTACTACTTTTTCAGTGGAAGTAACGTGATACAATTTATAACCAAAACAAGCAAAAAAATGGTTCCAATAAATGTGCCGTAAATGATATTTCTTGGAAACATTTAAGTTAAAAACAGCCATTAAATTCTACTCGTACTCAGTAAAGTACCTAAGGAGATAAAATAAATGCAAACAAAATCCTATAAAATACCTAAAAGTAACTGCATATATTTTAGGTATAACATTAATTTTATTATTATAGCTACTCGAGTTGCAGTTGTTTTACACTTCACATATGTGGATTTCATGACATTCTTGACAAGTGTTGGCTGGAGGGTATATATTTTCGGTAAAATATACATATACATGCGATATGTTACTACGGGCCTCCGTCGGAAATGTTCCTTTCAAATATATCAGAAAAAGAAAGGGTTATAATTTGTATGCTTGTCATAATATAACGTAGACCACAAACATTATTTTGTTGTTCAGTAAATAAGCACATATCAAAAGATTTTTTGCCGCCAGATAGTTTACTGTCTTCAAAACAATCATTCATTACAGCAACTTATATTTTTTGATCTAGACAAACCAATCATTTATGTTTTGCTGGTGTACTCCGCCTAAAAAAGATTCTGGAAAAAGAAAGTAGGTATGTACAGCTTTAATTCCGATATTTTTTTACTCTATAATAAAATTTATGAAAATGTCTTTCCCTAGTTCTATTGATAGCTCGATTGATAGGTATTATTGCACGAATTTTTTCTTGATACATGGCGTTATCTTTTCAGTGATATATTTACGTGTTTGGACATACATGTATTTCTTGTTTATTTCTAAACCTGTTGACTAATTTTCGATACCTTAGCCTTAGACTGAAAGACAAGTACATAGAACTGGAACATTCAAGTTGTATCTTACGAGATACAAGTCTCTGCTCAATCATTATCTATCTTATGTGTCTAGAACACGACCTTCTTATACTGTAAAGCAAATTTATTTATTTATTTGTTCATTTATTCATTTATTTATTTATTTATTTATTTATTTACTTATTTATTTGTTCATTTATTTATTTACTTATTTATTTATTTATTTCTTATTTATTACTTGGTATCGATGTATTATAGATAAATTAAAAATTGAAAAATATCTGATATATCCAGCGCATGACTTTCTTATAAGATAATGATATAGTTCTAATCATTGGGAAGTTCTGAAGCAATAGCCATACTTTCCAAAGTCAATGTTTTATTAATATTTTTTTTTAAATATATTGAATATCTCCTGAACTAAAGGAATAATTTTATTGAAATTTAGTGGGTATTATTTTCTTAATAAGTGCCACATTTAATCATTATAATTTATTTTCCGACATCCAGCAGTGGCGTAACCACGGGGATCAGATTATTTCTTTTTAGAGAAAAAATGATATAATTTTTTTAAATTTCTGAAATCAGGAGTCGGTTTATGAAAAAAAAAGTTCTCTTGTAGTTTTTTCGTACAACTTATCGTTTTACAGTAAAATTTTAATTGGAATTTATTGCAGGTAATTTATCGCAAAGACAATACCCATGTATATCAAACAAATAAATTAAAAATAAAACAACTAATAATTATTTTACAACACAAATTTAAATCATTGGAGGAGCTGCTCAAAATTCAAAAAAAGTTTAGGAGATATTAAATTTGTGAAAAAAAAATATGTAATTTCCACACCCTGTATTTCTGAAATGGCTGAGTTTTCGATATAAGTTTATTAAGAAAAATTATATTATTTTAACGTTTTCTATTGATTCCCAACTTATCGAAGGTTCAATTCGGACCACCCTGTATACTTCGTATAAGAAAGTAAAAGTCAGACCGAGCTACAAGGTGGATATGACCAAAGTTAAGTAAGTATATATCCAGAGATGAAATAAGATATTTTATACTATGCGTTTAAATCGTATAATACGCGAGTTGACCTTGTAAAAATATTTGGAAAACTAACATAATTTATAAGTTTCTATTTTCGTTGAAAAAAACATCTCACTACATAAGGTCGACTCGAGAAACAAAATAAGAATCACTTCAAATGATTTCTTCGAAAATGTAATTTCGTTTTTCTTTGGAAATTAAATCGTATCGAGTTACGGTTTGGACAGCCAAATCATTGAAAAAGGCACACGACATACACAGAGTGCTCTTTTCTTTGATGGTGCCTAGTCTTTGAAATCACGACTGGCGCATAGCAATTCGCTAGACGTTAATCATTTCTAATTACATGATATATTGCGTTTAAAACGGTTTGCATTTAGATGTACGAGTGTCTTGTGCTTATGTGTTGCTAATGCTATGCTGCTAATGGTATGCTGCTATATGTTGTGTGCAAATACCCGTCGTATACGTATATACATAAAGTAAGAATATCTCTGCAGTCTGCACTATTGGCACTGATTTTACATTTCTATGTTCACCCAAATATAATTATTTTTTCCCATACCTACACGAAAATGGCCACTTTATTTGCTTGAAATGCAGGTACAAAGTCGCCTTCTTAGGGTAGTCGCGGAAAATAAGGGCACCCATTCCCTCACTGATATGCGGGAGTTATTTGTGTTTGTTTATGGTTGTCAAGGTGATTTGCTCACCGCACAGTGTCAAGCAAAATGTCAGTGTTATGCTGTTTTAATTTGTTCGCGCGTTTCACGCAAAAGAAGTGGCCATTGTCGTACAGGTATGAGAAAAAATAGAGTATGCTACACGGTAGGAATTGATTCTGCCTCGTGTTCTTGCGCCCTTGCTTCGCTCTGGCGCAATTTTCACACTCGTCAGAATCTGTCAATTCCTACCTTGTTGCATAAACTACTATTATGATTTAGATAAACAAAACCAAAAACATCTTTGGGCATCGACAAATTAAATCCCGGGAAATGAAAACGTTTTATGGCACTTGCCATTCTCCGAAATCAAATTGTTCGTTAACAATAATTTTTATCAATAATTATTGATAGATAGTTTCATTCATTCTATGCAGCAATACCTATTTTTAATGTACCTATAAGCGAAAACTAAAATTACAAAAAGGTAGATTAGGTATCAATGTACCTAGGATATTTCGATTAAGAATATTAAACTAACGATATACCTACATAATATCATTATAGTTATTGTATAAGTAGATGTAAAATGTGAAGCATTTATGTGCAACAGCAGCAGTATATCTTTAGCAATATATCCGTAAAGCGCAATAAGTCATTAAAATCATAAACAAATATGAAATAAATCTTGTTTTTTTTTTCTATCTAATAAAAATGTAGTGAATAATAACCATTTTATTTGTATTGATTTCAATAGCTTGATTATCTACCGTTTCACCAATCATGCTGCTGGTTTCATCAGAAATTTTAAGACTGATGAAGCCAGCAACATGACGTGAAACATCAATCAAGTTATCAAACTCTAAACGACAAAATGATTATAAACATAGGTACTTACCTAATTCTAGTCTTGGAGACTTACGCATATGAGACCAAGTATGAAGAATCAAGGTTACGGACCGAAAAATCCCATTTCAGGTTTTAATTAATCTCTATAGAAAAAGGTACGAGAAATCGATAAATATGGTCCCAAAACTGTACAATAATAAATAAGCAAGATATTATTTGTCAAAGTTAAAGCAGCGTAAACCGATTGCTTGTTACTTTCACCTTTCATACTGTTTTTCTCGATAACTCAGTTTCGATCCGTAACCCTGATTCTTCATTCCGGGTCGCTATGTTAACAACGTAGAGAATAGAAGTAAAAAACGACTGGTTTCAGAATGTTTTTAAATATAAAACAATTTCTCAAACCAAATACTTAGTCGTAGAGTATTTTCTAAAATCGCAATTTTAACTTTTAATAAATTGTTACAACGAACCTTTCAAGATAATTTTAATTTGTCGTAGGATATATTATTATTACGTATTTGCGTGTTTTGATAGGTCAACTCGTTACCTATTATAACATATATTGAAAAATGAATTACGGATTCTCGATCTCTTTTTTCGAAATAAACTCAATTCTGAAAACCAAAATTAGCTGTCATCTTTTGTTTTTGAGTTATCAAGGAAAGTTCAATTTTTCAACTTTTCGATACAACTCTATACTTAATAGGTATCTTGATTGTTTTTCAATTTAGAGAAAAGTTAATAACACGTTCTTAGGCACTTTTTTCAGTAAAATGCAATGATATAATCAGATTTTCCATAAATTTATTCATTTTCAAGTTATGACATAAATTTGTGGTTTTTTAAATACAAATGTATCTATATTATATTATTTATATTATAGTATATAAATTTCATACATATTTTAATAAATTTTGCAGATATTTGTAACGACGATAAACACAAGAAGCCACGCAGAAATCGAACGACATTTACGACAGCCCAACTAGCAGCGTTAGAAAAGATTTTTGAAAAAACGCATTATCCCGATGCGTTTGTAAGAGAAGATCTCGCCTCGAAAGTCAATCTAAGTGAGGCTAGAGTACAGGTAAAAAATATTCGTTTACAAATTATAGGTACCTATAATTTGCTTTATTTACAAATAATCAAGAAAGAAATTTTCATAACTGTTGCAAATTTATTCATTACTATTGCATAACATTTTGCGTTTTTACGACGTATTTACATATTGGAGATTAAGCAGCGCGACAGAGCGCTATTGAGTCAGTCGCAAAGTATACGCTACTGAATATGCAAGGGACTCCTTTTTCTATTTCACGCGGGTGTATAGCTGCGACTCGCTACTACACACTTTATCGGGCGGGTAAATCGCTAATCTGTAGAAGTTTAAGGAATTACCGACAAAATAGTGTACATTATTACCACGCGACAGGGTAGTCCTGCTAAACATCGCCAAAGTGTAAGTAGTCTAATAGTTCAGAATATGTATAAAAACAGGCGCTTTCTTTTTACCTAAAACCTCAGTAAATCTCAGTTCACACTAATATCATTATGTAACTGCGCATTCACATAGAGCGTATGGTCAGGACGTATGAAGCAAGTACCATGTGCTTAAATGAGTAATTTCACATGAAGCGCGTATGATCAGTCGCGTATGATATGGTAAATGCGCTTTCACATGGATCGTATGGTACGGCCGGATCGTCAGCGCTGATGGGTTTTTATGTATGCCCGTATTACCATCATATGCGACTAATCATACGCGCTTCATGTGAAATTACTCATTTAAGTATATGGTACTTGCTTCATACGTCCTGACGATCCATACGCTCCATGTGAAAGCGTAGTAAGACGGGCATACGTCGGGCGCATCAGTGCTGACGATCCGTCCAGACCATACGCGCCATGTGAAAGCGCACTTACTATTAAGTAAACGCAACTCACATTTTTATCTACCCCTTTTCCTTTCCGATGCTGCACAACTTCTGGAGGATCTTCTTTACTGAGATTTAAAACTCAAAAAAGGTGTACAATTTTTTGACGATATACGACTTTAAAAATTTAATAATACGACTTTGAATCCACGCCTTTCGGAAACTTCATCAACTTCAGGGCAGTTGTCAATAGCATTTTCATTTTCTATCGCTTTTGCCACTATTCAGCAGCTATTTGTTCAAACTCGTACTCTGTAAGTTTAGTTAAATGAGATTTAGATTGTGCTGTGTTATACAGAGAGCTGCATGAAAAACGGTCAGAGCTGAAGATCGTTACTAGTTTCCGATTTTCAAAATTCAATCACCAAACTAAATGTTTCAAAGCCTGCTATAACCTCACCGCAAATAATATTGTTTTATTCAAAATGCCTCTGAGCAACGATAGTCAACTTTTCTTTTTTAAATGGCAACTATAATTTTTTAATCTAATTTTGGAATCCACGAATTTTTCTAAATTAAATGATGTATCAATATCATATTTTCTTTCATTCGTATCAAAGAAAAAAATTAAAGTTACGAAATTTTTTCACATATCAAATCACACATAAAATTTAATCAAGTAAGCTGTAATGTTCAAAAATAGGTAAAATGGTATTACAAACGTACTTAATTGAAGTATACGGTTTGAGGTTTACCTACCGTTTACCTATTTTTGAACATCATACTCTGTACACAGCCTACTTGATAAAAATTCAAGAGTGATTTGATATGTGTAAAAATTTCGTGACTAATTTTTTTCTTTGGTACGAATGAAGGAAAATATGGATATTGATACATCATTTAATTCAGAAAAATTCGTGGAATCCAAAATTAGATTAAAAAAATAATATTTTTTTCTACTCTTATATATGAAAATAGCCATTTTTCCATGACATACTCTACATGAAACTTCAATATTTTGTCTACTGCGAAAATAGTCATATTCTCTCTAGAGTGAAAATATCAAAATTTCAAATTTATGGTTTTCTTCGTGATTTTTTTAATGAAAACACTATATGCACTAAATTTACATTAATTTTCAATATCAATTCATTCACTTTTCATGACATATTTTATATATAAAGCATAAATAGTTAAAATAAAAACTAAAATATAATTTTGACGTTTCACTTGAAAACTGTCACCTTAAATAATTTTAAAAAAAATTGTAGTTTCTAATCCAATTTATAAATTACAGAATCGTAGAAAAAATAGTATTTACTACTCGACATGAAATACGTTTTTTTTTCGTTCGTGAGATTGCCTCACTCGCTGTTACACAGCTCGTGTACAATTCTCACCTCACGAAAAAAAAACGGTATTTTCATGTCTTGTTGTAAAATATACTATTTTCAATAAAGGTCACCGTTTTCGAAATCTTTGCAAAAAACTGTTTATCGCGACCTTTGACCTCGAGTAACTCAGTTAGCAGCCATCAAATCGATGGGGAACTTTCACACATTATTGAGGGCTATAATACTAAGGTTCATTAAAAAATTCAGCCTGTAACAATTTTTTTCCATGTTAAAGTATATTTTTCCTTGACTATAAGTAACGATCCTACAGCTCTGGCCGTTTTTCATGCAGCTCTCGGTATGTACATAGTATATCAAAAATGGCAACGATCATTTTTTTATATTGAAACTGTGTTATAATTATTGAAATTAAATACCTACATAATATTTTAAAATATAGGTAGGTACTCTTGTGGAGGATTGACTAATTAAAATTTTTCTCGATTCAACCATGTGCCAACAGCGACTTAGAAATTGCAATAACATTTCATAATTAACAGACATTTCTTGTTTCATATTACTTAATTTTCTGTGTATTTTTTAGGTATGGTTCCAAAACAGGCGAGCCAAATTTCGACGCAATGAAAGAAGTATAACTCTCCAACAAAATGCCTCAGTTAAACCAGCATGCAAGACACAAAACACTACACCGATAACTCTAAAAGCTGATTGTGTTGAAAAGCCTCTATTTCCTTATCAAGGTCCTATGCCCACACACTCTTCTAGTGATATACAGTATGTAATGCCATGGAAATGCTCATATACTCAGTACAATCAGCATGATATATATACGAACAATTTGAATAGCACCATCTCTGGTCAAACGTGTGGTTTTCTAACTGCACCATTTAATTATTGCTCAAGTAATTTACCAAGTAATGCAGTATGTAATCGTTTGGATGTTGCTGCATTGAGGTACAGACATCAGGACTTTAGTTTATAGTTTAGATTGGTTTTGGTTCAAGATTTGTATTAATTTTGATCACTATAATTTTAATTTAATAAAATATTTGAAAGATACTTACATAATTAATGTTAGTTTTATTTAATTCATGCAATGAAAGCATCTGAATCATCTTAATATGACATTATCCAACAATCTCGATTAATAAAAAAAAAGTCTGGAGTGGTTGCAATTTTGTTTAGTTAAGTTAATTTAAGCAAAAGATGATATAATACCAAAAACTAGTAGTCAGGATTCAACAGTCTCTTTCTGGAAATCCCAAAAATCCTTCCATCATTTTAAATTCCAGATGAGGTTCAAAATGTCGATGCATGTAAAGTTGTAAAAGAATAAAATTAATGTCTTCCTCTGAAGCTCGTTGGTACCTACTGAAGATGTCATGTCTTTAAGCCGCCCCAACGACTCATTTTTCCCATGCATGTAGTGAAAAGAGGACTCGTGAATTTTAATACTCTTCGCAACATGAGCGAAAGGAATCTTCTCTTACTCCTAGTTGAGTTAGATGCCTCTTTCATAGAGTTCGGAACGTATGCCTATAAGTAATGAGATCCGATAGGGTTTTCAGATGATAAAGGTAAGCAGATTTTTTTATCAAGAATAACTTTTTCTCGTAAAATGCTTAATATATGCTTTTTTTTTTTATTTACACATCCGAACATTCGATTTTCCACTTTTCAAACTGCTATAACTTTAGAAATATTGGAGACCGCCGCTTATTTTTAGCATTTTCGTCGTCAGGGATCTTAATTAACAAGGTAAATCTATTTTTTTTCAAATCGCTTCAATACACATTCGCCCAATTTACCGAAACATCTATTATTTCGTAGTCTTATTAGTTATTTATATCGAGAAAATATCTGATGTGTCCAGCACATGACTTTCTTATACAGTGCGAACCGCTTTTAATCTTTGGAAAATACTGAAGGGGTAGATAATAATCACTTCACATCCAATACGTTATTAAAATAAAATCACATAAGTACTTACCACCCACTTACTTATTTATTTAATTGGTATCGGTACCATATAGTCTATCAAGGCCGTCTGATTCAACACGCAGATTGAGAAATACTAGTTCAAAATTTAATTCTAAATCAATGTTAATGAATAAAAAAATCTCGTACAATGTTTATTTTTCAAGACATTCCTAAAAAACCTAAAAATGTCTTCAGGTAAGTACCATTTGTGTTGGTGCTAGATGAAAAAGATTTAATGTTACACCCACAATTTTGTTCAAACTCTTAAATATGAAATTTGAATCAAATCCGATAATTCGTTTTTGAGTTATGGTGGATACAGACAGACAGACAGACATCATGGTCAAAATGGATTCAGGGACCCTCAAAACGTGTAAATCCATCAAAATCTCAAAGTAGAAAAAAATCACGATTACTATAGGTTTCTTATTATTTCGTATAAGAAAGTAAAAAATATCTGATGTGTCCAACACATGACTTTCTTATACTTACGGATAGTATCACAATAATTACTTTTCCTAAAGAAATTAAGTTAAATTTCTTGTAAAAATTTTGAAGGTTTCCAGCAATTTTCAAATAGTCTCTGTCGCACTTATTGCAATACGCATAAATCTGCCCTTGTCCCACTCATTATAACCGAATTTTACGACAAAAATGTGTTTTATTTTAGATTTTTGACCTATTACTCACTTAAAAAAATCTCCCGTTATGAAATTACATTTATTTATTCATTATTATTGTTTTCGGTATCATAGAAACCAGTAAAATAAAAAAAAAAGTAATGGACCGGTCCTTCTGTTTAGCAGCCATATAATGAAACACTTAGGGCCGGTTGTATAAAAATTTAATCGCGAGATAATCCTCCAAAAAGGATAAACTGCCATAGAAACGATTGTTGATTACAATTGTCACTATAGATATTTTGAAGGATAAAAATTTAAGACCGCGATTAAAGTTTTATACAACCGGCCCATGGTCTACCTCGACCATCGGATTCAACTATCAACGCGCGCTATGAGAAATAAGTATAAAGTGTTTTAAGAATATCTAGTTTTTTTGAAATTTTTTTGACGGAATTTCAAAAAAAAGTTCAAACAAAATTTGTTCAAAATTCAATTCTAAATCAATTTTAAAGAATAAAAAAATCTCATAAATTGTTTATTTTTCAAGATATTCTTAAAAAACCTAAAAATGTCATCAGGTAACTGTCACTTGTTTTGGTGCTAGATGAAAAACATTGAATGTGGCACCCACAATTTTGTTCAAACTCTTAAATATGAAATTTGAATCAAATCCGATAACTCGTTTTTGAGTTATGGTGGATACAGACAGACAGACACACAGACAGACATCATGGCGAAAATGGTCAAAATGGATTCAGGGGCCCTCAAAACGTGTAAATCCATCAAAATCTCGAAGTCGAAAAAAATCACGATTACAATACTTCCTTATACTACGTATAAGAAAGTAATTATTTTGGAATTGAATATCTTCCTCCAGAATATGCAACTTCACATACAGTACAGAATATTTAAAGTTGCCTAGTTAGCAAAATTATTCTGTGTTCATTTACTGAACACGTTAGATCTTTGCTTACCTTCATTTATTGTCCTCTCACTTTAAACCACATACCTTTATATCGAAAAACAAGGATGCATAATTTTGTGCGTGAAGCAGAACACAAGCGAACAGAGATTCAGATTAGCTTAAATGTCAATGTCGTCATGTTAAAAAATTAAAATGTGAAATATGTGTTGAATGTCATTTTAAATGTGTGAATCTTAAAAAATAAAACATGTTCGAAAATGCAGATGATTATGACTTTACACCTACAGAAGGGTATAACATTCAATTAAATTAGAAGAGTAGGATCCATAATATTATTTTTTGTAGTTCCAAATTGGCCTCGTTATTCAACACACCGCTTATGCAAGGGGAGGATATTAACCACAGTTTAATGTATACAGCCCCAAAGCAACCAAAATCAACAAAGCAAAGCGATACAAGTGATTCTTCAAAAAATAAATCGCAAACATCTGTTTTATGTGCAAAGGTTATTACATTGTGGAAGTTGTAAGAAGTTACAGTTTTAGATAGTTCTAAATTTTAGCTACATAGTTTATTTTGTTTTAGAATTGAAAATAAATATGAATTGTTAGGCAAGCATGGCTTAGCAATAATTGGATCATCTGTTCAAAGTGCTTACGAAATAATTGTGTACAAGGAAAAGAATAATATATTAATCAGAGTTAAAGTTAACAACTATTTTAGTTTACTCAATCAAAATGACAATTTCTCTACATTTTACGATAGCAGTAGTCAAAATTGGTTACTAAAATTTGACAATTCTTTAGATCAAAAAGAATTTTCTAGTGAAATTGAACGGTATGGAGGAAATGTTGAAGATAGCTTAAAACAGCCACCTCAAAAAGATGATAGTACTACAGAACCATCTGAAGCAGAAGGTAATAAAGAAGTAGTGGCGACATCAGAGAGTCCCAAGGCTCAGACCAGGGCAGATATTTTGTCTCGAATGGCTAAAATGGGACAACAAATTCTTCCAGAAAAAGTGATAAAAAATATTAGTACTGACTTAAGTGATTCGGAATTAGATGATTATAAATTAGAAAAGAAAGTGGCTCCTAGAAAAGTTAAACGAGTGAATCATTCGTACGAAAATAAATCTGAAAATAATCAACAAATCTCACCGGTTACTCCACAACAAATAATGTCTTCCCCAACCATTCCAAATCAAATGCTCTTTCCGCAATACGACAATTTTAGTTTTGTAGTAGCACAAAATGCTGAGCTTAAAATACATTTGGCTCAAATTACTTCCAAGCTTGATGTAGTTTTAAGTAAAGTAAACAGCAATAATGTGTCAACTACTCCATGTAGTGATAACGATGGAACATATCAAGCGAAAATAAAGGCTCTCGAATTGCGTACAGAAAACCTCAACTCTGAACTAGAAAAATTTGAAAAGAAGCATAGTGAACTCTTGAAAAATTATTTAGAATTACAAAATAAACAACATGAAAATGAAAGTAACTCGCAGAATACAGTTATTATTCAACAGCAAAATGAAGAGATTGATACACTAAAATTAGATATTAGTAGTTGTACCGAAAAATGTGATGTTTATCAAAGTCAAATAAAAACATTAATAGAAGAGAAGGATGCTTTAACAAAGGTGATCGATATTCAAAACTTAAAGTTAAAAGATTTCGAGGAATTTTACGAGGCTAATAAAAACAATAACACATCAGAATCTATCGAAACACTCAATAGCACAATTTCCAATTTAAAATTGAAATTGAAAGATTTTGAGGATTATTTTGACAAACATAAAGAGGAAAAACATAATAGATTGAAAAAAGATGAAGATAGATTTAGTGAAGTAAGTGAAGTAATTAAAAAACACATGAATAATATGTTTCAATCACTAGCTGAACATTTGGAATCCAACAACGATTACAAAGGCACGGTCATACAATCAGGTATTGGTAAAAGTATTAAATCGACAACATATAAAATTATACAAGAACTTCAAGATATTTGTGTAGAAGAAACAAAAAATATGGAATAAGAGTACGAGTACATGTAATAAATATCTCGTAAGATGTATGTGATAAACTTCTAAGATTTAAAATATGTAGTTATTATAGTTATTAATCGATTATATGTATTGTTCCTAAAAATAAAATTTTTAATTTCTAATATATTTAATTATTTATTATTATAATTATTGGAAACTATTCAAAATTAAATATTTTACTCAATTTCTAGTTTATAATATGCCAGGTATGTTTCTGATTTGTTTATAAGGAAAGTTTTCAGACGTTTTGGTGAAAGTAGAATTATTTTTTATAAAAAATAACATTACAAAATTCCTATATGTTACCCCACCTGTGCACACCCTGTATATTATTATATGCTCCATGAAAACGCTAAATAACTCAAAATCTGCCGAAGAAAACATCGCAGTCATGTAGATACGAATGTAATTTGATTTTATTCAACTGCATATTTCTGTTAGTTTCTTTTTCTTTTCAAGTTCTAAGAAAATGTTTTCAAACCTCGAAAACTGTAATATTTTATAACAATCATTGTATATACGCATTTAATTCGAAACTACGTACAAATAATGATTTTATTGATTTATGAAAAACCTTACAAAAGTTAAGTCATTTTTTAAAGATATTATGATAAAGCAACATTTTGGTAACTGGTAACATTTTTGTCCTATATTGTTTCTCTACAGTTATGTTTTAAAATAATAAAGAGAAAATAAGTATGAAAACATGATAACAAAGAAATCTCACTTAATGTTGTTGCGGGTAAAAATTTAGAAAAATACTATCCCAAAAGCTCCTAAGAAAACACAGACATTGTATAAATAACTTAATTTAAGGTAGAAAATAATGTGTTGCTAAAACAAAACAAAAAATTAAGAAAAACATTTATAAAATTGATTTTATTGTAAAACATTATGTACAAAAAAATAGAATTAGTACCTAGTACATACGTCTACATTACAAAAAACACAGATACATATAAAAAAATTTAGAAATTAAAGTTCAATATGCTTTTGCATTATTTTTGTTTCAATATCCAAATGGATTTTTTCCACTTTCCTTGCCTGTTTTTTAATATTATCTTCCATCATCGATCTGCCATGAGATTTTTCTCCTGTTAATTTAACTTTATCCTTATGTTTTTCCTCAGTTAAAGCATGTTCAGCTTGTAAATGTCGCAACTTAAGCAGCCTGTTTTCATAATGGAGTAATTCGACTTTGAGTGATTCTAATTCACTAGGAGAAAATTTGCTTTCTAATGCTACCTTCCACAAACCCTGCACTTTAGGTTCAACAAATTCTTTGCTTTCAGGTCCTTTGGCTGCCAAAATAGTCAAGTGATCATAACCATCACGAATATTCTGGTGGTGATCTCGAAGAAGATTCACTTTGTCCAAGTAATCTTTATTTGGTTCTTTTTCTTCATTCATTTCAATTGTGTTGTATCGGTCTAAACTGTCATCCACCGAGTCTATAATTTGTACATACATTTCGGAAATGGTTAAGTTACTAATTACAACGCAACTTACTTTCTAGATGATCTTGTGGATTTCCTTTAACATCATGCAATAAAGCATAGTACTGATCGATTTTATCTTGGTGATGCGTAAATTCCTCTTTAAGAGCTGCTAACTCCTCATTGGTAAACCCAGCAACTTCAGCCTTTTCCCATAATTTATTCAACTTTTTATCTTTAAATAAACTTTTATTAATATGTTTGTCTGATGCTTCATTTAAAGCCTTATGAGGTCCGTGTTTTGAAGGATCATGAACATCATCTGCTTGATCTAATAAATTATAATTTCCCATTATGGTCATCAATTTTGTTCTTAATTCGGCTTCTTTTAATCCATCTTTATCTTTTCCTTCAGCTCTTAGATGCTTCCAGGTTATTTCTTCTTTGTCGTGTAGTTTTAACTCACCAAATAAGGATTTTAATTTAGTTTCGGAAAGCCGCTAAAATGTTTAGATTAATGACTAGTTATTTTTAAACATAATGTGTACATACCAATACTGCTTTGGACCACAGTAGATTAAGTTTGGCCATTCTAAATGGTTTGTTTAGAGTTTTTAATGAAACTGGCCTAAAGTCATCGTCCGCGGTTTTAGGTACATTATTTGCTTCTTTACTGTATTTGTTATGGCATTGTATTATCACAAATAATGAATTTAATATTATGACAAATATAAAAAAATTTAAGCTATTCATATTTGGGTTTGTTCATTTAGTTCTTAAAGAGTTAGTTAAAATTTAGACCTTTTTCGTAACACCACAGAATACAAAGATTAATAAAAATTCACAAGATTCAATAATGACCATGTGAAATAAAACTGAAGAAGTAATCAAATAACTGCTGATTCTGTTTTGTTGCGGTGCGCGGTGTAGCAACAGCGAGCGGTAGCGCACGCCAATGACGAACAGTGTTGCCAAATAAATGAAAAAAATATTAAAATATCTGATGTGTCCAACACATGACTTTCTTATACGATGTGATATAGTACCACAATTACTTTTCCTAAGTTAAATTTATTATAAAAATCGAGTTTAAATTTTGAGCGTTTCGCGTTTCCAGCAGTTTTCAAATAGTTTCCGGCAGCCAAGCCCATATGTCACTAGTCTATCTAGGCTGTCGGATTCAATGCACCGCACAACGAAAAATATAAGTGTTTTATTTTAAGAATATCTCGTTCAAAATTTAAATCTAAATCAATGTTAAAGAATAAAAAAATCTCGTAAATTGTTTATTAAAACCTAAAAATGTCTTCAGGTAAGTACCACTTGTATTGGTGCTAGATGAAAAACATTTAATGTGGCACCCTCAATTTTGTTCAAACTCTTAAATATAAAATTTGAATCAAATCCGATAAGTCGTTTTTAAGTTATGGTGGATACAGACAGACACACAGACATCGAGTTGCGATTTTCACTAGTTTCTTCATTTTTTTTTATGTTCTTTCTTCTTAGCTAATAATAATAATACCATTGCATTTAACATTTTTCAGAAAATTATCAAAATCTGCGACTTTGTCACAAAGCCCTCTCTACCAACCAGAGAAAGAATTAAATTAATGATGTCAATTTTTTATCCGAAGCCCTAATAAACGCTCTTTCAAATGAGACCAAGTTTATAGAAAACGATTAAGCCAAAAAAAAGTTGTTAAAATTTTTTCAAACAAACATTCGCCACTTCTCCCACCCCTTATTTGACAAGATAGAGAAGAGTACCTACTCCAAACAAAAAAGTTTTCTAATTCTCCATAAATTACAATATAACTGTTTTTGACATATGTTAATTCGGAATATTTTTGAGAAAAACCGTGATTTCTATTTTGTAGTTAGTGGTACGCCCTCTAGCGGTCGAGTTAGAAACGTAAAAATTATTTCCAGCAATTTGTCTTGGCCACTTTTATTATAAATATTTTTTTCCGAAGGCTGGACGATAAATGGTTTCTGAGATACAGTCGGCGTCCTCCCTTATTTGGACACCCGGTACAATATAAATATATTATACAAGAAATTCCATTTGAAAAAATAAAATATTCACCGTTTCACGTTTGATTTATTTAAAAAGAAATTACAAACACCCTGTATAAGCAAAAATTATTAGTAGTTATGTCAAATTCTTCTTTGAACTTTCTGTTTTATAATTTTAATTTTTTTTTTCAAAAATAATGTGTCTCTTTAACATGATTTTTGTATCTCTAACGTGATTTCTTTTTATAAACACAAAAAAAATATCGTTCATTTTAAGAAAATAGTACCTTAGTAACTTTATACCTAAAATTAAATGTAAAATCCAAAAATATAATAAAGTAAAAGGTGTTCAGCTAATATGACAAAGTTAATATCTGCTTCCGGTATAACCGGGAAGTATTAGAAAATCGACAATTTCTTCATAACATTGGGTAATGAAAGTGTGCCACTTTCCAGATTTAATAGTTATTTACATATCAAGTCATGAAATTTATCTATTGCAGGACGAAGAGAAGCATTATTGATATAGTACGAGTACTTTTAAACTTCCTGAGTCCTGGAATAATAATTTTCATGACGTGTTATGTATTAGTTATTTATAGTATAAGTGGGTTATTTTAGATATTACCTACGAGAGGTATAGGTTATTACCTCGAGTTAGGTAATATCTAATAACCCACGTACAACGTACAACGTTTTATCCAATATTCAATAGTACCTAATATGGTGTTTTATTAGTTAGTTTTAGTTAATAACCCACGGTGCTAATGGCAACGTGGGTTATAAGGTTATAACAAACAGACTAGTTAGGTATAGGTCAGTTTACTTAACTAAAACTAACTAGTAAAACACCATATTACTATTGAATTGGATAATAGTAGTTTAATAAACAAGAGTGTTAATAAGAGCGATTAATAATCGAAACGATTTTAACGCGTGAGCGCAGCGAACGCGTTAATGAGTCGAGATTATTAATCGCCGATTAACACTCATATTGATTACAATATTTTTTTGTCGATCGCTCTTTATTAGAATGAAGATAATCTAATTTTGTTCCATTGCAAAATTTATTTGTTAACATCATCCTCATCATCAGACGATGAAGAAATTAATTATTATTTACAGAATTGTAAGAAAAATGTGGTGCCAAAAATAAAATTATTTTTTTTATATTATACATATTTTATATATTATTTTAATTTTATAATCTCAAACACAGTTTAAAAAGAGAAGTAATTAAATGGTTCGCTATTTAAATATTGGGTTAGCAAGAAAAATCAGCTATTAAATCATTTGGACAGCATACAAAGTTTTTGACGGCAATAAAAAAATATCGGGCTCAATACGTGGACAGCAAACAAATTAAATTGTATCAGCAAGTAAACACATCTTTAGTCAACTTATTATTTATGCGTATTAAAAATAAATAGTCGCGAAACAAAGTTATTACTTGGTCAGCAGGATTATAAAATTGATCAGCAACAAAATAATATCAATAAGTTAAATATTAATGTGTTTGCATATTAAAATCATGGTCAGCTGACAAATTAAAAGGGTGAAAACGAAATTTTTTACTTTCCAGAGTGCTGTCATATCTTACACACCATGTAAAGTAGAAAAAATGTAAAAACTGTTCTAGATAGATATTTTTGCGTAGAATCCAGTGGCTACTCGAAAAATATGTTTTGCACCATTTAAGAGACCAGTTAGGTTTTTTTAAATGGGACAATCTGTATTTTTTAGTCTCATTAAATTGGTCAATTTTTTCTCATTAAAATGATGTATAACATTAGGCACTTTAAAATTTAATAAATGCCCTAAAAAAGCAAATTTAATGAAACTAAAAAATACACGGTGTCCCATTTAAAAAAACCTAACTTGTGTCATATCTCTTAAACGGTGCAAAACATTTTTTTTGTACGCCACTGGATTCTACGCTAAAATATCTATCTAGAGTAGTTTTTACTTTTTTTCTAGCTTACATGGTATGTGAGATATGACATCAGCACCCCGGAAAGTAAAAAAATGTCGTTTTCACCCTGTATCTCAGAAACAAAACAAGTTAGCTTAGTTCTGTTTGTGGCATTAAAAGTTTAACGAAAAAGTGGCAAAGGTTCGCGAAAACCGCAAAGTTCTAACTTTACAAATTACAGAGATACCCTGCAATTACAAGCAAATTGGGACACAGTGTACATTTGTTGTTGTAGAAATAGACTTTATTAGCAGAATAAAATAAATTTTACAGCTTACCAAAATTATATTAAATCTGACTTGCGATTTACTTCTTTATTACTTATATTGCTGCGAATGTATTTAATTAGCTATAGAAATTACTTTAGAGCTGCCTAATATGACATTATTTGTTGATCAATTTTCTTCTACTTGCTGACCACAAGTGGCGACTCAACTTACTATATTTGCCGACAAAAAGCATTTTAGAGCTGACCAAAACCTCAATATTATGCTGATCGTTTAAATGATAGCCGTTTAAAAATATGCACTGATATGTGTATGAGTGTTTTTCGACTGCACTTTTATTGTGTCAGTGCGCACTGAGTGCAAGTAAGTCGAAAGCGCTATATTTTTATACGTCCTAGGTTATAGCTGTGCAGTTTCTGTTTCGTAAATTTTAACATAAATGTCATTCGCTTTTGGTTAAATGAAATAAGTGAAAATGTCAGTTGTGACAAATAAAACTATTGGAGGCACAGCTATCATGGATTCATTATTTTATTTTAAAACAATATGATAACTAATAACCGTTAACTTTGCAAATGTATTGTGGGTTGCATTTTCAATTCCGTCAGGCTTATTATTACTCATGAATACCTTGTATAATTTGTAAAGCGATTCATGGGAACTTTTTGTAGTTAGATAAAATATTTCTTATGAAAAACAATACATAACTATATAGAAATATATATTGTAAACGGTATCTATCTACAATACCTAACTTACTTAACAAGTCGAGATAATTCGTGTTTAATTATAATAAACATTAAACATATGCATATCTTAGTAAAATACTGTTTTTCCATTCAATATTATTTTTAGTACCTATTGTTATTATAATTTTATTAAAAACTAAATTATCATTAACAAAATATACATGACCTTTTTCATATACTCATTTGTTAGGAATTGAAAATTTAAACGAAATTGTGTTGTCTGTAAATAAATAATTACCTAGATAAATATAGAAATAATATAGCACTAAAAATTTCATTGAGAATCGCTTGATGAACTACTACTCGAATCAGTAGACATAACTTCAACATCTTCCGTTTCTTGCTTATGATTTCTAGTATCCATTGGAACAGTACCTTGTCCAACGCTTATATGCATTTCTCCTGAGGCCGGATGCCATGCAAATTGATTCTGTTGTGATGCAGGTATTTCTAAAAAAATAGTCAAAAAACAGGCATAAAATGGAATATTATGGTAGCTTTAAATTGAAGGGCTTGGTGCAATAACCGTCTAAGTACGGATAACTTAATTTTTCAGGAAACGAGAAAAACGTTTTAAAAATTAGTGGTACAGAATTTTATGATTTTTTTGTGTCAGTCACGTTAGTTGACTAACCTGGAAATAATTTATGATAGTTATTATTGTTAAAAAAAAAACAAGCCCCTTGAAAATTGAAAAAAGTTTTGCACATAGACGGTTATTGCACCCAATTTACTCTTTTAACAATAAATAAATGAAAAAAACACATAATACACAAACAAAACGATATATTTTTGAACATAAATGCACAAACTAAGTAAATAGTTTTCATAATCAATCAAAAGACATCAATTTTCATATTTAAACTAACAGACTTGCAAGACACCTGCACCAAACGAGAGAGCGGATTTTTCTGAGTAAAAAACATATGATAACTCATTTTTCAAAAAAATGGCGTTTAGACGGTTATTGCACCAAGCCCTTCAATTAACTTACCTCCCGGATGACCAGCCCGATGTAGTTCAGACATACTATTCTGTTGTTGCAGTAAATGTCCATTAATAGGATCACTCATTCGTCCCAACAAACCCAATCGCATTTCTATATCAGTGGGGTAGGGTCTACGTGGATCGCCTTGCTGCCAAGTCAAAGGGGCACAAATCGCATTTGAGGCACTGATTCTGTGAGCAAATTTAATCAATTCTTCAGACGAAACGGGTCGTCTGTTGGCTTTTGCTATGGATTGTAATTTTTGATTAGCTTGATAAATAGCCGTAGAGAGAATTTGTTCAGCTTCCTTTAGTTGCTTTTGTAAGTGATTAATATCTTGATCCTGTCGTTCAACTTCAGCTTTAAGTATGTCCATTTTCTTATTGATTTCAGCTTGTTCAGCAGCCAGTTGAAGGGTTTGTTTTAATTCTTTATCTTTGGCTACTAAAAGATCTGTTAATTGTGTGTATTCTGGACCTGACAACTTTGCTGTTTTTGGAGCTATAGCATTTTCAATTACTTCTCTAAAAAGTGAGGGCAAATATAATCAGCTCTACAGTATTCCAGAAAGCCTTACTTTGATATTAATTCAATGTCGTCTATAATATACAGCAGTTTTTCCTTCGTACTCATTTGAGAAACCATTGTTGAATTAGATTTAAATATTTAAAACATTACTTGAAAGGTTATTTATAAAATTGTTTTTATTGTGTGAAGTTAGGAGTTAGATTCCGTCATTTACTTGAGTAGAATGCGCATGTCAACTACTTTCTATTTCCACTATTGGCAACAATGTTTTTAATCATTTTATTCAAACAAATAAAAATTAATACATTAATCTAAACGTATTTAAGTACAGTGTAATAATATTTTATAAATAATATTATTTAGCGATTTTTTTATGTTTCCAATTCAATATAATTTATATTCACTTTTATGTTTCTAGGGATTTTGTCTTACTGAGGTTGGTATCAATGCATGGTGCATGTGTCAGAGCAACTGTCATCTGTCATCTGTCATCGCAAGCCGAAATTTGCAAAAAGTTCTTCCGTGAGCGTGGCTTAAAATCTAAATAATAACCTCTTTTGTGAAAAAAATTGAAATTTAGCAAAATGCCTACCGTTACGGTGAAAAAAGACTTTTTATTAGGTCTTATAGGGGAAGACAAATATAGAGGTAAATCAAATAAAAAATATTATGAAAATCATGATGCAATAAAATATGTTCTTAAATTTTAGATAATGTTGAGTTTGAAAAATTATGCTTCGAGTTTGGAATTGAGTCAGAAGTGGTAAGTAACCTATTAATTAAGAAATTAATGAATTATTGCTCATCTTATTCTTTCAATTTAGACCAACGAAAAAGAAATTTTAAAGAAAGAGCAAGGCGAAAATGCTGTTATACCGGTAGGTGTAACCGAAGAAGAAATATTTCGTATAGATGTGCCAGCAAATAGATACGATTTGCTATGTGCTGAAGGCTTGGCTCAGGGATTACGAGTGTTTCTAAATAAGTAAGTTCTGTTTGGTATTTTTTAAATAAATATACCTATGTATTACAACGATATTACTTATCTAAGTTCGTAAATTTAAGATCATGCCTTACCTGGTACAGATTAACGTATCGATGACGATTTATTTAATTTATTTTTATCTGTAGAGGAGTATAAAAATGATAATACAAATTACTGAAAAATGGAAAACATCAGAATCTGAATTATGTAGAAACTTCGTGTTACACTTACACATTACACATACAGGCCCTTGCACAATTTACTGCTGAAAATTGGAAAAACAGTATAGCACATTGTGAAAAATTAATCAAAGATGATTGGCAGAAATATATGGGAAATCATACCTTTACCGATATTCCTCGAATTATTGTTTCATTAATGGACTCAGACTCAGAAGAAAGCTGTGTTACACTTACACATAGGGTATTTCATTAAAGGGTGTGATGTTGATTTTTGAAGTAACAACTGAAAGAAAAGAAAATGTTTTTATAAATATTGCCGACGTGAAATCACAATTTCATACAGTTGTACTGTCTAACAAGCAAGATTCGAGGCGCACAGAAGACAAAGACATGAAACTGTTTCACTACTATAATCGGAGGAAGAATATGCAACAGTATTATTCACGGTATAAGAAACTATGGTAGTCCATCTCCTATCTTAATATTGAATACAAATAATATCTGGTACCACTGGCGACCACCAGTGCGGCGCTATCGGCAGATCAAACACTCGCTCTGTGTATAAGGAAAATTCTCGGGGTGGCGTAGGCACAAATTCGTTGCCAGTTACAGTGACAGTGACAAACCAAAACGAACACTTGACCAGAGATGCCAAGGTAGAGAACGCCGACTCCCATGCTATAAAAGTGGGACTGTGTTTTGGGTGACATCTGTGGTTTTCCGGACTGAACTAATGAGATTGAGCTAGGTCAGGAACGACAGGATCCTTTTTTATTCAAATTATTTTTACCCGGTAAATTCAAATTTATTCTGGGATATTCTGCAGGATTAATGGGACTATTCTGTAACCTTTTTTAAAATTACAGCAATCACTGTAATTCTATTGTTGCAACGTCAATAATTATTGCTAACAATCATTGGCGATACAACTGCGAAATTAAAGTGGCTGTAATTTTAAAAGAAAGTTACAGAACAACCCCATTATGGAGTTAAATTAAAAAAACTTAATATTTATAAGCACTGTACACAAAAGTATATTGATTATTTTAAAATACATTTACATTGTCTAATAATAAAAAACATCACATTAAAATTAATGATATACAATAGTATATTATATACCAAAGTAGAGAAGTTCAGTATTATAGACAGAGGGATCTAAGGCCCGCAGGCTATAAGAGACTTCTTTACCGTGGTTTATACATAGTTTTTTTCACTACTAGTTTTATTAACTCTTATAATTGTTAATAAATAGTGTTATTTATAATTTAAAGTACTTATTCAATTCAAAAAATGAAACAAATGTCTTTTGTTTAATAATGTGACAATACTGACAGTTGTTTATTAATTGATTTTGACACAAAGGTAAAAGTTGTAGAATTTTGACTTTTGGTAAGTTTCCATACACAAAAAAATTGCTCACATTATTAAAACACCATACATTGCTTTTAAGTAGTTCTGCTTGCAATAGCCTTATTAATAACAATTTTCTCTCTACGTTATATATGATGTTGTCCATTGATTCAAGTTAGAATACGAGACGGCAATTCAAATTATATGGCACATTACACTTTATTACTCTTTTCATGTTTCGGAAATTAATATTCACAGGTTCCAACAAAAATAATTTAAACCAAACAAAACAAAAACGTTCTTAACACGACTAATGGTCGAAACAAGATGGAGGACTTATTTCTGATGGGATGGAGGAAGGATGATGTGGTGAACACCGACACCGAGAGAGAAAGTGATATGTAGAGAGAGAGGCTAATAGTATGTTGCGCCATCTATGTCTATCAGGCAATTCTAAAACTTGGTCCCTTAGCTCCCATAAGAACTTCCCACCCCCTGCACTTGACAAATTGGTTATACACAGAGCGAGTGTTTGATCCGTCCGTAGCGCCGCACTGGTGGTCGCCAGTGGTACCAGATATTATTTGTATTTAATATTAAAGGTGGTATAGTATAGGAGATGCACTACCATAGTTTCTTATACCGTGGTATTATTTAAACACGTATAACATATGTATTATGCAATTATTGTATTTATTAACATTAACCAAGTTTTAAGTTATAAGTATAACGCACTTTTTTCCTGAATATACCTATACCGATGTTTTGACGCAAATTACGCGTTTTCTACGAATAGAGCGCATATTCAATGCTATCAGGGCTTCTTACACTTGTTGGACTGTACACAATTCTTAAAGGATTATTATTTGGTCATTGAAAAGTTAGAAGTTTGAGGTTATAAGATATGATATTCCATATATCTAACTTAGATATAGTACTTAGATAATCTAAGTACTTTTCTCCATGAATTCACCTTTCTAATAAGCCTCGTGTAGTACAGTAAAATTATTTGAAAATCATACGTGAAAGGTCGGAATCGTCCGGAACAGGATCAAATTTTAGGGGTTGTTAGGGGACCTGAAGTTAAGTTAAGTAATTTCCCAAGTTTGCGACCTCCAACTCCTTGCGGATTTTCCACCATCTTCATTTTTAGAGTTGATTTTGTTTTTTGTATTTTTCGGGCCTATATTTGATATTAGCAAAAAAAGTGTCGATACCTTATTTGTAGAGAATAAAAATCCCCACAAAATGCTGTAATATACTCGTATACAATGTATCATCAGTAAACAAATTATGGTAGTTTAAACAACCAACAAGTGGGATTTAAAAGTGTTTTATTTTTTTATTTCGGTAATCGTCCATATTAAATAAAAATAGTTCAAACAATTCAATTGTTTCTCTGTTTTCACCATTGTAATCAGCGGAAAAAATGCTACTAGTCTGGTAATTTAACCAACTTTGTAGCTCCAATAATAACAAAGTTAGCAATAGCGAGCCACTTCGCGCGAACACCCTGTATACAATATATTCGATAAATATTGTACATAACAAATAAAAACTTATTTAGGAACAAATATTTGAAAATAAACGTCTAAAAAGGCGTTAGATTTTAGCGCGATACGGCAAGCGCGAACGCCTCGTTTCAGTTCCCGTGAACCTTTCACTCACTATAGCGCAAAAAGTATTGACACAGGAAAAAAATTGTTTAAACAAAAACTATAGGGAGTTTTACGCTTTACAACTTTTGTTTGAACTCTTTTTATTTAATATGGACGATTACCGAAATAAAAAACAAAAAACTTTTAAATCCCACTTGTTGGATTTTTAAACTACCATAATTTGTTTACTGATGAGAATTTGTATACAATTATATTACATCATTTTGTGGGGATTTTTATTCTCTACAAAAAAGGTATTGACACTTTTTTTGCTAATATCAAATATAAGTAAGCCTGAAAAATACAAAAAACCAAATCAACCTTATAAATCAAGATGGCGGAAAATCCGCAAGAAGTTGGAGGTCGCAAACTTGGAAAATTACTTAACTTCAGGTCCCCTAACAACCCCTAAAATTTGATCCTGTTCCGGACGATTCCGATCTCAAAAGATAATTTTACTGTACTAGTGGTAAACTCTGCATGTTAGATTACATTACCGTAGCAATATTTCTTAAGGGGTAGTTCATAAAAGACGTCCGCAGTGGGAGGTAGCGAAATCGGGCGAATGTGGACAGGGGGCAATTTCGGATGTCCGCACATTTTGTAAGATGAATGTTGTTAACTTTTCTTTTAATAAACTTATAATGAATAGTGGAATTTTGGGAGGGGTCATTTTTAAATTTGGACGTCCTTTGAGGATGGGGGGTTTTCAAAATCAGACATAATCTTTTATGAACGACCCCTAATACACTACACCCCAAAATTAACGCACCACACCATAAGTTTGATGTTAAATTATTTCTGAACTGTTTCTCTGATTTGCATGATCTTTCTTTTGCACTGTAGGTTAATTCCTCAAAAATGTTTCAGATCTACCGAATTTTAGTAAAAATTAAGTTTTGTTTCATTACCGGGTGTAACAATAATGTTGGATTCATAACACTGTGGGGCGTATTATTAGCCACAACAGCCAATTACAATTTAGAATTAACTCTAGCCTCATCTTTTCTTAATAGTCTCATTTCTTGTTTCACTTTGATATCTCTATTAGTATAAATTCTAAAAATTTGAAGTTTTCTATTTGTTTCTACTTTTATACAGTTGGATTCTTTTAACTTGTCCGTTTCGTCATCGTTTTAATTTTTTAAATTTTTGTATAGGTAACGCATAAAAGACGTTGATCATTTAGGTTTTAGGCAACTATATTCGACTCCCTAGCATTGTCTTTTTCGTTTAGGTAATCGTTCTGTGAACTAAGAACTGTATGTATATGATTAGCCATTTTTCCACGACATACTCTTACTCTACATAAAAGTTCTATTTTTTCTCTCCAGTGATTTGTTTTATTAAAACACCAAATTTGCATAAATTTTCAATATCAGTTCAACTTCAATAGAATAACAAAGCTCATATTCGTCAGAATCATCCTCTTCCTCCCTTGTAGCATAAAAATCACAATCGTGGATCATTATTATAAAAACAGCAGATAGGAGAACAGACGAAATTAGTGAGAAGTTGAATTTTGAAATTTCTTCGCAATATATCCGGTGGCGTCGAAGATTGGGGGGGGGGAAGTGGAGCAGTCCTCCAGTATCTACGCCATTGGAAATTTTTTTTATAAATGAACCCCATCGTTATTTAGAAACATTACTCTGTGTGCGAAATTTAATGGAAATCGATCGACTGGTTTAGAAGTTATGGTAACAAAACGAGTTCTTATCCTAAACTTTGACACCCTGTATCTTTGTTAAAAAAGATTTTTCATTAAAGTCTACTTTTTTTTATGCTCTATCACCCCCCAAAATTAATTAAGTTTAACCTGGACCACCCTGTATATAAAAATATAAAAAGGGGGGGGGGGGAATTGGACCATACAATGGAGCGGCAACATCCAAAATATTAATCTTTGAGCTGTTATGAGCTTATATCAATTGATAAAATGCGGTCCTCATATTTTGTATACTCAACTCCTTTCAGCTCCCGGTCTAATAAAATCTGGAGGGAAGTTTATACATACAAGGGTGACTAAGTCCTGTGACGTTAAATTAAATTGGTGTAGGCCATTTATCTCACCGAATTTTAGTTTCTCTTTCTAACAATAAGTCAGGCTTCTGTATAGTTTGTTCATTATTCTGTGGTGTAACTAACCATAAGAGGTAATCTAAATAAAAATACATGTCTTTCTTTTTAGGCAAAGTGTACCAACTTACAAAATTGCGAAAGTTCCAAACGTTCAATGCTTCTATATAGATGAGTCTGTACGAGGAATAAGACCCTTTGCTGGTGCAGCTATTTTGAGAAATATTAAATTTACTGAAGAATCGTTCAAGTCCTTCATTGATTTACAAGATAAATTGCATCAGAACATTTGTAGAAAGCGTACTTTCGTTGCCATTGGTACACACGATTTGGATACTGTGGAAGGCCCATTTTATTATGAAGCAGTACTTCCATCACATATCAAATTTGCTATTTTAAACGAGACACGGGAAATGACAGGTGATCAAGTAATGAATCATTTATCGGTTAGTTGTCCAGCTCTCGGTGATATATCAAAATCTAACTATTTGCACAAATTTTTAGAAACATGCCCAATTGAAACAGTATTTGCACATAATTGAGAAGTTTGCTCGGTATCCTGTTATTAAAGACAGCAAAGGAGTCGTGCTCTCTCTACCACCAATCATTAATGGAAATCATTCTAGAATTTCTGTAAACACAAAGAATGTTTTTATTGAATGTACTGGCACGGATTATCTTAAGGTATTAAAACAATTCCTAGGCTTATTTTAGTCTATTCAAACCATATTTTTAGTTGAACACAGTTTTGGATACAATGGTTTGTATGTTCAGTCAATACTGTGACAATCCGTACGAAATAGAGCCAATTCGCGTTATTTATCAGGATCCAAATCCAATTAATTTTCTCCCAAATCAAACCAGTGACGAAAGCATGGTAAAAGAACGACTGTGTCCTCTGCTGGAACATTACAGTATGAATATGATGACCGAAATGTCTCTGCAAACTCTAGGCGTCCAGTAAGTTGATATTGTACTCCTATTATGTTACAAAAGTTAGAAAATATATTTTATTATAGACTAGAAGTAGTCAAAATTCAGGAATTGCTTTTAAAAATGGGACTCAAATCCAAATTCAATAAAGATATTATTACTGTTACTGTTCCTCCAACAAGAACGGATATTCTTCATGAATGTGATATTGCTGAGGATTTAGCCATTGCTTATGGGTATAATTCAATTATTCCTCGTTTGCCACCAACAAATACCATCGGCAAACAACTTCCCCTGAACAAGCTGACAGATTTATTACGATGTTCTCTAGCTGAGGCTGGCTTCACCGAGGGACTGACTTTTACTCTGGTAACTATGTTTAATTATTTATGTAACTAAATAGAATAATTGGAGAGCCGATTGAAAAAACAGACAAAAATATTTTATTGTTATTTTTTACAAAATTTCAATTACCTATCAAAAATAGTTAAGTCAACCCTGTCAAGTATGCTACTCTTTTTATTATAGTGTAATACAATCCAATTGTAGCTTACTTAAAGACATACTGACGGATCACCTTGTATATTCAAAGTATGTAACGGTTACAATAATAAGCTTCTTTTGAAATGTTTTAGTGTTCACTAGAAGATGTGTCCACTAAATTGGGTTTAGATGCCAAGGATGTCCCAGCTGTTAAAATAGAAAACCCTAAAACATTAGAATTTCAAGTATGCCGTACTACCCTTTTACCGGGACTCTTAAAAACATTAACATCAAACAGGCATTTGGCATTACCAATGAAAATTTTTGAAATTTCCGATGTGGTAATAAAGGAACCTGAAAACGGTTAGTTTATTTAATATAAAAATTAATATAATATTTTATATCTTATATTAATATTTTGCTGTAGAGGTGGGTGCTCGTAATGAACGCAGACTATGTGCATTATATTGTAACAAAAACGCTGGTTTCGAAGTTATACATGGAATATTGGACAAAGTTATGCGATTATTTGATGTTCCGTGGACCGAAAAGAATGATGCTAATGGCTACTATCTAAAGCCTGTGGATTGTATGTTTTCTATTAATGTTTTGTGGCTCTAGTTCTAATATGATTATATTTATAGGTCCTACTTATTTTCCTGGAAGGAGCGCAGAAATTATTTGTCACGCGAATTGTATTGGAAGAATTGGTGTAATTCATCCCTCAGTATTAGAAAAATATGACTTGCTTTATCCAGTTTCTGCTGTCGAGATTTGTATTGAGCCTTTTGTGTAATATAAATTAGCTTTTATGTTTTTGCTTACCATAGAGGTTGTGTGACATGGTCAAAGAATACAGTTTTGATTAATCACAGTATAATAAATTTTTTGAATAATTCGTTACGAAAGCTTTATAAATTATTTATGTGAGGGTATCTCTAAATTCGTTTCATTTATGCATGGTTCCTACTAGGCTGTGTGATTGAAAGTTGTCGAATGAAACCAACTGAAGTGTTCTTATCCATTTCTTAGATAAAACAACGCTAACCTTAAGTATTGATATTTTTCGAAATTTGTACAAGTCGGTCCCGAATCTAAAGCTAGGGCCAAAGGCCATATTATGTAGTACTCCTATTTGTATATTTATGACAAAAATAGTAGAATCACCAAAAATACGAAATTGGAGGAGGTGGTGATTTATTACAACATCCGCTAGCCCATCATTAAGCACATGCTGGTCCACTACCCTGGGAGAGAAGAGTAGCGAGAAATATCGTCACTGAATAGAGACGTAAACGTTGTTTTACTATTAAAGTACAATCGTAGGAAGTAATTTTTGCAAAATGCGAAGCCCGCTGCATTTTTCAAATAAATAACTAAACAATATTAACATCCAAGTCCTAATTTTTGTTTTCCTAGGATGGTCAAGTGTTAACTGTGTATACATATTGTTAAAGGATACTAAAACCATTTAAGAAAAATATAATTATCCAACGGTAATTCAAAACAATAATTTTTGTTGCATTAGTTGTAATCCAATACAAAATACAAATTTTTAATTGAAATGAAAATACTCTACAACATGTATTCAACAAACACTCTCCTATTCATCAGTTATGAAAAATTAAAACTATTATAATTCTTCGTACTTATTTACTTGTTGGAAGAATAGAGGCGTCAGATAACGTAATACAAATATCCACTGCTTTAACCCGCCCTGTCATTATTTTGATTGGCGACCCGGACTTTTAAAATTGTTTATTAACATTAACAACGTAAATTTGACCGTATCGCACAAGCACTAGATATAAAATTTTAATTAATTTAGTATCAAATAGAGTCGGTTTTATTCAACACGCACCAATTTTACTGAATTAATTGCCAATGGAAATTAATCCAATTCGAAAATAATAGAGAGTGACTCATTGCAGTTCTGGCGACTACGGGGAAAAAAATATGCGCGCATTATTTTGGATGGAACGACATCGTTAAAAATCAATATAAGATGCATTAATATTCTAGCACTTCTGTTCCATTGTTGTAATATATGAATCACTATTTGTTATTTCTAAACTACTATGACCTTTTTTGGATTTTAGCATTGTAGAGCAATTTTGTGACAAAAAACTGTTAATTGTTGACATATTATATTTCTTACCAAGTTGCGAACCTTTGTAATTTATCATTGTCCATGAACAATTTTGTATTGTATCCTTTAGTTCTCATCATTTTCGCTTTATGAAGTTATTAATGTCGAATACATAAGTAATAGATTACAATCCTAATTTTATTAAATTATATGTATAGAGAAAGTTCACCTTGCGAACAGCTCTGCTAAGCAAATCTGCCATCTCTCAAATGGACACATTACCTGGAACCGAATTTATTCCTTCAATCTTCGCGTATCCAATTTTTTCAAACATTTTTTTATCAAAAATCTTCCATAATATGTATCTGTAATAAACGGACAAGCGAAGCGGTCGAAAATAATTATTTTGAAATAGATATGTAGGTACCTTCCTAATACAAAAATTTAGTTTTATATTTCTAATCGGACAAAAACTTACGGGTTTCCGCTTGTGAGAATTTTCACTACATAACTAATTAGTAATTACTTTATAATTATATTAGGTAATGTAAATTATTCAACTTATTGTTTTATAAATTTATCTTTAAAAACTTTTCAAACGCTAAATGGCCAATAATTACTAATATATTTTACATGTGGGTAATTACTTATGATTAACTTAAATTATTCTTTACTGTTAAGTTTAAATAATAAACAACAGCAGCAATTTATTTTTATCTTATATTTGAGTTTTTATTAAATATGTTTCACTTTAGTTATTAAAGTTACTTCAAAACAAACCTCTAGTTTACTTAAAATTTGATTCATTTATTCAAATTTGTATAATATGCAATTGCTAAAAAAAGTGTACATACTATAAAGTATATAAATCCTTCCTAAAGTGAATTTTCTGGAATGAATTTTATTGTAGTCGTCGTTTTTAATTAACGGAAGAAAAATCAAGAGAATGAAATGATCAACGCAATATAGAAGTTCAGTTAAGTCTCCCAATGCTACCTTCATTAATATTGGAAACAGCAACTTGAAATTTGGGATGTACAATCCATCTTCATAAGTATTTACCTCATCTACTGCTGATCTAAGAAAGAACTTTATATTTCTCCTTAAAATTGGCATCGAAGATAGTGGAAAACACATTATTTTGTGTATTTATACTTTTTCATTCGCTCTATTTTTTCGATATAACAGTTTTATTTTATTTTTTCATATACAGTAGGGTGTTTTTTAAATTTACAACTGAAAATTCTATGATCCAAAATAGACCGATTTATCCCAATCCCATATCCAAAAATTCTTCCAAACGATGTTAAACAATATTTAAATATTTTTTCCGTCGATCGTTTATTAAAGAGTTATGTATTGAATTAGTTAATAAATAATAAAAACTACACTAATAAAAATAATCACAAAACTAAAATTTATCAAAAGTAGACAATGGATTAAAAAAGTATTTATTACTTTGTTTAGCATTTCTTCGTCAAATATTAATAATAAAAACAAAATATCAAAATTAAATTTTTTTTTCAATTTTGTGTAGTTTTTATGGACGTGAGTCCTTCAAAACGATTTTACTCGAAAACGGTTCAATCGACTGAGACGATCTTTTTTGTGTAAAAATAAACCAAGTTTCATAATATGATATAAAAATTTTTAAAATTATCCTCACAAAAAATATGAGCATAATTTACCCAGCACCCGCCCGTTATGTGACGCCCCTGGCAAAATTTCTGAAAATTGGAAAAAGAAATATGTGACTAATTATAAAAGCTCCAAACTCATCAAATTTCATGAATCTACCTCAAACAGTTGCAGAGATAATACAGAAAACTCCTCGTGTGGACCCCTCTTTCGGGGGCTGTAGCTCCCTTAGGAAGCATTTTTCAACCTATATTTATTAAAACTTTTTGCATAATTTTTGTACGTAGAATCAGCTGGTACATTTTGGCAGGCTAATTTCAGGGACACCCTGTATATGTACCTACAAATCATTAATACACACCCCTTTGAGCCACTGACAGTTAGTTATACTGTGCACAGACTCCAACACTTTTTTAGAAAAATATTGTAAAAATGTATAATTGTTCAATTGAATATTTATTGATTCCAATACAAAGTATTACATTATACAGGGTGCCCGTTTTTCGATCGGCACCATGGGGATCTCGCTTATCTTAAGAGATACAAAAAACAGGGCATTCACTAATTCATAACGAGGTCGTTGAATTACGATAGTCGTCTAATAGCGATACATGGGCGCATGAAACGTATTCTGTATTATTTTCTTAGCAGTTATTTAACGACATGTCGTTATAAAATTGTTGTTAGTAGACTGCAGCTAAACAAGGCATCGTAAACGAATATTGTCTAATCGTTAGGCTAAAAAATTAAACGAAAATGCAAAGAAATCTTTTACTACATGTTTTAACAGAATTTGAGCATTTATTTACATAAATTTCATGCATATTTCGTATTATTTGATTTGATGACAGGTAAATAGACGTTTTTGAGATATATTAGCGATCCATTTGAAATATCTGATAACATTTTTCGAAAAAACTATAGGATATTATTAGTAGGGAAATAATTTTGAGAGGGACCGGAGATGTACAAAAACTCATCTCTGTTTATGTTTTTTACTGCTTTGCATTTATTTGCACATGGAAGTTACCAAAATTCTCTAGCTAAAGATATGAGAGTTTTGGGGATTTTTATGGATTATTCATATATCTTATAAGCAAAACAATTGAGCATCGAATAAAAAAAATTATATGAAGATAGCTGTTTGTACTACATAGTTTATAAAAATAGGCGACTGTCGTTATCCTGAACCAACATCAACAGTTTTCAACGACTGTATTAGTTACAGAATATGATTTTTGTCAAAGTCTTTACGAATGTCGTTAAGAAATTTCTCAACGACAGTCGTTTATTGTCTACGACGCTTTAATTAACGACTTTTTAGTGAATAGCCCTGAAAGTCGGTTAAATTAGGACCAAGTTGCATATTCTTACGCTGATCAATAATCGGAAAAGAAATTTGAACTATCGTTTTTAATTTTGAAGTGATTGTAGAAAAACAAGAAATTGTAATTTTCGTTTTTAATTTTTAATTTTTATCCGAATATGGCGTCTAAGATGGCAGAGAAACAGTAAACACTAGTCAACTTTATTTTTTCTTATGGTCGCCATATTGGATTTATACATTTTTGAATACAGCTTTTTTTCCTGTTTACGATAATGTATCACACATCACACATGATAGTTAAGTTTTTTATTTTGGCGGAAATTCCAAATTATTCGTTTTTTCGAAGGGTGCTTTGGAAACAAAATTATCACTTTTGTTTTAAATACATTTTTAACAGGTCGCCTTAAGTTAAAGTCTAGTCGTTTACGTTTCTACTACATTTTATCCGATTATTGTAAGTAAAAAACATGAAAATGAGAGATTTTGACAGAAATTTATTTTTCGCATTAGAACAAAACCGAAACCAAAGAAAAAATAGAAAATTATAATAAATGCTCAAATGGTCCACCTTCCACATGGAAAAACAACTGTATCCGTTTTCTAAGATTTAGAACTGCTCTACTAATATCTCGCCTTATTTCATGCCTAATGGTAGTGATAATATTTATTCGCAGTTCATCAATGTCGGCTGGTATGGTGAGATATATTTTATTCTTCATAGTGCCCCACAAATAGAAGTCCAAGGGTGACAAATCTGGAGAACGCGTATACGTATGTTCACATTATTAGAAATTACTCTGTTGGAGATCATTTCCGCCAAACACGCATTCACTTTTTGGCGTTATCAAAGGAACCATATTGACCTAAATTTCTAGGGATAGATAGCAAATACCTTATATTTTCGGTTCTTTCTGGAAAACTTGAACATCCCATTTTCGTGGACAAATCAGCAGAAGTGTTTAAATCAAAAGTGACAATTTTGTTTCCAAAGCACCCTTCGAAAAAACGAATAATTTGGAATTTCCACCAAAATATAAAACTTAACTATCATGTGTCATACATTATTGTAAACAGGGAAAAAAGGTGTATTCAAAAATGTATAAATCCAATATGGCGACCATAAGAAAAAATAAAGTTGACTACTGTTTCTCTGTCATCTTTAGACGCCATGGCAAATGCAATGACATATTCGGATTCCTCGTAAAAAAGTGCCTTAAGAATGTCTTAGTTAAAAATACGTAACTTTATGGGTTTTCAATTGAAAAAATAAAAACGAACATTACAAGTTTTTGTTTTTCTACAATAACTTCAAAATTAAAAATAATAGTTCAAATTTCTCTTCGGACTATTGATCAGCGTAAGAATGCGCAACTTTGCCCTAATTTAACCGACTTTGTATCTCTTAAGATAAGCGAGATTCCCATGGTGCCGGTCGAAAAACGGGCACCCTGTATATAATAGGAGGAGTAATACATTGTCATTGTATGTATCATAAATTCTAATAATAAGCAATTTTCAGTTCATTTTTACTTTCTTATACGTAGTATAAGGAAGTATAGTAATCGTGATTTTTTTCGACTTCGAGATTTTGATGGATTTACACGTTTTGAGGGCCCCTGAATCCATTTTGACCATTTTCGCCATGATGTCTGTCTGTATCCACCATAACTCAAAAACGACTTCTCGGATTTGATTCAAATTTCATATTTAAGAGTTTGAACAAATTTGTGGGTGCCACATTCAATGTTTTTCATCTAGCACCAAAACAAGTGACAGTTACCTGATGACATTTTTAGGTTTTTTAGGAATATCTTGAAAAATAAACAATTTACGACAATTTTTTATTCTTAGACATTGATTTAGAATTAGATTTTGAACAAATTTTGTTTGAACTTTTTTTTGAAATTCCGTCAAAATTTTTAATTATTTTTCATATAGTAGCGCCATCTATCACTCAGTTACAAAAGTACTTTATATAAATTACAGAAATCTATACCGTTCAGGAAATCGATTGTAGCAATATTATTATTTGAAAAGATCGACGGCTACGGCAGCATTGTGGTGGCGAAACTACCACCGGTTGTTACGCGGTCGTTGATTTGTGTTTTTTGTGTCATATTGTAATATGTACAGTTAATAGGAGTAGCTAATAGCAGCAAAGTATTCCGTGTACTCTTCTTATCCAGAACAAATACCACTTCTAGCACAAGTCGCCGTGGCGCAGTGGGTAGAGAATCTGCCTAGTAATCCACACGGTGCTGGTTCGATTCCATAGATTTCCCTTCTTTTTAGTTTTGTTTCGGTAAAGTACGTGTGCTAAAGTTTTGTTCGGTACTTCCATTTAATTATTGATTAATTATTTCGCGATAACACGCATTATTGTAATTTCTTTAGTAGTTAATCGTAACTTGTGTGTAATTAAATATTTCTTACTAAACTTCTCAATGATTGACTTATTTATTCAATTATGTGTAAATAATTAGTGATTTCCTTGGATCGTCAAATGGGAATAAAGCAAAGGGGCTTTAAAAGAAAAAATACGAATTTTTTTTTTAATTTAAACAATTTTTGTAATTTTGAAACAATAACAAAATTAATTTGTTAAAATATGATTACATATTGACAACGGCTTAAGTACAATACTTTCCAAAGATCCAAACCTTATTCGTATATTGTATAAGAAAGTCATGTGCTGGACACATCAGATATTTTAGCTCCGATAGATATCTACAGATTTTAAGTACCTATTTAAAAAATAAGTAGATATCTATATTCTAACCAATGGTAGTGGTACCGCCATCTTTATATCCGTAGCTCAACTTATCTGTACAGGAGCGAAGGATCACGCTAGGAGTTTTCTCAGCGTAAGTACTACATCCTTTGTTAAATTCCTGGGGCAGATGACGCTTCGGTGTGGGAAAAGATACGGAACTCGGTTTTTGGCCGCCATAGTTAAAAATGGCGACAGAGTGAATAAAATGTAATGAATGTACTTTGATAAGTGCGTATAGTGTGTTTGTTTAAAATAATTGAAACGAAACTGTTCCGTTGTAATAAGTTCGAACGATAATGCCAATATGCAGAATGTACCACAAGAAGCCACAACGGATAATTCAAGAATAGATAAAGTGAATGTAGGTACTTCGTCAACTCCCCAATCAACAGCAAATTCGAGTCCTGCTAAGTCAGAAACGGAAACGTACTCAGAACATCGACGATATATGTCCGGTTCATCAGAAAGTGAGGAAGACAGTGTGTCAGAGGTATTTTACTGAAAATTATTCCTTGTTATCCATGAATATATCGCCCGCAGGCCCAAGTATCAATGAACTTTTCGAGAGACATCTTGTGGCAGCCGTGTATCGTACATTACTAGATCGAGCTCGTCGCCCTTCATTATTTTTTATTCATCCAAAAAACTATCAATATAGACGACGAAAACCCTCCGATGTCTAAGTTGTTAGAATTTCTTCCAAAAATTATATAAGCCGTTTCAAATCAAACAACGAACAACTTGAATTTCATCCACAATGCCGACTGTCATTTCATTAATTTTCATTTCCAGTGTTAGTATTTTACCAAAAGGTACACGTCAACTTATTTTTTTTTACTGCCACAGAAACAAAAGGCTTTTATTAATATTGTATATGCTTGTGTGTATGTGTGTTGATTTTTTGTTAGTTCGTTGCTCAATTAATTATTAATCAGGTGTCATAGTTCAAGCAAGCAAAATGACGGACAGCCGCGATTTCTAATTATTTTTCTTTTTTTTTGTTCCTCACCATCACAATAAACCTAATACCCAATTATTAACACTTCGTTTCATTTCTGTATTTATGTCTGCAGTAAATAAATTAAATCGAGAAACTCAAGAATGCAATTTTAAACAAAGCTGTGGTAACTTCAGAACATTCCAATTTTAATCTTTGTTTTTGTTTTCATGTGCGAATGCCACAATTTGAATTAGTAAATAATTTTTAATGAAACTACAAATAATAATGACCGTTTTTTTTACAATTTAAAAGTATGGTAAAAAGTTCTACTTTCTCTATTGTTTTTTTTTACACTAGCTGATTTATAGAGCGATTTACATTTACCTAATAATAATATTACTGCCTATTTGCGAGTAATTAACACATTAATTAAAGTTATTTAATTTTAAAAGGATGTACCATAGTAGTGAATTATTAGTTTTTAAATTAAAATCGGGATATATGTGGTAACTTCAATTTTAAGTTTTTATTTTTTGTCATTGTAATGTGTAATGTTTCACTTCTCATATCTCTTGATTTCTAATTCTTGTCACTTTACCTCAAAATCTACATTTTCGTAATTTCGAAATACATAATTTTATTGCAATCAAAATGTCGAAATTTATCAAAGAAAAGTAAAATGCTAAGTTTGATGCAAAAATTTTGCCAGTTAATATTTAAATTTTTCTTGAAAAAGGTACCTACCTGTCTACCGTAAATACCTATAGAGCGATCAAATAAATTTGGCATCCATGAATCCGAAATCGTATGTAGTTACTTGAACTGCATAACTGCATTACAATTAAATGTCAGTTGAAAGCTAAAATGGTTCAAGTTAAAGACATACGGATTCAAATCCATGAATGACTCGATTACAAATTTATTTGATCGCTCGATACATAAGATTTAACTTTGTTAATTATCAATTTTTCTTAGTTCTATACTGTCTACGACAATTTTAAAGCAATATATATATATATATATACAGGGTGTGTCACGACGAGTTGACAGTAGACATAACTCTTATAGTAAACACAATTTGGTTCTAAAAATTGGTACACGCCCATTATACAATGTGCTCTATTTAATGAAAATATTGTTACCTTTCTGGTACTTCCGGTTACACCGGAAGTCGACACAAACTTTCTTTTTTTAAATGGAACACCCTGTATATTTTTTAATTTTTTGATTCTACACTTCATTTTAGACATAAAAGTATTAAGGTTGTATGGTCCTAACATTAACGGTATTATAATTATTTACACTTTTTCATTTTTTTTTTACAAAAACATAGATGTGAATAAAAATTCAAATCTTGACAATGACACGTTTTTTCCAAAATTTTTTTTTTGTGTTTGAAGTAGCAATATACAGGAAATAAGCTGATGTAGTTTTGATAAACTTGCTTTATACAGGGTGTTGCTGGTTGTCCGTTCATTTTTAAAAACTTTAATTAAAGATAACTTAATGTTTTTAAATGGAACACCCTATATATTTCTAGATTTTCAAATTCTACACTTAATTCGTGACATAAAAGTATTAAGGTTGTAAGGTCTTAAAATTAATGGTATTATAATTAATTACGTTTTTTAAAAATTAACGGTCAATCACAAGCACCCTGTATAAAATAAGTTTTTTAAAACCATATTACCATGTTTCTTGTACATTTCTGCATCCACTAAAATTTGGTTTGTTTTTTGAAAGAAATTGTCATTAGTAAAATATGAAAATGTTTGACTCAAATTTTTGTATGAAAAAATTGGGAGAAACATCATTACTTAATTATAATAAATAAAATTAAAATAAAAAATATTAAATTAAGTATAATAAAGAACAAATTTTAGTCGACGTAGAAATGTACAAGAAACATGGTAGTATGGTTTTGAAAAAGTTATTTTATATCTACAGGGTGCTTATGGTTGATCGTTAATTTTTAAAAACCTTGGAAATTGGAAAAAACGTAATTAATTATAATACCGTTAATTTTAAGACTTTACAACCTTAATACTTTTGTGTCTAGAATTAAGTGTAGAATTCGAAAATGTGGAAATATATAGGGTGTTCCATTAAAAAAAATAAAGCTATCATTGATCAAAATTTTTAAAAATGAACCGACAACCACCAACACCCTGTATAAAGCAAGTTCTTCAAAACTATATCAGCTTATTGCTTGTATATTCCTACTTTAAACATAAGAAGAAAACTCTGGAAAAAATGTGTCATTGTCAAGATTCGAATTTTTATTTACATCTATGTTTCTGTAAAAAAAAATGAAAAAGTGTAAATAATTATAATACCGTTAATGTTAGGACCATACAACCTTAATACTTTTATGTCTAAAATGAAGTGTAGAATCTAAAAATTCGAAAATATACAGGGTGTTCCATTTAAAATAACAAAGTTTGAGTCTACTTCCGGTATAACCGGAAGTACCAGAAAGGTGGCAATACTTTCATTAAATAGAGCACATTGTATAATGGGTGTGTACCATTTTTTAGAACCAAATTGTGTTTAGTAATAGAGTTATGTCTACTGTCAACTCGTCGTGACACACCCTGTATATATATATATAATAAATGTTAATTGAAACTTACTACAAAAATTTTCTTGGTATATTTTTTGGTAAATTTTGTTTTTTGAACTTTAAAATAACGGGTGTCCAATAGGTCTCTCAGTCAGGGTGACTATGGAGTGTTTTGCTTTTCATTAATAAACACAAAACTTAAACCGTTACAACCTCACCTCAAGCAAAACGTCATTTAAGACGACATAAGTAATGTTTTATGATGGTTACATGAAAATTATATTTTAAGTTTTGTGTTTATTAATGAAAAGAAAAATACTCGATAGCCGCCCTGACTGAAAGACTTATTGGACACCCGTTACCTTTTTGAGTAATCAATTTTTTTTTAAACTATCTAGAAGATTCTGTATATTTAAAATTTTTTGGATGCTTCGATCAATTTTAAGCATAAAACTATGTTGTATGTAGGACTTAAAATAAATTGTTTTCAAAAAAATTCACAGATGTTGATCTCTGCGAAAATATTAATATCGTAACAGAAAAACACGGTTCGAGAAAAACAAATAAGAATGATAAAAATGGAACGTCTGGAGAACATTTTGATTTGATGAGCTTAGTAAAATTATCCTAAACTGGGTAATTGTAATTTATTGTTCAATATCACAAACTTCAAGCGATGAAAACTTTGTTTTTCAAATTCTAATCTACGTTGTTTGTCTACCTTTTTCATTAATCATTTACCTATACTCAGACCTACATAATGCTTTTCTAGATATTTTTATGTCTCTTAAATATTACAAATAGTGTAAACTCTATTTCTTCATCCCCTATTCTACGTTGTAGAGAATTGAATTCTCAACATTTCCCATTAAGTATTTCCTAAACTTAATACGTATAAGAGATATTGATATTGCCAGTATAGGCTTATTCTATGTGTTGTCATTTTACTTTAATTGTTATGGAAATTAATTATTTTGCTAAAGCATATGATTTCTCATAAGAGATATCTCAAAATGTAATGCTTTAGTACCTACCTAAAATAAAAATCTACAGGGGTATATTTAAAAAATATAGTTTCCACTGTTTGAAATTTGTAATATTTAACAGAGATATTAAGTAAATATTAAAATATTTGCGAGAGTATTTATAGGGAATATTTAATATGTATATTTAATTCTGTACGGGGGATACGATTTGAAAAATTAATTGAAAAATAAATTAACATTATTATTGGAGCTATAAAGTCGAGCAAATTTGGAAATTGTATGTTTTCCACTGATTAAAATGATAAAAACAAAAAATGAATCATCTGCTTTTCGCGCCTGCTCATTTTTCGATTGCTTTAAGGGAAGCATTTGAACCAAACCTTCAATCACAGATTGATAGGAAGAGGAGGACCTGTTGCATGGCCTACCAGCCCACCTGATTTAACCCAACAATGACATTTTTCTTTGAGGTGTAACATACCTGCAAGGATCTATAGACAAGATATGCTACTTCGTATACCCAGCAACATATGAAAACGTGCCGTGTAGAGTCGAGGAGGTGGGTGTGTCTTAACTGCCACTTTCGAATTTTTCTTTCTCCTACATATACACATTGTCAATTTTTGACATTTCTCAACAGCTCATGCACTATCCGACCCCACCATTGGCCACCATACGTGACGTCACGAGAAATCTCCAGTTACCTTCTCAACTCTATACGGAACGTTTTTCGCGCGAGACGCATATCCTGTTTCTATAGATCCTTGCGTGCCTGTAAATAACCTGGAAGAATTAAGACGGCCGATTGATCTAGGCGTGCAAACAACTCGGAAAAAGCCAGGAATTTTAGAAATTTCCTTATATCGACTCTGCACTGCTTGCATCGAAATAGAGGGGTGGCAATTTGAACATCTTTAATTTAATTATTTTGTCATAAAATCTATTAAAAATAAAAAATACTTATCTATGAACCGGTCTATTTTCTTGTATACAACCTGACTAAATGTGCGTAAACTCGGTGCAGTAGTGTATAATGTAGTACAGAAGGGATTTAATATTGATCTACCGTTTATTATTAATTTTTCAACTAAATCTGCGCGCGCATTACCTGTATTAAATTTAGTACCACAATTAGTGTAGTGTCAAACGGCTCCTCTTTTAAACCACTTGATGGCGAAATCAAAATTTAGCGATCGTCGTGTGTTTTCGAATTATGGACGATACAGATGAACTCAAAGCCAAGTTTACACAGTGCCTTAATTCCGTGTCAAATATTCACATTTCGAAAAGATGTGAAGTGTATTGGTGTTAATGGACGTAATTTTGAACTTTTTCTTTGAGTGGTTTTATATAGATAATAATTTTAGATAGTGTTGTGTTTATATGTAGGTATGTTTCGTTTGTTGTATTTACATTTTTATTTGATAACATTTTTTTAGGAAGAAATTGAAGGAATAGACCCTACATATTATATATATTTAAAAAGACAAAAAATGCTCTTTTCAACCAAGTCACAGCCCACTATAACATCCATATAAAAAAATACAATTTTATGTCATAACTTAAAAATTAAAAAATATTTTCAAAATCTGTTATCGCCATTGAATTCTACTCAAAAAGTGTCTTCAGAACGTGTAAACACCATTTTTCTAAATTCACAAACAACCGAAATATAGAGATAAATCGAAATCTTAAAAAATCGGATTTTCGTCCCTAACTCGAAAACAAACGACAGTCGCTAAATTTTGACTTCGCCATCAAGGGTTTGTCAAAAGAAGAGCTCGACGATGCGCGCTCAGATTTTCAATATCTCTTAAGGCCTGGCCACATAAGCTGTGCTGTGCCATGTCTACGCTATTTTTCATTATTAACTGTATAACAAGCATTGTCATTAAAAATTAAAAGTAGTATAAACATGACACAACACAGCTTATGTGGCGAGGCCTTTATCTGACCGCGCATCGTCGAGCTCTTTTTTTGATAAACCCCCGATGACGAAGTCCAAATCTAGTGATCGTCGTTTGGTTTCGAGTTATGGACGAAATTTCGATTTTTAGAGATTTAGATTTATGGCTATATTTCTGTTGTTTGTGAATTTATAAAAATGGCGTTTGCGCATTCTTAAGGCACTTTTTAGACGAGAATGCAAAGCCGTTAACAGATTTTGAAAATGTTTTTTAATTTGTAGGTTATGACATCAAGTTGTATTTTTTTATATGGAAATCATGGTGGGCTGTGACTTAGTTGAAAAGAGCATTTTTTCTCTTTTCAAATATGTCTGTATAATATGTAGGGTCTATTCCTTTATAACTTGATAACTCGCATAGATTTACTGTGAGAAAACGATTGGACTTAGAAACCACGTTTAAGTTATATTTAAAACAATATAAAATTGTAGAAAAATTTAAATAATAATGTAATAAAATAATGTACATACCAAAATTAGTTCACAAATTATTTTCTAAAAAATCTTAATGTAACTGCATGGAATCTACCAATAATTTGAGGTTAAGTTGTTTCCACGCACCTCACACTTTTTGTATTAGCACTATGTGTTAAAGTTCTGGAAAAATATTAATTATTTACACTTTGTTTTCTAGTACAACTTACTATTACCATCTTCTGATTAGCGGAATCTAATTTGCAATGCTTTTTCAACCATTTTTATGTTGGAATTCTAGTAACCCTTACCCTTACCCATAAACATTGAGGTTAAGGTGTCTATGCAGAGCATTCTTGATGCTACAGCACCAAGCATTGATTACTTTACACTATTTCGGCCTATAAGTTCAAATAAAGCAAACTACCCGAAAGATTACTTGTAGATGTAGATTTTGGAAAACGTACGGAACTGTTTTTGTAGCGTCCCTAGAAAAAAAGTCTGGCAAATCGACTAGAGAAATTTTATTGGTTCTTATGCAATATGGCTGCCCCAATGAGAATTGTTGCTGCACCGCGCGCAAAGAGCTCTTATTTCAAATGAAAGTAGGCAAAAATATTTCTATTTTTTTTGCAATTAGCCAAAATTGAATAAATTCTGATGTCACGTGATATGCATGTATAAAAAAAATAGCGATAATACATTGCATCTGCTTTCTTCAAATTAGAAGTAATTTTTAGTTATCAAAAATTTCGATTTGTTTGGTTGGACACCTTTTTGTTCTAAAACACCAAAGAAACATGAAATATATCTATTTCATAAAATGGTATATTTTTATGTTTCCTGTTTCATGTTTCTTTGGTGTGCGGCTTGCCTAAGTGGCGTCATCTAGGTGTAACAAGTTTAATCATACTTCGTATTTTTGTTGCTGGTATTCTCGTTTGATGGAACTTAAACTTAAAACTAATCACGTTTCGTGTTGCCTCAAAAGTGAAGCGTAGTCGTTCGTCCAGGTTTACCTTTCCTATAAATACTTTACTGTTGTTGAGTTGATTTTTTGAAGAAAAAAGTTATTGATTTTTACTGTGCATTTTTCTATTCTACAACATCAATCAAATTGTAAGCAAACATTCAAGTTAGACTTAAAAAAATATAAAATGCCCAGATTCATAAAAGCAAGTTTAACTAATTCCCAGTTTAAAACCAAGTTAAATCATAGCAACCATTGTTGGCAACAATCTTTGCTATGCCTTAACTCTGTATTAACCTCGGAATTAGTTAACTCGCGTCTTTATGAAACTTGGAATTAATGAATTTTTGGAACGATTTTACAATACCGGACGTATTAGCGATTAAATTGAAATTTTTTAAAATGATGAATAAAAGCTCTACGAATACGAATATAAAATTATTTTTGCGCGCACGAAGCTACTTTTCAGAAAAAAAAAATTAAAAAAGTTGATTATTTGAACTTACCGGGCGATGTTGGCCAATCAAAAGCTTGTTATGAAGACCGCGCATGCGAATATTCCATCATTGATGGAACCACACAAACGAACAATGAAACACTGTTGCCACTTTTCTGCACTCCTAACCAAAACTATGATTTTGTACTATTATTTACATAAAACTAACCTCAAAAAACAACCTAACAGCCTCCGGCCTTCACTTTTAATATTATCCAAGTGAAATGAACCTCAAATAACAACCTAACCGCCTCCGGCCTTCACCTTTTAATATTATGTAAGTGAAACCAATCTCAAATAACAACCTAACCGCCTCCGGCCTTAATATTTTAATAAGGAGAATCCTCTTCCCAACCCAAATGACACAGATCAATGTGAACTAGAAATATCGCTACTGTTAATATCTGAACAATGAAACAAGCACAATTAATAGCACAACACAGTCGAAATCTACTAATACAATTAGTAACATGGCAACGATGGAATATTATAAATGTGCTTGTCTTGACTGCAAGTTTCTGATTGGCTAACATCGCCCGCTAAATTCAAATAATCAACTTTTTTAATTATTTTTTTTTCTGAAAAGTAGCTTCGTGCGCGCAAAAATAATTTTATATTCCTATTCGTGGAGCTTTTATTCATCATTATAAAAAATTTCAATTTAATCGCTAATAAGTCCGGTATTGTAAAATCGTACCGAATTTTTAGCCGATCGACATTAAACGTCAAACTTTAATGACAACTGACAGTCATTAAGCTGTCTCTTTTACTGCCTGAACGGGCACACTGTATATTTATATTATAGCGTTTTCGATTGGTAAAATGAGTGCGCACTGAGTGCAATTACTGAAAGCGTGATTGGCGAAAAATATTTGACAGATTGAATTTGACCAATAGCATTGCACGAAAGTGCACTCAGTGGGCACTCATTTTACCAATCGAAAACGCTATTAGTTTTTATCACTTTTTATGCGTTTAACAAGAGAGACACCAGCCTCACAAAAAGTAGGCAGAAATAAAAAAAAAACAATAATTAACTTGTTTCTATAGCGTGCTAACCTAACCTAACCTATCTGTCAATCTAAATTAGTCAATTAAAATCTTTTTACTTTCTTATACGAAGTAATAAGGAAGTACACTGAGTCCCAAATTGCTTGTAATTGCAGGGTATCTCTGTAATTTGTAAAGATACAACTTTGCGGTTTTCGCGAACCTGTGCCACTTTTTCGTTAAACTTTTAATGCCGCAAACAGAACTAAGCTAACTTGTTTTGTTTCTGAGATACAGGGTGAAAATATTTTTTAATCTCATTAAATTTGTCTATTTTTTCTCATTAAAATGGGCACTTTTAAATTTAATAAATGCCCTAAAACAGTTGGCCTTGAAAATCAGGGATAAAGAAATGTTTACAAGCGACATGTAACACAATATTACATAAAAAAAATAAGAACGTAATATATTTTGTTAAGTTTCATTATTTATTTATATGACCGTTAAAAAACTGTATTTCGCTTTTTGTGTGTTTTTTAATAAAAATAATATTAATGTTAAGAGTTTTTAATTTAATATAGTGTCTCATGTTGCTTGTAAACATTTCTTTATCCCCGATTTTCAAGGCCTACTAAATTTTTTGACTTATAATTGGGTTTTTTGCTTTTTTTGGGCATTTATTAAATTTTAAAGTGCCTAATGTTTACATCATTTTAATGAGAAAAAATTTACAAATGTTATGAGATTAAAAAATACAGGGTGTTCCATTTAAAAAAGACCTAGTTTGGGTCATACCTCTTAAACGGGGCAAAACAATTTTTTTTCGAGTACGCCACTGGATCCTACGCAAAAAAATCTATCTAGAACAGTTTTTACTTTTTTTCTAGCTTACATGGTGTGTGAGATATGACACCACCCCGGAAAGTGAAAAATTTCGTTTTCACCCTGTATTAGCTTAGCTTAGTTCTGTTTGCGGCATTAAAAGTTTAACGAAAAAGTGGCACAGGTTCGCGAAAACCGCAAAGTTCTATCTTTACAACTTACAGAGATACCCTGCAATTACAAGCAAATTGGGATACAGTGTACAGTAATCGTGTTTACACTTTTTGAGGGTCTCTGAATCCATTTAGACTATGTTCGCGATGATTTGTGTTTCTCTGAATGTATCCATGATAATTCAAAAAGAGCAAGCTTATCGGAATTGATCCAAATTTCCACATATGTAATAGTATAATACTAATGTATTGCTAGCCCTAAGAAAAATGACAAACATTACGGTGTGCATGCGCATTAGCCCCCATTTCGAGATGCTCTATCTCTTTTATTACTCGTGTCCAACTTATAGCGAAGGATAGCATACTAGTAACATGATAGTATTTCATATTTAAAGATTTGAACAAAATTGTGAGTCACATATTAAATCTTTTTCATCTAGCATCAACACAAATGGTAGGTACTTACCTGAAGACAGTTTAAAGTTTTTTAATATTATCAGGAAAAGAATTAACTTAGGAGATTTTTTTTATTCTTTAATATCGGCTTAGAATTAAATTATGAACATTTACGTTTAAACTTTTTTGAAAATTATTTCAAAAAACTTTTGTAGTGCTGCAATGTAGCACTCGAATCTACAGACTACCCTTTAAAATATCTGATGTGTCCAACACATGACTTTCTTATACGGATAGTACCACAATTATTTTTCCTAAAGAAATTAAGTTATTTTTCTTGTAAAAATCATATTTAAATTATGAGCGTTTCCAGCAATTTTCAAATAGTTTTCGGAAGTCTCTGTAGCACTTGTTGCAATACGCATAAATCTGTCCTTGTCCCACTTATTATAACCGAATTTTACGACAAAAATAAGTGTTTTATTTTATATTTTTGACTTATTACTCACTTAAAAAAATCTCCCGGTATAAAATCACATTTATGTATTCATTATTATTGTTATCGGTACCATATAAACCAGTAAAATGGAAAAAAAAACCGGGACCTTCAGTTTGGCAGCCGAGTCCTTTTAGTTACTAGTCTATCTAGGCTGTCGGATTCAGCGCGCACTTTGAGAAATATAAGTGAAATTTTTTTGACGGAATTTCAGTAAAAAGTACAAACAAAATTTGTTCAAAATTTAATTTTAAATCAATGTTAAAGAATAAGAAAATCTCGTAAATTGTTTATTATTCAAGATATTCCTAAAAAACCACAATTTTGTTCTAACTCTTAAATATGAAATTTGAATCTAATCCGATAAGTCGTTTTTGAGTTATCGTGGATAGAGACAAACACACAGACAGACGTCATGGCGAAAATGATGAAAATATATTCAGGGGCCCTCAAAACATGTAAATCCATCAGAATCTCGAAGTCGAAAAAAATCACGATTACTTATTACTTCGTATAAGAAAGTAAAAATGATTTTTTCTACAGTCGTCGAAAAAACTACACATTTTTACATAGTTACCTATGCGCAAAGTTTGTCAATTTTGAACAATGAAAAATATTATTTTTCTACTGCCCTGTTTGAAAGTAGGCTATTAAGTTTGTGCAAACCGTCAGAATATGCTTGAAGTGGTGCTTCGAAAGGTCTAACCGGATCAATTTTATCAATATTACCAAGTGAAGAGTCATTATTACTGCAAATATTTTTCTACTGCCTTTTAATAAAAAGGAAAACAACTAGAGTCCCTCGTACAAAGTGATGTAAGAGTAAGAAATGTCTTCTGAATAGAACAAATCATTCTTATACAAGTTTGATGATGGACTTAACAGAAGATCCCGATGACTGGCGGAATTATATGAGAATGGATAAAACTACGTATAACGAATTACTACGATCGGTGACTTTTTCAGTAGAGCAACATAATTCTGTGATGCGCAAATCTATATCGTCTCATGAAAGATTAAATTTTATTTTGAGATTTTTGACTGAGGACACGGCTTGTATGATATCCACACGCTCAAGCTTTACTGCGTAAACCGAGTTTGCACAAACAAACTCTTTGGCAAGTCGAAGTTTACGCAAGCCGCGCTTTTCGGTTTGTGCGAGCTACCGTTTTGCCGGCCACACACACAGTACCCTATACAAACCGGTTTGCGCAAGTAAGCGCGTGGTAAAGCTTGTGCGTGTAGCCGGCCCATTATATGAAGTAATAGCAAAGTAATCATTATTTTTTTCGACTTCGAGATTTTGATGGATTTACACATTTTGAGGGCCCCTGAATCCATTCTGACCATTTTCGCCATGATGTCTGTCTGTCTGTCTGTCTGTCTGTCTGTCTGTCTGTATCCACGATAACTCAGAAACGACTTATCGGATTAGATTCAAATTTCGTATTTAAGAGCTTGAACAAAATTGTGGGTGCCACATTAAATCTTTTTCATCTAGCACCAACACAACTGGTACTTATATACCTGAAGACATTTTTAGGTTTTTTAGGAATATCTTGAAAAATAAACAATTTACAAGATTTTGTATTCTTTAACATTGATTTAGATTTAAATTTTTAACAAATCCGAATTGACGAGCAGGAATTCACAATAATGTTAAAAACAATGTTAAATCCCTATGTACGAGTTTGAAAACGGACACCCGATATATATCTACGTGTGAATGCAAATAATCAAATTCAAATTTACCTATGCTACCTCTATCAACATAACGATACGTCATTACAAGAAAAAAATGAGAGTATTTTATTGGAATAAGTAATTTACGCCAATTTATTTTGCTGGTACCACAACCTAAAAATAAATGCATTTGATTATCTGACATTCTGCAGAACGAACACTTTCTCTTTCATTGGTTCTTGCGTTTGGTGTAATATTTTAACGTTCCTTTTACGTTTTATGTTCCCACGGTTTTTCTGCTTTAAACAACATGACTTAGATTAAATAGTAGTAATTTTCAGTTACTTCTTTTGATTTATTCGATAAGTGAACCAGAATAATAAAGAACAGTATTACCTACAAAGTACCGTTAAAAAAAACAATGTCATACTTCGTTGTTACTTTATATTAAGTTGTACAGACAAAATAGTTTGAGTTTTTAACCAATTAAATTTCTACGCCATCTTTAAAAAATTGCGAAAATCGTAGGAGGTATTTACCAATACTAAATACTCATAACAATGTATAAAAGTAACGTATATTTAAAGAAACAATACCCAACGGATATAAACTGGTACAATATAAATTTATTTTGAGGTCATCGTACCATTCTTTTAATTCATCATTGCTAAAGGGTCCCTAATCTAGACACATCATAGATAAGACCTAATTTTTTTATTGTAATTTTCCATAATAGCCCTTTAACTCTTACACATAGTTTTAATACTGACCGAACATTTGGTTTTTTATTATAATAGGTAGGCTAATTAAAAATCAAGCAACCATTGCATTATGCTGTTGTTTCACAGAATGTGCTTTTATTATTGTTCTGAGATTTCAACTTACAAGGCTACATTGAAGGTCGTTTATACAAGTACTTTTAAAAGATAAATAACGAAGGGCTCGATTTATTACATATCTACAAATTATCTTGAATAAATCTAAAAGATCATAATTACATTATTGAACGTACTTGGGCTCTGTATGTATATTTGATAAAAGTAAAGATACTTTTATTTTTCCAAAATTTTGAGTACATTTAGTATTGAATGAATGTGTGCGAGAATGTGGGCTGAGAGTAGCAAACTCTCGTTTAAGGTGGAGTCATTTGTAATTGACCAGGAGTTCGAGGAAGATCCCCAAGTTGAAACCACCAAATTCCTGCTCAATCCAGAAGAAGACAGGGCGGTTGATCCAGAAACGCAGGCACGTCTAGAGGCACTTCTACAAGCAGCAGGTAACAAGAAGTTTTATTTGATTATTCGTAGAATATTATCATCCTTTTTGTTTAGAAAATTATTTGTAATTACATACATAGTTTCACTTCATCGCTTTAATTTATAATATAGATCTCATTTTATATTAAATCAGATGTAATCACAAATTTTACTATTTATGTCGTTCAAGCTGATTCTTTAAGCACAAAAATTATTTCAAATTAACCATGACGTAATCCGTGATTAGTTTAGCTTTCTTAACTCTTAAACCACAAGGAAATATTCAATTTGATAATACATTTTTTATGCACTTTGTCTGGTATCGATCTGAAGATTTGTAAACAAGGATTTTTGACATAGAAAATAATAATCGTCTAGGTCCTAGAGAGCGTCACAAGTCATGCTCTCGTTGTACCTTTTTGTACATTTACATGTTTTAATTAAAGTCATTTTTAAACAAAATGTGTGTCTCATCATTTTTCTTAGACTTCTTAAGTTGTAATGTCGCTAAATTCAAAAGTTTTACAATTTATGTAATCAGTGCCGTCTCTACCATAATTATTTTGGATTATTCGACGCAGTAGGCTTGTGTTTAAAACAATACTATGATTGTATCAAAAACTTTAAACCAATCCATGCTTATACAAAGTCATTATAAAAGAATATAATATCGCAGTGGGCTGTGAAATTTAATAAATTTAAAATTGCTGGGGAATCTCAAAGAGAAAACGTTTAATGTAAATGCCGATCTGACCAATGGATATTAGTAATATTTAAATGATATTCATTAAGTCACTCACTACTGATTGTGAGAGGTGGCAAATCCTAATACATTAAAAATGCACAGCACCTTTGATGTTAGATTCTCTTATAATTACCTTGTATTATCCCTTGGAATTCCTGATTTTTTTTGACTAACCTGAGTATAAAACTGATATGGATAATACCAATTTTATAGAATTTTTTTTATTTTATCTAATTTTTGTAATCTTTTTTTTTTAATAAAATTTTGAAAAATGTATAGATAAGCAAGCTGGGGTTTAATTAAGATAGCTAAAGCAGCGCCCGTGACGCCCTTTAAATTGGAAACTGATTATTATTTCTCTTCCCTAAAAGCCCCCGTTTACCAATTTTCAGATCGACACTTTAAAGCAAAAAATTTAAATTTCGGCTTTAATATTTAATTTAAATTAAAATTTAATATAATATCAAATTAATATACTTAATTCAATCGTAATATTTTAATATTCGGAATTCCTGATGTTATGGACCACACTCTATTTAAATTTATGAAGGTTTTGGGTCATTTATACTTTAATTTCAATAAAATATGACATTTCATAACAAAGCGAGTCTACATTTAATTTGGTATTTTCTATTTTGTCTTGGTTTTGTTTTATATCATAATTAGTTTAGTTAAATAAGTTTAAGTGAAATATAGGGACAGTAATTAACCTCTTAGTCCGGGCGCACATTGGCAAGCGATGAGCGGCGAGCGGTGAGAGATGAACGGTTAGCTATGAGCATTACAGCGATGACATGTGTACATTAAAAGAGGAAACCGTAGCTTTATATATTCCAAATTTGCACAAATAGTACTGAAGATGCCTTTATCGAAGTCAGTTCGCTTTCTGTTATTGTTAGAGAATCCAATGTGAATCCAACGGTGAATTTCGTCGATTGTATTACGAACTTCGAGAACATGCAATAAGGTTTATTGAATTTTTGCGGCTGTCAGTTGAAACATCCGATCTTATTTTGGGAAAAATGGAAAGCAAGCTTCAAAAGAAATCGACAAATTTCAAAAAACTCGATTATTTTGGAACAAACTGCAATGTTTCGCACGTGGTTTTTAACTATCGCTTGCATCCACCGCTCACAATTCAAGTTGTCTTGAAAATTGAAATGAGAATCACCGCATCGCCATCGCTTAGCGGTACAGCTCAACGCTGAGGTCCAATATACACATGCCAATTGATTCTAAATACACTTGAATTTTTATTTTCAACTCTCAACGCTCACCTCTCACCGCTCGCCGCTCATAGCTTGCCAATGTGCGCCCGGCCTTAGGGTCAGCTGTATAATCGGCAGTTTTCTTTTCTAACTAGTTAAGGATAACTGCCGAGTATAAGAGCTAATGATGGTAACGGAATTAGAAAATTTTTATGAAATACACCGATATCGAGACAAATGTCATTTTTATAGATGCTTATGGAGTTATTCTCTATTGAAAATGTTATATAACATTTTGTAAAATCTCTATAATTTGACATTTCAGCAATGTTTTATATTGTTCATACGCGTCAAATTACATAGATTTCACCGAATGTTATCTAACATTTTCGATACAGAATAACACCATTAGTTAGACAAAAAAATGGTATTAGATTAGTCTTCTTGCATCGAATATTTCAATTATAATAATATATTAGTAATACAACTGATTTGAACAAGTAAGCAAAACGGATGAGGATGAATGCGCTCGTGTCGAAACACCACCTGGTGAAAATATCTGATGTATCCAAAACATGACATCCTATATCTAGAAATCGATACTTTTTGGAATATTATGCTTACATGCACTTTTCTCATTAATTTAGTTATACTAATAAACCTAGGTACCTACCCTGTATGTTATACTACTTGAATTTTTCATTCTAGGTATCGGAAAGTTAACAGCACGGGATGGTAAAAATCTAGGCGATCCCGAAGTTCTTCGTCGATTGACATCAAGTGTTTCCTGTGCGTTGGATGAGGCAGCTGCTGCGCTCACACGTATGCGTTCAGATAATCAACCTCGTCCACAAACAGCAAAACTCTCTCTTGTAGAAGCATGTACAGACGGTGACGTTGGAACCGTAAAAAAATTACTAACTGAGGGCCGTTCTGTCCATGAAACTTCTGAAGAGGGCGAGAGTTTACTGTCCTTAGCGTGCAGTGCTGGATACTTTGAATTAGCACAGGTATTATCATATTTTGATTGTATCAAACCAATATCACGTAACTAAAAAGATGGACATTTGTCTGTTATTTTGTTAATAATGATAATAGTACCTATATTACACTATATGTTACTCGAAGACATTTTCAACACTCGCTATCGTTTGTATTTAACATATTCCTCTCATTGAACAATGGCACTTTATTAACAAGTTGTGTACCTATACTATTTTTTCCAACGTCCCATTTTCGCCTAAAACTCAGTAATTAATAAATCTCTCATAAATTAACGTGGTGGAACTTGCATTGAAATGTTGCTATGAAAATGAATCAATAAACGTAGATCAAGTGAAAAAATCTGACGACATTAAAATTTAGAAAGAAATGTTTGAAGACAGTGAAAATAGTAATTCAGATATTCCGAGTACCTCACCGGACATCAAAGAAAAAGCAACCGCAGCAACTATAGAACTACTGCCTACCAAGTCTCGGGATAATCATAATAAAGCAATAATAAGTTTTAGCAAATAAAAACAACACTGTCCTCCCAATAAAAGTTTATGATATAACAAAAGAAGTAGTCCAAGTGGTTTACACCAAAAAAACGATCCATCAATAAAATCACCACAGTCAACAAAGCAATCGAAGATGCCCAGATGGTTCCTGTCGTACCTGCCTATCGTAAAACTTGACCTAAATAGAAAACGCCACTGTTTACACCACGGAAGAAAAACAATACGGGTGAACCTTTCGAGCACAATCCCCGATTGGCCCAGATAGTGTCCACTATTGGTCCCTCTAGGTTTTTGCACCCTGATGACGACCTTTACCAGCACACCCCCATTTAAGAAAAACCTCTCAACACTATCTCCCATTGGTCGAACTGTCGAAATTGGCTTCCCAGTTTACTGACGTTACAGGCGAATGAAGAACAAAGGAATTCCACATATAAATAGAAGGCCGTTTGGTTGCAAAAAGAAGACAATCTCGGTTGTCTCTAAAATGAACCTCTTTTGATCTTATCATCGAGGTTTGGTTACCTGGCTGCGTAAACTTAGCAAGTTCTACTTGTTAAAAATAGTCATATTAAATATTTTTAAGAAATACAGAACTTGTCAGTTTTTGTCATCGAAATGTTTGAAAATCAAAACTTGTGATGGGTCATAGCTTTCAGGAAGTCCAAAGCTAACAAAAAATAAAATAAAAAATCCAGGTCTGTGTTTAAAAAAAAAGTTGATGATGGTTTCTGGAAGACGAAACGTCGGATATCAAATTTGACAGGACTATATTATAGAGTATAAAAAGTGGCAATGACGAAGTGTTATTTGTTTTAAAATTTGTTTACAAATAACGCCAAAAAAAAATAAAAAAGATTTTATGAAATTTTGTTTTTTTCTGGGTATTTCAGAAAGTACTCGGAATTTTCCAAATTGCAACACAGCGTTTTGATAAGCATCAAATTGCGCAACTTTGCCATAATTTAACCGACCCTGTATCTCTTACGGTTTCCGAGATCCCTACGATGAGGCTTGAAAATGGGCCACCCTGTACAAATATTGAGTAAAAAAAATTTTTTGTTGTAGAGTATTATTAATATAGTCGTTTTACATTTCTAAGAGAAAAAAACGGGTAAAAAAAGAAAAAGGTACCTTAGAAAAAATGCAACACGTCTATTGTCATGCGGTAGATTGTCATTTGGGGAATTTTAATTTTTCGGGGAAATGGGCAAAAGAAGAAAAAATCTATACGATAAAATTGCTACTCGGGGAAGTGGTGATTCGGCAATTGGTATTCGAAGGAATGGATGGGAACAGATGAAAGTATACCTACGTTCTTTTCTAAATTAAATGACGGCAATGTCATTTTATGCTGAAATCTAAAAATACGCTTTTTGTACTTACGAGGTATTGATTTAAGACCATCAATTTACTTTTTTGGAACTGACGTGATCTATTAGTATCTATGTTTTATTTATCAATAAAATAACAGCGCATCTTATCTAATCTGCGTAATGAATATTGCGAAATATGGAACCAAATTCAATTAGCGTTAATGAAAATTGTACAAAATTATAATATTTTTTGTCTAAGAATGTGTGGTGGTTATTAAAGGAACTACTGCAAATTCTGCCTGGTAAATTGTTCGATTACTTATAGCTTATTGTACTTTATAAATACGTCATATTCAACTGTATACAAATTAAAGATCTGATTATATCGGGTATTTTTAAGTATGTATTGTAAATTTCAGGTTGAAATTCTACACACCTAGACTGAAAATGTTAAATTTTTATAAACATATGTCCAAATATGGTAATTGTATATTTTAAGAACACGTATTGTTTTGATTAGAGAACATATTTAACATTGAAAATTTACCTACTCAAGTTCATTGAATCCATAGTTATACCACAGAATAATACCGAGAGATCAAAAATTATCTTGGTCAAAGGTGGTCATGAAATGAAAAACGACGGTCTTAGTTTGTATCATCCTTTTGAAGTTTATCATGTTATGTGCCATAATAAGTATTGACACGATACTAGCTTCGACAATAGAGTCATCCGGAAATTTTTAATATACATTTTTTTATTCTTAATTGCAAAGATTAGGCTAAAAAAAATAAAATCATTGAAAAAAGTGTTTTTTTATTGCCCAATTTTAAATTATTCAATATTAAAAGTCGTAAAAATTAGTTCTTATTTAAAACACGACGTGATCGGTTTAAGAGTTTGTGACGTCATTAGCCATATTCTGTTCAGCTGTCAATGTCGTTTGTGTACAAATTTTAGCATTGACTGACATTTCGACACTGGCTTATGACATCACACAACATGACGCGCTTTTTGGGGTGTTTGAAAAGTACATTTTTTTCAATTTAAAATTTTGGGATCGGGATACACTTTTGGAGTAAAAAAAATATTTCTACAATGTTTTTTTACCCCTACAGCACATTATGCAGGTTTTTAAGTGTTTTCATTTTTGACCGGATGAGGCTATTATTTTAAAGTCCATGACCAAGATAATTTTTGATCTCTCGGTATATTCTGTGGATATAAGATATTCACAATAGAAACTTCAATTATTATGGTACAGTCTGATTCAAATTAAATAAAGTACTCAAAGCGAAGATACGCTACTTACAGCTGAAACTATGTATTGAAGATGGTACTGGCTTCGTTTTAAAATCACCAATTTTAACCACATGATTCGGCTATAGTATTTATTTAACAACGAATTTAGCGATATTGGAAGAGTATTTATGTTATTTGTTACTCTCAAATAGGGGTTCGTTTTTAGCTCCACACATCCATTTGAATTTCTTAAAAATTGTTTCAGTAATATAATTTTAGATACAAAACATTTTCAGCATAAAAATAATAGTTATACAGAGTAGGTCAGATTTTAATGCTGAGTCCTCGCAATAGAGAGTACTGATTTTTTGTTATTTCATCTACACTATACTCCGGAATTATACTACAATAATTTACAAAAATCATGTGCGTTCACTGTCTCTATCTTAATCTCTTGTTCTCCTCGCTTTTTAGAGTCAAGAATAGCACAAAAATGAAAGTGTCCTCTCAATAAAAGTTTGTGATGTAACAAAAGAAGAAGTCCAAGTGGTTTGTACCAAAAGAACGGTTAATCAATAAAATCGCCACCGCCAACAAAGCAGCCGAAGATACCCAGATGGTCCTCCTCGTTTTACTACCTGCCTATCGTAAAACTTGACCTAAATAGGAAACGCCACTGTGTACACAGAGGAAGAAGAATAATACGGGTGGAAGTTTAGAACACAATCCCCGATTGGCCCATCCGGTATAGTGAAAGTAGCTCAGTACTGTTCACTATTAGTGCCTCTAGGTTTTTGCACACTTTCGTCACCCTCTCAACACTATCTCCCATTGGTCAAACATAATTTGGCCAGGCGAATGAAGAACAAAGGAATTTCACATATAAATAGAGGACCGTTAGGCTGCAAAAAGAAGACGATCTCGGTTGTCTGTGAAATCCGAATTTTGATTTTATCATCGAGGTTTGGTTAACTGACTGCGTAAACTTAGCAAGTTCTACTTATTAAGATGGACTAATTAAAATCCGAATCTCTCTGGGCTTTGCTTTCGAGGTTTCGTTATCTCCGGAAGGTTACAATCGGCACCACTGTAATCTTTCGGCCCCCAGCCATACCCGGAGAAATAATTAGCATTGAAATTTCCTACATTGTGTGTTCTCTTTAAAGTTCTGTGTAGGAGGAAAAAATAAAACAGTTTTGGCTAAAACATACAACTTTTATTCTAGCTCATAGAAAAAAACACCTAATTTACAAAATTATCAATCTTAAGAATAATCACCTTATGGGAAAGTTAATAAATCGACCACTTTATGGTGTTACAGTATGATCCAACAAACTGGTACTGCTCCAAAATATTCTAGGTATAAACAAAAATTACTAAAATGCATTAAACGTTGCTGCCTTCTAACAGACCGTTACATCCTCCACATTCTGGATATCCATTCCCCTGTTAGGTGGCACCTATATTTTAGCCAATAAAATAAAAACAATAGTGCTTATGTATCCCACATCGAGCGAGGGGATTATTAGCTCCGCGATGTATTCTCACGTTATAGAATAATATAATATAATATATAATAATATAATATAATAATAATAATACAAAGCGATTTAACGAATGCAAGCCAAGTAACCAAACATCGATGATAAGATCAAGGGAGGTTCGGATTTTAGAGACAACTGAGATTGTCTCCTTTTTGTAACCAAACGGTCCTCTATTTATATGTGAAATTCCTTTGTTCTTCATTCGCCTGTAACGTCATTAAACTGGGAAGCCAAATTATATTAAATTATGTACGACCAATTCGACCAATGGGAGATACTGTTGAGAGGTTTTTCTTAAATGGGTGTGCTGGTAAAGGTCGTCATCAGGGTGCCAAAATGGTGCAAAATCCTAGAGGGACCAATAGTGGACAGTACTGAGCTACTGAACTATTTTCACTCTCTGGGCCAATCGGGGATTGTGCTCGAAATGTTCACCCGTATTGTAAACAGTGGCATTTTCTATTTAGGTCAAGTTTTACGATAGGCAGGTACGACAGGAACCATCTGGGTATCTTTGTTGCTTTGTTGACTGTGGTGATTTTATTGATGGATCGTTTTTTTTGTGTAAACCACTTGGACTACTTCTTTTGTTACATCATAAACTTCTATTGGGAGGATAGTGTTGTTTTTGTTTGCTAAAACTTGATGGAAATAATATTTTGTTAAGGCTCCTACACACAATGGGCCAACATAAGCCATCACCAATAGCACACCAATAAACGCCTCGATCAACACCGGCCACTGCAGGTGCCCACACATTGACCAGGTGTTGGCTCAGGTGTAGGCTCAGGTGTTCGGATGATTCACTAAATAAGGAAAAAATTAAGATTTATTTATAAAAATAAAGTAGAGTGCTTTGTAGTATCATCTCTCAGGTAGTTGAGTTTCAGCTGATCATACTTTCGTACCAGGTGTTTTGTGCTCTCGTACTGAATGATGTGCCCATGTGTGGGCATGCGCTAGCATCTGCACCAACTTCCTTTGATGTGCGCTCCAAAAACCGATAACTTAGCCATCGTCAGCCACGCTTGGCAATCATACGCGAACATAAGCAAATGCGCTCTCTACATAATGGCCCACTGTGTGTAGGGGCCTTTACATTATAAACTTTTATTGGGAGGATAGTGTTGTTTTTGTTTGCTAAAACTTGATGGAAATAATCCTTTGTTGGAATAAAAAGTTTTCATTATTAACAAGTCTCGAGTATTTTAGTTAATGCGTTTCTACTAATTTTTATGGGGACCTCCTAAATGTCTGCTTTTGGTCATAAAGAAACAAATTAATAAATTTCTAAATTATATTATTACCAACGTATTTTAAGTTAATTAATTTTTTATGTAAGAAACCGGGGTCTATATGGTCTGAATACATTTCCCTTCATAGTTTCATCTCCTTATTGGTCCAAGCAGTGGCGTAGAGTCCGACCGCTGTAAAGGCTCCTACACACAATGGGCCAACATAAGCCATCGCCATTGCACACCAATGTACGCCTCAACCAAGACCAGCCAGCTGCAGGTGCCCACACATTGGCCCAGGTGTTGGCTCAGGTGTAGGTATTTTCATATAGTTTCGTACTGAATGATGGGCCAATGTGTGGGCATGCGCTAGCATCTGCACCAACTTCCTTTGATGTGCGCTCCAAAAACCGATAACTGTAGGAGCCTTAACAGCGGCCGGACTTAACGATGGAGGGTGTCAAATATATTCTTGAAAAACACTTAAGCTATTTTCTGGGTTTTTCGCCATCGACTGTGGTTAATGCCTGAAAAATGCTTCTTGTAATTTTTGAATATTATGCACTGGGAACACCTTCAAATTCATTCAAGCCATCAGTTGATTCTTTTAAAAAATTACAAAAATCTGTTAATTTGACTCACGTTTATTTTTCTTCTCTGATTGGTTTGTCATTTCTCTTAATTCCACAACCATGAGGTCATTCAGTTTTTGAGTTTAGTTTTACACATTTTCAGAATTCATATACCTTCAAATCTCAGTCTTTCTGTAGTAGAAGAAAAAATTGAAATAAACGAGTTGCTTCCATATCCAAACTGTAAAAATAAAGGAGGTTTCACTGTAGTGTTTCTAATCTATCTAAAAGAAATTTTTTACTAAGTTGTCTGCTTTCTGATCAATATCATCTAGCATTTGAATTATGAAATAGCCTATAATGAAGGCAATGATATTTTCGAGTTGTTTTCCATCCAGTTGTGGCAGTGGTTCAAGGTATTTTGCTTCGTTAGCTTTAAAATGGTTGCTGGTCATGTTTTGTTATTGTTATTAAATTAAATTGGAGAAATATTCTGAAATGGAAATTTATGAAGATCAGTAGTTTGTAAAAAAACTTGTTTTTTATTTAATGTACCTACACAATTTACAATGATTCTTTACAAATTGTTCATAAAAAGTTAGGAAATCTGTTTTCCTAGAAAAATATAAAATAGTGTAGCCAGAATGAGTTTTTCTTAATACATTCTTCAAAAATTCATTTCACAGCTTCTCTTCTGTAACTAAATTATTTTATATACATATCTACTTATTTTAAACCATAATTGGTTTTACTTGAGAAAAAAATGCTTTATTTTAGAGTTAAATGAATTTCGCGTTTGTTGATAAAGGCAATGAAATATACACAAAAAGTTGCAATAATTTAGCGTAATTTAAAGTTTACGTAATAAAAATTACCTACTTTGTAAATTATTCGTACCATATAAAACAGCTTCCCGTTTACTCTACCTTGTGGTTATGTAGAAAGGAACTGAAATTCTGATGTGCGAAGTATACCCACTACTAAAGTCTACTTAATAGCATTGTCTTTAAAACAAATAATATCCGATCATATAAAGCTCAATGAACTAAGTAATTCGATTACTATGCCAAAACTATTTGTTTAGATAAAAAATCCGTAGAACATAAATTGTAGTAACTTTAATGGTCTTCAAATTTCATAATATACTTTTTGCCATACGACATACCCAAAGCGAAATATTTAAAAAGTAACAATTTTTAATACCTTCTTACTACTATGTTGGAGTTTTTTCTTCCGTTTATACTGTGCCTACTGTTATTACATCATTTTAATGAGAAAAAATAGACAAATTTAATGAGACTAGAAAATACAGGGTGTCCCATTTAAAAAAGACCTAGTTTGGGTCATATCTCTTAAACAGTGCAAAACAATTTTTTTCGAGTACGCCACTGAATTGTACGCAAAAATATCTATCTAGAACAGTTTTTACTTTTTTTCTAGCTTACATGATGTGTGAGATATGACAGCACTTCGGAAAGTGAAAATTTTTGTTTTCACCCTGTATCTCAGAAACAAAACAAGTTAGCTTAGTTCTGTTTGCGGCATTAAAAGTTTAACGAAAAAGTGGCAGAGGTTCGCGAAAACCGCAAAGTCCTATCTTTACAAATTACAGAGATACCTACCCTGCAATTACAAGCAAATTGGGACACAGTGTACACAATTAACATATCTACTACATCACTACGTGATACTACTTGTGTCTTGTGTTCACGAAATTAGTTTAACACTCGCGAACTGTAAATATTTTGTTAATTGTAGACACATATTAAATTTTTAGAATAAATAAAAGTAAAGGAAAGCAATTTTAGTTTTTATGAATACACTTTGAATTATGACAATTTAATATAGTCGCAACTTGTCAAAATAAATGTCAACTTTTTCTCCATATATGTCAGTTTTGACGTGATGGAGTCGTCAAGTTTTAAAAAAACTTATGACAAAGCCTTAATTTTCCTAACTAATATTGCAATTTTCATTATTAAATACTTCTATAGTTATATTACAATCAAAACTGTTTTATTATATTTTGTAAGTGACTCACCTCCAAGTATTTTACAATGTAAACCCATTCCTGTTGCAGGTTCTGCTAGCTATGCATGCAAACGTCGAAGATAGAGGAATTAAAGGAGAATGTACACCACTAATGGAGGCTGCATCTGCTGGTCACATAGAAATTGTAAGGTTATTGATTGCACACGGCGCAGATGTGAACGCTCAATCAACGTCCGGTAATATATCAACTTGACCGTTCAAATTTTTCCAATTTTCTCTATATCTCTTATTTAGGGAATACACCGTTAATGTATGGTTGCGCGGGAGGTCACACTGATGTGGTGAAGCTTCTATTGGAAAATGGTGCCAATGTAGAAGATCACAACGAGAACGGCCACACTCCATTGATGGAGGCAGCCAGCGCCGGCCATGTGGACCTAGCAAAGATCCTTTTAGTACATGGAGCTGGAATCAACACTCACTCCAATGAATTTAAAGAATCGGCGCTTACCCTAGCGTGTTACAAAGGTCATTTGGACATGGTGAGATTTTTATTGGAAGCGGGAGCAGATCAGGAACACAAAACCGATGAAATGCACACTGCGCTAATGGAAGCCTCTATGGATGGTCATGTGGAAGTTGCCAGGTTACTATTGGATTCTGGTGCTCAGGTTAACATGCCCACTGATAGCTTCGAGTCACCTTTAACATTGGCTGCGTGTGGAGGCCACGTCGATCTGGCTTTATTGTTAATCGAACGTGGTGCCAATATTGAGGAGGTGAATGATGAAGGTTATACACCACTTATGGAGGCTGCCCGCGAAGGTCACGAGGAAATGGTGCACTTACTTTTGGGCCAAGGTATTGTACGAGGTGATTTTATTTTATCCAAAAAAGTTGCACGAGTAGAACTGATTTAACACGACCTTTTCTAAGAGGTATAGTCTCATGTTATCATCTTTTACTAACCATTTGATCAGGTCTTGGATTTATGTAAGATCTCAAAGTAATGTAGGTAATTGTACCTATTAGGAGTCTATAAAAATAAAAAGATCCATATAATCGATAATACAAGAAATTCTAAGTAATTTTCACTCTCAAACATATTTTAAAGTTTTATTAAAAATCTTATTCCCTTATACATAATACAGGGTGTCACCGGTTAACAATAACTTAAATCTGAAATATGGCACACTGCCATTACACAAAGTGACCTCTATAATGAAAGTTGTAATTGGCTACAATACCATTGATTGCTATTAGTGGGAACCAGCAAACCATATAATTATACAACAACTAACAATCAATTATATAAACAACACATTTTATTTATATATTACTATTGTATTAATTTTCAGGTGCAAACATAAACGCTCAAACAGACGAAACGCAGGAAACAGCTCTAACGCTAGCGTGTTGTGGCGGTTTTACTGAAGTAGCTGAGATCCTTCTTAAAAGCGGTGCCGACATTGAATTGGGTGCTTCAACGCCGTTAATGGAAGCCGCTCAAGAGGGACATCTAGAGCTAGTGAAGTATCTGCTTAAAAACCATGCAAATGTACACGCTCAAACGCAGACAGGCGATACAGCATTGACGTATGCTTGTGAAAATGGTCATACCGATGTAGCTGATCTCCTACTACAATACGAAGCAGATCTGGAGCACGAATCCGAGGGTGGGCGAACACCACTAATGAAGGCGTGTCGTGCGGGACATATGTGCACGGTTCAATTTTTAATTATGCGAGGGGCGAATGTCAGACGCCAAACGACTAATAACGATCACACACCGCTTTCTTTGGCTTGCGCAGGTGGCCATCTCCCCGTTGTTGAGTTATTGCTGAGTCATAATGCTGATCCTAATCACAAGTTGAAGGTAGCCTATTTTTTCGTAGTAATCTATTTGTCTTAACGTGTTGTTTTTTCATAGGATAATTCAACCATGTTGATTGAAGCAGCGAAAGGCGGGCACACAACTGTTGTACAACTTTTATTAGACTATCCTCATTCAATGCAACCCATGATGCTGAACCAACAAGGAGCTACGACAGCTACCAATTTATCGATGCTCCCAGGCCAGGTTGGCAGTCGAGAATCACCTCTACCACCTGGAGCCCTGCCCACCACCTTGCCTCCCCAGCCGATAAATTTTTTTCAAGCACCTCTAGGAGCGGTACTCCAAGAGGTGCCAGAAGCCGTAAGAATTGTACAACAAGAAGAGAATGGTAGTCCGCCTTTAGAAGTTAATAGTAAACAACAGGTCTCTGCCCAGGCGGTCCGAAATACTGTTGAACAGAATAAAATTTCTAATAGAAAATCAATTCTACCGAAAAGTCGACCCACGGGAGCTGCTTTTGATGGTAATCTCACATCTGCTGAAGCACAGCAAGTTAGGTCTCAACCTCTGAATGATTTTGATGAGGAGGTATTCTCAGCTACCGCCGCTATGGAATTTCTCAATAAGGAAGATCCAAATAGCACTCTTATAGACTTCATTAATAACCGAAAGAAACAGTCGTCGTATAATATCGTTACATCTTCGGCTTCAGGAACTGATGAGGGAACAACTCAAAAACAACAGATACTCGAAGAATTGCATGTAAGTAATAAGAAATTCTGTTTAAAAATGATTTAATTAAAGCCCAGTTTTTCAATACTTAACTTATGGGTTAACTTACTAGATACCATTAGTAAGACAATTGTTATAATGAGAAAATTAACTATCAATTAAGGAAAACTATCGATCGAAAAATTGATCTTAAGGTTGGTTTTCATTATTTATTCACACAAATTCACAGACATCTAATAGTACAGGGTGTCCCATTTTCGACACTTTTAGTGTATTGGCGTTATTATCAAAGATAGAGTGTTGCGGTTTTCACCTTCCTGTCCTACTTTTTTACGAAACGAAAGATTCCGGGGTCAAATTTGTCATGGCTCTCTTAGTTTTTAATCTACAGAGTGATTATCAAAATTTTTGTTTTTTAGACACCCCTCGTATTTCCGTTATGCGTCTACTTATCAAAAAGGTGAAAACTGATCTTGATAGAGTTTTTTACGTAGAATTCAGTGGCGTAGCCAGTTTTTGTGTAAAAGGTTTAGTTTTTGAGATATTGCCCAAACTTATGTTTTTTTAAATGGGACACCCTATATATTATCTTTTATATTGATTAAGCAAAATTTGGGCTTTCCAAAAATATATAATACTTAATATTTATTTGGAAAACAAGCTCAAAATTCGATATTTTTACTAATTTTCTTCATTTATAACAGTAGGCCATGGCTAATTTTTTAAAAACAAATCCAAAATTTTCACAATGCGTAATTATTTTAAAGCTGAACACTTCAAAAGATAATTTTAATGCATTGTATAAAACATACCAACAATATAATACTTCTCATAATTATCGTAAATGGCCATTGTAATGAAAAATTAAAAGTAAAATAAAAACTCCTATTTAACAAAAATATTTCATCAATAATGGAAATCAGACAAATCTGTCAAATTTTGCATTTGTTTCTAATAAACTAGCCATGGCCTACTGTTATAAATAAAGTAAATTATTAAAAATATCGAATTTTGAGCTTGTTTTTCAAAATAAATATTAAGTATTATATATTTTTGGAAAGCTCAAATTTTGTTTAATCAATATAAAAAATAATATATAGGGTGTCCCATTTAAAAAAACATAAGTTTGGGTAATATCTCAAAAACTAAACCTTTTACACAAAAACTGCTTACGCCACTGAATTCTACGTAAAAAACTCTATCACGATCAGTTTTCACTTTTTTAATAAGTAGACGCATAACGGAAATACGAGGGGTGTCTAAAAAACAAAGATTTTCAGAATCACTCTGTAGATTAAAAACTAAGAGAGCCATGACAAATTTGACCCCGGAATCTTTCGTTTCGTAAAAAAGTAGGACAGGAAGGTGAAAACCGCAACACTCTATCTTTGATAATAACGCCAATACCCCCTAAAAGTGTCGAAAATGGGACACCCTGTACAGTGAACATTAGATTTTTTATGTGATAAAATTTTCGGATCTTTCGAACATTTTGCTTGTAAGAAACCACTTTTGGACAAGCCATCATCCCATCTCATTTTCCGGCATCTTGAAAATAAGAGATCAGCCACGTAGTGTAAAATTCCATTATTTCATCAAGAGACAGAAACGTGTTAGCATTTCATGAAACGTCTAAAATGTCTAGCCTTTTGGTGTAATGTTTATTCATTTCAGTATTTGACAGCGCTTCATGCAACGTCCAGACTTTTCATAAAACAGCCAATTTCACTAGAAGGCTGCGACATATACAGGGTGGAGCATTTTCGATGGGATTACAGGGTATCTAGGGTTTCTGTTGAAGTTAGAAAAAAACGGATAGCACATTTTTGGGTCAACTTTTTAAAACAAATTGAATGGTGAAAACACGAAATGTCTACCTTCTTTTGTTTTTGAGTTACAAGCAAAAGCTGATTTTTTACCGAATTTCTCAAGTCAGTGTATCTCGGTTAATTGAAAAGTTACAAAAAAATACTTTATATGTTTTTTATGGAGATTTTAATTTGAAACAAGAATATATAATCAAATTTTAATTCCGTTCAATTGTTTTTGAGTTATGACATAACGTTGTATTTTTTTAAATGGAAACCATAGTTGGCTATGGATTCATTAGAAAGGATTTTTTCTCAGCTTTCCAAAAATATATAACATCATATATTTATTTTTATAAATAACGAAGTTATTGCATATTTTCAGTTTAAAAAAGAATAAATCTATTATAGGTGTGCCGTGATTGATCTGTTTGTGAAAAAAATGACTGTCTCAGGTAACTTGTTACGAAAACTAAAAATTACAATAAAAGAAACATTTTATTAAACAAATAATTGAACGTTGTTTCTATTTAAAATTGGTTTGGTTATTTGTTTAATAAAATGTTTCTTTTATTGTAATTTTTAGTTTTCGTAACAAGTTACCTGAGACAGTCATTTGTTTCACAAACAGATCAATCACGGCACACCTATAATAAATTTATTCTTTTTTAAACTGAAAATATGCAATATCTTCGTTATTTATAAAAATAAATATATGATGTTATATATTTTTGGAAAGCTGAGAAAAAATCCTTTCTAATGAATTCATAGCCAACTATGGTTTCCATTTAAAAAAATACAACTTTATGTCATAACTCAAAAACAATTGAACGGAATTAAAATTTGATTATATATTCTTGTTTCAAATTAAAATCTCTATAAAAAACATATAAAGTATTTTTTTGTAACTTTTCAATTAACCGAGATACACTGACTTGAGAAATTCGGTAAAAAATCAGCTTTTGCTTGTAACTCAAAAACAAAAGAAGGTAGACATTTCGTGTTTTCACCATTCAATTTGTTTTAAAAAGTTCACCCAAAAATGTGCTATCCGTTTTTTTCTAACTTCAACAGAAATCCTAGATACCCAGTAATCCCATCGAAAATGCTCCACCCTGTACATATAACTTTGTTCCGGGCCATGCATATTTAAAACGTTATTAACAAATACGTAGGTATGTGCAGACTTCAGCGCGGTCCGCCACACTCTCAATACGCGAGGACATGGTAGTTTTCTCTTTATTATTATTTATTATTGTTTTTTCGTATGATAAGAAATGAAAAAGTTTTTGAACAAATAAAAATAAAAAGTTAACGGTGGTTTTTTCATAGTATGTACCCATTTATATTATTCCATTTTCGAGTTTACGCACACGATTAATTTTACATAGATTATACTAAAAAAATAACATGTTCATTCAGGATTATTAAGATCATTTTTCTTAATCTGTTATTAGTGTCTCGGACAGGTTATTGCCCGCTTTGTCATATTTCCAAAAAAAAAATCTCCTAAAGTTTGGGCATCTGCTTTTCCTCTAATGGTTTCGGAGTCAGTCTCTTTCCGAACGTTACGATGAGACGGAAGTCTTTCCAACAATGGATGAATATTTCGTTTGTAAAAAGTCTTTGCGCGCCGGTTACGTCGTGACAGTGAAAGAAAGAGGTGTATAAACGTTGCTAAAATTGAGTGTTGAAAGAAGTGATGAAGAAGCACAAACAATATTGCAGAACAGAAATCAAATCGAACGTTTTCACCGCTAGAAATAGCCAACTTTGGAACGAAACGCGTCACTTCGTACTTGATGGTGGATTCTAGCTTCATAAGGATGTTTGGGATCGCGGCTTGCCTTAATTTCAGTCAAATTTGCGTTACACACTTCTTATACATATACAGGGTGTATATGTATAAGAAGTATGTATCTTTTTTTTTCCAACCAAAAGTTGTTCTTATAGTTTTTCGATAAAGTTAATAGAATTCCGAATATAAAGGAAAAACCATTTCACCCTCTTTTTCCAAGATGACTAACGAACCACCGACTTTTCACTCCCGTAAATCGAGTTTTAACTTAATCTCGATGTACCCCACAAAATACAATTTGAATTTCGAGTCCTCTCCAAAAACTCACAGATTTTTCCCTATTGACTGTACCTACTAGAAATAAATCGAATTTTTTCATATTTTTATCATAGTTTTATGAATGAAACGATTACTCGTTGAATAATTAATAATAATTATGCAATTTACAATATTTAATTTTACAATAACAATAAACAAAATAAAATTTCTGTACGAAAACGAAAATTGAACCAAGAGAAATTCTCATTGCTACACATCAAAGATTCCAATGCCACTTTTTACTGCGGAAAAATTGTTGTTAATAATAATTTATAAACAATTAAGCGACCTCTTTGTATCTCGGTTTCTGCAATTATTTCCCAAAAGATTCGCATATAGTTGTGGTATTATTTTTTATCAATTTTATTTCTACTGAACTCTTTTCCACTCCACTTGTAACGTAGAGTTGAATGAGCGTTTTATTTACGTGAGTTCTGTGGAGTCAAGATAATTTCCTAACCATCCCTCGACTACACAAAATGTATTTCCAATAGCTGCAAAGATTTCTTTATCCTCTTTTCGCTCTTTAAACTGTTGCAGAGAGGTTAAATAGAGTTGAAAGAATGCACCAAACGAAACAAAAAAAATTGCTTCAATTTTCGTTTTCGTAGTGACAATTTCAGTGTTATTGCAAAATTGGTTTGCATAAATATTGCAAATATTGCAAAAAGTTGCATAATTATTATTAATAATTATTATTCAAAGAGTAATCGTTTCATTCATAAAACAATGGTAAATAAAAATGCGAAAAAATTCGATAGGTACTACCCCATTTTTAACGCTTTACGCTAATACATTATTTAAACAATGTTATAAACAAAAAATATGCGGAATTTAATTCTCTGTAAAATTGCTCTCGATCACTTTTTCAAAAAGAACGAGTTCCGAGATATCCCCATAAGTCAAACTCACTCTTATTTTCAAGATGGCGGAAAATGAGACGGGGATGGTTTGTCCAAAAGTGATTTTTTACACTCAGGCTGGACCTCCCTTCGACCGCAAAAGGTTCGAAAGACCCAAAAATTTTATCACATATTACCTTACCTATATTTAATCTAATGTTCCTGTACTACATATAAGAACATAGATAATAATTTATAGAGAACGTTTTAGAAAAACTGTTTGTTTATAGGCGCCGTGCAATCCTCCAAGTGCTGCCCCCTGTGTCAGCCATGCTAAAAGTATCGAGACCACATAAACCGTGCTGTCAAAAGTGTCAAAGTATATTATAATAATATATATAAAGATGAATCGTTTTTACTAAAATGTAATGATTGATCAATCATTAGTTAGAGTAATAGGTTCTATTGAGTGCATTTTTAGTGAATAAAAGTTGATAAAAAGTGCTTAATTTACACATCCAAACATTGGATGTTTCAAGTTTTCAAACTGCTATAACTTTGGAAATTATGGAGACCGCCGCTTATTTTTGGCATTTTCATAATCAGGAGATCCTAAAATTAACAAGGTAATTTCAAAATTCTTCCAAAATCGCTCCGGTACACATCTGTCAAATTTACCAATGTAAGTAGGTAATAACTAATACAGTACCTATAATAGTATTTATTTTCAAACGGCATATAACATGGTGTTATAAGACTGAGTAGGTAAGGTATAAGTTTCATTTCTATGACACCACTCTTGAGCGGCGTATAAGTAGGACTTATACTCCGGCAGAGTATAAGTTATATCATTATCTGCAAAAATATATGACAGTTGCAAAATTACTTATTAAATTGATTGTCATATTACGATTAGAATGATTCCATTTGAAAATAAAATATTGTATTTTATTCGGAGTATAAGCACTTTCATGTGACTCCGTATGGAGTTAATTCTCCTCGCTCCGCTCGGCGCTTACACCTCCATACTTCGTCACATAAAAGTTTCGCTTATACTCCTAATAAAATAAGTATCTATTTTCTTCAAACGTCATTTAAGTGTGACATTATCCTGCTGTACTGATTATGTTTAAGTGTCACTTTATTGCCGGCGACAGGTAAAGTTCTACTTTATCTGTCGCCGGCGCTTAAGTACTACTTAAGCGCCGCTGGTCATAAGTCAAATTAATTGTCAAAATTTATTTATTAAAATTTCAATTAATAATTTTACAATTTAATGAATTGTTTGCGTTTGAAGAAAAAATAGCATATTTTATTCGGAGCTTAAGTCGCTTTATGTGCTTAGGCTGCTTTTGTCTGACTCACTTCGTTCGTCAGTCAAACACCAGCCTCTGCACATAAAGCATCACTTAAGCTCCTCATAAAATAATATACTATTTTTTAACAGTGGAACTCGTTAATTCCAGAAATATTAAAATAATTATAGCGGTTTTTTAATCCGCATAGCGCGTCTTCTCCGTTTGTTTACATGTAAAAATTGATCCCCCACAGGTCCCGGTACTTTCAACTAACGCCGTCTTGTGCGCTAGTGTAGCAAATCGAGTAGACTCCACCCACTTGCACGGCGCCTATATGGAATCTATGTTTTTGTTCTATGCTGTAGAAATGTTATTATTAAATTAAAATTTGTATGTATGTATATTCTTTCTTACAAATTCCTTATATTAAATATTTTATTTACAATTTGCTAAGAAAGAAAATTTGTATTAACATTATTTTCAACTTTCAGAAAGTTGAACGGGATTTAAATGGAAAACAACACGTTTTCCAATATGCTAACCCTCCACAAGAACAGTGTCCTGCAACAGCAAATACTATACTGCCTCAAAACATACTAAATATCGATATTTCAATGCAACACAAACAGCAAGGTAAGATCAATGTTATGACGTTAATGATTAACATTAATAAACAGTAGCTTAATTAACTGACATAGAGTAACTTTCATTAATATCTGCTATGCCTAATATCAGCCCTAAAGCGTGTTTACTAAAAATATCGTATTTTGAAACCAACGTTTTTTTTAAACATATATATTTAAGACCCTACCCATTGTCATTAACTAGGAAATAAAGTAACAAGAATAATATAATAATAATACGGTTTTTGGTTTGATTAAATTAAAAAATGTAAAGAATTTTACATAGCTCCGAATTTATTAGGGCTGGGAACTGGCATCTCTATGTCAGGTACTACTATCTACCCTGGCAACACTCTACAAGCCCATAATAATTTCTACACAGGAACAAACACGGTCTGTCTACAATCTCCCGGTTTGAAATTGGCAGTTAGCGGTGATTCTAGTGTGTATACACCACCTCAACCAGCATTCTATTTTACACCGTTGCCAACATCTGCTGCCGTGTCTCTATCCACTGCCACTCCCACCTCTGCCACACAGCCTATTAAGTTTCAAAGTGTTACTTCACATGCCGAAGTTAGTCAGGTAAATGCTTAGAAATTAAGAGTTTTTTGTGTGATTATTTTCATACAATGGTGTTACTATATATTTTATGTTAAGTAATATTTGAAACCATTGCCTTCTTTTTATTACTAATGTAGGCAAAAATACTTCAATATTTAATCAAACGGTACTCAACGATTTGACAATAGATATAATGTTATTAATAAATATATAATTTAAATGTGAAAGGTGATACACTTTCATAACACAATGACGTCTTTGTAGTACTTTCGGTCATACCGGTAGTGAACACTACCTTTGTTATTTCAAATGGATAACCCTGTATATTGTTATATTTTTGGATTAGAAAGTATATTTTTGGATTGGAAGTAGAAAGTCCAAAGAAGAATTTTATGTAATAGAACCTGCAGTGAAATTAAACGAAAAATAAGCTATTAAGGGAAATAAATTAAAAAAACTTATCCTTTTGGGATCCGACGCGGAATGTGGTTGTTTTCAATATTCTATGGTGTCCCCCAATTTTATTAGAGCCTGACACCCCTAAAAGCTATCCCTAATGTGCACGTTCGTGGTTTATCGTATTTTACCGCAAAAAGGTCACAATTTCGTAATTTTAGCCTCTCTACAAAAATAATCTTTATAAAATTCTGCACAAAAATGTTTTTACCTCTTTTTCTTATATGTAGTGGTTCTCAAACTGCAAACGCCCCAATGTAGGGGCAGTTTGGACCCATTAACTTTAAGAAGGCCTTAGTAATTTTGTATCTAAAATGAAATATAGAATCCAAAAAGGTAATAATACATAGGGTGTTTCTTTTAAAATAACAAAGTTAGTGTCTAATTCCGGTATAATCGGAAGTACTAGAACAGCGGCAGGCAACTGTTGGGTCGCGAACCAATTTTCAGATTTAAATTTTATTCAGTAATATAGTGGTTTTTACTGTCAACTCGTCGTGACATACCATATGCTTCATTCACAAAAATTAACGTAATTTTAGTATAGCAAAATTTAGCAGAACTTGCGTACACGTTATTTATTATTTTTATTTATTTATTTTATATATGTATATTTTATATATTATTTATTCACATTATACTTCTAAAACGATGATCGACGATCGATAAGGTGTTGTTTTTGTTCGCGTTTATTTTAAATCAAATAAAAAGATGAGTCATGTAAACGCAGTAGAATGTAACGTCATTAAATATTTGTGACGTACACGCAAGTTCTCGTAAAATTGAACAAAGAAAAAAATGTGAAAACATTTTTGCACTTTTTTTTTTTAATAGAATACAGCTATTAGTGATCGACCAAAGGCGAAACCAGTTTCGAAAAAGGAAGGCAAGAACGTACGAAAGCAGCAACAACCTCATTTTCAAGCTAATCCTTGTGGACAAATACCTCCTCAAATATTCGGACAGTTGCAGTTGTTACAACAACCGCAACTTGCTCAAAATCATCAACAAATGGAAACATCGTCCCAGCAACAACAACAGCAACCTCAACCACCAACACAGTTTCAACAGAGCGAAAACACCTGCACACCTTCTCAGACACAGGAGATTCTCAATGTACACACGTTAGATCTTGATTGTTTGAGACAGGATGGTTTGGGAAAGGAAGATACTCATGAGAATCTTTTAACTGCTTCTATTCTACAGCAAATTCGTAACTCGTCTATAGGAGTAAGTGTGGTGAAAACGGTTTTTTTTTATAGTTAAACATGTATCTACTTCGTGTTTGCAGCATAACCAAGATGGTAGCAAAGTTACTAAGTTAGAATTGTCTGAAAAAGATTTTACAACTGTGGAAGATGTAGTGCAGACTCTAGAATCATTCAGTTCAAGTGATGTAACTGATCAAAATCTCTCTCAACACAATTTACAGGTAATTAACCGATTCTATTTTATAACTTTTTCTATGGATTATCAACATTTTATTATAGGTTCAACCCTATCCCAGTGCTTTAGACGAATCTATGATAGCATCGTTAACAGCGACCCAACAAGATTTATCCGTACAAACAGATTTATCTCGAGTTGAGTACTTTGCTGTGCCCACGAATGGTACTCAAGTAGCAGCGCATGCATTGTATCCTTACGATCACTACATTACAGCATCTGGACTACCAAACAAGGATCTTTTCCAGGCGGGATTCCAAGCAGGATATAATTTATCCATGCAACAACTAGGTACGCTGTTTTTATTAGTAGTAGAATTACAATGCAAATTACTGCAATAATTATAAGCGTGGTGGCTCTATTATTTTATACACGAGCAACTAACTTTACTGTTGTTCCGGCAGCTTGTCCAAATGCCAGCGCGAACGACACTCTTACCACAACAACAGTAGTACCCACAACAGTTGGCGCTTTACCGGGTACATCTACTCAACAATATATAACACCTCCTCAACAGCAATCCGTTTGTACTCCTGTTCAAACAACTTGTCCTCATGTTTCCACCACAGCTCCAATTCAAGCAACCCACGTTTGCCAAATACCTTGCAGTCAACAACAATCGATAGCGGCAGGTCACCATCATCAACCGCTACAACTCCAGCCACAAGTCACACATCAAGTTCAAGCTGCTACTCAAACACCACAAACTGTTGCCGTACCCAATGATTCAAAGAAAATTCCTAAAGCAACTGTCGATGGGATAAAGTTCAAGAAGGGCAGAATTTTGAGGCATCCAAATCAGCCTCAGCCAGGCAACAATTTCCAACAAAATCAAAATTATCAAATAGATCACAATTCTGGTAAGAGAGTATTCTTTTTATATGTATAATGTACCTAATTATAATTCGGGCTAACAGAATATTCCAAATTAAAGCGGCGAACATCCTATAAATTTTCACTAATCAATAATAGGTACCTACATTAAGTTCTGTACAAAAAGCTTCCTTATCTTTATTTTGATAATAATTAAAAATAAAATAAGCCATTTACGAGTATTTTGAAATAATATCTAATGTGACTAGCAGACTATATTTATAGACCTAACTTATTGTTTTAATTAAACATTTTAACTCTCAGTTGCATGGAGATTAGAGCAGTTGTAGTGTGATGGTAACATTAGTACTTTTTAATTTATTTATCTGAAATCGTCAAGAAAGTCAAAACTTTCAAGGCTATTTTCTTGAATCAAAATAGTCTTGAGACTTTGACTTTCTTAAAGGTTTCACGTAAAATATTATACATAACACGTCATGAAAATGATTATTCCAGGACTCAAGAAGCTTAAAAGTGCTCGGCCTTACGACTTCGTATTCTCAATAGTGCTTCTCTTCGTCCTGTTATAGATAATTTTCATGACTTGATATGTAACTAAATATTGTTTATTTTCAAACGGCGTATAACATGGTGTTATAAGACTGAGTAGGCAAGGTATAAGTTTCATTTCTATGACACCACTCCTGAGAGGCGTATAAGTAGGACTTATACTCCGGCAGAGTATAAGTTATATCATTATCTGCAAAAATGTATGACAGTTGCATGACAGTTGCAAAATTACTTATTAAATTGATTGTCATATTACGATTAGAATGATTCCATTTGAAAATAAAATATTGTATTTTATTCGGAGTATAAGCACTTTTATGTGACTCCGTATGGAGTTAATTCTCCTCGCTCCGCTCGGCGCTTACACCTCCATACTTCGTCACATAAAAGTTTCGCTTATACTCCTAATAAAATAAATATCTATTACAATGAAATTGACAGCAATGTAGAATTAACGTTAGTGCAAATGTATGCAACCTCCAAAAAAACTAAATTGTCCTTACCGTCAGTAAATCAAAAAATTTCAATTGTATTACAAGCAGAAAATCTTGTTTTGTTTTCTTGGTTTAATATAATTGTAGGTTCTAATTGTTAACTAAAAACACTAAAATTGGTATGAAAAATTCAGTAAGTACCTACCTATGGATAGTTTCTTGACTCAAGACTGCACCATACCCTCATAATATTTAGGACATACGGTGTTCTGTGTTTAAAAATTAATTTACAAGAAAAGTTCTCAAAAAAATTTACTTGCAGAGTTAAAAAATATGAGTTGTTTGGTTCATATATCAAAATATGTAATTATTTTGCACTTCATTAATTTATGCTTTATTACCACCTAAACAATGTATTTTTAACGACATTCTACATCCCATTTGTTGGTACGACTTTCTTCGACAATTTGTCCGTAATTTTCCGTCTTATTTTTGCCTAAGAAACCAGTGGCAACTGCTCGAAATGCTTGTCATGTCCGTATTTCTTTGCCGGTAATGAAGCGGTTACTTCGTGACGCAGTAACGAGCGAATATCTGGCCCAGTAAAAATGCCTTCTTTTATTTTTGCCTCACTATCTTTTGGAAATTTGTGACGAATAGTTAAAAATGCTGATTTACTGTGATCCTGTCCTGTACCTTAACAAAGTTGTTAAAAAGACATAATTTGATATGTAATGGTGGTAATAAAAGTGAAACTCAAAAATTTTTGTATTTTTGTGGTGGTCGTAGAAAAAGTATAGTTTTCAATGCGTTTTATATACTTCTCTAGAAACTCGATTATTATTAAACACTCGCTCCGCTACGCTTCGCTCGTACCTAATAAATCTCGTTACTAAAATGCCGTTTATAAAACTTGTAGCATAATATACTACTCCTATTATAGTTTAAATAATGTAGTTGTAGTTGATTCATGTTTTGGTAGTTTTACTTTGTGTCTATAAAATAACCAACTGGAATAGAAGGCAGAAGATTGCCATTATGAAGAACTATTACTTTCAGACTTGCTTTTGAAGAGCCTATAAATAAAGCATATTAAGGGCATCGAATAGCCCGTCAGTATCTATGCATGTGACCCAAGTATGAAATGTACTTGGAAATAAAATGTTATTATTGGCAACGTCGAAATATTATTCAGTATTTTCTCTAGAAAGAAAAAATCTTTTTATCTCTAGAGACAAAAATAGAACTTTCATGTAGAGTAGGTTGTGAAAAAATGGCTATTTTCATTATAGCTACAAGATGATTTGTAACGTATGGAGGAAATTGAAAGGGCAATTAGGTAGTGGGGACTAACATAAACATTTTTACATAATAAACTTTTGACGAAAACCCAATAAAACAAAAGTTACAGTGGTTTAAAATTCTTAATTTTTTTTTCACCTATTGAGTACCGCTGAAATTCAATTTACAAGGCGTGCGTCTATCTAGATACCTTTCCAAAAATACGCCTTGCTCGTGCAGCATTTTGATCGGCAGCTTCATAAACAATTATCATGTCCATGTAGCTATTCATTTTAATGTAATTTACCATTTTAACTCAACTATTAATTTAATAACCATAACTTCTAACAACAATTAATAACAATAAATAATATATGTAACAATATTTACTGAAAAGTAAACTGTCCTTAAACTGAAATGTCAGTTTGACACTTATTTACATTTCAACGACAACTTATTTGCTATTTTGTTTAATATTCAGCGGCTCTCCTCAATAATGGAAAATTTAGGACATTAAAATGAAAAATTGCGAAGGAGTAATTTTCATTTTACAACTTTCTTATAAGTAGTTTCTTGAACGAAATAATAGTTCAGTCTATTCAAATATCATCAGTATAAAATTTAAAACATAAATTACGCATATTATTTTTTTGTAAACTGCTAATAAGTCTTCTAACTTTGCATTGATGTATCCTTAATTATTGGGCTTTTGTGAAAAGTTTATTAACAAAACTGGTTTATTTTGAGCCCTATCTACCTTTTTATACTCCTCACCCTGTATATGAAAATTGCCATTTTCCATTTCTCTAATGTGAAAATATTCTATTTTCTCTAGAGAAATTCCAAATTCTCTTCGTGATTTTTTTAATGAAAACACTAGGTAGGTATATTATACACTAAATATTTTCATAAATTTTCAGTATCAATTCATTCACTTTTCATGGAATATTTTATACAGGGTGTCCCAGTTTATATCGTCAGGATTTCACCAGTCGATAGTGGTTAAAGAAAATAAATTATTTAAATCAATAATAAAAAAAGTTAGCCTTCTGATATTTCGCATAGATTATAGCAAATTATTTAAAATAATTTATTTTCTTTAATGCCTTGTACATCAAAAAGGAAGCAAAATTCGACCATAATTTATTAGACAAACCAACTTTAATTTTCGATAAACTATCGACTGCTGAAATCCTGACGATATAAACTGGGTCACCCTGTACTGTATACAAAGCTTAAAATAATAAAAACTAAAATATAATTATTATGACGTTTCACTTTTAAGCTGTAATCTTAAATAAATAACAAAATTGTACTTTCTAATCCAATTTATAAATTATAGTATCGTAGAAAAAATAATGTTTATTTTCGTTCGTGAGATTGCCTCATTTGCTATGCAGCTCGTGTACAAATTCTCACCTCTTGTAAAATACTTAAGTATACTATTTTCTACTACATTACCTTAAATGTTTTCAATAAATTCTGAATCACCCTGTATAAAATAAAATAGCAAAACACCTGGAAGCTTACAGGTTACAGGTTACAAGACAAGTGTCAAACAGAACTTGGCGACATAGGGCGTTTTCGGAAAGTTACTCGAGTTAAGCCTGGGGTATGTTCGGAAATCGGGTAATCGAATAGAGTAGTCTCCTACACGAGTAGAGTTAAAGTAATGAGATGAAACTGATGGTTTCCGAACGTGCTGGGTAAAGGAACATATGACAACTGACATTTTGGCATCATATGTAACTTCAAAATTCACTTCTTCCGGTTTATGGAATATAATTATGATTGAGATAACGTTCTCTGATATTATAACAAGTAACAAGACTGAATAATTCAAAGTATTGAAATTGATGGGTTATAGGGTTATGTATAAATATGAAGAGTGCATGCGTATCAGAAATACCCAATTAGGGTAAATCTTTCCAATGGTTGTAAGTAGGGTAAGAAGGGTAGTACCCGAGTAATTGCCCTGGGAATATTCGAACGAAAGTAACTAATACTCGATTCTATTTCCGAACGATATTTCTTACTTGGGTAGTACTCAGGTAATATTTCCGAACACAGCCCTGGGGTGACTGAAATGGACATAATCTTATAGCCTGCGTGTGTGTACGAAACAAAGAAGGATAATTTACCCGAGTTAACTCGAGTACCTACTTTCCGAAAACGCCTTTAAGCGTCGCCGTCGTCGGAACGTAGATGCGCGAACGTCCAAGAGGCAAGAGCATTCTCGCTCGTATTCTCGGTCTTTTTCTATTTCTGTAGGCTTCAAACGCGCATTAAATTTCGCTGGCGGACTTAATAAAACAGCATTTTGAACTACTTTCATATACCATTTTCACTTGCACCGGGTGGGTAATATAAAGATACAATACAAACCCCTTTTCCTTTGTTTGTTTACTCAATCAGTTGAACTTGATTTACATTTTGTGTTTATATTTGAGACATAGAATCTAAATTGTTTACGTAATTGGTATTTATCATATTCTCGAGAGTTGTAGTACCTACTGATAATGCTTTGTGGTTGATAATTATTTCAGTTCTTTAGAATCAACACAAAATGGCCACAACCGTATTTCACTCTGTGAGGTAGTTCAAAAAATAATTCGCAAGAATTATTTTCATCTCCGTGTATCTCAGAATCGAAGCGTTTCCGGACATGTCTTAAAAGCAGTGGCGGATACAAGGGGGGGTCCTTGGGTCCGGACCCCCCCCCTTGGTAGAATAAGAATCCGAAATTTTTATATTAGTTTGCTGACAATTATTGATTGGACCTCCACCTCCCACTAAAAACGCCACTTTTCAATTGAATCAATAAACTTTTTTATTATTTTAGATTAGAAAGTAAAATCGGCATATGGTATAGATACAGATACACATTTAAGAGTTCGTTGCCTTAAAATGATATTTCAATAAACGATAAGAAAAAACTGCATAACAAGCAATAGAACACGAGACAGCTTATGCTTTAAGCTTTAAGGCATAATCTTGATCCAGTCATAAAAATGTTTGCTGAAGCAAAATATTTTACTGACCAAGTAGAGTTTCTTTTCCTAAATTTCATAAAAACATGATAAAAAACCTTCATATCAAGACAACCAGGCATGGGACGTGATCAAGATTATTAAACAAAAAGTACCCGGAAAAAGGATGACCTTGAACCGCGGAAAAATTTTCGTCTGTGGCGCTTTTTGGCTCGCTACGCACGCGCCTTTATGGTCCCTCCCGGATATAGCAGCACCACTTCTTTATGCATAATATAATGTATACAAAAAATTAATAGACTAAGTTAGATTAGATTTTTCAGACCCCCCCTTGAAAAGATTCTAGATCCGCCACTGCTTAAAAGGAAAAGTTTTTCTTATTTCGAGCTCCTGAATTTTTTTAAGTTTGATTTGACGAATCCCAAGACACCCTGTAGACAATAGGCAAATAACAATACAATATGATTGTGGATCTGTAGTTGTCTACATCTGATGAATGTGTGTGTATTTTGAATATTAATTTTATTATAAAATATTGTTAATGCAAGTTTAAAAACATTGTTACATCCAGTGTTATTTAACAAATTATTTGAATATTGTGTGAGATAATCGCTAATTTTTAGTTGGAGAGGTTTTAATTTTCCTCTACATAACCTCAAAATAGTATTGTGAATTTAAAAGTTTTAATTTAACGGACATTTGATAACGATCCAATAGTGAGGTTTTGGATTCATCTTTTGAGTGATTGTCCACTATCAACAAATAATTATATTTTTTTTTGCTGTATTGACAAGTGCGAGTTTGCTTAGTTATACAGAACATCCTGTATACTTAATACATTTTGGCTAATATTAAACCATTTAAACATGTGTTCCATTTTTAACTTAGCTATTTTAAAAACGGCCTATTACGAATATCTATACCAGAAAAGTTGTACAATTAGGAGATTGAGTTACATTTTTTGTAAGTAATTATTTTAAGAAAATAATGTTAATGTACCAAGGGCGTTGTAACATGGTACCTAATGCCCCGAGAATGCATGCTAGGCTTTTTTTATTATTTTTTATTGTTTTGTTTTTAGAATCAAAATATTGGTTTATAATATCTGGTTATTATCGACTTGTTTATATATTTCTTATCACAGGTATAAACAACAAATAATGTACAAGAGAAAAATAAAATAGATTTTATTTTCAATTCGTTTCGTTTATTACAATGGGTATTTATAAATAGTCAATATCTCAGACATGATTTCAAAAGCTTAAACTACAATTAGCAAAAATATTATGATTTGAAAATAGTATATTTACAACAAGATATGAAAATTCAAAATAATATTATTTTTCTACTCTTATATATGAAAATAGCCTTTTTTTCACGACCTGTTCTACATGAAAGTTCTATTTTTTCTCTCTAGTGAGAATATATTTTTTCTACTCTAGTAAAAAAATAACAAGTTTAGGATTTTCTAAAACGCTAATGCCCGGTTGCACTAAGCTCTGCTAAATGCTCAATTAACTAATTGCGCGTTTAAAATTTAGCAGCGGCAGCTTATTGGGTCTTTTAAATTTATTGCTAAGCAACGCAGTAAATAACAATCATTTAACCAATAACATGCCGCTGCTAAATATTAACCACGCTGTTAGTTTAGTAGAGCTTGGTGCAACCGGACGTTTATTTACATACATTTTTAATATTAATTTCATTACCTTTCAATAGAATATTTTATTTACAAAGCTTAAAATAATTTAAAAAAAACTAAAATATAATTATGACGTTTCACTTGAAAGCTGCCACCTTGAATAAAAAAAAATTTAATTTGCGTAATTTACTTTATAAATTACAGTACCTATCGTAGAAAATAGTAATTTGTGTATCAAGGCCGTAAAAGTGATGATCTTTTTTGGTTGAATCTATTGTTTGCAGCCGAGGCGTCAGCCAAAATTTAAACGTCAAACTTTTGAGTGCTCTTAACATGTAGTGTTTGAAACTTGCTGCTAACATATAGGTACTCCTACCTACTAAATTTACCAAATTTGATCGCAGCAATTTTTTATAACGTTTTTTCATTAATTCTCCTCAATAGAAAAAATAATATAAAAAACTCGTTTCATAAGGCGTTTTGACGCACTCGTCCACTGTTAAACTCGGTCGCTACACTCCCTCGTTTTTCATTCCTGGACTATTATGTACTTCTCGACATGAAAAAACGTTATTTTCTCTTGTAAAAAAATAAAAACGTATTTCAATTCGAGTAGTAAATACTATTTTTCTACGATACTGTAATTTATAAAGTAGATGTCAGAATTATACAGCGTGTTCACGCGAACTGGCTCACTTTTGCTAACTCGGTTATGATATTATTGTGTACAAAAAATTTCCTTACCTTTTTTTGATAATCATTTAAAATAAGCAAGCTATTTTGAAAAAAAGTTGCATAAATAACTATCATACATGATAATAATTGTAACAACAAATGAAAGAATTTTCACAAAATTAGTTAACGCACAAATTTTCAGTGGATGCCCTTTAAATATCGAAAACAAATCTTTAAAATAGATAAATTTTTAGAAAAGAACAAGTTAACAGTCACTTAGCAGAAATAATAATAAGTTTAGATCACAATAATTATAACAACTATAATTATTATAAAGAAAACATAGAGTTGCATGTGCATGGTAATGTGATATCCATTTAACTCGCTGCACTGCTATGTGAGAATAAGTCTTTATGGTTACTTTAATTATTATTCTTTTAATGAAAGAGAAACACCTACGCTCTATTTTCCACAGCAACTGAGATATTATGAAAGTATAAATACCCGTTACTTTGTGATCAATCTGATCATAGTTATCATTTTTTGTATTTGTTTAAAAGTCGTCTTTTGGTTGTCTTTTGACTTCCATGTTTAAGTGAATATTTTTAAAATTATTCAAACCACCGAAATTGATATTTTACAATTATATCTCACTTTTTTCTAGCTATTACCCAGTATAGTGGATCAAGCCCACAACAATGTCCAAACCCAGTTATACCACCCTGTATGGATGTCGATTCAGAAACGGAAAGCAACCGTGATACAGCTCTGACATTGGCCTGTGCTGGAGGCCATGATGAGCTAGTTGAGTTACTCATTAGTCGTGGAGCAGACATTGAACATCGTGACAAAAAAGGCTTTACGCCATTGATACTTGCAGCTACAGCTGGACATGAAAAAGTTGTCGATATTCTCCTTAATCGTAATGCAGAAATCGAAGCACAATCTGAACGAACTAAGGACACACCGCTTAGTTTGGCCTGCTCCGGTGGACGATACGAAGTGGTTGAGTTGTTACTGAATCGTAGCGCCAACAAAGAGCATAGAAATGTGTCTGATTACACCCCGTTAAGTTTGGCGGCTTCCGGTGGTTACGTTAATATAATCAAATTGCTGTTAAGCCATGGTGCTGAGATTAACTCCAGAACTGGTAGTAAATTGGGCATATCTCCGTTGATGTTAGCGGCAATGAATGGACATACTGCTGCTGTTAAGTTACTGTTGGATATGGGAAGTGATATAAATGCTCAAATTGAGACCAACAGAAACACTGCGCTGACTCTAGCTTGTTTCCAAGGAAGGCACGAAGTAGTCAGTTTACTACTTGATAGGAAAGCAAATGTCGAACATAGAGCAAAGGTACTGCTCAGTTTTTGCTTCTTCCTTACTTTCATGTAATTAATTATTTTGTTGTTTTTAGACTGGCTTAACCCCTTTAATGGAGGCTGCAAGTGGAGGCTACGTGGAGGTTGGTCGTGTTCTTTTAGATAAAGGTGCTGATGTTAATGCCACTCCAGTTCCGTCGTCACGTGATACTGCTCTAACCATTGCCGCAGACAAAGGCCACGTGCGCTTCGTCGAGCTTTTGCTTTGCCGAGGCGCTCAAGTTGAGGTGAAGAACAAAAAGGGCAACTCCCCTTTGTGGCTAGCCGCCAACGGTGGACATCTTCCAGTCGTTGAGCTTCTTTATAACGTCAACGCTGACATTGACTCTCAAGACAACCGCAAAGTGTCCTGTCTTATGGCTGCTTTTCGAAAAGGTCATTTGAAAGTTGTGAAATGGATGGTGCATCACGTCACTCAATTTCCCAGTGATCAGGAGATGATTCGATACATTGCCACTGTTAGTGATAAAGAATTGTTAGAAAAATGTCACGAATGCGTTAAGATCATTCGGGCGGCCAAAGAAACACAAGCAGCAAAAGCTAATAAGAATGCGTCGATACTTTTGGAAGAATTAGATATGGAGAAGACAAGAGAGGAATCTAAAAAAATGGCTGCTGCTAGGCGGCGGGAGCGGAAGAAGAAGAAAAAATTGGAAAAGAAAGAGGAGAGGCGGAAACTTCTTGAAGAAAATAAGAAAAATGAGAACTACGATGAAAAAGATAAGAAGGATAACCTTGAAGAGGACAAAACTGAGGATGAAGGTATAATTATTTTTTATATATGATACAACTCAAAATCATAAAGTTCTTTTTCTTTTACATGTACGAAAATCTATTCTCTACAAAAATTTTACTTGTCTTAAAACCCTTAAATTCATTATAAAATTTTTAAAGAGGGGTTTAAAGAAACGTACTGACTCGTAAGAGATTTTATTTGTAAAAATATTTACAAATATTTATATTGTTGCTTAAAATTTTAATGAACACCCGATATAGTGTCCAAGATAAAGATGGGATAGCATTGGAATCCTGGAAACGGTAGGAGTTACAAAGTTGGTTAAATTAGGAAAAAGTTGCGTAATTTCAATACCGTTTATATGATATTAGCAAAAGTTAGTTATCTTTTCTTGATTTCGAGATATTCTGAAAAAGTATTTTTTGGATATTTTACTTTCATTATTCCTGACGTTATTGTAACAGCTATCAAAAAATAAAAATAATTTTCTATTGTCACTTTTTGAGCTTAATAAGATGGCGTTTACCGTTTTTTTGTCCGACGTTTCTTTTCCGAGAAACCATCATCAACTTCATTTTTTTAAATACGGACCTGTATTTCTTATTAGAAAATTTGAAACCATTTTTCATTCTAAATTTAATGATATAGGTATCACTAGTAATGGTTTAAATACGTTTTTAGCTTATATTGGCCATCATTAATAATTAATAAGGAAAAACAAAGTAATTATTATTTATTTTAATTATTTTTTATTAATAGGTATTATACTACGAAAGTTGTTCGAACCAATGACCATTATTTAAGTATATTACGTCAGAAATAATTAAAAACAAATATCGCAAAATTACTTTTTTTTTCAAGCGTATAATAATTTCGATAATATACTATTCACAACATTATATTGAAGGAGTTCATTTTTGTCCGGCGGCAGTTTTGTCATTTTTTTTGTACGGCGGAGCTGAAATAAATGCATTGAAATAACATAGGAAGAGTGTCTCCCTCTATGAATCGTAAATTCATTCATTCAGATACCTGCGCAAGTAACCTAAAAAAGAATGAAATGTGTAAACTGTCATTTGAACCTAACCTAAAAATGATGTTAGAAAATCTCAAAGAAATATTCTAATTAAAAGCTTGAAAAAAAATAGTATATAATACACGGCGGCGAAAGCCTACTAATTGCCTCACATACATTCTACTGCCTCGGCTAGCGCCTCTGCAGTGAAATGTATGCTCGGCTATAGTATATGAGCTTTCTCCGCCTGGTTTATAATATACTATTTTCAAAATATTTCGAAATCAAAAAGAGATAATTAACCCTTGCAAACTTCACGTAAACGGTATTCAAATTGCGTAACTTTTTCCTAATTTAACCAGCTTCTACCGTTTCCAAGATCCCTATGCTATCCCATCTTTATCTTGGACACACTGTACAGGGTGGTCCAGTTACGGTGTCCTCGTTATTATCTCAGAAACTATTGGGCACAGGAAAGAAAGTTTTATATAAAAGTTGTACAATCTATAGCATTCTACATTTTTGAAATAATATTACTTATACAGGGTGAGTCGTTTTCATGTGGCGATATAAAGTTGCATTTTTTTAAATGGAACACCCTGTATTTTACCCCAAATTATAATTTCTCGTCCAATTTACGATAAAAAACATATAAGGCTTAATATGCCTATTATTGATAGTTTCCAAGATATCCGAGAAAATATTTTGAAAAATAATATTGTATTATGTGGGTGTAGCTTCGACCAGGTGCGTTAGAGCAAGCTATTTTGTTTGTTTCAATTTCAAAAATACTCAACCAAAACATATTCTTTATTTAGTTTGTTAATAATAAAAAACAAAATATTTAAAAAAAATTAAATATTTTCCAATGCCTACTTGACAGAGCATTATTATTAGCTTCTAGGTCTACTCTATATAAATAACAGTTCTTTGTCAAATACTACGACTTTTTCTTACATATGATATCAATTTAAAGTCTACTTGATTTTTAAGACCAGAAATAAAATTTACTAGCTAAAAAATAGAACTAAAATATTGCTCATATAAACAGGCAGATGTCATATATTTCTAGATATTTTCTCGAATATCTTGGAAACTATCAATAATATTAATATTAATAGTCCAGTCAATCTGTCGGGAAAAAGGGTGGTTTTTGGAAAAAATTACCCGGTAAACTTTCTCTTCATAAATCAGTAGGGGGTCATGTGGAAAGCTTGAATTCAAAAACTCGGGAAAATCCTCGGACCCATTTTTTGGGAAATCCAAGAAGTGTTTGGATTTGATTTTACGCGAGAACGGTAAGTTTCAGAACAAAATTTTGTTAATAAATATTGTAGAGGGCAATATTTTCTACAATTTATCTCTAAGGATCGATGCGCTACGACGAAAAATGCCAAAAGTAGAGGGCGCCAAAGTACCCAAAAATGAGTTTTTTCACTTTTTTACATCGAAAAGAATTTTTTACACACAACTGTAAATATAAATGTTGACAAGCGAAGAAAAACACACAATTTTTATATAAACGTTTTTTCTCTACAATCCACCCTTTCGTAAATACAGCATGCAGAGTGGAAATGTTAATCGGGTTTGCCTACTATTTTTACGATGTATTATTATTACTTTGAAAATAAAATGTTCTAAATTTACATCTAATCCTTTTTGCGTTGTTTTCAGATAATTATAACAAAAATATCGTTCATTACACGTCCAGAAATGGATTTTCCATACTTGCATGACTTCGTGTTCGGCTTCGCCTCCCGCAAGAATTTGTCACGGGCGCACCGAAAAATCCTTATTTCAGACTCCTAATGAAATATACTATTGTCTGACGACAACAACAAATATCATTTAATCAATTTTCTTCAAACATCAAACCTCTAGGCTCCAGGCTGTTTGCTTTGAGGTTCAGCAGGCGTTTGAGGATGCGGATCGTCTAATAGTCGAGACAGCTCTCCAAAGATTGCTGAGTATGACTCTGCTACAATAATTCACGAAATCATTTACCTTTTAGTATTGCTTGCCACTTTGTGAAGTGCAGAACGTACAACGTACTTGAAAAAACCGAGCCATGGAAACACTCCCGAGTGAATCTACTACTTTCCACAATCTTTAAAGAACTACACTTTGAAATTTCACGTGCTTTTCCTTCATACTTTCAATGTTGTGTGTGTATCGAAATACACTACTCGAAACTCTGCATGCTGTATATCCGAAACGGTGGATCGTAGAGAAAAAACGTTTATATAAAAATTGTGTGCTTTTCTTCGCTTGTCAACATTTATATATACAATTGTGCGTAAAAAAATTTTTTTCGATGTAAAAAAGTGAAAAAACTCATTTTTGGATACTTTGGCGCCCTCTTCTTTTGGAATTTTTCGTCGTAGCGCATCGATCCTTTGAGATAAATTGTAGAAAATATTGCCCTCTACAATATTTATTAACAAAATTTTCTTCTGCAACTCACCGTTCTTGCGTAAAATCAAATCTAAACACTTCTTGGATTTCCCAAAAAATGGGTCCGAGGATTTTCCCGAGTTTTTGAATTTAAGCTTTCCACATGACCCCCTAACGATTAATGAAGAGAAAGTTTACCGGGTAATTTTTTCCACAAATTTCGACAGATTGACTGGACTATAAGCCTTATACAGGGTGATCAGTAATTGCCGCACTCGGAGCATACTGTGATGAACTTTACGTTTTAAGAATGACGAATTTTTTTACCGCAGTGCTGTAAGTCCTTTATTTACAAAGATATGACCACTTTTGTGAAAATACAAGTGGCAACACTGCATTGAACATGTGAATAGGTTCGAAGAGAAAAAAAAAGAGAAACGTTCAATATTTTATGATGCGAGAACTTGTCAAACTAATTTAGTACTGTCAATTTTATAAAAAAACAGAAACAACAATTGAAATTCATTATTTATATTTTCATGGCAATAGAAGGTATTTTAGTTTATTCCAAGGGGAGCTTGAGAGGTTGCCAAACTTCAAAATTCTCTCAAATTTAGGTAGGTATTTTATTAAATTTTCACATTTTCAATTTCTTTGTATTAGAGGTTTTGTGAAAAAAATTGAACAAATCATATTGCATTTTATCCAGAGATTATAGTAGCATGAATTATTCATTTATTTTTGTCTTGGCTATGAAAATAATTAGCTTGTAACTTGGATGAGGGAAACTCTATAACTCGGAAACTAACCATCAGATTTAATTTTTCTTTGCAGATTATCCTTAGTTTAATGTACTTTATAACGCCCTGTATTCGGAGTGCGCCAATTACTGATCACCCTGTATATTTTTTTATCGTAAATTGGATGAGAAATCATAATTTGAGGTAAAATACAGGGTGTTCCATTTAAAAAAATGCAACTTTATATCGCCACATAAAAATGACTCAGCCTGTATAAGAAATATTATTTCAAAAATGTAGAATGCTAGAGACTGCACAACTTCTATATACAACTTTTTTTCCTGTGCCTAATTGTTTCTGAGATAATAACGAGGACACCGTAACTGGACCACCCTGTACATATAGGTAGTTATAGAAAATTTACTGTTTTCGGAAAATTATTATTCATAAAGATAAATGTTTAACCGATTTTATGTTGACAGTGTTCATATATTATGCAGGTCGCATACTAGTAATTTGAAATTCAAGTTAAAATCCCAATAGTATTTTTAGACGCCATCTAGTAGAAAACCATCGCAACGGAACCTTTATGTGGTTCAAAGTCACACACTCGCCTATCGTACTAGATACTTAATATTCTTATACGTGAATACGGTGGTCTAAGGTTTTAAAATTATCTTTAACTGAGAACTGAGTGTAAAAACGTTTTCTATTTAAATTAATTTAGTTTTTATTTCAAATTCAAAAATATTTTAACATTCCTTCCTTCTTCATAGAAAATGTCCCTGAGGCAAATCCTGCCATTCGTAATGGAGATTCTAACGATAAGGAAGAAGGCGATAGTGGCATTGATGCTAACAGTCAAGGCAGTTGCTCAAGCAGCGATTTAAAGTCAACAGAAAAACGTAAAGATAAGAAAAAGAAAAAATCTAGTAATAGTTCCTCTTCAAAATCCAACAATGAAAATCATTTCCGAGCTAAACCTGGTTCAAGTAAATCTATAGATATGCAAGAATCACCAGATAAAACAGACAAGTTTAGCAATGATAACAAAAACAAGGGTAATCTTTCAATTCGCAAAGGTTTAGTATTTGAGGCAACCAAAAGTCCCGCAGAACGTGATGATTTCGAAGCTACTGGTAATGAAGTCTATGTATCTAGCAGTACCAAAAGTAAAAAATCTAACAACTTTGAGCTGGAGACATCACCACCAAAAGGATCATCCACTAGTCCAAAACAAACTTCAAAACGTGAAGAAGGTTGGAAGGAAGTAGTCCGAAAATCGTCTGTGCAAACTGTTTCTACATCAGAGTCGGGAGTTAAGAAAGTTTCTGTGCCTTTGAACGCTATCTCAAGGGTAATTGGTCGTGGTGGTAGTAATATCAATGCCATTAGAGGAGCCACCGGTGCTCATATTGAAGTAGAAAAACAAAGTAAAGGACAGGGTGATAGATGCATAACCATCAAGGGTTCAGCTGATGCTACTAAACAGGCTCATAGTTTAATTGCTACGCTTATTAAGGATCCGGATGTAGATATTTTACAAATGCTACCAAAAACTAATAAAGCTGCTACTACCACAACAACATTATGGGATAAAACCCAAATTGGGGTAAGTAGTACAAATCTGATAAAAGAAGTAAATAGTTCAGTAATAGTCTATGACCATTTTTTACTTTCTTATACATACGAAGTAATAAGGACGTATAGTAATCGAGATTTTTTTCAACTTTGAGATTTTGTTGAATTTACATATCATATTTGAGAATTTGAAGTTTGAACAAAATTGTGGATCACACATTAAATCCTTTTTAGCTACTATTAACACAAGTGGTATTTACCTGATGACATTTTTAGGTTTTTTACGGTTATCTCGAAAAAGAAAATTTTAGGAGAAAAATTTTATTTTTTAACATTGCTTTAGAATTAAATTTTGACCTTTTTTTGAAGTTCCGGTCAAAAAAAATTCTACTGAAAGGACATTTTTGATAAATTTATTCCCACAAAATTTTTTTGTACAATACAATAGGCACTCGTTATAAAACACTCCTAATAACTAATTTGCATTAATATTAATAAAATATTATTTCAAACATCAGAATTAAAATCCATACCTATCTTATAACAAAATCCAAACGGAGGCGAAAATGTAATATGTTATTCGAGACATCAAAATGAACATGTCTACAAGTTTTCCTCACATTCAGAATTTTTCCTAATTTTACTGTTCTAATATTTTGGCTATCAATTTTTGTTAACTATAAGGTCCAAAACTATTTCTGAATTTTTTATTATTTATATACAAATCAATTGTAAACGCAATGTTTATATATTATAATTTTAGACAAAGAAGAATGTTGGAAAAGTTTTAGTGGTTACTCAACCATCGGCGACCACCATCTCCAATGCATACCAAAAGCCAGTCCAAACGGTAGCACCTTCACTAACAACTACAAGTAGGTCAACTACTACGTCCACTGTAAAACTGCGCAACATTCTTCCAATTGTTACTCCACGGGTAACCGCACCTCGATTAGTTGCCCAAGCTGAGAAGAATGCTGCCGCAGCTCAATCATCTGTACGCCTCCCAGTTTCACATGCAATAACATCTAGACCATCAATTCTATCAGCATCCACTGTTCCTTCGGTAAATCAAACGTTTGCCGCAAAGCTAATCGATATCGCAACCAGTCAGGTGTCATCTACTCATGGTGGCAATACTACAAAATCCAGAACCTCCTTATCGCTGCCTTTATCAGCGGCTGGTCCAGTCTCCCCTCAAGCACCGCCAGCAGCTCTACCTGTCAACATCCATTCTTCACCAAATAAGAACACTAGGCCAACACCAACAGCTTCAGCACCACCCACAATGCAACATTTTCAAAGTCCGGGTAAAGCAGCACTATTTGTTTCAAACCAAAATACATCAACAATATCGGGAGCAGAAGCGGTGGGAACTATTGCCAGAAGTACTACACCAAACATGACTCAACCTAATATGCAAGTCATGAGTCAAGAAGACTCCATTAATCAAAATATTACACAAGCACATTCTGAATATTCCTTGTTCTATGCAGATCAACTGTGGACGCGCCAACATGAATCTCATAAGCCAATTAATTTCGCAGCTGTAACTGGCGCTGGCTGCAATTCTCAAACATTGGTACAGCCTAAGTTTATAGATCATGAACCACCGCCACCAGTCGATGCGTCTAAAGCTCCGGGATATCGTGGAGTCGTATGTTCCCCGGTTTCGTCAAAAGCTAGCAGCAACAGTACGACGCCTCCGAATAGTTCATCGAATGCCGCCTATCCGAACTACCAAGATCCTACAAAAAATCAACCACTCCCACCTATCGGTAGTAACATCCATAATAGGTCCCAGCATACAGATTTCTATGCTGACTTCGCAAAAGTTGCAGGAACTGCAATGAATTTATTGCAAATGACTGCTATAGAACAGCCTCATGTGTACCCCGCTTCTACTCCTATACAAAATATCCCGGACATACCTCCAATTAGTGCGTCTCGTCTCAACCCGAAAGCTCCCGATTTTTCCAGCAGTTCAGCTTATCATCCTATGAGCAAAATTGGTTATAATTATAATCCAGGAAACAACCCACAGAATATGTTTTCTATGCAAAAATGTGCAGTGGATAATTATCCACGCCCGATGCAAAACTCACTTCCGGGTCGGTGGATGCTGCAACCAATACAAAATGAACTAATGACAAACATGGCTGGTATGACTCTCCACAGTATTGCCAGGGCGGCTGGTGGGGAGATTTTAGAGAATGGAGGTGATTTGGGTCTTGTGAACAACTCGCCAAATATGTCGCCAAGTCTGCAAGCTCATCTACATCATGAATCTGGTTACCATCCAGAAGAACGCAAAGCTCCCCAGCCAATCGGTACGGAACGCGCTAGGAAAGTGTTCAATTCAAGTGGTTTAGAGCAGAAGTGGTATGAACCGAAGGAGGAAGCAATGCCCATGTGGCAATACGACCAAGTTCAAGTTCCCACTATGAATCGTAACCAAATGTATGCCGATGAATTGACTCAAATGGATTTTTCGGTAAGTTCCTCTGTTACCATATTTTACCAAATAAATAATTTTTGTAATATAATTTTAAAGCGTCCTATGCCACTCGATTCTGCTGCAAATTATACCAATGGACCACCATATTTTAATCACCAACAACAACAGATTGGAGGTATTAGACCAGATTTTATACCAGTGGATGGTTTGAAAGTGGACATTCCTTGGGATCCTACCCGTCCGAATATATCGGATATACAAGAGAAGCCACATGTAAGTTTTTTCATATACAATAAATATAATCGATTAATTTTGGGTTCTATATGTATAATATTTTTTCTTCAAACGTCATTTAAGTGTGACATTATCCTGCTGTACTAATTATGTTTAAGTGTCACTTTATTGCCGGCGACAGGTAAAGTTCTACTTTATCTGTCGCCGGCGCTTAAGCGCCGCTGGTCATAAGTCAAATGAATTGTCAAAATTTATTTATTAAAATTTCAATTAATAATTTTACAATTTAATGATTTGTTTGCGTTTGAAGAAAAAATAGCATATTTTATTCGAAGCTTAAGTCGCTTTATGTGCTTCGGCTGCTTTTATCTGACTCACTTCGTTCGTCAAACACCAGCCTCTGCACATAAAGCATCACTTAAGCTCCTCATAAAATAATATACTATTATTTTAATTATTAACAATTCGTGTGAGTAAGTCAGAATATAGTGACAGTTATAGAGTCATCCGGAAATTTTTGACATACCTTTTTTTATACTTAAAGATTAGACTAAAAAATAATAAAAATATTGAAAAAAGTGTTTTTTATTGCTCAATTTTAAATTATTTAATATTAAAAGTCGTAAAAATTAGTTCGCATTTAAAACAGGAAAGTTGTGGCCTTTAATTAATCAATAAAATTAATAATAATTAAAAAATTCAAATGGCATAGTAGAGTTTAAAGATCATACTTTCGTTATTCCATTTTAGATAGTAATTAGAGTGCACTGTCATGACTTTGATTAGTTGACTATTTATTGTTTATTACTGACAGTTCATAAATTTAACATTTCAATTTTTTTTTTTGTTTGTGTGAGCTAATCAAAGTCAAGACTTAAATTTCTATGGTTAACTAGAGCTGAAATTGAAATGATCACCCGGCATTGACAGCTCTCATGTATCTTGTAAAATGCACACATCGTCCATCTCGTCGTTCGTCGACCAGAACAGTATACAGGGTGTCTGTAAAAGGTCTTTACAAAATCCTACCACAAGTTTTTGGGCTCAAAATAATTCGTTTGAACCAAACATACCTTAGTCAAACAGTTCTTCCATACTGAGTTACGGGGCGCTAAAAAATATCTTTGCAAATCATTTTTACTTTCTTATACAAAGTAATAAGAAAGTATAGTAATGGTGGTTTTTTTCGACTTCGAGATTTTGATGAATTTACACGTTTTGAGGGCCCTTGAATCCACTTTCTTATACGGATAGTACCACAATTACTTTTCCTAAAGAAATTAAGTTAAAATTCTTGTAAAAATCTTGTTTAAAATTTTGAACGTTTCCAGCAATTTTCAAATAATTTTCGGAAGTCTCTCTCGCACTTATTGTAATACGCATAAATCTGTGATTGTCCCACTCATTATAACCGAATTTTACGACAAAAATAAGTGTTTTATTTATTTTTTTTATTTTTTTTGACGGAATTTCAAAAAAAGTTCGAACAAAATTTGTTCAAACTTTTATTCTAAATCAATGTTAAAGAATAAAAAAATCTCATAAATTGTTTATTTTTCAAGATATTCCTAAAAAACCAAAAAATGTCTCCAGGTAAGTGTCATTTGTGTTGGTGCTAGATGAAAAAAATTTAATGTGGCACCCACAACTTTCTTCAAACTCTTTACTATGAAATTTGAATCAAATCCGATAAGCCGTTTTTGAGTTATCGTGGATACAGACAGACATCATGGCGAAAATGGTCAAAATGGATTCAGGGGCCCTCAAAACGTGTAAATCCATCAAAATCTCGAAGTCAAAAAAAAATCACGATTACTATACTTTCTTATTACTTCGTATAAGAAAGTAAAAATGTAAAAATTCTTAGAAAAATAGAAAATGAGGAGTCTTACAGCCACCCGCTAAGGGTTAAACAATGGAAATTGAATTCTCTATAAATTACATAATGTAGGTACCTATTTGTATTATTAACATCTTTCTTTGTTGCAGGGTTGGAACAAGTGGAATAACAAGTAAACCGTACACTTGATCGTGAACTATAAGCGTATTTAAAAGTCCATCGTACGATTTTAAGGAAAAAATTAGCTTATCTTTGTGATTTTTGGAATACAAGTTTTGGCAGTAGACCCTAGATCTAGATATTTTGATTTTTTTATTCTACCCTAAAAACTGGCGGCCCAATATACAGGCCCTTCGTCTGCAATCGGTGTATATATAAATTTATTCTCATCCTAATGTAGTTATTTGCATGTTGATTTTGTTTTTCCAATCGCTTATAGTTTATTATTAATTGATGAAAAATAAAAAATTCAATTTTACATCAATACATTTGGTAGTCAAAACAATGATGTTTTTTTTTTGTGAACATAAAGAAACGCTTCACTAGTTAACTTCTAAATAGAAGTTAAAAAACACAGTTGAAGTTCATAGACATTAAATAATTAATTATATTAATACTAAACAATATCTATAATGTAGTAGTACCGCAGTGGTCATGGGAATTGGCGATAGGGACAAGTTTAAACTTGTGATTTCATTTGTTCTCTATTCGAATATATATTTTTTCTTTTCCTACATGTAATAAACAAGTGTGTGGAGGCGAGGGAATATGAACAGAAAAACGGTTGCGCTCCATCGGCGTAAGTATCTAGTGGGTATCGCTGATCCCACAATTGTAGGGTTATTATTATACGGAATATTATGTAATATGCTTGTACATGAAGACTTAAATATATCTTTATGCACTATATGAAAAGCTTTTTTCATAAAACTCCCTTCCAAATCCTGTTAATGATTAATTAATTAAATAAAAAAATGAAAGAGTAAAAGAAAGCTTACGAAACAATACGAAATCGAAAAAAGCACTCTTCTTAAGGCTGACATATACCAACTCAGGAATTCTTCAGTGCATATCTGTTTGGTCTAGGGCAAGGTAGCGCACCCACTATACACCACCTGTCAGACCTTCTCAGGTAATATACCCCGCTGAGTTGATCCGCCCATTTCTACATTACATACCTACCCTCGGTACTATCGAGAAAACAAACCAATTCTATATGGTTTATGCCAAGAAGACTAGATACAGGAGAGCGCACTTCATTGTTGTCCTATTGTTGCCCGATGGGACATATGCGGCGAAAAGCTCCCCACTCTCAATCGTCACTCGCCATGTGCGCCGTGCTCTTAAATTGGTGTACTGCGCATCTGTCAAACACATAGCACATTCAAAATAATTCGAAACATGCAAAATGTCAAAGTCATGTAGTAAATATAGTGAAAATCATTAAAATGTCACGAAAGTTTTTTACCGGGTACAACAGCAGTGATAATATTTGATTTTCAGGCAGTATTGCCGTGTCTTACAGGAGATGCTTGATCTTTTTACCGTCTCTAAATGGTTTTCAATTTAACGATGTTTCAATTAAAAATCAATGAAGCACGTTGTTACATTTGGCATGAAGGAGTTGCCCACCAAGGGGCAAATGAAAGTGCTTCGTGTGTTTGGAATTACTTGATGTCTTTACAAGAAAACATTCCCACATCAATAGGCAAATCAAAATCCTTAGATTTGATTTTTTATACAGACAACTGTGTGGGCAAAAACGAGAACAGATTATATATCTAACACATAAATTTTTGTGTGCCACAAAGATGTCTTCCATTTTAAAAACCTTGTTACCCAAATTGGTATAAAAACGTGTATGTACAAGAATTCAGACGAAGATACAGTTAAAAATGTCAAATATAAAAATCTTTAAGCCAAAAAAATCATCCTGGAATACTCTTCTAGAAAACTTCTTATGAACAAAAAGAGTTTTTATAAATGTTCTAAATAACCATCAGACGTCAACTAACTGACTTTTCTTCGGTGACACTGAAGAACCTCTAAACATAAGACAGGTATTAAAGAAGCAAAAAAGAAAGAATTACTCTTTTTATTCGCCCCCCAGAACAAATCGAAGAAACTAGTTATCCCTATGTGCTATTTCGACTTTTACAATAAACTATACTACAGCTTAAATAGTTTACATCGACTGTGTACCTACATTGTTTATCGTTTTGTTCTGCAGTTTTATAACCAATAAATTTTATTTGCATTTATATTGTGCGTAGTTTCTTTATTTTATACGATTTTATACATAAGTCAGTAAATAAAAGTTACACTTTTTTTGGGAGGAAAGACCGTCACAAATTTTAATTAAAGGTGAAATAAGAGTTACAGGTAATGAGAAAAATGAAGTTCTTAGGTTTAAATGCAGCTCATGATGCCTACTTTTTAAAGCGTGTACCACGTTAGTTTAGCATATTGTTGTATAAAACGTATAATTTAAAAGGCTTCTCCTGAAAAACAATGAATTTTTAGTAGGGACAGTATTCTGCCAAACCAACGATATGTACACTTCTGTTCAATGAAACTGCATACACTTACATAAAATTACGTTCATTTACAAGTCATTTTTTTTAAACAAATCTTGATAATAACTCATAAAGGTAATCAATGGGGAGGTAAAAGGCTCCTAGTAAGTGGTTTGCAAACAAGGAAGCAGATGTAAGGCAAATTTCCGCACCTAAAAAATGGAAAAATCTCTCTCAAGGCTTGTATGCTTTTTCATTGAACAGAAGTGTACTTACAATTTTCAACAAGTTCTTACGTTAATAAATTATTGTGTGCTCCTTCCATCGTTTTATAATTTCATTTCCTTCAAAACAATGACTTGTTTTACACTTAGAATATTTGACATATTTGACGTTATTACAGACACAAGTACTATTATAACCTATAAACAAACGCCACAATGTCGAGCTACTTGAAAGATGCGCAGTACATTACTGCGCACATGGCGAGTGACGATTAAGAGTGGGGAGCTTTTCGCCGTATATAGGCCTTCCCTTTCCAAGTGAGTGCACTCTCCTGTATCTAGTCTTCTTGGTTTATGCCTTTCGCATTTTCATACGTTTATCGGTTTATCATTATGATTTTCTATGTATTTCTTATCTTGTGACTTTTCAAAAGTTGGAATTAGATATGGATATGTGGGGAAATGATATTTAGATTAAAAGGCAAAACCTGCAAACATGTCCTGTGATATTTATTACAAAGAAAGTGGTACGCCACTGACATTTTTCCATATGGATATTTTTTTGATTAGCCTGGTCAATTCTACAAGAAAACGGCCTCTTGCATTTTTCTCGTCAGACTTGATTAAAACAATTAAATTAAAATAATTGCTGCGTTTAGCAGTATTGACGAATAATTTTCGAACACATAAATCGAATTGGTGGAGCAATAGAAGATCTTTTCTAACTAAGTATGTAGTTTTACATTCCGTCTATTAACACATACCTGCCAAAATAATATCTAAAGTACTTTCGGCGATAATAAAATATACCTAATTATGTATTAAAAAAAAATTCAACACCCTGTAGCAAAAAAATTGAAGTCGTTACGGACATATGTTGACACGAACTTTTTTTCATAAAATGACCTGAGGAATTAAATTAAATCAAGATTAAATGTAAATTTTAAATCAGGCTGCATGAATAGAGGATTAACATTTTTTTTAGATTCTTTGTTTCGCATATTATCTCTATAATTTGTGCTGCCTTGAGTCCAAAATATATAGGGTGATCAGTAATTGGCGCACTTCGAATACAGGGCGTTATAGAGCACATTAAAACTAAGGATAATCTGCAAAGAAAAATTAAATCTGATGGTTAGTTTCCGAGTTATAGAGTTTCCCTCATCCAAGTTACAAGCTAATTATTTTCATAACCAAGACAAAAATGAATAAATAATTCATGCTATTATAATCTCTGGATAAAATGCAATATGATTTGTTCAATTTTTTTCACAAAACCTCTAATACATACAAAAAAATTGAAAATGTTAAAATTTAATAAAATACCTAAATTTGAAGTTTGGCAACCTCTCAAGCTCCCCTTGGGATAAACTAAAATACCTTCTATTGCCATGAAAATATTAATAATGAATTTCAATTGTTGTTTATGTTTTTTAATAAAATTGACAGTACTAAATTAGTTTGACAAGTTCTCGCATCATAAAATATTGAACGTTTCTCTTTTTTTTTTCTCGTCGAACCTATTCACATGTTCAATGCAGTGTTGCCACTTTTATTTTCACAAAAGTGGTCATATCATTGTAAAGAAAGGACTTACAGCACTGCGGTAAAAAAATTCGTCATTCTTAAAACGTAAAGTTTATCACAGTATGCTCCGAGTGCGGCAATTACTGATCACCCTGTATAGGGATTTAACATCGTTTTTAACATTATTGTGAATTCTTGCGCGCCAATTCGACCTAGAGGAAAAATTTTGGTATCAGTGGAATGAGAAAATTATTGCGCATCCAATGACATCATGACATTATTTTCATTGATTTTTATTGAAAAATATTAATTTAAAGTTATATGTATTATGTTGCCATGGTTTTTTAAATAAAAATTTATAATCTAGCTCAGGATGTCAACAAATAACAAAAACCATGGCAACGCATATTTGAAAATGTAACTTTAAATTAATATTTTTCAATAAAAATCGATGAAAATAATGTAGATTTTGATGTCATTCGATGTGCAATAATTTTCTCATTCCACTGGTACCAAAATCTTTTCTCTAGGTCGAATTGACGAGCAGGAATTCACAATAATCTTAAATCCATATGTTCGCGTTTAAAAACGGGCACACTGTATACAGTGAGTTTTTTTATCAGTCTCCATACCGATTTACATGGTAAAATATTTAACTCGTGTTAATGTTTTTTTTTTACAAAAGTGCATATTTATTTTCTACACAAATCTATACCGTTGAGGATATCTAATTATCGATTGTAGCATTGAAAAAATGGTGCAAAATAAAAAACTATCGAGGGGCAAAGGCCGCGGGGGACAAACAAAAGTAAATCAGTTTTCCTGTTATTTTCTAGTCTCTTTTTACTTTCTTATACGTAGTATAAGAAAGTATAGTAATCGTGATTTTTTTCGACCCTGAATCCATTTTGACCATTTTCGCCATGATGTCTGTCTGTCTGTGTGTGTGTGTGTCTGTCTGTATCCACGATAACTCAAAAACGAGTTACCGGATTTGATTCAAATTTCATATTTAAGATTGTGGGTGCCACATTCAATGTTTTTCATCTAGCACCAAAACAAGTGACAGTTACCTGATGACATTTTTAGGTTTTTTAAGAATATCTTGAAAAATAAACAATTTATGAGATTTTTTTATTCTTTAACATTGATTTAGAATTCAATTTTGAACAAATTTTGTTTGAACTTTTTTTTGAAATTCCGTCAAAAAAACGAGATATTCCTAAAACACTTTATATTTCTCATAGCGCGCTTTGATAGTTGAATCCGAGGGTCGAAAAGTAATTATTGTGATACTATCCGTATAAGAAAGTCATGTGTTGGGCACATCAGATATTTTTCAAGTGTAATAATGCAATATTTCAAAGGACGGTGCTGTATACCTGCGCCTAGATGAAAGACGCAGAACATCTACGACCCACGAAATTCAAAGGTACCGACAGCGAGTGAGACTGGTGTGATTCCGGTGTCAAATTTGTCAGGGCGCTCTTAGTTTTTAATCTACAGAGTGATTCTGAAAATTTTTGTTATGCGACTACTTATCAAAAAGATGAAAAGTGATCTTGATAGAGTTTTTTACGTAGAGTTCAGTGCTACAGGGGGTTTATAATTTAGGTGCCATTCAGAAAAAAATCAAAACGGCAAAACTCATTTTTTTCAAATGGAACAAATTTGGATTATTCATTCAATTTAAAGGTAATTTTGTTAAATAAACTTTACACCCAACTCTTGCCGTTTTCGTGAAATATCAATTTTTATGGTACTTACTTAATATAATGATTTACAAGAGAAGTTTTTTTTTAATTAATTTTTTATTAATGATTAATGTAACGATATTGTTTAAGATGCTTTACTGACAACATCGATTGCTTGATCCAATAATCGAATTGTTTGGCATAATTTTCAATATTACCAAAAAAACGAAATTTCACGAAAACAGCAAGAGTTGGGTATAAAGTTTATTCAACAAAATTACCTTTAATTTGAATGAATAATCCAAATTTGTATCGATATACAGGGTGTTCCATTTGAAAAAAGTGAGTTATTCCATTTTGATTTTTTTCTAAATGGCACCTAAATTATAAACCCCCTGTAGAACATTGAGCTGTTGCAAAAGTAGTACAGGGTGTCTCAATTTCGATGGGAATGGGGGGTTTCACCTATTTCTAGGCGAGATAGAAAAAAGATTTTTAAGAAAAATCGATTGGTAAAAACCACATCTTGATATCTCTAACCGTTATTAAGATATCTTTAAAAAGTGACATTTGGCCGATTTTTAAAAAGTGTCATAACTTTTTTGTTTATTAAAATATTTTAAATCTGTAAAGTGTTTGTTGTAGTAGTTTTTCACGTAGAATAATGTGCACTAGACATTTTTGTTCTAGGTTCAATACATTTCGAGTTATTATACCTAACTTTCTTATATATTTTCAAAAATATATATCTTGGTATACTTATTTTTATATCTCACTGAATTATACGTTTTTATATTTTTAAATTCGTAAATTAAATGATACTAATGATACTCAAAACATTTAATTTACGAATTTAAAAATATAAAAACGTATAATTCAGTGAGATATAAAAATAAGTATACCAAGATATATATTTTTGAAAATATAAAAAAATAAGCAAGTTTTTAATGGCATAGCCAACTATGGTTTGCATTTACAGCAAGAAAGTTAGGTGTAATAACTCGAAATGTATTGAACCTAGAACAAAAATTTCTAGTGCACATTATTCTACGTGAAAAACTACTACAACAAACACTTTACAGATTTAAAATATTTTAATAAACAAAAAAGTTATGACACTTTTTAAAAATCGGCCAAATGTCACTTTTTAAAGATATCTTGATAACGGTTAGAGATATCAAGATGTGGTTTTTACCAATCGATTTTTCTTAAAAATCGAGCACAGTGTTGCGAAAACCATTTTTTTCCATCTCGCCTAGAAATGGGTGAAACCCCCCATTCCCATCGAAATTGAGACACCCTGTACACTTTTGTTAACATTTTGCCAAAACCGCATTTCAATTTGAATATTAGAAGGCTAGAAAATAAAATTTTAAAGTTAGCCCATTTTTGGACATTTTTTAAAATATTATCCTGTAATTATTAAACGAAATGCTTTAGAGAAAAATTGTTTTAACAAAATGTTATTATAATTGAATGTAGAATTTAAAAATGTAATAATATACAGGGTGTTCCATTTAAAAAAACGAAGTTAGGGCCTACTTCCGGTATAACCGGAAGTCGTAGAAACTTGAAAATATTTTAAATAAAGAGATCATATGCTATTTAGGGCACAACCCAATTTTCAGAAAAAAATATTAACTTTTAAAACGTCTAACCAACGGTTTCGGTGAATATCCCTGTATATTATTTTTTATATTGATTAAGCAAAATTTGGGCTTTCCAAAAATATATAATACTTAATATTTATTTTGAAAAACAAGCTCAAAATTCGGTATTTTTAATAATTTTCTTTATTTATAACAGTAGGCCATGGCTAATTTTTTAGAAACAAATGCAAAATTTTCACAATACGTAATTATTCTAAAGCGAAACACTTCAAAAGATAATTTTAATGCGTTGTATAAAACATACCAACATATCATAATTATCATAAACGGCCATTGTAATCAAAAATTAAAAGTAAAATAAAAACACCTACGTAACAAAAATATTTCATCAATAATGGAAATCTGACAAATCTGTCAAATTTTGCATTTGTTTCTAATAAACTAGCCATGGCCTACTGTTATAAATAATGTAAATTATTAAAAATATCGAATTTTGAGCTTGTTTTTCAAAATAAATATTAAGTATTATATATTTTTGGAAAGCCCAAATTTTGCTTAGTCTAAAAAATAATATATAGGGTGTCCCATTTAAAAAAACATAAGTTTGGGCAATATCTCAAAAACTAAACCTTTTAGACAAAAACTGAACTCTACGTTAAAAACTCTATCAGATCAGTTTTCACCTTTGTGATAAGTAGACGCATAACGGAAATACGAGGAGTGTCTAAAAAACAAAGATTTTCAGAATCACTCTGTAGATTAAAAACTAAGAGAGCCATGACAAATTTGACCTCGGAATCTTTCTTTTCGTAAAAAAGTAGGATAGGAAGGTGAAAACTATCTGTGATAATAATTCCAATACCCCCTAAAAGTGTCGAAAATGGGACACCCTGTACAGAGGGTTAAAAGGTAAGTTTAAAACTAAGTTTCCGTATTCCCAACCCTTGCCGTTAAGCCGCCATCTTGGAAAATGAGATTGGTTTTATTTTTAATACAATTCGTTTTTCGAAAAAAAGATCTTTTTTCTGGAGAAAAATATGCTCTGCATCTTTTGTTTAACCTTATATCAGCCCTCTGGAGTGTAACCCCGTTGCCCTCGGTCATTAACATCCTTATAATTCCCTTGAACCTTGATACATAAATAACTAATTTATCCACAATTACCTTATAATTGGACTTTTATCCACACTTATGAAGCATTTCAAGTGACCTTATTATCCACTGTAAAGTGATTTTATTCCACTAGCACTAGATGAATTATGAAAAAATATAGACTTAAATCAATCAAATTTAATTTAATTATTAACATGAATATTTACATTTAATAGACATTTCGGTCTTTGCTTTTTAATATTTCACTTCATTTCCGTTAATAACAAGCTTGTAGTTGCATTCATTTTCGGAACAAATTGTGGATGTCTCCTTTTGTAAAAAACGACTTGAACTAGAAGAACCTTGGATTTTCCTTGCGTCAGAAGTAAAAAAGAGCACTTATTTACAACCACTTTAACGTAGATACTAGGCATAAAGTTTAAAATCAATGTGTATGAGCAATAGATAAATCTAATTCTTATTTATCTAACGTTAATTTATGTACCTACATGAATGACCATTTACATTGTTTGAACGCTTTGTCTATAGACATAAAAAATCTAAGTTTGCTTTAGTTTCATTTACTTAGAGGGTTAGTAATTACAAACTTTGATACAATTTACGTTGTACGTATTTATATAAATTTCCTACATATTAAAATATTTAGTTTAAGTCAATAGTAATTGTCGTAAAATGATTAATCAGTCTCCTTAATAATTTAATTTAACAATTCTTTGATAACCTATTTAACATATTTTGAAGTTGAGGTGGTTTAGGTGGCACTGGTGGTCTTGGAACTATCGGTGGTTTAGGAATTGGGGGTGGCATCTTTGGGATCTTTACATTTTGCAACTCTAACAACCGCAGTCTAATATCCATGTCAACCAATGTTTTTATATCTGAATAATACAAAGGAGTTTTTTCGCCACGCCCTGAAAAAATGTTTTGTGTATATTATGATAACGTGTTTGTGCAAAGTAGTACTTTACCCATTAATAAAATAATAGCATCAATCCAGCACTGGGCCATTTGTTCATTTTTAGCAAGGAAATAAACTCTTTCGGAATGTTGAATAATTAAAGCAAAAGCCAAATTTGGTTGACTGCATCTAAAAATAAAAAAGCACCTCATTACTCGTATAGTACATACTGTCAATCAACGCTACTACTTAAACAAATTAGTACGCACAAAATTGGATGATTGCAGTTCTTTCCTTGAGCAATGTGAGTAATATCCGCAATTTGATATTTAGACATACAAACAATATTTGGGCCTTTTTTATAGGTATCCCAATCGAAAATCATTAAATCTTTCATATTCTCAGAAAGTTTTACAAAGACATCTCCACTGGATTTCTTAAAATATAAAATTTTTCAGAAAATTAAAAAATATTGTATTTTACTACTAGGTAGGTACCTACTTTATCTTTTTCCTTTATGTTAGGAAATTTATTGCCTTTCATTATTAAATTCATACGTTGTTTCCAAACAAACAACTCATTCTCTTTAACTAATACTTCTCTCATTTGTAGAACAGACGGATTTGTCATAATTACATTGTTTAATTCTTCTTCCTTTTCTTTCTGAAAATAAATTAAAATTTGATTTAAAAAATAGTTTTGTGTTGCTGGGTCGAAAATATAGGTATAGGGTGGTCCAGTTACGGTGTCCTCGTTATTATCTCAGAAACTATTGGGCCCAGGAAAAAAGTTTTATATAGAAGTTGTACAGTCTATAGCATTCTACATTTTTATATATATATTATATATTACTTATACAGGGTGAGTCATTTTCATGTGGCGATATAAAGTTGCATTTTTTTAAATGGAACACCCTGTGTTTTACTACAAATTATGATTTCTCATCCAATTTACGATAAAAAATATATAAGGCTTAATATGCCTATTATTGATAGTTTCCAAGATATTCGAGAAAATATTTTGAAAAATAATATTGTATTATGTGGGTGTAGCTTCCACCAGGTGTGTTAGAGCAAGCTATTTTATTTGTTTCAATTTCAAAAATACTCAACCAAAACATATTCTTTATTTAGTTAGTTTATAATGAAAAACAAAATATTTAAAAAAAATTATCTTTTTTGCAATGCCTACCTGACAGAGCATTATTATTAGCTTCTAGGTCTACTCTATAAAATAATAGTTCTTTGTCAAATACTACGACTTTTTCTTACATATGATATCAATTTAAAGTTTACTTGATTCTTGAGACCAGAAATAAAATTTTCTAGCTAAAAAATAGAACTAACATTGCTCATATAAACAGGCAGATATCATAGTATTTCTAGATATTTTCTCGAATATCTTGGAAACTATCAATAATAGGCATATTAAACCTTATATATTTTATCGTAAATTGGACGAGAAATCATAATTTTGGGTAAAATACAGGGTGTGACGCACCCTGTATAAGTAATATATTTTCAAAAATGTAGAATGCTATAGACTGTACAACTTCTATATAAAACTTTTTTTCCTGGGCCCAATAGTTTCTGAGATAATAACGAGGACACCGTAACTGGACCACCCTGTACATAAATATCTGCTGTGTCCAACACATGACTTTCTTATGAGTACGATACAGATTTAATTCTGATCTTTGGAAAGTACTGAAGTCGTACTCAATAATCAAATTTATTATTGATGTAATAGTTATTTATCTACTTTCATATTGTAATGTGATATATTACAGAATTTTTTTAAATGTCGTAATGACAGTTTTTACCGCACTAGTGCGGTAATAAAGCACATGTGTTGTAAAGAGGGCAAATTATTGGAAAATGACGTTTATTAGACAAGCCATCCTATTATTTTTTCATAAACGTCATTTTAAAAATTTAATTAGAAACACAAAAATAATTGTATTAATTATGAAAGTAGATAAAACGTTGTACGATATTTATTGTATCGTAAATATCTATTATCTAATTCTGTTTTGAAAAGTCAAATTTTACATCAATTTCTGTAGATATGCAACGTCACATTTTTTATAACAGTTGTGTAATAACCAAGAAGGTATATACAGGGTGATCAGTAATTGGTGCACTCGGAGCATACTGTGATAAACTTTACGTTTTAAGAATGACCAATTTTTTACCGCAGTGCTGTAAGTCGTTTCTTTACAAAGATATGACCATCATTTTTGTGTAAATAAAATTGGCAACTCTGCATGGAACATGTGAACAGGTTCGGAGAGAAAAAAAAAAGAGAAACGTTCAATATTTTATGATGCGAGAATTTATAGAAACGTCAAATTAATTTAGTACTGTCAAATTTATTAAAAAACAGAAACAACAATTGAAGTTTGAGAGGTTGCCAAACTTCAAATTTCTCTCAAATTTAGGTATTTTATAAAATTTTAACATTTTCAATTTCTTTGTATTAGAGGTTTTGTGAAAAAAATTGAACAAATCATATTGCATTTTATCCAGAGATTATAGTAGCATGAATTGTTCACTCCTTTTGTCTTGGTTATTAAAACAATTAGCTTGTAACTTGGATGAGGGAAACTCTATAACTCGGAAACTAACCATCAGATTTAATTTTTCTTTGCAGATTACCCTTAGTTTTAATGTACTCTATAACACCCTGTATTCGGAGTGCGCCAATTACTGATCACCCTGTATAGAGGAGAGAAAATTCCCCGGGGTGGCGTAGGCACAAATTCGTTGCCAGTTGCTGTGACAGTGACAAACCAAAACAAACACTTAACAAATAATGTGCCTTACTGGCTGCTGGCGCATGCGTAGAAACTATCAAGTACGCTTGAGTCCATTTGAACGAGCAACACTTTCTGACCCATTAATTCTTACCCCCCCCCCCTCCCTGGGAATCTTTCTGTCCTCTATATGTATTGTATACGTACTTGGTAATAACTTTTCCGTCGATCGTTTATTAAAGAGTCTAGTTAATGTATTGAAAGGAGTGTATTAATAACTCAGTTTAATGCATACATGCATATTAAAAACTTTGTTAAGATTTGCTAGGAAACCAACAATATATTACCTATATTATTGAAACATTCATTTGGAACTGACGGCTGTCGAACTAATAATTAGAGGATTAACATTTTTTTTAGATTCCTTGTTTCGCATATTATTTCTATAATTTGAGTTGCCCTGAGTCCAAAAACAATTATTGTTCATTATTTTTCTTTTTTTCAATATTTAACAAGCAATTGAAATTTCTACAAATTTGAAATAGCCGACGACGTGCCGAACACGCCCGAAAAAAAGCCGACCCTATGTAACGTCATTCCTGTGCATCTGTCATCTGATCAGATTTAAATTGTCAATCAAGAAGACTAGAAACTTGTCAATAATACTGACGGATCAATAATCTCTTAAATATATCGTTATCCAAATCGATCATGAATGTAAAAAGTGATAATCATCGTTCGTATCGGTGTTGCTTTCTGCCTAGTTGTCCAAATACATAAAAAAACGTCCAAAAAGTTGTTTTTGCACGTTCCGGAAAAATTAGAACGTCGAAATTTGTGGTTTGCCTAAAGCATCGATAAACCGTCAACAACTACAAATTATTATTGCTGTGAGGATCACTTTAATGTAAGTACAACAATAATTAGTAGTACATACCGGGGGTCTACTTTCAAACTCGCACATAGGGACTTAACATTAATTTTTAACATTATTGTGAATTCCTGCTCGCCAATTCGGCCTAGAGAAAATATTTTGGTACCAGTGGAATGAGAATCTTGTAGTTGTCGACGGTTTATCGATCCTTCGGGTTCGGGCAAGTATAAACCACAAATTTAGACGTTCGAAATTTTCCGGAACGTACAAAAACAAGTTTTTGGACGAATTTTTAAATGTATTTGGACAACTAGGCACAAAGCAACACCTATACGAACGGTGATTATCACTTTTTACATTCATAATCGATTTGGATAAAGATATATTTAAGAGATTATTGATCCGTCAGTATTATTATAATTGACAATTTAAATCTGATCAGATGACAGATGTACAGGAATGACGTCACATTTGCTTTGCTTTGTTCGGCATGTCGTCGGCATTTTCAAATTTGTTCGAATTTCAAACGCATTTCAAAAATTTTCCAGCGCTCAAAAAATTTGGAGAAAAAAATTTTATACAGCGTGATCAAGAATGACTGAATCTGTTGGTATTGAAAAAATAACTAGTGGAATTGGTACTATTGACGCAAACAACTGCAAGGGCGTTGGCGCGCACATCTTACTGTCAACTTTTGACAATCTTGACAATTCCAACATAACAATACTTTACCATAACATAACCTTAGATTTTGTAATCTGACATTTTTAATTATGACAATCAGGTTTGCAAATCATACTACAAAAAAAATTCCTAATTTCGCAACTGTTTTAATACCAACAGATTCAGTCATTCCTGATCACGCTGTACATAAAAGTGGGTATGAATTATTGAAAAAAAATTTTTTTTAAAAACATGTTAATCCTCTATTATGTCAGTGGTATTTTGACTTATTGCATATTATGACAGAATTTGGATTTTGCCATGGAACAAAATTAGATTATTTTCATTCTAATAAAGAGCGATCGACGAAAAAATATTCTAATCAACATGATTGTTAATCGGCGATTAATAATCTCGACTCATTAACACTCTTGTTGATTAAACTACTATTTCCAAACTCGTTAGGAAAAGTTCAACATTTCCTAACTCAAACGAATATCGAAATTTAAAGTTTTTTCCAAACAGTACCTAGTAGAAAAAAAATTTACTTATACCCTAAAATTTCATTGGACTCCGATTTCACGTTTTCTATCGGCATTTTTGTTCTCGTTTAACTGAAAACTGAATAGAAATGGCAAAACTAGACACTAGACCAATCATGTAAATCTCTCACCTGCCAAGACTGCATGGCTGTTTGAAAAGTAACTGTCGACATTGCATCTGTCAATTTTTTAAAATCCATTGGTTTTTGTTCCAAAACCATGAAAATTTGTTTTTCTAATACATTCATGACCTAAACCAAATTTTTGTTAAAAACTTAATATAAGTAGTCTTTTCATTTATTACTCACTTTGTTATAGTCTCCAATTGTAGATGCCTTCATTTCTCGTCGAGTTTTAGATAGTAACCACATTGTTCTAGAAAAGAGCTCCAGAAAAAAAGGTTTCTTTGGCGACGAATAAAACACAATCGGTTGATAGAATGTACAAAATTTCTTTGGAGTTTGTCCGATATGCAGAATTTTAGCTAATATTTTTACCACTCTGAAAACAATATTGAAAAGGCTTGTATCTTTAAGTGAATGTAATTATTTGAACCTTTCACTAGTTACGAAAATTCCAGGCTCATACAATTTTTCTTCAATTTGTGACTGAGAGAAGTTTTGTTCATGATACTTTTTATAATGTCCTGAATAGAATAATAATACACTGTTACTATTAGGAAAATCTAATGTATGGACATCAACAAAAACTTACTGAGGGCTTCCAATGTTAAATAACTAACTGTTAAGTTATCTTGCGATTCGGATACCGAAACTGAACGAGAACTAGGACTCAAATCGCTGAGTTCAGATAAAACTGAAGCGAATGATAATCTGCAAATATCAATAATAACAATCTGAATTCAACTAAACCTGTAAGTTGAACCTTGCACTATTTTCTCTGCTAAGTAAGTTTTCCATTGATGCTTGCTGGTTTAAAGGGCAATCGTTTTCATCAAAATCCAAGAAGAATGGCATTCGTTTAATTTCGTCTGCATGTAATTCGAATTCCTCACGTTTGTTGTCATCTAAATCTATGGAACTGTTCAAGGCTTCAAAATACAAGCTGAAAATAAAAAATATAACATTTCATGACGTTATGTATTACGTTTCTTTTACATTTCTCAATTCTCAGTGTTTTTAGATAGTAGAAATTCAACATCAGATTCTAAGCCCATAAATCGCTCTACAAAATAGATACACAAGAATGTTTCCTTACTGATGAAATAACAATTTTGAACACCTTGTATCTTAATAAGGAACTATTTTTGTGTATCTGTTTATAAGACAATTTAGGCTTATTTTTTCAATTTGTGGTGACTTAGAAGTTTATCATAAAAAAATTAATTAATTTTATCACTATGCATTAGGTTAACAAATTCAACAAATGCACCTTTTTTAGGTATTTTTATTTATAGAAAGTTTTCACTGAGTGATAGTCGGTTTGTTTAGAACCTATATCTATGACCATATTTACCCTTATGTAAAGTCTTATAGTTTTTTAAATAGAGATATATCTACATATTTAATTGAAAACGAAAAGGCCAATAATTGTTTATGTCAATAAAAAAATGTATGATTCTGGGGATCAATTTTTATGTTGAAATGCTACTGATTTTACATATTTACATCAGAAAACAAGACAAGGCGTATCTCCGAAACGGTGGATCGTAGAGAAAAAACGTTTATATAAAATTGTGTGTTTTTCTTCGCTTGTCAACATTTATATTTACAGTTGTGCGCAAAAAAATTTTTTTCGGTGTAAAAAAGTGAAAAAACTCATTTTTGAGTACTTTGGCGCCATCTACTTTTCGCATTTTTCGTCGTAGCGCATCGATCAGTTGAGATAAATTGTAGAAAATATTGCCCTCTACAATATTTATTAACAAATTTTTCTTCTGCGCAACTCACCGTTCTCGCGTAAAATCAAATCCAAAAACTTCTTGGATTTCCCAAAAAATGGGTCCGAGGATTTTCCCGAGTTTTTGAATTTAAACTTTCCATATGACCCCCTAACGATTTATGAAGAGAAAGTTTACCGTTTTTCCCGACAGATTGACTTGACTAATTGTGTAATAATAAAAATATCTACTAAAGTACCTACATATTAAGTTTAGTAAAAACGCAAGAATAAAAACGCAAGAAGCCTTTATCTATTTATAAGACAGCCAATTTTAACATTCCTCTAGTCTGATATTTGTTCAATCACCCTTTATAACGGTTGGCTGAAACTTACCTCAGAAGATAAGTTTGACACACATACAATTCGTGCTCCATATAACTGGTCAATTTTCCTGGCACGATAATGTGTTTATAAAGCATTTCCCTATTATTCTTCAAATTAATTTCTTTTATTAGCTTAAGTTGCATATCGCCCCTGCAATATCTAATTAACGTGTTAATAAGCAACAGGGCATTGTATTGTAAATCAGTGTCGTCTTCAGACCAAATGTATGGCAAGATTTCTGTAATAGGTATTTCGTCTGCAATCTTCAATAAAACGAAACGTTAGCGAGATATAAGATTAAAAGTAAGATCATATACCTACCTGTTGTTTCCATTGTTTGAAAATAATATTTTTGTTGACTAGAATCTTATGCAAAATGGCAAGAGCATATTGCACTTCCTTAGAAGTTGATTCGGGGGATTTTATAATTTTGATAACTTTAATTAGAAAATTGGGTTCGGTTTTAGTTATTTGCAGTTTTTGGCACAAATGCACAATTGTTAGTAAACATGCCTGATTTTCAGTTTGGTTTAGCTCATTGTTGGTAAATATATTTAACAATTCATCCAAGTGATCAGTTCGAACTAAAAATAATTTAACATGTTATTTCAACGCTGATTAGTATTTAATATAATATAAAAACGCAATAAAACTGTATTAAACGATTTTTAAAATACATATTCCTACAGGATCAACCAGATGCAAAAATTAAAAAAAGAAGATCATCATCATGAATATTGTAGAGAGAACCATGTGTTCTCTCGTTGGCTTTCGACTTTTCAGTTTAAAAACAATTTTTTCTTTAATGACTTTTTAAGTAGGTATGTACATATTATAAATAAATACCAATTTGTTCAACTGTTAATTAAGCTTTGTTGCATTTATCAGTATCTACGAGTAAAAAGTTTATACCTAATTCTTTAATAAATTCGGGTTCAACACTTAGTTCCCCCAAATCTTTAAAACTTTGTTCTTTGTATTCATCACTAATGTGTTCAAATATTCTTTTAACTAAATAGCTTACTGAATAAACTAATTTTAAACAGTCACTATGCTGGATTTTTTGCAAATTTTCCTCATTCAAGTAATAAACTCCTCCTTTTTCATTTTTTTTAAATATTACTTTCAGTCCATAGGATTTTGATTGGGGCTGCAAATTAGAAAAAAAATTTAAACCATAAATCATAATCAATAATAAAACAGTTATACACTGGATTGGCTTATAAAATGGGTAGTGAAATAAATAATAGGAGTAAATTGTTAGATTTTTTAAACATATTATGCATAGAATTTTTTTAAACACTTCTAAAGATGGGCATACACGATACGGTTACCGCAAGGCAAACTTCATCGTTAGTGGATACATCAGCCAGAAGGCGAGACCTTAACTCTCGGCCTCGCGAAAAACTGTCAATACTTGAAATTTTGGCTGCCGGTTTAGCTTTTCGCATGAGTCGGAACGTGAATGTGCGAGTTGTGGGTACAGGCCCAAAGTTACGCTGATGGCAGTGTCATTTTTATATGATTATTAATATATGACCTTTTTTCGCTATATTAAACGCTAGACTGACCAAAATCCTGCGAGAAAACGTAAAGTGTATGGTGTATGCCTGCGCCGAGAGTACAGGTTTAGCCTCTCGAACTGCAAACCGGAAGGCCTGCCTTTCCGTAAACCGTATCGTGGAGCATAATTAATAAATTAACGTAGTTTAAGGCTTTCAATCAACGGTTACCCTTAAATATAAGTTTCCTTAGGGCAATGGTCACAAAGAAATTTAACTATTATTTAAGGTTACCTATCGATTGAAAAACCGGCCCTTACAGTAATAGCACTGTAAGGGACATTGATAACAATCGATAAAACATATATTCAAGTTATGTATCTGTTTTAAGCAGTAAATTTGAAATTTTTCAATGACACATGTTAAAATTAAATTTGGAACATATAAACAACAACTTGAACTGGCTCTACTTTTGAACCTTTCGATTTTTTCATTACTTACATATAAAATCCCCTTTCTAAAGTAAATAATGATAACTATATCAATATTTATTATAAATTACAGTTTACTTAACCATGACATTGAGTAGTCATGGGCCACATCTTACATTATAACATTATATACAAATTATTAAACATAAAAATAAAATTATTCTTTTTTATTTAATTAAAAATGTCAATTTGATGTATAATTATTGTCTTAATACAATATTGTTACATATTTTTTTATAAAACCAAATAATATCCATCAGCATCTTTGACAAAACGAGAATCATTTTGATACAACGCGTTTACTAAGTTGAAACACAAAATGTGCCTTCAACAGTGTCACATCTTTGCTACATACTCATATCATTAAAAGTGAAATAAATACACCTTACCTTATCAAACATTTTACATATCTCCCGCACAATAGTTTCCAAATCCTTATTTTTGTCCAAATCAAATAATGCTTGCACATTATTTTCAAAATTTTCTACAGCAACTTTAGCTATATTAGACATGTTTTTTTCGTTGAGGTATAAAATTACTGGAAGACTGTTCAACAATTTACCGGACTAATTGGGTTAAACACACTTCCCGCGTTGTTATCTTGTTACCGATAACAATGTAAATAATCTCTCGAATTTTGCATGAAAAAATATACAGTTGTGTTCATAAAAAATATATTTATTGTTAAAAATAGTTACACTTATTACCTAAAAATATAATTAATTATTTCTGACAACTTCTAGAATGCACCTTAAGAGCACTGGTATAAATAAATTGTTTTCCACAGATCTGACATGCAAATGGTTTTTGCCCTGTATGAGTCATTATATGGTGCTTTAAAGTTTTGGCGTCAAGGAATTTTTTTAAACAATATGCACATTCATGCCGTCTGTCGTTATTATGCGACTTTATATGCACCTGAAAATTTATTATTTATTTAACTGTTAGAAACGATAACAATTGCTTACCCTCAAATGACTAGAAGCTATAAACTTTTTTGTACAAACATTACAAGAATAGGGACGTTCACCTGTATGATATCTCATATGAGTATCCCGTGTTTCTTTTCGACGAAATGATTTACCGCACTGCCAACAAGGATAAGGTTTTTCACCTGTGTGGACCATAATGTGTTTCTTTAGTTGAGTACTAGCTGGAAAAATAAAAATGTTAATGCGACAAATTAATGTAGTTAGTCTATTTTAATATTTTAAACAGATGATTTGTCTAATTTTAAGATAAATTAAATCCATGTACTATTTCCAGTTTTTGTATTCGTAGACCCCTATCACCAGCCCTTAATTTGGGTTGAATTTTTTATTTATTGAATAACTTCTTTCCTATTATATTATATTTTATATATTATATAGATTTTCGAATAAAAAGCGTCAGTACAAAGTTGTAGAGAATAGTATATTTTACAAGACATGAAAATACAGTTTTTTTTTCTTGAGGTGAGAATTGTACACGAGCTGTGTAGCAGCGAGTGAGGCAATCTCACGAACGAAAAAAAAACGTATTTCATGTCGAGTAGTAAATACTATTTTTTCTACGATTCTGTAATTTATAAATTGGATTAGAAACTTCAAATTTTTTTTAAATTATTTAAGGTGACAGTTTTCAAGTGAAACGTCAAAATTATATTTTAGTTTTTATTTTAACTATTTTAAGCTTTATATATAAAATATGTCATGAAAAGTGAATGAATTGATATTGAAAATTTATGTAAATTTAGTGCATATAGTGTTTTCATTAAAAAAATCACGAAGAAAACCATAAATTTGAAATTTTGATATTTTCACTCTAGAGAGAATATGACTATTTTCGCAGTAGACAAAATATTGAAGTTTCATGTAGAGTATGTCATGGAAAAATGGCTATTTTCATATATAAGAGTAGAAAATAGTAGTTTAATAAACAAGAGTGTTAATAAGAGCGATTAATAATCGAAACGATTTTAACGCGTGAGCGCAGCTAGCGCGTTAATGAGTCGAGATTATTAATCGCCGATTAACACTCATGTTGATTACAATATTTTTTTGTCGATCGCTCTTTATTAGAATGAAAATAATCTAATTTTATTCCACGGCAAAATCCAAATTCTGACATAATATGCAATAAGTCAAAATACCACTGACATAATTAATTAATTTCGGCAGGTGTCAGTTCCAAATGCATGTTTCAATAATATAATATATTGTTGGTTACCTAGCAAATCTCATAATCTCAACAATGTTTTTAATGTGCATGTATGCATTAAACTGAGTTATTAATACACTCCTTTTATTACATTAACTAGATCTTTAATAAACGATCGACAAAAAAATATTTTCTACAACTTTTCTTTTAATTTTTTTTTGATATTGTTAATATTTAAAAAGTTATTCAACAAATAAGTTGAAAATTTTAGGGCAATTTTTCTCTACTTAGGTACTACATACTACTAACTACTACTTACTACTATTTTCCCAACATTTTCAACTTTTTTGTTGAATAACTTCTTAAATATTGACAATTTCCAAAATATTTTAAAAGAAAAGTTGTAGGAAATATTTCTCTCTACAACTCTGTATCTAATAGGAATGAAGTTATTCAATAAATAAAAAATGCAACCCTTAATTAATAATCCGGGAGACCATCGTATTTTTACTACACTGATCTGTCACATACAGGGTGGGTGCTGAGTAAATTATGGCCCATATTTTTTGTTTGGATAATTTTTAAATTTTTTATATAAAATTATGAAACTTGGTTTATATTTATACAAAAAAGGTAGTCTCAGTCAATCTCTGAATCTTGAACCGTTTTTGAGTAAAATCGTTTTGAAAAAATCTCATCCATAAAAACTAGACTAATAAAAATAATGACAAAATTGAAATTTGTTAAAATTAGGCCATGGATTAAAATTTATAGGTATTTACTTCGTTTAACATTATTTCTTCGTCAAATATTAATAATAAAAAGAAATATCAAAATAAAAAAAATTCAATTTTGTGATTATTTTTATTAGTCTGGTTTTTATGGACGTGATTTTTTCAAAACGATTTTACTCGAAAACGGTTCAAGATACAAAGATCGACTGAGACTACCTTTTTTGTGTAAAAATAAACCAAGTTTATTAATTTGATATAAAAAATTTAAAAATTATGTACACAAAAAATATGGGGCATAATTTAGCCAGCGCCCACCCCGTGTGCGACGCCCCTGAGAAAATTTCTGAAGATTGGAAAAGTGAATATGTGGAAAATTATAAAAGCTTCAATCTCACCAAATTTCATGAATCTACCTCAAACAGTTGCAAATATATAACAGAAAACCCCTTTTTGGGTTCCCCCTTTCGGGGGGCTCTAGCCTCCTTAGGAAGCATTTTTCGAGTCATATTAATATAAACTTTTCGCCATAATTAGACAAGTAGAACTTGTCCTAGAAATATTGCCCACTAATTTCGGGACACCCTGCATTTATTATCAAAAAAACACATGGGTGTAGTTGTACGAATCTTTTAATTATTTCATTATTTGGTTAAAGTCATTTCCGGCCGGCTTTGCCTAGGCAGCCGTGCGGTTTCATATAGGCATACACTCACTCTTTCACGTAGTAATAACCACTCTACAAAAACAGATCAGAGTAGTAAAAATGCGATGGTCTCCCTTGCTATAAGGACTGGTGAAGAAACGGCGGGGTCTACGAATACAAAAACTCAGTTTTAAACTTACAGGGTGACCCTCTACAAGATTCTGCAAAAATTGGCTGTAGGGTAAAAAAAGTCTATTTGAGGCCTTTTTTTCTCCCTATTTACTGTACTAATAGTTTGTAATAAACTCCATGGTCCTAAATGATTCACCTTTTTTAAATGTTTTTTGTTTTATTAATACATATAAGTACATATCGAGGGCATCATGCGAGAAGGGCGTATCACATTTTACACGCCAGAAGTACCTACGTAAGTATACAAAATGTGTCACGATTTGTAGACAGTTGACATAACTAGGATTATTATTTCTTATAAAATATTATAAATTAGAACATAGAATTCAAATCTGATAAGTGGCACACTTCCATTTCCCAATCTGGCCTCTTTAATGCAAATATTAGCAAATTTCTAGTACTTCCGGTTATACAAAACTTACTGAATTTTGTTATGTATTTTAAATGGAACACCTTGTTCATTATTACATTTTTGGATTTTACATTTAATTTAAGGTATAAAGTTACTAAGGTACCATGTTCTTAAACTTAACGGTACTCGAGTTTTGCGTATTTAAAAAAAAATCAGGGATATAGCGTTTAACAAAATTTTCTGTTGATTATGATACATATGTAAAAGAATAGTTACCAAATTTTACCTAATTTTTAACACAAATTTTTCTGATATATTTGTCCTCAAATTCAACTTACTCGTAAAAGACCGCTCACAAAAAGTACACAAATATGGTTTAATTCCAGTGTGTATCCTCATATGTATCTCCAAATTAGTGTTTGTGTAAAATGTTTTCTCACACACACTACATACGTATGATTTTTCTCCTACAAATATTTTTTTAATAAGAAAGTCAATAAGTATGTACCATAAATATTCTCGCTCTTACCAGTGTGGATAAGCAAATGACTGTTTAAATTTGAGGACTGATTGAATTTCTTTCCACAAATATGACACTCATGCTTTTTCTCCGTACTATGTACGTTTTTGTGTTTATGTAACGAACTCGATAAAGCAAATGTGCGACCACAAATATCACATCTGTATGGCCGTTCACCAGTATGAAGTCTAGTGTGGATTCGTAATAATTTGTTTTGTTTATATCTACAAATATTATTACAATCAAACATGATATACAGAATCCGTCAAAACCCTGGCATTCTTTTATAAATCCGTTAGGTTTTGATTTCAAAAAAAGAAAAAAATTTTAAAGACAAAAGTTGTCAGAAATTTACTGCTCCATAACCTAAAATTATTTCCATTTATATAGGTTGTTTAATTACGGCTGGACAGCTACTTACTTCGTTATTTTAAATGGAACACCCTGTATATTAATAGATTTTCAGATTCTACATGTAATTTTAAATGAAAAAGTGTGGAGGTTTCATATTTTTAAAATGAAGGGTTTTCGAGATATTTGCACTTTAAAAAAGAAATTCACAAAATTAGATATTTCAAAAAACACGTTTATTTTAGTTATACTTTGTAGTTTTTGAAAAGTTATTTCGATGTTCTAAAAAGTAAGGTCTAGGGAATATTGTGATATAAAAATCTGAAATTTATAGTATACAGGGTGTTTGCAATTGACCGTCAGTTTTCATTGATTTCAAACCACGAAAACTCTATTTTTTCAAATGGAACCCTGTATATTGCTGACGTAGGTTGTAGAGATTTAAATTCATGTCATAAAGTATTTCCTATACTTAAACTTAATATTTTAGGAGATATTTCTAATAATTTATACCTTATGAGAAATTCTATTCTATTTATTGAATTTAGATTGCCATGGAAATAAAAAATACTTTATTCTATCATTTTAAGGTTGTAGAGAACTATACTACATATACCACCACAGATGGTCTGTTAATGTATTGGGTGCAGTTTTGGGCCAACAAGTTATCATTTTTTTTGACGGTATTCATATCAACGATTTCTACAAAATAATTTATTTGAATTATTGGAACATACACCTCTAAATATTCGTAGAATAATGTGGATGCAGCGTGATAAAGCGCCGGCTCATTATGCAAGGCACGTGCGAATCGTTCTTAACGAACATTTTCCAATTAAATGGATAGGCAGAGGAGGACCCACACGTTGGCCGCCTAATTCTCCCCACCTTACACCTATATAGAATTTTTTTGGGGCTATATTAAAGAACTAGTGTATCAGGAACCTCCAACGACTGCAAATAATATGAAAATAAGAATTACTACAGCCTTCAGGACGATAACCCTACAAGTGCTCCTAAATACGCAAAAGTCTTTTAAACGTCGAATCGGTACGTGTCTTCAGCAGAACGGACGTAACTTTGCATACTTGCTTCATTGACTTTCAGTTGTAGATTTTTTTATAGTTTGGTTTCTTTGATTCTATTTATTTAATTTTATGAAATGGTTTCTTTTCTTGTTTCTGAAAATTGATGATTAATTGCAACCATCCAAACTTTTATTATTTATCTTTTTTTTATAATTTTAAACTAAGTATACTACAGCGATTAAGATTTACTTTTGGCATAAATTAAGTACTTAAACTACCTTCTCAAGTCTGCTCAGCTGACTTGAGAAATGTCGGTATTTTCTCTTCTCTACTCTGTCCATTACATAGGAAAACAGTATTGAAAAGAACATTTTTGGCATTGTGTTCCGCAAATGGAGTATACTTCTCTACACTACAACCTTAAAATGACAGAATAAAGCATTTTTTATTTCCATGGCAATCTAAATTCAATAAATAGAATAGAATTTTTCATACGGTATAAATTATTTGAAATATCTCCTAAGTTTAAGTATAGGGAATACTTTATGAAAAAGGTAGAGAATTTAAATCTCTACAACCTACGTCAGCAATATACAGGGGGTTCCATTTGAAAAAATAGAGTTTTCGTGGTTTGAAATCAATGAAAACTGACGGTCAATTGCAAACACCCTGTACACTATAAATTTCAGATTTTTTTTCACAGTATTTACCAGACCTTACTTTTTAGAACTTCTAAATAACTTTTCAAAAAGTACAAAGTATAACTAAAATAATCGGGTTTTTTGAAATCTCTAATTTTGTAAATTTTTTTTTTGTGTAAATATCTCGAAAACCGTAAGTAGCTGTCCAGCCGTAAACATGGAAATAATTTTAGGTTATGGAGCAGTAAATTTCTAACAACTTTTGTCTTTACAAAAATTTTCAATTTCCCAACCTAACGAATTTAGAGAAGAATGCCAGGGTTTTGACGGACCCTGTATTCAAAAATGTTTTATCATACCTTTTGCCACATATGTTACACACATGCTTCTTTTCCATTTCCACACCGTCATTTGAAACAATAAAGTGAACATCTTTTAAGTGTTTTTTTAAAAATTTTCCATCACTAAACTGTTTATTGCAAATCTAAAAAAATGAGGAAAATATGAAAAATGTATAGATTATTTTACTTTTTAGTTTTACTTACGTTGCAGTAGAATTTCTTATCGAACTTTTTAGGAGTTGGATCCTCTAATATTACATTTTTTGCTAAGGAATGATCAATTATATGTTTGTCCAATTCTGATGTAGTATTGCAAATTTTACTGCAAACTGTACAAAAATATTTATTTTGCCCTACGTGGTTTTTAATGTGTTCGCCCAATGACCATTCATCTGTGAAGTAATACAAACGTAGAAAAATAACTATTACCTACAATTGTTACAATTTTTTCACAAAAATTCATATATAATTTTTTTATTAGTAATTTAAATTTTTTACTTAAATGTTTAGGCACAAAAAGCAACTTTTTTTGGTTTTGCTTCGGGATTAGAAAATATGTTAAAATAGAGGCAGCATATTAAATACCAGAAAATACTTCTGTAGCAGTTAAGACATAATTTTTGAGATATCACAACATTAATTTAGATAATAAATAATTGTTGAAACTTCGTTTAAATTTAAACTTAAGAAATTTATTTTATTTCTGATTTATTATTTATATGAATTGTTTGATAATTTCTTTTAAAAATAAGGGATAAATGTATGCCAACTACTGGTCCAACCTTTAAATATATCCTCACAATAATGGCATTTGTACAGGCCGGTCAAATTAAAGGCATTCAAATTAGTTTCCTCGGAGTGACTAGAACAGGAAACTAGTTGAGCATCCGTGTCCCACGTTTCTGGTAAACATTGTTCGGCAATGGTCTGTAAACTCTGCATCGTTTCGGCCAAATCGGAAACAACTACAATAACAATATCAATAATTAACAAGTTTTTCCAACAGATCTTGACATGCCTGTGCTAGCATTTTGATTTGCAAAATCTTCAACTAAAGAATGTGTCGTAGCATCGTTAAATATATCTTGAAATATTGAAGACTGTTGTAAAACTTCACTGCTACCAAAAATATCACTTTTCACTTCATTAATTATATTTTGAATAGGTAACGATTGCAAACTGTTGATGTATTGCCGAAGGGTTGTGTCGGATTTTTCACACAGTTGTTTGAAACTGTATGCCCTATTTATACTTTGTAAACATTGTATACAGATTTGATCAGGTAAACCATCGCCCTGAATTACCTACAATAATTTTTTATGTTTTCAAATGTGATTCATGAAAATGTTTACATTTGTCTTGTTACCTGTATAGAAGCACATGACATCAACATATTGGCAAGACAGGCGTCAAAAAGTGGCTTTAAATTTGTTTTTTCCGTTAAACATGTTCTGCAGATTTTGTCCAATTTCATTTTAAGTAAAGTAAAGACACACAACTACATACACACCTCTCAAAATATTATGAGGTTAGGTTTGGCTAAAATGACAGACTAACATATGACAAGAAAATATCATGGTCTTTGTTTTACAAGGTTGCCTTATCGACTAGGAGGTTTCACGCCGACGTATGCATCACGGCATCTCCTTCACGCAGGCATTTTGATTTCTTTTCGGGTAATGCTGCTAGGTCAGTGAACTCTATACTGCTAGGTTCATTTACAAAATCATAGACAAACCAAGTAGGTACACAAAATATTCAAGGTTCATTAGTAAAGCGAATTGGAACTAAAAATATTTTGCGGGAAATTTAATAATTATTTACATATCAAGTCATGAAAATTATTACAGGAGGAAGAGAAGCATTATTGAGAGTACGAGGCCGTAACGCCGAGTACTTTTAAGCTTCCTGAGTCTTGATATAATAATTTTCATGACGTGTTATGTGTATAATATTTTACATTTACCTGAAACCTTTAAGAAAGTCAAACTCTCAAGACTATTTTGATTCAAGAAAATTGATCATTACAGTACTAGTCTTGCAATGATCAATTTTCTGGAACCAAAATAGCCTTGAAACTATGACTTTCTTGACGATTTCAGATAAAATACATTAACTTATTGATTACTTCTTATTATTTACTGAACTAGAGGCTAATCAAATTAATGTACCTACTTCAAATTTCCGTAAAATATTTCACGATAATATTAGCAGTACAATAATACAGTATATTCTAGGACTAAAAATAAGCTTAAATGGTCATATAAACAATAAGTCAAAATTATATCCTTATCATGGTACACCATGTAGGTACCTACAGGTACCTACAAAAAAAGACCGCGATCCTAAGATACAGTTTACTTACAAACTTTAAAATAAAAGTTTGTGAATTAAATTTGGTAGATTAATTATAACTTTTTTTTTAATTTGGCGTTGAAGAGTCATTTATGAATCGAATGATGATGCGTCGATCAGTTCATTCATAATCGACTGTTCAACGCCAACTTCGACGCCAAATTTGAAAAAACACACTATACAGGGTGTTTCGTAACTGGACAACCAAAATTAAATGTCGTATGTAAAATCGAATTCTAAACATAAAACAAAGAATAACTTTTTTTCAGATCGGACTTCGTTTAGAAAATACCCAGTTAAGGAAAAAAATACTTTATTATTTTATTCAACACTTTGTAGTGATTAAAACAAAAGTTATTACAAGATAACAAAACTATAGTAGATTTTCAAAAATGCCACCATAGATACACACCTGGCAACGCAAAACATGTGAATTGTATACTTTTGCAAAATAATTTACAGTGCTTTGAATAATATGTACTGAATTTAAAATTATATAGTAAAATATCTGATGTGTCCAACACATGACTTTCTTATACCTACGGATAGTACCACAATTACTTTTCCTAAAGAAATTAAGTTAAATTGCTTGTAAAAATCGTGTTTCAATTTTGAGCGTTTCCAGCAATTTTCAAATAATTTTCGGAAGTCTCTCTCGCACTTATTGCAATACGCATAAATCTGTCCTTGTCCCACTCATTATAACCGAATTTTACGACAAAAATATGTTTTTCCCATACCTACACGAAAATGGCTACTTTATTTGAATGAAATGGAGGTACAAAGTCGTCTTTTTAGGGTAGTCTGGAAAATAAGGAGTGGGGGTATTGGGGGTAACATTGCCCCCTTGGATAGCTATTCCTTTACTGATATGTAGGAGTTATTTGTGTTTGTTTATGCGTTGTCAAGGTGATTTGCTCACCGCACAGTGTCAAGCAAAATGTCAGTGTTATGTTGTTTTAATTTGTTCGCGTGTTTCACGCAAAAGAAATAGCCATTTTCTTAAAGGTATGAGAAAAAATAGAGTATGCTACACGGTAGGAATTGATTCTGCCTTGTGTTCTTGCGCCCTGGCTTCGCTCTGGCGCAATTTTCACATTCGTCAGAATCTCTCAATTCCTACCTTGTTGCATAAACTACTATTTATTTTTTTGAAATTTTTTTGACGGAATTTCAAAAAAAAGTTCAAACAAAATTTGTTCAAAATTCAATTCTAAATCAATGTTAAAGAATAAAAAAATCTCATAAATTGTTTATTTTTCAAGATATTCCTAAAAAACCTAAAAATGTCTTCAGGTAAGTGTCACTTGTGTTGGTGCTAGATGAAAAACATTTAATGTGGCACCCACAAATTTGTTCAAACTATTAAATATAAAATTTGAGTCAAATCGGATAAGTCGTTTTTGAGTTGTGGTGGATGCAGACAGACACACAGACATCATGGCGAAAATGGTCAGAATGGATTCAGGGGCCCTCAAAACGTGTAACTCCATCAAAATCTCGAAATCGAAAAAAATCACGATTACCTACTATACTTTCTTATTACTTCGTATAAGAAAGTAAAGAGATCGAGACTCCGTGGTTCATTTTTCGGTATCTGTTATAGGTAACGAGTTGCTCGCTATCAAAACACGCAATTTAATCCACCCTGTACAAGTCATCCCATAGGTCAAAGGTCTTGAGGTTAAATAAAAAATTCTTCTTTCGTCCTCAGCGCACATACAAATTTCCATCAGCTCAGATTGAACGAGTGCAAACTTGATTTTGTGGCTTAAGGTTCTCCGACATGAGGGCAGAGAGTTTAGAGAAATTGATGAAATTTCACAATTTCTAGTCATGTTAGAACAACCTTAATAATACGGAAACCAGATGTATCATTTATCCAACAAATTTATTGGAAAATTCATTTTCAGTATCTAAAACCCAAGTTTACGGTAACTTTTCGTCTTAAAAAAGTTATGCCACAAAAACAGACTCACTCTGTACCCTACTATTGGAACTGTACCAAACAATTTAAATATTAATCGACTTATATTTAAACAGTAGACGTAGACATTTAAATGAAATGAAACATTTTGAATAAGTAGGTTTATTAGTCTTTAAATTATGAAAAACCAAATAAAAGTTATAAAAGCTTATATTAATAATTAATTAATATAAAAAAATAGTTAAGCTAAGCAGTGGAAATAAATATGTAATATTCTTTGGTACAATTATTCTTAAATTTATTAAAGCATTCAACTTAGTTATACCTATAATATAATACTTAGTATGTTAACATAAAAACATTCTATAAACAAAAAATAAAAATTAAAAACTGAAACTATAACGAAAATTATGTAGGTGAGACAGTACTTCTAGTTTTCCTGGATAGTTGTTCTTTACGACCTTCATTAACTAATGCCTCTAGCTGATCCTTTAACACTAACAATTCCCTTATCCGTTGATAAATCGGATCCTTAAAAAAATTAAATATATTTTCTTCTTCCAAATCAGTGAAATAAATATCATACTTGAGTGCGCATGCTAGGGTTCCAACGACAATAATACGATTTCCATAACTTAATGTGCCTCATGCTGGCTATGGGAACCAAAACTCTTTGTTGCAAGTTATTCGCCCAATATAACGGATTTTGATAAAACTCTAGCTGACTGTTTGTGTATGACCAAAGAGAGACAGTTTGTTCTTTAACTCCTACGAAATATATGATATATGAATTAAATTACCAACAATTAATCTGTTATTTGAGACTTACTTTCTTGCATTCGCTCCCTGTCACTATTACATTGGAAAGTACCAAAGCGACAAGAATACAGATGATCCAAAATAGTGATGAGGAAGTAATCGTTGAATTCAAAGGCGTTGGGAAACTGCTGAGTAATTTGCCAGACACAGTCGATGAATTGGAGAAAAACAGGCGATCTGTCGGCATCTGAATGATGTTCGTCTCCGTGACCAATTCTCTAACAATTTATTTAATTACATTTTATAATCATTTAAAAAAATACAATATTATCCCCCATATTCGCCAATTTACGTAAGAGTTTAACAATTAATAGCCGCATACAGGGTGGTCCAAAATTATGTTTTCTTAAAAACGGCTTGTCTAACAAAAACGCGAGAGGTAATTCGTGTGTAGATTATACTGAACAATTCAAGGGAAAATCTAAATTTTTTTAGATGTTTGTTTTTTCAAGAAAAGTCGAACATATGTAAAAACATCTAAAAATCCTGTCAAATTTTATGAACTTATAGCGTTTTGGAGATTTTTGGAAAAGAATAATTTTTTTTTCGTATTCAATCTTGTAAACTAGGCACATCTGGGACTTATGAACTTTTTGTCTTAGAATAAGCTCAGGAATCACTCTCTGAAATATTCTGCATTACGTGAGTAATGTGCAACTATATTGGAATCATATAGTTGCACCAATTTTATTTTTACAAAAGTGCATTAAAGCATTACGATCCCTTTTGATGATTACGCGTCATGTAAAATGCAAAAAATTATTCGTTACCTGTTGAAATTTATGTCCAAAAGATAGCCACTCCTTCTCAATCAAAACTTCAAAACCTTTAATTGTTCTATAATATGGATCTAACATAAGCATTGATAATGCAGTTAATTGTGCTGTACGATCCCAACCATCTGAACAATGAACCAAAACTGATGTTTTATGATTTTCAACCTGCCAACAAAATATAAAATAATTTCATTATTTAAAATAGATAATCTAAACAAAATAGAAACTTTTTTCATTGTTAACAATGCAAAAATAATAATTGTAGGTAGGTACTTCCTGAGCAATAATTTTTTATTTTTTATAAAATATTTCTGAGACTTTAAACATGCTTTAACACATTATTTATCTTCATTCTAAAAATGTTATCAAAATAGAAAACATATCGTCAGGTACTATTGACAAGAAAAAAACTATTACCTTATCAACAATTCTAACAGCTCCAGCCAAAATATATTTGATATGTTTCAGCCAATACGTCGATTCTACCCCGGAGAGCCACTTTGTTTCGTCTATGTTAGGATAACAAAGTTCCTTTAATTTCCTCAATGATTCACGCATTACATGTATGTTGTGAATATCCAAAAAGACTAATTCTGCATTTTGATACGCATCTTCTGACTCATAGCTAAAATGAAATAACAAAAATATGAAAAACAGAAGGAAATGTGATCGATTAAGTTTTAGATGACTGATGAAACAAGAACAAGTCTAAATTACAGTATTGGAAAATTAAACATTCCTCGTTGTTATACTCGTCGTAGCGTTCGACAATTCGAGAGAAGCGCAACTCGACTTTTGGCGCCCTCTCTAACCTACATATGTGGGTGTCAACACTTATAGGGTCGTTTGATAACTCTTCAGCCTAACCACTAAGGAAATATGCTAGCTTAAAAATTCTTTTTCTGCTTCAAAGACAGTATTCTAAAACGTATACAGTAATTTATTCGTTTCGATCGAACAAGTAGTTCTTATGTGGCAGACCGTCAAACTTGTCGAGTTTTGAAAATCGTTAGCCATGACTCAAGTCGAGTATCGCGCGGTGATAAACTTCCTGCATTTGAAAAGCAAAAAGGCCGCGGAAATAAAAAATGAATTTGATTCCGTGTATGGTGAAGCTTTGCCGTCCTATGCTACAGTAAAGAATAGGATAGCTGCATTCAAACGTGATCGTACGAGCATCTTTGACAACGATCATCCGCGACGGTCAAAGTGTTTCAACGGACGAAAATATTGAAAAAGGGCACGATATTGCGCGCGAGATAGCTGACACTGTGGGCATCTAGAGCGTTGTATCAAGTTTTGGATATGAGAAAATTAAGTGCCTGATGGGTGCAGCGTTTGGTCACGGCTCATCAAAAGCGCACTTAACTGAAAATGTCACAGGCTTGTGAATTGGGTTACGAATAGATCAGACCACCTTATTCGCCGGATTAGGCCCTCTGCGACTTTTTCCTGTTCTCTAAATTGAAAACTCATCTTGGCGGGGAGAAATTTTCAATGTTGAAGTTGAAGCGGCCGTGAATGCTTACTTTGCAGACATGTACAACTCTTTTTTTAAGGAATGAAAGGACTAGAAAAAAGGTTGATCAAGTGTATTGAGTTGAAAAATAAAACATTTTTTTTTAAAAACATGTTTTTTTCTTACTTAGGCTAAAGACTTATCAACCGATCCTCGTACGTTCTAGATAAAAGGATATCATTTTGAATATTTCATTATCACATTTATGTCAAAAGTGTTGAAATTATATTTAATGAGTTTAATCTTCTGGTTTCAACATTGGCAAAACCGTTTAAAATTTTGTTAAATTCTGTACTAAATTCAAATCATAATTAGTTTTGAATCGATTTTAATTTTAAATATAAAGTCGTCTGCCTCACTTTTTACTATATCTAAATACATAAAACTGTTATTAAAAAATATTCACTTACCCTCCTCCTTTAGCTTTATTTGCAATAGCATTTGCGCTTGGTCTAGCATCCATAATAAACATCTTATGTGACTGGGCATTTGCATCCATTATAAGCTGAATGTATCGTTCATCCTCACGGAATCTTTTTCCACTAACCTAATGCATGGATAAATAATAAATCTGCGCCATTATGGCCGTCGTAACACATCTTTGGTGCAAGGTCAGATGTGCACTCGTTCAAAGACGCTAATTTACCTGACAATTAATTCGTGATCTGGACCACCTGAGACAAAGATATGTTATGCCGGCTTTAAATAATAATGATTTATTTTATTGCGTTGTTGCACACTACAGAAGGCACACATACACATAAGCAAATACCAACTAGCCGACTGCTAAGAAATGGACAGAGACCAGAACATGGTGTATCACCATGCGCTGCTCTTCGTCTCACGCAATCGCTGGGCTAGTTGGCACTAGTTACTCTGTATATGCTTGATTGGTAAAATGGTTCTTAAAATGAAAATGATGTTCTTTGTCTTTAATTTGTTTGCTTTTATTATAAATATATATTCATATGTATATTTTTTATTGGTGATTGTTATAATTTGCAAATTTGTTGTTTACTATCACCAATAACTTGATTGTTAATTTTTAAGCAAAAATAAGAAAACGTTCTCAATAGTCAACTTCAGTCACTAATGATACTCGTATTAACAAGAAAAAATAGTTTTTTCTGGCTACATTAAGTCAAGTCTCCTGAGTTACCCCTTCAAAGATTTCCGCTGATTTACTTAACAACCTCTATACAGACTATAACACCCTTATAACTTTTAAAATTTTTATCCTATTTAAATCAAAAGGGTCTCAAAAGGCAGATCGTTCAGATCTACCTATGACTATAATAGTAATTTGTATAACTAGCCTTGAAACTAGAGTTTTGCGAGTGCGAGCAGAGGGCGTAGGCCGAGGCCCGCAACTACGAGTACTCGCAAAACAGTTTCAAGGCGTGTAATACACACTATTTTTGTGCCGAAGTTTATTTAAATAAATAAAATTTACACAATATTTGTTTAAATATTTGGTATTAGGGATTTTTTTTATATTGGTAACACGCGATACTTAAAATTGACACTGACAGTAGTAGCCGAATGACAGAAATAATAATCCGTTTCTATGGAAAATATAAATTTTCTTTATGATTTCAATGATGCCAATCGATAAACTAAAAATTCCTAGTTTTTGCCGGTCTAGCCCGGCAAAACATGAGTTTCCAGCCGATTTATACGAATGCAAAATGACTAATGCCAACCTGAGGCACAAAAAATCATTTACCCTTTTAAAAAAATGCACATTTAACGTTGTCAATTATTCTAAATCTAAACATAGAATATTACCCCAACTAAAGGTTGTGAACACCGTGTAATTGTAGCTTGTGATTCTGGATGAATCCAACTCAACACTGGTACACGGCCTCTACTACGGAAACTAGCCACTGCTTTTATATCTTCATCTGTTGCCTGAGCTGGCACAGCCCAAACTGCTGGATAACTGTCGCATATCTCGTAGTGTTCATTAATTTTTGATATTTTCCACATGTCGTTATTAACTCCCTAAAATATGAACTGTGTTATTAATAAAAACTTAAAACGCATTTTAAATAACAATACCTACATTTAGACTGACGTTTACGCCTCTTTTATTTCATAAGTCGCAGTCTAAATGTATTTCTAGTTAAAATGGGTTTTAAAACTAGCAAAAAAAAATTAAGTCTACTGTATTGGAAAATTTGTTATTTGTTACTGGTATGCTATGACTAAGTTTGAAGATTGTGAAAGGTTCATTATTGTACAGAGTGAAACGCGTAAACGGTTAGCGAATAATTTACAGTGAAGCAACTTCATTTCATTCCTCGTTTTGTTCGTTTCAGTTTGATAAAAATGAATCTAACATACGTTTCTCTCTTACTTATAGCATTAACGATACATTTTCCAATAGTTTATAAAATAATAAACAAACTGCAAAATGCAATAGTGTGGAAACAAATTTCTATATAAAAAGTAAATAAATTTTATCAGGGTTCAAGAAGTATTAGTATTGTAATTGAGATCAAATTTTAAATGATCCTTCATAAAATATTCTTAACATACCATTCGTTTTAATTCAGCTATTGGCTCGTAAACTGTCCATCCATTTTCCTTAAAAGTCTCTGTGTATTCAAACGCAAACAATTTTAGTTTATTTGACAAGGGAAATGCAAATTGCTTTAGTTTTTCAAAAACATTCCTCCTGGAATGATTTTCTTGTTTGTGAGCAAATCTTAAGTTGCGCATATCTTTACAAAAAATCTCAATACCATAAGCATTTTCACCCCTTGAAGAAGCACCACCAACTTTTTCTATTCTGGACACCTACACAAAATATATAACATTTAGATCTTCTCGAAGCTTTTTTTGGCTTATACATACCACTCCTAAAGGAACATCGGTAACATTTGGAGTATCTTTATCAACTGATCTAAAACATAATTTGTAGTTCGTTACAGTGAGAACACCTCGAGCAGGGCCATAATAAGGACACAAATAAGTGACATCCCGGGCTTGGCCAGTAACTTTTTCACCCGGCAATAGCGGAGGATCGTCTGGTCGTTTTGATGTGCCACTTTCTGCTGAGGCAGCCTAAATTTTTTTTAGATTTATACAGATCTAAATGTGATTACAATATTATTTACCTTTTTTCGTTCTAGAGTAGAAACTACATTCTCTGTAGACGTGGAACTTGACGAACAATAGCTCTTACTAGGGGAAGTTTTACCCCAATTAGTCTAAAAGTTAGATAATTATTTTAAAACTACTTGCAATGAAAATATAAGTTACATTTTCTTGTTTGGAATTTATAGCATCTACTAAAGGGATGTTTTTGTTGTAATTACTGCCGTCCATATCCAATAATTCGATACTACTACGTTTGTTCATCATATCCAGACAACTATATTGTATACTTTCTACTTTTTGAGATTATTAAAAACAGGAAACATAACAAAATAAGTAAACTCAAAATTTTTGACGTTTAAACCGTTCGTCAAAAATGGAAAAACTGTCAAGGGCGTTGAGCCGTTGAACGAATGTGAACTGATGTGAACTAGCTGTTCTGTTGCTGCCAATCGGTTGGTATTGAAGCAAACTTCTCGTCCACAAAACATTCAGCGATACCAACCACAAAATATTCAACAGTCAACCTTCCATCTAACCTAAATTAAAAAAATATTTATCCTTATCTAAGTAACTTTTTATTAATGTTATTCCTGCTTAATTTGGTTACAATATGTTTTTGGTTAGAAAATCAAACCAAAATCAATAAAATATTAATGTTATTGTGCAAGGTTGGTCAAAGTGTTTTACGCTCACAGTTGGCAATTATAAAATACAATCCAAAAAGTAAAAAGTCACCGACATATCACTAGATATTCCATGAGTGACAAGTGACATATAACCTATAAAGTAGAAAATCAGCCAAAGCATGGTAAATATAATAATAATTAGTTTTTTAACGAAATCTTCAATATTTATACATTTTTGTTGTAGCCAAAAGTAAAAGACTTGGAAAAATGTAAGCATCCGAACAGTAGGAAGACGAAAGCTTTGGTCAAACAAATAAAAAAGTAAGTTTTCCACTGTAGGCAATGTATATATAAAAATGCTTAATTATATCTCTAATTTTTAGAGTATCCACACGAGAGAAAGCTAAACTGTCCAACAACATAAAGTTAAATTTAATTGGTGAAAAATTGACATGGTTTAGGGATAATTTGGATGCAGAAATTTTATTGTGCCATCCAAAATACATTCAGGAATTAATAATAAAGTATATAAGCCGATTTAATGATGAATTAGAACAAATCAATATAAAACATTCAATTGGCAATAGAAAAAACAAACAACATGCAAGTAGGGAAAGTATTATACGTCTTACAGTTGAGAGGGAAACAGAAGAATTTAATACTTGCGGTATTGAAATTCCCAATTTAGTCGATGCTTCTCAGCTGAATTTATTAAGAACTTGGAACGGCGAACTACGATTTTTACAAAAGTTTAAACTTAAAAGATTTAGCATGAAACTTTTAAAAGAGCAAGAAAATAAATATTCTAAAACCGACGAAATGATTGTTGATATTGTACGTAAAGAATAAAGTTATTATTTAAAGTTTTTATTTATTTTTTTACAAGGTGTGTTCATACAACCACATTTAAAACTTTCTTTAGTTTGGTTTAAAAGCTTATTATTATCGGAATAAAATCTGAAATATTTATTGTGTGCAAATGGTTCAAAAACCACTGAAAGTTAAATACTCCATTCAGTTCAGTGGTGAGGAAAAATTGTGTACTCTGTGATATTACCAGAGATTACATTGCCCTTAAAGATTGATTAACTCATTAAATTTTAGATATCTACCTTAAACCGTTCTCAAGATATAGCCAAAACAGATCAAAAACGAAACGGCTAAAAATTGGTACACGCCCATTACACAATGTGGTCTATTTAATGAAAATATTGCCACCTTTCTGATACTTCCAGTTATACAGCAAGTAGACACAAACTTTGTTATTTTAAATGGAACACCCTGTATATTTTTGAATTTTTAGTTTCTACACTTCATTTTAGGCACAAAAGTGTTAAGGTTGTATGGCCCTAACATTAACGGTATTGGTATTATAATTATTTACACTTTTTCAATTTATTTTACAAAAACATACATAGATGTAAATAAAATAGTACATTAGACGAAAAATGGGCTATTAGGGGAAATAAATCCAAATAACTTGCCCTTTTGGGATCCGACGCGGAAAGTGGTGGGTTTCAATATTCTGTGGTGTCCCCCAATTTTATTAGAGCCTGGTACCTCTAAAAGCCACCCTCAAGGTGTATGTTCGTGGTTTTCAGCATTTTACCGCAAAATGGTCACGATTTTCGCAATTTTAGGCTCTATACAAAAATAATCGTTTTAAAATTCTGCACAAAAATTGTATTTGCTATTTTTTGTCATATACAGTGGTTCTCAAACTATACAAGAATAGAGTGGATAGAGTCCAAGCAATCTATCCAAGTTCCAATGCTTTAGTTTGCAATCGGAGAGGGAGGGCAGTATGAAACTTTGAGGGCTGTTGGGACCCACAGCAGTAAGTTTAAATCCAAGTTTTAGACTTCATCCCTCGGGAGGTTTTTCCGCCATCTTGGATTTAAGAGTACATTTGTTTTTTGCGATTTGCGGCTTAACTACGCATTTTGTCGAAAAGTATGTCTCTTTCTTTGTTGTAGATCATAAAATTTCCTATCGCACCAAATACAGGGTTCGCGCGAAGTGGCTCACTATTGCTAACTTCGTTATTATTGGAGCTACTAAGTCGATTAAATTAGCAAACTAGTAGCATTTTTTCCGCTGATTACAATGGTGAAAACAGAAAAACAATTGACCATCTGGTTTTCGAGATATTCACAAAAAAATATTTTTTTAAATGGAACACCCTATATATTTTTGCAAAAATCGATGGTAAATTAAATTCTAAACAAAAAATGTCCTCATCTTTTTTTGATAATAATTTAAAATAAGCGAGTTATTTTGAAAAAAAGTATGCAATTTTTTAAAATCAAGTAGCCATAAAACGGAATAGTAATTTATTAAAATCAAACAATCATAATTTTGAATTTAAGCAAGTTGAAAAAAACTTGAAAGAATTGCGGAAATATTGAAAATTTACAAAATTATAATTTTCATGGCTACTTGATATTAAAAGTTTAAAAACTTTTTTTCAAAATAACTCGCTTATTTTAAATAATTGTCAAAAAAGCATAAGAACATTCTTTGTTCAGAATTTAATTTATCGTCGATTTTTGGAAAAATATACAGGGTGTTACATTCAAAAAATGTTATTTTTGTGAATATCTCGAAAATCAGATGGCCAATTGTTTTTCTGTTTTCACCATTATAATCAGCGGAAAAAATGCTACTAGTTTGCAAATTTAACCGACTTTGTAGCTCCATTGCTCCAATAATAACAAAGTTAGCAATAGTGAAAGACTTTGTGCAAACACCTGTATATTAAAAATATTAAATAAAGTAGTAATATTTCCGTAATTCTTTCAAGTTTTTTTCAACTTGCTTAAATTCAAAATTATGATTGTTTGGTTTTAATAAATTACTATTCCATTTTATGGCTACTTGATTTTAAAGAATTGCAACCTTTTTTTCAAAATAACTCGCTTATTTTAAATTATTATCAAAAAAAGATGAGGACATTTTTTGTATAGAATTTAATTTACCATCGATTTTTGCAAAAATATATAGGGTGTTCCATTTAAAAAATGTTATTTTTGTGAATATCTCGAAAACCAGATGGTCAATTGTTTTTCTGTTTTCACCATTGTAATCAGCGGAAAAAATGCTACTAGTTTGCTAATTTAACCGAATTTGTAGCTCCAATAATAACGAAGTTAGCAATAGTGAGCCACTTCGCGCGAACACCCTGTATATTGAGTAACTAATTTATGCAATTACAAGTATTTTAGTGACAATTTTGGAGGTTGAAATAGTGTTTTTACTTTTTTAAATTAAATTACATTAGTAAAAATAATAGCTTTTAGGGGTGCCAGGCTCTAATAAAATTGGGGGACGCCACAGAATATTGAAACCCACCACTTTCCGCGTCGGATCCCAAAAGGATTTATTTCCCTTATTTTTACTAATGTAATTTAATTTAAATAAAAGAGTAAAAACACTATTTCAACCTCCACATTTTTCACTAAAATACTCGTAGTTGGATAAATTAGTTACTCAATATACATGGTTCGATAGGAAATTTTATGATCTATAACAAAGAAAGAGACATACTTTTCGATAAAATGCCTAGTTAAGCCGCAAATCGAAAAAAACAAATGCACTCTTAAATCCAAGATGGCGGAAAAACCTCCCGAGGGATGAAGTCTAAAACTTGGATTTAAACTTATTGTTGTGGGCACCAACTGCCCACAAAGTTTCATCCTGCCCTCTCCGATTGTGAACTAAAGCGTTGGAACTTGGATAGATTGCTTGGACTATATCCATTCTATTCTTGTAGTTTGAGAACCACTGTAAATATATAAGAAAATATCTGATGTGCCCAACACATGACTTTCTTATACTTACGGATATTATCACAATAATTACTTTTCCTAAATAAATTAAGTTAAATTTCTTGTAAAATTTTTTAAGGTTTCCAGCAACTTTCAAATAGTCTCTGTCGCACTTATTGCAATACGCATAAATCTGTCCTTGTCCCACTCATTATAACCGAATTTTACGACGAAAATATGTTTTATTTTAGATTTTTGACCTATTACTCACTTAAAAAAATCTCCCGGTATGAAACTACATTTATTTATTCATTATTATTGTTTTCGGTACCATAGAAACCAGTAAAATAAAAAAAAACTAATGGTCCGTTCCTTCTGGGATTCGAACCCGAGACCTTCCGTTTGGCAGCCATATAATGAAACACATGGTCTACCTCGACCATCGAATTCAACTATCAACGCGCGCTATGAGAAATATAAAGTGTTTTAAGAATATCTAGTTTTTTTGAAATTTTTTTGACGAAATTTCAAAAAAATGTTCAAACAAAATTTGTTCAAAATTCAATTCTAAATCAATGTTAAAGAATAAAAAAATCTCATAAATTGTTTATTTTTCAAGATATTCCTAAAAAACCTAAAAATGTCTTCAGGTAACTGTCACTTGTTTTGGTGCTAGATGAAAAACATTTAATGTGGCACCCACAAATTTGTTCAAACTCTTAAATATGAAATTTGAGTCAAATCCGATAAGTCGTTTTTGAGTTATGGTGGATACAGACAGACATACACACAGACAGACAGACATCATGGCGAAAATGGTCAAAATGGATTCAGGGGCCCTCAAAACGTGTAAATCCATCAAAATCTCGAAGTCGAAAAAAATCACGATTACTATACTTCCTTATACTGCGTATAAGAAAGTAAAAATGGTAAATTAATTTTTTGTGCAGAATTTTATAAGGATTATTTTTCCTGACCGTTTTGCGGTAAAATGCGGAAAACCACGAACATACACCTTGAGGGTGGCTTTTACGGGTGCCAGGCTCTCATAAAATTCGGGGACACCACAGAATATAGAAACCCACCACTTTCTGCGTCGGATCTCAATAGGGCAAGTTTTTTGGATTTATTTCCCTTATTTTTGCTAATTTGAAAGTACTAAAAATTTAAATCTTGACAATAATGACATGTTTTTTCCAAAGTTTTATTCTTGTATTTGAAGTAGGAATGAATCTACAAGAAATAATTTTAATAGCATACAATGTTAATACTTTTATGTCTAGAATTAAGTGTAGAAATATATAGGGTTTTCCATTTAAAAAAATAAAGTTATCATTGATTAAAGTTTTTTAAAATGAACGGACAACCATCAACACCCTGTATAAAGCATCAAGTTTTCCAAAACTATATCAGCTTATTTCTTGTATATTCCTGTTTCAAACATAAGAAAAATCTTTGGGAAAAAACGTAATTGTTGAGATTTGAATTTTTATTTAGGTACATTTAGGCTTTTGTAAAAAAAAAGAAAAGTGTAAATAATTATAACATCGTTAATGTTAGGATCATACAACCTTAATACTTTTACGCCTAAATGAAGTGTAGAATCTAAAAATTCAAAAATATACAGGGTGTTCCATTTATAATAACAAAGTTTGTGTCTACTTCTGATATAACCGGAAGGTGGCAATATTTTCATTAAATAGACCACATTGTGCAATGAGCTTGTAGCAACTTGAATAGACTTGAACTTAGAATTTCTACCGAGCATATCTTATTTTTATCTTTTTCCATTTTTTAAAGAAAAATTAGTGTAATGTAACTCTTTAATCTATTGGAAATTCTTGAGTTAAATTGCATTTCCAAGTGAAAACATATGTAACACATGCACTCATGTCTTTAATTATTAACAGGTATTACGATTTTTGTTTTTTCTTAAGATATTTTTTAATCATGATATTAATAACTAAAATTTATGGCTGTAGGTGTGCAACTGTGCATGCAGGTATTTTTTATTTTAAAACCATATTCTTCCTCTGATTGTACCAGAGTAGTAAAACAGTTTCAGGTCCTGTCTCCTGCGCGCCTGGAATCCTGGTTGTTAGACTTGTTGAACAGTACTTAAATTTTATTAAAGCATATACAATATTTCCAGTGTCTTACACAAATATCAACACATAAATTCAATCTTCGTGCTCTTTAAACATCCCTATCGTTTCTGCCAGACTTTCAATCAGACAATTAACCATTTCGTCTACCTTCATGTTACTGAGATACATGTAGTCATTGGAAGTTGCGCTGCACTTTGCGGTTTTTTGACAATACAATGAATGCAAAGTTATTTGAGGCTTCTCAAACGGAAACTTTGGTCCTATGGAATTATACAAAGTATATATTAAAAACACCAGAAAATTCGTGTTAATTTTTACCAATATCCACTTCCACTAAACAGACATAATCTTCCACTTCATATGAGAATGTGCAAGTTGTGAAATTATCTGAATCATATTCCACAAGACTTGTAGCAAAAACTGCCGCTAAATACAAAACGAACTGTTTTTTTAATTCACAATGTTCTGCAATCATAGTGATTTTTTTGCCGAAGTAGTTGGTAATTGTTAGGACATACTCAGCCAAGCTATCATCTTTGTTATATTCTGGTATACAAAGTGGTTGTAAATTTTCCAGTATTTGAGTAAATCTAGGTGACAAATGAATAGTTGTGTTTTCAACAGAATTGTCTAGTTTTCCAAACGAAACACGAACGTGGACATAGTCTTGCCCAGGATTTAAAAGCATTCCAAATTTTTGGTTATCACTAAAAATAAAAAACAATTAGTATTTTAACTTAATTTACTGTGTATGTACCTACGATGGTTGAATATAATCGGGTAATTGAGAGCAATCCACATCAATTGAAATCAGAAAGTGTACACTGTTGTTTTCTAATAGAACCTCAATTTTTTCCTCTTTTATGCTAGCTTTGTTTTTCAATAAATCGAATTCCTGTTTGGAATATGAATAAACGTTTTCGTTTTCAAGTTTCTTTATCTACAAAATCAATATGATCAGAGTTTTTAATTATGCAGGGTGTTCTAAAAATATAGAAGTTTTTTTAATTTCATGTAAAGATTGGTGAGATACAAATTCAAGATAAACATTTTTTTCTTTGCTTTTATTTGAAATGTGCTCGATGCGTATTGTTTCCATATACATACAGGCTGTTTCAAATTCGCTTCTCACTACAGGGATCTCAGAAACGGTAACAGATACAGCTTTGGTTAAATTGGGGCAAAGTTGCGTAATAATGTGGCCAATAATAAGCCGTTAAGAAATCGAAAATATCTTTTGTAGTTCTGGAGATTTTTGGAAAAAACCAAATATAAGTTTAGGTATAGGGAATACTTTATAAAAAAGGCAGAGAATTTAAATCTCTACAACCTACGTCAGAAATATACAGGGGGTTCCATTTGAAAAAATAGAGTTTTCGTTGTTTGAAGTCACTGGAAACTGACGGTCAATTGCAAACACCCTGTATACTATAAATTTCAGATTTTTGTATCACAATATTCCCTAGACCTTACTTTTTAGAACTCCGAAATAATTTTTAAAAAACTAGAAAGTATAACTAAAATAAACGTGTTTTTTGAAATGTCTAATTTTGTGAATTTTCTTTTTAAAGTGTAAATATCTCGAAAACCGTTCATTTTAAAAATATGAAACCTTTACACTTTTTCATCTAAAATTACATATAGAATCTGAAAATCTATTAATATACAGGGTGTTCCATTTAAAATAACAAAGTAAGTAGCTGTCCAGCCGTAATTAAACACCCTGTATAAATGGAAATAATTTTAGGTTATGGAGCCGTAAATTTGTGACAACTTTTATCTTTAAAATTTTTTTCTATTTCCAAACCTAACGAATTTATAGAAGAATGCCAGGGTTTTGACGGACCCTGTATATAGAAATAATGTAGCTACAGGGAACTAAATCAAACTTCGACTTATAGATCTTCGAATTGTGGAGGTTCGAGTTATAGAGGTTCTAGTGTATATTGGGTCTTTGTAATATGTATAGTAATTTCTAGGACAAAAACTTGTTCTATAACAGCAAATGCAAATTATAGTTTCCTTAAAAACCTACCAAATAACAGATTTCGCAACAGTGTTAGAGATCTTACATACTAAATTAACTAGAATAATCATCTTCAAAACCCTGTATGTCAGATAGGAAGATCTTTTGGATAGAGGTAGGTATGTTGATGTTGGGTCAATAAAATTTTGATCCCAAGGATATGTGGTGGCTTTTTGAAGTATTTCCACCCTGTATATTATGTAGGTATACATATACATTTCTGCATGAATTACCTGGTTCTCCTTGTATAAAGCTAGAAATTCCTTTAAAACTGACGTCAACGCTGAGGGATTCTTAATATTCCAATTAACTAAGCTAGGTACACGTTTATATACATCTAAACTGGGATTAGCCAGAAAACCTTCATCATTAAAATCAAAGTCCGGTGCAAAAAATAAGTCTTCATGATTAAAAATAATATCCCAAGATAGACGTCTACCGGCATATGGTATTTTTATTATAAAATGATAATTATCCAGCGGATTTTCGTCTGAATCTGGGGTTCGATAGGGTACATAGGTTATATCTTTTAAACTAACTGAACACAATCCTAGAACAAAAAGCATGTGAATTAATGGAAAAATCACTGAAGATCTAAACTTACCTATTTTTGAATTCAAACACAATTCTTCGATATTTTGTCGTAGACAAAGTGGAAAATTGCTTAGAATGTTATCATTATTGAATGGAGTCTCAGTCATTTTTTCTGAAAAAAGTCAACAAATAACTTTTAAAAACTACTTAACCATACTGTGTCTTACCTGGATAATAGTATTTTATATTAAAAATAAGAACGCCCTAATTGCTAAATAAATAAACACTTACAAATTATCTATACGATATTTGACAGATTTGACAGCACACAACGATTACTGATTTATAAGTGGTTGCGTTCAAAAACACGCGTTGAAGATGTCATAAAATTAATACAAATTATAAATTACACATACACATCTTTCAAATGTTTGTCTCAAAATTCTAAAACGACATACATATTGGGTGGTATTGGATTTATTAAATAGACTAACCAACGCCATAATAATTATTTTTAACTAAGGTAACGGTTGTATCAACAGTTGTTTCAAATTTGTAGGAAATTATCCGCGACGTTAAAATTATATTTATAAAATGAAAGTAATTTAAATTATATAGAACTATTCTGATTTCAATAACTTACTATTATTTTTATGTTTAAATTCACTTTAAATACAAACAATGTTGCAAGTGTGCAACCTTGCGTAGCCGGAATTTTGACAGCCAAATTTGTGTCTCGCAACTGCTTCGTAGAATGAAATGGTCGTAGACGTTATTTACTAGCGTGTTTATAACGTGAAAATTAAGTTTGACAAGTGAAAATTAATATTTTCGAGGAAGTTATCATAGTTTTTTAATAAAAAATTAAGAAATGTTTCCCATTTGATTCTGATTAAAAAATATTTTTGATCAAACTCAAGTTTTATTTAAAAAAATGGAAACTATTACAGCTATCATAAGGAAAAAATGGCGAGTGAATCAATTTCAACGAAATTAAACAGAACTAACGTATAATAACACAACTTCATATTGAATGTAAAAAGACGCAATAAGATATATTGAAATAGTTTTATGCTCATCTGGATGTGAAGTACACTCCTGGAAGATGGTGTAGGTAATTTCCAGTATACAGCGGTGTTCAAATATATTACAAAATACTATAACAAAGTGTAAAACATCAAAAATGTCGCGAGGATATGGAAAATACCGCCGTGGGGCAAATTCACACTCAAGTTTTCATTTCGACAATTTATTTAAAGAAAACAGCAACAGACCTTCGGCTGCTAGATCCACAGCTACCGTAGGAAAATGGGGCATAACATCCTTTACTTCTATACGCACAATGAATGGTATGTAAAATTTACTTATAACTCTCTGTATGCCTCGGTAAATTTTAGAATTTGCAGGATTAGCCAGAGCGGCGGAAAACGAACCTGTTCCAACCACTGATAATACCCCAAAACCTAAGAAATTTTTCAAAAGTAGAGACACAGAACCACCTGATTTATCACCATCGTATTCGGGTTCTTCTGCTTATGGAGGTGGTGTGAAAAGAGGACGATCGTCATTTGACGGTGAGAGGACACGTAGCACATCGCCCCGTAAGTTTTTCGCGTCCAAAGGCAGCAGCCCAGAAAAGACTGTTTTAAGTTCAAATATAAATATATCCAAAAAAGTTGACACAAAACCACCGATAGTATTAAGAATATGTAGAGGTAAATCACAGTTACTAAACGATTCAGACGAATCGGAAAGCACACCGACCCCTTCCAGCACACCCTCCACTTCCACTGTCACATCCCCTAGATCGCTCAGGGACAGTTCACGACCATCTAACTGCAGAATCACCCGGTCGGCTAGACGAAGCATGCAACAAGATCCAAGTAGTAGTCCAGCGACAGCAGACACTCCCACCGATTTCTCTTTGTTTACGTCGCCCAAAAAAGACATTGACTTGTCTCCGCAGTATATCCCCGCGGAAAAATATGAACTTGAAAGAAGAGCAATGTACGATAATCTTCTCAGACCAAACTCTCCAGTAAATTCCAATTCTGGAGAGAACCTTGTTCTAACAGATAGTTTTCCGATGGGCCAAGCAGAAGACATGCTTTCAAATCAATTAGAACAAGAGGAAAAATTAGTAGAGGGCGGCGAAGCCAGCATAAATCTCCAAGAAAAAGAAATGGAACTTGAGGAAAGCTACACCTATAATAGCGAAGAAACGAAAGAGAATGAAGATGAGGAGGAGGAAGAGGCCGAAGATAATTCCACTTCAGAAATTGTAAGCATCGCGGTGGAACCAGAACCTGATTTACAGCTAAAAAAACCAAGAATAGACGAGGAATGGTCTACTGACTCGGATAGCAGTCTACCCACTGTTGCTGAACCGAAACCAATCGACGTTCCGGAAATTCAAAAGCAAAACCAAATTACTGAACACAAAGATGAAATTTTGGACAAGATTTTGGAAAAGCAACCGGAAACGTCAGTCCCGTCAGTAAAGCTGGTAATTTCCAAAAAGAAGGGTAGTATTTTTAAAAGTAGGGCCCTGGTGGATGATGGGAGCAAGAAACGTAGGGCCTTATACAAACACAAATGGAGCGATGATAAAGATCCCAACGCAAAGGGAAATGAGAGCAGCGGTACCAATAATACAAATGCGAACGTGTTTGACGATGATTTCGATTTCAAAGATGATCCTCTTAAAAGGATTACAGAAGGCGATGGCGAGGATCACGTTACAAGTGTTAAGTGTACAAAAACTGATAAAGGAGTAAGTCTTAACATAATTTAAATTCTAATCCATAATTTCTCTATTCGTTTCTTTTAGTTCTATACCGTTGTGAGAAATGTGAAGAAAGCACATCAAATTCAAGAAATTGGTGAGTTCCAAGAGTTTAATGATGACGTGGAGTACATTTTGGATGCGTTACAAGACAATAATCCAATTAGCACACGTTGTCTCTCCGCCATTACCTTAGCCTCTAAATGTATGGTACCCGCATTTAGGATGCATGTGAGAGCACATGGTACCGTCGCCAAGTTCTTTAAAGCACTTCACGACGCTACGAAAGATCAAGTAAAGCATTTATAGTAGTTTATCCATGAGCATATGTTATATTGTTTCATTTTTTTCAGAGTTTAGGACTTTGTACAGCTACAGTGATGTTCGTACTGAGCCAAGATCGATTAAATATGGATTTGGATCGTGATTGTTTAGAATTAATGTTAAATTTATTAGAATCTGATGTCAGTTACCAACAAGCCTTAGATGTATGCGGCCTTAGTTCAGCACAACTGGAGAAAAATAAGCAAAAAGTACGAGAGTTGTGTGCGGAAATCCAAAGTCAAGGACATGCAATGCACTTGAATCTCGAATCTATTACTGTAAGTAATTTTGTTTTATTTCGGTAAGGAATTTATGTTATTGTTGGAAATTGCAAAAAATACAATGTTTGCTTTGGTTAGAGAAACAAGATCAAAAATGTTAAATCAGTACGGGAAAATGGTCCTTAATGCCACATGTATGCACATCAAATTTAAAAAAAATCTAAACTTAGACACTCTTTATTTTGAAACTAAAGCTTTTTGGAGCATGTGTTCATAGGATCTTCTCGTCATAAAATTGCTGGCGCAATTAAGTACTAATTTGAATATTTTACTCGACTTATTGAACAAACGATAAAATAGAGAGTGCAGGCCAAATTCAGGTTTCATGCTCACTGGTCAAAAACTTTTGCATGACTTTTGCACTTAAAAAACACAAATTTAATTGTGATTATTTTTAGTAAATCTAGATTTTTGTGAGATGGTTTCGCAGAATATTGATAAGATCGTTTTTATACCAGTTGCGTCTTTGTAACTTTTTTAATTTTTAAAATTCATATCTTGCAGCGTATAAATAATAATTATATACTTAATATCGGGTGAGGTCGAATGCCTTTGTATTAATTGGGAAATATTCGGAATCGATTCAGCAATATTGCGTTGTACAGAAAAGGCATACGAAAAAAATTGCGATAATAATTCTATCAAGTATTTTCGGGTCCTTTCGGTCAATTTTTTTGAAGACTTTTCGAAAAAAGTTAAGTTGTCAAAATGAACTCAGGGACGCACGTGTAAAGCCTTCAAAATCTCGAAGTCTAAAAAATCACGATTACTATACAGTGTGTCCCTTTTCAAACGCGAACATAGGAATTTAACATTGTTTTTAATATTATTGTGAATTCCTGCTCGCCAATTCGGCCTAGAGAAAAGATTTTGGTATCAGTGGAATGAGAAAATCAGTGCGCATCGAATGACATCAAAAACTACATTATTTCTCGCTTACTAGCAGAGATAGAGATATGCGGTTTTCGCGACACGTTGCTACTTTTTTGTGAAACGAAAGATGCCGTCAACGGTTTTTTCATATTTCCAAACCTAACGAATTTATAGAAAAATGCCAGGGTTTTGACGAACCCTGTATAAATTCTAGTTTTGTAAGTTTAACATTCATAAAAATTCAAAAAGACAGAATACCTAACTATTATTAACCCTTAATAAAATAATTCCTCGTTCTCTTCCTCATTTTTACTAGACGAGTCGCTCACTAAAATCGGTTCTGATTGATTGATTGTTGATTCTTTTTGAAAAATGTAAAATTGTTCCAAAACCTCCCGACAAAAAGATACATAATCCACTGCAGTCTTCGATTTCTCAAAAAACGTGTTTTTTGGAATGGACACACTAAAATCGCACTGCCGATGAGACAATTGTAGACAATTTTAAGTGACGATGTTGGGTTAGTGTGTCTGAACGTAAACACGAATCTCTTCTTGTCTCATCTTGGCTCATTTTCAAAACGTGGCCACGAAGATAAAAGTAGGTACAGTTGGCGCCATGGAAAATGGGACATGTCTTGAGACAGATTTTGGCCTTTTTCTAGTGGCATAGAGTGGGTTTCTACCTGCCAGATGTTTCTCTAGTTTTTTTTCTACCCGTTGTAAATTTTAGGTCAATAATAAGTTACATGAAGCAAATTTTCGTTTCCAAAAGCTTTCTTGATATTTTGAGATGTAATGCTTTATACATAGTTATTTGGTCATAATTATTTTAAAAAACTATAATTAATTAAAATCTAATTAGTTACTGTCAGTATAATAGTAACTTGATTAGTTGAAATAATAATATAATTTGTTATAATTTCACTTTTATAAAACGATTTCCAAACAACTAAATCTATTCCATAATTTTCATAGTATTCCCTACTCTTTGGTAAGAGCACAAATGTTGGAAATTCCCAATTTTACCACCAGATTCACATGCAACCACCTGAGTCAAAAAGGTGTATCCTTTTCCCGTAAATATAAAAACGAACGTTCCATAAAAGCAAGAAAAAAACCTCAATTCTAGGAAGAAAAGCGCGCAAGCCGGCGATGCAGCGACGCATCGATGAATTTTCCTGGCTTCGCAGAACATGTTTAATGGGTTTTAATTTCGAAAAATAACACCTCTATTCTGCCCGCATACCCTCAAAATTTTACGACGTAAAATGTAAATGAGTTATGAGAAAAATTCAAACAGAACTCATAATTGTTAATAACAAATTACTAATTTATTATAAAGAAGGTTGAGTTTTTAACTAACTCATTTTGTTAAACAATCTTCTACGAGGGTTTTGTAAAAAATCCCGATCGAAATTCATTAATTATGATTGAAAAATGCAATTGTTCATCAGCGGTGCTCATTGCAAATTAAAAAAGTGACCATGTGAAATATCTATTTCAACATACTTTAAATCTTGCAGTTGTAAATTTTTTGAACCCATGTTTATAATGACGAAGTGAGGCTGTAAACAAAAATACAGCCAGGTGGTAATTTTTTCCGAAAAAACGCTTTTTTTTGTCAAATATAACTGGACTATGATGCAGGTGGATGTTTTGAACTAAAATCTCGTTTATACAGGGTAAATTTTTGTGTCCCATTTTCCATAGCGCCAACTGTACATGTCGCCACCAAGAACACCCAATTCTTGGAGATTTAGAAGTAGAGTTTTATTTTAGTGAGTTCTATTCACTGTTAAAAGACAAGCATCAACTTAGGAATCACTCAGTATAGTGGTTAATCCATTAAATATTTTCGTAAACTTAGGTTGTAGCTTCTTGCCTTTTATAATTTATAATTTTTAGGTGGGTCAACTGGCAATGGAAACTCTCCTGAGTTTAACATCAAAACGTGCCGGTGAATGGTTCAAAGAAGAATTACGTGAACTTGGTGGTTTGGAACATATTATGAAAACCATCAGCGAATGTTGCCGACAAGTTTCTGACTACGTTGTTTCCTGGACTGATGTATTGTTGGATAAACTTAAGAAAGTGGATCGGTGTTTGCGAGTTTTAGAAAATGTAAAAACTCAATAATAATAATAACACATTCTACAATTATTCTGTTTTGCAGGTTACTCACAATAACGAAGAGAACCAAACCTACCTGTTAAAGTACAATGACGGTGTAATTTTAGATACTTTAGTGAATTTGTATAAACTTTGTGATGGTGAAATTCCTCTGTATCCTGTTACGGATATTATAGATAAAGAATCAACCGGTGCCGTCATTCGAGAGGCTCTTTTAGTTACCCTTAAGGTTCTTATAAACCTGACACATCATTTCAATAAACAATGTAAGTTTAGTTGACTGTTAATTTGTTCTGATGGCTAATAATGAAATTTTTTTAGCGATTGGTGGCCAACTCATCGGCTGTAGGCCAGGAATTATAGATACCAGTCTTCATTTGTTGTTACAAGTTCCACATTACATTCCTGATCAGAAAAAGTTTGAATTGGGAGTTTTGGTAAGTGTAGGATAGTGGTTAAACGTTTTTCAACTTTACTTATGCTAAATGAAATAAAACATTGTTCCACTTCTTCTTAGGTATTAATGTTATTGATTAACCTAATCCAAGACCAAGAAGCTAATAAGAAATTACTCATGGAAGCTAAAGCACCCTCTAAACTGGAAAGCATATATTCTCGTAAGTAGTAAATAAGTACAAATAAATGTTTATAACTTACAAAAGTAACAAAAATATTTCATTTATTTTTCTATTACAGGAAAAGAAAGTGCCGTGGAAGCTCTGATAGCACAGTTTTATCACTGGGAGGTTTGTGCTAAAATTGCAGAAAAGAAGACCAATGCAATTTTAGATGGCGAAAAAGATGGTGACGCCCCTGTTCAACACAAATCCAATGAGGAATTTATTGAAGAAACTGTTGCCAAATGTAAGTAATTTAATTAAATGAAATAATCTTTTGTATGCAGAGGTCATTCAATTTGTTACTTTTATTTTATTTTTTTGTTATTATAGAGACAGAATAGAGAATTTTACTGTACTTTCAGAGACATAATATTAGTAACAAATAAAAAAGTACGAGTACTTTTTATACAGGGTTGGGCATATGTGTGGGAACACCTGATTTCTGGCTAAACTTTTGTATTATCTTTATTGGTCTTAAAAGAAATATTTGTAGCTTTAATAGACAATATTTCAACAATTACAATGTTATAAGGTTTGGTGGGTGTGCGACTTGTGGTTTTTTAAATATTAAAGAAAATAATTCAATAATGAAATATAGTATATTAAGTATGGAGAACGGTAACCCTTAACGTTCGACATGCTTATAACATTTTTTGCACGATCCGTCAAATTCACGTATTTATGGGTTTAATTAAAGAATAGTAACCAAACTAAAATTTGTTCATGTCAAAGTGACAACTATAAAATTATCTAAAATAAAGTGACAAAACTTTCAAATGACATTACTTACCGATCAGAATGCGAGAATCTGATCGGTAAAATTACTTACCGTTCAGTAATTTGTAAACAAAACCTACTATGCTTTTAATTAAACCAGTAAATACGCGAATTTGACGGATCGTGCAAAAAAGAGTATTAAATAATAGTTAATTAAATTAGTTAAATAAAAAATAGAATAGCTGTTTTATCAACAAAGTACGTCACTGAATAGAATAAGAAAACTACAAATATTTCTTTTAAGAGTAATAATAATAAAAAAAAACGTTTATTCAGAAATTAGGGGTTGCCACACATATGCCCAACACTGTATAATTAAAACTATAATATATTGTATATGAGAAATTGACTTACGGCCAAATTTCCATATCTAAATATCAATTCGTTAACTATCTATGAATTCTATCATTAATATTTGTATAATCTAAATAATAGTTAAAGCCAAATTCATTTATGATGGCGAGGGATCATCGTGCGCACACGTTTAGTTTTCAATTTTATCTCTCTCCTCGCTAGACGACAGACAGGTGTGTCTGCGCGACGGCTCGCCATCACGAATAAATATGACCATAATTAACTAATATACATGAATTCTATCATTAATATTTGTATAATCTAAATAATAGTTAAAGCCAAATTCATTTATGATGGCGAGGGATCATCGTGCGCACACGTTTAGTTTTCAATTTTATCTCTCTCCTCGCTAGACGACAGACAGGTGTGTCTGCGCGACGGCTCGCCATCACGAATAAATATGACCGTAATTAACTAATATACATACAGGGTGTCCCAGTTTATATCGTCAGGATTTCACCAGTCGATAGTTTAGCGAAAATTAAAGGTGGTTTGTTTAATAAACTATGGTCGAATGTTGCTTCCTTTTTGATGTACAGGGTGGTCCAGTTACGGTGTCCTCGTTATTATCTCAGAAACAATTAGGCACAGGAAAAAAAGTTGTATATAGAAGTTGTGCAGTCTATAGCATTCTACATTTTTGAAATAATATTTCTTATACAGGGTGAGTCATTTTCATATGGCGATATAAAGTTGTATTTTTTTAAATGGAACTCCCTGTATTTTACGCCAAATTATGATTTCTCGTCCAATTTACGATAAAAAGTATATAAGACTTAATATTAATATTATTGATAGTTTCCAAGATATTCGAGAAAATATCTAGAAACATATTATATCTGCCTGTTTATATGAGCAATATTTTAGTTATATTTTTTAGCTAGTACATTTTATTGCTGGTCTTTAAAGTCAAGTAAACTTTAAATTGATATCATATATAAGAAAAAGTCGTAGTATTTGACAAAGAACGGTTATTTTTATAGAGTAGACCTAGAAGCTAATAATAATGCTCTGTCAAGTAGGCATTGGAAAATATTTAATTTTTTTTAAATATTTTGTTTTTTATTATAAACAAACTAAATAAAGAATATGTTTTGGTTGAGTATTTTTGAAATTGAAACAAATAAAATAGCTTGCTCTAACACACCTGGTCGAAGCTACACACATAATACAATATTATTTTTCAAAATATTTTCTCGAATATCTTGGAAACTATCAATAATAGGCATATTAAGCCTTATATGTTTTTTATCGTAAATTGGACGAGAAATTATAATTTGGGGTAAAATACAGGGTGTTCTATTTAAAAAAATGCAACTTTATGTCGCCACATGAAAATGACTCACCCTGTATAAGTAATATTATTTCAAAAATGTAGAATGCTATAGACTGTACAACTTATATATGAAACTTTTTTTCCTGTGCCCAATAGTTTCTGAGATAATAACAAGGACACCGTAACTGGACCACCCTGTACAGGGCATTAAAGAAAATAAATTATTTTAAATAATTTGCTATAAATCAATAACAAAAAAAGTTAGTCTTCTGAAATTTTGCATAGATCTTTTTTTTTGTATTCTCTTATTAATAGTGGTTGCAATTATTTTATTTAGAACACAGAGGCGTGCGTACGGGTTTGTTCAAAAACATTTTATTGAATAAAACGTAAGCCACTGATTTTTTTTGCAGCACCAATATGCAGAGAGTATTTTCCATTCAATTTAGAAACTTTTTTGTTTCTTATAATTTCTTGATAACAACTCAAAATAACCTAATAGTACAGTAAATAAGGGAGATTATTAGATTTCTGAAAAAAGCATCAGTACAAAGTTGTAGAGAAAAATATTTCCTACAACTTTCCTTTTAATATTTTTTGATATTGTCAATATTTAAAAAGTTATTCAACAAATAAGTTGCAAATTTTGGAGAAAAATTAGTAAGTAGTAGTAGTAAGTACTACCTAACTAGAGAAAAATTTCCCTAAAATTTGCAACTTATTTGTTGAATAACTTTTTAAATAATGACAATATAAAAAAAGTTAAGAAGATAAGTTGTAGGAAATATTTTTCTTTACAACTTTGTACTGACTCTTTTTTTCGAAAATTTAAAAGGAAAAAAGTTATTCAATAAACAAAAAATCCAACCCTTAATTGAGGGCTGGTGAAGTAAGGGCGGGGTCTACGAATACAATAACTCAGTTTTAAACTTTCAGAGTGACTATTTACAAGATTCTACAAAAGTTGGCTATTTGAAGCATTTTTTTCTCCCTTATTTACTGTACAGGGTGTCCCATTTTCGACACTTTTAGGGGGTATTGGCGTTATTATCAAAGATAGAGTGTTGCGGTTTTCGCCTTCCTGTCCTACTTTTTCACAAAACGAAAGATTCCGGGGTCAAATTTGTCATGGCTCTCTTAGTTTTTAATCTACAGAGTGATTCTGAAAATATTTGTTTTTTAGACACCCCTCGTATTTTCCTTATGCGTCTACTTATCAAAAAGGTGAAAACTGATCTTGATAGAGCTTTTTACGTAGAAATCAGTGGCGTAGGCAGTTTTTGTGTAAAAGGTTTAGTTTTTGAGATATTGCAGTAACTTATGTTTTTTTAAATGGGACACCCTATATATTATCTTTTATATTGATTAAGCAAAATTTGGGCTTTCCAAAAATATATAATACTTAATATTTATTTTCAAAACAAGCTCAAAATTTGATATTTTTACTAATTTTCTATATTTATAACAGTAGGCCATGGCTAATTTTTTAAAAACAAATCCAAAATTTTCACAATGCGTAATTATTTTAAAGCTAAACACTTCAAAAGATAATTTTAATGCATTGTATAAAACATACCAACAATATAATACTTCTCATAATTATCGTAAATGGCCATTGTAATAAAAAATTAAAAGTAAAATAAAAACTCCTACGTAACAAAAATATTTCATCAATAATGGAAATCTGACAAATCTGTCAAATTTTGCATTTGTTTCTAATAAACTAGCCATGGCCTACTGTTATAAATAAAGTAAATTATTAAAAATATCAAATTTTGAGCTTGTTTTGAAAATAAATATTAAGTATTATATATTTTTGGAAAGCCCAAATTTTGCTTAATCAATATAAAAGATAATATATAGGGTGTCCCATTTAAAAAAACATAAGTTACTGCAATATCTCAAAAACTAAACCTTTTACACAAAAACTGCCTACGCCACTGATTTCTACGTAAAAAGCTCTATCAAGATCAGTTTTCACCTTTTTGATAAGTAGACGCATAAGGAAAATACGAGGGGTGTCTAAAAAACAAAGATTTTCAGAATCACTCTGTAGATTAAAAACTAAGAGAGCCATGACAAATTTGACCCCGGAATCTTTCGTTTCGTGAAAAAGTAGGACAGGAAGGTGAAAACCGCAACACTCTATCTTTGATAATAACGCCAATACCCCCTAAAAGTGTCGAAAATGGGACACCCTGTACTATTAGGTTATTTTGAGTTAAGTTATCAAAAAATTATAAGATACGAAAAAGTTTCTAAATTGAATGGAAAATACTCTCTGCATATTGATGCTGCAAAAAAACCAGTGAAGTACGTTTTATTCAATAAAATGTTTTTGAAGAAACCCGTACGCACGCCTCTGTGTTCTAAATAAAATAATTGCAACCACTATTAATATAGAGAATACAAAAAAAAATCCATGCAAAATTTCAGAAGTCTAACTTTTTCGTTATTGATTTATAGCAAATTATTTAAAATAATTTATTTTCTTTCATAAAAAAAGAAGCAACATTCGACCATAGTTTATTAGACAAACCACCTTTAATTTTCGTTAAACTATCGACTGGTGAAATCCTGACGACATAAACTGGGACACCCTGTATATTTGAAGATGAAACAACTTGGCCTTAGACGGATAAGTTTTATTGTATCAAGTATGAAATGTCTAACAAATAACCAAAATTTTTCGCCGATGCAAACTTACATTACGTATATATTTATAGCAGACTTACTTGTTGTTTCTATTAGTATTGCAAAAAGCTGGTACCCACATGGAATATACGTTCCTTGCATCGTACATCGTAATGTTAATAGGATTTTTGATAATGGATAATCCTGATTACCAAACTAACGTCAGGCAGTTTTTAAAAGGCAATAATTTTGCTGATATGGTTGAACTCCTCAACAAATTCTTCAATTTTATGAATTTGACAGCATCTGTAAGTATTATTGTGTTATTGTTACTGTTGTTTTAAATTTTTTTTTAATATTTAGACGGAAGCCTCAAGTGTGTGTGCTATCAAAGCAACAGAAAAGGTTATCAAGTTTTTGGAAAGCTGTGATATGCCGCCGAAGCGAGAGGATCAGCCAAGTGCAGCGGTTGAGTGCATGGATTTAAGCTATCGGATGTCGCATTGAGGTTTTTATGGAGACATCGCGATTTAAACTACAGAAGGATTTTTTTATGGTGTTTTTTTTGTGAATTGTGAGTAATCGCGAAATTTTACATTTAATGAGTTTAAGTACTTACAATTTGCTAAAATATGGAGTAATTTTAAATAATTTATGAGTAAATAAGTCACATTAAGTAGTTACTATTAGTCTACTACGAGAGATATTTACGTATTTTAAATAATTTTCTAAGATTTGTTAGTATTATTTGAACAAACAGACAGTTGTTTTAAGTTTTAATTTTTAAGGCTTATTCAGTTAATTATAGTGTTTCGTTACAATTTGTGTAAATACTTTTATTAAAAGTTATGCTTTACTGTATATCGATTTGCTTTATTTATAATTTATTTTTTTAGTGAAATCGTTCTCTGGATTGTTTAAAAAATGTAAATATAATGATAAAATTTTTAATAAGCGGTTTTATTTTATTGAATGTAAAAGTTACATACTTGTAAGATCGTCTATTAGTAATTAGTATGAAATCCATTCATCATATTTCACGACTACATTCTTCATACAAGATTTCCGAATTTAAAGTTCAGTACATGGATGCAAACATGGGGCCATACCTTAAGGCATTGTTTAAGGGCAACTTTCTGTTCTAAAAATAAAGAGATCAAACCAAATATACAAGGTAGTCCTAAATGATTGAGAAAATTTTAGATCCTAAACTTCCTAGTTTACAGAGTGTTGAAGTTGGTTGGTTCCAAAAATCTCGAAAACTATAATTTTATGAAATTTGGTATGATTTTTACGTTTAAAGACACCTCTTTTGGTTAGTTTTGCGGCGCCAGTAGCGTGGGTATGAACATCGATGTTCGATTTTTCTTGAAAAAATATCAAAACAATTTTTTTTTTAATTTGGATTTGTCTGTGAAAGTTTCGATAAAATCTACACACATCTGTTATTCGACAAGTCATTTTTGAGAAAACGTCGATTAAAGTAAAACATTCGAAATCAAAGTTTATTCATACAATTGATGTTACAAAACTACAAAGTAATTGTTGAAAATACCTAGATACACCTAGCCACAATACACGCATCTGTTCACCTCAAAGACTGCCAAGCTTAAAAATGCTTGGACTTTGGAATATTTTAATATTTTTAGGTTTTTAATAGTTTCAATGTGGGTGGTGATGACAATGACTTAAGGTGTCCCCACAGGGAAAAAGACTGAGAAACGGCCTTTAATTCCAACATTGACATAGTTTAGCTTAATCACATATTAAATAAATTACTAATACCTAGAAATGTGTATAAATTAAATTTATTGCATAATTCTGGAGAAGATTAACAATACCTATGTGGTCTGTGCCGAACAAAGGGATATTACAGCCGCAATTTCGTTTGAGATACAAACGCGTGAAAAGTAAATAGGGCCCTGGACAAAGTAAATGACAGTTAGTTCTCTTTGTTTCATTTTTTCGTCGCTTCAAAGATAAATAACCACTATAAACTATCAATATCGACCAAAAGTCCCTTGTTTCAGAGCAGATTACATTTACCTACTTAAATAATTCTACAAATCTATTTTATTTGTACTTCAGGGTTTCTTCTGTTTCTTAAATCCACTTTTCAAGTAGCTCCTAATAATTTTCAAAACAATGTAATAGGGACGTTGCATTTTTTTTAAATTCCGTTTTTTCTGTAAGAAATGTAAAACGACTATATTAATAATACTCTACAGTAAAAATTTTTTTTTTACTCAATATTTGTACATAAAAAAACGATTATAAATTGACCGTAATTCAAATATATTATTGCCGCCCAAAAACGCTTTGAGATCGGAGAGTCCTCTGTGACGTCACGAATCTAGTTGACATTGCCATGTCTAAATATTTTTTACGTGTTTGACGTTTTTTGAAATAAGTCAAAATGCGGCGTGCTGCACTGTGGAACTAGATTCGTGACGTCAGCAGTCTTTTGGGTTGATTCGGGCGTTTCCGGGCAATGCGTGGAAATTTCAAATTTTACAATACTTTTTATTTATTTACTTGGAAAGTACGGACCAAAAATTTTTTTCAAAAATATTCATAGTGATAATTTGGTATCAGCTTTTCAAAAAAAATTATTTTGAAAATCATGCAAAGTCCCTATTGTGCCGGTATCTCATTGAGTTGTAGTAGCTTGCAAATTTTTTTTGCAAAATTTACTCTTCATATGTGAATCCAACTTGTCTTTCCTGTGAAAACGCTTATTACAATTTTCACACGCAAAAGGTTTATCGCCACTATGCAACCTGAGATGTCGATGTAAATTGGACGTATGTGCGAATTTTCTATGACACGTTGGACAAGAAAACGGCTGATCACCAGTGTGTTTTCTTAAATGTTTATTGTAGTCGCCCTTATGCGTGAAATTTTTCTCACAGTGGTTACAGAAAAATTTCTTTTTATTTTTCGTGCGTTGCTGATTGGCACTGGTGCTTGGTTGAATACATTCTACGGCCAAAGCCGCACCGCCAGTACCGGCAGCTTCAGTATGTTCCATCACTTCAATCAAAAGGGGTAAATTGCCATGTTTGTTTTGACAATCTAAACAGTTACAGTTGTATTCGTGTTTGATTTGTTTCTCTTCAACTATGGGCGCAACTTTATTACCGGTAGTTGGCTCTTGCGCTTCTTGCATGATCCCATTTATTTTTTCTTTTTTTAGTTGATATAAAATTAGGTTGCTTAACAGTTTTTTGAAGAGATACAGTTTCTTAAAACAATTTTCGCACGCCTTCCTTGGCTTGTGGTGGCTTTGAATCTACAAATAAAAAGAGGTATTATACGTAATGGAATAATGATTCAAACGGTAAAATGGCGATAAAGTAAAAGACCATAATAATAATTATTTGTTTCCCTTGTTCACTAGGCAATGTTAATAGTTATTTATTGTATAATGCCCGTTTGCACCGACAGCATTTAAAATATAACAGGAACTTAATTTCATAGTTACAATTATCAAAACCTTAGCAACAATTGTATTTAAGTTCTAGTTACTTTTAAGTTATGTATTAAGGAAGTATATTATCCACGCAAGAATGTTCTTAAAGTGGATAATATACAACTAAGACACGTATGCAATACAACGTTTTATCCACAACCATACCAGAGAGTTTTTAAATTAATATTTTGGAAAAATTTTATTTGTTATTTTGAAGTGACTTTTACCATTTTATGTCGAATTAATTTTTATTAAGAGTAGGTAGTCATGTGTATTAATTATAAAACACATGTGTTTTATTAATATCATAAGACGTCTCCTAATAGTAGAATTATGACCTTATAATATACTGATTGTGGATAAATGTTTAAATGATTGTAAAAAAAGTCTCATATAATTCTCAAAAGTGACAAAATATTTTCATACAAAACCCGTTTCTCAATTTTTTGTAAAACTATTTCTTTTTTATATCTTTTAATATACCGAATGTAGAATTCCATTGAACGATCACCAATTTGACCTTATTGTCAAGCATAGTTTTTGACTGAGTAACTATACCTACAGGCTACAGGGTTATTCATCGAAATCGTTGGTTAGACGTTTTAAAAGATGTAGTTAACATTTTTTTCTGAAAATTGGGTTATAGCCTAAATAGCATATGATCTCCTTATTTAAAATATTTTCAAGTTTCTACGACTTCCGGGTATACCGGAAATAGACCCTAACTTAGTATATTACTACATTTTTAAATTCTATATTCTACATTCAAACTTTGTATGTATTGCTTTTTTGAGAACATGATTTGAGCTCTTTTCTACACCACCAATGATAGGTAGTCAAGGCGTTGGGAAGTTTTGTTCCGAGTTAATTGAACACGTTAAGATATTTTTATTTGAATGTTTAAATTTGGCCACGAAAAATATATCGAAATTATAAGCAGATACTAAATACAATACATCAGCCATGCGAAGATGAGTAGGTATTGTCTGACCAGTAAGAAAACGTCTATGGACAGACTGCGCATTTGAAGTTCCTTTCTTTATAAACAGGTAAGTTTTATCTAAAAAACAACGAACCAAAGAATAGTTAAGGAGAGAATTTGCTTTGGTTTTCCATGATTTTAGGCCTTTTTGTTATAATCATCTCTTCTCGGTTTTCTTATTGGTCACCGTCACACTATAAATATCATTAAGAAATACAAAACTACCACGTATTCTTGAAACTTAAATAGGTTAATTAACCTAACTTAGGTACCTCTATCCTAAACTATTTTCTTACTTTTCCCATTCATTTTTACTTTCTTATACGAAGTAATAAGACATACACAGACAGACATCAAAATTTGTAAATTCGTCAAAATCATGACTCCGAAAAATATCACGAGTTTTATACAGGATGTTTCATAAGTCGAGGCTAAAAATAAATGGGGTTGTAGAACATTCAATTTTTAACATTTTTCTTCATATAAGCATATATCCGATTTCTACTCGTTTACAAAATGCAAGCGTTCAAAATATTTCCTTTTTGCGTTTATTAAGTAAGGTTCCATTAGGTACTTTATAAATATATTATTACTTCACAGTAATAATATAAAAGAACTAATTTAAAAATAACTTAAAGTATATGTTCAAAACCACCTACTCCAGCAGCAAGACAAGCTTGACATCGGCATCGATCAACTATTTGTTGGGAATAATTAAATTGATAATTCCCGTTGTGAATTTATGCCAAAGCATAATTAATTCTTTCTAGATGATGCTCTTCAGTATGACTTTCAACAGCGTAAACTATTTCTTTTAAGGCTCTCCACAAATGAAAATCCAAAGCCAAAGGAATCAAATCATGGCAATATTGATTAATAAAAGCCACATTAAAAAATTTTTAAACGCTTCTTGTATCTCGCAAACGAATGTAAAGCGGATGTACACGTTTACATAGAGAAGAATGTTTAAAATTCAATATTCGATAACCCCATTTATTTTTGTCAACGACTTATGAAACATCCTGTATAGTAATTCCTTATTAGTATTACTTCGCATAAGAAAGTAAAAATGAAAGTTGCGGATTTGGATTTAAATTTTTTTATGTAGACTTATTTTTCAGTTAGGTACAAACATAAATAAACGTAGTTCTCACTTCAACCATTTTCATATGTTTTTTTAAATTATGTATATTGTGTGATTTTTAAAAAGCGCACGAGCCTAATGGTTTTTTCTATTCATTTTATAATTTTGAAATGTTAGTGTTTTATTATGGTCTACTTTTACTATCTTTTGCAAGGGTTGGTTACCAGCTAACACTTCCGGAAATACCCGGAAGTAATATCAACAAACATTTCATGGGGTCACGTAAGAAAATTTTCGAAAATGTGACACCATGAAATTTTTATATGATACATCTAAACTTGTAGGATCGATACACGAAGAATGGTTGTTAATACCGCATTTGATTACCGAATTTGATTAAAATAACTAAATATATTTACGTTGTTACGAAAAGTTTTCATGTTTCATTCTTCAAACTTAACATCTTATACATAATTTGAAGACAATAAGGCAGTCTAACACACAATTTTTAAGGTTTGATTGAGGCATCAAATCAAGATCAACATATATTACAAATTTTCATCTGTTAGGAAATTTTGTCCCTTTAAATAAAGTCTAATTTGCAATATTATTGTTTGAGTCTGGATGCATGATGGAAATTTTGTTTAGTAAATGTTTTTTATATACAGGGTGTCCCGAAATTAGAGGGCAATATTTTGCCAGTACGATCAAAATTAGGAAAAATTTTCTATAAACAAGGGTCAAGAAATTATTCCAAAGGGAGGTATAGCCCCTTTAGAAAAAATCATCGTCAAAGTGCCCTTCTAGGGTACTATACTTCTAATTTTGGGACACACTGTCCCTGTACCAAATCTGTTTTACTGTTTAAAATATACCTAAAGTCGATATTAAAATTATTGCCTATCAATTAAAAACCGAGTTTAAATTTTCAACAAAAATGTTAATTTTTAAATTCTGTTATGCTACCGTAAACCATCACCTTAAAAAGCCCTACCAAAAATAATACTTAATATAAATCTACTTACGTTTTTCGAACAAACTCGCAGATATTTCAGCGCCAATTCTGTTTCGTGTTCAAACAACCACAATAATCTCTTCGGTCTTGCATTCAAACACACACCACACTCATATATTAGAATATTATTCATTATTCTTGAAAAAATATTCCAAATAAATTGGAAACAGTTTCAGTGTGACTAAACTTTACTTTCCCAATGATTTTGCCGGGGTATTTTGACTTGAATCTGTAGTGATGAGAGTGTGCGCTGTGATATGTAACGTCATAACAGGGGAATTCCTTTTCGGAATGCAACTGGTACCATAGTCTGAGGAGGGGATACCGGGATCCCCGTTTTCCTACTGTTAGCATCATTTGTGACGTAACTTCTAGCAAAAAAGGATTCGCTGTCGAAATTCGTGGAATTCCTGAAAACAACTAGGAAGTAGTTACTATACAATCCTGCACATGACGATGGGTTTTTAATTATGTCTAATGTCTAAACAATAATAATATTTGCTAGGTTATGTTATTGGAAGTTTAATATTATTTATAGATGTTTGTACCTATACACATTTAATTAAGTTTTAATTTTATAATAGTTACGGTTTTAATTGAATTTCATGTATCACAAACTAATTTTCTTTTAAATAATGCTCTTAAGCCGTTTACTGTATTATAAATAAAAAACTACATAATTACTTTAATTTTTGTTCAATATAAGATGTTTAATAAAATAATTAGTTAATTACGTTTATTACTACTTCCCATGGTGGCTATAGCGTATAACAATTACAATTTATAAATTTAATATTGCATATTGCATAAATACATACGATACCTAAAATACCTCTTACATATTTCCAAATTTAAATCAGAATCGGGGAAATATCTTACAAAAATGAGCTAATAATAAGTGTATCTTTTCTACAAATTTAATGGTAATGAAATGTGAAAGTCGTGGTATACACATCTGGTAGGTATTTTTTATTACCTACCGTGAGTAATGTAGCGTTTTTAAAACTTTGAAATGAAATATTACAACATATTTTTAATCATGAATATTCGGAATCCGGGTGAATGTATCTTTTTTCCTTTTCCTCTGTGGCGACCAGAAGTCGACTTGTCCGGGTGCATTTTCGTGCAATCAAGGATCTGCTACTGTGAACTGCCGCATTACCGGCAATGGTGTTACTATTATAGATTACTAGGTATTCTATGGACTAGGTATAGTATTTATCAAGCTTCTACTGGTTCTACTATCTCCCTGTTCATACTGCCAGGTTTTTTTGATACCCTTTGACATTATCTAGAATGAACTGACCAGACTAAAAAAGCTGATGTATCCAACATGACTTTGCGATATAATAATATAGTACTAATCTTTGAAAAATAGTGAAGTGGTAGCCAATAATCACATGCTGTCTACATCCGAAACCGTATAGATCCGAGTCATCCACATTTATTTAAATTAGGTACGAGTAGGTAAATTGTACAAATAAAAATGTTCTTACAAGAAAAAAACATCCACTTGAGTGGACAGGGGTCCAGGAACAAGGGTAAAAGGTAAAGGGGTAAAAAAATAGACACAGTTAAAGAGAAGTAATAAAATTGCTATACAGATATTATCATGGAACTTAATAAACTAGCACTGTCCAAGAGGGTAGCCCACGTGACGCCCACAGGGTGTCTATAGGGTAAACCACGGTCCCTACAGAAATTTGAGTGCGACCAGCACTGTGTTACATGCAAATTACTTCGATAAGGGATTCTTATCCAAACCGTCAACGTGATTTTTCAGATGCTCTGCAGGAACCCAGGGATGATTGACCCCATCAGCATTCTCACGCGAAGAGCGAGGGTAGAACAAAGAAATGTTACATATAAATAGAAAATAGAGGATGGTTGGTTGCAGGAAATCAGACGATCTCAGTTGTCTCTGAAATCCAAGTTAATCTTTTTCGACTGTCATCGAGGCTGGTTTTCTAGCTCCGTAAACCAGCGAGTTCTGCTCGTTGAGCTGGCTAATCAAAATCTAAGTCTCTCTTGACTTTGTCATCGAGGCTGGTTACCTGATGTATTGTTTATGTCAACGAATATAAAAAAAACAGTCTCTAATAACTTAAAAAGATTCACAATTCTCTGTAAACTTTATTTTACGACGAAGTCAATCAAACGCAACCGGTGTCGTCCGAGTTGCGCTCAGCCAGGTCAAAAGTTTTTAGACTCAAAAAGGTAGGTACTTAAATTAATCCCTTGCTCGAATTACGCACATGGGCCGTCAGATATAAATAATGTATAATGATGTCTGCTATTATTATAGCTAGGTACTGTTTTTGACGTTCATCGTTGGGAGTACGGAGGATAAGGGTCTTAATAGTCTACTGGTCTTACTTACATAATATTAAAAAATCAAGACCGAAGGCAGTTAGGTTGTTATTTTAGGTTGGTTTGACTTTTTTAAAATTAATTTTTTCACTAATACACCCTGCCCTCTTGTGCGCAACTCGGACTAGGTTTTTAAAACCTTTCTATCTTCGTTTCATGTGCGCAACTCGGACTTTTTTTGGTTTGTGCGCAACTCTGCAACTCCGACGCCACCAATCAACCGAGAAGGTTTCTTCACCACTCTTTTTTGTCTGTTCACTTAAGTTTCCTTCATTTCCGGTCCGGATTCTATCATACATACAGTGACCGGCAGAAAGTATGCACCAAATGGGAAATTTTTATATCTTTAGAATTACCAAATTTATTTTACTGTGGATAGGTCCTGCATGACCTTAAACAAAAAAGAGCCTAAACAAAATCAGTAAAAATTGCATCGTATACGAAGGAGAGGTGAAAATTTAAAATTCATTCAAGAATAAAGTACCCTTATTTTGCACCGTAGAAAAAAAATATTAGGAAAAGTTGTTTGTACTTAAAAGTTATCTCCGAATATCAAATATATACAGGGTTATTCACCGAATCCGTTGGTTAGACAATTTAAAAGATGTAGTTAATATTTTTTTCTGAAAATTGGGTTATAGACTAAATATTATAATCTCTTTATTTAAAATATTTTCAAGTTTCTACGACTTCCGGTTATACCGGAAGTTGACCCTAACTTTGTTTTTTAAATAGAACACCCAGTATATTACTATATTTTTAAATTCTACATTCAATTATAATAACATTTTGTTAAAACAATTTTTCTCTAAAGCATTTCGTTTAATAATTACAGGATGTTTTTTTTTTAAATGTTCAGAAGTGGACTAATTTTTAAATTTTATTTTCTAGCCTTCTAATATTCAAATTGAAATGTGGTTTTGGCAAGATGTTAGGAAAAGTGTACTACTTGCAATTTCTTGATTGTAACAGCTCAATATTTTACAGGGGGTTTATAATTTAGGTGCCATTCAGAAAAAAATGAAAACGGCATAACTCATTTTTTTCAAATGGAACACCCTGTATATCAATACAAATTTGGGTTCTTCAGTCAATTTCAAGGTAATTTTGTTAAATAAACTTTATATTCAACTCTCGCCGCTGATTATAATGAAGGAAACAGAAAAACAATTGGCCATCTGGTTTTCGAGATATCCACAAAAATAACATTTTTTAAATGGAACACCCTGTATATTTTTGCAAAAATCGATAATACATTAAATTCTGAACAAAGAATGTTCTTATGCTTTTTTGACAATTATTTAAAATAAGCGAGTTATTTTGAAAAAAAGTTTTCAAAGTTTTAATATCAAGTATAGCCATGAAAATTATAATTTTGTAAATTTTCAATATTTCCGTAATTCTTTCAAGTATTTTTCAACTTGCTTAAATTTAAAATTATGATTGTTTGGTTTTAAAAAATTACTATTCCGTTTTATGGTCACTTGATTTTAAAGAATTGCAAACTTTTTTTCAAAATAAGTCGCTTATTTTAAATTATCAAAAAAAGATGAGGACATTTTTTGTATAGAATTTAATTTACCATCAATTTTTGCAAAAATATATAAGGTGTTACATTTAAAATAATGTTATTTTTTTGAATATCTTGAAAACTAGATGATCAATTGTTTTTCTGTTTTCACCATTCTAATCAGCGGAAAAAATGCTACTAGTTTGCTAATTTAACCGACTTTGTAACTCCAATAATAACGAAGTTAGCAATAGTGAGCCACTTCGCGCGAACACCCTGTATATACATATATTTCTGCTTATGCTCTTTTTTGTTTAAGGACATGCAGATTGCAGAACCTTTCCACAGTAAAATAAATTTGGTAACTCTAGAGATAAAAAAAATTTGGTGCACACTTTCTTCCGGTTACTGTATCAGAGTGATGTCTAGATTCCGCATTACTACTTGCAGTGACGTTGTTTCCCTATACTTCCATAAGTCTTAGTTATCATGTTATAATTTCTTAGGTAGTTGTAAATACGCTTCTCTGGTTTGTATCGATTCTTTCTAATTTAATTTGGACATAACTTAATTAAATTATTAAAATTAACATATAAAAATATCAAAGAAATATAATTTTAACTTTTTAGAACTATGGGTAAGACAGATTTGTGTAATAAACATTTAATTATAAAAAGAAAAAAAAATGACAATTTGTATTCCATTTATTATAGATTCAGTCGCTGCTTCAGGCGGACATCGATATGAAAATGGATCTGTTTATGTTGGTTGCTGGAATACTGAGGGAGAAAGGCAAGGAAAGGGACACTTAATTTTGCTTGATGGTACCAGATATGATGGCTATTTTGAAAATGGTTTATTCCACGGTTATGGAATTTTAAATTTTCCAGATGGGGCTAAGTAAACGAAACCTTTAAAATAGATTTGTAGTAGCTACAGAGTGTTTTATAAATTTTAGATATGAGGGTGAGTTTTATAAAGGGTGGTTCCATGGTAATGGAGTTTTTTGGCGGTCTGATAGTATGAGATATGAGGGTGAATTTCGTGGAGGAAAAATCTTCGGATTAGGTAAAATGGTTTTACTTTCTATTGCTAAAAGTATATATAATATAAGATAACAATGAAACATAGTGTTTTACCAATAGTGGCCAATAATAACTGACAGTGACAAATGTTTAGATTTTTCTATTGTTCGAACGTTATGTTGTATTGTTATGTCACGTACGTTAAGTGGTTGTGAATGGGCTTTTTAAGGCCCGGTATTTTAATGTAATGCTTAACACGTTAACGGCCATCGGGATTTTGGTATATTTGTCCACTCGGCCAAAATTTTTGTTTCATTTATTTAGCGTAATTTTGCCTTAAAATGTTAAGAAACATAATAAATCATTTTGGCGAGTTTTTGTACCTAAATTTCCAAAAATTGGAAAGGCACTGGCACAACTTGCTCAAAAAATGAAAAATGTAAAATTGAAAAATTGTTATGTCCCACATACTCTACTTGGCCGAGCGGTCCTCTCCATGCTATTAAACATACAGCACTCGATACAGCATAAGCGGTCCACTGGCCCAGAGACAATAAATACCAAGTGTAGTACCAGCGGTCCCCAGGGACCGCTACGGCTCAGCAGGAAAGTACTTGGGCGGTCCCTAGGGACCGCTCTGGCCGTTAACGTGTTAATATTATTACCCATCAATACAGGGTGTCACGACGAGTTAACAGTAGCCATAACTCTATTACTAAACACAATTTGATTCTAAAAATTGGTACACGCCCATTATACAATGTGCTCTATTTAATGAAAATATTGCCACATTTCTGGTACTTCCGGTTACACCGGAAGTAGACACAAACTTTGTTATTTGAAATTAAATACCCTGTATATTTTTGAATTTTTAGATTCTACCCTTCATTTTAGACATAAAAGTGTTAAGGTTGTACGGTCCTAACATTAACGGTATTCTATAAATATAAAAAAAGTTTTTTTCTTACGTTTGAAGTAGAAATATACAAGCAATAAGCTGATATAGTTTTGGAAAACTTTCTTTTTACAGGGTGATTTAGATTTAGATTAGATTTATTTATTGTTTGTTTTAACTAAAATGTTTTACAAATGTCCAACTTTAACAATAGTAAACAATGAAAAACTTACCCTTGAAGAGGGTAAAAAAAACAAAACAGTGAAAAAATATTATAAATACTTAAATAAATAGCAGGTGTAGGTACATATTATAAACAAAAACAAAATGGTTTAAAAATTGTGTGTTGGTGGTTGTCCGTTCATTTTTAAAAATTTTGATCATTGATAACTTTATTTTTTTAAATGGAACACACTATATATTTCCACATTTTTGAATTCTACACTTAAATAATTCAAGACATTGACTTGTAAAGTCTTAAAATTAACGGTATTATAATTAATTACGTTTTTTATAATTTCCAAGGTTTTTAAAAATTAACGATCAACCATAAGCACCCTGTAGATATAAAATAAGTTTTTCATAACCATATTGCCATGTTTCTTGTACATTTCTACGTCGATTAAAATTTGTTCTTTATTATATTTAATTTAATATTTTCTATTTTTAATTATTAATTTATTTTATTTATTATAATTAAGTAATATTGTTTCTTCCAATTTTTACTTTCTTATACGAAGTATAAGGAAGTATAGTAATCGTGATTTTTTTCGACTTCGAGATTTTGATGGATTTACACGTTTTGAGGGCCCCTGAATCCATTCTGACCATTTTCGCCATGATGTCTGTCTGTCTGTCTGTGTGTCTGTCTGTCTGTGTGTCTGTCTGTCTGTGTGTCTGTCTGTATCCACCATAACTCAAAAACGACTTATTGGATTTGATTCAAATTTCATATTTAAGAGTTTGAACAAATTTGTGGGTGCCACATTCAATGTTTTTCATCTAGCACAAAAACAAGTGACAGTTACCTGAAGACATTTTTAGGTTTTTTAGGAATATCTTGAAAAATAAACAATTTATGAGATTTTTTTATTCTTTAACATTGATTTAGAATTAAATTTTGAACAAATTTTGTTTGAACTTTTTTTTGAAATTTTGTCAAAAAAATTTCAAAAAAAATAAAACATTGGTTTTTGTCGTAAAATTCGGTTATAATGAGTGGGACAAGGACAGATTTATGCGTATTGCAATAAGTGCGAGAGAGACTTCCGAAATTTATTTGAATATTGCTGGAAACGCTCAAAATTGAAACACGATTTTTACAAGAAATTTAACTTAATTTCTTTAAGAAAAGTAATTGTGGTACTATCCGTATAAGAAAGTCATGTGTTGGGCACATCAGATATTTTCATACAAAAACTTGGAGTAAAACATTTTCATATTTTACTAATGACACGTTCTTTCAAAAAATAAACGAAATTTTTGTGGACGCAGAAATGTACAAGAAACATGGTAATATGGTTTAAAATAACTAATTTTATACAGGGTGCTTGTGATTGACCGTTAATTTTTAAAAAACGTTATTAATTATAATACCGTTAATTTTAAGAGTTTACAACGTTAATACTTTTATGGTTCGAATTAAGTGTATAATTCGAAAATCTAGAAATATATAGAGTGTTCCATTTAAAAATATCTGATGTGCCCAACACATGACTTTCTTATACTTACGGATAGTATCACAATAATTACGTTTCCTAAAGAAATTAAGTTAAATTTCTTGTAAAAATTTTGAAGGTTTCCAGCAATTTTCAAATAGTCTCTGTCGCACTTATTGCAATACGCATAAATCTGTCCTTATTCCACTCATTATAACCGAATTTTACGACAAAAATGTGTTTTATTTTAGATTTTTGACCTATTACTCACTTAAAAAAATCTCCCGTTATGAAATTACATTTATTTATTCATTATTATTGTTTTCGGTACCATAGAAACCAGTAAAATAATGAAACACATGGTCTACCTCGACCATCGGATTCAACTATCAACGCGCGCTATGAGAAATATAAATGGCCGGTTGTATAAAACTTTAATCTAGGTGTTAAATTTTTATACTCCAAAATATCTATAGTGACAATTGTAATCAACAATCGTTTCTATGGCAGTTTATCCTTTTTGGAGGATTATCTCGCGATTAAATTTTTATACAACCGGCCCAAAGTGTTTTAAGAATATCTAGTTCTTTTGAAATTTTTTTGACGGAATTTCAAAAAAAAGTTCAAATAAAATTTGTTCAAAATTCAATTCTAAATCAATGTTAAAGAATAAAAAAATCTCATAAATTGTTTATTTTTCAAGATATTCTTAAAAAACCTAAAAATGTCATCAGGTAACTGTCACTTGTTTTGGTGCTAGATGAAAAACATTGAATGTGGCACCCACAATTTTGTTCAAACACTTAAATATGAAATTTCAATCAAATCCGATAACTCGTTTTTGAGTTATGGTGGATACAGACAGACACACAGACAGACACACAGACAGACAGACACACAGACACACAGACAGACATCATGGCGAAAATGGTCAAAATGGATTCAGGGGCCCTCAAAACGTGTAAATCCATCAAAATCTCGAAGTCGAAAAAAATCACGATTACAGTACTTCCTTATACTACGTATAAGAAAGTAAAATATCTGATGTGCCCAACACATGACTTTCTTATACTTACGGATAGTATCACAATAATTACTTTTCCTAAGAAATTAAGTTAAATTTCTTGTAAAAATTTTGAAGGTTTCCAGCAATTTTCAAATAGTCTCTGTCGCACTTATTGCAATACGCATAAATCTGTCCTTGTCCCACTCATTATAACCGAATTTTACGACAAAAATGTGTTTATTTTAGATTTTTGACCTATTACTCACTTAAAATATCTGATGTGCCCAACACATGACTTTCTTATACTTACGGATAGTATCACAATAATTACGTTTCCTAAAGAAATTAAGTTAAATTTCTTGTAAAAATTTTGAAGGTTTCCAGCAATTTTCAAATAGTCTCTGTCGCACTTATTACAATACGCATAAATCTGTCCTTGTCCCACTCATTATAACCGAATTTTACGACAAAAATGTGTTTTATTTTAGATTTTTGACCTATTAATCACTTAAAAAAATCTCCCGTTATAAAATTACATTTATTCATTCATTATTATTGTTTTCGGTACCATAGAAACCAGTAAAATAAAAAAAAGCTAATGGACCGGTCCTTCTGGGATTCGAACCCGGGACCTTCCGTTTGGCAGCCATATAATGAAACACATGGTCTACCTCGACCATCGAATTCAACTATCAACGCGCGCTATGAGAAATGTAAAGTGTTTTAAGAATATCTAGTTGTTTTGAAATTTTTTTGACGGAATTTCAAAAAAAAGTTCAAACAAAATTTGTCCAAAATTCAATTCTAAATCAATGTTAAAGAATAAAAAAATTTCATAAATTGATTATTTTTCAAGATATTCCTAAAAAACCTAAAAATGTCATTAGGTAACTGTCACTTGTTTTGGTGCTAGATGAAAAACATTGAATGTGGCACCCACAAATTTGTTCAAACTCTTAAATATGAAATTTGAATCAAATCCGATAACTCGTTTTTGAGTTATGGTGGATACAGACAGACAGACACACAGACAGACATCATGGCGAAAATGGTCAGAATGGATTCAGGGGCCCTCAAAACGTGTAAATCCATCAAAATCTCGAAGTCGAAAAAAATCACGATTACAATACTTCCTTATACTTCGTATAAGAAAGTAAAAAATCTCTTTTCGGTACCATAGAAACCAGTAAAATAAAAAAAAAACTAATGGACCGGTACTTCTGGGATTCGAACCCGGGACCTTTCGTTTGGCAGCCATATAATGAAACACATGGTCTACCTCGACCATCGGATTCAACTATCAACGCGCGCTATGAGAAATATAAAGTGTTTTAAGAATATCTATTTTTTTTGAAATTTTTTTGACGGAATTTCAAAAAAAAGTTCAAACAAAATTTGTTCAAAATGCAATTCTAAATCAATGTTAAAGAATAAAAAATTCTCATAAATTGATTATTTTTCAAGATATTCCTAAAAAACCTAAAAATGTCTTCAGGTAACTGTCACTTGTTTTGGTGCTAGATGAAAAACATTGAATGTGGCACCCACAAATTTGTTCAAACTCTTAAATATGAAATTTGAATCAAATCCGATAAGTCGTTTTTGAGTTATGGTGGATACAGACAGACAGACACACAGACAGACATCATGGCGAAAATGGTCAAAATGGATTCAGGGGCCCTCAAAACGTGTAAATCCATCAAAATCTCGAAGTCGAAAAAAATCACGATTACAATACTTCCTTATACTACGTATAAGAAAGTAAAAATTAGTTATCATTGATTAAAGTTTTTAAAAATGAACGGACAACCACCAACTCCCTGTATCCAAAACTATACATCAGTTAATTTCTTGTATATTCCTACTTTAAACACAAGAAAAAATTTTGGAAAAAATGTGTCATTGTCAAGATTTGAATTTTTATTTACATCTATGTTAAAAAAAATGAAAAAGTGTAAATAATTATAGTACCGTTAATGTTAGGACCTTACAACCTTAATACTTTTATGTCTAAAATGAAGTGTAGAATCTAAAAATTCAAAAATATACAGGGTGTTTCATTTAAAATAACACAGTTTGTTCCTATTTCCGGTATAATCGGAAGTACCAGAAGGGTGGCAATATTTTCATTAAATAAAGCACTTTGTTTAATGGGACTCATCTGCTATTCCAGACTCGGCTTCGTCTCGTCCGGAAACCGCAACGATTCGTCTCAAAAAACTTGATTTTAGGTACTTGTAACAAAAATAACTAATTTACGGAACATGACCCAAATCTCATATTTAACATTTTGAATAATGTACGTAGCATATTTAATTTGGCGGATGACGAGAAGAGATAAATACCTCTCAAACTGATGAAAATCTCCTCTCATAATCTCAATCATGTTTCGGTAATGTACTCAGATGACAAGTACCTAAATGTATGTAGTATAAGAAAATCATGTAAAGGGTATTACTTTTATTATATATTATTTTGAAGGATTAATCACGTATGCAGATGGCTCGAATGGTTTTCCACGAAGTGAGGGATTTTTCCAAGATAGTCAACTGAAAGTTAACAGAAAGTGTCCAGAGAGCATTCAGAAGGCTCAGGCAATCGCTTTAATAGCCCGAAGTCGTTTTGTGCTAAATAACTAAAATATTTATGTATCAAATGATAAAAATATATTTGGTTCAAATACATACAATATGTTTGTTTACCATGCTTACGTCAATTGTTAATATTGACAAGAATGTCAATGAAATACCTCTTTTATAGCTTTGAAATGCTAAATTTGCTGAAAGTGATAAGCACAAAATAATTAACCTATCTGTAATTCTCCAGTTAGGTAAATCTAGGTAATATTATTATATGATTTTTTTCTCCGTGGGTGTCATACTTAAAAGCAATGAGTGAAAATCTATAATTTCGACGTCAGGCGTCGGCGTAGTTGATGCTAAATCCAATGCCTAAAAACGTTCTGTGTGTATGTGGAAAGTGTTATTAGCTGTATTGAAGTATGTTGTTCGGTGTGCTTGTTTTGTCCCTGCTGTTTGCAGGGACCCTGCAATTTCAGTTTAAACATCACAACAACGACGAATTGCTACAAGTCTTGGAAGATGTAAATGCTAAATGCAGTAATATAACACGAATTTATACGTTGACGGAATCCTCTGTTTTGGGTGTCCCGTTGTATGTTATTGAGTTCTCCACTAAACCTGGACACCACGATATTTGTAAGTTTTTTTTTTAATTAAGATATAATAAGATTTATTATAAGTAGCTAGTAATAGACATACATATACCTACAGATATACAGGGTGTATCTAGTGTGTGGGTTTTCCATATCTCTTTTATAAATTTTCAAAACCAATATGTTTGTGTAAATCCATCAAAATCTTAAACCCTAAAAAAATAAAAATTGGGTACTATACTTTCTTATTAGTTCTTATAAGAAAGTAATATTACTGTCTTTACAGAAAACCACTGTTATCTAGTTTAAAATATTTCAAAAACGACTGAAAACCCGTAAGTATAGGGTATGTTATGTATATATCTAGAACTTCTCCTAGAATCCAAAAATGCGAAAAAAATCATACCATCTAATTTTAAATAAGCGAAAGAATTGCGATGTTATATCTACATATATCGAGCGATCAAATTAATTTGTAATCTAGTCATCCATGGATTTGAATCCATGTATCTTTAACTTGCTACATTTTAACTTTCAACAGACGTTTTATTTCACGTTTATAACGCGTGCAATTCAAGTAACTACGTACGATTTCAGATGACTCGATTACAAATTAATTTGATACTTCGATACTATATATTTTTATTCGATGCTCAATTATTTTGCTAATAAGATTAGGTATATGAATGACCCATAAAAATCCTGAAAACACTCATAACTAACATTTTTTCCCATCTTTAAAAATAAAAAAGTTTTAAGGCCTGCTCACTTTTATTTTGATATCCTTTGAGCCCTAATTTCGATGGGAAGGAGGGGTTTCACCCATTTCTAGGCGAGATAGTAAAAATGATTTTCGCAATACTGTGCTCGATTTTTAAGATTGGTAAAAACCACATCTTGATATCTCTAACCGTCATTAAGATATCTTTAAAATGTGACATAACTTTTTTGTTTATTAAAATATTTTAAATCTGTAAAAAGTTTGTTATAGTAGTTTTTCATGTAGAATAATGTGCACTAGAAATTTTTGTTCTAGGCTCTATACATTTCGAGTTATTGCGCCTAATTTTCTTATTATAAATGCAATCCATAATTGGCTAGGCCATTAAAAATTGCTTATTTTTTTATATTTTCAAAAATATATGTATATCTTGGTACCTATACTTATTTTTATATCTCACTGAATTATACGTTTTTATAATTTTAAATTCGTAAATTAAATGTTTTGCATATTATTAGTACGGGTTGTTAAAGAAAATACATATATCAATGAACCAACGTCAAATACTAAAAGCCATTTTTCAACAATAATCAAAATACTTATATCAAATTTAACAGGTAAAAAATCAACAATAAATAAACAGAAACACAAAATATATCGGATGTTCATTTAAATTTCACCTCAGAGTTGGCGTTGAGGAGTCGTTTATGAATGGAATGACGCGTCAGTTCATTCCTTATTGACTCTTCAACGCCAACTCTGAGGTGAAATTTAAATGAACACCCGATATACGGGGTGATTCAAATTCGATCCTCACCATTACGATCTCAGAAACAGTAGAAATACAGGGTCGGTTAATTGGGACAACATTTGAGGAATTCGATGCGTAAAGAGAATCTGTCATCGAAACTGCAATATTTCTTTTCGTTCCTGAAGTATTATGAAAAAGTCGATATTTAGTTTTTTTATCTAGTTCGCTTATTTCTTAACCAATTTTAAGTATGTAATAGTATATTGTAATACAAGTGCGGAAAACGCATCATGACAATACGAGTGTGAAATTTGCAACGCGAGCGATAGCGAGTGCTGCAATCACACGAGTATTGTCATGGGCCATTTCTGCAAGCGTGTTACATACGATTTTTTCTACGAAAACGTGGAATTCGTAAAAAATAAAATTATTTGTAAATCTTTTTCTAATTAAAAAAAACATCAAGTGAGTTTGTTGTCATAGAACTGAAAGCTCATAGCTGTTGACAGTTTATAAATTGTGTCCTGTCATCGAAGTAATTTTGATTTTGAGATCAAATTACGTGAATATAAACATGGAGTTTCAAAACTAAAGCGAAAGCGATGAACTAATGTGCACTCCTCCGGTTGTTAGATATTAAATAAATGTTACAATTATAACTAAATGTAAGTACTTCTTTATGTTTTTGTTTGCATGCGGAAAGTTTAAAAAATGTGTGTGGAAAAAATTTCCACACTAATTTTCCGTACTAGTTTTTCAAAAGCCTACTTTCAAGTTCGATTATCTTGTCAGAAAAAACGTCATTCCGCATTTTCGTAGAAAAAAACATTTTTGCAGCAACTTTTTATGGCCTACGTGGTTAGATAAAAATAAATGTTTTTCGACGTTTCGTTTTCGTGAAACCATCATCAGATCTATCAGATCTGATTTCAATGATGTATCGCACTTCTTGGATATATTTGACTTTAGGATCAATTTAAAAATAAATTTAATTTTCCTACAAAAAAAGATTTTTATAAATTAATCAAATACTACACATAACGAAATTAATCATTTTGAACCATTGCAACAACAATATTATAATAAACACAAAAGATATGCCACTTTTAAAAAATCGGCCAAATGTCACTTTTTAAAGATATCTTAATAACGGTTAGAGATGTCAAGATGTGGTTTTTACCAATCGACTTATCTTAAAAATACCATTTTTTTCTATCTCGCCTAGAAATGGGTGAAACCCCCCATTCCCATCGAAATTGGGATACCCTGTACATACATTTAAATGTTATTAATGTTACTGGCACAATTTACCGTCAGTAAAATCTTAATTTAATACCGACATTTTAGTGAAACCTGAATTTAAGTATATTGCAAATATGCACGGAAATGAAGTATTGGGTAGAGAATTGCTTTTAAAGTTGGCAGATTATTTATGTGAAAAATATATGACTGGAGATCCACAAATTCAAGCCCTTATCGATCTTACTCGAATCCATTTAATGCCTAGCATGAATCCTGATGGCTGGCAAGTGGCTACTGACACTGTAAGTTTTTAATGTGTGTTAGATGAAATGTGATGATTTTTATTCTTATTTATTCTATACCTAGGGTGGTATGGATTATTTAATTGGTCGTACTAACAATAATTCTATAGACTTAAATAGAAATTTTCCGGACCTCAACAAAATCATGTTTACAAATGAATATGAACACATGGGTCAAAACAATCATCTTTTGCCACAATTAACCCGACTTAATGAACCGGTACACATTTTAATTAACATAACTTAAACCGATATACTTAACTAATACTAATACATAAATGTGATACTTTTTTAGTTGCAACCAGAAACAAAGGCAGTAATAAGGTTAATAATGCAAATTCCATTCGTACTTTCTGCAAATCTTCATGGAGGAGACTTGGTGGCTAATTATCCTTACGATGAGAGTAAATCTGGTAGTCAAAAAGATGAATATACCCCAACTCCAGATGACGAGACTTTCAGGTAAAAATAAAATTTTAATGTTATGAAATTGACTCAAAATTTCGAAATTAATTTTATAACTATAGGTATGTATATTATAAAGAATAGTTTAGGTATGTATTCGAAAAAAGTTTTCGATCTATAGATAATAATAATTTCACTATAAGTTGTATAGATAAACAGGTTTAAAGTCCCCGATTCTGTACACAGGCAGAGACAGAAGCGTGAAATTGTTTTACTCCTCTAGTACAATCGGAGGAAGAATATTATTTAAAAACGTACAATTTGCATGTAGTAACTGCGAAGATTTAAGTTTCGTATGCCTTCTTTCTTGCTTTGTTCTCGATAAAATAGAGTAATCGTTGGAAACGATTTCACTCTTCTCGTTATTCTTTCAGGCACTTGGCCTTGGTGTACTCAACAAATCATGCTGATATGGCAAGCCCAAAACGTCGAGGATGTGGAGATGCTGATAGTAATAAATTTATCAAACAAGGAGGCATAACCAATGGAGCTAAATGGTACAGTTTGCAAGGAGGTAAATATTGAAATGTCTTCATTTTACAGCAGTACAATGTACTCGTATGTGGTTTCTATAAACTCAACCCAACTCGGAAAATCTTGAATGTTCTAGGCATGCAGGATTTTAATTATCTTTCAAGCAATGATTTTGAATTAACCCTAGAATTAGGATGTGAGAAATATCCATCAGTAAAATCTCTTCATCCAGAATGGGAGAGGAATAAAAATGCATTAATAAAGTATATATGGCAGGTACTATTAAATTTATTTTATCCTTTAAACAAATCATATAATATACCTATCTACTTTTTTATTGGTCATATAGTCCCATATTGGTATAAAGGGTATCATCTACGACAGCGTAACTAAAACCAGCATAAGTAATGCCATAATTCACGTAAAGAACATTACAAATAATAGAGGAGACGACATTCAACACGATGTAACATCAGGTAAAGCAAAATGTTTTTTGAGGGTAGTTTTTCCTATTTACAGTTAACTTTTATGCCAGATAAATTTATAAGTAGCAATAAAAAGACAAAACTGTACTTTTTGTTCGAATGACACATCTTATAATTTTCATATTTCAGTTCATGGAGGTGATTACTATAGACTTTTGACTCCTGGTCAGTACAAAGTTACTGCTTACAAAGATGGATACTTGCCTCATTCCAAAATAGTTACCATTAGCAATCGGCCATTCACACCTGCTCAAAGAGTTGACTTTGCCCTCAAACCACTATCGGTAAATATTAATTGTGTTTTTAGTGAATGAATTTTTCTTAGTTTTTTTTCGATCAGTTTATTTATTTGTAGAAAAATCAACCTATTCATCATAAGCCCCCACAAAAGTATGTTTTAATAATATAAGTAGGTAATAGGTTTTTGTGTAAAATTGTTAACCCATCACAGTTGTGTTATAATGCAAGAAAACTGACTTACAGAAGGTTATAAGAAAATTGTTACTACTACCTACATATTAATTTTCGTATGTTTGTTACTATTTGTGTTATTAACGGGAAATGGTCCGGATATTTTGTTTTTTTACAGTCTTTGTCTTTTTTTCAACATATTTTTTCAAATTTTAGGTGGCACCCTATTTGGGAATTGAAACCAATAATTATCTCAATTCAGAATTAGATCAGGGATTTGAAGATTGGGTAGATAGAGAAGAACCAAGAGCTGTTGAATAAACCCCATGTGATTACATAAGTATAGATTTGAATATTTATTTAAAGTACCTACGTTATTGTTAGTTTTATGCACAATATATTAAGGTTTATCAATTCCAACATAATTTGTAATATAGATTCTGTAAATTATTTCACTGTAATGTAATGAACAATAATTAAGAAATAAATAAAAAATAGTTTTGAGGGTTTATTTTATTAATATTTATTATTTTCTTCATGGAGAAGCTAAGAATATGCCGAGGCTGTAGTATATTGGATAAATGGTTTGATTGGGTTTTTTTTCTTCTTTCATGAAATTTTAACGATCGGCTAAGGATGAACTTGGTATGGGTATATGAATGTATACAGGGTGTGTCACGACGAGTTGACAGTAGACATAACTCTATTACTAAACACAATTTAGTTCTAAAAATTGGTACACACCCATTATACAATGTGCTCTATTTAATGAAAATATTGCCACCTTTCTGGCACTTCCGGCTATACCGGAAGTAGACACAAACGTTGTTATTTTAAATGGAACACCCTGTATATTTTTGAATTTTTAGATTCTACACTTCATTTTAGACCTAAAAGTAGGGGAGACCGAGGAGGGTTGTAACAGTTGTTACGTTACCTAGCATATTTCATGCAAAAATAGTCCTATCTCTATGAACCCTATAACTCAACATAGCCAGTTTCCTACACTATGTAAATCAAATATAAAAATAAGTAAAAGTAATCAGGGTCTATGAGAAAATCGACGAAAACTGAAGTAACTCCAGTCGTTTCAACTCTCCTAGTACCGAGGTAAGTTGAAACAGAGATCGAGGTAAGTTGTAACAGGTGTGTATTTAGGGATTATAAGGAAGTAAATTTAATATAAACGCTGCTATTGGCGAATAAAAGAAACTTTATTAATAAATATCTAGTCCGACAAACAATTGTGACAAACATATAGGAGCTCTCCTCCAGTGCAGGCTTCATGTATTCAACCCTACGGATTGCTTGAGGCAATCTTAAGGACAAGTTTGGATGCCGTTTCATAAATTTCTTATTATGCTTCTTTGCTAACCTGTAAGCCAATTTTCTCGCCTCTTTTGTTATCAGCCCATAATTGGATACCGCACAAGTCAGCATATAGGTACTTGCATAATATATTTTCTTCCTCTTCTGTAAAAACTGTCGGACTGATAGTGACATATCCGACAGATGGAGGCTTCTCTGTTAGGTTAGCCTCAAAAGCCTTTTTCTTTTTAATAAATCGAAACAGTGAAATGTAGTTCAGGTTGTATCTTCATACAACCTGAAATGCCGCATCTTTATGCGGCATTTCGAAGACTCTGTCCCCTTAAAGTCACCTCCTCATGCATAGGCTAGTTCATAGATTTCTTTGCTAACCATGCCTCTATCCGTCTTTCGCACATATTAATTGTGCATTCTGAGGCAATAAAATAACAACTTAGTATGCAAATAAGAGGCAAAGACACACCATAAAAAATTATAGTTAAGAAAAAAGCAAAAGAGGAGAGTTGAAACAAGCTGTTTCAAATCTCCTAGGCGCCAAAAATCGTGCATAGGTTAGAATAATGGCTCTAAAACTCAAAACACGAGGCGAGCCCAAAAAAACAATCTCATGCTATGAAACTTGAATAACCAATGCATATTAGAAAAAATCTTGCAATAGCTATAACCTAATACGTATCAAACAATAAACTATCTAAATATTGGTCAAAAACTTACTTTTGGCAATTTGTTCCGTGCTGACGTCGATTACACTTAACTACTCCCTATAGGCCGCCGGCGCTAATTTCAAAAATGACGCGTCGAAAAAGCAATAAATGCGCGACATTGACAGTTCGCTAATGGTCATAGGTTACGAAAAATTGACTTTGTTACAACTCTCCTCTGTTACAACACTCCTCGGTCTCCCCTATTAAGGTTGTATGGTCCTAACATTAACGGTATTATAAATATTTACGTTTTTTAATTTTTTTTTACGAAAACATAGATGTAAATAAAAATCGAATCTTGACAATAACACTTTTTCCAAAGTTTTTTCTTACATTTGACGTAGGAATATACAAGCAATAAGCTGATATAGTTCTGGAAAACTTGCTTTATACAGGGTGTTGGTGGTTGTCCGTTAATTTTTAAAAACTTTCATCAATGATTACTTTATTTTTTTAAATGGAACACCCTATATATTTCCACATTTTCGAATTCTACATTTAATTCTAGACATAAAAGTATTAAGGTTGTAAACTCTTAAAACTAACGGTATTATAATTAATTACGTTTTTTCCAATTTGTAAGGTTTTCAAAAATTAACGATCAATCATAAGCACCCTGTAGATATAAAATAAGTTTTTCAAAACCATATTACCATGTTTCTTGTACATTTCTACGTCGACTAAAATTTGTTCTTTATTATATTTAATTTAATATTTTTTATTTTTATTTATTTATTTTATTTATTATAATAGGGATGTTGCATTTTTTTAAAATCCCGTTTTTTTCTGTTAGAAATGTAAAACGACTATATTAATAATACTCTACAACAAAAATAATTTTTTTTACTCAATGTTTGTACATAAAAAAACGATTATAAATTGACCGTAATTCAAATATATTATTGCCGCCCGAAAACGCTTTGAGATCGGAGAGTCCTGTGTGACGTCACGAATCTAGTTGACATTGGCATGTCTAAATATTTTTTATGGGTTTGACATTTTTCGAAAATCCGGCGTGCTGCACTGTGGAACTAGATTCGTGACGTCAGCGGTCTTTTGGGCCGATTCGGGCGTTTCCGGGCAATGCGTGGAAATTTCAAATTTTGCAATACTTTTTATTTATTTACTTGGAAAGTACGGACCAAAAAATTTTTCCAAAAATATTGATAGTGGTAATTTGTTATCAGCTTTTCAAAAAAAATTATTTTGAAAATCCCTATTAAGTACTTATGTTTCTTCCAATTTTTTCATACACAAACTTAAGCATATCGCCCATCTATCCAGCGCGACAGCACAGCACGGACCAGAGCAACCCGTCAAAATCTAGTTCATTATTTTTCTTCAAACGTCATTTAAGTGTGAGATTATCCTGCTGTACTGATTATGTTTAAGTGTCAGTTTATTGCCGGCGACAGGTAAAGTTCTACTGTATCTGTCGCCGGCGCTTAAGTATTACTTAAGCGCCGCTGGTCATAAGTCAAATTAATTGTCAAAATTTATTTATTAAAATTTCAATTAATAATTTTACAATTTAATGAATTGTTTGCGTTTGAAGAAAAAATAGCATATTTTATTCGTCGCTTTATGTGCTTCGGCTGCTCACTTCGTTCGTCAGTCAAACACCAGCCTCTGCACATAAAGCATCACTTAAGCTCCTCATAAAATAATATACTATTATGATACAAGTATTAAGAGTAAGATTTTATTTTGAGAGTGGGGAAGATTGCGGAACGAGCGCAGCGAGTGGAGCAACCCTACGAACATGTGACATTTACGGAAAAATCTTAAATGTGACATGCTCGTCAAAAGTAATTACCTCAAAAGTAATTAAACCATCACAAATCCAATAGAAATAGAAGAAGCTGCTAGAGCAACGTTAAATTTGTTGTCCACCAAATCGAGAAAGTAATATGAACTAGTATTTAAGCGGTTTGAAGACTGGTGCGGTCAAAAAAACGTTGCACGAAGATTTAACAAAAATGTATTGTTAGCATAAATTTCGAAATACATTCCAAAACATGTAAGTCTTCCAGTTTTCCACGCTTGGGCTCACTACTTGCTAATAAAGGCAATGTTAAGTCATATAACCTAACTTCACATTACTTTTTACACTGGTGTTAAAACGAAATCACGTGATTTACTTTTAATGCGTTTTCAATTTAATATGACACTGTTAATTGCAGTGGGCCGTGTAGAAAATTCAATTTTTACTAACGTTTGTAGAAAAAGTCTATTTAAAGCCTTTGTTCTCCCTTATTTACTGTACTATTAGGTTATTTTGAGTTAAGTTATCAAAAAATTTTAAGAAACGAAAAAGTTTCTAAATTTTAATAAAATATTAATAAGAGAATACAAAAAAAAGATCTATGCAAAATTTCAGAAGGCTAACTTTTTTAGTTATTGATTTATAGCGAATTATTAAAAAAAAAAAATTTCTATTTTGCGTCTCTAACAGAGTCATTGTCATGTGATGTACTCGTAGGTATGTACCTACTTATGTAGAGAGAATAAAGGCCAGTTGCCTTCTAGACCTTGTACTTAGCAGTATCATTTCACATCACATGGCGCAGTCGGTTTTATGTTAAAGCAAACCACGCTAAAGGCAACAGAAAAAATTCAGCCATTTTGAAATTTTCTAGAATTTTCGAATAAAAGGCTGAAATTAACATTGTTAATTGGAAATTGATATTATAATAATATCAGAGATGGATTTTCGAGGTATTCCACCTATGTCAATGACGGGAAACTTGGCGGAAAAATGGAAAGTATGGAAACAGCGATTCACCACGTACTTGATAGCCACCGAAATATGCAAGAAGGACGAGAATACACAATGTGCCCTATTACTTACCTTAATAGGTGAAGAAGGTATTCGTATATTTAATACACTTACATTCACGGACGGAGAGAAAGATAAATTGAAACCACTACTGGAAAAATTCGAGGTGCATTTTAATCCAAGAAAGAATCTCACGTTTGAGCGATATAAATTATTAACAGCTAAACAAAAGGAGGGACAGTCAACAGAGCAGTATGTGGTGGAACTGAAAAACTTGTCGTTAACTTGTGAACTGGGAGTTTTACGAGAATCTTTGATAAAGGACATACTAGTGTGTGGAATTAAGTCAGAGAAAATACGTGAAAGGTTACTGCAGGAGGACGTGAATACCCTGGAAAAAGCGGTTCGATTTTGCATCAATGTGGAAAATACTAAGGAACACAATAGGCAAATCACAGATGGGATGGAGAAGCAGGAAATGAATGTGGACGATGTCAGAACGAGTCATTCCCATCAGCGACACAGAGAAAACCCCACAACCGCGAGAGGACCAAACAGATCCAGAGGTCAGCAAGGGAACACCATGAACAGATACCAGGATGATAGAAAGAAATGCCATAAATGCACACGAGTTCACGAATATGGAAAGTGTCCGGCATTTGGAAGAAGATGTGACAAGTGCGGTATACTTAACCACTTTTCTGTCTGCTGCACCAAAAAGGACACTAAGTATAGTAAAGGTTGTAACAAAAATTATAATAATTTTAAGTATGAGACAAACAGGGATAGAAGAGTGAATGTTATAAATAAAAATGATGACATTGCACAGAGTGGTAATGAAGATTTTCTCTTTATAGGTAACATAGAGACCTCAGGTGATGTCAATGCATTGTCGGAGGAATCGTGGGTGACGGCCCTGGAGATCAATAATCAGCTCGTGGAGTTCAAGATGGACACTGGAGCCATGGCCAATATCATTCCTATAAAGGTATTAAGACAGATTAATTTCAATATGCGAGATGTTGGTAAAGCAACAGTAAAATTAACTTCCTATACACGGAATCAACTTCCAGTTATTGGCCAATGTCAATTAAACTGTAAATTTAAAAACATAAATAAAACTATTTCATTCTATGTAGCAAACATGGACAGTTGTCCAATTTTGGGTTTAAAAACATGCGTAGAGCTCAACCTTATCAGTAGAGTAGAGTCAATAGAAAATTGTTCAATGGGGAAAAGCGAAAATGTAAATAACTTATTACGAAAATACGAAAATTTGTTCAAGGGTATTGGGTGTTTAAAAAAGCCATATAAAATAGAATTAAAACCTAACGCTGTTCCGGTGGTCAACCCACCACGGAAAATTCCATTTGCTATAGTAGACAAATTAAAAGAAGCGCTGAATCAGTTAGAAAAACAAAATCTAATAGAAAAGGCCGAAGATAGTGCAGAGTGGGTTAATTTTATGGTAGTAGTGAGAAAACCAAACGGTCAGCTAAGAATTTGCTTGGACCCTAAAGATTTAAATAAGGCAGTCAAAAGAAACTATTTTCAAATACCAACCTTGGAAGAGTTAACTATAAAGTTAGCAGGGTCTAGATTTTTTAGCACGCTAGATGCAACTCAAGGGTTTTTACAAATAAAGTTAGACTCAGATAGTGCTAAACTTTGTACATTCGGTACTCCGTTTGGACGTTATAGGTTTTTGAGGCTTCCCTATGGACTAGCAAGTAGTCCAGAGGTTTTTCAAGAGCGTATGAGTACTATTTTTGGACCGATAGAGGGATGCAGCGTTTATATAGACGACATTATTGTTTACGGTAAAACTGTTAAAGAACATAATGATAGGTTAGAAGAAGTTCTAAGAGTAGCATCAGAATGTAATATTAAATTTAACAGAGAAAAATGTAAATTTCTTTTGAGCGAAGTTCGATATATGGGTCATAGAATTAGTTATAGAGGTATTGAAGCCGATGAATCAAAAATAGAATCCATAAAAAATATGCCTAGACCACAAAATATTAAGGACATACAGAGATTGTTAGGTATGATCACGTATGTAGGTAAATTTGTTGAAAACCTGTCAGAAAAAACGGCACCAATTAGAATTTTGTTAAAGAAAGACACTATATTTCAATGGAACGAACATCAGGAAAACTGTTTTAATAAGTTGAAAAAAATGTTAACAGAAAGTCCATGCTTAAAGTTTTTTGATATAAAGGAACACACAACAATATCAGTTGATGCGTCTCAGTTTGGTATGGGTGCTGTTCTGATGCAGGACGGAAAACCGTGTGCTCATGCATCTAGATCATTAACTGATGCGCAAATTAGATATTCACAAATAGAGAAAGAACTTCTTGCTATTTGGTTTGGAGTAGAGCGTTTTTCACAATATATTTACGGTAAAAAATTCACGATAGAGACAGATCATAAACCTTTAATACAAATAATTAAAAAACCATTATATTTGTGCCCTCCAAGGCTGCAGCGAATGCTGATTCAAATTAGAAAGTATGAGTTTGATTTAATTTATAAACCGGGCAAAAAACTAATAGTGGCTGATACCTTAAGTAGAGCCTTTGAAAAGAACAAAACATTTGATGAAGGTATAGATTTGGAAATTCAAGCTCAAGTTTGTTTAATAAATAAGAACATAAATGTTACGGATAAAAAGAGAAAAGAAATTAAAACACTTACAGAGTCAGATCCTGAATTAAAAATCTTAAAATCATATATTCATAAAGGATGGCCGGGTAAAATAAAGGATTGCTCAGAGAGCGTTAAGTGTTATTACAGATTTAGGGCTGAGATGACAGAGGTTGATGGTTTCGTGTATAGAGATCAAAGATTAATAGTACCTAAGACATTGAGAAAAGATATATTAGTAAAACTACATTACGGACATTTAGGAATAAGAAAAACTGTTGCTAAAGCTAACTTATCGTTTTATTGGTTTGGAATGAGAAAGCAAATAGAGGACATGATTATGGCATGTCCTGTCTGTCAAGTGTTTGAAAAGTCTCAGGAGCCTGAACCAATGATTTCTCACGACATTGTGGACTTACCATGGTACAAGGTGGGAGCGGATATTTTTCATTTGCAGGGGAAATCTTACCTTTTAATTGTTGATTATTATTCTAAATATATAGATATTGTTAATCTGCATGGGGATCTTACTAGTAGTAATGTTATACATGGATTGAAAGCAACTTTTTCGAGGTTCGGCATTCCGGTTTTGCTGTGTACGGATAATGGTCCAGAGTTTTCTAGCCATGAGTTTAGATCGTTTTCGAGGGAATGGGAGTTTGAGCAGATAACGTCCTCACCGAGATATCCTCAGTCAAACGGACAGGTTGAAAGGACCATCCAAACTGTTAAAACTACACTCAAAAAATGCTACTTGGATAAGAAAGATCCTTATTTGTCACTATTACAACTTAGAAATACACCTTTAGATGGTGAAAATTCACCGTCTAATGTGCTAATGAATCGAAATTTAAGATCATTATTACCACAGGCAAATAGGTATTATCGTCCAAGGTTATATAATAAAAGTAAATTTGATAATTATATTAAAGCGGGTCAAAAACAACAAAAAAAGTATTATGACACAAAAGGGACCAAAGCATTGAGAGAATTGGGAAAGGGTACGCGAGTTAGAATACAAAAACGTCCGAAAACACCCTGGAAAAGAGCAGTAATTGTTGAAAAATTGAAATGTAGATCATATCGGGTAAAGTTGGATGACGGCTCAATTTTGACGCGGAATCGAAGATTTATTAAAGAATTTAAGGGGCATAGTAATGAAAGTGTTGGTTTGGACGCGAGAAATGATTCTTGTTATTGTCAGAATTATGAAAATAGTAATACCGACGAAAGTGAGGAAAACACTGTAAACATGCAGAGTGAATCTCCTGTAGGCAACGGAGATATGAACGGGAATAGTAGGTCTAGTAGTAGAATAAGTAATTGTAGTGACAGAGATAGTAGTAGTCGCAAAAATGACGAATTAGATAATGATAATATATATACAAATATAAGTAAGGATAGTTTAAGGACAAACGAAACATGTACCAAAGAGAAGGATTGCACATTTAGCAATGTTAAGACAAAATCGGGTAGAACTGTAATGAAACCAATAAGGTACAATGATTACTGTTTAGATTTAGAGTCAAGCTCAGATAGAACATCTCTAGACTGAGAATTGTTGTAAAACTTAATTAGACTAAGTTTAAGATCACAATACACATGTACTGATAAATCACATAAAATGTATAATTGTTTACATAATAAGTCTTACTTAAGAAATTGTTAAGTGTTGTGTGTACGTTAAAGAAAACAATGTATTGTTAGATTGTTGCTTGTAATTTACATTTAAATGTACAAAATGTGTTTATATAAATGTTAAATAATGTTCAAAGGAACCTCCTTTACAATAAGGGAGATGTCATGTGATGTACTCGTAGGTATGTACCTACTTATGTAGAGAGAATAAAGGCCAGTTGCCTTCTAGACCTTGTACTTAGCAGTATCATTTCACATCACAGTCATTATGAAACTCAAACGGGTTTTATAATAGCTTCATTGTGAACTCCGGCTTTTTATTTTTTCATAGTGGTAACATTGCTTGACATTAATTTTTAATGGGTGCGTACCATAGATATCTTACTCTTTCTAAATAGATAACTAAAGCATATGGGCTGCGCGATGAAAAAGTGCGACAAATTGAAGATTTCAATAAGGTCGAAAATCGTGATTCCGGGGGATATTTGTACTTGCGCATTTGCTTTAGCTTTCTAATTAGAAAGAGTAAGATATATGTGCAAAAGAGATGGCTTACAGGGGGTAAACATAAAAAAGCAAATTCCCTAAAATTGGTCTGGCAAAAAAAAATTACAGCACGGTATTGAAATGTGATTCGGACCTATTACAATATTTTGTTTGAATTCGCGGGCGCAATATTTACTTGTGCGCAAGTCCAAATACCCCCGTGTGCAGTTTCAATTCGGCTCATTCATGGTTTTATGCAATGGCTATCTATTTAGAAAGAGTAAGATATCTGTGGTGCGTACAGCTGACACAGCTGCTGGGCTGCTGACTTAACAGCGGTACGCTGTACGCGCATGCTGAGTTGCGCTGTTTTCCAGCAGCTGCTGAATTCTCTCAGCGAAAATAAATTCTGCTGTTTTGATGCAGCGCATTGTTTAGCGTGGAGGGGGTTATTTTTGAGTTTTTGCTTAAATGGCCAAACATCAAAACCTTAACCTTTGCCAATTATCAATTATCAAACATTATTCTGTACGTTATTCATACTAAAATGAATAATAATAATTTAACAGCTGATTTGAAACAGTTCAGAGAACTGTATTGTGCTGTATTCCAGCGCACCCAGCAATTAGAACGATGAGTTCCAGCAGCTGTGTCAGCTGGACGCACCCAATGACATGTGGGTAACGCCACATGGGTGAAACTCAGATAGGAACAACCGAAACAAAGTCTTGATTGGCTTGAGTCGAAATCATACTTTCTTCCTTTTTGGTAGTATAGTAAAGCAGAGTATGTCTCTGTCCAACAGTACACTTGTGCGCATGTCTGGTATGTTGAATGTTTTGTGGATCACGCTGTAGTCATATTCTCTCTAGAGTGAAAATATCAAAATTTCAAATTTATGGTTTTCTTCGTGATTTTTTTAATGAAAACACTATATGCACTAAATTTACATAAATTTTCAATATCAATTCATTCACTTTTCATGACATATTTTATATATAAAGCTTAAAATAGTTAAAATAAAAACTAAAATATAATTTTGACGTTTCACTTGAAAACTGTCACCTTAAATAATTTAAAAAAAATTAGTAGTTTCTAATCCAATTTATAAATTACAGAATCGTAGAAAAAATAGTATTTACTACTCGACATGAAATACGTTTTTTTTTTCGTTCGTGAGATTGCCTCACTCGCTGCTACACAGCTCGTGTACAATTCTCACCTCACGAAAAAAAAAACGATATTTTCATGTCTTGTTGTAAAATATACTATTCTTTAATGCCCTGTAGGTACAGGGTGTCCCATTTTCGACACTTTTAGGGGGTATTGGCGTTATTATCAAAGATAGAGTGTTGTGGTGTTCACCTTCCTGTCCTACTTTTTTACGAAACGAAAGATTCCGGGGTCAAATTTGTCATGGCTCTCTTAGTTTTTAATCTACAGAGTGATTCTGAAAATCTTTGATTTTTAGACACCCCTCGTATTTCCGTTATGCGTCTACTTATCAAAAAGGTGAAAACTGTTCTTGATAAAAGTTTTTACGTATAATTCAGTGGCGTAGGCAGTTTTTATGAAAAAAGTTTATATTTAGAGATATTTCCCAAACTTATGTTTTTTTAAAAGGGTAGCCATTCCTTCCCTGATATGCGGGAGTTATTTGTGTTTGTTTATGGTTGTCAAGGTGATTTTCTCACCGCAAAGTGTCAAGCAAAATGTCAGTGCTATGCTATTATACTTTGTTCGCGCGTTTCATGCAAAAGAAGTGTCCATTTTCGTACAGGTATGAGAAAAAATAGAGTATATGCTACACGGGAGGAATTGATTCTGCCTCGTGTTCTTGCGCCGTCGCTTCGCTCTGGCGCAATTTTTACACTCGTCAGAATCTCTTAATTCCTACCTTGTTGCATAAACTACCATTAATTTCTTTAGGAAAAGTAATTGTGGTGCTATCCGTATAAGAAAGTCATATGTTGGACACATCAGATATTTTCAATTTGAAATTTTGGGGTCGGAATAAACTTTTGGAGTATAAAAAAATTTTCTACAATGTTTTTTTATCTCTAGATTACATTAAGGAGGTTTTCAAGCGTTTTCATTTTTGACCGGATGACTCTATTATTTTTTATTTTAAAATACATCAAATATAACAAATTTCACAGGTGTAGACTTCTAAGTTATTAAATTAAATTAAATTGTGTATGGAATATTATAAAAAAGCTCAAGGGAATAATACAATTTTTTTGGTCTCTAAGTTAATTTTAGACATTGTTAAATATTAAACAATAAATAAGTATTTACTTTTCGGACCCATGTCCCAACCCAACCCAATTGGAGGGATCGAAATAAAGTGATAAAAATTATGCAATCTCTCATGCCCGGTATTGTATAACTGGTGGCCTATACTTGAGCTAGACATTTTGAAAGCACAGCACCTACTACCGGCGTTATACAACTTACGTTACAAGCTGCATGTTTTCGGTTTTCGACGCATTCAGTTGAAAAACGGCATATCTTTTTTATTCTGCCATGGTATCAACTCGAGGCATGAAACTAAATTTTGTAGAAGGCGAAAGAGTGTTGTGTTATGAGCCAGACCCAACAAAAGCCAAAGTACTGTATGATTCAAAGGTGAAACTCTTCCTAACCTATCCTACAGTAACATTATCTATTGTTATTATTTGTTTATCAGGTTTTGGAAGTTGTTGTAAACAAAGATCAGCGTGGAAGAAAGTCTATTGAATATCTTATACATTTTCAGGTAGTGAATTGAACTTTGATACTATTTAAATATAAATGTTTACGAGTAAGTAGGTAATGTTTTGGTTTTGGTTTACTAGGGGTGGAATTCTTCATGGGATCGATGTGTTGGTGAGGAATATGTTCTCAAAGATACAGCTGAAAATCGGCAATTACAGAAAGATTTGGCACAAAAATCTCAATTGCAATTGTAAGATTATGTTCTTTCTTATAAACTTGTTGATATAAAACTAACAGTAAACTTTCGGAAGAGCCAGACAGATAGTAACTTTAGCTGCAATATTATTGTTTTAATAAAAGTGCCTAAGGGCTGGTTTATTTACCTTTTAAAATCCTAAGTTACAATTATTAAAACAATGAAACTTAACAAATTTATCTGGCAGATAAAGTTATTGAGAAGATGAATAAACCGACCCAACTCTGAGTTATATGTTTAAACTTAGCGTTGTTATGGTCTGTTGATTGCTAAACTCGACATAGGCATGTTGTTTTATTTCTGTTGAAGTTATAAACATCATTGGCCTTCAAATGTTACAATCAGTTCATGAGATAACTTTTCTTTAGAGGTGCATATTTATATCGAAAAGAACGCAAGAAACACAATAGGAAACCCAGTGATCGCACAGCTCCTTCCTCAGAAGATGGTAGTTCGGGCAGTCCGGCTAGAATGGATACGGATGATGGCCAAGGCGTAAGTAGTTCATCAGAAGAAGATTCATCAATAGAAGATGACAGTATCCAAATATATCTTACACGGGATCTAAGGGAAATTTTGGAACAAGATTATTATTTTATAAATGAGAAACATAGAGTACGTACAATTTACGTAAATTTAACATAACCTAACGAAATTTACTGTAATGGTTTTAGTTACTGAAATTACCAGCTGAGGTGAATGTTGTAACAATTTTGGAGTGTTATTATCGGCATTATGCAACAAATCAAATTTGTGGCTTGAATGAAAAATCTAGTGGTAGATACAGGCAGTTAGGAAATAACCAACAAAAGCTACGACCGGAGGACATTCATAAAAAGTAAGAGGAAACAGTAAAATAATGAAAAAGAGATAGGGACATATTTCTTAGTTAATCAGTTCTAGTCTATAAAATATTGATAGTGACTTCTCATTGACTGCGAAATAGTACATTTCGCATCAAGGGGAAGAAGTGGACTATTTTTAACGAGATTGATGTAGTTGGTACGAGTGAAGTGATTTTTTTTGCACGTGTGGGAATAAAAACTCGCCTTCGGCTCTTTTTCACCGTGCAAAAAAATGTCACTTTAGTTTCATGTTGTATAAATAACTATTTTCGATTACCACTTCCTAAAGAAGGCTGTTTTGTGACAGTTCCCATCCGTCAAAAGCATTACTTTTTTGCATACTGTGCAGAAATGAATATTTTTGAATAGTGTGCAAAGTAATACTTTTGACGTATGTCTCTGTTATATAATGGCCTTCTAGCGGGACATTTTTTTAACTTTTAATATATATTCAGTTTGAAACATCGGACCTCAATGCATGTATTTAAGTAATCAAGTAACCAATTTTACGTGAAAATAGCTACTTGACAAGTAAAAAAAAATAAATGTCAAGTTGTTTGAATTATTATTGTGATAAACTAAATCATAAACATCCATTTAACTGAAGAAAAATTACACATTACGCATATATCATGCCAATCAGAGCATAAACAACATAAATAACATTTTTTTAAATGGAACGCCCTATATATATTTGCAAAAATCAATGGTAAATTAAATTCTATACAAAAAATGTCCTCATCTTTTTTTGATAATAATTTAAAATAAGCGAGTTATTTTGAAAAAAAGTTTGCAATTCTTTAAAATCAAGTAGCCATAAAACGGAATAGTAATTTATTAAAACCAAACAATCATAATTTTGAATTTAAGCAAGTTGAAAAATACTTGAAAGAATTAGGGAAATATTGAAAATTTACAAAATTATAATTTTCATGGCTACTTGATATTAAAACTTTGAAAACTTTTTTTCAAAATAACTCCCTTATTCTAAATAATTGTCAAAAAAGCATAAGAACATTCTTTGTTCAGAATTTAATTTATCATCGATTTCTGCAAAAATATATAGGGTGTTCCGTTTAAAAAAATATTATTTTGGTGAATATCTCGAAAACCCGATGGTCAATTGTTTTCAGTTTTCACCATTGTAATCAGCGGAAAAAATGCTACTAGTTTGCTAATTTAACCGACTTTGTAGCTCCAATAATAACGAAGTTAGCAATAGTGAGCCACTTCGCGCGAACACCCTGTATAAGAAATGAATCGTTTTGACTAAAATGATTGATTAATCATTAGTTAGAGTAATAGGTTCTATTGAGTCCATTTTTAGTGACTAAAAGTTGATAAAAAGTATTTAACTTACACATCCAAACATTGGATGTTTCAAATTTTCAAACTGCTATAACTTTGGAAATATTGGAGACCGCCGTTTATTTTTGGCATTTTCATAATCCGAAGATCCTAATATTAACAAGGTAATTTCAAAATTCTTGCAAAATCGTTCCGGTACGCATTCATCAAATTTTCCAATATAAATAGGTGTAGTAGTCCCAGCGTAAGAAAAGCACACCCATAAAACTGTGCAGCGGCCAAATATCGTACTGGACGAGTCCAACGTCTCTTGAAAGAGGAGAGCAACGTCCAGTGTCGGGCGCTCGCTTGTAAAGACCCATACACTTGTATCCAGTACTGACCACGAGTTGGCTGTGTGTCCCTATGTCATTAATTACGACAGATAAATAATGACAAACTAGGTTCTTTGTACTCAGAATGAAGTGACGAATCCAAATATGAAATAAAAATTGGGGATTGCCATTTAAAAAAACAAAGATGGTGTCTGCTTCCGCCAAATTTGAAAGTGCTACCATCTTGGAAATATTTCATTTTGACTCGTAATCGTCTATTATGCCTAGGTTCCAAATTTCAGATCTCTAACTCAATTAGAAAATTTTCTAATGGGCGCCTTAACAAAATCACCCTGTAGACTTCGATAATTTTGCGGAAAAATATCCAAATCGAACCATACCTTGTCACAATAGTAAAGTAAAGTAAAGGTGATCTTTTTTGGTCGAATCTGTTGTTTGCGTCCGAGGCGTCAACCGAGGCCGCAATTCAGATGAGACCAAAAAAGCACTTTTGGCCGAGGTGCACACAACCTTTTTTTGGTGATCATCATGAAAGAATTCAAAAATTTGGTCACAAAATAAAATTTTTTTTGGACATTTTGCTGAAAAACATAGTTACCTTAGACAACTAAAAACCAAAGCACCTCCTGTCAAATTTAATATTAAGCGTCACTTTTTATTTCAGTTTCTGACAGTTCTGTCTCAAAAAAGTAATATCTGACAGATGTGTACAAAAAAGTAAAACTTTGTGGCGGCAAAAGGCGCCATAAAATCATCGTTTTCGTAATGATCGTCTAAAAAACTATTTTAAAATTCTACAATATTTGTCAGTGGACAATGCCTCCTAACTTAATAAGTTAATGTGAGAACGAGCTAATATTATGTAATTATTTTCTCTATTAAAAAATTAATTTTATTTTTTCCATTTTAAAAATAGTAGAACATGTAAAAAAGATGCAAGCTAATAGTGTGCCAAAAATCATTTTAAAATATGCATTAGAAATACCACTAACACGAGTTAAAGATTTTACCATGTAAATCGGTATGGAGACTGATAAAAATATCTGATGTGCCCAACACATGACTTTCTTATACTTACGGATAGTATCACAATAATTACTTTTCCTAAAGAAATTAAGTTAAATTTCTTGTAAAAATTTTGAGGGTTTCCAGCAATTTTCAAATAGTCTCTGTCGCACTTATTGCAATACGCATAAATCTGTCCTTGTCCCACTCATTACTGCCAGATTTTAGGACAAATAAATAACAGAATACTTATGAAAATTCCACAGTGCGAAAAATGCTTGATATCTTTGAATTTGCTGTAGCTAAACTTTAAAGATTTATAAAATACTTTTCAGTTTTGGTCAACGTTTCACTCAAACAAACTGTGCAGTGCACAATAATCCTTCTCATCAAAATATTTCGATCTTTTGCCTTTGACAGCTGTTTGACTAACAATCTCTTCTTCTTCTTCGTACTTGGATTGCAAAGTAATGTCAAGTTTTTGGTGTTTGGCGATATAGCCACTCTCACCAGGATTGGATTAATTGGTTTTCACTTTTTAAATTTTTATAACTTTATTCGAGCTCTTCGTGTGTTTAATGCAAATAGAATCTTTAGTATAAAAACAAATAGATTTCTGTAATGTAAACAACAGCCACTCAGAGATAGATGGCAACACTATATAAATATGTAAATAATTTATAATTATTAAAAAACGGCGCAAAATAAAACACTTTTGTTACTTTGTCGACACGTCTAAAAATTGAAAGAGCATTCACAAAAAATTTGGCGTCGATATCTTTAATGTAGATTTGCATGCATAATACAATTTCACGACTTTATTGTATATATTAGAAAAAATTTTAATCGAGTTGCCATGATATCCAAAACATAAAACCGTAGCCGTTGTAGCCGTCGATCTTTTCAAATAGTAATGCTACAATCGATTTCCTCAACGGTATAGATTTCTGTATGTAAACAACATGTACTTTGTAAATCAGAGATAGATGGCGCCACTATATAAATAAAAAATTTTGACGGAATTTCACGAAAAAGTTTCAAACAAAATTTGTTCAAAATTTAATTCTAAATCAATGTTAAAGAATAAAAAAATGTCGTAAATTGTTTATTTTTCAAGATATTCCTAAAAAACCTAAAAATGTCTTCAGGTAAGTACCACTTGTGTTGGTGCTAGATGAAAAAGATTTAATGTGGCACCCACAATTTTGTTCAAACTCTTAAATATGAAATTTGAATCAAATCCGTTAAGTCGTTTTTGAGTTATCGTGGATACAGACAGACACACAGACACACAGACAGACATCATGGCGAAAATGGTCAACATGGATTCAGGGGCCCTCAAAACGGGTAAATCCATCAAAATCTCGAAGTCGAAAAAAATCACGATTACAATACTTCCTTATACTACGTATAAGAAAGTAAAAACTCACTGTATATACAATCGCTCGATAGTATATGGACATTGTTAAGATAGAAAAATCGCTTGTATACAAGTGTGTACAAGGCTTAAGGATATTTTTAGCTTTTTAAAGATTATCTTGAAAAAGAAACACTGATATTTGACATTTCGTTTAATGTACTTTTTTGTCGATCGTTTATTAAAGATCTAGTTAATGTAATAAAAGGAGTGTATTAATAACTCAGTTTAATGCATACATGCACATTAAAAACATTGTTGAGATTTGCTAGGTAACCAACAGTATATTGTATTATTGAAACATGCATGCATTTAGGACTGACAGGTGCCGAAATTAATTAATTATGTCAGTGGTATTTTGACTTATTGCATATTATGTCAGAATTTGGATTTTGCCATGGAACAAAATTAGATTATTTTCATTCTAATAAAGAGCGATCGACGAAAAAAATATTGAAATCAACATGAGTGTTAATCGGCGATTAATAATCTCGACTCATTAACGCGTTAAAATCGTTTCGCTTATTAATCGCCTTCATTAGCACTCTTGTTGAATTAAACTACTATATTTATGTTGCCATCCGAAAAAAGTTTCTAAATTTGGGGGGGGGGGGGGTTCGTAATGGATATTAACACCCTCAAAACGAGTGCTGTAATAGCTTTGTTACGTCATCAAATTAGAAAAAAATTAATACATACTTCATATTGCTATTAAACATACTAATAAAAAAGAACAATACCTAATTATATTCTTTGGATAAAGTATCTATATTAATTTTAACTTTATTTGCTTTTTAAATCTAAATGTCTTTTTGTACTTCCCACTTGTTAGCTTGGCGGTATGCAGAGAAATAATGGATGGGCTCAGAGTGTATTTCGACTTTACTGTTAGTGATTTATTACTATACAAATCAGAACATGGACAAATTCAAACAAAACAGGCAATTATGCACTCTTCCCTGTCTGATGTTAAATTAGAGTAAGTGCTTGACTTGAATTGGTGAATACTAATCAATCAAATTATAATTAATTTGTATTTATTTTATCTTGTATAGAATTAAAAATGACGATGGTATAATAGATTATCCAAATCCAAATCCAAATGAGGATTACAATCAAAATGGTAATGACAGTATTCGTCCATTAACCCGACGTCGGACTTTGCGATCTAATAGAAGTGATTCACAAACGAATGGCAACGCTGCTCCTCCAGATTCAGCTAATTACACTACGAAACCTGGTTCAAGGTATGTTATTATTTACTACCCGGACAACATAAATGTTTTTTTATTTCTTTTGCATTAATTTAAACCTTCTCATTCTAATCCTGTTCCTTTCGCACAATGTACTTTGGACTGCCAGTTTCTCGATCATTTTCTTTTACAAAGCATTCGGAATGTACCCAACATCCTAAGTGTCGCCATTATCCAAGTGCATACCAATAATAAACAAAATTGTTCTACGACTTTGTTCTCTAAAGTTTGATGCTATTTAAGTTGCTTCAATTTATTTTTCTACTCTTTAATTTAATTCTATTTTTATCACTTTTTAAAGGTGTCAAATTATGGTATATTAGGTATTATTGTGTGGAAGCGTGTCAATGTTCTAGGTTTAAGAGCACAGTATAGGCTTCTAATAGTTTTAATAGTAACGACAAATTTTGAGAGCGCATGTGCCGGTAAATTATTTGTTCAATTTTTCGCCGTTTCTTGGTCATTATGTTCAGTAGGCACATTTTAAACACGTTTTTTAGATTGTTATGTCCGGTTGCACCAAGTTCTGCTAAACTAACAGCTTGATTAATATTTACTAGCGGCATGTTATTGGTTAAATAATTGTTATTTGCTGCGTTGCTTACTAACAAATTGTAAATACCCAATAAGCTGCCGCTGCTAAATTTTAATCACGCAATTAGTTAATTGAGCATTTAGCAGAGCTTGATGCAACCGGGCATTAGTCTTGCAGAATGAAATTCACTTGAATTCGTTTTAAACTTGTATCTTCAATCTACTTTGTCTCCTGAATGCAATAATTCAAACATGTGTTTGAATTATTACAATATTACAATAATCTTTTTAAACTAAATTAATAGTATGTATATATAATTTATTGTAGCATTGGAAGCAGTAATTCTGACACAACGGGTCCAATGACGAAGACGCTGTCATGGCGATTACTTCCCGAACATGTCTACCACCATCAGCCTCCTCCGCCTTGTCTAGTTTATGGAGCAACTCATTTAACGCGATTGTTCATAAAGCTACCTGAACTGCTAACAGCTTCGAATATTCCAGAAAACAAATTGAAGATTCTTTTAGGACACTTGGATTTGCTTATAGAGTATGTTCAATTTTTTATTTTTCATTATATGAATGAGTATGTAATTTAAGTCAGTAAAAAATGATATATTCAAAGATTCTGTACAAGGTACTGAAAAAGGCATATTAACTAAGTGTTGCGATGTTGAGGGACAGTGAGTATAGAAGAAAAAACAAAATATTTGTTGTATATCTAACATGTAAGGTTAAAAATAAATTATTTATTAATTTAATCTGCAGTACATAGAACGACAGTGGTGGATTATTACTAGTTAACCAAACTTGCTTTAGTCCAAAACTTATCATTAAAACATATTAAAGCCGAAATTTTAAGTTTTTGTCTTAATATTTGGAATTCACTGTTGCTCTAGGTCTAGGTACTTGCCAATCACAAAGTACATAATTATTTAATAATTGCCAATATTGCCCTAGTTTGTTATTTTTAAATTTGATATATCTACAAAACAAAAATAAAGTTTTTTCTAGTGACAGACACTAAATACCCAACATCATAAATGCGAGGTAACTCTGGGTTAATCTCAGAATTAGTGAGCCAGTTCACATGAAACTGGGCATAAATGTCCGTCTACAATGCATCATTGAGTTAATGATCATTCTATATACATACTTACATAACTTTTTTATATCCTTATGGCATTTCAATTTACTGGGTTGGGTTAAACTGAGTGTATCTCCGTTTTTTTTCCTCAACACGGTTTGAAATAGGACGCATATACACTCAGTGCGACCCAGTGCAGTAAATCGAAAAATGTCATAAAATATTAATTATGTAATTATTTTGCAGTTATTTGAACGAGCACAAAGACTGGTACGGAGAGAAGATGTACACAGATGTTTTTTAAGACTGTTTAATACATTTACAATATGTATTTTCAAATATTTTCTTAATGTTTCCTAATAGTTAGGATATTTGTAAATAGAAAGTCACATAAAATATAAAAGTTATATCAACTGTTAGGTGTTGTCTGTAATAATATCCATAGTTTCACCAAATTATGCAACTAGTCCTCCAAAGAATTTTATTTACCTAGAATAATATAAAAATCGTAGTTGATTGATTGATAATTAAATTACCTGGTATGTACTTGTATTTAACCAGTACAAGAAAAATAACTAGAAAAAAAGTATCGAAAAAGAGTTTACTTTTTAATAGGCAGCTGTTTCATGCACATCGATGGTAAGTTCACGAGGTAAAGACTTAGTTATCAATTACCTATCAGTTCAAGAGTATCAAATCTTCTTTTTCTCTCATCATCAATGTCATCGCCTTTTAATGTTACCATGCTACCTGTATTAACTGTGATAATAATATTCCGGGTATTAAATGTCCAGTAATATATATCTCTTGGTTCATATTTTTGTGGTGAATAGGTACCTAACCACATGCGGAGACAGCCTGAGGCGCCTCACAAAGTATGTTTGTTACAAGGCTATCGCTGTTGTACATACATATTTTGATATTTTTTGACGTTTATGAGAAACGCAGATAACTTATTTGTTTGACAATCTAAATTAAATTGTTTGGGAACAGGGAATACCTTTTATTTTTAATTTTGGGGCAAAATATTCTTAATCAAAAATTTTGCTTGTTATGAATCCCATAAATTCATAGAAAATTTTAAATTTTAGAGGCCCAAAAATGTAAATAAAACCAATTGTGTGTATAGTTCGTTTACTTGTAAAACATTGTAAAACGATATCAAATGTTTCTTAGGTCCGGTATTTCAGTGTCAGTTTAAACCAAATTTGGGTAAACTTCGTTTAGAATATACAAATTTATAATGATAACATTCACATTCTAATTGAAGTTTATCCAAATTTGGTTTAAACTGACACTGAAATACCGGACCTTACAGTTTAATATAAATAAACTGCTGGCCAATTGAAACGTAGGTTAGGTTAAATTTAAAGTTAAATATTTCGAAAAAAAGAAAAGATATCAACATGCGGTTTTCAGGATTCAAGAGATAATTTAATTGTGAAAACAATAGTGTGACGCGATTTTTTTACTTTGAAGTACGTTACTGTCTACAGGGCATGAAAGAAAGTCGTATTTTTTCTCAAACTTTATAACTATAACGAGATTTCACAAAAATTTTTAAATATTTTGTTATGTCAATTTTTTTAGTCCTTGGTTAATGGCATTAAATTAAATAATTAAATTAACCAACTTCTCATTTTTTGATATCGCTCTTATTTTATAAGATACCGAATTTTTGCTGAAAACATGAATTTTTTTTGTCGTTAGGTCATATTGTGTTTTGTAAGAACCAATCTCTGTAGATGATTATGATAATGTGTAGGTACAGTTGGCGACACCGAATAGTTTCCAGGCATTTTTTTCCATTGTAAATTAAATCATGTTCATAGGCTCGATAACTGCTTAGTGGCATTATTAGCAGCCATGCTTGTGTCACAATATTTTATGTAAAGTATTTGAAGTAAAACGCCTAGAAATTTTCTTACTGATGCTCAAAAAGGCGCAATTGTGGCACAGCTAGAAGATAGTTGGTCAAGTAGACAAGTAAATGTATTCTAATGAGATCTTCGCCTGTCTCCACCACTGTCGTTAAAAGAAATTTTGATTTGAAAAGACTGATTTATAATGCTAAAAAAATTTAAAAATCGCTACTTTGATCAATTTGTCTGGAAACTATTCCGTGTCGCCAACTGTACAGTTGCGGCCCTTGAAAACTAATAGCGTTTTCGATTGGTAAAATGAGTGCGCACTCATTTTACCAATCGAAAACGTTATAAGACATTCCCTTTTGGCATATTCCTTGCTATTTTGAAAATTCGTAAAGCGTAAATTAGGTTTTCATCAAGGATGACAATGTCTGTGTCAATTTTTGGCAAAACAGAGTTGTGTGTAATTTCTAAAATAAAAAAAAAACCTGGAATGAAATCCCGTTGGAATATTTGCAGAACACTGTTATCAGTCAAGACGCCTCCAAAGCGTTATAGATTCGGATGGTGCTGCAATAAAATATTATAGTTAGGTATTTCTGTTTACAAAATTTAAGTTCAATGTTTTTTTTAAGAAAAATAATTTTGAAGTAAAGTTTTCTACTCCCCGATATTGATTCATATTATTTGAGAGACATTCGAAATGGCATTTTAGAAATTTCAGTTTCAGGATATTCAAGGATATTTTACAACGACAAAATTTTGGATTTGTCCAAGTGTCTTAGTTTTCAAGGGCCGCAACTGTACTTTCATTTAATGGTAACCAGTGGCTTATCAAAAATCGGTATACGTTCGCTGATCGGTAAATTTTTTAAATTCAAAGCTATTTTCATAATAGAATAAAATGGAATTTAGTTAGTTTATATTCACATATTCACCATTGGTGTAAGTGACTTATATCCTCCAAACGGTTCTTCACTTTTTCAAAAATAGGGATGATGCATTTTTTTAAAATCCCGTTTTTTCTGTTAGAAATGTAAAACGACTAGGTATATTAATAATACTCTACAGCAAAAATATTTTTTCCCATACCTACACGAAAATGGCCAATTTATTTGCGTGAATTGCGGGTACATAGTCGCCTTTTTAGGGTAGTCGCGGAAAATAAGGAGTGGGGGTAATATTTCTCACTTGGGTAGCCATTCCCTGACTGATATGCGGGAGTTATTTGTGTTTGTTTATGGTTGTCAAGGTGATTTTCTCATCGCACAGTGTCAAGCAAAAATGTCAGTGTTGCTGTTATAATTTGTTCGCACGTTTCACGCAAAAGAAGTGGCCATTTTCGTACAGGTATGAGAAAAAATAGAGTATGCTACACGGTAGGAATTGATTCTGCCTCCAGAATCTCTTAATTCCTACCTTGTTGCATAAACTACTATTTACTCAATATTTGTACATAAAAAACGATTCCAAATAGAGCGTAATTCAAATATATTATTGCCGCCCAAAAACGCTTTGAGATCAGCCAGTCCCGTCTGACGTCACGAATCTAGTTGATATTGCCCAAGGACGTATAAAATAGAGGACAGAAAGATCCCCGGGGTGGGGGTTGAATTCGTGGGTCAAAAAGTGTTGCACGTTCAAATGGACTCAAGCGTACTTGATAGTTTCTACGCATGCGCCAGCAGTCAATAAGGCGCGTTATTGGTCAAGTGTTTGTTTTGGTTTGTCACTGTCATAGCAACTGGCAACGGATTTGTGCCTACACCCATCCGGGAGCTTTCTCTCCTCTATTTTTATACCTTCTTGATATTGCCATATCTAAATAATTTTTACGCGTTTGACATTTTTCGAAATAAGTCAAAATGCGGCGTACTGCACTGTGGAACTAGATTCGTGACGTCAGCAGCCTTTTGGGCGGATTCGGGCGTTTCCAGACAATGCGTGGAAATTTCAAATTTTACAATATTTTTTATTTATTTACTCGGAAAGTAGGTACTGACCTAAATTTTTTTTCAAAAATATTGAGAGTGATAATTTGGTATCAGCTTTAAAAAAAATATTTTGAAAATGATGCAAAGTCCCTATTTGCTCATATCCGTGTATACCGGGTGGCCACCATTTTGTTACATTTAAACTGCATTAATTTAAAATTTGGCATGGTTTGATTATTGAAAGGAATAATCATCTAACTTTCAAATTTTTTTCCGTAATAATAATTAGATTCTACTTAAAATTACGTTTTTATCGACATATCACACTTGCTTTCAAAATGGCGGCATAATTAATATTGCAAAACCCGGTTCAATAATATTTAATTTTGCCGCCATTCTTAAAAATTCGGTAACTTATAAAATAAGAGGGATATCAAAAATTTGAGAAATAGTTTTTTTCCCGTTAACCAGGGGCTAAAAAAATGGACATCAAAAAATATTAAATATTTTTTGTGGAATCTCGGTAGATCTAAAGTTTGAGAAAAAAAGACGACTTTCTTTTATACCCTGTAGACTGTAGATAGCAACGTTCTTCAAAGTAAAAAAATCGAGTCACACTATTCTTTTCCCAATTAACTTATCTCTTGAATCCCGAAAACCGCATGTTGATATCTTTTCTCCTTTTCAAAATATTTGACTTTAAATTCAATCTAAAAATTCGCTTGGTACGTTTCAATTGGCCAGCAGTTTAGAATCTAATTTCGTTGAAGTTGAACAAGAACTCAATATTTAAATTTTTTGAGGATTATTAACTACAAGATTTTTACAAAATTTTCAAGTGTAAGAAACACTTTATAATAACGTTTTTAAATATTTTCACAAATAGTACAGAGTGGGTCATAAAGATGGGTGAATTAGAAAAATTCATAAGAAAAAGACTATACATAGTACCTATTAAAAAAATATATTCACATTAGACACCCGGGGAAATCATATCTTAAAAATAACATTTATCCAAGTGTGCACCAAACTCTCTTCAAATCTGAACCTCAAATTTGTGAAAAGTCGTTGGCACATTTCGCGTGGAATAGCAGCCATTTCTTCTCGAATATTGTCTTTCAAATGGCTATCGTGGCTGGTGTGTGGTTGTAAATCCGACTTTTTAGGTATCCCCAGAGAAAAAAGTCAGGAGGCGGCAAGTCAGGACTCCTGGGAGACCATGAAGTATATCCTTTCTACGTAATATGAGTTTGTATGTCCTGTTGTTGTGGTCTTCAAATGCTTGCAATTTCGGGAAGAAAAATGTCCGTAATATTGTTATGTACCGATGAGAATTTACGGTTACTACCTACCCTCGCTCATTTATTTTCAAAGGTATAGAAGCGAATGATCCCATGGCCTGAAATGGCCGCCCAAACTGTGAATTTTGGGGAATGTAGCCGCTTTTGATGTTTTCATTTAGGATTTGGCTGGCTCCAATACCGGCGATTTTGCTTATTGATATGCCCTTTCAAATGAAAATGAGCTTCGTCAGAAAAAAAAACGTTCCATTGTAAATTAGTTTTCATTATACTTATCTGAAAACACCTTGTTTTCATCTGTTTTTGCAATGACGTAAAGGTGACGTTTTCAGAACAGCGCACGGAAAACTTTTCCCGATCTCCTATTCTTTTTTTCGTGCACTAAATATGACAGAAACTAAAGCATCGCCGATAATAAACAAGTCGTTGCTATGGAAATGTTAATCGTGTTTGCCTACTATTTTTACGATGTATTATGATTACTTTGAAAATAAAATGTCCTAAAATTACTTCTAATCCTTTTTTTGAGTTGTTTTTAGATAAGTATAATAAAAAACATCGTTCATTACACGTCCAGAAATGGATTTTTTGTGCTTGCATGACTTCCCGTGTTCGGCTTCGCCTCCCACGAGAATTTGTCACGCGCCCACGAAAAAATCCTTATTTCCAGACTGGTAATGAAATATACTATTACAAGGAATAATATTTTTTCGTAAAAAAAGAAATTTTTTTTCCCTATTTGAATTCAATTTGGTAACTGTAAGGTGAAAAAAAGTAAAATTCAGATCCCTACCAGAATTTTACGAAATCCATAAATTCCCTAATTTATGGATTCCGAGAAAGTAAACGCCAATTCTGCAGGCGAGCGCTGGTGCTGCTCAGAAATAATTTCAGTCACTTATAGATAAAACAATAAAACATTCTCTGTGTGTAGATGACAAACTAAATAAGTTGTCCTCCCATTGCTTGCCTTCAGACTTTTCGTTTTGTTTTAAATAAAATTCCACAAATTAAAAAATTAGCCTCACGTTGAATATTAATTGAATAATTATTTTAAATTTAATTTAAATAAACTAAAAAAATTTTCATGAATGCCAGGAATATTAGGCTAGATTAAATAGAAATTTCATTGTAAAGAGTGGTGATACTGGTGATCAGGATGAGGGACTTCCGGCGTATGGAATTTTAAGAATGATGGAAAAGAGGTAGATAATAATTCAATATCTTGAAAAATAAAGCCTGTCGTCGTCTACTCAAATGTTTAACGATATACAGGGTGTTCGCGCGAAGTGGCTCACTATTGCTAACTTCGTTATTGTTGGAGCTACAAAGTCGGTTAAATTAGCAAACTAGTAGCATTTCTTCCGCTGATTACAATCTTAAAAACAGAAAAATAATTGACCATCTGGTTTTCAATATATTCACAAAAATAACATTTTTTAAAATGAAACACCCTATATATTTATGCAAAAATCGATGGTAAATTAAATTCTATACAAAAAATGTCCTCATATTTTTACTTTTTTATACGAAGTCTTATAAGGAAGTATTGTAATCGTGATTTTTTTCGACTCCGAGATTTTGATGGATTTACACGTTTTGAGGGCCCCTGAATCTATTTTCACCATTTTCGCCATGATGTCTCTCTATGTGTCTGGGTGTCTGTCTGTATCCACGATAACTCAAAAACGACTTATCGGATTTGATTCAAATTTCATATTTAAAAATGACTCGCTTATATTAAATAATTATCAAAAAAGCATAAGAACATTTTTTGTATAGAATTTAATTTACCATCGATTTTTGCAAAAATATATAGTGTGCTCCATTTAAAAAAAATGTTATTTTTTTGAATATCTTGAAAACCAGATGGTCAATTGTTTTTCTGTTTTCACCATTGTAATCAGCGGAAAAAATGCTGTGGAAAACTATTTTATAAATCATTTCAAACTTTCAACTTTCAACGAATTTAAATCAGCTTATATATTTTCCAAACCATTAATAAAACAATAAAATACCTATTTCTGTACCATTAACATTTAGAATATAACGTAATGTTTATGCGAGCTTGTTAAAAAATATATGATTTATTATGATCTCTATTTAGAAGCAATTAAACTATACTACGTGATGTAAATTAATGTGTAGTAATTTTGCAACCCAACTAACATTTATTTTTTAGTGCCACAAATTTATCTTCCGATTGCATATAATGTGGAAAAAATTTCAGAAAATTTTAATTACAAACAAATTGGAATTTTTTTTTTGTTAACACGGGAATATTTCTTAATCATTGTATAAATCGAATATACAGGGTGTTCGCGCGAAGTGGCTCATTATTGTGAACTTTGTTATTATTGGAGCTACAAAGTCGGTTAAATTAGCAAACTGGTAGCATTTTTTCCGCTGATTACAATGGTGAAAACAGATAAACAATTGACCATCTGGTTTTTGAGATATTCACAAAAATAACATTTTTTTAAATGGAACACCAAATATATTTTTCAAAAATCGATGATAAATTAAATTCTGTACAAAAACTCTCCTTATCTTTTTTTCATAATAATTTAAAATAAGGGAGTTATTTTCAAAAAATCTTTGCAATTCTTTAATATCAAGTAGCCATAAAACGGAATAGTAATTTATTAAAACCAAACAATCATAATTTTGAATTTAAGCAAGTTGAAAAATACTTGAAAGAATTAGGGAAATATTGAAAATTTACAAAATTATAATTTTCATGGCTACTTGATATTAAAACTTTGAAAACTTTTTTTCAAAATAACTCCCTTATTCTAAATAATTGTCAAAAAAGCATAAGAACATTCTTTGTTCAGAATTTAATTTATCATCGATTTCTGCAAAAATATATAGGGTGTTCCGTTTAAAAAAATATTATTTTGGTGAATATCTCGAAAACCCGATGGTCAATTGTTTTCAGTTTTCACCATTGTAATCAGCGGAAAAAATGCTACTAGTTTGCTAATTTAACCGACTTTGTAGCTCCAATAATAACGAAGTTAGCAATAGTGAGCCACTTCGCGCGAACACCCTGTATAAGAAATGAATCGTTTTGACTAAAATGATTGATTAATCATTAGTTAGATCGATGATAAATTAAATTCTGTACAAAAACTCTCCTTATCTTTTTTTCATAATAATTTAAAATAAGGGAGTTATTTTCAAAAAATCTTTGCAATTCTTTAATATCAAGTAGCCATAAAACGGAATAGTAATTTATTAAAACCAAACAATCATAATTTTGAATTTAGGCAATTTGAAAAAAACTTGAAAGAATTACGGAAACACTGAAAATTGGCAAAATTATATTTCATGACTACTTGATATTAAAATTTTGCAAATCTTTTTTTAAAATAACTAACTCGCTTATTTAAAACTATTGTCAAAAAAAAGTAAGGACATTTTTTGTACAGAATTTACTTTATCATCGATTTTTGCAAAAAAATGTTATTTTTGTGAATATCTCGAAAACCAGATGAACAATTGTTTTTCTGTTTTCACCATTGAAAAAATGCTACTAGTTTGCTAATTTAACCGACTTTGTAGCTCCAATAATAACAAAGTTAGCAATAGTGAGCCACTTCGCGCGAACACCCTGTATATTTTATTCCGTACGCTATAATTGTAATACTACGGGCAGAAAGACCTCGGTCGATAGCCCTTTGATGTGGGATCAATAGAGATGTTATTTATTTATTATTTCAGAAATTTATTTGTTAGGTAGGTACGAGTATGTACAGGGTGGTCCAGTTACGGTGTCCTCGTTATTATCTCAGAAACAATTAGGCCCAGGAAAAAAAGTTGTATATAGAAGTTGTACAGTCTATAGCATGCTACATTTTTTAAATAAATTTATTTATACAGGGTGCGTCATTTTCATGTGGCGATATAAAGTCTCATTTTTTTAAATAGAACACCCTGTATTTTACCCAAAATTATGATTTCTCGTCCAATTTACGATAAAAAATATATAAGGTTTAATATGCCTATTATTGATAGTTTCCAAGATATTCGAGAAAATATCTAGAAATACTATGATATCTGCCTGTTTATATGAGCAATGTTAGTCTATTTTTTAGCTAGAAAATTTTATTTCTGGTCGTAAAAATCATATAAACTTTATATCGCCACATGAAAATGACTCACCCTGTATAAGTAATATTTTTTCAAAAAGGTAGAATGCTATAGACTGTACAACTTCTATATAAAACTTTCTTTCCTGTGCGCAATAGTTTCTGAGATAATAACGAGGACACCGTAACTGGACCACCCTGTACTTATATTATAAGAGATAACTATAAAGTTATAAACTATAAAATACTCATATGAATATTTACTTATACCTAAGTGAGTATATTCCTCACATGAAAACCTGAAAAAAATATCTGATGTGTCCAGCATATGATTTTCTTATATGATACGGGTTTAATTTTGATTTTAGGAAAGTACTGAAGCAGTAGCCAATAATAATAATACTATCTACATTCAACATTTTATTAATATTAATGCAAATTATTTTAATTATTATTGTAAATCGGTAAAGCAGTCAGTTCCAGAAAAGAAAAAACTGCTCAAATTTTGTTGTTCTTTTACATTTACGTCGATACGAGATCTGGGGACATGTAGGTAGGTATCTACTGTATTTTTTAGTTATAAACTGATTACATATTACAAATTGGTAATAAGAATAATTGCTAATATTGATCGCCGTACCAGTAAATTAAAATATTCACAGGGGAGACGCCAAAAACTAATATTGCTCAAGGCACTGCATATATCGTATGCATACTTTTCTGATTTGGCCCTATGTTCATATACCTGATAATATAACCGAAAATATAATCTTTTGGTAACAAGTTAGACAATGAGCTGTGATGAGTAGGTAATATTTTGCTTCAGTGTATAACTATTATGCCTTCGTAATTTTGTTTCAATGAAAGTTTCACTTAGCTAAGGGTGTAAACGTGTAATAGTAACGAACTTTTTTCTTGCGGATTGGACAATCTGTTTTACATTTACAAATATCTCTCCAACACATGACTTTCTTGTACGATATGGAATTAATTCTGATCTTTGGAAAGTAGTGGAGCTGTAGCCAATAGTCATATTGTATTTATATTAATGAAAAATAATGTAATCATTATATTATGTTGGGTGAGGTCGCGTGTATTCGTATCAATTCGAAAATATTCGGAATCGATTCAGCAATATTGACTCGTACGCGATAACTCAAAAAGGACTTAGCAGAATTGGCCCAAATATCATATTTAAGAGTTTGAACAAAATTGTGGGTGGGTACCACATTAAATCTTTTTCATCTAGCACCAACAAAAGTGGTACTTACCTTTTTAAAGATTATTTTGAAAAGGAATTTTCGAGATTTTTTTAATCTTCAACATGGGTTTAGAATTAAATTTTAAACATTTTGTTGTAACTGTTTTTCAAATGAGAGAAATTCCTAGAATACCTACTTATATTTGTTAACAGCGGAACAAACCAGGCCCAACCCACAAAATTGTACAATGTCAATAAATTAATTACAAACAACTAGACGACATGTTCAGATCTACAAATATCTACTTTTGTCATTGCATGCATTGTATCAGAAGGTCTAGATAGAGTATTGGCATAAGGGTTTGGGGTCGAATCTCAGAAAGATCTTTTTTTGTTTTTTTACTGGTTTCTGTGGTAACGATATCAAGTAATAAATAAAATATCGGACGTAGACAGCATGTGATTATTGGGTAGGTACCCCTTGGGCAGGACTGTAGCGAGAACTCCAGGGGCCCTGGGGCAACACATTTCGGGGGCCCCAAGTATTGTAACTTCTGAAAACAGAGCCTTAGCAATTCTGTTTTCTGTGAGGGGGCAAATAAAAATTATAAATTTTATGTTATTTTTAATATCTATGGTAGGGTTGCCAATTTTTATTATTGCTTAGTAAGGTAGTAAGGATACGTAAAAGTTGTTTGATAGATTGTAGGGCAAAAAAGCGCCGTAGGCGAAAATTTCAAAATTTAAAAGGCCAATGAGCTCAAATGAAAAGTTACATTTCGAACAGCAAAAATATTCAATTTGAAAGTTAGGTAAATGCGTAAACTAAGGACAAATAGCGTCTTTATCGGTACATGGTAAGGTCAAAGGACATGCTTCTCAAAATAAGGACTGTTCTTTAGTCACTCAAAATGTTTTCCAATAATTGCAATAGATATAATCATTGTCGTTTATGTTTATATGCATTTGCTCATTTTTTACCCTTTAATTCTTTTTTTAGATGTTTCTTCCTTTTTTGTTTATTTTATCTTTTCTTTACAAAAAAATGAATTGGTAAATACTAGGTGCCTAAAGTTCCTATAGCCACCGTCGAGGACCCCTACTTGACCGCTAATATTACCAGCTTATTTTGTTTTACCATCTAGTAACCTGTAATTTGATAGGCTATCCTAGCTACGGCCCTGCCCTTGGGTACTTTATTTTCTACAGATTAGAACTGTAGATATCGCATATGTATGAAGGCTCCTCCACACAATGGGCCAACATGATGGCGCAATGCAATGGGCCATTGTGTAGAGAGCGCATTTGCTTAGGTTGGCGTATGATCGCCAAGCATGGCTGACGATGGCTAAGTTATCGGTTTTTGGAGCGCACATCCTAGATGAGATAGAAAGCGCACATCAAAGGAAGTTGGTGCAGATGCTAGCGCATGCCTACACATTGGCCCATCATTCAGTACGAGAGCACAGAACACCTGGTACGAAAGTACGATCAGCTGATACTCAACTAACCGAGAGATGATACTACAAAGCATTCTATTTCATTATTATAAATAAATCTTAATTTTTTCTTTATTTAGTGAATCATGCCAACACCTGGGTCAATGTGTGGGCACCTGCAGTGGCCGGTGTTGGTCGAGGCGTACGTTAATGTGCAATTGGCGATGGCGCCCATTGTGTGTAGGAGTCTTAATAAGAAAGCCATGTGCTGGACACATCAGAAATTTTTATTTTTCAACAATGGGTTAGAATTAAATTTTGAACATATTTTGTGCCACCAAAATATTATTCTACCGAAAGGACCCAAATCCATTTTGATAATATTATTACTGCTGAATTTTTGTTAGATGTCTTTCCCGAACAACTCAATATTGTTTAATATTTTCCGAATTTTGCGAATTGATACGAAGACGATAAAATATAAAATAATAATGAACGAAAAAATATTAATTAAATTAATTTGTATTGATATTAATAAAATATCTGATGAGGACAGTATGATTATTGACTACGGTTCAATTCTTTCCAAAGATCCTAAGTACATTACTAGGTATTCTATGCTAAGTACCTACATATGTCACGCGCTCCTAGAAAACAGCCCTTAGAATCAATCAGGATATTTTAGAGGAGACGCGAGAGTAAGCGAAGTGGCCGGTAATTGTCGACGGTATTGCCTACTCTTTCTACCTACTGCTGTAGAAGTAGCAATAGAAGATAGTGAATGCGAGTGCTCGAAAAACAGTTGATATTTAAACGCTTATAAGTTTTAAAATATTAGGTGAACAATTTTTTTGAGTTAATTGCACTCAAGAGCGTTAATAGAAGATTCTGAAATGATAGTAATCTGAAAATTGATTTTTTGATGCTAAGGGCTGTTTTCCCAGAGCGCGTCACATATGTACACAGGGTGTTCTACAAGCTCTAGTACCGTAAGGAGGGCATGGCGAAGAAGGCCACTTCTTTTGCGTGAAACGAGCGAACAAATTATAACAGCATAACATTGACATTTTTGCTTGACACTTTGCGGTGAGAAAATCACACTCACAACCATAAACAAGGTACCTTGTTTATGCTGACAACACAAATAACTCCCGCATATCAGGGAGGGAATGGCTACCCAAGTGAGAAATGTTACCCCTATACTTCTTATTTTCTGCGACCACCCTAAAAAGGCGACTTTGTTCCCGCATTTCACACAAATAAAGTGGCCATTTTCGTGCAGGTATGAGAATTTTTTTTTTCCATATTTTAACAAAAGCTTAGAGTTTTTTATTGACTATAAAAATTGTTCGAAATGTCCACCCTCGGCTTGAATGCAAGCCTCACATCGACGAACTAATGATTCAGTCACCCGACGGATGCGATTTAAATCATTTCTTATCTAATTAGCTGCAAAAAAAACGAATCGGTCCCAAGTTCATTAAAAAAATTTTTTTTAAATGAACCTAGCTATCATCTGCCATAGTTTGTCATAGAGCTTGTAGAACACCCTGTATACAGAGTGACATTCTAATATTTCAGGGTGTGATTCCTCAGGTCATTTTATGATGAAAAGTTCATATGAACATATGTCCGCAACCGCTTAAATTTTTTGCTACATGGTGTTGAAGTTTGATTTTTTAAAGAGTTATTTTTTATTACATGTCTCTGAAAGTACTTTAGATATTATTTTCAATTTTGTTTGTATTAATAGAATATAAAACCACATATTTTAGTTCAAAAGAGTACTTCTATTGCTCCACCAGTGGTGTCCCTGCAAACATGTCCTCTGATATTTTTTACAAAAAAAATGATACGCCACTCACATTTTTCCATGTGAAAATTTTTTCTGATTAGCCTGGTCAATTCTACATGAAAGCGGCCTCAAGAGCATTTTTCTCGTCAGACGGCACCATTCTTGATTAAAACAATTAAATTAAAATAATTGCTTCATTTAGCAGTATTTTCGAACACATAAATCAAGTTGGTGGAGCAATAGAAGAACTGTTCACTGTTTTAACTAAATATGTGATTTTATATTCCGTCTATTAACACATACCTACCAAAATTGAAAATAATATCTAAAGTACTTTCGGTGATAATAAAAAAAATTCAACACCCTGTAGCAAAAATATATCATAACTTTTATAATAATGATGATATGTTAACATAAATGTAGTAAATTTTATTTTCTACAAAATTACTCTAATTTATTTTTTCATAGGATCAACCGGAAACGAGGTATTTCGAAAAAAACCGTTTGTACCCTTATATTCACGATGGCGTAGCGGCTGAAACGACACTCCTCCGAACCCGAAAACTAGGGTTTACACTCGGAGTTTCGGAGTCTACTTCCTACTTTTTGTTGCGTTGTGTTTCTTCTTGTTACCATAAACAAGAAACTTTCAGGAACATTAATAAACTTATCGTTTCCACTCAAGCAACTAAATCGTCAATAGTCGCACGTGGTTTCTGACAACATAAGAAAAGCGCAACTCACTGTTACCACTGATGTGGGATGTACCTATAGTGTGTAATGGAATAGGAGGAAGATGAAGAAATTGCGTTAGCGGCGGCGGCGTACATTGTGTTATCTACCAGAAAGCGGAAAAGAAAACACAAATACTGGGTAAAGCCGAGCCTTCAAGAAAGAGATGAATCTGGTGGCACACAGCTGCTCAGCGCCCTAAAAAAAGATGATGTACCTATACTCGGGAAGAATAACCAATGGTAGTGTGCAAAATTTTTCGCGAATGACATCGAATGGCTATTGTGTCAAGTTGCTCCACGAATTCAAAATTCAGCCAATGTGGCCCAAGCATCATGTTTTGCATTTCTGCATTTATATTTTATGTGCTTTGAATTCCACAAACATTCACACATTTAGTAACTATCTATTAGTTCGATAACTAACTCATTACCCCACACAAACAGCATATTTTTATTTTACTCCTACGATATTTACATACTGAACAGCTACTTAACCGCAACAAATCTTTGTTTCTAATTTTTATTCGTTTCCACTGCGGCGGCGACAAGCAGCAACTTGTTTTTGTTTCCCTGTGTTTCCGATTTTCCTTTGAAGTTTACCGTTAGAAAGGAAAACCGGCGACAAGAAGAAACAGTCGGAATTTGTTACAGAAACACTGAGAAACATTTAGGAATTTTGTGAAACATTTTCGGAAACAAGCAACAGAAACACAAAAGTTCCCCAATGTTCCTCCGGTGGAAACGTAGCTTTACGTTATGAATAAAATAACTTCCACCATTTTTTGCATTGAATGTTCACTGGTCTATTTCCTTGCTGGAAACGAAATTTCAGTCACTTTATATAAAAAATATTTAGTTTTAAAGCACATTCTAGTAAAATATCTGCACTTTAGCAAATACTTTTTTCTAGCAAATTCTAAGGGTCGCGAGTAGGTTTTTGCAATCAGGTTAGTTTTTTTAAAGTTGTTTATTTAAAAGTTTATGATAGTTTTATTTCGTTATATGCTAGATACATAATCGAGGTGAAATTGTGTTTGTATATTTCCATGTCGTAGTCGCGTGTACAATACTCCTATAACATGCATAGTGAGATAGGTCCAGGGTATGGTTGGGCAATACCTACCAACTAACATACGATCATGTGATGTGAAATTAAGGCCTTCTCTTGCATAATCTCATCACAAATCGATCGTATGCCATGCAAATCGTCTCCGACGAGTTTTATGAAGTCATTACGTTAGAGTCAGCTACTAAAAAAATTTACGTATTAAGTGAAAGCAAGGTCTCAAACGCACACTATAGCTGAGTTAAAATTACATATTGTACTAAAACAGAAGTATTTCTTCATAACAAAATCTGCATGAGGTATCATTATTGTAGTTGTTTACGAATATCTTATTTTACCATCCATGGCAAACGCAGATAATAAATATTAAAACATCCTGCCCTTGGTGAATTGAAAATTGCGACAGCACCCACTTGTAAAATACTACGTGTAGTACTGTAGTATTACAGTTTACATACCAATTTTACTACTTCTGAAAAAGTGTAATAATAATTTTAAATTGAAGGTAGGTACCTACCTAAAATTAAAATAACTTTTCTTGGGCTTACATAATAGTACATTACCATTCAATAGAAGTAGCTCTAGAACGAATAAAGAGACTAATCTTAAAATCGTCGATCCCAGCGATGTGATTTTATACCGAGTGATCAATTCAATTTCAGCTCTAGTTATCCATGGAAATTGAAGTCATGATTTTGATTAGTTCACTATTTATTGTTTACTACCGACACTTCATAAATTTGACATTTCAATTAATTTATTTTATTTGTTTGTGTGAACTAATCAAAGACGTGACTTAAATTTCCATAGATAACTAGAACTGAAATTGAATTGATCACTCGGTAGGTTCATATGTACTTATAAAATCATGTTATTAGATGTTTTACTGAAGCAGCTTCCTTTTCATAAAGGCGAGTTAACTTATCCCACGAGAACGATTATTGTTAACTATATTTTCCATGGTTTAACTCTGATGGGTTAACCTCGGAATAAGTTAACTCGTTTTTATGCAACTAATTTCTTTTTATCAAATTTGTAAAGGTATGGGTTCGAATCTCCAGGATTGCGTAATTTTTTATTTTTTCATAAACTTCAAAATTTATATAGATTATATTATTTATGCACAGATATATTATAAATTGACAATTATACACGAATTTCTTTGTCATAAACGTCTTTTTATAGCCCATGGACCTCTTTATGCTCATGAGTTATAATGAAACGTCAATTAAAAGTCAGAGCTGTTTTTTTACTCACAGTAAGTTTTTTTGTAAATAAATTCTGATTTTTCGGGTATCAAACCATCACTACTCTTGCTGTTTCAGCCAGCTCGTTTCGGCTTCGCAAGCCATCACATTTTCTTGGTCTGATAAAAAATCCATTAAAGATTCCGACACAACTGAAGTAAACAATTTTTGAAAAAAGTTTAAATGGATACCCTTGTTTACTGCTTTCATTATAGTAACGTACTTCAAGCGGCTTGAGACATATTTAATTATTAAATATTTGAGATATTTATACTTAAGCCCCGGATTCGAATCTCAGGATCATTTTTTTTTTGTTTTTTTACGGGTTTAATATTCCCTTACCTGAAGACATTTTTAGATTTTTTAAGGTTATCTTGAAAATCAAACAATTTTGAAAATATTTTTATTTTTTAAGATTGGTTTAGAATTAAATTATGTACAGTTGGCGACACGGAATAGTTTCCAGACAAATTGATCAAAGTAGCGATTTTTGAATTTTTTTAGCATTATAAATCAGACTTTTTAAATCAAAATTTCTTTTAACGACAGTGGTGGAGACAGGCGAAGATCTCATTAGATTACATTTACTTGTCTACTTGAGTAACTACCTTCTAGCTGTGCCACAATTGCGCCTTTTTGAGCATCAGTAAGAAAATTTCTAGGCGTTTTACTTCAAATACTTTATATAAAATATTGTGACACAAATATGACTGCTAATAATGCCACTAAGCAGTTATCGAGCCTATGAACATGATTTAATATACAATGGAAAAAAATGCCTGGAAACTATTCCGTGTCGTCAACTGTACATAATTTATTCTAAATTTCTTCACAAAAAAAAATAACAAGTAGAAAATTAGTTGTATCATTCAAATATCAATTTTCGTAACATTGTGCAAAGTTTAAACAATTTTCGTCAATTCAGTAATTATTTATACGGTTTTAAAAATTGGGATATAATTGAGGTTTTCAATAAAACAACGTTCTCTGTCTGTCCTGACGTCACAAGACACCCTAATGACCGTTGCCATTGCGCATATCAGCTATCTCTCAAAATTGAAAACTTGTGAGGTATTCAATAAAACAACGTTCTCTGTCCCTCCTGACGTCACAAGACGTTTAAATTTAACCACGTGATTTGAAACTCAACGCGATTGATGTGTGACGTCATATTGTTACTAGTTTTGACCGTTTTGACAAACACTGAAAAATCTTGTAGTTGACGTTTTATTTTCATTTTTGAAATGACAAATAGACTAGAAAGTGGTTTTGAGTAAGCAGATGCGTCTAATTTGCCAAAAATCGATGACTTTTCATTTCCTCAAAAAACTGAAAAACCATATTTCAGTTTTTTGAGGAAATGAAAAGTTTAATGCGGCTGAAGTTCGCAATGCAAAAATTGTAAGGTGCATCGTTCCACTAGCGATCAGGGTGGCCAGTTCCGGAACTTTATGTTAATATTTTGTTTTGAAGTTTATACACTTTTTCCCAAATTATTTTAAAAAATCACGATTACTATACTTTCTTAGTAGGAGTACTTTGTATAAGAAAGTAAAAATGATTTCTGAGAAAAGAAAAGCCGTTTATAAGTGCTCAGTGGTAAATTGTCATAATAGTACTGCGAATTAAAAATTTTAGTTTTATTCCTTTCCAATATCTAATCCTTTATTTCCTCATAAATTAGCAAGACGTGAGGCATGCATGTTTACATGCAGTACGCAGGCAAAAGTAAGTGTAAACGAATTCTGTATTATTAAAACTTACCTCAAACATTATATTACCGTTCGCGAAATAATAATAGTATATTATACTACGACGCTATAATGAAAGCTATTATTCTTGAGGATGAAAATTACAACTCGAGCGAGCAAAGCGAGCGAGTGTTGTAACATCCGAGGGAATAATAGCCATTATAGCGAGTTGTATACTATACTTTATCTACGACTTCCATCTTCAATATAATTTTTTCCACATTTTCCATTATAAAATGACACAACACGTACAACACTATCAGTATTTTGACAATTATTTATTTACACTGACATTTTGTTTGTCATGGTTTCCATGGCTATTTTCAATTTCACAGAAATTATGATTGTTATACTATTTTTTCATTGGTATACAAACATGGAATAATGGAATTTGTATGGAATAATGAGATTCATTATATTGCAAAAACCACAAATATAATACATATATTATATATTAGTCGTAGATAAAGATTTAAAAGAGCCTTGGATGTTAAAATGGACCAAGTACAATATCTATTGTAAGGAGTATCAGCCACATTCGTCGATCTGATAACATTGCTTCGGATTATACTTGTTCGAGTATCTTGACACATTTGATATTTCGAAGATGACTAGACTCAAGTGATCGAGTACAGTACAGTAAAATTATCTTTTGAGATCGGAATCGTCCGGAACAGGATCAAATTTTAGGGGTTGTTAGGGGTCCTTCGACTTCCAACCCCTTGCGGAAATTCCGCCACTTTCGTGCGAGTAATGAATTAATATAATAAATACTCCCATACCTTATGTGTATTAATGCGAACATAAAGTTCACCAAACGGTCAGTGGTGGCGTGACGATCGGCCTTGCACGGAGCGAATAAAAGTGGACAAAAGTAATGTGATAATTTCAAATTTGAAATATTTATAATATTTCTTGGATCTTTTTCTTTTAATACGGTCGTCTCGTAAAAATTTTAAATTTTTGGGAACACAAACAAATACTTTTTTTCTAGATGATTTTTTGAAGTGTACGGTACAAAACAACACCTATAATTTGTTGGTTTCTTTTTCTCCATATCTATCTTCCGAAAATTCAGCGAATAAAAACCTTCTTTTATCAATTAATAATAAATAACAGCGTTTTAATCATAGTTATAACGTTAATATGTATATGATTGTATGAGTGTGACATTGTGACGTCACACGGTGATTCGGCTCTTTCCGTCGCGTTTGAATTGTCGATTTAGCTCATGTAATTTCATTTTGAATTTAAAAATATAAAATTTGATTTTTTTTCATACGAAAATTTTTTCTTGGGATCAATGTGATTTTTTTTATGAAAAGACCCAATTCCTAGAACACTTATATTTCTCATTATGTGCATTATACTGAGATATAAAAAATTAAGTTGGTCAAAGGTGGTCATGAAATGGAAAACGACAGTCTTAGCTGATACCTATCATCCTTTTGAAGTTCGTCAAGTTATGCGCCATAATGTTTTTTTTTACTGGTTTCTATGATATCGATACCAAGAAACCAATGAATAAATGCACCCCTTTAGTACCCACTTTTTAAGGATGGATAGCATGTATAAGAAAGTCATGTGCTGGACATATCAGATATTTTCTACGTCCTGGGATTCGAACCTAGGGAGCTTAATATCCGAGCCCAGGCCATCTGAAATAAGACACACAGTAAGAAATATACATATATTAATATACCTAATTTCTCACATTTTTCAAATATTCTTTTAAAGGAATTAAAAAAAATTAAACAAAATATGTTCAAAATAGAATAAAAAAATCTAGTAAATTGTTTCTTTTTCTAAATATAATACTCCTAAAATATAACTAGTAGTCAAGGATAACTGTTTGTTATAAAACTGGCTGACGCAGAATTAAATAATAAAAAATCAAAAATAGCGATAATCTACAATTAATTTTGAGAGTCGTAATTTACCTAGAATCATTCAAGGCAGTTATTATTAATATTTTTCAATGAATTAGATTTGAGATGGGACAAAAAGTTGGTTAAGTCATATGTGCTAACCTTGAATATTGAAAATCAGTACATATTATAAGAAAAAAAATCTATAATATGAATAGTACAGGTATAGGTACAGTATAAAAAAGTGATATGTTCAAGATATCCTTTGTTGGTAAAAAAATGTATATAGTGTAAGTGAGGCTAATGATAATCAAAAACTGTATATGACGTAAATGGTTTTTCTCCAGTAAAGGGTAAAAGACTGCATGCGGAAGGTATTTAATTATAAATGAAGTATGTCCTGTTTTCCTGTTTATGAACGTAAGTTACTTGGTTACCTACGTCATCAACTTACCACAAACTTGATGATATTAGTCAGGTATTCCATACATGCAAGATGCAAGATTTATGCCAATTTTTATAAGAATATCTTATGTGTCAGTATTTAAATATAACATATACATACAGGGTGATCAGTAATTGCCGCACTCGGAGCATATTGTGATAAACTTTACGTTTTAAGAATGACGAATTTTTTTACCGTAGTGCTGTAAGTCCTTTCTTTACAAAGATATGACCACTTTTATGCAAATAAAAGTGGCAACACTGCATTGAACATGTGAATAGATTCGACGAGAAAAAAAAGAGAAACGTTCAATATTTTAAGATGCGAGAACTTGTCAAAGTAATTTAGTACTGTCAATTTTATTAAAAAACAGAAACAACAATTGATATTCATTATTGATATTTTCATGGAAATAGAAGGTATTTTAGTTTATTCCCAGGGGGAGCTTGAGAGGTTACCAATCTTCAAATTTCTCTCAAATTTAGGTATTTTATTAAATTTTAACGTTTTCAATTTCTTTGTATTAGAGGTTTTGTGAAAAAAATTTAACAAATCATATTGCATTTTATCCAGAGATTATAGTAGCATAAATTATTCACTCATTTTTGTCTTGGTTATGAAAATAATTAGCTTGTAACGTGGATGAGGGAAACTCTATAACTCGGAAACTAACCATCAAATTTAATTTTTGTTTGCAGATTATCCTTAGTTTTAGTGTGCTCTATAACAGTGGTCTCCAAAGTTTTTTGATCTCGTACCCCTAAGGTAGAAAAAATAAATAGCGCGTACCCCCAACTAATTGAAGACAAATTTATTGTGCTAAATACCAATGCTAAAAAAAATTACACAGTATTTTATTTTATTAGGAGTATTATTTTAATCATGGCGTACCCCCTTTGGTACGCGTACCCCACTTTGGAGACCACTGCTCTATAACGCCCTGTATTTGGGGTGTGCCAATTACTGATCACCCTGTATATGTAGAAAATAATTCTTTTGACATAATTGTATTTTGCTTACATAAGCAAGTACATAATAGTATATTATTATATGAGCGATTATGAATTATGATAGCCATTATACCCGAAAATGATGTTTGAGCCCACGAGCCGTAGGCGAGTGGCGCAATTCATTTGAGTGAATAATGGCCATAATTGCGAATCTAATACTACGCTTTTTCCACACCTACTAAAGAAATAAATTAGACTCAAATTTGATAATTTTTTTGACACTTATTTTATAATTACTGTCAAGCTAGTCGATTGTCAAGTGCAGAAAGAAAGGGGGGCGATTTAAAATATCATTGGTTCAGCAACATTGAATTATGAATTTGTGTATTTGTGATTGGCCGGATACACAGTGAATAATGAAAATAATTCACTGTAGTGATTTATGGGCACGATTTTCCATGAAAAAAATACGAATAATTGACATATAATTCAACAGGTGTGGAAAAAATAATATAACAACGTTATAAATTCGATTATCATATACAGGTTCGCGCGAAGTGGCTCACTATTGCTAACTTCGTTATTATTGGAGCTACGAAGTCGGTTAAATTAGCAAACTAATAGCATTTTTTCCGCTGATTACAATGGTGAAAACAGAAAAACAATTGACCATCTGGTTTTCAAGATATTCAAAAAAATAACATTTTTTTAAATGGAACACCCTATATATTTTATGCAAAAATCGATGGTAAATTAAATTCTATACAAAAAATGTCCTCATCTTTTTTTGATAATAATTTAAAATAAGTGAGTTATTTTGAAAAAAAGTTTGCAATTCTTTAAAATCAACTAGCCATAAAACGGAATAGTAATTTATTAAAACCAAACAATCATAATTTTGAATTTAAGCAAATTGAAAAATACTTGAAAGAATTACGGAAATATTGAACATTTACAAAATTATATTTTTCATGGCTACTTGATATTAAAACTTTGAAAACTTTTTTTCAAAATAACTCGCTTATTTTAAATAATTGTCAAAAAAGCATAAGAACATTCTTTGTTCAGAATTTAATTTATCATCGATTTTTGCAAAAATATACAGGGTGTTCCATTTAAAAAATGTTATTTTTGTGAATATCTCGAAAACCAGATGGCCAATTGTTTTTCTGTTTTATAATCAGCGGAAAAAATGCTACTAGTTTGCTTTTTTAACCGACTTTGTAGCTCCAATAATAACAAAGTTAGCAATAGTGAACCACTTTGCGCAAACACCTGTATATTAAAAATATTAAATAAAATAGTAATATGTCCGTGATTCTTTCAAGTTTTTTTAACTTGCTTAAATTCAAAATTATGATTGTTTGGTTTTTATAAATTACTATTCCGTTTTATGGCTACTTGATTTTAAAGAATTGCAAACTTTTTTTCAATATAACTCGCTTATTTTAAATTATAATTAAAAAAAATTAACAATATTTTTTGTAGAGAATTTAATTTGTCATCGATTTCTGCAAAAATATATAGGGTGTTCCATTTAAAAAAATATTATTTTTGTGAATATCTCGAAAACCAGATAGTCAATTGTTTTGCTGTTTTCACCATTGTAATCAGCGGAAAAAATGCTACTAGTTTGCTAATTTAACCGACTTTGTAGCTCCAATAATAACGAAGTTAGCAATAGTGAGCCACTTCGCGCGAACACCCTGTATACATTTTTTTAAATCTACATCAAAGAAGTTTTATTGGTACTTATATAATTATATACTAACAATAACAATGATTTTCAAAATATACCTACTAGACAAGGTCTAATATGTTTACAATACCTAAAAGTGTCACACTAGAAGTTTAATCAATCTGTATATTGAAAACTACTCAGTTTGTCTGTTTTTAACACAAGTAAAATCTGCAGTTTCCAGTTATACTAAAAATGTATGCCAATTTCCTAATTTTAAATTAAACCCCTAGTTTTTAGTGTATAATATAATATAATATAATATAATATAATATAATATAATATAATATAATATAATATAATATAATATAATATAATATAATATAATATAATATAATATAATATAATATAATATAATATAATATAATATAATATAATAATGATATAATATAATATTATCAGAAACTTTTTTTATATTTAGGTCAAAATCAAAACAATAAGGAAACACCAAGCTAGAGCCATAATAACGAAATGAAATTCAGTGGTCAAACAAATGTGTACTGTGGATAATCATCTAGTACCTAACAGTTCAGGATGAAGATTTCTACTCACATCTTTCATTTTTTGTTTCTAATCTTGTATAGATTCAACATTATCAATTTTCGGCAGGCTGCATGAAAGAGTCACTGAGATTTAGGTGAGACTCAGGTGCATAGACAAATGTCAGATAACTAAAGCGATTTAAGTTATTCACATCCTCTATACCAATTTACTTATTAAAAATAAATAATAACAGAGTATGGAATAGAAATTTGAAATATTTAAAATAAAATTTCTATAATGCGTCTTGGGAACATCATATGTAGCAATAAACAATTTTTGTTTTTTGGCTCTCTATAAACCCATGTTTTAGTAGAGAATATATAAAAATTTAATTCGAAATTCTCTTTAGTAATAAATGGAGTTAATAGTTTAGTCACTGTAATAGTTCATTGTAAATTTCATGAAAGGAAATTTTCTAATTTTAATCACACTTTAATTGTATAACCAAAAATATTCTTTCTATTAAACTGGTAGAAATATGTAAGAAATGTTATTTGTTATGTTATATCGGGTGTTCATTTAAATTTCACCTCTAGTTGGCGTTTAAGTGTCGTTTAAGAATGAAATATCATTCATAAATGACACTTCAACGCCAATTAGAGGTGAAATTTAAATGAACAGGCTATAGTTTATTACGAAACAAGATCGGTAGGTGCCTTATAACAGGATGAGAAAAAGTTAGAACGAGACCTGAAGGATCGAGTTCTACAAATTTTCGAATCCTGTTATAAAACGCCTCTACCGATCGTGTATCGTATAACATTTTTGCGCTTACGACTTAATTTAAAGAAAAATATGTTTGACATTTATGACAATTATAATGACAGAATTAATAAATCAACCGTAATGAATTAAGCACATGTGCTGCTATGAATCTATAACGGTATTGTTTATCATGTTTCCTTAACAATCAATATCAGTTCGGTATTTTCATCATTTCGTGACAATCAACAAACCCAGTAAACACAGAAAAATGAGTCGGTAGCGCAAAAAATATTAAAAATATGGAACTTGAACATCTTTTTCGCGCATGTTCCTACTATTTTGTATATTTTGAAAGATATATCGTTTATTTTTAACAATTCATCCTAAAATTTTCCAGTTTTTATTAAACATGATAAGTACCTACCTACCTAAGTAATTATAGTGTAATTAGTTAATGTAAATTGTAGGATGATCTGTTTAATATAGCTGGTACTTTTCGGTAATTCTATAATACCATAATTAACCCGGTAAGTACCAGACCATCAGGGATCTCCACTCTGCCTCACTCTTTCTTCTCTGAAGTCCGGGTTTATTGCAACAAACACAATGCGTTTGGATTATCCCCTCTCAATCGCTTAGACAGAATTACATTTTATTATATTTGTTGTACTATCTTAATAATTTTGTTTTTAAAATATATATTTAGTGTTTCTTGATACATATGAGCGTTTGGTTAAAATATATTTTTTTCTAAATAGGTAGTGTAACTATAGTGTTGTTTAAAAACACAAGTATAGTGTTGTTTGTTTGATATATCCAGTTTTGTGTGATAATTTCGTAAGTGGCGATTATACGTTTTAAAAGTAATTTACAGATATTTTAAAAATTGTTACAAACATGTATAATTAAGGTTTTATGGCTTAATTTTTAATGGTTTGATGAATTATAAAAAATGCAATATTACTTATGTTATTATAATTTAAAAAAGCACTTAAATATGGCAATTTTATCCAAATAAAATTATAAATATAAACATTTAATTTTTTAAATAAACTTACTTTCGTACGGAGAAAAGTTTTAGAGAACAAATAGAAATTAAATGTAAAAATATTTTTGATGCATCAGATAAATGTCTAATCGCTAAAATTTTGGTTTGAGTTGATACTTCCTTAATACTAATTTATACAGGTTTTGTTTTTCTTAGATAATATTATTGTTGTAATTACTTGTGCAAGATGAGTATGAACTAATTTTTGTTTGCATTTGACTTTAAGATACTTACGCGTGTAATTTAGATATAAGTAAATTATTTTATGTCCAGATAAATATTGCAACAATTGTGAATTTTTAACATTATATTAATTTGTCCATATTATTTAAAAAAATGCGCTCATACAGGAAAAATGTCACCAACATATATATTTAGTCCGTGTTTCTTATAATTATGCAATGAAAATAATTTTTTACGTTTGCATAAATTAAAAAACCTCATGCAAAAGTAATGGCTTTAGAAAAAATAAGAAAATGAAATGGCTAAAATATTAGGTGAAATTAATTCTACATTATAAGACCAGGTTTTATAATCGTAAGTTAATCTTAACTATAATTTAATTTCCTTGCATATAGGTACCGTAATTATTGTAACCAATAAATTCACCTTTAAGTTTAACTATAGACTGAATACTGGTACTACGAGTAATGCCTAATTTCACAAACGTCACAAATATTTAATTAGAAAATAGCATTAGTTATTGTTTATATTTGCTGAGTTTTAATGTAGATTATTATCGATGACCATATAGGAAAATTCAAATTAATTAGAGAATAGTTAATTATCAGATTAAAACACGTTTATGGAACTGGGCATTAGTAATAATTTAAAAAACTATTCACGTAAGTAAATATACTTTTAAAAATTGAAAATATTCATTTCTTTAAAAATGCAAAAGCAACTCGTTTAAATAACAAGTGGTACTTTGCCTATTTATGTGTTTTGGATGAATTTTCTCATTAATTTCTTATAATCCAGAAAAGTCCCCTTTTATTTTTTAAAAGGAGATACCTCGCAAAATATTATACAATTTATGCTATTATGCATTCCGTTCTATCATTGAGTAGGTACTATCCTTGATATACCCATGACGATAGCATTTTTCACTCAACGGTCTCACAACGGAGGTCTATTATAATTTTATGTTTGTCACAATGAGTACCTAACTAACATAAAAGTAGAAGTGTGCAAAATTATTTTTTCCATGGAAAACATTTAATGTTTAATAGGTATCTACTTACAAGAGAATCAGTGGGAGATGAATTTGATCATTATGTTGTGGTTTTTATTATTACTGCAAACTATTATTTTTGTTTTTATTAAATTATATTTATACAGGGTGTCCCAAAATTAGTCTGCCAAAATGTACCAGCTGATTCTACGTTCAAAAATAATGCAAAAAGTTTTAATAAATGTAGGCTGAAAAATGCTTCCTAAGGAGCTACAGCCCCCCGAAAGGGGAGCCCCAAAGAGGAGTTTTCTGTTATATTTCTGCAACTATTTGAGGTAGATTCATGAAATTTGGTGAGTTTGAAGCTTTTATAATTTATAATAATAAATTATGCCCCATATTTTTTGTGTGAATAATTTTTAAATTTTTTATATCAAATTATGAAACTTGGTTCATTTTTACACAAAAAAGGTCGTCTCAGTCGATCTTTGAATCTTGAACCGTTTTCGAGTAAAATCGTTTTGAAGAAGTCACATCCATAAAAACTACACAAATAATAATAATCACAAAATTGAAAAAAAATATTGAGTTTGATATTTTGTTTTTATTATTAATATTTGACGAAGAAATACTAAACGAAGAAATAAATATCTATAAATTTTAATGCATCGTCTATTTTTGATAAATTTTAGTTTTGTGATTATTTTTATTAGTGTAGTTTTCATGGATGTGATTTTTTCAAAACGATTTTACTCGAAAACGGTTCAAGATACACAGATCGACTGAGACAACCTTTTTTGTGTAAAAATAAACCACGTTTCAAAATTTGATATAAAAAAATTAATAATTATTCCCACAAAAAATCTGAGGCATAATATACCCAGCACCAACCCTGTATGTGACGTCCCTGTTATACCGGAAGTAGACACTAACTTCGTTTTTTTAAATGAAACACCCTGTATATTACTACATTTTAAAATTTTACATTCAATTGTAATAACATTTTGTTAAAACAATTTTTCTCTAAAGCATTTCGTTTAATAATTACAGGATGATTTTTTAAAAAATCGTATAAGAAAGTAAAAAACAAAATATTTAAAGAATTTAACTATTTTCCAATGCCAGAGCCAGAGCATTATTATTAGCTTCTAGGTCTACTCTACAAAATAATAGTTCTTTGTCAAATACTACGACTTTTCTTACATATGATATCAATTTAAAGTTTACTTGATTTTTAAGACCAGAAATAAAATTTTCTAGCTAAAAAATAGAACTAACATTGCTCATATAAACAGGCAGATATCATAGTATTTCTAGATATTTTCTCGAATATCTTGGAAACTATCAATAATAGGCATATTAAACCTTATATATTTTTTATCATAAATTAGACGAGAAATCATAATTTTGGGTAAATTATAGGGTGTTCCATTTAAAAAAATGAAACTTTCTATCGCCACATGAAAATGACGCACCCCGTATAATTAAATTTATTTAAAAAGTGTAGCATGCTATAGACTGTACAACTTCTATATACAACTTTTTTTCCTGTACCTAATTGTTTCTGAGATAATAACGAGGACACCGTAACTGGACCACCCTGTACATATTTTAGTGTCTGTTGTGTTTTATACGATTTTGAGAAAATAGATACATATAAAAAAATATTCAAAATATTTATTCCAGTGTTACTGGTGGTTCACGAAAAGTGTCACAACCGTATACTTAACTCGAAAATATTTCGAATACAATAATTCCAAGTACAAAAAAATGATACAAAATACTTTCTATATTTAACCATGTATTCACTTATCTTTCTCATTTTAAATACAAGCGTCTCAATTTTTTTATAGTCGATTTAAAAAATATAGGCGGTCTGAAAATTCACCAGATAACATTCCTGAAAATTGCAAGTTAATGTTTCCAAAAAAAATGTTATTTCTGACTGTTGCGGTTTTTGCAAGGAATGAATTTATAATTCACAAACCCCGGTTTGAAAATATTAGAGAATGATTATGATGTTAACTTATGTGGTTTTTTTTCAAGAAAACCCTTTACAATGCACAAATTTTTATTTTATATGTAGAATAAAAAAGAACATAATTTGTTCCAATGTGTTTAACGAGAACTTAGGGCACATTATCATATTCGTCTACAAATTTAGAATTATCGTCGACATTATTTTCTTTAAAATATGGTAAATAAATTGAAACTTTTTTTTTATTTATATTTGCATAAGCTTCAATAGTTAGTGATTTTACATTGGTTATGTGGGAGCATAAGTTCAAAGAATTTTGTAATTATCCACCCATGATTTTTTTACATTTTATTTTATCTTAACATCCTACCTAAAAACAAACATCAAATATCCCGTAGTACGCACAATCTTCGATGGCAAAACAAGACCAGAATTACAGACTGTAGATATTGTTTTAAACCAATTGTTGAATTATGAAAGGCTTAATGCTATATAATCCGTAATTTAAAATTTGCATTTATGAAAATGGTTGTTACAAATAATTTTATTAATTTTAACTCTTATTATATGGAAAAAATGCTTACCTAACCTATGGTTAAAGAGGAATAACAGGTATAAAATACAAATATCTCTTAATATAAAGCATCTAAAATAAATAATTTGTGTAATTATGCAGAGCAATATAAATAAAATGTAAAATGTAACCTACTTACATTTTCTCTAGGTAGATAATTTCGATTTCCACAAAACTTTTTTATTTACAATTTGATCCAGTTATAACAATTCATTGTTAGGGCAACTTCAATCTGATGGTTTTCAAAGTTCTTTCTACATCGTTTCGTTTTTCTCATTATCATAATAAATATAGCATTATACAGGCTGTTTCATTAAGGGTGGCCACCGGCCATATCTCTGGAACTACTGGGCATAGAAATCCAGGGAAAAAAATTTCATTACTAAAGTGGCCATGAGAAAATCCTGGAAATTATTTTTAAGCTCCGCATTTCGCCGCAAGGGGGCGCAACTGAAAAGTAAATATTAAAATTCTGAATTTTTCCGAAAATTCCCACATTAAGGTATACCTTTGGTAACATCATTAGAAAGCTTGGACAATTCTGCATCATTTTGGTTTAAGGCTCATAGGCGTACCGACCTTAGTAAGAGTGGGGAAAGCTATTGAAAGTGTAATCATTTAAATCGCTGTAACCTACATTTCTCTTCCAAACAAGCTTAAGTTTACTAAAATCGAATAAGTCGTTTAGAAGTTACAGCGATACAAATGATTACACTTTGAATATCTTCCCCCACTCTTATTAAGGTCGGTACGCCAATGAGCCTTAAACCAAAATGATGCAGAATTCTCCAAGCTTTCTAATGATTTTACCAAGGGTATACCTTAATGTGGGAATTTTCGGAGAAATCTAGAATTTTTATATTTACTTTTCAGTTGCGCCCCCTTGTGGCAAAATGCGAAACTTAAAAATAATTTCCAGGATTTTCTCATGGCCACTTTAGTAGTGAAATTTTTTTTCCTGAATTTCTATGCCCAGTAGTTTCCGAGATATGGCCGGTGGCCACCCTTAATGAAACAGCCTGTACAGGGTGTAACTGAAATGCTTGACTAAACTTCAAGAACGTGATGTATGGAACATAACCGAAATTCGCGTATAACTTTTTAAGCAATCTTTTCTGGACACATGTCTATATATAGGAACTTTTTTGACAGTTTTGTTTCATACATCACAGTTACATTCTGTATATCAATATACAGTGACCGGCAGAAAGTGTTCACCAAATGGGAAATATTTCTATCTTTAGAATTACCAAATTTATTTTATTGTGGAAAGGTTCTGCATGTCCTTAAACAAAATCAGTAAAAATTGCATCGTGTACGAGGAAGGGGTGAAAATTTAAAATTCACTCAAGAATAAAGTACCCAAGAAGGTATATATAGAGGAGAGAAAATTCCCGGGGTGGCGTAGGCACAAATTCGTTGCTAGTTGCTGTGACAGTGACAAACCAAAACAAACACTTGACCAATAACGTGCCTCACTGGCTGCTGGCGCATGCGTAGAAACTATCAAGTATGCTTGAGTCCATTTGAACGTGCAACACTTTCTGACCCATAAATTCTTACCCCCTCCCTGGGGATCTTTCTGTCCTCTATATATATATACGTCCTTGAAAGTACCCTTATTTTGCATCGTAGAAAAAACATTATTAGGAATAGTTGTTTGTACTTAAAAGTTATCTCCGAATATCAAATTTGGACTCTGTAGACAAAAAATAAACGTCTTTCCTTTTTTTCGGCGCGCCCTCGTAGAACAAATCGCTAGAAGCTATGCAGCGCATAAATTCAGTTTTTTAACAGTTCTTGGGTTAATACTTACATAATTTACTTAAATTGGTTTAAATGCGCGAAAACGGGTCGTTTAATAAAATAATAATAATTTTATCAGGAAACTGAAATTGAATTACCGGTAGGTACAGATAATAGTATATTTTACAACAAGACATGAAAATACCGTTTTTTTTTTTCGTGAGGTGAGAATTGTACACGAGCTGTGTAGCAGCGAGTGAGGCAATCTCACGAACGAAAAAAAAACGTATTTCATGTCGAGTAGTAAATACTATTTTTTCTACGATTCTGTAATTTATAATTTTCATTAGAAACTACAAAATTTTTTTAAATTATTTAAGGTGACAGTTTTCAAGTGAAACGTCAAAATTATATTTTAGTTTTTATTTTAACATTTTAAGCTTTATATATAAAATATGTCATGAAAAGTGAATGAATTGATATTGAAAATTTATGTAAATTTAGTGCATATAGTGTTTTCATTAAAAAAATCAGGAAGAAAACCATAAATTTGAAATTAGGATATTTTCACTCTAGAGAGAATATGACTATTTTCGCAGTAGACAAAATATTGAAGTTTCATGTAGAGTATGTCATGGAAAAATGGCTATTTTCATATATAAGAGTAGAAAAAAGTAATTCCTGAAGATTTAAGTTTTTTAAAAAAGCAAAAATGGCAATAAATTGCTAAAGATATCAAGTAAACCCGCATTTGTTTTGCATTAAGTTGTTTTACTTATCCATAAAATAAAATACTCGTATTCGGGGATAACTTTTAAGTAAAAACAACTTTACAATAGTATATTATTATACGAGTTTTATAAGACGCTACATTGCGGCACAAGTTGTTTGAAGTACGACGAGCGAAGCGAGGAGTGCTTCAAAGGAACGAGTGCCACAATAATGTCTTATAAAACAAGTGTAATATACTATTTTTTCTATTTTGCGTCTATTTATACTTTAAATTTAAGAATATGTGCAAAATATAAACCTAGGAATATTTGGAATGATTTGACAATGGTTGGTAACACTAACCAAACTTAACCAAACAATAAAACAAGGTTAATTTGAAATTAGTTGTCAAATTTACTTCACAACCATCAACAAGCTCTTTTGGCATTCTATTGAAATGTGTAAACAAGCAAGTATAAGTAATACACCACCTGAACTAAGAAAAAGAGCCCAATTAGCTATAAATGATTTATTTTCGAAAAAATAATATTAAAATGTTCTAAATTTCACTAGTTTCTTTTCTACAATTTTGTGAGGTTGGCTTTGGCTTTTGACGCTGCGTTACCGACATGTCATTGGAAATTAATGGCAAGCAATGTTACCACTATGAAAAAATAAAAAACCGGAGTTCATAATGAAGCTATTATGAAATCCGTTTGAGTTTTATAATGACTCTGTTAGAGACGCAAAATAGAAAAAAGAATTTTATCGTCAAAACAAAAGTAAAAACATTTCACAAGCCGTCAGAAAAACAGTTTGTCATCGCATATCGCATCGTCAAGGACTAATTAAGAACTAATAATGTTCTAGAAAGAAATGTCAGTTTCTAGTGCTCCGCACAGGTACACCCACAAAACATTTAAGAGGAGAAGTGCGAACCTAACGGTGAACGCGAGAAACAAGATTTTTGCGTCTGGTTGAGGAACTACTACATTCCCCGCGAAAATTTAAAATTGTACATTGCGTTATACACCCACCAACTATTATTTTTTTCAAATTATTCCATGCATTTAATATTTAATTTCAATGAAAATTAACTTTCATTGAAACTAAAATTAAATACACTGAATAATTGAAAAAAATACAAAGTAATAAATAAAAAATAGGAATATTTAAAAAAAATAATGTATTTCTCCATAAAAATATAAATAAAACATTCAGTCTTCTTTCAAATAGCGTTAATATAATCAATACATTTTTAATAAACTTTATGTGAGAGAATTAAACTTAGATCGATGTTCTACTTCACGATCTGATGCTCTCCATCAACTCGGAAACCCTAAAAAGAATTACATAAGTAGTTTAATACAATTCTAATTTCTTACAAAATATGTATTAAAACCATAAAATGAAAAATTAAAATATATCTAAAACTGGTGTATTTATAAATAAAAGCAAATATACTTCCACAGTTCTAGGTTATGTTTGAAAAGTTAGAAATATTTACACCTAAACTTCGTTACATGTCAGTAGAACTGGTACATTCCAATTCCCAATGGATAAAAAAACAAAATAAATACAAGAAAACTTACCAATTTCGTATCGCTCATATCCGAAAATGTTAAAAATAACAAATTGACGAGAACTTCCACATACGTCATCACAAAGCAAACGATTTAAATCAGTTGGACTGGATGACAGTAGTGACACCCTGACACCACTATCAATTAAATCCCCTAAAAGTTACTATGTTAGACAAAGATGTATCATGTCATCTCTTTTATTTTTGAATATTAGCGCCCCGTTGTTCAACTACTTACCAGACATGCGCACAAGTGTACTGTTGGGCAAAGACATACTCTGCTTTACTACACTACCAAATATCTGATGTGTCCAACACATGACTTTCTTATACAGATAGTACCACAATTACGTTTCCCTCGACGATTCCTAAAGAAATTAAGTTAAATTTCTTGTAAAAATCGTGTTTAATTTTGAGGGTTTCCAGCAATTTTCAAATAGTATCTGTCGCACTTATTGCAATACGCATAAATCTGTCCTTATCCCACTCATTATAACCGAATTTTATGACAAAAACAAATGTTTTATTTTTTGAAATTTTTTTGACAGACAGAATAAAAAAATTCGATCTAGATATTTTAAGGACGTATTCGGTGCGATTCTGTAAGTTTCTAACCACCGTGTTTATTAACTACTGTGGTTGTTGCTATGATAATTACCAATCAAAAACGTCGTACCGTAGCAACAACCACAGTGGTTACATAGTCACGGTTATTAAAATGTTATAGAATCACCCCGATTGTTGGGATCAAAATAACACTTTTTTTTTTAAAATAAACATGTGTCCTAAAATGCACCCCCTCCAACCTTCCCCAAAACTGGGTTTACATAATTTTTGAAGCAAAAAATAAATAGAGTGGCTAAAAAAAGGGGGGCATGCCAATTTTCAGCAGATTTGATCCGTTATTGTGGTCACAATTTTAAATAATCGTTTTTTTACGCAACTTACAGTGGCTGTAGCTCGGAGGGGGTGCATTTTAGGACACATGTTTATTTGAAAAAAAGTCTTATTTTGATCCCAACAATACGTCCTTAAAATATCTACATCGAATTTTGAATCACCCTGTATAAAATCACATTTATTTATTTATTATTATTGTTTTCGATACCATAGAAACCACTAAAATACAAAAAAATAAAAAATAATGGTCCTTCTGGGATTCGAACCGGCGACCTCCCGTTTGGCAGGCAAGTCCCAAACTCACTCGTCTATCTACTAGTCGGATTCAAGGCGCACTATGAGAAATATAAGTGTTTTAAGAATATCTCATTTTTTTGAAATTTTTTTGACAGAATTTAAAAAAATGGTTCAAACAAAATTTGTTCAAAATTTAATTTTAAATCAATGTTAAAGAATAAAAAAATCTCGTAAATTGTTTATTTTTCAAGATATTCCTAAAAAACCTAAAAATGTCATCAGGTAAGTGTCACTTGTTTTGGTGCTAGATGAAAAACATTGAATGTGGCACCCACAAATTTGTTCAAACTCTTAAATATGAAATTTGAATCAAATCCGATAAGTCGTTTTTGAGTTATGATGGATACAGACAGACAGACAGACAGACAGACAGACAGACACACAGGCAGACAGACATCATGGCGAAAATGGTCAAAATGGATTCAGGGGCCCTCAAAACGTGTAAATCCATCAAAATCTCGAAGTCGAAAAAAATCACGATTACAATACTTCCTTATACTACGTATAAGAAAGTAAAAAGGAAGACAGTATGATTTCGACTCAAGCCAATCAAGTCTTTGCTTCCGTTGTTCCTATCTGAGTTTCACCCATGTGGGTACACCAACATAACAAAAATAGGCAACCAAACACACGTCAAAAAAATACATTTTCACCCCTCCCTCGTATACGATGCAATTTTCACTAGTTTTGCTTATGCTCTTTTAACTTTCTTATACAAAGTATAAGGAAGTATAGTAATCGTGATTTTTTTCGACTTCGAGATATTGATGGATTTACACGTTTTGAATGCCCCTGAATCCATTCTGACCATTTTCGCCATGATGTGTGTGTGTGTGTGTGTGTGTGTGTGTGTGTGTGTGTGTGTGTGTGTGTGTGTGTGTGTGTGTGTGTGTGTGTGTGTGTGTGTGTGTGTGTGTGTGTGTGTGTGTGTGTGTGTGTGTGTGTGTGTGTGTGTGTGTGTGTGTGTGTGTGTGTGTGTGTGTGTGTGTGTGTGTGTGTGTGTGTGTGTGTGTGTGTGTGTGTGTGTGTGTGTGTGTGTGTGTGTGTGTGTGTGTGTGTGTGTGTGTGTGTGTGTGTGTGTGTGTGTGTGTGTGTGTGTGTGTGTGTGTGTGTGTGTGTGTGTGTGTGTGTGTGTGTGTGTGTGTGTGTGTGTGTGTGTGTGTGTGTGTGTGTGTGTGTGTGTGTGTGTGTGTGTGTGTGTGTGTGTGTGTGTGTGTGTGTGTGTGTGTGTGTGTGTGTGTGTGTGTGTGTGTGTGTGTGTGTGTGTGTGTGTGTGTGTGTGTGTGTGTGTGTGTGTGTGTGTGTGTGTGTGTGTGTGTGTGTGTGTGTGTGTGTGTGTGTGTGTGTGTGTGTGTGTGTGTGTGTGTGTGTGTGTGTGTGTGTGTGTGTGTGTGTGTGTGTGTGTGTGTGTGTGTGTGTGTGTGTGTGTGTGTGTGTGTGTGTGTGTGTGTGTGTGTGTGTGTGTGTGTGTGTGTGTGTGTGTGTGTGTGTGTGTGTGTGTGTGTGTGTGTGTGTGTGTGTGTGTGTGTGTGTGTGTGTGTGTGTGTGTGTGTGTGTGTGTGTGTGTGTGTGTGTGTGTGTGTGTGTGTGTGTGTGTGTGTGTGTGTGTGTGTGTGTGTGTGTGTGTGTGTGTGTGTGTGTGTGTGTGTGTGTGTGTGTGTGTGTGTGTGTGTGTGTGTGTGTGTGTGTGTGTGTGTGTGTGTGTGTGTGTGTGTGTGTGTGTGTGTGTGTGTGTGTGTGTGTGTGTGTGTGTGTGTGTGTGTGTGTGTGTGTGTGTGTGTGTGTGTGTGTGTGTGTGTGTGTGTGTGTGTGTGTGTGTGTGTGTGTGTGTGTGTGTGTGTGTGTGTGTGTGTGTGTGTGTGTGTGTGTGTGTGTGTGTGTGTGTGTGTGTGTGTGTGTGTGTGTGTGTGTGTGTGTGTGTGTGTGTGTGTGTGTGTGTGTGTGTGTGTGTGTGTGTGTGTGTGTGTGTGTGTGTGTGTGTGTGTGTGTGTGTGTGTGTGTGTGTGTGTGTGTGTGTGTGTGTGTGTGTGTGTGTGTGTGTGTGTGTGTGTGTGTGTGTGTGTGTGTGTGTGTGTGTGTGTGTGTGTGTGTGTGTGTGTGTGTGTGTGTGTGTGTGTGTGTGTGTGTGTGTGTGTGTGTGTGTGTGTGTGTGTGTGTGTGTGTGTGTGTGTGTGTGTGTGTGTGTGTGTGTGTGTGTGTGTGTGTGTGTGTGTGTGTGTGTGTGTGTGTGTGTGTGTGTGTGTGTGTGTGTGTGTGTGTGTGTGTGTGTGTGCTTATCGGATTTGATTCAAATTTCATATTTAAGAGTTTGGACGAATTTGTGGGTGCCACAATGTTTTTCATCTAGCACCAACACAAGTGACGCTTACCTGAAGACATTTTTAGTTTTTTTAGGAATATCTTGAAAAATAAACAATTTATGAGATTTTTTATTCTTTAATTTAGATTTGAATTCTGAACAATTTTTACATACAACCTTAATACTTTTATGTCTAAAATGAAGTGTAGAATCTAAAAATTCAAAAATATACAGGGTGTTCCATTTAAAATAACAAAGTTTATGTCTACTTCCGGTATAACAGGAAGTACCAGAAATGTGGCAATATTTTCGTTAAGTAGAGCATATTGTATAATGGCCGTATACCAATTTTTAGAACCAAATTGTGTTTAGTAATAGAGTTATGTCTACTTTCAACTCGTCGTGACACACCCTGTATGTAATACACTAAATCTGGATATATTTTTACTTTCTTATACGAAGTAATAATAAAATCGTGATTTTGTTCGACTCCGAGATTTTGATGGATGTACACGTGTTGAGTGAGGGTCCCTGAATCCATTCTGACCATTATCGCCATGATGTCTGTCTGTCTGTATCCACCATAACTCAAAAACGAGTTATCGGGTTTGATTCAATTTTCATATTTAGGAGTTTGAACAAAATTGTGGGTGCCATATTAAATCTTTTTCTTCTAGCACCAACACAAGTGGTAGGTACTTATCTGAAGACAGTTTTAGGTTTTTTTAGGAATATCTTGAAAAATAAACAATTTACGAGATTTTTTTATTCTTTAACATTGATTTATAATTATTTTGAATATATTTTGTCTAAACTTTTATTGAAATTCCGTTAAAAAAATTTCAAGATATTTCTACAAAGAGTACTTATCTCATTGTGCGCATTGAATTAGACGGCCTAGATAGACTATTGACATAGGGGCTTGGTTCCCAAACTGAAGGTCCCACGTTCGAATTTCAGAAGGATCATTATATTTTTTTGTTTTATTACTGGTCTCTATAATACCGATACCAAGTAATATACCTATATATTATGTATAAATAAATAAATAAATGTGATTTTATATTAATAATGTATTAAATGTGGACAGGGGGTGATTATAGACTACCCCTTCAGTCTTTTCCAAAGATTACAACTGTATCATCGCATCGTATAAGAAAGTCATGTCAGATATTTTATAATTGTATTAATAAGAATTTTATATTAGGTGATTTCTATATCAAGACTAAGAAATATATGCTTCCTTATAAAAATATTTCAATTATTCATAAAGTCCACGTGTACTAAAATTCTAGATCAATTGTGTCTATAAATGCTAATTAAAACAAATAAAACAAATTATATATATATAATTTAGTTTCATTGTAAATTTGAAATTAATAATTAATTCTGTAAAAAATCAGTATGCGGTTTGTACTGTTATAGACCCCGAGGTCATATGAGTACTTATTGGAAAAAACATCACGTGTGCCTCTTTTTCACTCATAAATAAAAGTGGAAATTAATGTCCGTATTATGGTTTTATGTAAACTAAACGACAATTTTTAAAAAAATTAACGAATTAGGAATTTTGAACTAGTTTTATTGCCTTTTTTAGGTAGAACTAATTTTTTAAATCTTATAGTGAGAAAAAAAGATCCAAATATTAAATTTAATTAACGCTTAACTTTTAATTAATAATTTTAACTTTATAATAATTAATTAAAATTCAGAATCAACCTATGCATTTTCAACAGTAAGTGGGTTTTCCAATTATTAAATTCTAGTACATACATGTATTAGCTCATAATTTCCCGCATTTATCCTGTCCGAGAAATACCAATTGTAACTTATCAGCGATTAATGAAACGTTGCTCTTTCAAGATAATAAAATACATATAGAGAAATACCTAAGTGAATCTGAAACATTCAGAAAATCCCAGGAATATAATTATAAGACGTCATTTGTATTATCTATAAAAAATCTTGTTCCTATTGAATTTTAAAATTTGCCTTCCAGCTACAAGTAACAATTGACAAAGAGTTCCTGATTATTAATAGTAAATTCATAACTATTTTTGTATTGCACCCAATGGCAGCATTGTAAAATATTTATAATTCATATTAGGCAATGACTTGTGATATTTTAATCTTTACGTTCATATTTAATTCCAAATTAACAAAAAAAGTCTGTAAAACGTATATTTAATTTAATTTTTGCGAAACAGGAAATTCATTAATTTTTATAAATAATTTATAGAATTACTTAATATACAGAATACGGCATTGACATACTATTGGTATATAGTAAATAAGATTGTTGACTTCGGCTTTTGCAATATTTAAGTTCTATTTTTATGGCTAGTCCATACGTCATAAAATTTTATTGTAAAAATTCATAGGTTCAATTATACGTCACACATAACTGATATTTGAATACTACATAAATATGTCTGCAAGAATTTTCCAAGGATTAATGCCAACAGTTCTTAATTATTTACCATATTTAAAATAAAATGATTTTATGTTTTGTTTTACACTATACTCGTATTCATATAGGATGTCCCATGTGTATGATTCACACTAAATGTGCATAACTGATGTTCAACTATACGTACAGAGAACTTTATAGCACTCTTTTAGTTTTTGAATTTCTTCCAATTTTCAAGTTTGACAGAATATTATGAAAATATTAATATCTTAACAGAAGACTATTGTGAAGAAAATGTGAAGTCTAAGTAATATTTTCATAATATTCTAGTAGAATTAACTTATACAGGGCGTTTAAAATGTATTATCAAATATAAAATTTTTTGACGTATTCTGCGTGGTAGAAAATTAAATTTTCTCTCATTTACATGAAGCTTTTCGTACACCTTTAATATTTTTGTGAATATTTTATTACTTTTATTCCCGTTAAATACTGAGTGCCTGAATTGCCTTTTATAGCATAAGAATGGCGACAGTGGTTCTAGCTTATTGAATAAAAAAATTAATAAATTAAATTTTATTAAGTTGCTATACAGGATGTTTCCTAAGTACGGTCCGTAACTTCAGGGCGCAATTCCTTTGGATGTTTTAAGAAGAATAGTTTTTATACACATGTGTCCGGAAATGCTTACATTCCAAATTACAGTGTGTTGAAAATTAAATTTTTTCTTTATTATTGCAATGTTATACGAAATACTGCAGGAATTTTTGAACGTGTGAGACACTCAATGATAAAACGATTGGAATCGTGCGTTTTATCAGAAAATGGCCATTTTCAACATCTGCTTTGATTTAGTATCGGAATTGATTATTTCTTGATTGTTGTTGGTAGTAACCGGCCATTTTTGTGAGAATAGGTTAGTATTAAGCAAAAAATTTAAGAGACCTTTTTTGTTGTACATTGTTAGAAGAGTTTGAAAATTATAAAAATTTCCAAAAAACATTGGCTTTCTACTTTTTATGAAGAAAACGTCGACTGACTCACGCCTAACTACGCCACTGGCGGCAGATAAAAATTGATTTTAACTAAAAATGTAGCTCTTTACTAACGTAAATTAAATTAAGAACCCAGCAATGGCCGTTCCAATATTATTTGAAATAATAAAAATAAAAATTTTAACACCCTGTATCTCGGAATTTAAGCATTTCCGGACACATGTTCATAGAAACATTTTTTCTTAAAACATCCCCAAGGATTTGCGCCCTGAAGTTACGGACCGTACTTAGGAAACTTAGTGCTCAATTATAATCGGAAGACCAATTTGAATTATTCCCTCCAAAACCCTTTTTAATGATGTGACCGCTTTCGGTTTCCAAACTATTAGCCATCATCAGACATATAATGATTAACAGAACCATCTCCATTATTTTGGAAGAGGAAGTGGTGGACAACTGCAAAAACCTGGAAATTGGATTTTAGAAAATCGTCCTTAATTTTGTTTGTGAATAAACCAGTTTCCCAAAAATTATATAACTTGTATCTCAAAACAGAAGCTATGTCTGTCTATTTACAGGATATTTTTTTAGGTAAAACTTTAGTCTTAGAATCTACTGCATTACTATGAACCGGTATTTCTGAATTTCTAGGGTGAAAAAAAAAAAACTGAAAAAATAATGAATATGAAAATGGGAAAAATTTAACTGCTTTGCCCTAGCTCCCAAGAACGTTACCCAAGATTCGAAGTCACTTTCCTACATAACGTCAAATACAAGTTTTTAGACAAAAAAAACAACAAAATTGGTTGATCAATAAAAAAGTTATCGTGAAAAAATGATTTTTTGTACGTACAGTCCGTAAAATAGTTATTTTAGGGACTGTGTACAAAAAAATACTATTTCAAAATTTATTTCCAAGAGACTTGAGATATAACTTACATCAGATATGCAAATCTCCACCAAGTCTGAAAGAGTCTGCTAATGAAAATTTTTTTTCAGACAATTTCTCACTAAAATGTTGAATAATAATAATTAATGAAATATATGAAATTTTCTGTAGTAAGCTATAACAAGTATCAAGTGCTTTTTTATAAATGTTAAACACGAGTTATATTTTGATGGTTATTGCAGTAATAATTTACATAAATTTATCGTAATTTGGGAAATATTAACCTACTGTGCAATCATCATCAATGACAATAAAATATGGCATTGTTCATAATTCTATAATATGTATTAATTTACACAATATAATGTAAAAAAAAAGTTTTGATGGAAAAAAATTATAACATACCTACTAAAATTGAAAGAATCAGTTATATGTACGTAAATGACAAAATTACAGCCAGAAAAAAATTCTTATACAGTTAGGAGAACCTTTACTCATTTCTAGGAAAGTGTTAAGTTATTATTAACCAATAATAATAAAAATCACATTTCACATTTTTTTTACTGTTTTGGATATTTTACTGTCTTATAATAATTAACCTTGAATCTTGTCTGAAACCTAAAAAAATGCATACAATTTACATAAATATTTTTAATAAAGATCCTGTTCCAGTAACTAATAGTCTTTGATAATGTCTTCTATATTTTTTTTAGATAATGCACAGACTATTGTTATTATTTGTGATAATTGTCAATTACCAAGTAAACCTTGTGGCTAATGAACAAATCCTTGGTAAGCAAACAATGTATGATTTATTCTTCAATTAGCATTAATTGCCACTGGGTGCACTTAAGTTCAACGTATTGTTTTAGAAGGAAATTCGACGGAAGTTCGTTTGGAATATGTTCTATTGGACGAAAATAACCCATGTTCCAGAGTATGCACAAAAGATGCTGCTCCGATGACGTGCAGATATAAATTTGAGTTGGAATGGTATCACACTCTTAGTAAAGCTTGTTTTGATTGCCCCTACAATACTCAGGATTGTTTCCGTCCAGATTGTATACCAGGAGATGGTAATAAGCGGCCTGTAGTTGTTGTCAATAGACAGATGCCTGGACCATCAATTGAGGTAAATATTGTGTAACTGTAAAAACATTTTTGGATGTCATTAACAAGTAAAGTGCTAGCTAATGCCTCCAAATAGTATATTTCATTAGGAGTCTGGAGATAAGGATTTTTCTGTGCGCGCGTGACAAATTCTCGTGGGAGGCGAAGCCGAACACGGGAAGTCATACACGCACGGAAAATTCATTTGGACGTGTAATGAACGATATTTTTTATTATACTTATCTGAAAACAACCCAAAGAAGGACTAGAAGTAATTTTAGAAGATTTTATTTTCAAAGTAATAATAATACATCGAAAAAATAGTAGGCAAACACGATTAACATTTCCATAGCAACGACTTGTTTATTATCGGCAATGTTTTATTTTCTGTCAGATTTAGCGCACGGAAAAAAGAATAGGAGATCGGGATAAGTTTTCCGTGCGCTGTTCTGAAAATGTCACCTTTACGTCATTGCAAAATAAGATGAAAACAAGGTGTTTTCAGATAAGTATAATAAAAACAGTTTTTATCAATTGCGATGAGAAATCTAAGCTAAGAAAAAAGAAAATGATTTTGGCAATTCAATTATTACTTAAAGACAAATATGTCTCCAATGTTACAAAACAATGTTTTAATCTTAGATTAGAGAAGTTTATTTATAGAAATGTCGGTTGGTAACCCTGAACCAATGATATTTTAATTCGCTCCCCATCAAGTCTTTCTGCATTTGACAATCGAGTAACTTGACAGTAATTATATAAGTGTCAAAAAAATTATCAAATTTGAGTGTAATTTATTTCTTTAATAGGTGTGGAAAAAGCATAGTATTACATTCGCGATTATGGCCATTATTCACTCAAATGAATTGCGCCACTCGCCTACGACTCCTGGGCTCAAACATCATTTTCGTGAATAATGGCTATCATAATCGCTCATATAATAATATACTATTAATGATTAAAAAATTATTGTTTCCAAAAGGCTGTTCCAAAAATATTGTATGTTGCTCTTGTGAAAACTCCATCGCATTACTCATTCACATACAGCGCTCGACTTCGTATCACCTATATTACCGGTAGTAATGCAATGGATCGATTTCAACACTTGTAACATAAATAACTGTTACATAAATTGCTATTTTTCTTATTAACGAATCGTTTACGGACCCATGTTTTATGTTCATAAGAACTTTTCGTCTCAGATTGACATTCCATATCAGAGGAGTAGCTAATAGCAGCAAAGTATTCCGTGTACTCTTCTTATCCAGAACAAATAGCACTTCTAGCACAAGCCGCCGTGGCGCAGTGGGTAGAGAATCTGCCTAGTAATCCACACGGTGCTGGTTCGATTCCATAGATTTCCCTTCTTTTTTTTATTTTAATTAAATGCTTTATTTATTCGGAGCGATTATAAGTCACGGACCAGGTTAGGTTGTTTTGTATCGTTTTTTTTTTCTTTAAATAATAGCATAAATCGGTACCATAAGATGATGCCGGAATAACCCTTGCCCTTACACGTGACCTTGAATTTGATGGAATACTTTGCTGCGATTAGCCTCTCGTCATATCAGTGGCTGACGTATGGTGGTTTACTTTCGGGACACCCTGCATAAAAGAAGAACAAAATAATTTTTGTACTTTCTAATATATTTTCTAAATTATTACAGTAGGTATCGTGGAAATATTAATATCTATTTACTAAGTACTCGACATAAATACGTTTCTTCATTTTCTTGTTGAAAAATGTATCTACTATATTTTGACATTCGTGATTATTATATTTAAAGTTCTAGATATATAAAGTACCGCAAACCGTCCGCCATTTTCGGGAAAAAAGCGGCAAATTCAAAAATCTTGCAAATCCGCTAAATTCAATGTTAACCTCAAACATAACTTTTAAGAAAAACTTTGTTTTTAATGTCTAAAACAGTCAAAACAAAACCACTCGTTGCCATAACAAAAAGCCAATGAAAAACGAAAGTTTCACTCCGTTGACGACCGTTTGATAGACTGACGCAAATGACATTAGGATCGTCACTAATTTGACGGCGAAATCCGCCATTTTCGGGAAAAGAATACTTTCTCTGTCTAACTCATTGCCTCATAGGTTGCGGTACTTTATATATCTAGAACTTTAATTATATTACTATATTATACAGGGGGTTCGCGCGAAGTGTATCACTATTGCTAACTTCGTTATTATTGGAGCTACAAAGTCGGTTATATTAGCAAACTAGTAGCATTTTTTCCGCTGATTACAATGGTGAAAACAAAAAAAAAAAAACAATTGACCATCTCGTTTTCAAGATATTCAAAAAAATAAAAAAATTTAAATGGAGCACCCTATATATTTTTGCAAAAATCGATGGTAAATTAAACTCTATACAAAAAAGACTCATCTTTTTTTGATAATATTTTAAAATAAGCGAGTTATTTTGAAAAAAAGTTTGCAATTCTTTAAAATCAAGTAGGCATAAAACGGAATAGTAATTTATTAAAACAATCATAATTTTGAATTTAAGCAAGTTGAAAAATACTTGAAAGAATTACGGAAATATTGAAAATTTACAAAATTATAATTTTCATGGCTACTTGATCTTGATATTAAAACTTTGAAAACTTTTTTTTCCATTTAAAAAATGTTATTCTTGTGAATATCTCGAAAACCAGATGGCCAATTGTTTTTCTGTTTTCACCATTATAATCATCGAAAAAAATGCTACTAGTTTGCTAATTTATCCGACTTTGTATCTCCAATAATAACAAAGTTAGCAATAGTGAACCACTTTGCGCAAACACCTGTATATTAAAAATATTAAGTAAAATAGTAATATTTCCGTAATTCGTTCAAGTTTTTTTTCAACTTGCTTAAATTTAAAATTATGATTGTTTGGTTTTAATAAATTACTATTCCGTTTTATGACTACCTACTTGATTTTAAAGAATTGCAAACTTTTTTTCAAAATAACTCGCTTATTTTAAATTATAATAAAAAAAAATTAAGGAAATTTTTTGTACAGAATTTAATTTGTCATCGATTTCTGCAAAAATATATAGGGTGCTCCATTTAAAAAAAATGTTATTTTTGTGAATATCTCGAAAACCAGATGGTCAATTGGTTTTTTGTTTTCACCATTGTAATCAGCGGAAAAAATGCTACTAGTTTGCTAATTTAACCGACTTTGTAGCTCCAATAATAATGAAGTTAGCAATAGTGAGCCACTTCGCGCGAACCAAATTAATGTGTACCTGCAAACTAAAAATCAGTTTAATTCTTGTCGATTTTCAAGGTAGAATTAATTCAATTTTACTTATTTTTGAACAAATTTAAATGTTTTCGTACCTATTAATTGCTTTTTTTCATACATAATATAGGTGTGTGTCGGAGATGAAATAATCGTGGATGTGGTGAATCACATGGCAAGTGATTCTACAACGATTCATTGGCATGGACAACATCAAAGATTTTACCCTTACATGGATGGAGTGCCATATGTAACACAGTGTCCTATTTTGCCTGGGAATACTTTTAGATACCAATTTAAAGCCATTAATTCTGGAACACATTTTTGGCACTCTCATACAGGTAATAATTAAGTCCAATGTAGTAAATTAACAAAGATCTCCAGTACTTATCCCAGTAACAAAAATTTTACAGTTGGTAGTTGCTTCTGTTAGTGGTTTTCAATAAAAGATACTGTGTATGGAAATTGAGAGGTGTGGTGCATACGTAACGACGTTTTTTTTTTGTTGCTATCGAATTTTATATTAGGGTTTATTCTGTAAGAAAATCGTTAAGTTTTAACATTATCTAAAACAGGTAAATAGTACCTGTAAGAAAAATATTAAATTTAAACGTCTGCTAGGTTTTTAAATTTAGAAAACAAGAAACAAAAAATAAAAGGTTCTAAAATTAATTTCTTGCTTGCAGAATCGATCCTAAAAGTGTGTTTACACCACGGTATAATATAATGGTAATGCGTCTCGTATACTCTGATATGTGATGAAAGCGTAACACAAGTCTCTGGAGTCACAACTCTTGTCGCAAGGATCGCTCCCGTCGGCTGTAAGAGAAGCTATATGTCGAGAACAGTAGAGGCGTTTTTTAAAGGGAAATGTTTGATGATGAAATTCATTTTTTTTAAAGAAATTTTTTTATTGCATGTATTATATCTATTAGTAGAAATTTTATTTTGTCAAAGTATTTTTTTAAATTTAACCGACATATGTAATTTTTTTACCATTCTCCTCTTCTCGTCGTATAGCTTCTCTTACAGCCGACGGGAGCGATCCTTGCGACAAGAGTTGTAACTCCAGAGACTTGTGCTACGCTTTTAATATACGAGACGCATTACCATTATATTATACCGTGGTTTACACTATCTGATTTTCCGTTTGATTTTCAATTCGAGAAATATATAATTTACAAATTTCAAAATTTCTCTATTGCATTCTATTTCAATATTTACACTATCTGACTTAGCTTTCAAGTTTTCATTCGAGTTTAGGTTTAAACTTAAAAGTCAAAACACAACAAATATGTGATAGTTTTAGTAAAAAATGACAATGCGCATGCGCACCACAAAACTCGAATGTAAAATCCAACCAAAATAGGTGCTGTTCTATTCCTGGACATTCGAGAAAAATCGAATACAAAATCAAATACAAAATAGAACCTCTGAAATCAAACACGAAATCGAATAGTGTGAAGTAACAAATATAAATATTTCATAAATCGGAAAATCAGATAGTGTAAACACACTTTTAAAATTTAATAATTTGTTTACAAAATTACAAAATCTATACAGGGTGTATAACGACGAGTTGACAGTAGACGTAACTCTGTTACTAAACACAATTTGATGCTAAAAGTTGGTACGCGCCTACTACACAATGTGGTCCATTTAATGAAAATATTGCCACCTTTCTGGTACTTCCGGTTATACAGAAAGTAGGTATACACAAGTTTTGTTATTTTAAATAAAACACCCTGTATATTTTTTAATTTTTAGATTCTGCACTTCATTTTAGTCACAAAAGTATTAAGGTTGTATAGTTCTAACATTAACGCTATTATAATTATTTACACGTTTTTTCTAAAGTTTTTTTCTTATTTGAAGTAGGAGTATACAAGAAATAAGCTGGAAAAGTTGCTTTATATAGGGTGTTGGTGGTTTTTTGTTCATTTTTAAAAACTTTGATCAATAACTTAATATTTTTAAATGGAACACCATATATATTTGTACATTTACGAATTCTACACTTAATTCTAGACATAAAAGTATTAAGGTTATAAGGTTTTAAAATTAACGGTCAACCACAAGCACCTTGTATAAAAATATAGTTTTTTTTGTAAAAACGTGTCATTAGCAAGATACGTAAATTTTTGTCTAAGTTTTTGTATGTTAAGTTTCAGACCGTACAGCCATAATACTTTTATGTCTAGAATGTAGAAATATATAGGAAGTTCCATTTAAAAAAATAAAGATATCATTGATTAAAGTTTTTAAAAATGAACGGACAACCACCATCACCCTGTATAAAGCAACTTTTCCAAAACTATATCAACTTATTTCTTGTATATTCTTACTTCAAATATAAGAAGAAAACTTTGCAGAAAAAACGTCTACTGTCAACTCGTACTATAAACAAGTCAACAGTATTAAATATTTGAAAATATACACTATCCAAATTTAGAATACATATACATAATGTACCTACGTATCATTTTTTTTATCCATAAAAATTATTAAAGGATTTCAAAGAGCCGATGGAGCATTTGGCCCTCTGATAGTTAAAGTCCCGAAAAATGAGGATTTCCATAGAAAATTATACGACTATGACTTATCAGAACATGTGTTAATTATCCTGGATTGGGGAGAAGAAATTGGTTTACAAAAGTTTCTGGCTCACCACCACAATGATGGTAATAATAAACCTGCTACACTTTTAGTGAACGGCCATGGAAGGTTTAAGGAATTTGACAAAGCAAATAATGCGTCGATCTACGTTCCTCCAGCTCGGTTTACAGTTAGTGAGGTAAAATGTCTTTTGATTTTCAGTAATATTTTAATTAAATAACTAGACGCTCTAGTTTAAGGATAAAACTATAATCTTAAGAAAATATATGTGGAAATTTACGTTGTACTCGTAGAACGTTTTGCCCTCGGCTTCTTGCTGATTTCAACCAAATTATGATATTAATAATGTTCAATTTGTATATGCCTTTCATTCGAATAACAAAAAAATGTAGGCGATCTTGCTTCAAATTGTAGAAATACACCAAACAATTGGGTATTATTTTTTTGAATTATTTATTATTTCTTAAAAAATATATATAGGTACTTAATTTAACAATAGCACAGGAAGGAATACTATTTTAAAGGTCGCGTTAGGGAAACGTCCAGGGATCAAATACCCTAGGGTGCGAAATGTATAGAAGCGAAAAATCTATGGGCGAAATTCTAGACTCCAACCGTCTGTATCCCGATATTTATATACTAAAAAAAGTCTCTAATTTACAAATATTGTTTATGCGAAATGTTACTAAATTTTTTTTCTCACAGGGTTTTCGTTACCGATTTCGAATAATCAATGCCGGCTTTTTGAACTGCCCTATTGAAATATCCATAGACAACCATACCTTAACGATAATAAGCAGTGATGGAGCTGACTTTAATCCAGTTGAAGGTAAAAATATTAGGAATGGATACTAGTCCGGTTACCGGACGTTTTATTTAGAATTAGTCGTCCGGTAATAATTTGTGTGTATACTGTTCAGAACAAATACCATGACAGCCATAAGCCGACGAGGAGTAGTGGTTAAGCTAAGTGCACACACAGCTACTTTTGCTGTGCAGTTTAAGAGTCGCAGCTGCAAGAGTTTCGTATTGCATTCACACACATCCCAAAAGTAGCGTGCAGCACGCAGTTTTTCTAAATCAATGTTGAAGAATAAAAAAATCTCGTAAATTGTTCATTTCTCAAGATATTCCTAAAAAACCTAAAAATGTCTTGAGGTAAGTACCACTTGTGTTGGTGTTAGATGAAAAAGATTTAATGTAGCACCCACAATTTTGTTCAAACTCTTAAATATGAAATTTGAATCTAATCCGATAAGCCGTTTTTGAGTTATTGTGGATACAGACAGACAGACACACACACCCAGACATCATGGCGAAAATGGTCCGGTAATAAATCGTCCGGTAACGAGTATCCAGTGCCAAAAATATTACTATTATATTCTAAAACAGAAATTAACATTTCTTTCAATCTAGCATCATCTTTGGTTACTTACGCGGGAGAACGCTTTGATTTTGTTGTAAATGCAAATCAAACAACTGGATTGTATTGGATTCGCTTCCGGGGTTTAATGGATTGTGATCAGAGATTCACCAAAGCATTCCAAGTTGGTGTGTTAGAATACAAAGATTCAAATAGTACTATGGATAATTATCCAGATGGAGAACCCGTTTATGACGAACTTCCTGCTAAGGGAACAGTAAGGAAATGTAAAAAATAAAGGTACCATCTTCTTATCTTGACTAATACTTTCAGCAAGTAAATGCTTTGAATGTTGGAACTGAAAACACGGACGAGTATCATATTAGCATGCCTAAACTTGAAGCTGTTGCAAAATGGGATAGCAGTTTAAAAACAACACCTGATTACCAGTTCTATGTTGGTTATGATTTTTATAAATTAAGTAATCCACATTTTCATAAGTTTCCGGAGTATGGATTTCATAATGGTAAGAATTAGCTTAGGATGGGTTAAAAACAGATACACTGAAAAATCAATTGTTAATTTTTTTAATGAAGACTGACCAATAACTAATAATAATACCGGGTATTCAACAATAGGTATGGTTTCGATGAGTGATTCATTTTATATAAGGGGTCATAAAAAGTATAACGTAACGCTATTTGCTTAACTTTCGAACCTCCTTCCCTTATGTAACAACAAATACAACTCTTAATTTATCTGGTAGTATTACTTTTCTTTATTATGGAATAGTATATTACGGTTCAAGATCGGTTAGGTGCCTTATAATAGGAAGAGAAAAAGTTAGAAAAACGAGACTCGAAGGGTCAACTTCTTCTAATTTTCGAATCCTGTTATAAAAGGCGTCTACCGATCGTGAAAATTAATTGTGAAGGCACACGACGAAACCATGGTAAAAATTATTTTCTAACCAAGTGGGGTGTGATTCCAAAAAGAGAAAGCTAATCACAAAAATGTTTGTGCTTTTACAGCTACAGTTGCATTGATCCGGGGGCAATTGGATATGTACATAAACTTCTAAAGAGCCCCACAAATTACATTTTTAAGTTAGTCCTTCAGCTAGGGGTCAAAAGGTAGGAAGTAAAAGTGGAATGAGACGACGCAGTGTTTTCTGAAGGTTTTTTAGTCGCTGAATCCGAATCCCTGCGTCGTTTTTCAATAAAGTGGTGCAAACAAAAGTTATTAACAATTTATTGTTTAAAACGCAATAACTCGAAAAGTATAGATTTTACCGAGCATTTTACCAAAAAAAGTTTCAAACAAAAGTTGTTCAAAATAAAAAGACTCTCCGAAAAGGTCATATGGTATTTAGTCATAAAGTCGCTCGAACAAATGTTATTAACAATTTATTGTTTAAAACGGAACAAACCAAAAAGCATACATTTTAGGAGAGTCTTTTTATTTTGCACAACTTTTGTTTGAAACTTTTTTTGGTAAAATGTACACTTTTCGAGTTATTGCATTTTAAACAATAAAGTGTTAATAACTTTTGCCCGAGCAACTTTATGACAAAATACCATATGACCTTTTCGGAGTCTTTTTATTTTGAACAACTTTTGTTTGAAATTTTTTTTGATAAAAGGTATACTTTTCGTTTTCGAGTTAATTTAAACATTTAAACAATCAATTGTTAATAACTTTTGTCCGTACGACTTTATGACAAAATACCACATGAACTTTTCGGAGAGTCTTTTTATTTTGAACAACTTTTGTTTGAAACTTTTTTTTGGTAAAATGCTCGGTAAAATCTATACTTTTCGAGTTATTGCGTTTTAAACAATAAATTGTTAATACCTTTTGTTTGCACCACTTTATTGAAAAACGACGCACGGATTCGGATTCAGCGACCAAAAAACCTTCAGAAAACACTGCGTCGTCTCATCCCGCTTTTACTTCCTACCTTTTGACCCCTAGCTGAAGGACTATAGGTATATTTTCGCAATTATTATTTTTTAACACCTGCGGCCAACTTATAAATTTCGGTTAAAATTATTAAATATTTAAATTTTTCTTGTGGGCCTATGGTGGTATGTATACTATTTAATCCACTAACGCTGTGCTTCAGAATATTATAAAATATGAGCTGGGTATAAAAAGTTAATGTAAGTAGGTGTATTGATTTTTTGATATATTCATAAAGCTACATATTTTATTTTTACAAAAATACATTTTTGTGTGGGTACGTAGCGATTTTTATAACCACTATTACCTTGATGTAAGGAACAACATAGCTGAAATCTGCACTATTGTATTAAAGATTATTATTTTCAAATACATTAGCGGTTGGTATTATAAATTTACATGAACACTTTAAAATTTCTGTAGTCCATTTTCTGTGAATGTAAAGTGAAAGTTCTATCAAAAATAAGTACCTTAACTCCGGCTTTTGCCTTGTAGTTCTTTTCTAATTAACAGTTTCAATTAACATTGGCCATATGTTACCATTCTACATCTCCATAAATTCAAAATCGCCTGCATTTTGGTTAATATTTTTCGTGATACACATTCGAATAAACATAATTTTAAAACTTTTCAAATTTTCGAACTCTAGACAAGACTGAGTACATTAATAGTTTATTACATACCGAGACGGAAAGTATTCCATTCCTGTCGAGAGAACTAGACACCGGAATGGTACTTTTTTCGAAGTTTGTATATCTACTACTTTATTCACAATCAATCATTTAATAAAACAAGCAACATTATAATAATAAAAATAAAAAAACCTCCTCCATAATATTATCGTTTATTTCGGCAAAATATTTACACTTAATAGGACTGCACGATTGACATTATTAAATTAGTTAACAAAAGTCACATCAAATTTGCATTTATTTATAGTTTAAATCGATAGTAACCCCCCACAGGTTAGAAATGGTTTCATTTTTGACCGATTACGTCTTATTACTGATTCCTTTTTTACTATTTCTGACCGGTTGGAGTGTATTCATGGAATCGCTCACTTTCCAACCTATAAGGGGTACGAAAAGCTCTAGGTATGTTACGAACTGATTCTGAAAAAATATTTTTTTCGCCGAACGACATTCATTGCCAAACTTTAATGACAACTGACAGTCACTAAACTGTCTCTTTTACTGCCTAGGCATTAAAAAGTGACAAAATGACTGCTGCAGTAAAAATTTTAATTATTTATTTTAATAATTAATTATAATTCAATTCCACACTTCTTGCAGCTTCTCTAATTTCATCCGGTAATTCTTCAGCATCACTACCACTCATTTTTTAACTTTTTATTGGCTTTTTATCACTTCTTATCCATTTAACACCAGAAACACCAGCCTCAAAAAATTGGCAGAAATTAACGAAATAGTTATTTTTCATCACTCATAGTGGTTATTACTAATATCCACATTTGTGATGAAAACTTTACTGCTTAGTTGCACATTAAAGTTTATCTGAAATCGACTAAATCGCCCAATTTAACGTTCAGAGTCCAGACAATAGGCTATTTGACTATTTTTGGAAAGGCATGTAATATTATTTGTTATTGCATTTTATGCACATTACTTTAATTTTTTTGGATAAACAACCCTATATTGACGATTAAAATTTTGAGTTTTAAAATGCCACCAAAACGCTAATTTGGGTGCAATGCTGGTCACGGACATCTGTGACGTCACTAGCCAGTATGCAAAGCCAAACCAAACGATTTTGTTCTTGGATTAAGGTACAGGAAAATTTCGAAGCAATTTACATGACTTATAAATGGTGTGTAGTGCCACAATGCACAAATACATCAATAAAAACTCAGGGAAAAGTGTTCATAAGTGTTCCAACAAGTGTTAAAATACGAAGAAAGTGGTTGGAACTGGCTCGTAGAAATCCCCAAGATATAGGGACTAATTCAAATGTTTTTTTTTTGTGAAGATCATTTTGATGTAAGTAAATGATATATATTTTATGTAACTAAGATCTTAACAATGTAGTATTTCAGTTCACAGTATTTTGAGGTTAAAATACACTAATTATAATATGAATTACATCAATAAGTAGTTGCAATACATTTAATACAATATATGTACATAGAAAATAGCACTACATTATATTTTACATGCTCAAATTTCTAATTTTATTTATTGAATGTGCATAGGTTATTTATTATGAGTCGTAAATTAAAGTCATATTAAAGGCACATCTTGCATTTGACTGCAAAAATCAGAGTCTCGATGCACTTGCATATAAGCAATTGCGTCGTCTCTGTAAGATTCCCTTGCTGACCTTTAAAAGAAAATAAATGATAATATATTAAAGTAACTGTAGTTATAAATGACAACATACTTAAAACAAAAATTTAAATCGTTTGTTTTTTTATAGGTTAGAGTATAGACTTTAATTGCACTAATAATATCCATAACTTTTAGGAATCAGTAACAATTATTAAGGATAAATAAATTATAGTACTTACGTTGCAGTTTTAACGTTTTTAAGCTCCGCAGCATAAAAATCAGGATTATTTAAAAAAAAAAGTCCAACCATTACTGCATGTATTTTGGGGAGGTTTCCGCTATCGGCTTGTATAAAATTACTCTCCATTTCGTATTTAATGCACAAAACTTGAATAATAATTAGGTAGGTACCGTACTTAAAAAACAGAACAGTAAGAAAATTGATTGAAATATTAGTTTTTACTAGAACAATCACAAAGTATTCATAAACAGTTGATTTGTGAGCATAATGGAGAAAGTTGTTTACTGGCTAGTGACGCAAATGAAGTTCAACCAGTCATGGAGCGTTTTCGGTCACGTGACCAAGCTTCAAATATATGTATTTTATTTTATTTATTTAGTTATAATAACCATCGTTTCTTTCAAAGAAAAAATTGAAATTAGATTCTACAAGTTAAAATCTTTTAGGATGACAACAATTTGTGGAATATTTTTATTATAGTCAAATAGCCTATTTGAAGTAGGCACCGAAGTACACGTAATTTAAACGAAAAGCACGAAAAAACACGATATAACCAAAATAGACGTTTACCACGTTCGACTGTCACTGCTGTCAGCTGTCAACTAGTATATTTGTTGACTACTTATGCAAGCCAACGTACCTATATAAAAATCGTACAATAATGACTTACTTTACTGCCGATTTCGGAGTTCTTTACTGCCGATTTCAGATAAAATAATAAATAAACTTGTTTCTATAGCAACGACGCTGTATAAGCCACCTTAATGTAATCGTAATTTCAGATTTTTTGCATGTTTTCTCTTTAAAAACGTACCTAAAACTTAAATGATCGGCGAAAAAATCAGATGTTCAATTCGGCAACAAAACTGATTTGTTGCCTTAATAAACTATTACTTATTAAATAGAATATTTTGGTTGTGGCAGCTTTTAATGTAAAGAAATATTGAACAATGATTACTCCGTAAACCGAATTTCCTGAAAAGGGAAGACATATGTAATTATGTACCTAATACCTACCTATTATATTGAGAAAGAGTAGCATTGTCACGTGTTACAAAATGTTCTCCTTATATTATTGCTCGTACATAGGACCCTATTTTTTTTACAAGATTATATATAAAAAGGTTATAGGAACGAATCAATGAATGTAGTTAATAAAAGATTTGGTTTGGGGATTACCTATTTCTTGATGGCATATTTCAGACCTATTATTTAAATTGGACTGTAGCATAAGCAAAAAATTAAGAGGAAAAGTAATTTTCAACGCCCTTATAGAATAGGTATTTATTATTGATTCTTCGAATAAATTCCTTTATCTCAATAAAAATACTTAGTTGCTTTTTGTGTAGACCTTCCATAATTATAACATAATATTCTTAAATAATTCGTACCCCATTGTCTTACTACAGTCGTATTATCCTCAAGATGATACCTAGTCGCTTTTGATACTCATTGATTAATTTTTATATTATAAATACATATATATTTCTTATTATAATTTACTATGTTATATTTTTGAATTGCAGTGACAGATACGAAGAAAAGGCTACTGACGCCCCAACTAAATCACATCACCATGAAAATGCCTACATTTCCTCTTTTATCCCAAAGAGATCAAATTAATTTTTCAGAATTTTGTAATTCGTCAACAGTAAAAAATTGTACAGAACATTTTTGTGAATGCCCTCATGTTCTACAGGTAAATAACAAAATATCCTATTAATTTCAGTTCTTACTACATTATATTGTTGGGCATCAGATTCCCTTGAATTCAATTGTGGAAATGATTTTGGTCGATGAAGGTTTTGCATTTGATGCTAATCATCCACTACATCTGCATGGGCACGCTTTCCGAGTTGTAGCAATGGAGAAAATGGGCAAAAATGTTACGATTGCAGAAGTGAAGGCTCGGGACAAAGTTGGAAAAATTAGAAGAAACCTTCTAGATGCTCCACTAAAAGATACTGTAACTGTACCTGACGGGGGATACACTATTATAAGGTTTAATGCATCGAACCCAGGTTGGTAATAATTTTAAAAAGAAATTAAAATACATGTTTGTTAAGTATTCAATCACTTTAACGTTGAGATATTATTTAAAGCTAGTGTCAAAATTAGTTCCTACCTACTATTTTCGTTATACCTACTACGATTTTGTATAGATATTTAAATCTTAGGTTCATCATAAAAATTCTGAACTGCAAGAATTAAAAACTAATTACAAATATATCACTTTTCTCTTCATTAACGTAAAATTATTTTTTAGGTTACTGGTTGTTCCATTGTCACATTGAGTTTCATGCTGAAATTGGTATGGCATTAGTACTTAAAGTTGGTGAAAACGAGGAAATGCTACCAGTTCCTAAATATTTTCCCACTTGTGGTGATTATATTCCGGAGTTTCATACCACAGAAAACTGTACCAAGAATAATTTAATAACTAAGTTAGAAAATATATTTCCTGGTGTGTTTGGTGAAAAATGTGATGATACTTCCGATGCTGCCATCAGAAATATAAGTTTAGGGCTTTCTTTATTTAGTTTATGGTTACTGGTATTATTACGTTAGACTAAGTAGATGGTTTTTATATTAAGGACTACATTTCTCATTACGAAAGAACAAAAAGTATTTAAATCCTGACCATTGAAAAACTAAATATGTGATTTGAAAATGTGATATTGATACCTACCGATAGTTATTAGTACTAATGTACTAATTTTATTTAATTACTAAACTGTGTATAATTAGTACATTATACACTGTAAAATGTAGGTACATAGATAGGTACATAACATATAATTAATTATTTTTTAACAAATTGTATTGAAAGAAAAGCAGACTCTATTTCAATATAAATATATTTATTGGAAATGCGACATTGAAATAGTCAGCAACATACAAAAGGTAATAAACAAATATTTGTACAAAACTCGTGATTTTTATTGTTTTTTGTCCTATTTACGAAGAAATGAGATATCATAGTCAATCTATTACTATTAAATCCACTCTAGAATTGTAACCCCTCAGCTTTCAAATTCATTATTCCCTAAAAAGTAAATTGTAATCCAGATACATAACATAACACGGTTATACCTAATATAAAACCATAAATACCAGAATCAATACATTTTATTGAAATCAATTAATTCTGCCATTCATTAATCATTAGTCTGAATACTATTACAAATTGCTATTTGGAATCTATTGATATATAGCAGTTTAAAATGTTTGTGTACAGATATAAAACAAAATGGAACCTCTGCATAGTCATTAACGAATTAAGTTTATCGATTTTTCCTTTAATTAAATAAAAACTTTTCGCGATGAAAATAGAAGAGCCTTAAACTGTTATTAAATAACCAGCAAAGAAATTAACTTAACTTAATATCATTAGAAATTTATCAAAAAATTATTGGGTACCACATAAAAGCTACAAAGAAAAGTTTAATGTTATTATTATAGATTGTTAACAAATTGATATAATAGTCATTTGCAATAATCATAATAAATAAACGTAAAGCAATAATTTTTTTATAAACTTGTACTTAGAGTAAAGCGGGGGAATATGCCGCATCGGGTAATATGCCTCAGTGCCCTTCTAGCTCGTACAGAAGTTTAACGCCGTTGCAGCAGTACACACATATTTTTGTTTATAGAAAGCACGTGTGTGGTTGATTCGTGTCTTTATTCTCAAAATTTAGCGAATGGTGCCATAAAACAGGTAAAGTAAACCTCAAATAAAAATTGTAAACCCAATTTGGCAAGAGTTTGTTGAATCAGGTATTAATGATCCGATTTAAATATCATTATTGGGTAAAGTAAGGCTTCTAATCTAACTTTTGCCGCATGTAGCGTTTACCATGTTTACACGGAGATTTTCGATTCCTAGTTGCAACTTTTATCTTGTAGGTACTCTGGGGTAATATGCCTCATTAAAATGGTAGTGCGGCATATTACCCCATGTAATTTCTCGGCGTAATGGATTGTATAATTATAGATTCAGAAATTGAGTTTGATGAGTCAGATGTTGGTGCAAATTGCAACGGATATTTTATGGATAGGAAAGGTGCCAAGTGTGACTGGCTTCAATGTGTAAGATCTTTGAAATGGGTCCATGAAATGTGATGCACTCCACCTGAAAGATTTTCTGCTGACTGGATCCCGTTAGCCGAGATAGCTATCAAGAAAATAAGACATTGAAGAAACATAATACGTATTAAGACGTTGATTTTAGTGTTGAAAACACTTATCTTACGCAGCATTCCCGATCTGAAAGACACGCTCAAGCGTCACACAGCGCAGTTAGATGAGATAGATAGGTTGAAAAGCACCACGTACGATCAGTGTATGTTGGAATGTTGCCGTTTCAGTAAAATTATTGTATTGATCAGAGTGATGATTATGATGATGAGATGATGGTCACCTGGATGGGTGGGATGTTCCTGTATCGTTGTAATATTAACAGTCTGGGTAATTTAAATGAATGAAAAAATTTAAAACTAGTATTTTTGAATAATCACAGCGTATAATCTATTAATCTAAATTCCAAAGCTGAAAGCACTAAATTTGAGTAAGTACGATTTTACTTAATAAACATTTCTAAATGTTATTTAAATAATTATAGATTTAAAAAAAACTTAAAATTTAATAGATAAAAGTAGAATTTTCTCGCTTTAACATGAAAGGGTTCAATGCAACAAACTAGACCAGGTAGTTCTGTATACTATTTAATCCACAAACGCTGTGTTTCAGAATATTATAAAATATGAGCTGGGTATAAAAAGTTAATGTAAGTAGGTATATTGATTTTTTGATTTATTCATAAAGCTACATATTTTATTTTTACAAAAATACATTTTTGTGTAGGTACGTAGCGATTTTTATAACCACTATTACCTTGATGTAAGGAACAACATAGCTGAAATCTGCACTATTGTATTAAAGATTATTATTTTCAAGTACATTAGCGGTTGGTATTATAAATTTACATGAATACTTTAAAATTTCTGTAGTCCATTTTCTGTGAATGTAAAGTGAAAGTTCTATCAAAAATAAGTACCTTAACTTCGGCTTTTGCCTTGTAGTTCTTTTCTAATTAACAGTTTCAATTAACATTGGCCATATGTTACCATTCTACATCTCAATAAATTCAAAATCGCCTGCATTTTGGTTAATATTTTTTGTGATACACATTCGAATAAACATAATTTTAAAACTTTTCAACAAATTATCGAGACTCTAGACAAGACTGAGTACATTAATAGTTTATTACATACCGAGATGGAAAGTATTCCATTCCTGTCGAGAGAACTAGACACCGGAATGGTACTTTTTTCGAAGTTTGTATATCTACTACTTTATTCACAATCAATCATTTAATAAAACAAGCAACATTATAATAATAAAAATAAAAAAACCTCCTCCATAATATTATCGCGTATAATCTATTAATCTAAATTCCAAAGCTGAAAAGCACTAAATTTGAGTAAGTACGATTTTACTTAATAAACATTTCTAAATGTTATTTAAATAATTATAGATTTAAAAAAAACTTAAAATTTAATAGATAAAAGTAGAACTTTCTCGCTTTAACATGAAAGGGTTCAATGCAACAAACTAGACCAGGTAGTTCTGAATTTGTTGAAAACATGTAGAAAACAACACAAACACGTTTATACGATTACTATTATACAGGGTGGTGCGGTGGTCCGAATTTTACCTTCGATAATTTGGGAATCAATAGAAAACCTTAAAAAACATCAATTTTCTTAATAAACTTATATCGAAAACTCAACCGTTTCAGAAATACTGTGTGTTGAAGTTGCATTTCTTTTTTAAATAAATTTAATATCTCCTGAACCAAAGGGAATATTTTATTGAAATTTGGTGGATATTGTTTTCTTAATAAGTACCATATTAATCACCATAATTTGTTTTCCTACTTCAAGCAGTGGCGTAACCACGGGGGTGAAATTATTTCTTTTTAGAAAATGATATAATACATTTTTTTCTACATTTCTGAAATCAGCAGTCGATTTACGAAAAAAAAGTTTTCTTGTAGTTTTTTTGTAAAACAAATCGTTATACAGTAAAATATTAATTAGATGTCATTGTAGGTAATTTATTGCAATGACAAGTACCAAGTATACAGGGTAGTCCGAATTGAACTTTCGATAATTTGGGAATTAATTAAAAATGTTAAAATAATATAAATTTTCTTAATAAACTTATATCTAAATCTCAACCGTTTCAGATATACAGGGTGTTAAAATTACATATTTTTTTTAATAAATTTAATATCTCCTAAACTTTTTTTTAATTTTGAGCAGTTTCTCCAATGATTTAAGTTTCTGTTGTAAAATAAATGTAGTTGTTTTATTTTTAATTTATTTGTTTGAAATACATAGTTACTTGTCTTGTTGCGATAAATTACTTACAATGAATTCTAATTAAAAATTTACTATAAAACTATACGTTCTAGGAAACAACTACAAAAGGACTTTTTTTTCGTAAATCGACTGCTAATTTCAGAAATGTAGAAAAATAGTTTATTGTAATACAAGTGCGGAAAACGCATCATGACAATACGAGTGTGAAATTTGCAATGCGAGCGATAGCGAGTGCTGCAATCACACGAGTATTGTCATGGGTCATTTCCGCAAGCGAGTTACATACGATTTTTTCTACGAAAACGTGGAATTCGTAAAAAATAAAATTATTTGTAAATCTTTTTCTAATTAAGAAAAACATCAAGTGAGTTTGTTGTCATAGAACTGAAAGCTCATAGCTGTTGACAGTTTATAAATTGTGTCCTGTCATCGAAATAATTTTGATTTTGAGATCAAATTACGTGAATATAAACATGGAGTTTCAAAACTATAGCGAAAGCGATGAACTAATGTGCACTCCTCCGGTTGTTAGATATTAAATAAATGTTACAATTATAACTAAATGTAAAATGTAAGTACTTCTTTATGTTTTTGTTTGCGTGCGGAAAGTTTAAAAAATATGTGCGGAAAAAAATTTCCACACTAATTTTCCGTACTAGTTTTTCAAAAGCCTACTTTCAAGTTCGATTATCTTGTCAGAAAAAACGTCATTCCGCATTTTCGTAGAAAAAATATTATACCTAACGTGTGATTCTTTAAATTTCCATTCTAAGTAAGCCTTGGAATTTGAACGTATGCGCCGAATTGATTCATATGTTGCAGTCAATTTCAAACGACAACCAGAAAACCTAACCTTTTTTGAGATTTAAAGAAATGAGGTGTAATCAAAGACATGATTTTTTTTTCCACCGCCAACTCAGAATGGAAATTTAATGAATCACACGTTATCACTGGCGTACCTTTTTTTTATATAAAAAGAAATAATCTCAGCCTGTGGTTACGCCACTGCCTGAAATAGGAAAACAAATTATGATGATTAAATATGGTACTTATTAATAAAATAATACCCACCAAATTTCAATAAAATATTCCCTTTGGTTCAGGAGATATTGAATTTATTAAAAAGAAATATGCAACTTCAACACCCTGTATTTCTGAAACGTTTGAGTTTTCGATATAAGTTTATTAAGAAAATTCATGTTTTTGAAGGTTTTCTACTAAATCTTGAATCCCAAATTATTGAAGGAAAAATTCGAACCACTTTGTATAGCTGGAAGATTTTTTTATATCCTTAAATTTTAGAAATTAGCTGAAAAGCGAGTTTTGAAAAGTACCTATAGTATTTTAAACTAAATATGAAATTGTGAAACTGAACCACATTATGCTGGTTTGTTGTCAATGGTTATAGTTTTGTATGTGAGTTTTAGATAAAGAGGGTATTCTGTGGTTTTAGAACAGTATGGTAGTGTTCAGGGTTGTTTATGTTAAACACGTGCAAGGCGGACTGGATTTTAATGTTGTTAATATAAACAAATATACTCATTTATGATTTTAAAGACAATGGATGGTAGGTGCTATCTGCTTAGAAATAGGATATTACACTATAAGACAGTGGTCTCCAAACTTTTTTGATCTGGTACCCCTAAGGTGGAAAAAATAAATAGCGCGTACCCCCAACTAATTGAAGACAAATTTATTGTGCTAAATACCATTGCTATAAAAAAAATTACACAGTATTTTATTTTATTAGGAGTATTATTTTAATCATGTCGTACCCCACTTTGGAGACCACTGCTATAAGAGAAGAAACTGACACTGAGTAGAAAAGTTGTAGCCCGAGGCGATAGCCGAGGGCTATAAATAAGTTGGTTTTATCATGATTATATATTGTGTTTGTTTTCAACACCCTCCGCTTATTTTTGTAGTTTTCCGACTTTATTTAAAAAAAACTCTAAGTTTCAATTATTACATTATAAATTAATGTTGCCATATAACCCCAAGCTATATGCATTACCCATACGTACGGGTAATATGGGAATAACGTATCATTCAACATTTCTACTTGTAACATCTTTATCAGTGGGAGTGTGCTAATGAGCATTTAACGTCAACTACCCATATATGCACGCTTTAAGATGCCGCCTTCATTTTCCGGCTGGGTCACTTGCTTGTTAAAATGTGAGCCTTTGAACTTTAAGTTGCCATATTCCACCGCTTTACTCTATACAGGGTGTTCCTGAAAGGTCTGTACAAAAAGCTACCACAAGTTTTTGGGCTCAAAATAACTCGTTTGAACAAAACATACCTCAGTCCAAAAGTTCTTCCTTACTGAGTCACAGGGCGCTAAAAAATATTTTTTCAAATAATTTTTTAAGTATATCTACAGAACGGATTAAAGTAGAGATTTAAAATTTGGTGGATTATTAAGTCTAGAAGGAAGCTACAATGTGTTGGTATTACAACCAAAATAATATTGTTCAGTGACGCAGTTATAGGGGGGGATATAGCTTTTTTTGAATATTTCTTGTAGGGAATTCAATTTTTTTTTACAAAATAACAAGAATTAGAATAAATACGATCAAGACACGTGTTTGACTTGCGTTAACTCAACTGTTTGCGTGATACTTAACTATGAAATTTTTTTTGCTGTGAAAACAATTTGTGACTTGCCCTGTAAAGTCTAAAATATTGGGTCACTCTAATTCAGCTGATTCTACGTCTAAAACTATGCATAAATGGTTATAGAAACCGACCCACAAAACAATTTCGTTACTAAAATACAGGGTGTTAAAAGTTATCTTTTATATTCGCCCTGTATCTTTTGTAAGTATATCTACAGAATAGTTTAAGATAAGAAATTATGTTTAGATGTGAACGTAGAATCAGCTGTATTAGAGTGACTTAATCTTTTTGACTATACATGGTAAATCACAAATTGTTTTAATAGTAAAAATTTTTTCCAAAGTGAAATATCTCGCAAACAGTTGAGTTAATGCAAATCAAACAAGTATACCTTTTTTACGTGTCTTGAGCGTATCTATCATAACTCTTGTTATTTTGTAAAAAAATTCAAATCCCTAGTAAAATTTTTCAAAAAAACCCGAAGTCCTCTCCTATAAGTACGCCACTGAACAATATTATTTTGGTTATAATACCAACACAATATACACACTAAAAAATGAATTACTACTAGCAACACATTTTTCTTTGCTAGACAAACATTTCTTAATACAGCAAAGTTTTTGTTATAATTAAAGAAAAGATTTGTTGGGATTACTAAATAACATATTAATTTTTGTTATAACAACAAATTTAATTCGTTCCTGGTACAAATGAATTTTGGCAGTTTTTTTTTGTAATCGTTACAAATTGTTTTATGCATAACAACAAAATAATTTGTTGTGAGGAATAAATAGCGGAATTTGTAGTGCCAACTAATTCTTTTTGTATTTGTAGCAAATTATTATTGCTAGGATAGCAAAAAAATTATTTCACTCTAAAAATCCAAAACGTTACCTTATATGGTGATAATTCGTGCAGGACATATCCAAAGCTAAAAATAGCCTGCGCCCTGCGCATAGGTGGTTAAATTAGTATTGTTTTATGGGATGTTGGGATATGTTTGTGGCGGTTATTTGTTATTAGTTCTTCGTCTGATCTGTGGTTGCTATTAGATTTAAGTACAACTTGTTAGTTCATGCACAGAAGTATATCAAGCTTTCAATATAGTGAAAAAAGGGGACAAAAATGGAGAGTGTTTGAGAGTTAATCCAGTGATGATCATCGAATTATTTCGTAATATGTAATCTCTCTTTATCGGGATTGAAGTAACCTGTTTAATCCTAACGGATTAATTTTACGTTACCCAACTATTTTTTGTCATTTTGGACAGTATTTTATAGTTGTTGCCGACATGTTTGTCAATTTGAAAAACATAAATTTAGAATCATTTCACATGCAAATATGTAAATGCTTACATAATCATTGCTAGAAATTAATGCGATGATCATCATTCGATTAAATTGTATACAACTGGCCCTTTAATATAATTGTTTTATTGTAAATAATTGTTTTATTGTAACACCTACAATCCTATACCCTATAATTTTATCAAATTCAACAATTTATGTATTTGCTATGACAACAAATGTTCATTAGTTAAGTGAGCATATTGGCTATAGTTGTGTTAACTAAGTATCTATGCACAACCAACATTTTTTTTTGTATATGTTACAAATCGAAAATGTTGCAGTTTGTACTCCCAGCAAATATTACTTAGCTATTTATACAAATACTCGCTGTCACTTTGTCGCTACAACAAAAACATTGTAGTAATCTCAGCAAATTAATTTGCTCCCTTAACTAAATTTATACAACAACAAAAATTGGTATAGGCAACTAATAAATTTTTTGAGGCTAAATTATTTTTCTCCGTGTACCTTCTTTATAGACTTATTAACCCACCAAATTTCAGATCTCTACTTTAAACCGTTCTCTAAATATACTTAATAAACGATTTCGAAAGATATTTTATAACGTCCTGTAACTCAGAAAAGAAGAACTTTTGGACTGAGGTATGTTTGGTTCAAACAACTTATTTTGAGTCCAAAAACTTGTGGTAGCTTTTTGTACAGACCTTTCAGGGACACCCTGTATATTTTTATTTTAGGTAAAGTAGAAGTAGAAGACCGAATAGGGTGGCGATAGTCACTACAGGGATCTCGCTTATTCGAAGAGATTCAAGAGATACAACTTCGATTAAATTAAAGCAAAGTTGCGTAATTACACGTTCAACAATATCTTAAAAACAAATTGAAGGTATTTGAGAAAAAGCGATAGTTTCATATTTCATGGTGTCTTTTTCGTTTAGTGATGTTATTTTGAGTTAACGAGTTAAACAATTGTTCTACAAGGTACAACCTATTTAATTAATTCCACTCAATACACTAAAACGCACTCTCCAAAGTCGTACTGAAATAAATCATATTATGACTAGGTATAAGTACCCCAAATGTCTGATACCGATATGATTGTGATTAGAAGATTAGACGGTTTTAGTTTTGTAATACAGGTCCGTAATTAAAAAATATCTGATGTGCCCAACACATGACTTTCTTATACGGATAGTATCACAATCATTACTTTTCCTAAAGAAATTAAGTTTAATTTCTTGTAAAAATTTTGAGGGTTTCCAGCAATTTTCAAATAGTCTCTGTCGCACTTATTGCAATACGCATAAATCTGTCCTTGTCCCACTCATTATAACCGAATTTTACGACAAAAATGTGTTTTACTTTAGATTTTTGACTTATTACTCACTTAAAAAAATCTCCCGGTATGAAATTACATTTATCTACGACTAATATATAATATATGTATTATATTTGTAGTTTTTGCAATATAATGAATCTCATTATTCCATACTTGTAAACCAATGAAAAAATAGTATAACAATAACAATTTCTATGAAATTGAAAATAGCCATGGAAACCATGACAAACAAAATGTCAGTGTAAATAAATAATTGTCAAAATACAGATAGTGTTGTACGTGTTGTGTCATTTTATAATGGAAAATGTGCAAAGTGATATTGAAAATGGATTTTCGTCGTAGATAAAGTATAGTATACAACTCGCTATAATGGCTATTATTCCCTCGGATGTTACAACACTCGCTCGCTTCGCTCGCTCGAGTTGTAATTTCATCCTCACGAATAATAGCTTTCATTATAGCGTCGTAGTATAATATACTATTATTTATTCATTATTATTGTTTTCGGTAGGTACCATAGAAACCAGTAAAATAAAAAAAAGCTAATGGTCCGTCCTTCTGGGATTCGAACCCGGGACCTTCCGTTTGGCAATCATATAATGAGACACCTCGACCGTCGCATTCAACTATCAACGCGCGCTATGATAAATATAAAGTGTTTTAAGAATATCTAGTTTTTTTGAAATTTTTTTGACGGAATTTCAATGTTAAAGAATAAAAAAATCTCATAAATTGTTTATTTTTCAAGATATTCCTAAAAAACCTAAAAATGTCTTCAGGTAAGTGTCACTTGTTTTGGTGCTAGATGAAAAGCATTGAATGTGGCACCCACAAACTTGTTCAAACTCTTAAATATGAAATTTGAATCAAATTCGATAACTCGTTTTTGAGTTATGGTGGATACAGACAGACAGACAGACACAGACAGACAGACAGACAAACAGACATCATGGCGAAAATGGTCAGAATGGATTCAGGGGCCCTCAAAACGTGAAAATCCATCAAAATCTCGAAGTCGAAAAAAATCACGAATACTATACTTCCTTATACTTCGTATAAGAAAGTAAAAATTGAAATTGAAGATGGTATCAAAAGTTGTGAAATTCAATTAGAGATTACATATCCTGATAACAGGACAAAATGTGGTTGTGAAAACATGTTTTTGGCTTTTTGGTATGTCTCTTCATTTAATTCCTCCCTAATATCAGTCACCATTTAAATGTGTTACCTATGTATTACACTTGAGAGAATTTCTTCAAGCTTGCCTCTGATTATTATAATGAGGTCGCCTGCATAAACTTTTACACAGTAATCTTTGTCAGTCACTTCCCTTAGTACGTTATCTATAAAACATTGACCACAACAGAGGTGATAATACCTCTCTATAAGGGCAAACCTTTGCAGTGGTGAACGATGCTTGCACTTCTTCTCCTCGTAAGGAAGTAGAATAAATCTGAGAACCGTTAATTATTTAAAATATTGTTGAATTATGAAACTGCAGAGATATAAATATAGGTAAGAGTATTGATAATTACTATGAATGGTGATCGCTTGTAGGCATTAATTAAAGCACGAAAGTATTAAGTTTCAAATTGATTTTGACGGTATCAAGTGGAAACCTATTATGAAGTATAATTGATTATGTGATGTGTTATATGTATATACTTTCGTTGACTTACATGATCTAATGAATTAGCGAATTACATAGGCATAAGCTAGATGTCTTGGTTGAAAATGTCAGAGACAAATAGATATCAGAATTACAATTTGTAAATGAAGTTAGATAAAGCTTCAAGGCTGTGTATAAATTATTATGTTATTATTATTCAGTATGTGAATTTATGAATACTGCCGATATAAATTATTGGAAATTACCTCAGAAACTAACAAAAATATCTGATGTGCCCAACACATGACTTTCTTATACAGGTAGTATCACCATAATTAGTTTTCCTAAAGAAATTAAGTTAAATTTCTTGTAAAAATTTTGAGGATTTCCAGTAACTTTTGTAATAGTCTCTGTCGCACTTATTGCAATACGCATAAATCTGTCCTTGTCCCACTCATTATAACCGAATTTTACGACAAAAATGTGTTTTATTTTAGATTTTTGACCTATTACTCACTTAAAAAAATCTCCCGGTATGAAATTACATTTATTTATTCATTATTATTGTTTTCGGTACCATAGAAACCAGTAAAATAAAAAAAAACTAATGGTCCGTCCTTCTGGGATTCGAACCCGGGACCTTCCGTTTGGCAGCCATATAATGAGACACATGTCTACTACCTCGACCGTCGGATTCAACTATCAACGCGCGCTATGAGAAATATAAAGTGTTTTAAGAAAATCTAGTTTTTACTTTCTTATACGTAGTATAAGGAAGTATTGTAATCGTGATTTTTTTCGACTTCGAGATTTTGATGGATTTACACGTTTTGAGGGCCCCTGAATCCATTTTGACCATTTTCGCCATGATGTCTGTCTGTGTGTCTGTGTGTCTGTCCGTCTGTCTGTATCCACCATAACTCAAAAACGAGTTATCGGATTTGATTCAAATTTCATATTTAAGAGTTTGAACGAAATTGTGGGTGCGACATTCAATGTTTTTCATCTAGCACCAAAACAAGTGACAGTTACCTGATGACATTTTTAGGTTTTTTAAGAATATCTTAAAAAATAAACAATTTATGAGATTTTTTTATTCTTTAACATTGATTTAGAATTGAATTTTGAACAAATTTTGTTTGAACTTTTTTTTGAAATTCCGTCAAAAAAATTTCAAAAAAACTAGATATTCTTAAAACACTTTATATTTCTCATAGCGCGCGTTGATAGTTGAATCCGATGGTCGAGGTAGACCATGTGTTTCATTATATGGCTGCCAAACAGAGGGTCCCGAGTTCGAATCCCAGAAGGACCGGACCATTAGTTTTTTTTTATTTTAGTGGTTTCTATGGTACCGAAAACAATAATAATGAATAAATAAATGTAATTTCATAACGGGAGATTTTTTTAAGTGAGTAATAGGTCAAAAATCTGAAATAAAACACATTTTCGTCGTAAAATTCGGTTATAATGAGTGGGACAAGGACAGATTTATGCGTATTGCAATAAGTGCGACAGAGACTATTTGAAAATTGCTGGAAACCTTCAAAATTTTTACAAGAAATTTAACTTAATTTCTTTAGGAAAAGTAATTATTGTGATACTATCCGTAAGTATAAGAAAGTAATGTGTTGTTTCATACAATTTTCGCTTTATTACTTTCTTATACGAAGTATAAGGAAGTATAGTAATCGTGATTTTTTTCGACTTCGAGATTTTGATGGATTTACACGTTTTGAGGGCCCCTGAATCCATTCTGACCATTTTCGCCATGATGTCTGTCTGTGTGTCTGTGTGTCTGTGTGTGTGTGTCTGTATCCACCATAACTCAAAAACGACTTATTGGATTTGATTCAAATTTCATATTTAAGAGTTTGAACAGAATTGTGGGTGCCACATTCAATGTTTTTCATCTAGCACCAAAACAAGTGACAGTTACCTGAAGACATTTTTAGGTTTTTTAGGAATATCTTGAAAAATAAACAATTTATGAGATTTTTAATTCTTTAACATTGATTTAGAATTAAATTTTGAACAAATTTTATTTGAACTTTTTTTTGAAATTCCGTCAAAAAAATTTCAAAAAAACGAGATAGGTATTCTAAAAACTCTTATACAGGGTGGTCCAGGTTGAACGTCATTAATTTTGAGAGGTGATAGAGCATCATGAAAAAAGTAGACTTATATTAAAAAACTTTGCTCAAAAATGTTTTATAACAAAGATACAGGGTGTCAAAATTTAAAATAAAAACTCGTTTTCTTAACATAACTTCTAAACCACTTTAACGATTTCCATTAAATTTCGCACACAGAGTAATGTAGTACATTTCAAGATAATGATGGAGTTCATTTATAAAAAAAATCTCCAGTGGCGTAGATACTGGGGGCCATTCCACTTTTCCCTCCAATTTTTTACGCCACTGGATATATTGCGAGGAAAATACAATTTTTGGATTGTTTGTTTAATTTAGAGAAAATAATTACTCTCTACAAATTTTAATTTAAGGTTTTATTTTTGGGATATTTGAGTTTGAAGGTTTGGAAACACAATATCAAATGTGTGCTGAATTAAAGAAAATTTCGGTTAGGTCTGAAAAATCCGGAAAATTGCCATCAAGTCTTGGCAGCGATTAATTCCGGGGCTAAAAAAGCTCGAAAATGTATCAAAGCCTATTTTGAGAACTTATTCAAAATTTTCTTTAATTCAGCATAGCATTTGATGTTGTGTTTCCAAACCTTCAAACTCAAATATCTCAAAAGCGAAACATTAAATAAAACATTTTCAAGAGTAACTATTTCCTCTAAATTGAACAGACAATCCAAAAATTAATGACGTTTAATCTGGTCCACCCTATATTTCTCATAGTGCGCATTGAATCCGAAATCCGACAGCCGAGATAGACTAGTGACTAAAGGGACTTGACTGCCTAACGGAAGGTCGTGGGTTCGAATCCCAGAAGGACCATTATTTTGTTTTATTTTACTGGTTTCTATGATAACGAAAACAATAATAATAAATAAATGTGATTTTATATTAATAACGTATTGAATGTTGACTGCATGTGATTATTGGCTACCCCTTCAGTATTTTCCAAAGATTAAAACTGTATCATGGTAATGTATAAGAAAGTCATGTGTTGGACACATCAGATTTTTTTGAAATTTTTTTGACGCAATTTGAAAAAAAAGTTCAAACAAAAATATCTTCAGGTAAGTGTCACTTGTTTTGGTGCTAGATGAAAAACATTTAATGTGGCACCCACAATTTTGTTCAAACTCTTAAATATGAAATTTGAATCAAATCCGATAACTCGTTTTTGAGTTATGGTGGATACAGACAGACACACACACAGACAGACAGACAGACATCATGGCGAAAATGGTCAGAATGGATTCAGGGGCTCTTAAAACGTGTAAATCCATCAAAATCTCGAAGTCGAAAGAAATCACGATTACTATACTTCTTTATATTTCGTATAAGAAGGTAAAAAATATCTGATGTGCCCAACACATGACTTTCTTATACTTACGGATAGTATCACAATAATTACTTTCTTATACGTAGTATAAGGAAGTATTGTAATCGTAAGTTCCCATCCATAACTCAAAAACGAGTTATCGGATTTGATTCAAATTTCATATTTAAGAGTTTGAACAAATTTGTGGGTGCCACATTCAATGTTTTTCATCTAGCACCAAAACAAGTGACAGTTACCTGAAGACATTTTTAGGTTTTTTAGGAATATCTTGAAAAATAAGCAATTTATGATATTTTTTTATTCTTTAACATTGATTTAGAATTGAATTTTGAACAAATTTTGTTTGAACTTTTTTTTGAAATTCCGTCAAAAAAATTTCAAAGAAACTAGATATTCTTAAAACACTTTATATTTCTCATAGCGCGCGTTGATAGTTGAATTCGATGGTCGAGGTAGACCATGTGTTTCATTTTTTTTTTTACTGGTTTCTATGGCACCGAAAACAATAATAATGAATAAATAAATGTAATTTCATACCGGGAGATTTTTTTAAGTGAGTAATAGGTCAAAAATCTAAAATAAAACACATTTTCGTCGTAAAATTCGGTTATAATGAGTGGGACAAGGACAGATTTATGCGTATTGCTATAAGAGCGACAGAGACTATTTGAAAATTGCTGGAAACCTTCAGAATTTTTACAAGAAATTTAACTTAATTTATTTAGGAAAAGTAATTATTGTGATACTATCCGTAAGTATAAGAAAGTCATGTGTTGGGCACATCAGATATTTTTTTCCTAAAGAAATTAAGTTAAATTTCTTGTAAAAATTTTGAAGGTTTCCAGCAATTTTCAAATAGTCTCTGTCGCACTTATTGCAATACGCATAAATCTGTCCTTGTCCCACTCATTATAACCGAATTTTACGACAAAAATGTTTTATTTTAGATTTTTGACCTATTACTCACTTAAAAAATACTGAACGGGTAGCCAATAATCACATCCAGTCGACATTCAATACGTTATTAATATAAAATCATATTTATTTATTATTATTATTGTTTTCGGTACCATAGAAACCAGTAAAATACAAAAAAATAAAAAATAATGGTCTTTCTGGGATTCGAACCGGCGACCTTCCGTTTGGCAGCCAAGTCCCAAACTCACTCGTCTATCTACTAGTCGGATTCAACGTGCACTATGAGAAATATAAGTGTTTTAAGAATATCTCATTTTTTTGAAATTTTTTTGACGGAATTTCAAAAAATGGTTCAAACAAAATTTGTTCAAAATTTAATTTTAAATCAATATTAAAGAATAAAAAAATCTCGTAAATTGTTTATTTTTCAAGATATTCCTAAAAAACCTAGAAATGTCTTCAGGTAAGTGTCACTTGTTTTGGTGCTAGATGAAAAACATTGAATGTGGCACCCACAATTTTGTTCAAACTCTTAAATATGAAATTTAAATCAAATCCGATAACTCGTTTTTGAGTTATGGTGGATACAGACAGACACACAGACAGACAGACAGACAGACAGACATCATGGTGAAAATGGTCAGAATGGATTCAGGGGCCCTCAAAACGTGTAAATCCATCAAAATTTCGAAGTCGAAAAAAATCACGATTACTATACTTCCTTATACTACGTATAAGAAAGTAAAAATTAGGGAGGCTGTACTAGGTGGACCCGTGGCTACGCTCCAAGCCTACAAATATAGATACAGATAAGTTCAGTTAATGTGAGTCGTAGCTATCTCGATTCGTCCGGTTGTGATATATTCTTGTAGTAATTTTGAAAAATCTTTTTCAACACTGCAATTTCAAAAACGCGAGTTTCCGGACATACTTACCTCTTATCTCTATAGCAAACTTTTGTCTTAAAGTTACACGTTCTATCAACTGTTTCAGTTTGAAACAATAAAAACGGAACACCCTGTGTACATTTTCGGAAATCTGAGACAAAATGCTTTCAATAGACTATACTATTATTTCTAGGTGAAATTGGTCCATTTCAAAGTGAGGGTGAGTAAATCAATAGTAGAACAAACAAAGTCCAACCCACAAAGTATATATTGTCAAAATTACATAAAAGATGACATGTTTCGGCTCTACGCCATCATCACATCAAACTAAGAAACGGGAAAAATTCTTAAAATACTGGTCAACCAACAGCAGGCAGCACAGGTACCTACCTACATAACAATTCAAAACATCAGCACTTAATAGCGTAAATGGTATAAATGGTAGGTACATTCAATTAAACTAACTACCTATACGATGAGAAATTACGAAGAATGTTTAAATTAAGTCTCTTACGGCTTAAATGATACAACTAATCAGACCCATGGCGGACCATGAACGGCAACGTCACAGATTGACGATATATGATTCTTAAAAACAACGGTTTAATTTTTTTACCTCATTAATTACTAATATTAACAAGAAGAGTGGCTGATGGCCCAAGATGTATTAAATGTGTATGTAACATGTCGACCGCACAGCAAGATCGATACTTGGTCCTTTTCTTCCAATTCATATGTGATTGAAGGTCTTGTTCAAATTCTGCCTTACAGTCATCGAAAAATGAGCAGGCGCTCCTTCGTGCATAAACCACATTTGACGTAGCTGGTTGAGATGTATGTACATCCTCTAGTAATTCGGGTAATGTGATTTGCAAAAAATTGAGATACGCTGCTCCTTGGTGGTAAAACTACCTACAAGACAGAGTAGTAGGTGTCTAAAAATAACCATTTAGATGTTCAACGATGAGAAACGTTCTTGATGCCTGGTTGCAACAATAGCATGAGGATTTTCATCTGCCCACATGTAGCTATTGTGAAAATTCCAAATTCCACCCCTAGTAAAACCAGTTTCACCTGTAAAAATGATATTTGCATCACATGCTGGGTTCTCAGCAAGTTTTTGCAGAAACCATTTACAAAATACTATCCGGACTTGATAATCAGATGATGGTTTAAGGGATCGAACTCATTGAACATGGTATGGATAAAGAAGTAGTAGGTACAGTCAAATTAGACTAAAAAACTCTCCGACATCGAAAAAATTCACGGCAGCAACTACAACTTTTGTATTCACATGATGTAAATTAAATGAATTTCACGGGTCGAAAATTGTAAAAAACTGATTTTTGGTGACTTTGGGGCCCTCTCATATTTGAAATATTCACCGCACAACATCTCCATACTGACAAAAAATTTGTAAAATTATCCCCCTCTATTTTTCAATAAGAAATTTTTCAGCTCTGACCGATAGAAATCGAGATAAATCCATTTCAAAATTTTTTTAATATGGCGGCTGACGCACCAGGATGTGTGTCCCGCCATTTTGGTTTTGACTTGTCTCATGTACCCAAACACGATTATGAAAAAATTTACTGCAGTGAATTTTTTCGATCTGAAAATCTAATTTGACTGTATGTATAAAGTTGGCTTTGTAGGGTAGTACCAATTTCTAATTCAGCCGATATTCTTCGAACACTTGTTCCAAGGTTTTGTTCTACGTGTAGCAAAATGGGTCCTTCTCTCTCAGGGGTAGAAACTGTTCGCGGCCTTCCAGCGTTACCAGCAAATATTGCAAATGAACCAGTATATCCTGCAATTGTTAATGAAGTTTTGCAAAAACGCGACAAGAAATAAGTGTACAATTTGAATAAGCATCCGCGTAATGTCGCAACGTGGCTCTGAGGCATTTCTTTTTGCACTACTATACATAAAATGCATATCAGCTAATTCCACATTTGTGTAAACTGGTATTATTGTTATTAGTGAACGACTGAACAAACTACAACGTCAAAATAGTCCGGGAGACCATAGCATTTTTACTACACTGATCTCTTTTTGTAAAGTTACTATTACTACGTGAAAGAGTGAGTGTATGCATATATGAAACCACACGGCTTCTTGGGCAAAGCCAGCCGGAAATGACTTTTACCAAATTATTACATTTTTTTGAAAATAAATGCAGGGTGTCCCGAAATTAGTGGGCAATATTTCTAGGGCAGGTTGTACTTGTCAAAATATGACGAAAAGTTTATAATAACATGACTTGAAAAATGCTTCCTAAGGCGGCTAGAGCCTCCCTAAAGAGGAACCCGAAATATGAGTTTTCTGTAATATCTTTGCAACTGTTTGAGGTAGATTCATGAAATTTGGTGAATTTGAAGCATTTATTTACTTTTGCAATTTTCAAAAATTTTGTCAGGGGCTTCACATACAGGCTGGGTGCTGGGTAAATTATGCCACATATTTTTTGTGTGGATAATTTTAAATTTTTTATATCAAATTATGAAACTTTGGTTTATTTTTACACAAGAAAGGATCTCACCCAGCCGCGCATCCCTGGATGTTTCCTGTCGACCATAAGTTTTTTTAACAAATGAGGTTCCCAGTCAAGAAGATCTGACCCCTGGAGTACCGTATCTTCACTGCAGCTACCCGAGGTGTTACGTGGAGTAAACCATACTAATAAATCTGGCGCCCGAGATCCCCTTTCCCCTTGATTAACCGCCTCCCCCACAAAAGTGCGTCACGCTACATTTTCTGTAAAATATTGGTACTAGATAAAATATCTGATGTGTCCAGCACATGACTTTCTTATACGATACGATACAGTAGTTCTAATCTTTGGAAAATACTGAAGTGGTAGCCAATAATCACATGTTGTCCACATCCAATACGTTATTAATATAACATCAAGTTTATTTATCTACGACTAATATAGGGTTTTTCAAAAATACACCAAAATATTTCAAGGGGTGATTCCTGAGATCATTCTAAGAAAAAAAGTTTATATGAACATGGGTCCGAACATGCCTACCCGCTGAGTTATAGCCCCTTAAATTTGGGACCCTGAAGAAGGTTTTCAGTTATTATCTCCGAAACTGTTCAAGGTAAAATGATGAAATTCACCATCCACTAATGAATAAGAATAAGAATAAGAAATATACATTGTGATCAGTAATTGCCGCACTCGGAGCATACTGTGATGAACTTTACGTTTTAAGAATGACGAATTTTATTACCGCACTGCTGTAAGTCCTTTATTTACAAAGATATGACCACTTTTGTGAAAATAAAAGTGGCAACACTGCATTGAACATGTGAATAGGTTTGACGAGAAAAAAAAAGAGAAACGTTCAATATTTTATGATGCGAGAACTTGTCAAACTAATTTAGTACTGTCAATTTTATTAAAAAACAGAAACAACAATTGAAATTCATTATTAATATTTTCATGGCAATAGAAGGTATTTTAGTTTATTCCAAGGGGAGCTTGAGAGGTTGCCAAACTTCAAAATTCTCTCAAATTTAGGTATTTTATTAAATTTTAACATTTTCAATTTCTTTGTATTAGATGTTTTGTGAAAAAAATTGAACAAATCATATTGCATTTTATCCAGAGAATATAGTAGCATGAATTATTCACTCATTTTTGTTTTGGTTATGAAAATAATTAGCTTGTAACTTGGATGAGGGAAACTCTATAACTCGGAAACTAACCATCAGATTTAATTTTTCTTTGCAGATTATCCTTAGTTTTAATGTGCTCTATAACGCCCTGTATTCGGAGTGCGCCAATTACTGATCACCCTGTATATTGACATCAAAATATAAATTACATGTCTCGTTAAAATGGGAAAATGTATAACACTTATAAAAACAGTTACTGACATTAAGGTTTACATCGAACTTAAAAATGTACAAACACCCAAAAGAGTTACCAACATTAAGGTCCACATCACATCCAAAACTGGTTTGAGTACTCATATAAGTACTATAAAAAATAACACATTTTTAAAAACCACTTAAAAATCACTATCTTGAAGATATTCTTCCAAGTTGTAATAAGCGCCCTCTGTGAAGATTTTTTTAATGTTTTTGCCAAATAATTCGTTCATGTCTTTAATCCTTACAGACAGTTTATTGTAGAGCACCCCAATAATCGAAAAATTGCTGAGTACAGGGTGATTCTTTTATTTGGGGAAATGCGTTTTTCTCGAAAACGGTTGAAGAAAATTAAATTTTGAAAAAAGTGTTATATACCTACTGGCTGTCACTCAAAATTAGTATAGAAATATAGACTTTAATATGCATGACGCTAGGCGTCGCGACGCTTAAAATTTTTATTTTCCAGCAACATACCACTTTTATTATATCATTGAAAAGGTCTTTTAATTTTGAATCTTTTTTCTAAAAACCAATTTTTTTTATTCTTATTTTTTAAAAAGTTATGATCCAATTTAAATTATTTCTGTTCTAAGTTTTGAAATATTTTTAACAGTAGGCCGAGTTTTTCCTCAAATACTAAAGTAAATCTTATTATATAAAATAAAGTAGGCTTAGAAAAAACAAAACCTGTTATTTGTCAACATATTACAACGACAAAAAACTTATTAATGCCTAAATTAAACAAAAAAAAGTACTTCTTCAGATTACACAAGACATTTGTGGGTTCAACTAGATGGGGCTCCTTGTCATAATGCCGCTATTGTGCAGAATTATTTAAATATAGAATATGAAGACAGGTGGATGGGAAACAAAAAATTTAATGAAAAAGTTGATTATTTTAACAATTGTTTAATATGAGTACCAATGTTATCTAAACATAAATTATAACGTTTTCTTAGTTCATTATGTGACATTTCTTAAAACATTAGCATTAATTTCAGCACAGGCATCGACAATCTTTTGCTTTAAATGATCTATATTATTAGACATTGTTTTGTAAACTTTATTTTAAGAGTTCCCCACAAGAAAAAATCGAGAGGTGTTATGTCTGGGGACCTGGGGAGGAAATTCTACCCGTAAGTTCCCATCCATAACTCAAAAACGAGTTATCGGATTTGATTCAAATTTCATATTTAAGAGTTTGAGCAAAATTGTGGGTGCCACATTCAATGTTTTTCATCTAGCACCAAAACAAGTGACACTTACCTGAAGACATTTTTAGGTTTTTTAGGAATATCTTAAAAAATAAACAATTTACGAGATTTTTTTATTCTCTAACATTAATTTGGAATTGAATTTTGAACAAATTTTGTTTGAACTTTTTTTTGAAATTCCGTCAAAAAAATTTCAAAAAAACTAGATATTCTTAAAACACTTTATAGGTATTTCTCATAGCGCGCGTTAATAGTTGAATCCGACGGTCGAGGTAGACATGTGTCTCATTATATGGCTGTCAAACGGAAGGTCCCGGGTTCGAATCCCAGAAGGGACGGACCATTAGTTTTTTTAATTTTACTGGTTTCTATGGTACCGAAAACAATAATAATGAATAAATAAATGTAATTTCATACCGGGAGATTTTTTTAAGTGAGTAATAGGTCAAAAATCTAAAATAAAACACATTTTTGTCGTAAAATTCGGTTATAATGAGTGGGACAAGGACAGATTTATGCGTATTGGAATAAGTGCGACAGAGACTATTTGAAAATTGCTGGAAACCCTCAAAATTGTTACAAGAAATTTAACTTAATTTCTTAAGGAAAAGTAATTATTGTGATACTATCCGTATAAGAAAGTCATGTGTTGGGCACATCAGATATTTTTTATTTAAATCTTTGATTTGTTCCACTTGATTTTTAAGAATTTCAACTCTACGAATTTTTTTACTGTTGTGAATATCGTGTTTTAGTGTGTTAACCTCAGTAGGTTTTTCGATCGAGAATACAGTATTCGCAGGCACCACAGCCGACTGGAGTGCTCTAAACACCTTCGGCACTGATTTAGGCGCTGATAGCTTGGCACTCGATGATTTTGGAGTATTTGTGTTGTCTACGTTAATTTGCTTTTTGTTAGCTAAATCCTTGAGACTTGGGATTTCTTCCAAAATGATGCCTATTTGCAAATTAAATGTTTCCTCATTTACGAAAGTGTCGTGATCAATTCGGCGATTTTGCGACAACCTTGTGATGTTTTGTGTGTGGTTCTTAGTCGGGGATGTCAATAATTTCCGAAAATGTTTGTTTTCTTCTTCAAGGGCAAGTAGTTTTTGTTTTAGTTTGGTGTTTTCTTGTAGTTGAGCTTCGTACCATTGCGTAAGTAATTTATTTTCCCACTTTAAACGAATTTTTGAAATTCTTTTCGTATACTGTACATAAAATAGAAATGGATGAGAATAAGCGTCCGTCAATGCCAGCTGAGACATTTTTTGTCCAGCAAAATCAGGCACTATTTAACGAAAATCAATTAAGAAGCCAAAATGAGCAAGCATTATATAATGCATGGCTTAATGAGAAACAAGAACGTGAAAAATTACAAACAATCGTGCAGCAATTGCAAATACAAATGCAAATGTTACAAAAAGCAGTAGAGAATAAAAATCCTACTGAAAATAGACAGGGAGAAATCACGCAAACTCGCGATGAATATTATACCGATGAAGAGGATCTAAACAGGGATCAGAGTGAGAAACTCAAAAAAGAGGAAAGCAAGCACTTCACGCAGTGAAGTCGTTCAGCCCTCCACCAGTGGAAAAATTAAACCACAGCCCCAACAAAATACTAAAGATAAAAAGAAACCTCCACCAGTAATAATCAACCAAATTGATAATTATGAAAATCTAATTGGTGACCTGTTAAAGAAAGGAATAAAGTTTCAGACATTAATGCTTGCTGGAGGAAACATCAAAATAAATGCCAATGATGAAAGGGACTACAGAAATTTAACAACTGCTGTTAAAAACATAAACCTTGAATGGTATTCCTTCGAGGATAAACAGAGTAGACCAGTCAATGTGGTTGTCCGAAATCTACATCATACCTGTAGACCAGAACTTATCACTGCTTATCTAAAAGACAAAGAATTTAAAATATTAGAGGTCCTTCAGCTTCTTAAAAAAAAAGATAAAACTCCATTACCCCTATTCGTGCTGACTTTCAGCAAAGAGGAAGACATTAAAAAGATACATGAAATCAGGGAAATATTATGCATGAAAGTTAAAATAGAGGCTTTTAAGAAACCCAAACTCATACCGCAATGCAAGAACTGTCAAGAATACGGACACATACAAAAGTATTGTGGAAGTGAAGCGAGATGCGTCAAATGTGCTGGAAAACACCACACAAAAGACTGCAGAAAACCTAAAAACACTCAAGCTAAATGTATCCACTATGGAGAGGCACATCCTGCCAACTACAGAGGATGCAGTACAGCAATAGCGTTACAAGAATTAAGAAACAAAGCCACCAACAAAAAGTTACCAGAAAAACGAAACACAGAAACAAGAAATGTCAGAAATATTGAACATAGACCAGTAGAAGGAAATGTATCGTTGGCTCAAGTGGCAAGTGGACCACAACAAAGTGCTGAAGCAAACTCGACTGGAAAACCCACATATTGGCCAACCAACATTAATAATATCCCAGACCTCCTGGATTTCTTTATTTCCAAAAATATAGCCATAAATTATATTCAAGTTGAAGAAGGGGAGGGACCAACATCAGATCACTCACCAATTCGGTTAACACTCAGTGAAAATGTGATTACTAAGCAAATAAATCCGGCTCTGACAAACAAAGGTACCGACTGGAAATTTTCCAACTAGAACTCAGTGAAAGGACAGATTTGAATGTACCTATCAAAACAATAAAGCAGCTCGAACACGAATCTAAAAAATTCATGATAGATATAGGTACAGCCATGATGTAAATACATAGGTGTGCTACGACGCAGCTTTATTTTCTCAGCCAATCAAACGATTGACCCAATCGTGTCCATCTTTAATTTCGAACCAATGAGCGTACGAACTAGCGAGCGGTACTTTCGAAATCTCATACAACCGTTTCTAAGAGTTTTTTCAAAACATTTTGTATCTAAAAAGGTGTAATTTTAATGAAATTGAAACGGAAAAATACTTTCAATTTCATATATTGGAATTGACAATAAACATTGTCAACAACTTTTCGTTTTAAAGAAAAACCAGTTACACTTAAATATTCCAGATTCCATCAGGATTTCGGCAAAGTCTTCAAATGTGCTGAACACACACGTGCTGTATGGAAAAAATTTGTTTCAATAAATTCTGAAAACATCAGCAGGACAAATATAGCGAAAAAGTGTTTTATTCTCAATACACTTAACTTACCATTTTTAAGAATCGCGGTTACAAAAAGTGATCCATTTATGGGCGAATTCTTCATGTTTGGGAAATCTAAAGTAACTAATATTGTAATTTTTGGTCTTTGACGAGCAATTTTTACAATTTAAAACGGATCAACTGGCATTTTAGTCAGTTTATAGGTACTTAATTCAAAATTTAGTCCTGATTCAGTCGAAAGATTGAAGTTTGAATTGTTTTGACACCTAGGCAATATGGCGGTGGTTGGGCCAATGCGCAGCAAGTCGCAAAAACGAGCTCCGTCGTAGCACACCTTATGTATTTACACTATGGGTACAGCAGTCAGCATGGAATAACACCCGAAATAAAAAAGAAAACAACTGGAGTCAACTATCCTAAAGAAATACGGGATTTGGTGAAAGAAAAAAGAAAAGCCAGAAAAGAGTGGCAAAGACTCAGAACAAGAGAAAACAAAAATAAATTAAATAACCTAACTCAACAATTGAAAAGAGACATTCAGGAAATCAAAAACGAATCAATAAATAGCTACCTAAGTGAATTAACTCCTGATCAAACTACAGATTATTCACTTTGGAAAGCGACAAAAAGGCTAAACAGACCAATAAAACAGATCCCACCCATACGAGAGGAAAATGTCACCTGGTCCAGAGATAACAAACAAAAGGTTGAGCTATTTGCCACACATTTAGAAAATATATTCCAACCCAACGAGGAACTTGAAGAAATAAATCAACCAGAAATATTGCAAGAACTACAGGAAATAGACTTAGTGACACCCAAAGGAGTAGTTAAAGAATTTTAAATTCAGTACATATTATTCAAAATACTGTAAGTTTTGCAGAAGTTTACAATTCACTTGTTGTATATGTTGGAATTTTTGAAAATCTACTATAGTTTTTTCATTTTGTAATATATTTTTTCTACGAAAATGCGGAATGACGTTTTTTCTGACAAGATAATCGAACTTGAAAGTAGGCTTTTGAAAAACTAGTACGGAAAATTAGTGTGGAAATTTTTTTCCGCACACATTTTTTAAACTTTCCGCACGCAAACAAAAACATAAAGAAGTACTTACATTTAGTTATAATTGTAACATTTATTTAATATCTAACAACCGGAGGAGTGCACATTAGTTCATCGCTTTCGCTTTAGTTTTGAAACTCCATGTTTATATTCACGTAATTTGATCTTAAAATCAAAATTATTTCGATGACAGGACACAATTTATAAACTGTCAACAGCTATGAGCTTTCAGTTCTATGACAACAAACTCACTTGATGTTTTTTTAATTAGAAAAAGATTTACAAATAATTTTATTTTTTACGAATTCCATGTTTTCGTAGAAAAAATCGTATGTAACACGCTTGCGGAAATGGCCCATGACAATATTTGTGTGATTGCAGCACTCGCTATCGCTCGCGTTGCAAATTTCACACTCGTATTGTCATGATGCGTTTTCCGCACTTGTATTACAATATACTATTGTTTTAATCACTACAAAGTGTTGAATAAAATAATAATAGTAGTTTATGCAGTAAGTATATAATCTATGACTTTATTGACGAGTCTGTTTTATGGCAGAGCGAGCTTGCGAGCGAGGTTAATAAATAGGACGAGTCAATAAAGTCATATTATATACTTACTGCATAAACTTTTTTGGGTGGTTTTTAGATAAGTATAATAAAAAATATTGTTAATTACACGTCCAGAAATGGATTTTCCGTGCTTGCATGACTTCCCGTGTTCGGCTTCGCCTCCCACGAGAATTTGTCACGCGCGCACAGAAAAATCCTTATTTCCAGACTGGTAATGAAATATACTATTTTCTACTCTTATACAGGGTGAGTCAGTTTTTTGCAGCAGGACTTTAACAGTTGGTGGAGGACCTTTTTTCAAGAAGAAAATTTCCTATAAACATGGGTCGTAGAATGCTTCGTTTGTGAGATACACAGTGTTGAAATACGTTTTTACTTTCTTATACGAAGTAATAAGAAAGTATAGTAATCGTTATTTATTTCGACTTCGACATTTTTATGGATTTACACGTTTTGAGGGCCCCTGAATCCATTTTGACCATTTTCGCCATGATGTCTGTCTGTGTGTCTGTCTGTATCCACCATAACTCAAAAACGACTTATCCGATTTAATTCAAATTTCATATTTAAGATTTTCAACAAATTTGTGGGTGCCACATTAAAATTTAGAATAGGTTAGAATAGAAAGGGTATAAGTGACATTGACTGTGATTTGAGAAAATTGATCTCAAAGATTTTTGATTATAAAAAACTCAGAATTAATATGAAATTAATGGCCTGATTTATTTAATAAAATGCGTATATAATTCAACTGTGATGAACAAATTTTTATTATTTTAGATTTTATACAAAAAAAAGTCACTTATACCCTTTTTACCCCAAAATGTTTTGATTTTATTTTTTAAACATTTATTTTCAAAATTAAAATAAACAAAAAAAATCTTAGAATACATCATAATCTAAGTCTATTATTGCACTATCATCCATGTCACACTCTGACTCCATTCCATTATAATTTTCCGGGTTGATTACCACAGCAGATGTAGATGCTACTGAACTATTGAACTTTTTCTTTTCTTTTTTAGTATTCTTTTTCTTTTCCTCATGATCCATTTGTTTATAAAATTCGTGATGTTTGGGTGGTATGTATTCCAACAAAGTTTGAAGGTTGTTATATTTTTCTAAGGTGATTTTTACTGGTTTCGTATTCAATGGAGAACAAAAAACTTTGTTTGTAGTATTAGGTGGTCGGCCACCAACCATGAGAGAACACCGACACTTTGTAAATGGAAAATCATATTGTAATGTGGATTTAAATTCAAAGGAATAAGAATCTGATGTCTTTGTATATTTGAAGTACGTGAAATCTCTAAATTTTAAATTCTTATTCTCAACGTCCTTTTTTGGGTGTTTGATCACAGAGTTTAAATTTGAAAAGGAGAAGAACTTTTTTTGATCCATAACGTGAACTACAAATTTTTTAGAAGCAGATTTTATGACTGAGCACCAGTCATCTGGGATAAATACCTAAAAAAGAAATCAATAAAAAGATAAAAATATTGCAAGAATTAAAAGAAAATTACCTGCGGAATCAGTTTTTTGCGCTTTTCAATCAAACCAAAAGCACTATCGCATTCCATATATGTATGGCCTGGTTCGAGGAATTTGTGATGAATCTCTTCCAAGTGAGTTGATTTTACGAGGAACATGAAAAGCTTGCATATATTTTTATTTTTATTTTGCCCTCCGCAAGAGTCGCTGTAGGCAATAAGTTTTTTCACATTAGTTGGCAGTGATTTTATAAAATCTAACAGACAGGATCCAATTTCTTGTGAACCTCTAGAAGCCACATCTTCAGACCACACATACATGTGTGCTTTTTGAGTAACCAAGTTGTATATACAAAAATTGTATGTCCATAATTGCCTCAAGTAAAATACCTTTGAAGTGGTTAGAAGAGGTGTTGGTAATGTTTGCTGGAGATCAAAACAAACTACCATAGTGTCTCGATTATTCGAATTTGCCTGTATAATATCGTTTTTCTTAGCAATCACTGCCTTCTCTGCCTTAGCATGGTGAATAGCTAGTTCAACCTTACTTTGTTCAACTTTAGATTTATCTAAAGAATGTTGAATGGTATTATTCAAAGTATCACATTTTGAGCACGTGTCTGAATGTGGTTGATGAAATCTTAAATTAAATTCAGAATTAAAAATGAATCTATAATAAGACTCTTTCACTGGATTCTTATTTTGATCTACACATAATTCTTTATATAAGTCGTACATTTTTTTTATGTTCAAATCAGAAGATAGATACTTCGTTTCTGAGTTATCTTTCCTTGAGTAGTGACTTTTGTATCGAGGGAACATATTTATATGTTTAATAACCAAATTTCGATTTTCGTCACTCATCTTTCTGTAATTTTGACCCTTTCCACGTTTATCTGGTTGTGTCATTCCAAGATGATTAGTTTTTTTGCAGACAAATCTTATTCGATATGTCAAACGTTCTCAAAAAAAATTCTTTGCATACACGTTTATTTAATAATGTTATTTGGGTGCTATAGTTTTTGTTCCAAATGCCTTTTCTTCTTTTTGTATCAACTTTTTTTATATTTGAAGATAAGAATGCAGTCTGATGGTCGTAGCTAGGTAGTTTGTAAAACTCATCAAAGAGTTCTTTTCTCTCAATCTCGGAAATATTTTCATTACACTTGTAACGGCAAACGTGATTGTACAATTTCATCGATTTGGCCTGACGTATTTTTTTGTTTGAAATATATTCCTTGCGTTCTTAGAAGCTTTCGTTTTGCATTAACCCATTCTGATTCATGTTTAGCTCGTTTTCTGCTCTTTTTGGGTGTAGTATGAGCATCACTGGTAGAAGATTCTCCGGTAGAATCTAAATTTTCTGTTGATATCTCGGAAGGCACATATTCGTCATCTTCATCAGTGTGATATGGGTCTATATAAAAATAACACAATATTTCAAATTAATATAATAATAATGAGTCATTATAAAAATATTATTTTCAACTGACAGCGTTATGTTTATATATTTTTTTAATATTTCTTATTAGATACCAGCATACAAAAAAATATAATAATATGAACATAACCTACAATATAAACATGCAAATCAAAATCGTACAAACTTACCTTCTTCAGAGTCCATCACTATTATATTGGATAATAGAATACACCAAGTAAGTAACGCAATAATCTCTTGCCAATACGAAGATTGATAAGAATAAATTTTAAAGAACTAACAACACAAGATTTCAAGGTTATTGAAAAATCACTCAATCACTAAGAAAACTGACAATAGAAAGGGCATAAGTACCCTAGCAACGTACTTGTTTCCTTTTTATTACAAACGTATTACATATTTCATTCTTATCATATTTTGCTTTATCAATAGATCGAGCTAAAAGTTCAGAAAATTACTTAGATCCTTTTTTAACCAACAGATATGAATATTAGCTTGACAAAAACTGTAAAATCTAATAAAATAAAAAAATGTCACTGTAGTGTTCTTGAACATTATGTGAAGTGTCCACTGCTGTGTTCTTGAACATTATGCGAGGTATCCACTGCTGCCCTGTGATTGGACACAGCAATCATCAGACAGCAAGATGACAGCGACGAACGCGCGCTAAAGTGACGGTATATTTCATACATGTTTAGTATTCAATAAATGTTTATTTAAAGACAACAACATTCGTTTGATTGATAAACAGTACATTTGGCGACGAGTATAATACGATCCACGAAAAGAAACAGTGCTTATAACAAACAGCAGCAACAAAAAAACTTGACCAAACAATAAACACGTGCAAGTGATTTTCTTAACAAAACAAAAAAAAAGTGAGTTGTGACAACAAACCATGAACTCATTACCCAGCATAACACCCTTTGATATTAAAACTGACATCAACAACATTGGAGAACGATGGGAAAGATGGCTAGGAAGGCTAGAAAACTATTTGGTTGCCGCCAACATCTCGACAGAGGAAAGGAAAGCTGCAGTGCTACTACACTTAATTGGTGAGGACGTTTATGATATATATTTGTCTCTCCCTGCTTTACCACCCTCCGAAACCCCCCTAACATCTCCATACCAAATTGCCAAAACCAAACTCAATGTTTATTTTAAACCAAAAATAAATGTAGACTTTGAAATCTTTAAATTTCGTGAAACAAAACAGGAATATAACGAAACTATTGATCAATTCTATGCACGACTACTTAAACTTTCTCAAACATGCAAATTCAACGACGTTAACAATGAAATTAAATCTCAAATAATTTTAAACACAACAAGTAAGGAACTTAGAAAATACGCACTAACCGAACAACCGGATCTCGACAAACTGCTAAATAAAGCCAGAACTTTGGAATTAACAAACAACCAACTAGTTCACTTAGAAGAAAAACATTTTACATCAACCGTACACAAAATATCAAAGAAAAACAAATATGAAAACAAGAACAAACAAACCAAAACACAACACCAACAACAAATTTGCAAAAATTGCGGAAACAAGTGGCATGACAACGGTCGCAGCAACTGCCCTGCTATCAACAGCAAATGTTACAAGTGTAACAAAATGGGACACTTCGGAAAAATGTGTCTTTCCACGAATACAACACCAAACACGTCACAAAACTATCAAAACCAGCGAAAACAACATTATAGCAAAGTCAACTTCAATAATCAAAAACTAAACACCGATCAAGATGAAAGCTCTGACAGCTCGTTCCATTTAAAGGTAAACAAAATCGAAAAACTCTCAACGGTGACTTTAACATTAAACAACATAGAATCAACTTTTATTATTGACACTGGATCCTCAGTAAACATCATAAGCCAAAAAACATTTAAACAATTCCCAAACATAAAAATTTCAGCTGAATCTGCCCACATATATCCTTACAATTCATGCTCCAAATTAAACATCATAGGAAAATTTACGGGAACTTTTCAATATAAAAACAAACAAACAACAGCCAACATTATCGTCGTTAAAGGAAATGCTGAATCACTTCTCAGTTATGAGACAGCAAAATATTTAAATTTGGTAAAAATTTACTGTCAAAATATCAAACAAAAAATAGACATAGAACAAGTCAAACTAAAATACCCAAACTTAACAAGCGGAATAGGAAACCTAAAAAACGTTGAAGTCGAACTCCACATTGACAGAACCGTACCACCCCTAGCACAAACGCACCGCCGAATACCCTTTCATTTCCGAACAAAAGTAGAACAAGAAATCAACCGATTAATAGAACAAGACATCATAGAAAAAGCTGAAGGACCAACACCCTGGGTATCACCTATAGTCATAGTACCAAAACCCCACAATAGCGACGAAATCAGAATCTGCATAGATATGAGAGCTGCCAACAAAGCAATCCGAAGAGTACGAAACATTACACCAACTATAGACGACATAATAACGCGACTAAATGGTTCAAAAGTTTTTAGCAAAATAGACCTCAAAGATGGTTACCATCAAATCACACTAACAAAACAATCCCGCACAATAACAACCTTTTCAACTCACATAGGGCTCTTCAGATATAAAAGACTGAATTTCGGCATCAACACAGCGGCTGAAATTTTTCAGGACACCATCCGCCAAACACTTCAAAACATTCCTAACGCCATGAACATTAGCGATGATATCATAATTTTTGGAAAAACCCAAGAGGAACACGACAATAGCCTCATACAAGTCCTAGAAACCCTAAGCGAAAAACATCTGACAATCAACCCCAAAAAATGTATTTTTAACACAAACAAAGTAAAATTTTTTGGATATGTATTTGCCCATGATGGAATTTATCCTGATAGTACAAAGGTTGAAACAATCATAAATTTACAAACACCAACATCTCCAACAGAAGTAAGAAGTTTCCTTGGAATGGTAAACTACGTCAACAAATTCATTCCCCAACTAGCAAACCACACAAAACATCTAAGAAAACTCATATTAAAGGACACCCCATGGAATTGGACAACAAATCACCAACATGAATTTGAAATCATCAAACAACTTTTTACAGACGTTCAAAAACTGGCATACTTTGATCCATCAAAAACAACACATGTACACGTAGATGCCGGACCAGTAGGTCTTGGAGCAATTTTATCGCAAGAAACAAACTCGAAATCATTGCCTTTGGCAGCCGTACACTTAACAACACGGAACAAAGGTACAGCCAGATAGAAAAGGAAATGCTTGCGATAACTTGGACCCTACAACATTTTAAACTATATCTACTTGGAAATACGTTCCAACTACACACCGATCATAAACCACTTATAAACATTCTAAAAAACCCAACAAGAACCTCAAATGCTAGAATAGAACGCCTTTACCTAAAAACACAACCTTTTAACTTCACAATCATTCATCAAGATGGAAAAACTAACCCTTCTGACTATCTAAGTAGACATCCCCTCCATCATATAACAGATCAGCGAGATAAAATGGTAAATCACCTAAATTTTATTACCAACACCAGTCTACCCAAAAAAATAACTGCGGAAATGGTACAAGAAGAAACCAAACAAGATCAAACCCTGCAACAACTAATCACGGCAATACAAACACAAGATGGAAACAATTGGAAAAATATAAACCTGCTACCTTTTAAGAAAATTAAACTCGAACTTAGTGAACATAATGGAATCATTCTCAGAAACCGAAGAATAGTTATACCAACATCCTTACAACGAAAAATAATCAATCTTGCCCATAGAGGTCATCAAGGCATTGTAAAAACAAAACAACTATTACGCTCAAAAGTATGGTTTCCCAACATGGACAAACTCACTGAAAACGAAATTAAAAACCGCAGAGCCTGTCAAGCCGCCGATACCACAAAACACCGAGACCCCCTAATCATACGAAAACTACCAGAACAACCATTTTTAAAGCTAGACATCGACTACGCAGGCCCCTTTCCAAACAACAAATATATTTTACTAATAGTTGATGAATATTCAAGATTTCCTTTTGCTGAAGTGGTAAATTCCACAAAATTTACCGATTTGAAACCAATTCTAGAGAAAACCTTTGCCTTGGTCGGAATACCAAACACAATCACCTCAGACAATGGACCACCTTTCACCAGCCACAACATGGAAGAATTTCTAAACAGCTATGGCATCAAACACCACAAAGTAACACCTCTCTGGCCCGAAGCAAATGGCATAGTTGAGAGATTTGTAAAAACATTAAAACATTCACTAATTTGTGCCAATCTCGAAAACAACGACTTTACCTCTCAACTATAACAATTTCTACTGAATTACAGAAGCACCCCTCATTGCTCAACCACCCGATCCCCCTTCGAATTAGTATTTAACAGAGAAATTAACAACCTACTACCAATGCTAATGAAGAAAAGACAAGAGGAAGAAAACAATGATATAAAAAACAGAGAGAAGAAAAAGAAATACGCTGACAAGAAAAGACACACAACAAATCATCCCCTTAAAATTGGAGACTACGTAATATGCAAACAAAAGAAAATTAACGTGTTGACCCCAAATTATGACCCCAGACCTTATCAAATCACGAAAGTTGAAGGAACCCGCATTACAGCCACAAGAGATGGAAACACAATTGTCCGAAATTCATCTTTCTTTAAAAAAGTAAACAACGAGAGACATACCCTAAACCACGATCCTGAACATAACAATCCTAATCCTGAATTTGAACATAACACATCTAATCCAAAACCCATACGAGACAACTCATTAACACCACAACAGCCTGAGCCATTCATTCTACCCGAAGATAAAGACAACTCAGAGAACACCAACCCCGCTACACCGGTTATCCCTCTGGAACGGAACAGACGCCCACCAGCAAGATTCCAGGACTACGTGATGGATTCACCATCTGAAGAAGAGGAGGAAATGTAGTGTTCTTGAACATTATGTGAAGTGTCCACTGCTGTGTTCTTGAACATTATGCGAGGTATCCACTGCTGCCCTGTGATTGGACACAGCAATCATCAGACAGCAAGATGACAGCGACGAACGCGCGCTAAAGTGACGGTATATTTCATACATGTTTAGTATTCAATAAATGTTTATTTAAAGACAACAACATTCGTTTGATTGATAAACAGTACAGTCACTTATACCCTTTCTATTCTAACCCCCTCAAATGTTTTTCATCTAGCACCAACACAAGTGACACTTACCTGAAGACATTTTTAGGTTTTTTAGGAATATCTGGAAAAATAGACAATTTATGAGATTTTTTTATTCTTTAACATTGATTTAGAATTGAATTTTGAACAAATTTTGTCTAAACTTTTTTTTGAAATTCTGTGAAAAAAATTTCCAAAAAATAAAACACTTATTTTTGTCGTAAAATTCGGTTATAATGAGTGGACAAGGACAGATTTATGGGTATTGCAATAAGTGCGAAAGAGACTTCCGAAATTTATTTCAATATTGCTGGAAACGCTCAAAATTGAAACACGATTTTTACAAGAAATTTAACTTAATTTTTTTAGGCAAAGTAATTGTGGTGTACTATACGTATAAGAAAGTCATGTGTTGGGCACATCAGATTTTTTATTTTATTTTTTCTTTAATATAAAAATACCTGTTTAAAATAAAATTTTGATATTGCGACAAAAGACTAAGTACTGTAACAAAGCAAATTGTTTAGGGCGCCGGCTACCTTGGCGTGGGTACAGTGTTAGTTCAAGAAGGCCACAAAGTCAGAATGCGACAACTTTATTTCCACAGGAAGACAGATCTACACGTTATAAATACAATAATAAATAAAACAATACAGGAAACCAGGCAACAATAGTTTCAGGCTTACCGGACAGGTAACACGAACTGGCTGATCAATTATGCACGAGCAGCCCACGCAAACCAAAAGTCCGTCCGGTCTTCAAGCAGGACAAATTGCGAGTGTGGCGGCATGGAATTCGCAAAACCCAAAAAAAACCGAGACTAAATTCCAAAAATCTAAAGGTCGCCCTACACTGTGGTTATAGCATTTGGGTGTTTCATTACATCTGCCCACCACTTGAGCTGACAAGGAAGCGATTCGGAGGACGTTCAAGGTTTCCCATGATAAGGCTTCAAATGAGAGGCATGGAAGGATCCCCGCTCCTTATCCATGTCCGGCCAAAGCAATATATATGTAGCGGGACCAATACGCTTTTTAATACGAAAAGGTCCTTCGAATAGCAACAGAAACTTTTTGGTTTCGGCGTTTATAGCGGAAGACATTGGGTTAGAGCGCAGCAGCACCAAGTCACCCGAATCAAAAGTACGATATGGCCGGCCCGGTCGGTTGACACTCCTCCTAGCGGCACAGCCTTGAAGAGTTTCTCTGGCCAGAATTAATTTAGTATCGTGAGGGACCGCCACGTTATTCGGGGGGAACGACAACACCTTCCGTACAAAGGAACCAGGGGACTGACCTAGTTGGAGTTCGCAAGGAGAAAATCCCGTTGATTCATGAGTCACGGAGTTCATAAACTTAGCAAACGTGGAAACCTCACGTGCCCACGATGAATGCTTATCACTGCAGTAGGTCCTAAACAGTCTACCCAATTCTCTCATATGACGCTCCACCGGATTCGACTGCGGATGTCTAACAGAACTGAATGCAACCTTCAGACCCACAGAAACCAGAGTCTTAGTCCGGGCTTTAGCGGTGAACTGACTTCCATGATCAGTAAGAATCCCCCGTGGTTTACCCAGTTGAGGAAAGTAATCAATCAATAACCTGTTCAAAATTGATCTAGTGGTAGCCCTCGTCAGAGGATACAAAATTATGTATTTCGAAAACAAATCCACCACCACACACAAATAGGTTGCACCACCCCGAGAGCGAGGGAGTGGGCCATATAGATCCAAAGATATCATCTCGCCTATGGACTCAGGCAATATGGGTATCAGAGGCGGTTTAGGTAAAACTGATACTTTAGCCCTTTGACAGATTTCACAGTGTTTAAGGATTCGTTTCACATCGCGGAACATATTCTGCCACCAGAAATCCCACCTCAATGCAGTCCAAGTCTTAAAGACCCCAAAATGACCCAAATGTTCGTGATAACCCGTTACATACTCAGCCACAAAACTCCTAGGTACACACAGTAGATAAGGTTCCTCATCAGAACGCCTAATATAAAGTAGATCCCGGTGGAGGACAAATCTACGTGCTAAATGGTCATCAACATCCAATCGCTCAATGACATTCGACAATCGATGATCCTGCCTCTGCAACGCTGAAAACTGCTGAAACCTCCCCCGAAACAAACTCTCCCCAACAGTCACACTAAACAATTTGAAACAACCCCCCTCCGGGGCAGGCAAGCGTGTACAAGGAAATCGTGTCAGAGTGTCGGCCACAACATTCTCACTACCTTTAACATAAGTGATATCGAAATCAAACTCCTGCAACATCAATGCCCACCTAGATATTCGAGGGCTCAGTAGTCTACAAGACTGAATGTAGATTAGCCCTCGATGATCCGTAAGTAAATGAAATCTTCGGCCCAGCAAATAAGTTCTCCACTTTTGCAGCGCCCACACCACGGCCAAAACTTCTTTCTCACAAGAGCTATATCGCCTCTCACGATCCAAGAGCAGTCTACTAGCAAATGCTATAACTTGCCTTTTACCGTCAACCCGCTGAAACAGCTGAGCTCCGAGACCGCAGTCGCTTGTATCGGTCTGCACAAAATAATCCAAGTCACTGTTTGGATGATACAACAAAACTGATTCTCTCAGCAAAGACTTTATATTTATAAACGCGTGCTCCTGCTCCGAGGTCCAGGACCATTTATTTGTTTTTCTTAATAAGCGCGTCAAGGGTTCAGCTATGGAGGAAAAGTTCTCACAGAAAGCTCGATCGTAATTGCAAAGCCCCAAAAAAGACTGTACTTCTTTTATATTGCGCGGAAGTCGAAACTTATCAATGGCTTCGACTCGATCCGGAGACGGTCTGATACTATCCAAACACAAAACATACCCAAGATAATTCATCTCCTCTGGCAGAAACTTGCATTTTTTCAACTTAAGGGTAAGGCCAGCCTCAGAAAGCCGATGGAACAATTTAGACAAATGTGAAACATGTTCCTCAAAACTGTTGGAGATTACCAGCAGATCGTCAACATAAGCTATAACAAAAGTCTCAAATTCTGTTCCTAGTATTTGAGAAATGCACCTAGAGAAAGAAGAAACCGCAGTACAAAGGCCGAAAGGTAACACGGTAAATTGATAAGTTTTCGTCCCCATTAAAAACTCAGTATATTTCCTATCCCCCTCTCGAAGAGGTATCTGCCAATAGCCAGAAGATAAATCCAAACAACTGCGATACTTTGCCTCCGAAACCGACCTAAGAATCTCATCAATCCTACGAGGCATTTCATGATCGCGCTCCATGACTTTGTTGAGACGTCGCGCGTCCAAACAGATCCTAACTGATCCATCCTTCTTAACAGCGGTCACCAACGGATTAATATACCTACGGTGTAGCAGCTCTTTCAATAACTCCCCAACTTTCCATTTTGTCAATTTCTCTAAAGACAGCATCCCGATGTGCAAAAGGAATTGGATACTGTTTTATCTTATACGGAGTATCGTCAAACAATTTTATTTTATGTTGGTGTGTTTTTCCCGGAATATCGGAGAATACGTGCTTATGCATTAATATTAATTTTTTCAACGTGACTTGTTGCTGTACAGTCAAATGTTCACCGAATTCTGGAGAAAACCCACCGCTTTCCTTAGAACTCGTATTATTTCTCATACCACGCTGCACCGCAGCTGTTCTCAAATTCAAAGGCTCCACAGGAGTACCAAATTCATGGAGATTGTTCAACTCACGCAGGACCACCGGTTTCTCGTCCTTATAAAAGGTTAATTGACGTTTATGCAAATTGATGTCTGCCCTAACGGACCGTAAAAGTCTGCTCTCAGTATTATCGAAAATGTTAAATCCGATATCAATAAGAACTCGGAGTGAAAATCTGTACCATCAATGAAAAAATCAATCAACAATTGATGTGTTACGCGACGTTGCTTAGTGCGAAATGCGCCCGTAATACGGATTCCTGTAACAGGAAAACAGGGAATCTCATTATGCCTATCTCCCAGTTGAGAATATACATCACCGGACATACACGTTACCTCCGATCCCGATACAGAACAACGCAACACCATCGCGTAACGTCAGTGTTACGGCAATTTGTTACGCGACGGAGTTGCGTTACGATGTTCTGTTGCATGTGTGGACGCACTTTAACATATCTACCGGATTCAATCTTAAACCTGATATGCAGTTGCCTGGTTTCATCCCAAAATTGACTCACAAACGCACATTCAAAATCACAAAATGTAGAAAACGTATATAGAAAAGCATCCGCCCACGACCTAGCACGACCTTCAAATTTTTTCATTATTAAAAATTTAATTTTGTAAAATGGCGCACGATAAATTTCATTTAATTCTTTAATTTGAGACAAAAAATCTATTGGGTGGATACTTCCCTCACCATTAAAACAATTTAATTGGTTAAAAGCATCAAAAGTACTTTTATCTAGATTACCCCCAGATATATTCATATTATTATTAGTTGGTAAAGCAGTTGCATCATTTAACTTATTTACACGGGGCACAACTGGGTTATCAACGAAACATCTAATATTATCTTGAACAATAGTTGTAATCAACATCTTTAATTCATTATTGAACTCGTTATTAGGTAGTAACGACGATGGTGGAAGTCTCAAATCCGCGACTGGTTCGTAGGGAGTACTTAGAACAGTCCTACCTTGTACAGCTGGTGACGGTGTACCTGCAGATTCTGGATACGGTGGAAGTCCCATAGCAGCTGCAGTAAGACTTCCATCTGGTTTATTACCTCTGTGCTTTGGAATAACATCCGTTGAGGCATCAGTATTCGGAGATGGTTGTGGTAGTCGTTGAGACTCCATCGTTGCCAATAATTTTCTACCCCTGGTTGCTGGTGGAGAAGCTTTTACTTCTGAGAAACGATCTAATTTCATTCCTACTCTGTGGTAACACTTCCCGATGTTGGTCGCCAAAGTTGTAACAAAGCAAATTGTTTAGGGCGCCGGCTAGCTTGGCGTGGGTACAGTGTTAGTTCAAGAAGGCCACAAAGTCAGAATGCGACAACTTTATTTCCACAGGAAGACAGATCTACACGTAATAAATACAATAATAAATAAAACAATACAGGAAACCAGGCAACAATAGTTTCAGGCTTACCGGACAGGTAACACGAATTGGCTGATCAATTATGCATGAGCAGCCCACGCAAACCAAAAGTCCGTCCGGTCTTCAAAGAGGACAAATTGCGAGTGTGGCGGCATGGAATTCGCAAAACCCCAAAAAACCGAGACTAAATTCCAAAAATCTAAAGGTCGCCCTACACTGTGGTTATAGCATTTGGGCGTTTCATTACAGTACTTGAGTGCAAATAGTTTAACATAAAAATATATCGTTTAATATTTCCAGTGGCGTAGATAGAGGGGTACATATTACTAGGTACTTTTATTGAAAAAAATATTCCTTAACTGAAACTTTTAATTTTTTCTTCAACCATATGAAAGAACATTCAACTTTGTTTAAAAAAGACCTTCTTGTCAAAAGTCGATTAGATGCACCGTTTTGAAGATAAACAGAAATGTTTGTAAAAAGTCAGACATTTTTTTAGCTACCTATGACAAATTTGTTGTAAAATATACTATTTTTCTTAACTTACTAATACATATTTCCTAAACGAAGCCCGATCTGAAAAAAGTTATTCTTTGTTTTATGTTTAGAATTCGATTTTACATACGACATTCTTTCTTGCTTAATAAATGTTCCACAAAAACGGTAAAAGCGATTTTTCCATAGGATTGATCTTAAGCGAGTTACCAGATTCAAATTTCTTTATCTCCTTATATTTTAAATTTGGTGGATCATAACTTTAATAGTTAAAAAATATTAACAAAAAATGTAGTAAATTATATTGTCTTCAAAATATTTTTGTGGAATCAATGTAACGAGACATTTCGAAAAAACTGTTGACACTCTTATTTTCAAGATGGAGTTTGGAGCGGCACTCCCCCGCACCTGAAAGCTGGGGTTTAAATACGAGGTCGTCCTCCCTACTAATCCCACGAATCAAATCGCTTCTAATATTTTTGCTAGGTTCAACTCCTGGTACGATGGCATTTTTTTGGAAATACATATCTTGAAAAAGGAAAAATATAAGAATAAATGAACAAAATTAACAAATTAGGAATTAACAAAATTACAGATATTTTAATGATTAACAGACATCAGCATTCACAACAGTTATACTTCTTTCAAAGAAATAATGAAGTTGTGTATTTGTTTTTTAAATATCCTGTACATACATAAACACAGAAAATAATCCAGAATAAGAAATTCAACAGTTGCGCAGTCCGCATGGCGCTAAAATTGATCTATCAAAATTATATATAAGGGAGAGTCATTTCAATATAACCATCAGTTCCAGTGGTGAACTATTATAAGACAAATCATCAAAACTAATTCATCCTTTTGGTAAGTTAATATTTTTATTATACTCTTGTAGTTTATGCGTTGTTGTTATGTGTGTCTTAATTAATTTGAAATAACAATTCCTACCCGATATTTTAATGGTGCGGAATCAACAAGTTCTCAGTGAGTGCGTAACTATAACCGTCGCCTTCGCCCAATTTTAAACAAATTCATAATTATTGTGTCTTGATTGTGAAATTTGTGGGAATATTTCAAATTATATTTAATGCTTTTTAGTAAGTTTCATAAACAGTGTAATTATGTGTTAGGTATACGCCGTACCAGAAAAATAAAGTTAAAATGTAATCAAGTGTAAAAGTAAATGAACTGTGTTAAATTCAATACACGCTTTCTATAAAAAAATATACCTATCTACCTGTGTAATATAGGCAGTATTTATATAAAACCTTAATCAATAAATACCTGCGACCACTAGTAATGAATTAAAAATTTCCATCAGGCTATTTAAATTGTCTATTTTTCAATTCGGAATTAAACGACGTAGTTCTTCAGAGCTCATATACTTTAGAAGAATAAAATTGGATTTACATATTCTAATTGAAAAGCCAATCGCACATGGAGTAGTACATTCTCTTAAGTTCTTGTAGTAATATGTGAAACACAGACAATACCGAAATGGACTATTTGTCTGTTGTAAACCACACAAAAGAAAAAAGTTAATTACTGGACAAATGGATCGAATTGATTGTTTTTTATAATTTCTTTCCACTAATGTGTTTTGTTAACTGTTTTATAAATATGTCATATCACATACATATTTTTTTTAATAATAAAAACTGTAATTTATTAATATCCATGTTATCATTGGTTTATTTAATTTCATAAATTTAGAAATTATTTTATTTAAATATATTATTACTTTAATTTGACCATTGTTTCGAAAGAATTACATAAATATGTTTTAATTATTTAATTGTTAAGTTAAAATAATGGTATGGTGTCTGTAAACTGAATCCATAATTTTTATAAAAAGATATTTTGAAAATAAAATTAATAATCGCCTTTACAAAATTGTGTTGATCTTTCTACTGTGCAACGGGAAGTGAAAATTAAATTTGAAATAAGATATAGGTTTAACATGTAAATGGCTCAATTTCATACAAAGCAATTAAGTATTAAGTATATTCAAATACTGTTTACTTTTAATAAAAATATGATTTAATTTTCGTAAAAATCGATTCATATTTTTTAAGCAATACATTTTTTTAGCTATAACCTTTATTAATGGCAAATGTTATTGTTTATACATTTACTTATAATTAGTTACACTAAAAAATAATTTATTTTTAATATTAAATATTAACCAAGTAAGTTATAAAAACTTATATTTTTTAGGGCACGTGAATAAAATGTTAATTGTGAAGTTTCTTAATTAAAAATTGCATCTGGTGTCTCTGCGGTCATTGGAGCCACTATTAATACTTAAACTTTATGGGGCACTATAAAGGTTGTCTCCATCATAATTATAAATTATAAACGATTTCAAACGTATTCATTAAGAAATTAATTAATTATAAAATGTGTAAAATTGAAAATTATAAATAATTTACTGTTCAAAATTAAAAGTACATGATTTAAAACGGTTTAAATTTTTATGTACGTACCTACAAAAATACTTTTTTGCACGATCCGCCAAATTCGCGTACTTACTGGTTTAATTAAAAGAATAGTAGGTTTTGTTTACAAATTACTGATCGGTAAGTAATGACATGAAAGTTTTGTCACTTTATTTTAAATAATTTTATAGTTGTCAATTTGACATGAACAAATTTTAATTTGGTTACTATTCTTTAATTAAACCCATAAATACGTGAATTTGACGGATCGAGCAAAAAATTTTATAAGCATGTCGAACGTTAAGGGTTACCGTTCTCAGACAATAATTGGAGTCGTCGCTTCGCTCCTCCTCCAAACAATTGTCTTCGAATGTTAAAAATCCCTCACCGTTCTCCATACTTAATATACTATAATTGAAAGAATAGTAGGTTTTGTTTACAAATTACTGATCGGTAAGTAATGACATATGAAAGTTTTGTCACTTTATTTTAGATAATTTTATAGTTGTCACTTTGACATGAACAAATTTAGAATCATTTTAATTTGGTTACTATTATTTTAATTAAATCCATAAATACGTGAATTTGACGGATCGTGCAAAAAATGTTATAAGCATGTTGAACGTTAAGGGTTACCGTTCTCCATACTTAATATACTATAATTTTTTTTTAGTTTTAGACTGGAACGTGGCACCATTTTATTCATTATTTTTTCTATCTACGTAAAAGCTGCATACCTATCAAAAGTTTCGCAACGGTGCACGAGAAGGTCTTCACTTAATTATTTAGGTGTTTCAAATCCTAAAGAAAAACAAACAGTTTTTTCTAACGTTATTCGTACTTCAGAAGTAAATTATTGTTTTTAGATCGATTTTGAGAACCTCACACCTACGTAATGACCCCTTACCCCTTTCTACTGCAAACGCTAGTACACATTTAGGTTTGACGTGGGAGTTCTGTAGTTAGGTAGAATGTGTGGGTGAAGTTTTTTCAAATTTGGCCGAACTGTGTAAAATAAACTTCAGCTCTGTCGTACCTAGTCATTTAGTCTAATCTCACAAAGAAGATTTTATGAAAGATCGGGATAACAGCGATCCTAAAGCCGGAAATACACCATTCAATTTGGTTGATTCAACCAGATTGAACCAATAGAAACATTGAAATAAGTCGAGTGTTTTTCTATTGGTACAATCGGGTTGAATCAACCAAATTGTTCAACCAAACTGAATGGTGTATTTCCGGCTTAATATTTTTCATATAACTATTGTATAATAAATTGCTGACACGAAAGATTTGTTTGTTAGACAGAGTAAACTGTACCTACTTTATAAAATGCTACTACTTTAGAAAATGTCGATGAAATATAGATGAAGGAGTATAGTCAAAGACTTCACGTCCAGTCGCAGTTATATTGCAATAGAGTAATACTGACTAATAATATTAATGTACATAAGTATGTACGTTTTAAATATTGTTGAAGAAATAAAATACTTAATTCTTGTAGAATTATACAGGATGATTTGTAACATACGGAGGAGAATAAAAAGGTAGATAGATTGCCTCAAAACAAACCAGTTTTGTTAATAAACTTTTCACAAAAGCTCAATAATTGTGAAGATACATCAATGCAAAGTTAGATGAATTGCTACAATAGGGACTTTGCATGATTTTCAAATTAATTTTTTTTGAAAAGCTGATACCAAATTATCACTATCAATATTTTTGAAAAAATCTTTTGGTCCGTACTTTCCAAGTAAATAAATAAAAAATATTGCAAAAGTTAAAATTTCCATACATTGCCCGGAAACGCCCGAATCGGTCCAAAAGACTGCTGACGTCACGAATCTAGTTCCACAGTGCAGCACGCCGCATTTTGACTTATTTCGAAAAATGTCAAACGCGCAAAAAATATTTAGACTTGCCAATGTCAACTAGATTCGTGACGTCACACAGGACTCTCCGATCTCAAAGCGTTTTCGGGCGGCAATAATATATTTGAATTACGGTCAATTTATAATCGTTTTTTATGTACAAATATTGAATAAAAAAATATTTTTGCTTTAGAGTATTATTAATATAGTCGTTTTACATTTCTAACAGAAAAAAAACGGGATTTTAAAAAAATGCAACATCCCTATCTATTACTAGCAGTTTAAAAAAAATAATAGGTGTAATTTATGTTTAAAATTTTATATTGGGGATATTTGAATTGACTATTATTTAGTTCAAGAAACTATAAGAAAGTTGTAAAATGAAAATTACTACTTCGCAATTTTTCCTTTTAATTATTTTTAATTTTTCAAGTGTCAAACTGACATTTCACTTTAGGACAGTTTACTTTTCAGTAAATATTGTTATTTATTACTTATTGTTGTTAATTGTGGTTAGAAGTTATTGTTATTAAATTAATAGTTGAGTTAAAATGGTAAATTACATTAATAATTAATACCATATGATCAAAAATTATTTAGATAAGGTGGCTTTGGAATTCTGAATTTACCTTGCATGTTTGATTCATCGTCAGTAGTTGAAATTATTTAGGTTTGTAAGCTATTCAGTTTGTCAAATAAAACTTAGTTATTAAACTACGGGTTTATTTTCTATTTTTTTTTATTTATTATCTATTCACCATGGCCACCCTTTATCTAAATAATTTTTGATCATATGGTACATTGACATCATAATAATTGTTTATGAGACTACCCATCAAAATGCTGCACGAGCAAGGCGTATATTTTGAAAGATATCTAGATAGACTCACGCCTTCTAAATTTAATTTCAGCGGTACTCAATAGGTGAAAAAATTTTTTTTAAACCACTGTTGGGTTTTCGACAAAAGTTTATTATGCAAAAATGTTTATCTTAGTCCCCACTAATTGCCCTTTCAGTCTCCTTCATATGTTAGAAATCACCCTGAATTTAATTTATCAATTTAATACTAAATAATGAAATTTAAAATTATCTAGGCAGGCGAATTGCAGTTCACCTATTAAGAATATGTGTCCAACACTTGATTTTCTTATACGATAGTACCACAATTACTTTTCCTAAATATATTAAGTTAAATTTCTTGTAAAAATCGTGTCTAAATTTTAAACTTTTTCCAACAATTCCAAATAGTTTTCGGACGTCTCTCTCGCACATATTGCAGTACGAATAAATCTGTCCTTGTCCTTATAACCGAATTTTACGACAAAAATAAGTGTTTTATTTTAGATTTTTGACCTATTACTCACTTAAAAATATCTCCCGGTATAAAATCACATTTATTCATTCATTATTGTTTTCGTTATTATAGAAACCAGTAAAATAAAAAAAAATTATGGTCCTTCTGGGATTCGAACCCGCGACCTTCCGTTTGGCAGTCTATCTAGTCTATCACTATGAAAAATATAAGTGTTTTGAGAATATCCCGTTTTTTGGAAATTTTTTTGATTGAATTTCAAAAAAAAGTTCAAACAAAATTTGTTCAAAATTTCATTCTAAATGAATGTTATAGAATAAAAAAATCTCGTAAATTGTTTATTTTTCAAGATATACCTAAAAAACCTAAAAATATCTTCAGGTAAGTACCACTTGTGTTGGTGCTAGATGAAAAAGATTTAATGTGGCACCCACAATTTTGTTCAAACTCTTAAATATGAAATTTGAATCAAATCCGATAACTCGTTTTTGAGTTATAGTGGATAAAAAAGTCATGTGTTGGATACATCATTAAATTACCTATTTAAATTGTGCTTAATCTTTTTTTAGAGAGAGAGAGAGGAAGGTAAAAGTTGATACTCCGATTATGACAACAAATTTCTTTATTATAGTATATAGGCCGTACTTAAACCAACCTAAAATCTCAACAATAAATGAAAGACCACGATAGACGGGGTGACATATACAGTGATTATGGGAAACTTAAACGATAATGTTTTCTACGTACCTACTTATAATTTCGTAGTACCCACCTACATATTTTGGTTTTATAAAATCATACTCTTTAGAACATCCATTTGTGATTGCTGGATATCTTGGTGTACCTACATTTTATTTGTGATTTTGTAGAGTGTATAAACTTCTGAAACTTTTTCTTTGATCTATGTAAAATATTTCATCTCCTAAGTGATAATCTATATTATATAGTCGACATATTTTCAAATGAAAATGGCAAATTGTATAATAGTTAATCCGAGACAGTTTCCTTATTTCAATATTACAAGAAAAATTAATGAATATTAACCATTTCTTCTCCAATTTTCCTTTTATCTATAGGTACCTATATTCATATGATATAGTGTCTAGCTCCGTTTTAGTAAACTTACATGTTATTGTAAGCCATATAGACAAAATTCACAGGCAACATTTTGGGAATCCCGACAGAATTGGAGTAAATATTACGTTATTTTCTGGTTCATTTAAGGAATGCTATTTTTAACGTCAAGCAGAATATTTGTCCCTAGATATTTCCACATTTTTACTTTCTTATACGAAGTAATAAGAAAGTATAGTAATCGTGATTTTTCTCGACTTCGAGATTTTGATGGATTTACACGTTTTGAGGGCCCCTGAATCCATTCTGACCATTTTCGCCATGATGTCTGTATGTCTGTGTGTCTGTATCCACCATAACTCAAAAACGAGTTATAGGATTTGATTCAAATTTCATATTTAAGTGTTTGAACAAATTTGTTGGTGCAACATTAAATCTAGCATCTAGCACCAACACAAGTGGTACTTACCTGAAGACATTTTTAGGTTTTTTTAGGAATATCTTGAAAACTAAACAGTTTACGAGATTTTTTATTCTTTAGCATTGATTTAAAATTAAATTTTCAACAATTTTTTTTTGAAAATCCGTAAAAAATATTTCAAAAAAATGAGGTATTCTTATATTTTTCATAGTGCAATAGAATCTATTGCACGAACTAATGACTAATCACGTAATTTAATCGGTAAATCCACTGATAATTTTAAAATTTGAAGTAAATATCGACGCCACTGGCAGGTTTTAAATTAAACGTGTTGGTGCGTTTTCCCTTCCATAAGCTTTGAACGACTGCGCATTTGACCTTAGGGCAATGTTTGGTTGCGTCGCCTTTACGTAGGTATATACTTATATAAACACATTTTGTTTATTTACTATTGTATAGTATAGTATACTATACTATGTATAGTAGGTACATTCAAATTAGACGAAAAATGGGTTATTAAGGGAAATAAATCCAAAAAACTTGCGCTTTTGGGATCCGAAGCGGAAAGTGGTGGGTTTCAATATTCTGTGGTGTCCCCCAATTTTATTAGAGCCTGGTATCCCTTAAAGCCACCCTCAAGGTGTATGTTCGTGGTTTTCCGCAATTTACCACAAAACGGTCACGATTTCGCAATTTTAGCTTCTATACAAAAATAATCCTTATAATATTATGCACAAAAAAATATATTTACCATTTTTTCTTATATACAGTGGTTCTAAAACTACAAGAATACAGTGGATATAGTCCAAGCAATCTATCCAAAAGTTCCAATGCTTTAGTTCGCAATCGGAGAGGGCAGGATGAAACTTTGTGGGCAGTTGGGGCCCACAACAGCAAGTTTAAATCCAAGTTTTAGAATTCATCCCTTGGGAGGTTTTTCCGCCATCTTGGATTTAAGAGTGCATTTGTTTTTTGCGATTTGCGGCTTAACTACACACTTTGTCGAAAAGTATGTCTCTTTCTTTGTTATAGATCATAAAATTTCCTATCGAACCATGTATATTGAGTAACTAAGCGGATAGCACCTACCATCCGTTGCCTTAATCATAAATGAGTATGTTTGTTTATATTAACAACATTAAATCCAGTCCGCCTCTCTGTCTTGACCTTGCACGTGTTTAACATAAACAACCCTGAACACTTCAACTACTCTTCACGCTACTCGCCGGCCGAGCCATATTAATAGCGTCTTTTGGTGTTGAACTAAAACTCATAACTTGGCCCTCATATACGAACATAAACATTTCCAATGTTAAAAGTAATTTTAGTTTTAGGTGTTATTTAGCTATTGCAAGCGATCCAACAGAGTTACTATTTAAAAAGAAAAAAGAAAGTGTGCGTACGTTTTAATTTATATTTAGTCATTTTACAAAATAATTATTTCCAAAAGATTTTTTTACAAAATAATGGGGCACAATCCTCGGTTAAAATAGAAATCTAGCAAATATATTTAAAAAAGCCTCAAGTGATCTGTCTATATAAAGTGTTCCACTACTCAAGATGCGATCTTTGCATCTATTGATAAAAATCAGCAATTTTACCTTTATTCTTTCTCGTAAATCTATTCATCAAAAAAGGTGAATAGGTCTTTTATACCTTTGTTGCGGAAGGAAAAAGATTTTAAAGCGATTAAGAAAAAAATGTGGCAGGGATACATTAATTAATCTTCCTTAAGTGTCAATCTACATTTCCACCATTCGGGAGAGATTATTAACGGCTTCAGTTTAGTTAATTTAACACTTTATGAAGCTCCATTTAGTTTTTTAAAGGATTATTATCAACTTTTCTTTTTATTTAATGAATGTTAGAGGAACAGAATATACTTAGTGTCTCGATAGCCTTTGAGTATTATAGCTTTTTTAATTAATAAAGTACTTACTCCAGAATTATGGCAATGGCGTTTTATCAGTTTATGTAGAGATTTTTAAATCAATAGAGGAGCTTTCAATAGGTGATCCTTTATAATAATTTTGGATAAAAATTTTAATACAGAAAAAAACGTAATGAATTATAATACCGTTAATTTTGAGACCTTACAACATTAATACTTTTATGTCTAGAATTAAGAGTAGAATTCGAAAATATATAGGGTGTTCCATTTAAAAAAATTAAGTTATCATTGATTACAGTTTTTTAAAAAAATGAGCTGACAACCACCAACACTCTGTATAAAGCAAATTTTCCAAAACTATCTAAGCTTATTTCTTGTGTAATCCTACTTCAAACACAAGAAAAAACTTTTTGTAAAACATGCCACTGTCAAGATTTGAGTTTTTATTTACATCTGTTTTTGTAAAAAAAAAATGAAAAAGTGTAAATAATTATAATACCGTTAATGTTAGGACCATATAACTTTAATACTGTTATGCCTAAAATGAAGTGTGGAATCTAAAAATTCAAATATATACAGGGTGTTTCATTTAAAATAAAAATACCAGAAATGTGACAATATTTTCATTAAATAGACCACATTGTGTAGTGGGCGTGTACCAATTTTTAGAATGAAATTGTGTTTAGTAACTGAGTTACGTCTACTGTCAACTCGTCGTGACCCACCCTGTAATGTTTCAGAACTGCTGTCTCATGTTTTAATACCTATTTCTAGAGTGAAATGAATTAATTCTGATTTTTGGAAAGTATTGCAGCCGTAGCCAATACTTATATGTAATTAACATTAATGCAAATTAATTTAATTATGATTTTATGTCGGGTGAGATCGAGTGCCTTCGTATCAATTCGGAAATGATTCAACAATATTGTTGCACGGAAAAAACATCCGAAATAGTAGGTATATTATTATACGAGTTTTATAAGACGCTATATTGTGCCACAAGTTGTTTGAAGTTCGACGAACGAGTTGCAATGATTTCTGAAACAAAAAATTAATATTTTTCAATAAAAATCTATGAAAATAATGTAGTTTTTGATGTCATTCGATGCGCAATAAGTTTCTCATTCTCTAGGCCGAACTGGCGAGCAGGAATTCACAATAATGTTAAAAACAATGGTAAATCCCTATGTGCGAGTTTGAAAATGGGCACACTGTACAGGGTGTCTCAATTTCGATGGGAATGGGGAGTTTCACCCATTTCTAAGCGAGATAGAAAAAATTTTTTTTTGCAATACTGTGCTCGATTTTTCTGAAAAATCGATTGGTAAAAACCACATCTTGATATCTCTAACCGTTATTAAAATATCTTTAAAAAGTGACATTTGGCCGATTTTTAAGAAGTGTCATAACTTTTTTGTTTATTAAAATATTTTAAATCTGTAATGTGTTTGTTATAGTAGTTTTTCACGTAGAATAATGTGCACTAGAAATTTTTGTTCTAGGTTCAATACATTTCGCGTTATTACACCTAACTTTCTTATTTTAAATGCAAACCATAGTTGGCTATGCCATTAAAAAATTGCTTATTTTTTTATATTTTCAAAAATATATATCTTGGTATACTTATTTTTATATCTCACTGAATTATACGTTTTTTTTATTTTTAAATTCGTAAATTAAATGTTTTGAATATTATTAGTAGGCGTTGTTAAAGAAAAATATATCAATGAACCAACGTCGAATAGTAACAACACAGCCACGTTAATATTAATCAACATAAACTTAAGATTTTACATTTTTTTATAGAAATCATTTTAGTAAATTATAAACATATTAAACAAATAATTGTTTAATTTAAATATTCAAATGGCTGCTGATACTGTTGTATTGCAGCATGAATCACGTTAAAAATCTGATTTGGTTTTATATTTCTAATTATTTGCAATCAGCCTCACTCTATGCTCAATTTCTTCCTTTATGTTCGATTTATTTAAAAAAATATATATTGTCCGTGCCAAAAGTTTATGTGTTCAACAGAACGGACAACAACTTGAACATTTAATTCAACAAATTCGTACTATAATGTGTTGCAATTGTTTATTTATTAGTTCTCTTTCAGTTATATATTTTGTGTTTCTGTTTATTTATTGTTGATTTTTTACCTGTTATATTTGATATATTATTGTTGATAAATGGATTTTACTATTTGACGCTGGTTCATTGATATAACATTTTCTTTAACAACGCCTACTAATAATATTCAAAACATTTAATTTACAAATTATAAAATATAAAAACGTATAATTCAGTGAGATATAAAAATAGGTATACCAAGATATATATTTTTGAAAATATAAAAAATAAGCAATTTTTTAATGGCAGACCCAACTATGGTTTTTATTTAAAATAAGAAAGTTAGGTGTAATAACTCGAAATGTATTGAACCTAGAACAAAAATTTCTAGTGCACATTATTCTACGTGAAAAACTACTATAACAAACACATTACAGATTTAAAATATTTTAATAAACAAAAAAGTTATGACACTTTTTAAAAATCGGCCAAATGTCACTTTTTAAAGATATCTTAATAACGGGTAGAGATATCAAGATGTCAGTATTGCGAAAACCATTTTTTTCTATCTCGCCTAGAAATGGGTAAAACCCCCATTCCCATCGAAATTGAGACACCCTGTATATTGGTGAACGTTTAATGTAACTTATAGGTATAAACGTCATTTTGATTGTTTCTGAAGTTTTATTTACGTAGTGATCTAAATTGGGTCTTGTTCCTCACAATGGCATCGTCGAGACTCCTATATCGTTTTCAAATGGGCCGCTGCTTTAAAGTATTGCAAAGAGTTCTGGAGCGAGGATATAGCGATTTACTTTTTGCTTAGATGATGACGTATTTTAAAAAATTACTGCCCTAATTACTATTTATTAATATAGTAGTAGTATTTATAGTATTTCCAGTGATTTTGTGACGATCTCTATAACATGAAAAATCCTGTGTCCTGTGTTTCAACTTTTTTTTCGTTCGTAACTTTGGTAACGAAAGAATAATAAAAATTGTTAATAGTTTGTTAATAAGTTGCAAAAGGATACCATTATGAGATTTGAAGGTTTAGATACCTATTTGTACGCATGGGGCTCGTTTTACGAAAGTTATACAAGTTATACAATTTCACCGTTTCTCAATTAGTTAGTACGTTTATATCGCTTAAAGTAATCGGATTAAAGGCGTTCCATCCGATAGAAGAGCGATGATATAAACATTTACGGACTAAGTGCGATCGGATCTAAGAGAGAAAACCAATCCTACTTTTTACTCAGATTGGACTATAGGGAATCGGATCTAATTTTAGTCCGGCGATATAAACATCGCGATTTAAGAAATGTCGGAACAGTGTCATTCTAACCTCAAAATTGCTGCTATTATTACAAACAAACTATCGAAGAATTGATTTTAAAAATATGGAACCTTATTATGAAACTATAATAATCTATAGATTTAAAATAAAGAAGGATGAAGTGCTATAAATTCGTAATTAAACACCCTGTATAAATAGTAGTTTTAGGTTCTGGAGCAGTGTACTTTCTAACAACTTTTGTCAGAATTTTTTTAATTCTAAGACAAACCAAGTTATAGAAGAATGCTCGGGTTTTGACGGTCCTGTATGTCAATTAAAAACTACCTATTGATTAAAGAATTATAGATATGTATACCTATCTGAAAATACTTAGGTACCTAGTAATCCTAAATTATATTTTGATCGATTTTCTATTATACACTTTAGCTTGTTTTCCTTCATTGAATAATTGAACTATAACTATTAACTCTACCAAATTCTAAATTGCCGTATGGGACAGAGTCCATTTCTACGGTGGCCATTCAATGTAGGTACGTAAATCACTGTAATTATGTGGAAATTGTAACCAACAGAATTAATACTCTTGATTAACCGGGTACAGATTTTACTCCATGTTTATTCGAAAGGTGCTGACAGAAACAACTGTGATTCAACGTAATAGTAGGTACCTACATTTCGCCTAATACTGAAGTAAATAGCTGTGGCATTTACATCACAAAATTTCAAGTTTCATATAAAATTTTTCATATAATTTGACATATACGTGTAAAGGTAGTAAAGATGTCGCTCAAAATAAATAAAAGTATTCTGTACCTGGAATGTAACCATTCTTGAACTCACTCATATACTTTTCCTTTGAATATGCAATAAAAAACAAGACCCGATTTGCTATTTACTTTGTAGTGTTTTCTTGTTTAATTGATTTTACTTTGTGATTGTGTAGAATTTATTTGATTGAAATTAGGATGGTTTTAATGTTTATTCCTCGTAGTTCCTTTTGGGTGATATTATTGAACTTGTCGAAAGAAACCAACAGAGACTTTCAATTTATTTATTGATATAACAAACACTAAAAAACACTACAAATAATAACCGTTAAGGTTTTAGTCAAGACCAGGTTTATCAGTTTTGTACTGGTCCAAAAATGTACTTTTTAATACGTATGTTAAGTTAATATTATGTGTTAAATGAAAATTGAACTAATGAGTATGAAAGATGGAAATATACTGTTTTTAAAATAGGATAACTTTCGTTGACCTGAAAGTCACCCCCTGAAAAGGCGGGGTGCATGGTTTTCGTCCCAACCGTAGGTGATAAATCTGTCAACTGGTCTTGACCAAACATATACATATTACTTACAAGTTACATATTAGAAGTTTAAAATTCGTGTATCAAAAGTGGACCTCTAGCAATGGGGGGTCGTCAAACTGACGCCATAGGCCACACATTAAGATATTGGCATGTGTTAAAATACTTAAAATGAATGTAACAAGTAAAAACAACAGAAATAAGGGCATAGAGGTAGTGGTACATTACAACTTTATAGAGATAGAAAAAAGAGATTTCAAATATATATTATATGGAAATTTCTAAATCTCTGTAGAACAGAAATATTTCAGCGGCAAGGTTCAACAGGTATAACGTAATGCAATGCAATTGATTTTCTGGACAATAGAGGGTCAGAGTTTTAGGAGTTTATTTGCGTGTGTATTGTAGTACCTACTAATAAAAAAGTTACAATTCATTTGAATTTAACACATTAACAATCAATTAATTCTTTGTTACTATTACACAAACATGTTAAAAACAGATTCTGATCGTGTTTATTATTTCTAAAGAAAAACTGAAGGTAGGTAACTTCACAATCATGTGGATTTCTTCACACACAACAACTTACCGTACACTTTACCTTATGACTGCCTTTCTTGTCGTAGTAAAATAGGCGTCAATACTGATGCATTACTCATTTACCACTACTAATAATATACATATAAAATAGTAAGATAACACTATATCTACTAGTAGTTACAGTATTGAAGTGGCAAATTTAATTTTTCTGTGTGGACTTTGAATTTTTTTTGTATAAAGTCTCGTACGTTTTACCGTAGGTAATTTTAATTTTGAAAATTAATTTTTCTGTCAAATTTCACTGATAATTTATTAAATTACGTTAATAGTTAAACATTTAACTGTAGCATTCTTTATTTAAAAAACTAAAATATATTTGTACAACTAAAATTAATTACAATTTACTTATGGTTGCGTGTAGCTAGCAATCAATCATTTTTCTGAAATTGCATTGAAGATTGTGTACCTATGGGAACTTACTCCAATTACATTATTGTATATGTATATATTTCAAATTATGCAATTATATGTTATATCGCTCTATACATGTTAGTGTGATATTGCTCTCTAATGTATTACACTAAACTGATGTCAATTTCAGATATCGTCTACTACATCGTCTACCTATAGTATTTCAATCAGCTTTATTGTTTTCCTTTTATTTTTCTACCAAAAAAACAATATGTCCCCAGAATCGACGCATCAACCATAGGTCCAAATGCCTAAAAAAATTGAGCAGAGTTCTGTCTTTCTGGGATCTCGCCCCGCTTGGTTAGAAAGTAATTTTTGACATAGGTATTCTCATTTTTTTTATATGTGTTCCTTGGCAATTAAGCAAAAATTTATTCGTTTCAAACATTCATAGCAAAATTTTTGTTTAAATAGAAAAATAATAAGATTACTCGTAAATTCGTCATGGGATTAAAACTTTTCATTCTAAACAAATTTTCTTAACAACATTTTGACGTATCTTTCACAAAAACGCGTTACCTGAAACGAAAATAGTTTTTGCTTAATTGTCAAGGCACACTTGATTAAAAAACAATAAATCTATCTTGCAAAAATTCTTTATAACCAAGCGGGAGAGATCTCAGAAAGACAAAGCTCTGCTCAAAAATTTTTGATCATTTACACTATGTTTGCGTTGGTCTGGGGACACACTGTATATTCATATATTTATTTGCAAAATAAATAGAATAGTATATTATTTTATGAGTACCTTAAATGAAGCTTTATGTGCAGAGCCTGGTTTTGGCTAACGAACTTTGTAATATTGGAAACGTTGCTAAGGTAGAAAATGTTTAACAGCTCGTTCTTCTTTGACTTCTTTGAGTGCAAGATCCAGTTCAAATGGGTATGATTTTTAAAACAGTTCGTTCTATAAATGTACTTTTAACTTAAATTTCATTTAATGACTTATGTGGCATTTAAGTACTTTACCTGCCGCTACGAGCACTTTATCCTCCGCCGTCAATAAAGTCACACTTAAACATAATCAATCCAGCAGTGTAATGTCACCTTTAAATGATGTTTGAGGAAAATAGATATTTATTTTATTAGGAGTATAAGCGAAACTTTATGTGACGAAGTATGGAGGTGTAAGCGAGGAGAATTAACTCCATACGGAGTCACATGAAAGTGCTTATACTCCAAATAAAATAAAATACAATATTTGATTTTCAAATGGAATCATTCTAATCGTAATATGACAATCAATTTAATAAGTAATTTTGAAACTGTCATACATTTATGCAGATAATGTGTTTGTGTTATACTCCGCCGGAGTATGTCGTACTTATACGCCGCTCAAGAGTGGTGTCATAGAAATGAAACTTATACCTTGCCTACTCAGTCTTATAACACCATGTTATATGCCGTTTGAAAATAATAGATATTAATTTTTGTTAGGAGTATAAGCGAAACTTTATGTGACGAAGTATGGAAGTGTAAGCGCCGAGCAGAGAGAGGCGAATTAACTCCATACGGAGTCACATAAAGGTGCTTATACTCCGAATAAAATACAATATTTTATTTTCAAATGGAATCATTTTAATCGTAATAATCATCCTAATTAGAATATTAAATACAGAAATAATACTAATATTATTAGGTTGCCTTGCGTCTATTGTGGTGGTTTCTATGGATAACAATCAATTTAATAAGTAATTTTGCAACTGTCATACATTTTTACAGATAATTATACTCCGCCGGAGTATAACATAAGTACTTATACGCCGCTCAAGAGTGGTGTCATAGAAATGAAACTTGAACCTTGCCTACTCAGTCATATAACACCAATAGTATATGCCGTTTGAAAATAATAGTATATTATACATTATACTACGACGCTACAATGAAAGCTATTATTTCTGAGGATGAAAATTACAACTCGAGCGAGCAAACTGAGCGAGTGTTGTAACATCCGAGGGAATAATAGCCATTATAGCGAGTTGTATACTATACTTTATCTATGACTAATTTTTATTTATTTTCCATTATAAAATGACACAACACGTACAACACTATCAGTATTTTGACAATTATTTATTTACAGTGGCATTTTGTTTTTCATGGTTTCCATGGCTATTTTCAATTTCACAAAAATTATGATTGTTATACTAATTTTTCATTGGTTTACAAACATGGAATAATGGAATTTGTATGGAATAATGAGATTCATTATATTGCAAAAACCACAAATATAATACATATATTATACAGAGAGCTGCATGAAAAACGGCCAGAGCTGTAGGATCGTTACTAGTTATCCGATTTTCAAAACAGAAATACCAAACTAAATGATTCAAAGCCTGCTATAACCTGACAGTAAATAATATTTTCTTATTCAAAATGCCTCTGAGCAGTTAAAATAAAATTTACGAGAATCTCTTTACTTTCTTTTGAATTTTCTACAAATTTATTAAATAAACCACAGCCCAACCGACACCTCTCACAGACAAACTAGATAACTAGAATAATATACTTGCTAGACAAATTCAATATCTAATAAATAACAATATTATATTTGTGATAATCCTGTGATATTAAAATTATTAAAGAAATATACTTAAGTACAAAAATTTATGGATTTCGCAATCCTTGCAACCATCGGAGACATTGGAAATAATAACACCATATATGAAACATAATTAACACGCAAGGTTATGAATATAAACATAGAATTTTTTAGCATTTTATTTTTGAAAAATTTAAGTAGGTATTATTAATAATTATAATACACATCTCAATTTTCGAGTTAGGTAGTAAGAAATAATAAACATCATTTTTAATTAGCCAACTTATTTATAGCCCCTCAGCTTACAACTTTTCTACTCAGTGAAAAAGTGTCACTTTCTTCTCTTATAGTGTAATATACTATTTCTAAGCGGATAGCACCTACCATCCGTTGTCTTAATCATAAATGAGTATATTTGCTTTTTTGTTTATATTAACAACATTAAATCCAGTCCGCCTTGCACGTGTTTAACATAAACAACCCTGAACACTATACTCCTGCTTGTCCGATGATACTTATTTTTTATCAAACATAATATTTTAAGAAATATATCGCAAATGAAATATGTTCTTGACTATCTTTAATTCCAAAAATTTTTATTTTTATTTTTTCACTCACTTGCTTACCAACCGAATTTAATACCAATCATAAGTATAACTGTATAAAGCATAGGGAACAAAAAAAATATAAAAAAATTTATTATAAAACAACTGAAATACAAAAAAAAAGTAACTAGAAATTTTTTTAATTACTGAACTTTATTCAGGATCCGATTCATCAGAACTTACATGATTATCATCTACCTAATTCTGAAAATTGTATGAAATAGATAAAATTAAAGAAATTTTTTTTAAAAATGATAGCCATGAACATACTTCATTAAGCAACCTATTTGCGATATATTTCTTAAAATATTGTTTGATAAAAAATAAGTTTCATGCGGCAGGCAGATGGGTGAAGGTTGAAGGACGACCTTACTTCGGATCAACCGACAAACTGAATTAGGTAGGTAATCAAATTTTCAAAATTCTACTGTTATTAGTTTTCCATATACAGATCGATGGCCCTCTACGTGACACACCCTGTATAATATAATATTATAAACAGAATACCCAATCCCCACCCCACTCTAGTTCCTTGTATGCACACACCGCGTGACAGGTAGTGTAATTCAGAGCGGAGTAGTAGGTACGCGGGGGGTACTATTTTCATGATAAAAAGGGCAATTTCAAATTAAAAATCAATTTGTTTCAGGATTTTTCCTAAAAGTTCATAATTACGCTTAAAAATGAATTTCTTCCATACATAGTATGGATCGTACTGTATACTTTTCTGTTTTAATAAACACACGAATTAAAATCAACAATTAAAATAAAACAAACCACTTGATTTAAATCGTGTTGTTAAACAAAATGATTTAATCATACCAACTCTGTATTTTCATGCTAAAAATGGCAGTTTCAAATAAAATATTAAAAATAGAGTACAGTGCGGTGCAGTGGCGGATCCAGAATTTTAAGATAGGGGGGGTTTTGGATTTTTATTTTTTATTTTTATTAATTTTTGTTAACATATCTCTTTTTCAAACATCAGTCGAATAAAAACAACGATCTCCACGGGGGGGGGGGGGTTTGAACCCGAAACCCCCCCCATAAATCCGCCACTGGTGCTGTGGTTGGTTAATATACATTCGTTGTAATTTTACCTAAGTTTGTCTATATTAGTACGCCTCTTGAGCTTGCACATGTTTATAAACAACCCCTAGACCCAACGATAACATCTGTTAAAATATTAAAACTAACAATATGCTTAAAATATAATGTGGAAGAGAATATAATATAAAATTTAAGCAGATATAGTAAATAGGTAATATAATATTGTAAACAGAATAAGGTTTTCTTGTTTCTTTATTGATATGATGACGCTGAAGTTCTATTTATGATAACCACAACGATACAGGAACATCCCACCCATCCCGGTCGCATATTACCATACTTTACAGACCTACGGCACCATGGTGTAATAACGCCTTCTGATTGGTGGTATATTTCGGTTCACGAATGATTCTCGACGAAGACGCCTACCTTGTTTAGGAGGCTGTGGTGCAGTTGTTAGAGCATCTGCCTCGTAGTCCAGTTGGTGCTGCTTCGATTCCCTAATTTTGCTATCTTTTTTAAATTTTTAAGTACCTACTTATAATCATTATTTATTCGGAACTGTTACAAGTCACGGACCAGGTTAGGTTGTTTTGGAAGGTTTTTTCCTTTAAATAATAGCGTAAATAGGTATCTAGATAATAAGATTCCGGCTGCCGGGATTACCCTTGCCCCACCAGCCAATCAGGGAGCTTCTATAATAGTGGGTGCCGTAGGTCTGTAAAGTATGGTAGATAATATGCATCCCGGTCACCATCATTACTCTGAGCAGTACAATTTTACTGCAACGGCAGCATTCCAACATTGGACACTGATCGTACATGGTGCATTCCACCTCCAACCTATCTATCTCATCTAGCCGCGTGACGCTTGGGCGTTACAATAATATCGGGAATCAGCTTCCATAAGTGTTTTCAACACTAAAACTTACTGTGAGTAAAAAAAACAGCTCTGACTTTTATTTGACGTTTCATTATAGTCCATGAGCATAAAGAGGTCCATGGGCTATAAAAAGACGTTTATGACAAAGAAATTCGTGTATAATTTGTCCTTTTATAATATATCTGTGCATAAACCATTTTATATATTCAAATTGTTTAAAAAAGTATATACAATAGAACGTAACTAGGTTCGTCGCTTTACGATAAAATAATTAGTAAAGTTTTTATTGTTTTAATTAAAGACCGATCACCCTAGAACGATAATGCGCTGCTAAAGCGATAACAAAATTTTAATTTTATTTGTGTTCCGTGAGTTTAAACAGTCGAGTCGTATAATCGTATAATCCCTCATGTTTTTATTTATGCGCCTAAAATATAAATTCATTCGAAAATAAAAAACAGTTTTTTTTATAAATACGATTAGGTATGTATCTATTTTAAATACTTCATGATATTCTAATCATATTTATCATTCATTTTATGATAGGTATAGTATTCCAAAACAGTTTTCCTCTTTTAACTAATTAGCACAGCTCACTCACTCTGAGGAAATTCTTTATATTTTGAACGTTTTTATTCCCCATTAAGCGGTTTAAAAAAATTGGTTTTTTCAAAATTTAGCTCAGTTCTGGACAATGTTCACAAAACCTCATTTAGTTTAGTAAGTTATAAGATTTTTTTATGTTTGTTTTATGATAATTTAGCCTTAAGGTATATATACAGTATACGGTCTACCGACAAGCTGGAAGGGAAATCGCACTGGTAGTGGCATGGCTTCATGCTATAACGTGTAGATATGTGCCAGAATTCATTAAGATTTTTAATCAGTGCTGAACCATTGTTCATAATAATTGATATTGTCACACGGGGTTGTAACGTGTGCTCGGGGGTTGCAGTCAATAAGTTATGGGTAACAAAACATGTAGGTTGTAAAGGTACAAAATACAGGGTGTCCAACAATAGGATGTACATAGCTTCAGTACGTGTTCCTGGGCTCATTTTAAGACGAAAACTTACAATAAACATATGGTCTAAAATTAATCATTTCTTTTAATGTTACATTTACGCTCAAAGATGGTACCTAACCAAAAGATGTATTAGACGGCTTTGAAAATAAATGTAACTAAGTGTTTTGTTTATTACCTGTCATGAAATAAGTATGGGAGCGTTTTCTAATGAAGAATATGCCGATATACATTACATTTACTAATCTTAAAATCAAAGATATCCATGAAGTGCGATACATCATTGAAATCAGGAAAAAATATGCTAAAATATGACATCAAAATCAAATATGGCGCCCATAAGAAAAAATGAACCTGATGATGGTTTCACAAAAACGAAACGTCGAAAAAAAAATTTTTCTACTCTTATACAGGGTGATCAGTAATTGCCGCACTCGGAGCATACTGTGATACACTTTACGTTTTAAGAATGACGAATTTTTTTACAGCAGTGCTGTCAGTCCTTTCTTTACAAAGATATGACCACTTTTGTGAAAATAAAAGTGGCAACACTGCATTGAACATGTGAATAGGTTCGACGAGAAAAAAAAAGAAAAACGTTCAATATTTTATGATGGGAGAACTTGTCAAATTAATTTAGTACTGTCAATTTTATTAAAAAACAGAAACAACAATTGAAATTCATTATTAATATTTTCATGGCAATAGAAGGTATTTTAGTTTATCCGAAGGGGAGCTTGAGAGGTTGCCAAACTTCAAATTTCTCTTAAATTTAGGTATTTTATTAAATTTTAACATTTTCAATTTCTTTGTATTAGAGGTTTTGTGAAAAATTATTAACAAATCATATTGCATTTTATCCAGAGGTTATAGTAGCATGAATTATTCACTCATTTTTGTCTTGGTTATGAAAATAATTAGCTTGTAACTTGGATGAGGGAAACTCTATAACTCGGAAACTAACCATCAGATTTAATTTTTCTTTGCAGATTATCCTTAGTTTTAATGTGCTCTATAACGCCCTGTATTCGGAGTGCGCCAATTACTGATCACCCTGTATATAAAAATAGCCATTTTTCCATGACATACTCTACATGAAACTTCAATATTTCAAATTTATGGTTTTCTTCGTGATTTTTTTAATGAAAACACTATATGCACTAAATTTAAATAAATTTTCAATATCAATTCATTCACTTTTCATGACATATTTTGCATATAAAGCTTAAAATAGTTAAAATAAAAACTAAAATATAATTTTGACGTTTCACTTGAAAACTGTCACCTTAAATAATTTAAAAAATTTTGTAGTTTCTAATCCAATTTATAAATTACAGAATCGTAGAAAAAATAGTATTTACTACTCGACATGAAATACGTTTTTTTTTTCGTTCGTGAGATTGCCTCACTCGCTGCTACACAGCTCGTGTACAATTCTCATCTCACGAAAAAAAAACGGTATTTTCATGTCTTGTTGTAAAATATACTATTTTATATCTAATCGTGTAGACCATAAAAAGTTGCTCTAATAATGTTTTTACTAAATTAAAATCGGTTATGAAATAACCGAACTAGACAGAAAAATAAAAAATCGACTTTTTCAGTTTTTTCAGGATAATTCAGGAACGAAAAGAGATATCGCAGTTTTGATGACAGATTCATTTTACACTCAAATTTTGTCCCATTTAACCGACCCTGTATCTCTTACGGTTTACGAGATCGTAATGGTGAGGATCGAGTTTGAATCACACTGTATATTGTGTTTGTTTTCAACACCCTCCGATGGTTGCAAGAATTGCGAGATCTGTGGATTTTTTATCAAAACATAATATTTTAAGAAATATATCGCAAATGAAATATGTTCATGACGATCTTTAATTACAAAAATGGTTGTTTTTAATATTTCACTCACTTGCTTATCAATAGAATTTAATACCAATCATAAGTATAAAGCATAGGGAACAAAAAATATATAAAAAAATTTATTATAAAACAACTGAAATACAAAAAAATTTAACTTGCAAATTTTTTAATTACTGAACTTTATTCAGGATCCGATTCATCAGAACTTACATGATTATCATCTACCTAATTCTGAAAATTATATGATATAAATGAAAGAAATAAAATTTAAAAAAATGATAGCCATGAACATACTTCATTAGGCAACCTATTTGCGATATATTTCATAAAATATTGTTTAATAAAAAATAAATTTCATGCGGCAAGCAGGTGGGTGAAGGTTAAAGGACGACCTTACTTCGGATCCTCTACTATAACTTAGTGCCGACTTTGTTAAAATCCATTGTAGACACGACCTTCTTATTCAAAACACCATTAAAATATACATTGTAATTCTATTTGAGCTAAGCACAATGAAATACATAAACGAATGCCTGTGATCGACTCACCTTAAATTAATATAAAAATATGCACACATCATCATCACTCTGATCAGTACAATTTTACTGAAGCGGCAGCATTCCAACATTGGACACTGATCGTACATGGTGCATTCCAACTCCAACGTATCTATCTCATCTAGCCGCGTGACGCTTGAGCGTTACAATAAGATCGGGAATCAGCTTCGTATAAGTGTATTCAACACTAAAATATATTTTAAGTTAGCATACTATTTTAATAGATAGAGCATCGCAGCATTATTTTAACTATCTCTACTTCGCGTTCGCCTTCTGAGAGCGAGAGAGACTGAGAGTATGACGAGCTATCTACTTAAAATAATTCAAATACATATAACTAGGAAAAGATACATTCCAATAACACAATACAAACAATGAAGAAGGCGTTGTAAAAGCCCTTAACAAGAAAATAATACTTCATAGAATGGCTTTTAATGTTCCGTTTAATAAGGTCAAATTACATTGTCCTCAAATAGTTTACATAAGGGAGTACGGTCACTTTATTTATATAAATGTAAGTAGGTACTTAGAAAAGGCAATTGGATACTTGTACCGAAAATGTCCATAATGATACAATGTAAGTATAACTTAGCTAATTAATATTTTGGTATTTTAGTTAGTAGCTCTAGAAGTAAGAGCTCCCTACTGCAATATAAAATAAATAGTCTATAGCCTAAAGCTTAAAGAAACACTTTATAACTTAACATACATTTTCATAGCTCATTTAGATTAATGATAATTAAATAAGTAAGTAGGTAGGTACCTAGTAACTCAATTATGTATACATATTTAATCGTGAACTAAATTTTCATTTAAAATGATTTTAGCTAGTTCGACCTAAATAGAAGAAATCAATAACGAAATTTGCTAATTTTTATTAATAGTTCTATATTTTATAGGTACTTAGTTAATAATTTTTGGACTAGTCTGTCTATTAGCAATAGAAAATAAATAAAAACTTTGATAGTGGTGTACCAAACGCAATACAGGTTGGGAGTTTGGAAATTGCAAAATATGTGACAGTGTCTTTATTTATTTTTAAAGAAAAATAAATATTTAACTTATGCTGACGTTTGACAAAACACTGCTAAAGTTTTGATTTAATGTACACGGTGTCCCAATTTGCTTGTAATTGCAGGTTATCTCTGGAAGTTGTAAAGATAGAACTTTGCGGTTTCCGCGAACCTGTGCCACTTTTTCGTTAAATTTTTAATGCTGCAAACAGAACTAAGCTAACTTGTTTTGTTTCTGAGATACAGGGTGAAAACGAAAATTTTCACTTTCCGGGGTGCTGCCATATCTCACACACCATGTAAGCTAGAAAAAAGTAAAAACTGTTCTAGATAGATATTTTTGCGTAGAATCCAGTGGCGTACTCGAAAAAAATTGTTTTGCACCGTTTAAGAGATATGACCCAAACTAGGTCTGTTTTAAATGGAACACCCTGTATCTTTTACTCTCACTAAATTTGTCTATTTTTTCTCATTAAAATGATGTAAACAGTAGACAAAATGTTTACAAGCAACATGAGACATTATATTAAATAAAAAAAAATAAAAAAGTAAAATATTTTCTTAAATTTCATTGTTTATTTATAATGACCGTTAAAATTTTTTTTGTGCCTCAGGTTGGCATTAGTTATTTTGCATTCGTATAAATCGGCTGGAAACTCATGTTTTGCCGGGCTAGACCGGCAAAAACTAGGAATTTTTAGTTTATCGATGGGCATCATTGAAATCATAAAGAAAATTTGTATTTTCCATAGAAACGGATTATTATTTCTGTCATTCGGTTACTACTGTCAGTGTCAATTTTAAGTATCGCGTGTTACCAATATAAAAAAAATCCCTAATACCAAATATTTAAACAAATATTTTGTAAATTTTATTTATTTAAATAAACTTCGGCACAAAAAATAGTGTGTATTACACGCCTTGAAACTGTTTTGCGAGTACTCGTAGTTGCGGGCCTCGGCCTACGGCCTCTGCTCGCAAACCCTACTCGCACTCGCAAAACTCTATTTTCAAGGCTAGCAATACAAATAACTATTAGTTCACTTTTTGTTTCTTTTTTACTAAGGTAAAATAAAATTAATATTAATATTAAGAGTTTTTAATTTAATATAGCCTCATGTTGCTTGTAAACACTTCTTTATCCCCGATTTTCATGGCCAACTAAATTTTTTTGACTTATAATTGGGTTTTTTGCTTTTTTAGAGCATTTATTACATTTTAAAGTGCCTACTGTTTACATATCATTTTAATGAGAAAAAATAGACAAATTTTATGAGACTTAAAAATGCAGGGTGTTCCATTTAAAAAAGACCTAGTTTGGGTCATATCTCTTAAACAATTTTTTTCGAGTACGCCACTGGATTCTACTCAAAAATATCTATCTGGACCAGTTTTTACTTTTTTTCTAGCTTACATGGTGTCTGAGATATGACAGCACCCCGAAAAGTGAAAATTTTCGTTTTCATCCTGTATCTTAGAAACAAAACAAGTTAGCTTAGTTCTGTTTGCGTTAAAAGTTTAACGAAAAAGTGGCAAAGGTTCGCGAAAACCGCAAAGTTCTATCTTTACAAATTACAGAGATACCCTGCAATTACAAGAAAATTGGGACACAGTGTGTCCAGATTTCGTTGTAATTGCGGGGTATCTCGCTTACTAGCAGAGATAGAGAGATGCGGTTTTCGAGATTATTCATACAATAGAAGATTTACGTACTGCCATAGAAAGAGAATTTAGGGAATTACGAGCACAACCTCTCATGATTTTGAATGCTTGACGCGGGATAAGAAAAATGTGCGAAATGTATCTGAGGCATAACGGAAATCAATTTGAACAATTTCTATAATGTGTATTCAAACTTTTATTTGTTCTTGTAATAAGTTGACTGTATTCCTTCTTTGTTTGTTGTTTTTCATGTCCTACTTACAAAAATTTTGGCTGAATTTTTGAAAATTGTCATTTTCTAGCTTAATATAGAAAATAACTACACAGTGTTTTATATTTTTGTAAAGCTTATGACAAGTTGGATCCAACTAGTGGAAAACATACAGGTACAGGGTGTTCCATTTAAAATAACATAAGTTTAGTAAATATCTCGAAATTTATCGTTTCCAAGAAAAAACTGAGTACGCCACTGGATTTTACGTAAAAATCTATATAAGATGCAGTTTTTACTTTTCCAACATCTTCAGCTATTCCCGAGATACGAAGTATGCCCTTAAAGTGCAAATTTTCAATTTCGCTCTGTATCTTAAAAACGAAGGAGGCTATGAAAAAACCGCTGACGGCATCTTTCGTTTCACAAAAAAGTAGCAACGTGTCGCGAAAACCGCATCTCTCTATCTCTGCTAGTAAGCGAGATACCCCGCATTTACAACTAAATCTGGACGGTGAAGTCAAATTTTAGCGATCGTCGTTTGTTTTCGAGTTATGGACGAAAATTCGATTTCTTGAGATTTCGATTTATGTCTATATTTCGGTTGTTTGTGAATTTAGAGAAATGGCGTTTGCACGTTCTTAAGGCACTTTTTTGAGGAGAATGCAATGGCGTTAACAGATTTTGAAAATGTCTTTTTATTTTTAAGTTATGACATAAATTTTTATTTTTTTATATGGAAGTCATAGTGGGCTGTCACTTTATTGAAAAGAGCATTTTTTTCTCTTTTCAAATATATACAGTGAGTTTTTTTTATCAGTCTCCATACCGATTTACATGGTGAAATATTTAACTTGTGTTAATGGTTTTTCTACTGCGAATTTCAAAATGATTTTTGGCACACTATTAGTTTGCATCTTTTTTTACATATTCTAGTAGTTTTTAGAATTTCAAGAATAAATAGTTATTTATTATACAAGACGATAACATTGTACTTTATCTTAGAGAGCGAGTTTAGCGTCGAGGCGTCGGCCGAGACGCTAATAAGAGAAGATAATAAAATGTTATCGTCGTGTATAATACAAAAATTTTTTCTATAGCAAATGCTAAAAAATAACCAATTATAAAGAAAAACTACTTACAAATTAAATTATTATCAATGACAATTTAAAATGTCAGTGAATATTATCAGTTGTCATTATGGTGTCACAATCAACAGTAATACGTTTTAATTCATTCATTTCGAAAAAATCAAAATTTTTTATCTACCCTTGCGGATAAAGTGCTACTTTATCTACCCTTGCGGTTAAAGTGCTACTTTATCTACTATTTTGAGTTGATAAAAGCGCACTTTAACATTTGCTATAGAAAAAATTAATTTATTTAAAAGGGAAAATAATTACATAATTTTAGCTCATTTTCACATTAAAATTTATTAAGTTAGGAGGCTTTGTCCATCACGGACAAGCAAATAAATAATCCAAAGCTCTCAATAAAATGACAAAAAAATACTCAAATGTTGTTAATTTCAATATTTAAACTGTCTACCATAAGAAGCCGCTACACAGTAACCTTTTGAAAGTCTTTCACACTTAATAAAAACATGCAAATGAAGTGACAGCTTTGAATTATTTATTTGGTTGTCAGTGGACAAAACCTCCTAACTTACTAAATTTTAATGTGAAAACTAGCTAAAATCATGTAATTATTTTCCCTTTTAAATAAATAAATTTTACTTTTTACATTTCAAAAACTACTAGAACATGTAAAAAAAGATGCAAACTCACAGTGTGCCAAAAATCATTTTGAAATTCGCAGTAGAAAAACCATTAACACGAGTTAAAGATTTTACCATGTAAATCCCTATGGGAACAGTTAAAAAAAACTCAGTGTATAATATGTAGGGGATATTCCTTCAATGTCTTCTTGAAAAATAAAAAAATCTAAATTTTTAAAATTAAAAAAAAATCTTATAATAAAAATGAAAATACAGCAATCGACATACATATAAACACGACACTATCTAAAATTATTATCTATACAGGCTGTTTCATTAAGGGTGGCCACCGGCCATATCTCGGAAACTACTGGGCATAGAAATTCAGGAAAAAAATTTCATTACTAAAGTGGCCATGAGAAAATCCTGGAAATTATTTTTAAGTTCCGCATTTTGCCACAAGGGGGCGCAACTGAAAAGTAAATATAAAAATTCTAGATTTCACCGAAAATTCCCACATTAAGGTATACCTTTGGTAACATCATTAGAAAGCTTGGACAATTCTGCATCATTTTGGTTTAAGGCTCATTGGCGTACCGACCTTAATAAGAGTGGGGGAAGGTATTCAAAGTGTAATCATTTGAATCGCTGTAACTTCTAAACGACTTATTCGATTTTAGTAAACTTAAGCTTGTTTGGAAGAGAAATGTAGGTACTTTTAATTATCGCATCCAATGGTACACGGATAGTTCCTAATAAAATTGCTAGAGGGCGCAATTTGAAATAATAACAGTTTTTTTGCTTTTATCCCAAAATTTTAAATTAGACGGTATATTTATGATACCATAATCGGAAAGTAGATTAAATTTGCAAGAAAAAACGTGAAAACCGCAGTTCGATATCTTCGTTTGTTTCAGAGTTATTGCCAAAAGAATAATTTTTAACACTTTAATTGAAGATACGATTGTTTTCATAGTTCCGTGGTCAAGCAATCCATGACAAAAAATATTTTAAAACTTTATTATGTGTAGGTTTGTCACTCATTATGCCAAGGGCCCAAAAACTACTTTAGATTTAATAAAATAATCATGGAAAACTTTTTAGGTACAAGGCACAATAATTATTTTAATATGGTTTTTTAAAAATAAATCTAGGTAGCCGTGAAACAAGATCGGCAGGTTTCCAAGAAAATTATTAAATTGGAATAGTTGTCAACTGATTTAATTCTGATAGATGTTGTGTTGACAAAAGTTTCTCCTTGATTCTTTTTAAATTTCTTGTTACCTATATCAAAATTTGTGCTACATCTCTAAAAAATGCTTATACCAGTGCCGAGGGTTACGATATGCTTACGTAAGATTCACCATTTAGATAGCCATTAAAAATAAACGGTCCGATAATTCTGTATGCTGAGACTCTGCACCACCAGTGTTGGTGATCCACTTCGCGTATTCAATGAGGATTTGTTTGTGACCAATACCTAGTGCATGTGTAAATTAACGATGCCACAGCTAGTAAAACTGGCTTCATCAGTTCATAAAACCAGGGAGAGGAATTGAGAATTTTTGAGGGATGTAGCACAATTTTTGGAATAGATAAAAAGAAATTCAAAAAGAATCATAGTCATCAAAAAGAAACTTTTGTCAACACAACCCCTATCAAAATTAAATCAGTTGACAACTATTCCAATTTATTTATCTACTTGGAAACCTGCCGATCTTGTTTCACGGCTATATAGATTTATTTTTAAAAAACCATATTAAAATAATTATTGTGCCTAAATTCGAAGTTTTCCATGATTATTTTATTAATTCTAAAGTAGTTTTTGGACCCTTGGCATAATGAGTGACAAACCTACACAAGCATAAAGTTAAAAAATATTTTTTGTCATGAATTGCTTGACCACAGAGCTATGAAAACAATCATATCTTCAATTAAAGTGTTAAAAATTATTCTTTTGGCAATAACTCTGAAACAAACGAAGATATCGAGCTGCGGTTTTCACGTTTTCTCTTGCAAATTTAATCTACTTTCCGATTCTGACATCATAATTATACCGTCTAATTTAAGTTTTCGGGATAAAATCAAAAAAACTGTTATTATTTCAAATTGCGCCCTCTAGCAATTTTATTAGGAACTATCGTGTACCATTTGATGCGATAATTAAAAGTACCTACATTTCTCTTCCAAACAAGCTTAAGTTTACTAAAATCGAAAAAGTAGTTTAGAAGTTACAGCGATTTAAATGATTACACTTTCAATAGCTTCCCCCACTCTTACTAAGGTCGGTACGCCAAAATGATGCAGAATTGTCCAAGCTTTCTAATGATGTTACCAAAGGTATACCTTAATGTGGGAATTTTCGGAGAAATCTAGAATTTTTATATTTACTTTTCAGTTGCGCCCCCTTGTGGCAAAATGCGGAACTTAAAAATAATTTCCAGGATTTTCTCATGGCCACTTTAGTAATGAAATTTTTTTTCCTGAATTTCTATGCCCAGTAGTTTCCGAGATATGGCCGGTGGCCACCCTTAATGAAACAGCCTGTATAAAACAATTCAAAGAAAAAGTTCAAAATAACATCTATTAACTCCAATACACTTTGCATGACACAAACCAATTATATCTGAATTTTGAGTTAGGCAATTCTCCAGCTGATCTCGTATTATGAGGTGGTGCACCATCGTGTTGTAAGAAGAACTGGCTTCTATCGTTGAACGATAAATTGTCCAAATATTCATCAACAATTTTCTCATTTAAATATTTGTAGTACCGTTCACCAGTTAGATTTCCCTCATAAATCTTATATGCCAAAACTTGATTTTTTATTAAGGCACAACAAACACTAAAATAAAACCAACCCTGATTTTGGATCTCAATGGCGCGCCATCATGACATTCGTCTACTGCGATAAATATGCGAAATACATATTATTAATTCCAAAAACTTAGATTTGATTTTTTAAAAAGAAATTGAAGGAATAGACCCTTCATATTATATATATTTGAAAAGAGAAAAAAATGCTCTTTTCAATAAAGTGATAGCCCACTATGACTTCCATATAAAAAAATAGAAATGTATGTCATAACCTAAAAATAAAAAAACATTTTCAAAATCTGTTAACGCCATTACATTCTCCTCAAAAAAGTGCCTTAAGAACATGCAAACGCCATTTCTCTAAATTCACAAACAACCGAAATATAGACATAAATAGAAATCTCAAGAAATCGAATTTTCGTCCATAACTCGAAAACAAACGACGAGCGCTAAATTTTGACTTCGCCACCAAGGGTTTGTCAAAAAAAGAGCTCGACGATGCGCGGTCAGATTTTCAATATCTCTTATGGTATAAAAGTTACCCTATAAAACCCTGTACACGCCCATTTTTGATTTTGTAAGCCTGGTCCGACTGTACCTATTAATAAAATAAAATACCTGTAAACACTGAACAAATACCAAATAAATTTATACTTATAAATTTTGTTGACTATGTTCGTATAGGTATTTATTTGTATAAAATGTATTACATCTTGAGTGCATGATGAAATATTGAAATTACAATACATTAACAACAGTAATATTGTTTAGTGGTGTAAACTTCCGTTAGTGTGGCTAATATTGCTAATGCTGTTTGAAAGTCATATTAGTGTTAAATTATATTAACATAGTTTAATAACTGTGGTGATCAGAGCAGGTACAATCACACAGAATTGCTATTATTACATGCAGATTGTCTAATGCCCCCTCGAACTGCAAGGAACAAAGGAATCACTGCACTCTATTTTCACAGAGAGGAAGTTGGAATTATAATTGCTAAAAATGTAATTTTATGCTATGCAAGGTAGGATGTCACTTATAAACCATGATATAAAAATCGAATGTGGTATGAAAAAAAAACCCATGATGATATCTCAAAAACTCAATGACGATATTTGTTTTATTTAACAATGTTGAGCATAAAAAGTTGCTATGAGAATGCTTTTACAGTTTTAAAATAACAAAGAATCAGGTGATTTTCTAAAATTGCTATTTTCATTTTTTCCAGTTTGAGATCATTCAAATTTGTTTTCGGCTATTATTGAGCATGAAATTTAGTAAGTTTGCCCCAATTTAGCCAAACCTTAGCTTGTCTGAGGTCTCTGTAGTGAGAATTGAATTTGTAACAGCCTGTATGTACGTATTAAGTAACAACCAAGTTAGAAGATCTCTACTGGACAGGCAGTTGAATAATATGACCCAGAGTTGAATAGATCAAAAGTTTGTATATCCTTTATCAGTGTTGAAATGTAATTTATCAAGATTAGAGACATTTTGTCATGTCTGTTGTCGATCAGACATGAGTATCGTTGGTTAGTGTGTAATTGAATAAGTTGAATCTAAATAGGCTCAGATAGGATTAAGAACACGCCTCAATTTTAAAGTCAAATTTCTCAAGTATACTTCGAATGTTTGCAATATTGTTTTAATGTGGAACATTTTTTTTCAGACATGCATATAACCATGTTCCTCTCTTTTGCTTTCAAGAGAAGCGAATGTGAGATAGAGATACAGTTAGACGATCTGTTTACTGAAAATAATGCAGCATTAGCAATTCTATAACTAATTAGTAACGAAAGACAAGGAAACTATATATTATTGTCCTTGATGCCGAGATGTTGTCCAATAAAGTGTTTCGCATCTGTGTGCGATAAAGACTACCATACGGCAACACATAATTTTCACACAGAAACCATTCTATAAAAGTAATTTTTTTATGAGAAGTTTAGAATTCTTTTTTCCAACGTTGCTTATGAAAATGACATTTCCGTCACTCAATTTAGAAAAGAAAGTTGGTATTTGCATCACAAGTGATGGAAGTAATTACTTGTGTAAAACTAAAAATCCTATTGTCATCAATGTCAGATTTTTGTCAGTTGAACGATGTTTGTTAATTCATTTTCATAATAACATTTCAACTTTGATTTAAGAGAGATATTTTAATTTCTGAGTTTTGGTAATAATAACAATTTTGTTTAAACGAAAATGAGACGTTGGAAAAAATAGTATACACAACTTGTTATGAAAGTGCCATTGTTAAATGAGATAGACATTTTAAACACGAGCGATAGCGACTGTTGAAAATGTCTATCTCATTGAACAATGCAGCACTTTCATAACATGCAGTATGTAGTGTAATGTACTATTTTCTTATGTATATGCTTTCATCATTAAAATTTGCACCAAGGTCAAATGTGCAGTTTTGTGCAGCAGATTTTTTACTATATTCTCGAAAAAGCCACTTTTAATATCAGAACAAAAAATTGCAATGGTACTCTGCTCATGCTATCAGAAGGGCGGAAGCATGTATCAATGTTGGACGCAGAAATTTTGGACAATTAGGTACTTTAGTTACTTACTAGTCAATAAAGGTAATAAATTGAATAATTTATTTTAGCAACGCTTCCAACTGAGGTTCGGAAAGGTGCGAAACGCGATGTTGCCGTATTGAACAAAAAGTTAAGAGGCGAATATCTTATAGTGGGAAATTTTAAAAAATGTTCTGTACATTCCGAACTCGAAATGCCTTAATTTTGAGACACTCTGTATATTAGCGTCTCGGCCGACGCCTCGACGCTAAAATCGCTCTCAAAGATAAACTACAATGTTATCGTCTTGTATAAGAAATAACTATTGTCCCGATTTAATTACTATCTACTCGTATAATATAGATAAAATACATGATAAACTTTTTATAACATAATTTTTAAGTCATAATAAAAATTATGCAGAATTAACTATGTATCTAAAAACATATTGTTGAAACCTGTACGTAGGTACATTATAAAAGTATGTATCCTATATTGAAAAAAACCTGTAAATATATTATGCAGTATAGTAAGCCATAAATCCTGCTTCTTGTCAAATTTTATGTTATTGAACATAAAACACATAAATGTGCATATTTTACTATCGAAGTAATTTTTTGTTTATAAAATAAGCAATGGATCGTATACCCTCATAAATTTTCATTGGGAGAAAAACAGTGTTTCTAAACGAAAACTCAAGTTTGTAATGCAACTGCGTATTATGTAGATAGAATGACCAATGACCACAATGTTCCAATTTAAGAAAGAACTTCCTATACAAAAAAATATTGATCGGGCTCCTATCTGAAAGATATTATGTATATTTTCTTGAGTAGGTATACAGGGTTATTGAAAACTTATCAGTACTTGTATTGGAGATATGCTTCTATAAAATTTAGTTGACATATAAAAAATAATAATAAATCCGAAAAGAACGGGTGTAATATTGAAATAATAGACCACTGCTACCAAATTTAAATTGAAATTTGACTGATGTCGCTACATTTACTTCGCAAGAGAATATTATATTTCGTTTCGTTGTTTTATAACAAGCTGGTATTGTCATTTTGGTGTTAACTACTCATTTAGAATTATAATCTACTTATATTTTATAAAAATTACCAGAAAAATAAAAATTGCTTTGAAAATTTTAATTGCACTACAGAAACAAGGCACTTTTAGAAGTCTAGTAATCGTGATTTTTTTCAACTGTATGTCTATCTGTACCCGTGATAACTCAAGAAGTCCGATAAATCAATCTTGTCAAGAACGATTTATCGGAATTGATCCAAAATTCATATTTACGGGTTTGAATAAAATTGTGGGTCACATAATATTAGAAAATATAATTTCCCATCTTAAACATTGGGCATTTTTACATTTCTATAAGAAATAGTAAAGAAGTATAAATATACATGGTGTCTCACGCTTGTGGCCTATTAGAGGCATTGAGAGAACCAAACGAGATAGAGAGCTGAAATTTTGCATGCAGGCCTAGCTCCATATGATCTATCAACTGAAAAGGCCACAACCGTGAGACACCCTATATAGTAATCCTGTTTTTTGTCGAAAATTTGGATTTGCACATTGTAAGGGACCCTGGGCCGGTTGTATAAAAATTTAATCGCAAGATAATCCTCCAAAAAGGATAAACTGCCATAGAAACGATTGTTGATTACAATTGTCACTATAGATATTTTGGAGAATAAAAATTTAACACCACGATTAAAGTTTTATATAACCGGCCCCCTGAGTTCATTTTGACTATTTTCGCCATGATGTTTGTTTGAGTAATAACTCGACTGTATGTCTATCTGTACCCGTCATAACTCAAGAAGTCCGATAAAACAATTTTGTCAAGAACGATTTATCGGAATTGATCCAAATTTCATATTTACGGGTTTGAATAAAATTGTGGGTCACATAATATTAGAAAATATAATTTCCCATCTTAGAGTTGGTCCAAATTTCATATTTAAGAGTTTGAACAAAATTGTGTGTCACACATTAAATCTTTTTACTTTCTTATACCTACGAAGTAATAAGAAAGAATAGTATTCGTGATTTTTTTCGACTTCGAGATTTTGATGGATTTAGACGTTTTGAGGGCCTCTGAATTCATTTTGACTATTTTCACCATGATGTCTATCTGTATCCACTATGACTCAAAAACGAGTTACCGGATTTGATTCAAATTTCATAGTTAAGAGTTTAAACCTCTTCCATCTAGCACCAACACCTGAAGACATTTTTAGGTTTTTTAGGAATATCTTGCAAAATAAACAATTTACGAGATTTTTTATTCTCTAACATTGGTTTAGAGTTAAATTTAGAACATATTTTGTTTTAACTGTTTTTAAATTCCGTGAGAAATTCCTTGACTACTTATATTTCTCATTGTGCGCATTGAATCAAAAGATCTAGATAGACTATACCGATACCAAGTAATAAATAAATAAATGTGATTTTATATTAATAACGTAGTGGATGTGGGCAGTATGTGATTCTTGGCTACCATCAGTTCAGTATTTTCCAAAGATTAGAACTGTATCGTAACGTATAAGAAAGTCATGTGCTGGACACATCGGATTTTTTATTTAGTACCAGCACAAGTGGTACTTACCTGAAGATATTTATAGTTTCATAAGATTATCTTGTATTAAATTTATAAGATTTTTTAATATGTAATACCTACTTGTTTAGGATTAAAGTTTGAACATATTTTCATATATTGTGTTAAAAACCTTTTTTAAAATTTCAACTGAAAGGACACGAATAGACCTGAAGTCTGTATGATAAAATTGTTACGGCTGATTATTTCCTCAGGTGTCTTTTCCGTGCAACTCAGTATTGTTTAATCGTTTCCGAATATTTCCAAATTGATACGAAGACACCAGATTTCACCCAATATAAAATATTAATTAAAATACCTAACATTAATATTGATAAAATATCGGATGTAGACAGTATGATTATTGATGGTTACTGTTTAAATACTTTCCAAAGATCAGAACTACTGAATTCGTATTGTATAACAAAGTATAACAAAAGTACCTATGTACGGAAATGTCGACGATCAGATAACGTTTCTGCTCTATCCACTTTGCTAAACACAAATTTATGTCGAGTACATGACTTTTTCATGCAACTGCCAAGTATGTATTAAGTCAGTTTCACAAGGTGGTGTATAGTAAATTATTTGAGGAAATCCTCATTTTTAAAAGTTGGAGTAAAATATGATTGTTCAAAATCAATGTTAAAGAATAAGATCCGATTGCCACTAGACTAAATTTAGCACTGAATTCAGTATTGATATTGCGCGCGCTGGTTTGGTTGAAATAGTTATTTATGTATGAAGGGTATAATGAAGATGTTTATATTCGAGGGCAACCAAGTTACAAAGTCGAGGGCCTTTAGCCCGAGAGTTTGTACCTAAATTGCCCGAGATTTATAAACATCAAGTTATACCCGCGATACATACAACGTTTTATTTTTCACTTTAGAAAAACCTGCACAAATTTGAAGACACAAGAAAAATTTTTCCGTTAAAACTGTCAGTGAGACAGTTAATTCTATTGGACTATTTTCATGAATAGGGCGTAATGGATTTGTTTATATATCTCGTATCCAAGGTATTAACAACGAATTATAGTCAAGTGAAAAATAAAATTAATAATAAACAATTGGTCAGATTGTATACAAGAAAATAGAACATGCTCTAATTTATTGTAATAAATTTACTAAATCACTTGTATGAAATTTACTAGTAAAATTAGCCTCGTGGCAAACGGCTCTAAAAATGTCCAAATTGTTTTTAAGATAATCCTAAAAAACCTGAAAAGGTTTTCAGGTAAGTACCATTTATGCTGGTAGGTACTATAAGAATTAAATTTAGATGTGATTACTTTACGTATTTCCCTATTACTTCGAATAAAATGGTAAGTTCTAGGAGCTCCATAAAATGTTAAAATGACTAAATTTCAAATTTGCCTCTGGTCTAGTATGATTTATACAAAATATTCAATTGTATTGAAAATGTAACAATGATGTCTATTTTAATAATCTAACTAGATAATCGAAGCTAGAGCATTAGATATGTGTTTTATTTGCTATTGGTAGTATTGGTACCTACATACGAGTAAGAACCAGAATTGCCGCATCATATTTTAATAGTGAATTATGGAGTAAAACTTAAGATTAAAACTAAAACTAAACATGTAGAGGGTCGTATAGCATTCAAATGGTGAGCGACTTAAGTTGGTCAATCACAAGAGGTTCTTTGCTTTTTTAAAGTACATTCATTACCTTATTTCACTTCCATGGTTTTGTATTATATATAAATAATCCCTATTGATAAGGCTGTGAATTATACAGGGTGATTCAAAATTCGATGTAGATATTTTAAGGACGTATGGTTGGGATCAAAATAAGACTTTTTTTCAAATAAACATGTATCGTAAAATGCACCCCCTCCGAGCTACAGCCACTGTAAGTTGCATAAAAAAAAACGCGTATTTAAAATTGTGACTACAATAACGGATCAAATCTTCTGAAAATTGGTATGCCCCCATTTTCTTAGGCACTCTATTTATTTTTTGCTTAAAAATTATGTAGAAACAGTTTGTGAGGAGGTTGGAGGAGGGGAGGGGGTGCATTTTAGGACACATGTTTATTTGAAAAAAAGTCTTATTTTGATCCCAACAATACGTCCTTAAAATATCTACATCAAATTTTGAATCACACTGTATAATAATAATATAAAACTACTGATATAAGTTTCCCTGACAGAACAATTAAAAAACTTCTTGTGATTGGTGAACTTAAATCGCTTACCATTTGAATACTAATACTATACTCATCAGGACATTTTTTTCTTTCGATTCAGAATCTGCTATCAAGATATAAGCGGCAATTCTAGGAGACTCTGGATAATAGTAAATATTATTGGAAATTTCACCCAACTATTTTTATTCATAAATGTTGAATAAACATATTCATTTCGATACAATCATTAATGATTCATATGTATTTGCCACTGCCTTAGCTTGGTAAACTTTATTACGTATATATGTTGATGATGCAAGAACTTAGTCAACTTGAACATGCTTGAATTAATAATATTCGGAAGTTTATTTGTAAATGTAACACTTGAACATTCGTGGTTAAAAGAAATATTAAGCAGGTGCCTAAAAGTTATATTCGTAAAGACTTAATAGCTCATTTTAATTAAAAATACATTGACAATCATTAAAAAAATACAAATTTTTTAAAGAATTTGTATATCTCTGACGAATTTCGAGTTGATGAAATAACTATTATTAAATTATTATTAAACTATTATTAAATTAGAAATCGAACAATTATTTTTTTCCATACCTACACAAAAATGGCCACTTTATTTGCGTGAAATGTGGGTACAAAGTCGCCTTTTTAGGGTAGTCGCGGAAAATACGGAGTGGGGCTAACATTTCTCACTTGGATAGCCATTCCTTTACTGATATGCAGGAGTTATTTGTGTTTGTTTATGGTTGTCAAGGTGATTTGCTCACCGCAGAATGTCAAGCAAAATGTCAGTGTTATGCTGTTTTAATTTGTTCGCGCGTTTCACGCAAAAGAAGTGGCCATTTTCGTACAGGTATGAGAAAAAATAGAGTATGCTACATGGTAGGAATTGATTCTGCCTCGTGTTCTTGCGCCCTCGCAATTCTTACCTTGCTGCATAAACTACTATTCTATCGATCCTTCCAATATATGAAGTATGTTTTATTATAGATATATGTACATACACTGAAAAAAATGTATGTACTTTTACATATAATTTACATAACTAGTACTGTAAAAATTACTTTTTTATTGTTGAATTTACACTTTTTTAGTATTTTATTGTGAAAATTAAATTTTTGTTGTAAAGTATAAGTAAAAGTCCAAATAAAATGTAAAAGTTATCTGTATTTGAAAAAAATTGTAATCTTACATAAAAATGTAAATGAATTTAGGAAAAAATGTAGAAGAACATGATTATTGTACTTTATTACAGGTTTTATGTAGTTCGTTGACCAATCACATAGTTTGTCTGCGCGTTATCTGGTAAAAGTACAATATTCCTGTAATTTTAAAATTACATATTTTATGTAAAATCTCGTGAGACATGTAATTTTACCGTGTTACGTACTTTTATTATGATTATCATTGGTCACTTGGTGGCCAATGATTATCATAGTAAAATACACGTTTACTTTTTTCAGTGTGCGTCTATTAGTGTTGAAAACACTTATCTTATGCAGAATTCCCGGGCTGACTGACACGCTCAGCGTCACGCAGCGCAGTTAGATGAGATAGATAGGTTGAAATGCACCACGTACGATCAGTGTCCAATGTTGGAATTTTGCCGTTTCAGTAAAATTGTACTGATCAGAGTGATGATGATGATGATGAGATGATGGTGACCGGGATGGGTGGGATGCTCCTGTATCGTTGTAATATTAACAAACTGGGTAATTTAAATGAATGAAAAAATTTAAAACTAGTATTTTTGAATAATCACAGCGTATAATCTATTAATCTAAATTCCAAAGCTGAAAAGTACTAAATTTGAGTAAGTACGATTTTACTTAATAAACATTTCTAAATGTTATTTAAATAATTAATAAAAAAAAACTTAAAATTTAATATAGTCCAGTCAATCTGTCGAAATTTGTGGAAAAAATTACCCGGTAAACTTTCTCTTCATAAATCGTTAGGGGGTCATGTGGAAAGCTTAAATTCAAAAACTCGGGAAAATCCTCGGACCCATTTTTTGGGAAATCCAAGAAGTGTTTGGATTTGATTTTACGCGAGAACGGTGAGTTGCAGAAGAAAATTTTGTTAATAAATATTGTAGAGGGCAATATTTTCTACAATTTATCTCTAAGGATCGATGCGCTACGACGAAAAATGTCAAAAGTAGAGGACGCTAAAGTACCCAAAAATGAGTTTTTTCACTATTTTACATCGAAAAAAATTTTTTTACGCACAACTGTAAATATAAATGTTGACAAGCGAAGAAAAACACACAATTTTTATATAGACGTTTTTTCTCTACGATCCATCGTTTCGGAGATACAGCATTCAGAGTTTCGAGTAGTGTATTTCGATACACACACCACTTAAGGTATGAAGGATAGCACGTGAAATTTCAAAGTGGCGTTCTTTAAAGATTGTGGAAAGTAGTAGATTCGCTCGGGAGTGTTTCCATGGCTCGGTTTTTCCAAGTACGTTGTACGTGCTGCACTTCCCGAAGTGGCAAGCAATACTAAAAGGTCAATGTCTTCGTCAATTGTTGTAGTAGAGTCATACTCAGCAGATTTTTGAAGAGCTGTCTCGACTATTAGACGATCCGCAACCTCAAACGTCTGCTGAACCTCAAAGCCAACAGCCTGGAGCCTGGAGGTCGGTTTGAAGAAAATTGATTAAATGATATTTGTTGTTGTCGTTAGACAATAGTACCTATATTTCATTAGGAGTCTGGAAATAAGGATTTTTCCGTGCGCGCGTGACAAATTCTTGTGGGAGGCGAAGCCGAACACGAAGTCATGCAAGCATGGAAAATCCATTTCTGGACGTATAATGAACGATATTTTTTATTATACTTATCTGAAAACAACGCAAAAAAGATTACATGTAAATTTAGAACATTTTATTTTCAAAGTAATAATAATACATCGTAAAAATAGTAGGCAAACACGATTAACATTTCCACTCTGCATGCTGTATCTACGAAAGGGTGAATCGTAGAGAAAAAACGTTTATATAAAAAATGTGTGTTTTTCTTTGCTTGTCAACATTTATATTTACAGTTGTGCGTAAAAAAATTTTTTTCGATGTAAAAAAGTGAAAAAACTCATTTTTTGGTACTTTGGCGCCCTCTACTTTTGGCATTTTTTGTCGTAGTGCATCGATCCTTTGAGATAAATTGTAGAAAATATTGCCCTCTACAATATTTGTTAACAAAATTTTCTACTGCAACTCACCGTTCTCGCGTAAAATCAAATCCAAACACTTCTTGGATTTCCCAAAAAATGGGTCCGAGGATTTTCCCGAGTTTTTGAATTTAAACTTTCCACATGACCCCCTAATGATTCATGAAGAGAAAGTTTACCGGGTAATTTTTTCCAAAAACGACCCTTTTTCCCGACAGATTGACTGGACTAATAACAGTAGAATCTTCTCGCTTTAACATGAAAGGGTTCAATGCAACAAACTAGACCAGGTAGTTCTTAATTTGTTGAAAACATCTAGAAAACAACACAAACACGTTTATACGATTACTGTTATACAGGGTGGTCCGAGTTTTACCTTCGATAATTTGGGAATCAATAGAAAACCTTAAAAAAACATCAATACGGACTTTGCATGATTTTAAAAATAATTTTTTTTGAAAAGCTGATACCAAATTACCACTATCAATATTTTTGGAAAAATTTTTTGGTCCGTACTTTTCAAGTAAATAAATAAAAAGTATTGCAAAATTTGAAATTTCCACGAATTGCCCGGAAACGCCCTAATCGGCCCAAAAGACTGCTGACGTCACGAATATAGTTCCACAGTGCAGCACGCCGCATTTGGACTTATTTCGAAATATGTCAAACGCGTAAAAAATATTTAGACATGTCAATGTCAACTAGATTCGTGACGTCACACAGGACTCTCCGATCTCAAAGCGTTTTCGGGTGGCAATAATAAATTTGAATTACGGCCAATTTATAATCGTTTTTTTATGTACAAATATTGAGTAAAAAAAATATTTTTGCTATAGAGTATTATTAATACAGTCGTTTTACATTTCTAACAGAAAAAAACGGGATTTTAAAAAAATGCAACATCCCTATATTCTAATAAACTTATATCGAAAACTCAACCGTTTCAGAAATATCTACTGGGTGTTGAAGTTGCATAATTTTTTTTAAAATAAATTTAATATCTCCTGAACCAAAGGGAATATTTTATTGATATTTGGTGGATATTATTTTCTTAATAAGTACTATATTAATCACCATAATTTGTTTTCCTACTTCAAGCAGTGGCGTAACCACGAGGGTAAAATTATTTCTTTTTAGAAAAAAAAGTGGTACGCCAATGATACAATACATTTTTACTACATTTCTGAAATCAGCAGTCGATTTACGAAAAAAAAGTTTTCTTGTAGTTTTTTTGTAAAACAAATCGTTATACAGTAAAATATTAATTAGATGTCATTGTAGGTATAATTTATTGCAATAAGACAAGTACCAAGTATACAGGGTGGTCCGAATTGAACTTTCGATAATTTGGGAATCAATTAAACATGTTAAAATAATATCAATTTTCTTAATAAACTTATATCTAAATCTCAACCGTTTCAGATATACAGGGTGTTGAAATTACATTTTTTTTTTTAATAAATTTAATACCTCCTGAACTTTTTTTATTTTGAGCAGATCCTCCAATGATTTAAGTTTCTGCTGTAAAATAAATTTAGTTGTTTTATTTTTAATTTATTTATTTGAAATACATAGGTACCTACTTGTCTTGCGATAAATTACCTACAATGAACTCTAATTAAAAATTTACTATAAAACGATACGTTTTAGGAAAAAACTACAAAAGGACTTTTTTTCGTAAATCGACTGCTAATTTCAGAAATGTAGAAATAGTATATTGTATACCAACATCATTTAATCCCTGAGGGTGAATTAAATTTCATGAGCGAGCAAAGCGAGCGAGGGAAATAATTTACCCGAAGAAGTCACGTGTATTTTTTATGGACGTGATTTTTTCAAAACGATTTTACTCGAAGACGGTTTAAGATACAAAGATCGACTGAGAATACCTTTTTTGTGTAAAAATAAACCAAGTTTCGAAATTTGATACAAAAAATTTAAAAATTATCTACACAAAAATATTGGACATAATATACCCATCACCCACCCTGTATGTGACGCCCCTGGCAAAATTTCTGAAAATTGGAAAAAGAAATATGTGGCAAATTATAAAAGTTTCAAACTCACCAAATTTCATGAATCTACTTCAAACAGTTGCAAAGATATTACAAAAAACTCCTCGTTGGGGTCCCCGTTTCGGGAGGCTCTAGCCTCCTTAGGAAGCATTTTTCAACCTATGTTTATTGGAACTTTTTATATTATTTTTGAACGTAGAATCAGCTGGTACATTTTGGCAGGCTAATTTTGGGACACCCTGTATACTGTGTTTGTTTTCAACACCCTCCGATGGTTGCAAGAATTGCGAGATTGTGGATTTTTTATAAAATAATGTCAATAAAGAAAATATTAGAATTTAAGCGATGGCGTTTGTATAATTTCAATAATGCACTTTACACTTACATCATTTTATATTTTTTGGGAACTTTATCATAAAACTATGCAAATAGCTTTTTAAAACTTATGTAAGATATGTAAATATTTGTTTGAATAACTGTTTCATATTCAATTTATTCCAAGCAATTCTTTTATAATATTTTCTTTTAAAATTAATTCAGAGCATTTGTTGGTACTTCGTTTTAATAAATTATGGAATTATTCTTTTCAGGGCGTTGTTTTTAATAAGAATTTTATGAAGAATGCTGATGAATTTTTATCGAAATTTGTTATAGTCTGTTTTTAAACTACGAGGAGTAAACTGAAAATCCAAATTTACACCTTAAATATCACCAAAAAATACACTAGAAAAATTAGGCGGCAAATTCGAATTGTTTAATTTTTAATCTTAACAAATAATAAAAAATAATGCATTTAAAATAATTGTAAACGTTAATCGCAATATTAGCGATATTAAGTAGTTTAGTTCTGAAAAAAACTGATTTTTTTCTTTTGGAATTACAATTAGATAATTGCAAACACAAAACTGATACGAAAACACCCGTGGTCAAAACAAACGTCAAACCGGTTTAAACTTCAAATTAAATTATACGAAAATGTTAATGTGTAAAACCGGCCAAGTCACAGCCAATCACAGGGGGGAGACATTTTAGTGCGCCAAATTTGAATCACTCCTCCTAGTTTAAAAACAGACTATAGTTAAAATGTGAGGTTAGGTTATATGACTTACATGTTTTGGAATGTTCTTCGAAATTTATGCTAACAATACATTTTCGTTAAATCTTCCTGCAACACTTTTTTGACCGCACCAGTCTTCCGTTTAAATACCAGTTCATATTGCTTTCTCGATTTGGTGGACAACAAATTTAACGTTGCTCTACTAGCAGCTTCTTCTATTTATATTGGATTTGCGTTGGAACTCATCTTTAGTTTAATTACTTTTGACAAGCATGTCACATTTAAGATTTTTCCGTAAATGTCACAGACCACAGATTACTATTTTTTTTAGGTAATTTCTGGAATTTTTAATAAGACTTTGAAATGCATTTTACTGTTTGTAGAATAAATAGTGTATGATTTACGTGTTAAAAGTGATTTTATCTACTACCAATTCATAATAGCCTTGATTTGACATTAATTTGAGTAAGGTAAGTCAGATTATTACGCAACATGTGTTTTAAAGAAATCATTACCACACTGAAATTTCAACAAGAAAATTCTTTCTTACAAGTATTTATAACACAATTTTTACAATTTAATATCTTTATAAGAAAGTTTATATTTGTAAATGTCTAATTATAATATAATATATATTGTTTAATTCTTTAAAATTTGTTATTAACATTGAGTAATGACACTTCATACTCTTAAGTTTGATTTTTTGAAACCTGGAGAATTTTATAATAGCGTATCTACCTAGAAAAAACCCTAACTTCACATTAGATAACTGAAAAAAATTTTAGTTTTATTTTATAATAAATTAGTTTAATATTTTAATAATAAATATAACACGGTCCACGTCCCAGATTTTTTTGTGTATAAATTGTTTAATTATTTGAAAATTTATAATTCAAATTCATTGTTGTGTAGCGCTGCCTAGTTTTTACACAACTTAGGTTAGGTAGTCCAGTACGACAACTTGACAACAACTACTGAGCAATGTCGTTGGAGATAAATTCAAAATTCATTTTTAATTATTTGGACGGTAGAAGATAAAATCTTGTATATTACACGTGGGATATACACACATTAACCAGTGGCGGTTCGTCAGGGGAGGCAGGGGAGGCAGTGCCTACTCTATGGCCATTAATTTATTTTTTTTTTATTTTACAAATATGTTTTTTCTATATCTTAAAATATAGATACTAAATAGATCTAATTTAACAACTTTTATAGATAAATATATTGAATCAGAATTTGAATTAACCGCCATCCTGTTGAAATGCTCGAAATATTCGTTAACTTCTCTCATCTGTGGTTCTATACCACTTACGACTCGAATCGCACTTCTGCCTGTGCTGTTGTCACACACACTCGCACTTGCGCTCTGGGCTGCGAGGCGCTCCTCGATTTTATTTTTAAACACGAAATTGTGGTGAACATGTGTTACGATTATTACGCCTGCGTTTTAGTTACTACTACTATTTTTTGTGATTGCACATTCAATTGGAGGCAAAAACACGAAAGAAACTGTTGTGAACAAGGAACAAGCGTTTACGCCTGCGTTTTTTATGTAACAGTTGTTGTTTGTTTGTGTGTCTGTGTGTGCAAGTGTGAGGTGAAACAGGTTAGGTATTTGTGTTTTTTTTTGGGTGCAAACAAAAGTTTATACTTAAAATGAAAGGGGAGGGAAGTGACACTGTAACAAATATTAAAAATTGTGAAGACATTGTTGACTTTTCAATAAAATTTAAATTTAATCGGCTGTGTTACGATGATAAATTGTTCGTCAAAGATTTAGAGGTTCCTCATCCAGACCTAATTAAGTATTTAATTAATCAGGGTAAACCGCCTCGTAGTTTTGTTAATCATTGGTACAGTAAATGTAAATGGTTAACGGGTAGTTTCATTTAAAAAAAAAATGTTTTGTTGGCCATGTGTTTAATTTTCAATTCGGGGTGGAGAAGTTTGGTCAAAATTTGGCTATGACTGCCTGAAAAATTTAGGTCGCTCGATTGAGAGACATTCAAAAAGTCAAGAGCATATTAGATCTATGTGTAAATTACAACTTTTAGGCAAACAAAATAATAATAACCGTCCTAGATTCAGCTCGTCAAATCGAAATTCCAAGATTTAATGATTCAGTCAAAAAAAATAGAGAAATTTTAAACAGATTAATCGAAATTTTATCTGTCTTTGTAACCAAGAGTTTGTATTTAGTAGGTACTTATGCAAAATATTTTACTGATCAAGTAGAGCTCCTTTTCCTAAATTTCATAAAAACATGATAAAAAACTTTCCTATCAAGGCAACCAGGCATGGGACGTGAGCAAGATTATTAAGCAAAAAGTACCCGGAAAAGGGATGACCTTGAACCACGAAAAAAATTTTGTCTGCGGCGCTTTAAGGCTTGCTACGCTCGCATCTTTTTTAACTGCCTCCCCCGACTAAATGACTACGAGCCGCCACCGACATTAACATATTCGTCTGATTACAGAACTCGTCTACGACTCGTTCTGCAATTTCCAGACTCTTATGTTAATGATGTTCATATCCCACTTATAATATAAATAACTATTATTTTGTGCGTAGGGTTGTTCCACTCGCTGTCCTCGTTCCGCAATCTTCCCCACTCTCAAAATAAAATCTTACTTTTAACACTTGTATCTTAAATAACTATTATAATGCTCTTTGCATAGCTCCGAGTAACGCCCAACTTGTGAAATCAGAAACATACGAGTACTTACAACGTTAATTGCGTTGGATGTTTTGTGTTGGACAATAGAAATTAGAAGTGCTGCTTATGGCCAATCTCCGACAATTCTTAAACCATAAATTATAAAGCTGATAATTATAAGTGCTTCTTAATTTCTAAGTGAACTGAAACAGAAGCTTTGTCGAAGTAAGCAGCACATTACTACTAAGATGGTCTAGAGTTGGCGCTCACCGGAAATTGTGAATATATCATATTTAGGAATTATTAGCTCAAAATTATCCATCACTAATAAATTAAAGTAATAAACCGGTCAAACTATGACTCGTTGAACCAAAAAGCGAACAACCAACAATATTTAAAGACCATTAATTTACTTACTTATTTTGATTTTCCCTGGAAATTCTTAAACATTTATTAATACAGCCATTTTAAGGAGCAATTTTTCCAATTGAGAATATCTGATTTATCCAACACATGATTTTCTAATCTTTGAAAAGTACTGAAGTGGTAGCCAATAACCATATGCTGTTTACATCCCATGTTTTATTAATATTAAACAATAGCAGTGCCGGATTAGCCACGTAGCAAGAGTAGCAAATGCTACGGGCCCCGCACCTTGGGGGGCCTCGCGCCACCATACAATGAAAAGATTTACCAGTTATTCTTAAAAGTGAACACTGGCCACACCATATATCGGATGATCATTTCAATTTCAGCTATAGTTATCCATGGAAATTTAAGTCATGACTTTGATTAGTTCACACAAACAAATAAAACAAATTAATTGAAATGTCAAATTTATGAACTGTCAGTAGTAAACAATAAATAGTGAACTAATCAAAGTCATGATATCAATTTCCATGGATAACTAGATCTGAAATTGAAATGATCACCCGGTACATTATATCGGGTGTTCGTATAAGTCTATGGTTATAGTGCAAGAGTTTTCGGTTGTATACGCACTTACGCGCGCGTAAAAAGAGTGGCGCAAAGACAATTCTCACGAAAAAGCTTGCACTGTTACCGTAGGTATCCTAACCCGACCATTTAGAACAGTTTTCTATTGATTACCAATAATAAAGTAATTAATCGATATTTAATTTTATAAGTCTACTATTACAGTCGGTTGTTCCCTTAAAATCGTTTTTTCCAAATACAGAAATAGTGTTACGCATTTACTTTAGTTTGATGATGCCCAACTGCAGCGGAGAAGATTCTTTTTCAACATTAGCGCATTAAAAATGAGTTAAGGAACACAATGCGACAAGAACGTCTAAATGACCTCACTTTAATGAACATAGAAAAAATTTTACTAGAAATATTGATTTGACTAGTGTTATGTCTAAATTTGTCAACAATTTTTTTTTTGTAAACGTGCTGTTTTATTTTATATCCTAAACTTTATTACCTAAAGAAAACCAAGGGCCTCTGGTTCGCAATTGCTACAGGCCCCGCGCTGGCTTAATCCGGCACTGAACAATAGTAGATATATTATGTATTATACGACTTTTATAAGACGTTATATTGTCTTATAAAACAAGTGTAATATACTATTTTTTCTATTTTGCATCTATTTATACTTTAAATTTAAGAATATGTGCAAAATTTAAACCTAGGAATATTTGGAATGATTTGTCAATGGTTGGTAACACTAACCAAACCTATTGAAATGTGTAAACAAGCAAGTATAAGTAATACACCACTTGAACTAAGAAAAAGAGCCCAATTAGCTATAAATGATTTACTTTCGAAATAGTTAGAATAGAATAGAATAGAATTGAATTTATTTTTCAATACGTGTGGTTCATAAAATACAACACAATAAAGAAAACATTTGTCACAACATAATAATGGTAATAGCAGTTGTCAAAGAAGAAATCTTGATTTAGGTTATTTATTTATTTATTTATTTATTTATTTATAACGAGAAATTCCCAATTACAATGAAAAAAGAACAAAATACAATTTACACCAACAAGGCAAAAATGGCCATAAAAACACATGTACAGTACAATCAATTAATAAAATGTAACAATTACAAGTACATACATAAAAAAAACATGTTGAACAGATTCAATCATAGATAAATAAACTAATACAACAACATAACAGACACAATCAAAAAATATAATTTAAAAAATCGCCAACTTCATAAGGTTCAATATCAGCTAAAATGTTAAAAATTGTTTTCTTAAAAAGCACAAAGCTCCCAATAAATCGCACATAAGTTGGTAGCCTATTCCAGAACACTATACCAGAGTAAAAACAACCTTTTTCAAAAATTGTTAACCTATGGCTCGGAAAATTGTACTTGTCAGTTCGTGTGTTTTTCGCTGACTTTAAATATTCATAATTTGACTTGTTTTTATACATGAAGAGAAGCACCCGATAAACATAAAGTGCCGCCACTGTAAGTATTCTATTACTTTTAAATTTCCCCTTACAACTATCACGATAACCCAGTCCCAGCAAAGTACGCAGAGTCCGTTTCTGAATTTTAAAAATGTCCATGACAGACGCACACTGACCCCAAAAAATTATTCCATAGCTACATATTGACTGAAAGTTCGAGAAGTAGACCATCTTCAAAACATTAAAATTTACATAAGGCTTTATGACCCTCAACGAGTACTGTACCCCACTCAACCTGCGCCCCAACACTTCCACGTGGTCCCCCCAGGACAAAGCAGCGTCTACATGTAACCCCAGGAATTTTGTTATTTACATTCGAGTGCGTGTAGGTTCTATTTTACAGTGCGACAGCTTTGTTTGAGGCACACGCCGTCAGGCGAGTGCCTTATTAGCTGGAGCGCTGGAAAATAGTTCACGCACGACATTTGTATAAAACTTTTTGGCCGACGATAATGTAAATCATTTTTTTTAATGAAGTTTATGCAATAATTTATTTCAAATAATTTCCGAATCGAAAGTTATTTATCACAGGTTTGAAAACATAGTGTGCCATTTTGAAACATACAAATGTCAAAACTATTTAAAAAAATTGACAGTTTTGGTTGAATTACGATTAGTGAAAAACCTAAAATAAAAAATGTGTAATAGCGAAGAGAGCATAATTTTAACGTCCCCCGAAATAAGGAAATTGGCGCAAAATGCGACATCGCAATTGCTGCCACTAAAATCAAAGCCCAGTTACGAGGCACAATCAAAGGTATTTAAGAAGTGGTTGACAGTTGGCGGTAAATAAGTAGAGTTTTTCAAAAATGGATGGCACTGCGACGATTTTAGTTTTTATAAATTAAGTTTTAACAATAGCAAAATCTTATAATAATAAAATATCTTATGTAAGTAGTACTTTTTTACATGAACTTTATTCTAGTAAAGATGGATTTTTTCTAAATGTCCAGTGTTTTTTTTGTTACTTTACCGCATAGTTGGACCTTTTACAACACAGTAAGCGTAAAAATAGGGTTAAATTTGCTGTCTCTCGCACTGTAAAGTTTGCTTTAAAGTTTAGGAGGGCAAAAAAATAATAATAAAATCTTCTTTTCTACAATTTTGTGAGGTTGGCTTTGGCTTTTGACGCTGCGTTACCACATCTCATTGGGTGCGTCCAGCTGACACAGCTGCTGGAACTCAGCGTTCAAATTGCTGGGTGCGCTGGAATACAGCACAATACAGTTCTCTGAACTGTTTAAAATCAGCTGTTAAATTATTATTATTCATTTTAGTATGAATAACGTACAGAATAATGTTTGATAATTGATAATTGGCTGTGGTGAAGGTTTTGATGTTTGGCGGTTTAAGCAAAAACACAAAAATAACCCCCTCCACGCTAAACATCATCAAAACAGCAGAATTTATTTTCGCTGAGAGAATTCAGCAGCTGCTGGAAAACAGCGCAACTCAGCATGCGCGTACAGCGTACCGCTGTTAAGTCAGTAGCCCAGCAGCTGTGTGAGCTGTACGCACCCTGGAAATTCATGGCAAGCAATGTTACCACTATGAAAAAATAAAAAGCCGGAGTTCACAATGAAGCTATTATGAAACCCGTTTAAGTTTCATAATGACTCTATTAGAGACACAAAATAGAATAGTAGTTTAATAACCAAGAGTGTTAATAAGAGCGATTTATAATCGAAACGATTTTAATGAGTCGAGATTATGAATCGCCGATTAACACTCATGTTGATTACAATATTTTTTCGTCGATCGCTCTTTATTAGAATAAAAATAATCTAATTTTGTTCCATGGCAAAATCCAAATTCTGACATAATATGCAATAAGTCAAAATACCACTGACATAATTAATTAATTTCGGCAGCTGTCAGTTCCAAATGCATGTTTCAATAATATAATATATTGTTGGTTACCTAGCAAATCTCAATGTTTTTAATGTGCATGTATGCATTAAACTGAGTTATTAATACACTCATTACTTTCCTATACGAAGTATAAGGAAGTATAGTAATCGTGATTTTTTTCGACTTCGAGATTTTGATGGATTTACACGTTTTGAGGGCCCCTGAATCGATTCTGGCCATTTTCGCCATGATGTCTGTCTGTGTGTGTCTGTGTGTATCCACCATAACTCAAAAACGAGTTATCGGATTTGATTCAAATTTCATATTTAAGAGTTTGAACAAAATTGAACATTAAATCTTTTTCATCTAGCACCAACACAAGTGGTACTTACCTGAAGATATTTTTAGGTTTTTTAGGTATATCTTGAAAAATAAACAATTTATGAGATTTTTTTATTCTTTAACATTGATTTAGAATTGAATTTCGAACAAATTTTGTTTGAACTTTTTTTTGAAATTCCGTCAAAAAAATTTCAAAAAACTAGATATTCTTAAAACACTTTATATTTCTCATAGCGCGCGTTGATAGTTGAATCCGACGGTCGAGGTAGACTAGACATAGAGACTTGACTAATGCCAAACGGAAGGTCCCGGGTTCGAATCCCAGAAGGACGGACCATTAGTTTTTTTTTATTTTACTGGTTTCTATGGTACCGAAAACAATAATAATGAATAAACAAATGTAATTTCATACCGGGAGATTTTTTTAAGTGAGTAATAGGTCAAAACTCTAAAATAAAACACATTTTTGTCATAAAATTCGGTTATAATGAGTGGGACAAGGACAGATTTATGCGTATTGCAATAAGTGCGACAGAGACTATTACAAAAGTTGCTGGAGATCCTCAAAATTTTTACAAGAAATTTAACTTAATTTCTTTAGGAAAACTAATTATGGTGATACTACCTGTATAAGAAAGTCATGTGTTGGGCACATCAGATATTTATTCTTTAACATTGATTTAGAATTGAATTTTGAACAAATTTTGTTTGAACTTTTTTTTGAAATTCCGTCAAAAAAATTTCAAAAAAACTAGATATTCTTAAAACACTTTATATTTCTCATAGCGCGCGTTGATAGTTGAATCCGATGGTCGAGGTGTCTCATTATATGGCTGCCAAACGGAAGGTCACGGGTTCGAATCCCAGAACGACCGGACCATTAGTTTTTTTTATTTTACTGGTTTCTATGGTACCACAAACAATAATAATGAATAAATAAATGTGATTTTATACCGGGAGATTTTTTTAAGTGAGTAATGGGTCAAAAATCTAAAATAAAACACATTTTTGTCGTAAAATTCGGTTATAGTGAGTAGGACAAGGACAGATTTATGCGTATTGCAATAAGTGCTACAGAGACTATTTGAAAATTGCTGGAAACCCTCAAAATTTTTACAAGAAATTTAACTTAATTTCTTTAGGAAAAGTAATTATTGTGATACTAATCCGTATAAGAAAGTCATGTGTTGGGCACATCAGATATTTTTATTACATTAACTAGATCTTTAATAAACGATCGACAAAAAAATAACTTTACTGTCTAGTTGCACATTAAATTTTATCTGAAATCGACTAAATCGCCCAATTTAACGTTCACAGTCCAGACACAATTTGAAGTAGGCACCGAAGTATAGGCAATTTTAAAGAGAAGAACGAGTAAAACACGATATAACCAAAATAGACGTTTACCACGTTCGGCTGTTAGCTGTCAACTAGTATAGTTGTTGACTACTTATGCAGGCTAACGTATATAAAAATCGTACAATAATGACTTACTCTAGTGCCGATTTCAGATAAAAGAGATTTAATATGCGACTCACAATAGACGTGTTGCATTTTTCAAATTAAAGTTTGAATTTTTCAAATGAGCCGAATGACAGTCGAAGGCGCACAATGACTAACTGAGCTCTAGTGACGTCAAATGCAATATAACCAGGCGTCAAAAAACGCGTTTTGACGTCTGCTTATATTCCAGCCTTTGGCTGTCATTCGGCTCATTTGAATTATTAATTTTTAAATACTAATTATTTAAAAACGACTAAAAGAAATGTGTGTCTAAAATGAGCGACAAAATGACAATATATTTACTTTATCCACAACCAGTATATTATAAGGTCATAATTCTACTATTAGGAGACGTCTTATGATATTAATAAAACACATGGGTCTTATAATTAATACCCATGACTACCTACTCTTTAATAAAAATTAATTCTACATCAAATGACAAAAGTCACTTCAAATGTCAAATAAATTTTTTCCAAAATATTAATTTAAAAACTCTCTGGTCTGGTTGTGGATAAAAAGTTGTATTGCATACGTGCCTCAGTTGTAACGTGTGATTCTTTAAATTTCCATTCTAGGTAAGCCTTGGAATTTGAACGTATGCGCCGAATTGATTCATCTGTTGCTGTCAGTTTCAAACGACAACCAGAAAACCTAACCTTTTTTGAGATTTAAAGAAATGAGGTGTAATCAAAGACATGATTTTTTTTTCCACCGCCAACTCAGAATAGAAATTTAATGAATCACACGTTATATTATCCTTATTAAGAACATTAAACGCTCGAACTTCGGTCTCGCGTTTAAACATTCTTGCGTGGATTATATACTTCCTAAGACACTTATACAATAAATAACTATTTTTATCTATACAGATTTTTTTTATATGTTATTGTAATAAATATGTGCCTTCACCATGATAGAAAAAATATTTCTGGGATTTCGAAGCACTATAGTAAAACGAGTTTAACACGCCTCAAATCCACTGCCGTTAGCGAACAAAATTACCCTTTACCGTATTTTAGTAAAGTGCATGCAAAAGGATTAGGTACTATCGTGTCTTCCGTGATAAGCCGACGATAAAAATTTGCCCCTTATCAAGAATTATAGTCTACACTTTCGTGGTAATAAATAATAAAATTAATAAAAAACTATTTCAAAATAACCTTTTAGCAGCATTTATTATGACATGTATTGGTAGACAACTACAAAAAGGCCATCTTTCCGCATTTTCTCAAAAAAAAAGCGCGAATCATATTTCCTTAAATACAACTTACCATCCGTGTTGACGAACCCCCGAAAATGTACAAGTCAGTCACTGACGTCAGTTGAACCTACATATTGAGGCTAAAGAAATAAAAAAATGAAATTTCCGTTTTTATATGAGTTATCGAAATGAAGAATTTCGTTCGGATAATGCCACAAAAATATCTTTACAATGCACTTTGTTGACTTCTTTTAAGGTATTATCTAAATGCGTCATGACTTTAAAGTCCATTTCAATTGGATATAAATATGAATATTAATAATGAATTTATTTATTACGTTGCAGGACCTTACAGGACGAAATTCTTTACAACAGAAATGCAGAAGTTGACAGCAATGAAATATATATGTGCTGTCATCTCCATCCTGATTGTAATAGCGACATTTACTTCGGCTGCACCATCGTACGCTGATTATGACAGTAAGTAAAATTGAGATTAAGTTCCTCTTGTTTATATAACTTGCTAATAAAATCAATAAAAATATAGCAAATAACATTTACCTCAAAAACAGAAGTGCTGTTCAAATAAATATAGGTATTCAATATAAAGTAGGCATTTAATACTTCCTTGTATATTTTTCGGATTAGACATTCCGTATTCCAGTAAATTTTTGAAAAAGTTTTTTGTTCATTTTTATTTTAAAATTAACATTCGAACTTTCTTCTATGGATATTGCAAATGAGAATTCAGCCAAAATTGGGATTTGGGGTTTTAAGGTAAGTCTAAAAAACTTTTTTAAATAAAATTTTCCAAAAAAAATCCCTAATACGTTTTCTCAATTTTTTCCGTTTATTTTTTATCATAGTAGGCTAGGTTTTACTAATGCTAAAATTTGTTTTACTCGTTTAAAAGAGAATTGCGAGTTTTATATACAGAATTTATTAAAATAATTTTACCGAAAGATAAAACTATTATTGAGGTAATACTATTTCCCGTGAAACACACTGTATAAGAGTAGGTAGTATATTTTTGTATTTCCAAAAATAAAGTTATAATCAACTGTACTAAGTATCATGATATGATAGTTCATGTTTTCCTGATAATTCGTTTGGTTAAATTGCTAACTCTGTTGAACTTGGAATGAGTCGGGTCTTTGCACTAATTTTGGAAAATTTCACGAATGTAGCTCAGAGCGATTTTGAAAAAATTTTGAAATTACCTTATTAATTAAGATGTCCTGATTACGAAAATGCTAAAAATATGCAGCGGTCTCCAATATTTCAAAAGTTATAGGAGTTTGTAAACTTGAAACATCCAAAGTTTTGGATGTGTAAATTAAGCAATTTTATCAACTTTTATTCACTAAAAGGGCACTCAATAGAACCTATTGCACTAACTAATGATTAATCAAGCATTACATTTTAGTAAAAACGATTTATTGGTCTATTTCGGCACGTTAATTTTGAAACACTATATCTAACCTTAAAATTTAAAATCGAGGATCGCTTGATTTCTTAGTAAGGGAAAGGGAAATTCCTTTGACAGCAAAACAAGAAAAAGAAAATGCTTTAAAAATACGGTTTTCATCAATAATATTAAATGGTAATGAGTAATTAATCAATAGTTAGTGCAATAGGTATGTACTAGTGAGTGCATTTTCACTATTTTCAGTGATTAAAAGTTGATAAAAGTGCTTAATTTACACATCCAAACTTTGGATGTTTCAAGTTTTCAAACTTCCATAACTTTGGAAATCTTGTAGACTGCCGCTGATTTTTAGCATTTTCGTAATTAAGAGATCCTAACTGATAAAAATAATTTCAAAATTTTTCTAAAATCACTCTGAGTCACATTCGCCAAGTTTACCCTAATTTTTTAAGTCGTTGTGCTAATTTTGGTTAAAAGATGGCCGTAGTAGGACCAAAGTGTCAAAATAATAAATTGTCATTCCTGTCACTATTAATTTGTTTTAAAAAAAAATTTCCAATGAAGTTAAAGTGATTGATTAGAATAATAGAACTTCCCTCGGGGTATAGAAAATTAAGTGGCGGTGGACGTTGCTGCGTTCAAAACTGCGCATCTACAAAACGTAGAAATGACAATTTGAGTTTCCATAAAGTGCCAGCCCATGGTAGCTAAAATTGAAAGAATATTGGCACTGTTGAATTCGTTGACAAGCGTGTGAAGTGGCTCAAGAACTTAAATGTAAAAGATTCGGATAAGTTTGATCGCTGCACTTTCAAACAGATGATTATAACTTCCCAGGTAATGTTCTTATGCTATAAAATATCTGATGTGTCCAGCACATGACTTTCTTATACGATACGATACATTAGTTCTAATCTTTGGAAATTACTGAAGTGGTAACTAATAATTACATGCTGTCCACATCCACTACATTACATTAATAAAAAATCACATTTATTTATTACTCGGTATCGGTATAATAGAATAAACCAGTAAAAAACAAAACAAAACAAAAAAGATCCTACAGAGATTCGAACCCTGGACCTTCAGTTTGAGAACCAAGCCCTTATGTCAATAGTCTATCTAGGCGTTCTGATTCAATGCGCACAATGAGAAATATAATAGGCCAGTCATTCAAGCATTTTAAATTCCATTTTGCCCAAATAATGCAAAAGTTTTGAAACTTGAACACAAGTTTGAAAAAGCTAAAATAAGTAGGTAATATTAAATCTAAATTTGCAACCCGTCCGGATGACCGGAACATTGTCAAAAATTGAAAATACAACAATTTGCAATAGCTTTTTGAACAAAATCGCAAAAGTTATGAAAACTTGGACCAATGTTAAGTGGCTTATTACAAATCTTCCATTGAGTTTGCAACCTTTTTTGCTAAACGGAACCTGGATTTTTATGAAATAATTAGTAAATTTTGTTGTAGTTCTTCGTACAAAATTCCAAAAGTTATGCAAACTTTATGTAATACTTATAATACAATCCTGAACCTACATGCCAATTTGCATAAATTTTTGAGCAACGGAAATATTTTTTTAATTTCTATAATACTCGGGGCGTTCAATTATTTAACAAAGTGGGGTCAATAAAATGCAAAAGTTTTCGAACATGGTTGCAAATGTTCGTTACACAGATATAGACTGTACTTTGAATTTGCAACCTTTTCATACCCCCATTAACTTTGTTAAATTGATAATTATGTAAATAATTCCAATTTCGCATATCCAAAATATTGCAAAGAGTTGCAAATCTCAAATTATATTTGTCTAATATGATTTTTGTACAGGGTGGCCCATTTTCGAACCTCAACATAGGGATCTCGTAAGAGATACAGGCAAAGTTGCGCAATTTGATGCTTATCAAAATGCTGTGTTGCAATTTTAAAAATTGCGATTACTTTCTGAAATATCCAGAAAAAAACGAAATTTCATAAAATATTTTTAATTTTTTTCTGACGTTATTTGAAAACAAATTTTAAAACAAACAACACATCGTCATTGCCACTTTTTATTTTTTACAATATGGCCCTGTCAAATTTGCACATACAAAAAATATAATTTTATTTAATTTTTTGAACGTTTACCGCACATAATAAATCAGCCCATAATTTATAATTTCTTGGCCTTACTTCATATTACGCGTGCTGGGTGTTGCGTTCACATAAATAGATAGTTAACGACAAAACCAACATTTCCAATTCTTAAATACTACGCCAACTAGAGGTGAAATTTAAATGAACACCCGATATTAGATATCATAAAAATGAAAAATTTCGTATCTTGACAACGTCTTTCGTGCTGTTAATTTTTCAATCTCAATAAATTCTTTATGAATAACTGCAATTTACTAAGAGGCACCCTATAAAAATAACTTCAAGTTAAACGAAAACTTTACTATAGTTGTATACAAAACTTCGAATAATTAACGCCATACACACTGTTTATATGAGAAGAATTATAAGAGGCGAGTGGGAAGGAACGTATCAACAATATTTTATATTCATTTCAAATTATTGTTTAAGAATCCTTATACAAAAGCATGGGATTTATAAATAGAACGTATCTTGGAAATGGGAATAGATGTCAATTATTTCAACATTTTTTTTTGTGTAACAACGCACAAAAGAGGCCAAAGAAAAGACTTTTGTACGTTGTTTAGAATTTTCCAAACGGCAACAAAATTAAAACCTAACATATTCAAGATTTCACCTATTATACTTTTCAATAGAAGTTCAGAAAGGAAATTAAAAGTAAAGCAATAACATTTTTTGCGTAATAGGTATATGGTGCGTCAAGAAATATGATGGCGTTTACAATAGCTTTGTTACCTATATTGATATTATGATGTTAATTGTTTTTAGACTTCTGTTTTTTTTCTTGTGGATCCGGTAAGTAAAAAGAACGTCTTGAGCCAATCAGTTACTACTCTATTTTCAGTTGTGTTGTTTAGGATAAAATATAACCATTATCTATTGGTATTGTTGAAATTTAGTTACATAAGAGCCATTTCTTTTGTGCTCTATCTTCTTGGTGAATGCATCTGGCATCTGTCTGATAAATACGGTCCAATTAGACAACGGAAAGAAACCTATATATTTTCCAGACGTTAATTACTTATAATGATTATAATCTAATGTGACTTTTTTTAGAATTTAATCAGTAGTAATACTATAAGTACTTCAAAATAATCGATTATACATCGATAAGTTGTTAGGTACATAATTACAAAGAGTGCCAGTTTGACACGATTTGTAATTGTACAGGAAGTTTGAGATGTATAATCTTAATTATTTTAAAGTACGAATTGTAATTGACACGAATATTTTTTGAGTTACTATGGAATTAAAAATAATTTAAAAATTTTGATTGGTGGAGCTACTTTATGTGTAATCAAATATCGTGCGAGCAAATAAATTTGTAATCGAGTCATCCATGGATTTGAATCCGTATGTCTTTAACTTGAACCATTTTAGCTTTCAACTGACATTTTATTGTAATGCAGTTCAAGTAACTACATACGATTTCGCGTTCATGGATGACTCGATTACAAATTTATTTGCTCGCTTTTTATTATCAGTAGTAATACTATAAGTACTTCAAAATAATCAATAGTAATATAATAAGTGCTTTGGATTTTCCGGTTAAATTACGAAAACTTGTTGCATAGCAACAAAGAGTGTCAGCTTGACAGTTTAAAAAAACTTGGTGCTTCGCACTCGGTTTTTTTTGTCAAACTGACACGATTTGTTGTTGTGCAGGAAGTTTGAGGAGTTTAACCATCGGAAAATCCAAAGCACGTATTATATTCGTTAATATAATTTTATGAATGTACACAACAGTTTATTTTATTTCATATTAATGCAAGTATTAGATCATACTAATATTATAATTACTAATTAATTCTTATACAAATGTTATTTATATTGTTACCATGGAAAACCTACAATTAATTTTATCGCTGGAAAACCATGTAGGTTGGTCAAATACTGCACTATGATTGGTTAAAATTGCTATGAATAAAATTATCAGTAGTAATATCACAAGAGCATAGAAAATAATCGATTATACTTCCGAGTCACTAGACGTATTCTGCGAAACACCACGAGAGCGTTAGCTTATAGTAGCATGAATTATTTACTCATTTTTGTCTTGGTTATGAAAATAATTAGCTTGTAACTTGGATGAGAGAAACTCTATAACTCGGAAACTAACTATCCGATTTAATTTTTCATTGCAGATTATCCTTAGTTTTAATGTGCTCTATAACGCCCTGTATTCGGAGTGCGCCAATTACTGATCATCCTGTATAAAGAATTAACAAACAAATTGTTTTTCTGACGTTTATTAATAAACATCAAAAAATGTTACTATGACAAAATTCACATTGTTGGTGGAGCGAATATACGAAAACGGATATACCAGGTCGTCAAGGGGTATATTCGCTTATCAATACATAGTAACTATGTAAAACTTGTAATAGCTATTGGCTAAATTTATGATGAATTATACAGCGTGATCAAGAATGACTGAATCTGTTGGTATTGAAAAAATAACTAGTGGGATTGCTACTCAATAGTAGCAATACACAAACTACCGCAAGGACGTTGGCGCGCACATCTTACTGTCAACTTTTGACAATCTTGACAATCCCAATATAACAATACTTCACCATAAATATAACCTTAAATTTTGTAATCTGACATTTTTAATTGTGACAATCAGGTTTGTAAATCATACCACAAAAAATATTCCTAATTTTGCAATTGCTTTAATACCAACAGATTCAGTCATTCCTGATCATGCTGTATAATCGGTTATACATCGATAACTTGTTGCATAGTTACAAAGAGTGTCAGTTTGACAGTTAAAATAATCCGACCGCGAAGCGGGAGGATCATTTTGTCAAACTGACACATAAAAAAAATTTTCATTTCCATAGTAACTCAAAAAATAATCGTGTCAATTACAATTCGTACTTCAAAATAATTAAGGTTATACCATATGATCAAAAATTATTTAGATAAAGGGTGGCTTTGGAATTCTGAATTTGCCTTGCATGTTTGATTCATCGTCAGTAGTTGAAATTATATAGGTTTGTAAGCAATTCAGTTTGTCAAATAAAACTACGGGTTTATTTTCTATTTTTTTTTTAATTATTATCTATTCACCATGGCCACCCTTTATCTAAATAATTTTTGATCATATGGTACATCTCAAACTTCCTGTACAATTACAAATCGTGTCAAACTCGAGGTCAAACTGGTAAATTTGAACTCCACAAAGATAAGTAATAACAAAACCAAAGCATGTAAACACACAAAACCCAGAAATGAACAAGCCAGTGACAATGTGACGTCCGAACCTAAGATTCTGCTAAAGAGCAATCAAGGTGCACCAAACTCGGCACCAAAGAATGCCAAAACAATCGGGAGCCTCACCGATGCCGGACAGTTTTGCAAAAGCTGTCAAAAGCGCCTGGTTACATATTAGCAAGGTCAAAATTGGAACCAAACGCGAACAAATTATTAAACATCTGCAATAGTATTTTATGCAATTGCAGAATCAATTCCTACCGTGTAGCATACTACATTTTTTCTCATACCTGTACGAAAATGGCCACTCCTTTTGCGTGAAACGCGCGAACAAATTAAAACAGCATAACACTGACATTTTGCTTGATACTGTGCGGTGAGCAAATCACCTTGACAACCATAAACAAACACAAATAACTCCCGCATATCAGTCAGGGAATGGCTACCCAAGGGAGGAATGTTACCCATACTCCTTATTTTCCGCGACTACCCTAAAGAGACGACTATGTACCCGCATTTCACGCCAATAAAGTGGCCATTTTCGTGTAGGTATGGGAAAAAGTAAATTTCCATCGAAAACATTTGATTTAGAAGAGATATCAATACGCGAAGGATCTACCAGCATGTCTTTTAAACTGATAGGTGATATGGATCGTTTAGATGAATTACATAAAAAGGAAAATTTAACGCCTGATTTCAGGCATGACTACACATTGACAAAAAAGCTCACACTTTTAAATTTAAATGTTCAGTCCCTGAGTAATAAAGCAAATGCTCTAAATGATTATTTATTAAAACAAAACATACATATTCTGTTTTACAGAACATTGGCTTTCTGAGGATACTGTGGGAAAAATTAATATAAATAATTACACTATGGCAAGCTTCTTCTGCCGAAAAAACTCAATACATGGAGGATCGGCCATTCTGGTAAGAAATGATATCGAATACATCGAAATACCTGAAATAAAGAGTTTATCCACTGAAAAAGATATAGAAATTGTCGCAATAAAGATAAAAAAATTAAACGTTGTTATACTTACCACGTATAGATCGCCTTCAGGTGACTTTATAATTTTCCTAAATACATTAAATGAGGCGCTGTTCATAATATCTGGAAACAGAAAAGAAGACACTATTTATCTAGCGGGAGATTTTAATACAGACTTTACAAAACAAACACGACAAAAGACTGACCTGTTAAATAGTATGGCATCTTTTAACCTTGAAAGGGTATTCACAGAAGCTTCAAGAGAGACCAAAACTAGTTTCACCTGCATAGACAATATATTTACAAAAACAGTTGTTGCAACGGCACATACAGAGAATTTGCATATATCAGATCATTATGCTCAAATTTTGTCCACGGAATTTGACAGAACTTTTCCAAATAAAGCTCTATCCATACGAAAAAGAATATTTAATGATAAAAGTACTTCTCGGTTCATGCAACTTATAGCAGATCGAGTGCCCATGGGACGAAGAAGTGATGGCGAAAAAAGCTGAAGAAGCGTTTGATGAATTTCACAAAAAAAATCATAAACATCTTCAATACTTGTTTCCCTGAACAAGAAATTAAAATAAGAATTCGAGCAAATTCACAACAAAAAGCTTACAAAAAGAGAAGCCTTAAAGAGCCAATTAAATGCACTTGGAACAATTGCGAAAGTGAAAGGAGATAAGGAATCATATGATGTACATTACAACTTTAAAAATCTATATCACAATACACTCAACGAACATATTCGAGCAAGTAATGTTGAATATATACATCGATCAGCGAATCCAAACAAAGCTATGTGGCACGTAATTAACCGTGAAAATATTAACAAAAAGAGGAAAACATCGAATGATATTTGCAGCCTGTCGTCTGAAGAATTTAATGTTTATTTTAAAGATACGACAAAAAACACTCTACGACTCAAGACAGCGAAGAATACTCCATCAGAGCAACTAGAAAAACAAAAATTATCGAACCACTCCTCCCTTTTTTTTACACCAGTATGCGAGGAGGAGATTTTAAAAGTAATCATGAACTTGAAGTCAAAGCAAACAGAGGACATCTATGGGATACATACTATCTACTACTAAAAATGGTTGCTCCCCAAATTATGAAACCGTTAACAGTTTTGCTCAAGCGCTGCATAGAAGATAGTTACTTTCCTAAACAGCTGAAAATTAAAAAAATAGTTCCTGTCCACAAAAAGGGGGATGTCAATAGCTGCGAAAACTACAGACCAATTGCAATTTTACCATCATTGTCCAAAGTTTTCGAGGTTGTAATAAGGACAAGAATTATGGAATTTTTTGAGGAGAATAAAATTTTAAACCAACAACAACATGGCTACAGAAAAAACAAATCAACTACCACCGCTATCAATTCCTTGGTAAAACAATTTATACGCGCACATGATGAACAGCAAAAGGTGGAAATGGCTTGCTGTGATTTGACGAAAGCCTTTGATACCGTGGATCACTCAGTACTCTTGGAGAAGTTGTACTTTTATGGTATACGTGGACAGGTTCAGAAACTATTTCAATCATACCTCAGCGAAAGAAAATAATTGGTTAAATGGAACAATACCCTTTCGACTCAAAGTACGATCACACAAGGAGTGCCCCAAAGTTCTATTTGGGACCTATTCTATTTATAATATACAGTGAGTTTTTTTTATCAGTTTCCATACCGATTTACATGGTAAAATATTTAACTCGTGTTAATGGTGTTTCTACTGCGAATTTCAAAATGATTTTTGGCACACTATTAGTTTGCATCTTTTTTTACATATTCTAGTAGTTTTTAAAATGTAAAAAGTAAAATTTTTTTATTTAAAAGGGAAAATAATTACATAATTTTAGCTCATTTTCACATTAAAATTTATTAAGTTAGGAGGCTTTGTCCATCACGGACAAGCAAATAAATAAAATGACAAAAAAATACTCAAATTTTGTTAATTTCAATGTTCAAACTGTCTACCATAAGAAGCCGCTACACAGTAACCTTTTGAAAGTCTTTCACACGTAATAAAAACATGCAAATGAAGTGACAGCTTTGAATTATTTATTTGGTTGTCAGTGGACAAAGCCTCCTAACTTACTAAATTTTAATGTGAAAACTAGTTAAAATCATGTAATTATTATCCCTTTTAAATAAATAAATTTTACTTTTTACATTTTAAAAACTACTAGAACATGTAAAAAAAGATGCAAACTAACAGTGTGCCAAAAATCATTTTGAAATTCGCAGTAGAAAACCCATTAAAACTAGTTAAAGATTTTACCATGTAAATGGGGACAGTTAAAAAAAACTCAGTGTATATGAACGATCTTCCCGCAAACATAAGTGATTGTTATGCGTGTTTATTTGCTGATGACACTTCGCTGATATACAAAAGCCAGGATCCACAAAGCTTGTGTGAAAAATCATTGACAAACTTAAGCCTCACAAGTGATTGGATGGACTCTAACAAACTATTTTTGAACCAACGAAAAACCCAGAAGTTGACGTTTTTCAGTGACGCGAATGGTAGTGTAAAATTTCTTAGTATACACGTAGACAATAAACTCAAGTGGACGAAGCATATAACGGAAATCACCAAAAAACTTACCAGTGCTATTTACTGCATGCGGAGATTGAAATTCAATGCCAATTTAAAATCCACAAAGGCGGTTTACTATGCTATGTTTCACAGCGTAGCAAGCTACGGTATTCTTTTTTGGGACCTTTCCAGCAAATTCCAAAAGGTGTTCATATTGCAAAAAAGAGCAATCAGAGTCCTATGCAACCTGAAACCTGATGTCAGCTGCAGAGAATATTTCAAGAAAGAGAAGATACTCATCATTCCGTCCGTCTTTATATTGACAAGCAAAAAATATGAAGAAGAACTCACAGCATCACTCCTATAACACACGGAAAAAAGAGGCTCTACAAAGTCCTTTACACAGAACGAAGCTGACGCAGCAAGGTGTCGATTTCTGGGGTCCGAAATTGTAAAATCATCTGCCTAAAAACATAAAAAAGATATTAGTTGTAAAAAACAACAATAACACAATAACACCACTTGGGCTTGTTTAGGTTGGGTTACCAACATAGATAATAATTATTGTCTAACTAACCCAGGCCGATCCGTGCGTACTACACTACTGCGCATATGCCAATTTTTACTACTACTATTCAAAACAAATACTGTGTTTAACATAAGTCGCTGTGGTGTAGTGGTTAGAGAATCCGCCTAGTAATCGAGGTGGTGCTGGTTCGATTCCGCAGATTTTCAATCTTTTTTTTAATTTTAAGTATATGCGTTATTTATTCGGAGTGGTTATAAGTCACGGACCAGGTTAGGTTGTTATGTATAAGCTTTTTTTTCCTTTAAAATAATAAATAGCATAAATCGGTACTATAAATATGATTCCGGTTGCCGAGATTACCCTTGCCCTGTTGCGTATGCGCAGGAAAATAAAAGCGAAAAACTTATTTAATATTAGATATTTTGAAAAAAGTCGCTTAGTTTTGTTTGGATCCGCGGTTTGGTTATATAATACGCACTGGCACGCACTGGTCAACGCCGTGACAGAAACTACAAGAGCGACATCAGTTCGCACTTCGCAGCTTCTTTTCGATTGCGTCATAATATTTTATGTTGAATCGCTCCGGTTGTAATGGACAAAATAACGAATTTTGGTTTATTATAGGCGAGAGTCTATTATAATCGAGTCCATTTAAACCGAGGATTTTACACGTGTTTGTACTGGGACTTTTAAAATGGTACATTATAACAGAGTTTCCATTATAAGCGAGTTCATGATAGGTGGATTCCACTGTATAATATATAATGGTTACCAACAATATTTTTTTAAAATTCCTCAAATTCACGCCTGCGTAAGTGCGATTTCAAGCATTTAATAATTAAGAAAGATAAAAGTTAGTTATCTTTCAAGGTCATTGTATTAGTTGTTAAATCTTAAGTTTTAATTTTTAATTCTTAAATGCTGCATAAACAAACGTAACAGAAATCAATTGAATAACCTCACTTAACTTGCCAATTTCTAAGCGATAAATGTTAGTTCTTAAATCTTAAGTCTGCATAAATCCACCATTTTTAATTTTGAATTATTTACTTTCTGAATATGTCATGTTTACACAAGAATAAAAACCTTTATTTTGAAATCTTATTTTCGCAATGGTCAACAATTAGAAAACGGAAATTGGAATTATTCCATCAATGCGTGCAGATAAGAATTTCGACAAAGATATCCAAATATAATTTTACGTAATAACATATTTTCCGGTGAAGTATTGAGAATAGATAGATAGATAGATAGATAGATCTTTATTAACGGACAATGGATAATCCATACTAGTAAAATACTACAATCAACAAAGGTAAAATAAATAAATACAATAAAACAAAATCCTAAGGAGTCAACAGTTTCAGCTCCTTCTTAAAGCTAGACAGTGCACAATTAAACAAATTCAATTCATAAGTATTCGCAAGACAACATATTCTATCAATAGATGATCTTTGGCCATAGTTAGTGCGGTGTGATGCGGTATAGAATAGGTCAGAATGTCTGTTTCGGCGTTGGGGTACATGAAAATTCAACAAACATAGAATTTCTGTACATACAATACGATAGTTCACAACTCTAAATAACAATAGTGGCGTGTTTTGAAGAAACAGAAGAAACAACTAAAAATGTTGTCGAACAGGCAAGAAATGTAGTTCATGAAGAACCGACAATTTCGGTAAGAAGACTATCTCAACAATTGGATATAAGTAGAGAAACTTGTCATACTCTTTACTCAGAAGACCTTCAAATGCACCCTTATAAACTTCAAATGTACCAAGAATTGTTAATCCCAGATTATTTAAAGAGAGTTATATATTGCCAATGGTTTCACCAACATCTTAACAACGATGAAGTTTTAAATAAAACATTTTTTACTGACGAAGCGTGGTTTTACTTAACTGGGTATGTAAATTCTCAAAACATGCGCATGTGGGGCGCAGGCAATCCACATTACTTCAGAGAAACCAGTTTACATCCTATAAAAATTGGAGTATGGATAGCTATATCTCGTAGAAGAATCATCGGCCCAATCTTTTTCGAAGGCAATCTAAACGGAGAAACGTATTGCAACAATATTCTTGAACCGTTCATGAACCAACTCCATGATGATGAGCTCCAAACTGGTTTTTTTCCAACAAGATTCTGCTCGACCCCATATTGCACAAGCTACTCTGGAATATCTTCGAGAATTTTTCGATGATAGATTAATTAGCAAAGACCTATTTCCTCCAAGATCATGTGATATGACTCCTTTGGATTATTTTGTGTTTCCATAATTAAAAAATTCAGTTTTTAAAACCCCAGTGCATACCATAGACGATTTACGAGACAACATTATAGTCCAAGAGCCAGTGTCAAAAAAGTACAGGGTGATTCTTTTATCTGGGGAAATGCGTTTTTCTCATAAACGACTGAAGGTAATTGAATTTTGAAAAAAGTGTTATAGAAATATAGACTTTAAAATGCATGACGCTAGGCGTCGCGACGCTCCAAAAAATTTCCAGCAACATACCACTTTTATTACATTATTGGAAAGGTCTTTTAATTTTGAGTCTTTTTTCTAGAAATCAATTTTTTTATTCTTATTTTTTTAAAAGTTAAGATCCAATTTAAATTATTTCTATTCTAACAAAATATTGAAATATTTTTAACAGTAGGCCGAGTTTTCCCTCAAATACTAAAGTAAATCCTATTATATAAAATAAAGTACGCTTAGAATAAACAAAACCTGTTATTTGTCAACTTATTACGACAACAAAAAACTTATTAATACCTAAATTAAACAAAAAATTTAAGGAAAAAGTTGATTATTTTAACAATTGTTCAATATGAGTACCATTGTTATCTAAACATAAATTATAATGTTTTTTTATTTCATTATATGTGACTTTTCTTAAAACATTAGCATTAATTTCAGCACAGGCATCGACAATCTCTTGCTTTAAATGATCTATATTATTAGACCTTGTTTTGTAAACTTTATTTTTAAGAGTTCCCTACACAAAATATCTGATGTGTCCAGCACATGACTTTCTTATACAATATACGAATAAGGTTTGGATCTTTGGAAAGTATTGTACTTAAGCCGTTGTCAATATGTAATCATATTTTAACAAATTAATTTAGTTATTTTTTCAAAATTACAAATATTGTATAAATAAAAAAAAAATTCGTACTTTTTCTTTTAAAGCCCCTTTGCTTTATTCCCATTTGGCGATCCAAGGAAATCACTAATTATTTACACATAATTGAATAAATAAGTCAATCATTGAGAAGTAAGAAATATTTAATTACACACAAGTTACGATTAACTACTAAAGAAATTACAATAATGCGTGTTATCGCGAAATAATTAATCAATAATTAAATGGAAGTACCGAACAAAACTTTAGCACACGTACTTTACCGAAATAAAACTAAAAAGAAGGGAAATCTATGGAATCGAACCAGCACCGTGTGGATTACTAGGTAGATTCTCTACCCACTGCGCCACGGCGGCTTGTGCTAGAAGTGGTATTTGTTCTGGATAAGAAGAGTACACGGAATACTTTGCTGCTATTAGCTACTCCTATTAACTGTACATATTACAATATGACACAAAAAACACAAATCAACGACCGCGTTACAACCGGTGGTAGTTTCGCCACCACAATGCTGCCGTAGCCGTCGATCTTTTCAAATAATATTATTGCTACAATCGATTTCCTCAACGGTATAGATTTCTGTAATTTATATAAAGTACTTTTATAACTGATTGATAGATGGCGCTACTATATGAAAAATAATTAAAATTTTTGACGGAATTTCAAAAAAAAGTTCAAACAAAATTTGTTCAAAATTTAATTCTAAATCAATGTTAAAGAATAAAAAATTGCCGTAAATTGTTTATTTTTCAAGATATTCCTAAAAAACCTAAAAATGTCATCAGGTAACTGTCCCTTGTGTTGGCGCTAGACGAAAAAGATTTAATGTGGCACCCACAATTTTGTTCAAACTCTTAAATATGAAATTTGAATCAAATCCGAGAAGTCGTTTTTGAGTTATGGTGGATACAGACAGACACACAGACAGACATCATGGCGAAAATGGTCAAAATGGATTCAGGGGCCCTCAAAACGTGTAAATCCATCAAAATCTCGAAGTCGAAAAAAATCACGATTACTATACTTCCTTATACTACGTATAAGAAAGTAAAAATCGAGAGGTGTTAAGTCTGGAGACCTAGGAGGAAATTCTACTGGCCCGTAAGTTCCCATCCACCTGTCTTCATATTCTATATTTAAATAATTCCGCACAATAGCGGCAAAGACAAGGAGCCCCATCTAGTTTAACCCACAAATGTCTTCTAATCTGAAGAGGCACATTTTTTCTGTTTAATTTAGGTATTAATAAGTTATTTGTTGTTGTAATATGTTGACAAATAACAGGTTTTGTTTTTTCTAAGCCTACTTTATTTTATATAATAAGATTTACTTTAGTATTTGAGGGAAAACTCGGCCTACTGTTAAAAATATTTCAAAATTTAGTTAGAACAGAAATAATTTAAATTGGATTAAAACTTTTAAAAAAATAAGAATAACGAAAAATTGGTTTTTAGGAAAAATACTCAAAATTAAAAGACATTTCCAGTGATATAATAAAAGTGGTATGTTGCTGGAATTTTTTTTTAAACGTCGCGACGCCTAGCGTCGTGCATGTTAAAGTCTATATTTCTATCCTAATTTTGAGTTACAGCCAGTAGGTATAGTATAACACTTTTTTCAAAATTTAATTCCCTTCAGTCGTTTACGAGAAAAAAGCATTTCCCCAGATAAAAGAATCACCTTGTACAAGAGTTTTGGAAAGACTAATATTTTTAGACTGGATTATACTTTGGCCATAGAAAGCCACTGTAGAGTCAGCAAGTCGTACATGGGGACACCTGGCAGTGGTGTGCTAGGAAAGGTGTAAAATTAATTAGTATGGCCCAAACTGTTTTGGAAAAGCTGAAAATTCATCTGTAAATAGTCGATGCGATAAAGAACTCGAAACAAACAGTCAGACATCATAATAATGGGACGCATGGCGTCAGCAACCGCATACAGGGTCACGACGAGTTAACAGTAGACGTAACTCTGTTAATAAACATAATTTGGTTATAAAAATTGGTATAAGCCCATTTAATTTAATGAAAATATTGCCATCTTTGTGGTACTTCCGGTGTAATCGGAAGTAGATACAAACTTTGTTATTCAAGGTTTTCTTCATCATTTGACTTGCTCTACTTTCTCCTAAATTTTTTATATTCATTTCGAAAATTAAAAAAAATCCACAGATCTCGCAATTCTTGCAACCATCGGAGGGTGTTGGAAACAAACACAATATATAATCATGATAAAAAATGTTCGCAATCCTTGCAGCCATCGGAAACATTGGAAGTCATAACACCATATTTGAAACATGATTAACTGTTTATTATACACGCAAGGTTATTATAAACATAGAATTTTTTAGCATTTTATTTTAGAAAAACTTATGTAGTACTTATTAATATAATACATCTTATACACATCTCATTTTACGAGTTAGGTAGTAAGAAATAATAAAAATCATTTTTAATTAACCAACTAATTTATATACAACTTTTCTACTCAGTGTCACTTTCTTCTTATAGTGTAATATATTATTTCTAAGCAGATAACACCTACCATCCGTTGTCTTTAATCATAAATGAGTATGTTTGTTTATACCGGGTGATTTTTTTAGTTGGTACAGCACCTTTTTCTTGCTTATTATTAAAGATAGAGTTTTGAAACTTTGCAGGCATACTTAGAAACATTTTTTGCATCTAATCACTTTGTTTTTATTTTTGTGCTGTTTTCCGTCTAACCGGAACTGACGCCAACTTTCAATTTTCAAATGAAACACTATAGTTTTTCTTTTGGATTTTAAAACTAGATTTTTTTCTGAGTTAGAATGTGTAAAAAAAGTATTAGGTTGAAGAGGAAAGTTTTTGAAATAATGCGATTTTAAAGTTTCGAGTGTTGAGGTACTAAAAAATAATCGAGTTAACCATGGAATGATTTGGTGGCAGATTAAAATTCCCGTCAAAACGCGTAGTAGGCGCATGTCAAGTCAATACAAATTAGCGTTGCCGTCTTTGAAATTAGCATTTCAAAGTTTTCTCGCGTCTCTTCACAAAAAATTAGTGAAGAAAATGGAATATGATTATACAAACTGTAACTGACGCGAGAAAACTTCGAAATGTTAATCTCAAAGACGGCAACGCAAACTTGTATTGACTTGACATGCACCTACTACGCATTTTGACGGGAATTTTAATCTGCCACAACATCATTCCATGGGTAACTCAATTATTTTTTAATGCCTCGCATACCTACCTTACCTCAACGCTTGAAACTTTAAAATCGCATTATTTCAAAAACTTTCCTCTTCAACCTAATACTTTTTTTACACATTCTAACTCAGAAAAAAATCTAGTTTTAAAATCCAAACGAAAAACTATAGTGTTTCATTTGAAAATTGAAAGTTGACGTCACTTCCGGTTAGACGGAAAACAGCACAAAAATAAAAACACAGTGATTAGATGCAAAAAATGTTTCTAAGTATGCCTGCAAAATTTCAAAACTCTATCTTTAATAATAAGCAAGAAAAAGGTGCTGTACCAACTAAAAAAATCACCCGGTATTAACAACATTAAAATCCAGTCCGCCTTGCACGTGTTTAACATAAACAACCCTGAACACTACCATACTGTTCTAAAACCACAGAATATCCTCTGTATCTAAAACTCACATACAAAACTATAACCATTGACAACAAACCAGCATAATGTGGTCCAGATACACAATTTCATATTTAATTTAAAATACTATAGGTACTTTTCAAAACTTCCTTTTCAGCTAATTTCTAAAATTTAAGGATATAAAAAATTCTTCCAGCTATATGTATGTACAGGGTGGTTCGAATTTTACCTTCAATAATTGGGGAATCAATAGAAAACCTTAAAAAAACATCAATTTTCTTAATAAACTTATATCGACAACTCAACCGTTTCAGAAATATGGGATGTTGAAGTTGCATATTTTTTTTTAAATAAATTTAATATCTCCTGAACCAAAGGGAATATTTTATTGAAATTTGGTGGGTATTTTTATTATTAATAAGTACCATATTTAATCATCATAATTTGTTTTCCTATTTCAAGCAGTGGCGTAACCACAGGGTGAGATTATCTCTTTTTATAAAAAAAAAAGGTACGCCAATGATATAATTTTTTTTTGTACATTTCTGAAATTAGCAGTCGATTTACGAAAAAAAGTCCACTTGTAGTTTTTTTCTAAAACGTATCGTTATAGTAAAATTTTAATTAGAATTCATTGTAGGTAATTTATCACAACAAGACAAGTACCTATGTAAATCGACTGCTGATTTCAGAAATGTAGAAAAAATGTATTATATCATTGGCGTACCACTTTTTTTCTGAAAAGAAATAATTTCACCCCCATGGTTACGCCACTGCTTGAGGTAGGAAAACAAATTATGGTAATTAATATGGTACTTATTAAGAAAATAATATCCACCAAATTTCAATAAAATATTCCCTTTGGTTCAGGAGATATTAAATTTATTAAAAAAAAATGCAACTTCAACACCCAGTATTTCTGAAACGGTTGAGTTTTCGATATAAGTTTATTAAGAAAATTGATGTTTTTTTAAGGTTATCTATTGATTCTGTTTTATTAAACACTAATTTAAATCAGCATAATATGGAAGTTATATTTATTATAACTACAACGATACAGGAACATCCCACCCATCCCGGTCACCATCATCTCACTCAGCTCAGTACAATTTTACTGAAACGGCAGCATGCCAACATTGGACACTGATCGTACGTGGTGTATTTCAACTTTCAACCTATCTATCCTATCTAGCCGCGCTGGATTGCGTGACGCTTAGCGTGTCATTTTTATGCTCGAACCTGAAACGATGAGTGTTTTCAACACTAAAACGCTTCACGTTCAGAGAATGTTAAAAATTTTCAAATCGATTTTACTCAAAAACGGTGCATGGCATCGAAATTAAACAAGTGGATCATTTTTTTGTAAAAAACTATTAAATTTAATAATTTCAAGTCAAAAACAAAAAAAACAACATACAAAATTTGACTCACCCTTGAATAAAATTTTCGGATGATACTAATTTCATATTGTTAAGCATAAAAGAGCTAGTAAATGTACAAAATTTTATTTTTATATCTTAAACGGTTTCGGAGATATTTAATAATAGTTATTTGTATTGCTAGCCTTGAAACTAGAGTTTTGCGAGTGCGAGTAGGGTTTCCGAGCAGAGGCCGTAGGCCGAGGCCCGCAACTACGAGTACTCGCAAAACAGTTTCTAGGCATGTAATACACACTATTTTTTGTGCCGCAGTTTATTTAAATAAATAAAATTTACAAAATATTTGTTTAAATATTTGGTATTAGGGATTTTTTTTATTGGTAACACGCGATACTTAAAATTGACACTGACAGTAGTAGCCGAATAACAGAAATAATAATCCGTTTCTATGGAAAATACAAATTTTCTTTATGATTTCAATGATGCCAATCGATAAACTAAAAATTCCTAGTTTTTGCCGGTCTAGCCCGGCAAAACATGAGTTTCCAGCCGATTTATACGAATGCAAAATGACTAATGCCAACCTGAGGCACAAAAATACCATTCTTATTAAGGGCCACAATTACGGGGCTGTAGCTCCCTTAGAAAGTACTTTAGAAAATAATTTTATAAAGGTTTTCTTCATCATTTGACTTGCTCTACATGCTCCTAAATTTTGACCACCTATTTCAAAAACACCTTGTGTATCACATTTTGTTTTTTCTAATATTTCGTAATTTAATAAATAAGTGATACACGCTGGCTAGATATTGTATATAAATATTTACTCAACCTACATCGGAACTTTTTCTAATTTCCCAATTGAATGCAATTTACGTGAAATTAATTTAGGGGCCACTTGTTTCCATGTGGCAGGTCTAATTAACTAAGTAACATTTCTAATTTAATTAGTGTGTCGTTTTTCACCAGTTCGTTTGCTCTATATGTGATATTAGTTATACCTTTTTCGGTGCATTTTTCAATTTAATAAATGATTATGAAAGTAATGCTGATTGGATTAGATGTATTAATGGATAGCTGATGGGACTAATTTTATATAATGAGATTGTAAGTCATGATATAATTACTGATTACTATTATAATGATAATGTACTATCTAGTCAATATGGAAAGAATTCCCTTACATTAGTGTTGCTTGGGGGGCGCCGAGGCTGTACAGGGTGTCCCATTTTCGACACTTTTAGGGGGTATTGGAGTTATTATCAAAGATAGAGTCTTGCGGTTTTCACCTTCCTTTCCTACTTTTTTACGAAACGAAAGATTCCGGGGTCAAATTTGTCATAGCTCTCTTAGTTTTTAATCTACAGAGTGATTCTGAAAATCTTTGTTTTTTAGACACCCCTCGTATTTCCGTTATGCATCTACTTATCAAAAAGGTAAAAACTGATCTTGATAGAGTTTTTTACGTAGAGTTCAGTGGTGTAGGCAGTTTTTGTCCAAAAGGTTTACTTTTTGAGATATTGCCCAAACTTATGTTTTTTTTAAATGGGACACCCTATATATTATTTTTTATATTGATTAAGCAAAATTTGGGCTTTCCAAAAAAATATAATACTTAATATATATTTTGAAAAACAAGTTCAAAATTTGGTATTTTTAATAATTTACATTATTTAGATATAACAATAGACCATGGCTAGTTTATTAGAAGCAAATGAAAAAGTTGACAGATTTGTTAGATTTCCATTAGTGATGAAATATTTTTGTTACGTAGGTGTTTTTATTTTACTTTTAATTTTATATTAAAATGGCCATTTATGATAATTATGAGAAGTATGATATGTTGGTATGTTTTATACAATGCATTAAAATTTTCTTTTGAAGTGTTTAGCTTTAGAATAATTACGTATTGTGAAAATTTTGCATTTGTTTCTAAAAAATTAACCATGGTCTACTGTTACAAATAAAGTAAATTATTAAAAATATCGAATTTTGAGCTTAGTAGAGTGGATTGGCGGGGTCTACGCCCTCCTTCAGAGGGAGATTAACATGTTACCTCTGTTACCTCCGGCAGATGGAGATTTAACATGGGTTTTCTACGCCCTCTGTTACCTCCTGCAGATGGAGATTTAACATGGGGTTTTCTACACCCTCTGTTACCTCCTGCAGATGGAGATTTAACATGGGTTTTGTACGCCCCCTGTTACCTCCTGCAGATGGGTATTTAACATGGGGTTTTCTACGCCCTCCTGCAAATGGGAATTAGCATGGTACCTCCTGCAGATAGGGAAAGTTAGTTTGGGTCATGGCCACCGGTTATCAGTAGAGGGTGTTGAGGAAGCGCTCGTTAGGTGGTGCACCGCTAGATGGTGTTGTAGGTAGTTTGAATTGAAAATTCCCACCGATAATTTAAAAAAAATCAAGGTTGACAATAAAAAAAAAGTTACTGGATATAAATTAAAATTCCCACCAAAACTGATAAAAAAATTCCAAAAAAATTATTCATATAATAGATAATGAATTACTGAGAAGGAAGAGGAAAAAGATTTTTTCAATAGTAATATAATAAGTGCTTTGGATTTTCCGGTTAAATTATGATAACTTGTTGCACAGCAACAAAGAGTGCTTCGCACTCGGTATTTTTAAACTGTCAAACTGACACGATTTGTTGTTGTGCAGGAAGTTTGAGGAATTTAACCATCGGAAAATCCAAAGCACGTATTATATTCGTTAAGATAATTTTATGAATGTACACAACAGTTTATTTTATTTCATATTAATGCAAGTATTAGATCATACTAATATATAATTACAAATTAATTCTTATACAAATTTTGTTATTTATATTGTTACCATGGAAAACCTACAATTAATTTTATCGAAATTTTATCGCTGGAAAACCATGTAGGTTGGTCCAATACTGCACTATGATTGGTCGAAATTGCTATGAATAAAATTATCAAAATAAATTTTAAGTATTATATATTTTTGGAAAGCCTAAATTTTGCTTAATCAATATAAAGAACCATATACAGGGTGTGTCACGACGAGTTGACAGTGTTTAGTAATAGAGTTATGTCTAACTCTATTACTAAATACAATTTAGTTCTAAAAATTGATACACGCCCATTATGCAATGTGCTCTATTTAATGAAAATATTGCCACCTTTCTGGTACTTCCGGTTATACCGGAAGTAGACACAAACTCTGTTATTTTAAATGGAACACCCTGTATATTTTTAAATTTTTAGATTCTACACTGCATTTTAGACATAAAAGTATTAAGGTTGTATGATCCTAACATTAACGGTATTATAATTATTTACACTTTTTCATTTTTTTTTACAAAAACATAGATGTGAATAAAAATTCGAATCTTGACAATGACACATTTTATCCAAAGTTTTTTTCTTACGTTTGAAGTAGGAATATACAAGCAATAAGCTGATATAGTTTTGGAAAACTTGCTTTATACAGGGTGTTGGTGGTTGTCCGTTCATTTCTATAAATTTTGATCAATGATAACTTTATTTTTTTAAATGGAACACCCTATATATTTCCACATTTTCGAATTCTACACTTAATTCTAGACATAAAATTATTAAGGTTGTAAAGTCTTAAAATTAACGGTTATATAATTAATTGCGTTTTTTCCAAGGATTTTAAAAATTAACGATCAACCATAAGCACCCTGTGGATATAAAATAAGTTTTTCAAAACCATATTACCATGTTTCTTGTACATTTCTACGTCCACTAAAAAAAAAATTGTTTTTATTAGGTATTTAATTTAATATTTTTTATTTTTATTTATTTTTTTAATTAAGTAAGTAATTATGTTTCTTCCAATTTTTTCATACAAAAACTTAGAGTCAAACATTTTCATATTTTAGTAATGACACGTTCTTTCAAAAAACAAACCAAATTTTAGTGGAAGCAGAAATGTACAAGAAACATGGTAATATGGTTTTAAAAAACTTATTTTATACAGGGTGCTTGTGATTGACCGTTAATTTTTAAAAAACGTAATTAATTATAATACCGTTAATTTTAAGACCTTACAACCTTAATACTTTTATGTCTCGAATTAAGTGTAGAATCCGAAAATCTAGAAATATATAGGGTGTACCATTTAAAAATATTAAGTTATCATTGATTAAAGTTTTTAAAAATGACCGGACAACCACCAACACCCTGTATAAAGCAAGTTTTCCAAAACTACATCAGCTTATTTCTTGTATATTCCTACTTCAAACACAAGAAAAAAATTTTGGAAAAAACGTGTCATTGTCAAGATTTGAATTTTTATTTACATCTATGTTTTTGTAAAAAAAAAAAAATGAAAAAGTGTAAATAATTATAATACCGTTAGTGTTACGACCATACAACCTCAATACTTTTATGTCTAAAATGAAGTGTAGAATCTAAAAATTCAATAATATACAGGGTGTTCCATTTAAAATAACAAAGTTTGTCTCTACTTCCGGTATAACCGGAAGTACCAGATAAGTGGCAATATTTTTATTAAATAGAGCACATTGTATAATGGGTGTGTAGCAATTTTTAGAATAAAATTGTGTTTAGTAATAGAGTTATGTCTACTGTCAACTCGTCGTGACACACCCTGTATAGGGTGTCCCATTAAAAAAAACATAAGTTTGGGCAATATCTCAAAAACTAAACCTGTTAGACACAAACTGCCTACGCCACTGAACTCTACGTAAAAAACTCTATCAAGATCAGTTTTCACCTTTTTGATAAGTAGACGCATAACGGAAATACGAGGGATATCTAAAAAACAAAAATTTTCAGAATTACTCTGTAGATTAAAAGCTAAGAGAGCCATGACAAATTTGACCCCGGAATCTTTCGTTTCGTAAAAAAGTAGGACAGGAAGGTGAAATTCGCAACTAAAAGTGTCGAAAATGGGACACCCTGTACAGAGGGGGTTTAAACCGTCATTGAAATACCGACCCTTAGGAAGGCAGTTGGACTAAAGCGTAGTTTACACGAGCAAGTAAACTATCGCAAGTTAATGTCTGAGAGCAACTTCCAAATAATTTGCGTAGTGTAAACACTGCCCGAGAGTTCTCTCAGCAAGTCGCAAAACTTGCAGCAAGTGCTTGCGGCAATAATCACTTGCACGTCTAAACAAATTGGGAGAGCGCTCTAGCAAGTTACAATTTTTTTCGATTTTACTGACAGTTGTGTGCAAGTTGCAGCGACACGCTCGTATATTTTATCAATTAACAACTTATATTCATTAATGTAGCTATTTATGTATCAAGTATTTCAAGAGTTTTTGGGGACGAATCGTGAGAAGTCCCCAAAAACTATTTGCGTACGTGTTGCATACAAGGTTTTTTTGCATGAGGTCTGCAAACCCCAAATTAATTTAAAAATTTGTTTAAATATGTACATACAGACTCGTACATAATACTAACCCAGTCAAATTAGATAAAAAATTACCTAATATCTACAAAGTTGACAGGATGGCCACATTTTTGAGAGCAAGTCGAAGGTCATTGATAAAGCTCTGAACCGCAAGAATTAAAACAAAATTTGCTTGTGTATCACGTGATAAGGATGATTTTTTATATCTTGGTCTCTACTGGTTGGATTTTAATGTAGTTTTTTAAATTTATTTGGATCTTTACTTATTAACTCTTTTAATAACATCGAAGCTCCAAGAGTAGGCCTTCTGGCTATCTATTCTTTGACCCCTATCCTTTTTCTATCCTCTCTTCGCTCTTTTTGTGCAATGAGAACAGCAACGGTTGCAGCTCTCGTTCTACGACGTGACATTTCACACTTGAATATACCTACTATACCGTGTAAACGCGCATGCAATCACTTGCTGCAAGTTATGTCTAGAGAGCACTTGCTGAGAGAAATTGCCTTGACAACTTGCTTATATGTAAACACTAGCGCAAGTTACTCTCACAAGTTCTATCGCAAGTTACTATCCCGTGTAAACTACGCTTAATGTAATTTAATTTTGTTTATAGTTTAACAGTCTACAATACATTTATTTAGTTCTAACAAATGCTAAGAAATTAACGATCTCCCAAATAGTTTCTTTTTGAAAATATAAAGAGCGATCAAATAAATTTGTAATCGAGTCATCCATGAACCCGAAATCGTATGTAGTTACTTGAACTGCATTACAATAAAATGTCAGTTGAAAGCTAAAGACATACGGATTCAAATCCATGGATGACTCGATTACAAATTTATCTGATCGCTCGATATAAAAAACATTAAAATGCTTTCAGGTAAGGTATCACAAAACAAACAAATACAAGGTGATTCAGGTTATAATGCACAAACTTTAACAGGGTATTCTATGTCACAAAATAAGAAAAATGTTGATATAAACATGGGTCTGAAAATGCTTTGTTCTTGACATACAGAGTGATAAAAGTATCACTTTAAAACCACATTTTATTACATGGGTATCTCTAATAATAATCAACAAGATATGAATTTGAAATTTGGGCTATAGTAGATATTCTTATAACCAGGTCAACTACCAGGGCAAATTTGAAATTTCTACGTCAATCCAGAGGCGTAGAATAGGGGTGGCATATACACTCAGTATGTACTTTTTTACCATTTTAAAATTCATAAATTTTTACTCATGTTTTCAGATAAAAACGGTAAGAGATACGACATTTTGACAAGAGTACCTACAAATTTTTAGTAACTGAATCAGCGATTCAGAAAAATCACAAAAAAAAATTATACAGGGAGTTTAAAATATATGAGCAGTAACATGTATGGATTGACGTAGAAATTTCAAATTTGTCTTGGTAATTGACCTTGTCATAAGTATACTATGGTTCAAATTTCAAATTCGTATCTTGTTTATTATTAGAGATATGTATCTAATAAAATGTGGTATTGAAGCGCTACTTTTATCACTCTATATGTCAAAAACAAAGCATTTTCGGACCCATGTTTATGTGAACCTTTTTTCTTATTTTGTGAAGTATACGAGTATTGCTACCCAATCTTTAAGTCTATGAGCCGTATCAAGTTTCATGATTTTATAGGTATGTTGTAATTCTCTGATTTTGATTTTTATGTTTTTTTTTTAATTTTGAAGTGCGTAGCTGTGACATACACAATCCAGGATTAACCGGGTTAATACTATCCTATTAAATGTTCGTTACAATTTAGAGAATATCACTCGTTACTAAAAGAAATTCTGGATATTGTTTCACAAATAAATTTAATAGAGCAGGTGGAAACCGCAGATATAATTAAATTTTTATCCTATTTTTAATGTCCACACCGGATCCCATTGCAACAACCAACAAACCATATACAATTGATTTATTTATTGTCACTAGTTTTGGACATTCCCAGGAGCTTTTCCTACTAACATTATGAATATATTTTGTAGCAATTATAAAAAAATTTTACACGTAGGGATATAAAAACTTTGCATGGTCAGAGATCCCTGATAACGTTACCGGTTATAAATATTTGATGTAAATATCTTGACAATCTTTATGACTGGTGCCTCCTAATAAGTTCCCTTTGCAACCCCCTACATTCCCCCCCTAAACGGCATATTAAATGTCTCACCTCTTTGTGTGCTAATAAAAGCTAATAAAAGTGATAATGTTTATTCATCTCAAATCGCGTCTGAGGTTTAAAGCTCCTCAGTGTATTCCCTCGTTGGAGAATATACGTGTAGTCCCAGTGATGACCTGCGAAATACAAGCAGTAGCCAGGCCGACAAGCAGTGCAATCAAATGTAAATAAAATTATAAAAGTGGTAGCTAAGTTTCTGGTACGGAAAGTCCTACATCAGAATTATCCCACAGATAAATTTTAGAAACAAACTCTACTGAGCCGAATATGTCAAGTAGAATTGTACAATACTAACAATTTGTCCTTATTTCTTTCGGATGAGATTGATGGGCCTGTAGTTTTCGGAACAACGAAACTAGGTAACTAAACAGGAACAACAAAGTTCTAAGGTAAGATGTGTTTCACTAACCAATGAAGAAGGCAAATGCGGAATGTAAGTAGACTTTAGTAACCAACCAACAACGATGGACAAAGTCCCAAGGTATGGAAGATGGATTACAGTAAACAACCACCAAGGCAAAAGTCCAAGGTAGATGGATTTCGGAAGAAAAGCAAGTAGAACTTGCTGAGTTTACCTACGCAACTGAGACAATCAAGATAATTTGATCTCCTACAGCCAACCATTCTCTAGTTATATGTAAAATTTTTTTTATTCTACTCTTGCTTGTGACGTAAGAGTGAAGGGGTTGGCATCCTTGGTGATGTTTCAAAAATAAGTGATAACATTTTGTTGTTAGAACAGACATTAATATATGACGTAAGTGTGTTTGTGTTTATTTTTACGTCCTTTTCTAGAATCTCTGAAATAAATACAGGGTATTTCACCACCAGTGATAATAATGAGCCTGATCGAATTCAAAATACAACCCACAATACATTTGCAAAGAACGTGGATAGTTGTTTTTTTGTTTAAAAAACATAAAACTGAGTTAGTTGTGCAGTTTCGTAAATTTTAACATAAATGTCATTCGCTTTTGGTTAAATGAAATTGTGAAAATGTCAGTTGTGACAAATAAAACTATTGGAAGCAAAGCAATCATGGATTCAGAGTTTTATTTTAAAACAGTAGGACAACTAAAATAACCACGCTAACTTTGCAAATGTATTGAGGGTTGCATTTTCAATTCCGTCGGGCTCATTATTACAGGTGAAATACCCTGTATACAGGATGAGTTTTTCTAAGGCGCCCATTAGAAACTATTCAACTTCTAATTGAGCTAGGGATCTGAAATTTGGAACCTAGGAACCTAGTTAACCCGATCACTTAAAAACGCGTTCGTTTATTAACCTGGTAAAACTAATCCGTGTTCAAAAATGTTGAGTATGTAACTCGATCCAAGACTCCGGTTAACTTTTTGTAACGAACCGCATGCGCATTTGCATTTTATAACAAAGTTTGTTGACATAAAAACTGACAGCTCGTCAGTTGTGCAAACATGTTTATTTGTATGTTCGTTTATTGCCATGATCGAGTAGTTATCCCGGTTAACCTATCACGTGATTAGAAGTAATCGAGTTAGTAACCCAGAGTGACTTTCCGAAAACGCCTATAGACGATTACGAGTCAAAATGAAATATTTTCAAGAAGGCGTCACTTTCGAAAATGGCGGAAGCAGACACTATGTTTTTTTTTAATGGCAATCGTAATTAATAACATATGTTAATTTGTCTTTTAAATTTTTCAGTTGCAAGGGTTAATTAAAAAATTCATATCTCATGAACCGTCCAAGATAAGTTAATGAATTTTTTTTAATCGATTCTCTAAATTTCGAGGAATCTTTCTAGCAGTAACCCATGTCTGAAGGAAGTTTCCTGTGATTGCTACGATTTTTTGAACTTGAGAATCACAAAATGTTGACACCTCAATTTTTTCAAATGGTACTTACCTATTCTTAAGTCACCATTGGATGTAAAATCGAATTTTAAGGGGAATTATGCTAGCGTGTTTTATACTTAACTCCTATCGTTTTGGAAATATTTGCATTTTTTGAGTAAAAATGTTAGGTATTTATTGGTTTCTACAATTTTTGAAATCTATAAGTAGGCTATAAACAAAAACAGTTAACATTAATAAAAAATGTCATTCAATCAAACTCATGTGCGCGCCAACGCCCTTACTAAAGTTCTAGATATATAAAGTACCGCAACCTATGAGGCTATGAGTTAGACAGAGAAAGCATTCTTTTCCCGAAAATGGCGGATTTCGCCGTCAAATTAGTGTCGATCCCAATGTCATTTGCGTCAGTCTATCAAACGGTCGTCAACGGAGTGAAACTTTCGTTTTTCATTGGCTTTTTGTTATGGCAACGAGTGGGTCTGTTTTGACTGTTCTAGACATTAAAAACAAAGTTTTTCTTAAAAGTCATGTTTAAGGTTAACATTGAATTTGGCGGGTTTGTAAAATTTTTGAATTTGCCGCTTTTTTCCCGAAAATGGCGGACGGTTTGCGGTACTTTATATTGAGATCTGACATTTCTGATTCGACATCTCTTGGTGCCAGGCGGAACTGTCGTTAGTACGTCAGAGATGTCAGATTACAAATGTTTAATTTTCTATAATCTTTTTATTAAAAGTATAAAAATATGAGCTACGTGAATCCAACTCCCAATGCTTCTAAAAAAACACAATGTTTATTGCGCGATTGTGGGTTGCAATAGCAGCTCCCTACTCTCTGTAAAACATTCGAATATACTCTTATTTAAAGCTACATGTAAGTATAGGCAGAAAAAATTATCTGTGCATCTATAACAAACACTAGCATCTAGCGCTCCACAACTTCTAAAAATCATATCATAATCGAACGAAGCATAACAAAAATCAATTTGATAAGTTCCAAATTTGAAACTACACAAAACTAGAATTGTTTATATCATCATACCTAACTATTTTTTTCTGCTTTCTGAGAATAGACTTTTGTACAGGCGATAAAAGTTATAGACCTCAAGAGGATAGGTACTTTTTTGAGTTTTCGACTGCAACTTGAAAACAATCACAAACTTAAAAACGCATTTACTTACACATTATTTTAGCGCATAAAATGACGCCTAAACGAATTTTATTTACATACATATTTACATACATATATGTTTGTTTAGGATTAGGCGATTAATAGGTACCTATACCTACTCCCCCTCTTTGAAATTTTGCTGGCTTGGATTTGTCTCGGCGCAAGAGCCAAGAGCAAATTTCGGCTGCGGAAATCGACATTAAAAAAATTCACTCCTATCTTTTCTCGTGTATTTTAGAAGTGACAGCGTACTAGCGACGGCCATATTGTAATATTTGAAATAAGCTCCGCCCCTATGTCAGATCTCAATATCTAGAACATTAGCCCTTACGGTTGCTTGTGTCAACAGTACCAATTCCACTAGTTATTTTTTCAATACCAACACATTCAGTCATTCTTGATCACGCTGTATAATGTGTATACGGATTGTATAGAGAGGATACCTATCACAAGTAGTAGTGACGGGACCAAAGAATATAGACAAAATGAACAAGAAGCGACACTCTCGTCGGCGCCTTTGATGTTTTGACGCCAGATTCGGTGACCTTGCACCATTTTGTGGGGGTGCAGAAAGGGAGGGAAATTCAAATTTAAATCCTTACCTTTCTATATTGTCTTTAGGAAATCGAAAAAAACTTATTGTACCATCGTTGCGCGTGGAACAAGCTTTAACCACACACGAATCACCACGTTTACGTACTTTTTCCATGATTGAGATTATTGCCAATTACATACTTATTACTCGTTATATTAAAATTAGGTTAGTGTCTCTGACACTGACAACCTAGCTGACAAGACTTAAGAGACAGTTTTATAAATAACGCAATTTGAATTTAAGGCGGGAGCGAAAGAAGACGACAGCCTGGGATGATGCGCAGACTGAATCCAAACGCGTCCGCGGGAAGCACATACCTAGTTAAATAGTATCATGGTTCTGGTGAACCTGCGCACTGGAAAACGGTTTACCCCCACTACGCGACTGTTGGTTCTTGTTCATTTTGTCTATATTCTTTGACGGGACATATAACGACGCCGACTTAGGCGTGGTTTCTGAGTCTGACTCGCGCTACTGACCCGCATCTAATGCGCGTTTTTACGTTAGTAACGTACAACGCGCATCAGGGGCGAAGCTGGAGACACGCCTACTTCGGCGAGATCGGCGCCGCTATACGTCCCAAATCGCATGGAGATAGGTTGTCAAGTATCCTCTCTATACAATTCGTAAATGTGTAAAAGACCCAACTTTTTTGACGATAGGCTAATTACAGCAAAGTATTCCGTCAAATTCAAGGTCACGTGCAAGGGCGAGGGTTATTCCGGCATCATCTTATGGTATCGATTTATGCTATTATTTAAAGGAAAAAAACCTATACAAAACAACCTAACCAGGTCCGTGACTTATAATAGCTCCGAATAAATAAAGCATTTATTTAAAATAAAAGAAAAGAAGGGAAATCTACGGATTACTACTGGATTACTAGGCAGATTTTCTAACCACTGCGCCACGGCGGCTTGTGCTAGAAGTGGTATTTGTTCTGGATAAGAAGAGTACACAATGCAAAAGCACCGACAACCTTGGATTTGACGGAATACTTGGCTGTAATTAGCTTCTTGTCTTTTTTGAGGGGCGAATTTTAATTTTTTTTAGAATCTCGCGCCGATTGATAGAAATTAATTTTTAACATATTTTCGTTTTTTTTTTCAATAGTAATATAGTAAGTGCTTTGAATTTTTCGGTTAAATTACGAAAACTTCCTGCACGACAACAAATCGTGTCAGTTTGACAGAAAAAACCTCGTGCTTCGCACTCGGTTTTTTTACAGTGTCAGTTGAATTTAGAAGTGAAGAATCCAGGTCCGTATTTAAAAAAAATGAAGTTGATGATGGTTGCAACAGTTTGAAACATCGCATCTGAAATCTAATAGCATATCCTTATGGAGAATAAAAACTGGCTGTGAGAATGTGTTTTCAGTTTTTTGATATCTCTTCCAATAACCTCGCAAAACAAGAAAAAAGAAACCTTGAAATTTCAGTTTTTTTTCAGATATTTCAGTAACGAATCAAGATACCATCGATATCTTTTAAGGACAGTTGTTGAACACCTAATTACCCAACATTGCCTCAATTTAACCGAAGCTGTATCTCTTCAAATAAGCGAGATCCCTGTAGTGTCCCTCGAATTTCAGCCACCCTGTAGAATCGATTGATTAGAAAAAATATCTGATGTGCCCAACACATGACTTTCTTATACGGATAGTACCACAATTACTTTTCCTAAAGAAATTAAGTTAAATTTCTTGTAAAAATCGTGTTTCAATTTTGAGCGTTTCCAGCAATATTCAAATAAATTTCAGAAGTCTCTCTCGCACTTATTGCAATACGTATAAATCTGTCCTTGTCCCACTCATAAACGAATTTTACGACAAAAATATGTGTTTTATTTTTTTGACAGAATTTCAAAAAAAGTTCAAACAAAATTTGTTCAAAATCAATTCTAAATCAATGTTAAAGAATAAAAAAATCTCATAAATTGTTTATTTTTCAAGATATTCCTAAAAAACCTAAAAATGTCTTCAGGTAAGTGTCACTTGTTTTGGTGCTAGATGAAAAACATTGAATGTGGCACCCACAATTTTGTTCAAAGTCTTAAATATGAAATTTGAATCAAATCCGATAACTTGTTTTTGAGTTATGGTGGATACACACACAGACAAACATCATGGGGAAAATGGTCAAAATGGATTCAGGGGCCCTCAAAACGTGTAAATCCATCAAAATCTCGGAGTCGAAAAAAATCACGATTACAATACTTCCATATACTTCGTATAAGAAAGTAAAAAAGAGTTTCTCAACATTTCAATGAACGAAATTCAAATTGATTTTTTGAACACTCTGTATAATATTTTAAAATCTGCTTTCCAATTTTTTATTACACCTGAATCATAAACTCCAATTCGAACATGCTGTAGCGTGCGCATTAGAGCATTTCGCCTTTTAAAATTCGGCGTGAAGGGTTGCCTAAGAAACAGTAGCGGCTCGTCAAGGGAGGCAGGGGAGGCAGTGCCTACTCTATGGCCATTAATTTATTTTATTTTTATTTTACAAATATGTTTTTTTCAATTTCTTAAAATATAGACACTAGATAGATCTAATTTAACAACTTTTACAGATAAATATTTTGAATTAGAATTTGAATTAACCGCCACCCTGTTGAAATGCTCGAAATATTCGTTAACTTCTCTCAGCTGTGGTTTTATACTACTTACGACTCGAATCGCACTTCTGCCTATGTTGTTGTCACACACACTCGCACTTGCGCTCTGGGCTGTGAGGCCCTCCTCGATTTTATTTTTAAACCCGAAACTGTGGTGAACATGTGTTACGATTGATAATCCTTCGTTTATGTTACTACTACTATTTTTTGTCATTGCACATTCAAGTTGGAGGCAAAAACACCTTTTTTTTAAACACGAAAGAAACTGTTGTGAACAAGGAGCAAGCGTTTACGCCTGCGTTTTTTATGTAATAGTTGTTGTTTGTTTGTGTGTCTGTGTGTGCAAGTATGAGGTGAAACAGGTTAGGTATTTGTGTTTTTTTTTGTGTGCAAACAAAAGTTTATTCTTAAAATGGAAGGGGAGGGAAGTGACACTGTAACAAATATTAAAAATTGTGAAGACATTGTTGACTTTCTAATAAAATTTAAATTTAATCTACTGTGTTACGATGATAAATTGTTCGTCAAAGATATAGAGGTTCCTCATACTGACCTAAGTAAGTATTTAATTAATCAGGGTAAACCGCCTCGTAATTTTGTTAATCATTGGTACAGTAAATGGTTAACGGGTAGTTTCATTTTTAAAAAATTGTTTTGTTGGCTATGTGTTTTATTTTCAATTCGGGGTGAAGAAGTTTGGTCAAAATTTGGCAATGACTGCCTGAAAAATTTAGGTCGCTCGATTGAGAGACATTCAAAAAGTTAAGAGCATATTAGATCTATGTGTAAATTACAACTTTTAGGCAAACAAAATAATAATAACCGTCCTAGATTCAGCTCGTTAAATCGAAATTCAAAGATTTAATGATTCAGTAAGAAAAAATAGAGAAATTTTAAACAGATTAATCGATATTTGTATCTTTCTTTGTAACCAAGAGTTTGTATTTAGTAGGTACACTTCTGTGCAATAAAAATGCATACACTTACATTTTATTTGTGTAACTTGACTTTAATGTCACTGTCACTGTCATACAACAATCGAAATATCCATTCAGTTAATATTCAAGATTTTTAAGAAGTGTTCATTACAATGCCCCCTCGATTAAGCGAAATCCAAAAGGCTATCCTTATTACTAAATTAGAAGATGGTTGGTCAATAAGAAGACTCGCTGTTTATCTCGGAATTAATCTAAGCACGGTATTGAGAGTCAAAAAGCGATGGGAACAACAAGATACTTTAAGCCGAAAAGTTGGGTCTGGGAGAAGAAAAATTTCAAATAACGCACAAGATGCTGCATTGCTTAATTTTTTAAGAGAACATCCATTTGAATGCGCCGCTGCTGCTGCAGTTGCAACTAACTTTCCCGGCTCTAGACCTACGGTTTGTAGACGAATTAAAGTCTCAGAATTAAAAAATTGATCAAGTGCTAGAGTTCTCTTCGCGCTTAATCACTTGCATCGCAATGTTGACTTTTGGGAACGCGTTATCTTTACAGATGAAAAAGTCTTCCAATCCTCTAATGACGGACGTTTGCGTGTTTATAGACCACCAAACTCCAGATTTGATGAAAATTATATAACTGGAGTTAACAACCTAGGAAGGTTTTCAGTAAATGTTTGGGCTTGGATGAGTAGTAACGGGCCTGGGGTTTGCTGGAGAATTGGTACGAGGTTTACCTCGCCAACTTATCGTCAGATTTTGGAAAATGTTATGCTACCAACAGTAAATCAAATTTATGCCGAAAACAATTTCATTTACCAACACGATAACTGTCCGGTTCATACGGCTCAAATAATTCAACAGTGGTTTACATACAACAATATTGAAACTTTACCACGGCCCGCAAATAGTCCAGACATAAATCCCATAGAAAATATATGGGCATGGTTAAGTAAAAAAATGTATAAAAGGAATTTTCGTCCCAGAAATCAGGAAGAGTTATGGGACAACATTGAAGCAGCATGGGAGAATCTGAATTTGAACGAAAATATTTCTCAGAATTTAATTCACTCCATGCCAAGAAGATTGGCACTGTTGGTTGAAAAGGATGGAGCTAGAATTAACTACTAGCAATAGTTTATCTCTTCAGTTTTTTTATGTTCAATAATCCCAATTTATTTTTTCTGTCGTTAATATAAAATTGTGTTCATTTACAAGTCTTTTTTTGAAACAAATCTTGATAATAATTAATAAAGGTAATCAATGGAGGTAAATGATTCCTAGTAACTGGTTTGCAAACATGGAAATAGATGTAAGACAAATTTACGCAACTAAAAAAAGCAAAAATCGCTCTCCAGACTTGTATGCTTTTTAATTGAACAGAAGTGTACTTATGCAAAATGTTTTTCTGACCAAGTAGAGCTCCTTTTCCTAAATTTTATAAAAACATGATAAAAAACTTTCCTATCAAGGCAACCAGGCATGGGACGTGAGCAAGATTATTAAGCAAAAAGTACCCTTAAAAAGGATGACCTTGAACCACGAAAAAAAATTTTTCCTGCGGCGCTTTAAGGCTCGCTACGCTCGCATCTTTTTTAATTGCCTCCCCCGACTAAATGACTACGAGCCGCCACTGCTAGGAAACAATAACCACAGCTGCTGGGCTGCTGACTTAACAGCGGTACGCTTACGAATTGTATAGAGAGGATACTTGACAACCTATCTCCATGCATTCAGCGATTTGGGACGTATAGCTGCGCCGATCTCGCCGAAGTAGGCGTGTCTCCGGCTTCGCCCATGATGCGCATTGTACGTTACTAACGTAACAACGCGCATCAGACGCGGGTCAGTTGCGCGAGTCAGACTCAGAAGCCACGCCTAAGTCGGCGCCGTTATATGTCCCGTCGCTACTACTTGTGATAGGTAGGTATCCTCTCTATACAATCCGTAGGTACGCTGTACGCGCATGCTGAGTTGCGCTGTTTTCCAGCAGCTGCTGAATTCTCTCAGCGAAAATAAATTCTGCTGTTTTGATGCAAAGCATTATTTAGCGTGCAGGGGGTTATTTTTGAGTTTTTGCTTAAACCGCCAAAAGTCAAAACCTTAACCACTGCCAATTATCAATTATCAAACATTATTCTGTACGTTATTCATACTAAAGTGAATAATAATAATAGGGATGTTGCATTTTTTTTTATTCTGTTTTTTTCTGTTAGAAATGTAAAACGACTATATTAATAATACTCTACAGCAAAAATAATTTTTTTTTGCTTAATATTTGTACATAAAAAAACGATTATAAATTGACCGCAATTCAAATATATTATTGCCACCCGAAAACGCTTTGAGATCGGAGAGTCCTGTGTGACGTCACAAATCTAGTTGACATTGCCATATCTAAATATTTTTTACGCGTTTGACTTTTTTCGAAATAAGTCAAAATGCGGCGTGCTGCACTGTAGAACTACATTCCTGACGTCAGCAGTCTTTTGTGCCGATTCGGGCGTTTCCGGGCAATGCGTGGAAATTTCAAATTTTACAATAGTTTTTATTTATTTACTCGGAAAGTGTGGACCAAAAAATTTTTTTTAAAATATTGATAGAGATAATTTGGTATCAGCTTTTCACAAAAAATTATTTTGAAAATCATGCAAAGTCCCTATTTAAGAGCTGATTTTAAACAGTTCAGAGAACTGTATTGTGCTGTATTGCAGCGCACCCAGCAATTAGAACGCTGAGTTCCAGCAGCTGTGTCAGCTGGACGCACCCATTAATTTGTAGTTAAATTGACTTGTTGCTATGTATTGTTTATCGGTTGCTAACGACGCTAGAAATTCAAAGAAAATGGCAAACCTGATGTGTATGCACACAAATCACTCAAAACTGAACAAAAAACTAAATTGTCCCCACTTTATTATAAATATAGCCGGCAGGTGTAATAAAAAATAGCGTATGATACACGTATATAAGGGCCTTTAAAGCACAGGCGCCGTTAAAAGCACTCCGCTTCGCGTCGTGTTCTCAAACCCGGCGCGCGTGCTTTAATGACTTACTTATAAACTTGAAGCTTCTTTGCATTTGCTTTGGAAATAATAACACTTATGTGAGGTCAAATTTTTTTTTGAAAAATCATGGATATTTCCAAAACGGTGCATTTCTCGTAGAGTATTTTACATAAAGTCACCTTAAAATTTTTCAAGAAATCCAAATGTGTCATAAACAAGTAGATATTCCATTTAAAATAGGAAAGTTGACATCCACTTCCGGTATTAAACACTCGCTCCTCTCGTGCCTAACAAAAACTCATTACTAAAAGGGTTTATAAAACTTGTAGCATAATATACTAATAAATATTTGTAGAGTTCAAAAAAATTACTATTTTATTTTTTGAGTAGTGTAAATACAAATTTTACTAGAATTTAGATCATTCCAATCTTCTATTCAAATCTACAACATAATAATGGGATATCGTATTACTAATATCAGTGACAAAGTACAAAGGCCATTATATCATGAATAGTTTAAAGATTCTATGCCTAACTACACATTATACTGTAGATGGTTTAGTCCTATTGTAATAATTCATATTTTAATAATGTTTGGTACAGACAGAAGTCGCTTTGTCTAATTATAAAATGATCAAGATGTAAATTAACACTATAAGACAAGCCTAATAGCGAAAGACACTTCGTTAATTATTACTAGTTACAGGAACTGCTTCTCATTAATTAATAATAGAAACATTACTGTTGTAGGGCTTTCTAGTTAAATTGGTCATTCTTTAGCGATTTTTGAAAAATCTGGGCATTACGCCCGGTTTCAGAAACATCCCTCTATCGGTTCGATAACTATCCGGCCCATAAAGTAATCGAGGTATCAAGTCCGATAAAGTTATGAGGGGTTTATGGAACGTATAAAAATTATGGAGTGTTTGAGAAGCGGTTTTTAACGTTAACAGGGAGTTTATAGATTCAACAACTTTATCGGTACCATAAGTAGCGTTTCAGAAACCGGACTGTATTGTTATTATTTTATGTACAATACTGTCCAGACCTCGGTTCAGACTTTTCATGAACTACTCAATTTCACTAGAAAGCTACAACATTATCTACTATTCCGTATTCGAAAATAGGCTCAAACGTAAATGGTATTTTTTGTCGATCGTTTATTAAAGATCTAGTTAATGTAATAAAAGAAGTGTATTAATAACTCAGTTTAATGCATACATGCACATTAAAAACATTGTTGAGATTTGCTAGGTAACCAACAATATATTATATTATTGAAACATGCATTTGGAACTGACAGCTGCCGAAATTATTTAATTATGTCAATGGTACAGCGTGATCAGCAATGACTGAATCTGTTGGTATTAAAAGAATTTTTTTTGTGGTATGATTTGCAAACCTGATTGTCACAATTAAAAACGTCAGTTTACAGAATCTAAGGTTATATTATGGTGAAGTATTGTTATGTTGAGATTGTCAAGATTGTCAAAAGTTGACAGTAAGATGTGCGCGCCAACGCCCTTGCGGTAGTTTGCGTCAATAGTACCAATCCCACTAGTAATTTTTTCAAAACCAACAGATTCAGTCATTCTTGATCACGCTGTATTTTGACTTATTGCATATTATGTCAGAATTTGGATTTTGCCATGGAACAAAATTAGATTATTTTCATTCTAATCGAGAGATTAGCGATAAGACAAGAGCGATCGACGAAAAAATATTGTAATCAACATGAGTGTTAATCGGCGATTAATAATCTCGACTCATTAACGCGTGAGCGCAGCGAACGCGTTAAAATCTTTTCGATTATTAATCGCTCTTATTAACACTCTTGTTTATTTATTAAACTACTACTTTTGTGACAAATTAGTCATACCTATATAATATCACAATGCATTTTGTTTTATAGCTGTGTGATTATAGCCAGTGTGATTTAAGGCATAGGTGAAACACGCACTAACAATTTTCAATTAGACAACAGTTTATTTGTCAAATTAGAACATAGAGTTTGTATGCAATAGTTCTTTGGCAAACTAAAACTTCTATGGTTAACTGTTATGCTTTGTTATAATTATTTTGGAAACTGTACTAAAGAACTGCTAGTGGTTGGTCTTCTATAAAATAATAAAAACTTTATAATGAAAAATTAGAAATTTTCGCTTTTGTTGAAATAAATTGGATTGAAAGTACAATAGTACCTACATACTTACATTAATTAAACGATTTTTAAAGACTCTTAATAATAACGTTAAATTATGTTATTACTTTATTAAATATCTGATGTGCCCAACACATGACTTTCTTATACTTACGGATAGTATCACAATAATTACTTTTCCTAAAGAAATTAAGTTAAATTTCTTGTAAAAATTTTGAAGGTTTCCAGCAATTTTCAAATAGTCTCTGTCGCACTTATTGCAATACGCATAAATCTGTCCTTGTCTCACTCATTATAACCGAATTTTACGACGAAAATGTGTTTTATTTTAGATTTTTGACCTAATACTCACTTAAAAAAATCTCCCGGTATGAAATTACATTTATTTATTCATTATTATTGTTTTCGGAACCATAGAAACCAGTAAAATAAAAAAAAACTAATCGTCCGTTCCTTCTGGGATTCAAACTCGGGACCGTCCGTTTGGCAGCCAAATAATGAAACACATGGTCTACCTCATGGGTATGAAGCTCCTATCGGCAGAGGGACATCATGGTCACGTGATTTTTCGCCATTTTGCACCCAATCAATCACCCTTTAATTATGCTGTCTTCGATCTAGTTCTATTTTTCTGTGATACTGAGTTTGCGCAGTTAGATAATTTAAGTAACTTTTGGGGATTTTATTGTTAATGGCACTATTACTTCTAGTGGAGCACCCGAGCCGAGCACACAATTATTTCGGTTTCATTTCGGGTGCACCCGGCAGCCGCCAGCCATTTGATGTATGCCATGTGGTGTGAATTTTTTATTTCCCAACTTTTTCTGTTTGGGCGATACGAAATTGGTAAGTTTTCCTGTATTTATATTTAGCTGTATTATCAATTTTAATAATTACCATTTTTACTGAAATATTACTAAATTTAAGTGTAAATATTTATAACATTTCCATCATAACCTAAGATCTGTTGAAGTTTTATTTGCTTTTATTTACAAATATTTTTACTAATAAATGTGTCACTAAATTCTCCATTCCCATATACGAAACATTATTTAAGTAATATATTGTTTATATTTCCAATCTAATAACTATAATATTGTTTTTAGGTAAATCACCCAATGAATATGATGGAATAATAACTAGAGATTAATAAATGCACTGCGATGTAAGTACCTAAGTCCCCTTGTGATAAAATTAATTTTAAAGTCTTTAATTCTTAAGTTATTAATTGTTTTTTTTTGCACTGTTATTATTTACAACTTAAATAAATATATGAACAATTATGTAGTTCTTGTTTTCTTAGTCCTTTATCTTAGGTATATTTAAAAACAATATTTAGTTTTTTAATGTGTTTTATAATGCCATTAAAAAGCTAAATTTTGTTTTTAAATATACTTATAAATTTAAATTAAATACAAATATTAGTATCAGTTCCTCTTCTTCTTCTCACAATAGGCACCCAGTCATGCGCACTTAACGAAACAAAATGTCTCCGCCGTTTCCATAGGCGTAACACGGAGTTGACGCTTCTTTTACTAGATATTCTATGGTCTACCTCGACCGTCGGATTCAACTATCAACGCGCGTGTTATATATCTACTCTCCTTCCTCATTATCACCTATCTTATTTTAAATTATTGTATATTTTGTATTTGTATCGAACACTCGTTTATATTAATTATTTTCTTCTTATTTTTTAAGCTTATTTTATTTTTCTTATTATATTTTAGTAGGTATAGTTTTGTAACTTGATATTTAGAATTGTATGCTGTAGGTATAGATTCCAAAAGTCCAAAGATCTGCATAACATCACTTGAATACCTCATATATTTGTCATCGACGTCTGTTTGGCGAGTTGGCGTTATCTAAACTGGCTAGTGGCTAGTGGTACTTAAGAAATTGGTTCCCTTGGGAAAATATCAACCCTTAGTTGATGTCTGTCTGTACATTTTTATCTTTTTGTCTGTTTTAAGTATAAGTTTTCAATCATGTTGTTTTAGATTTAGTTTCAGTCCAGCCTTCAAATAATTCAGAACCTCTATTCTAATATAATTATAACTACTCTAATTTTGTGGCGTTTAAACTTGTGTTTGTAAATAGAGTAATATTATAAATATACTTACTATATGATATATGCTTAATTTAATTCCTTCACCACAACATAAAAATATAACACGCGCTATGTGTTTTAAGAATATCTAGTTTTTTTGAAATTTTTTTGACGGAATTTCAAAAAAAATGTTCAAACAAAATTTGTTCAAAATTTAATTCTAAATCAATGTTAAAGAATAAAAAAATGTCGTAAATTGTTTATTTTTCAAGATATTCCTAAAAAACCTAAAAATGTCTTCAGGTAAGTACCACTTGTGTTGGTGCTAGATGAAAAAGATTTAATGTGGTACCCACAATTTTGTTCAAACTCTTAAATATGAAATTTGAATCAAATCCGTTAAGTCGTTTTTGAGTTATCGTGGATACAGACAGACACACAGACACACACACACAGACAGACACACAGACAGACATCATGGCGAAAATGGTCAAAATGGATTCAGGGGCCCTCAAAACGGGTAAATCCATCAAAATCTCGAAGTCGAAAAAAATCACGATTACAATACTTCCTTATACTACGTATAAGAAAGTAATTAAGAGAAGTAATGATTTCTATTCACTCAGAAATAAAGCTGCCCGGTATAATATTTATTATTAGCTCTATAAAAAATTACAAAAAAAATTAAACTTTGATTTCAGTACAAAGTACCTACCTATACACGGAGAACACTAGATATTAAAAACTGTATACTTATAGGTAATAAAGATTTTCTATTAAACTTTATTATCATAGATATAAGATTGTATTATTCAGTAATTTAAGGGATAATAGTATATTATACTATGACGCTATAATGAAAGCTACTATTCCTTAGGATGAAAATTACAACATCCGTAACATTGTAACATCCGAGGGAATAATAGCCATTATAGCAAGTTGTACCTATATTATACCTACTTTATCTACGACGAAAATCCATCTTCAATATCACTTTCCACATTTTCCATTATAAAATGACACAACACGTACAACACTATCAGTATTTTGACAATTATTTATTTACACTGACATTTTGTTTGTCATGGTTTCCATGGCTATTTTCAATTTCACAGAAATTGTGATTGTTATACTATTTTTACTTTCTTATACGAAGTATAAGGAAGTACTTATAGTAATCGTGATTTTTTTCGACTTCGAGATTTTGATGGATTTGCACGTTTTGAGGGCCCCTGAATCCATTCTGACCATTTTCGCCATTTTCAGTTATCTAACGTGAAGTTAGGGTTTTTTCTAGGTAGATACGCTATTATTATAAAATTCTCCAGGTTTCAAAAAATCAAACTTAAGAGTATGAAGTGTCATTACTCAATGTTAATAACAAATTTTAAAGAATTAAACAATATATATTTTATTATAATTAGACATTTACAAATATAAACTTTCCTATAAAGATACTAAATTGTAAAAATTGTGTTATAAATACTAGTAAGAAAGAATTTTCTTGTTGAAATTTCAGTGTGGTAATGATTTATTTAAAACAGATGTTGCGTAATAATCTGACTTACCTTACTCAAATTAATGTCAAATCAAGGCTATTATGAATTGGTAGTAGATAAATAAATGTAATTTCATACCAGAAGATTTTAATTTTTTTATTTATAGTAATCGTGATTTTTTTTGACTTCGAGATTTTGATGGATTTACACCTTTTGAGGGCCCCTGAATCCATTTTGACCATTTTCGCCATGATGTCTGTCTGTGTGTCTGTGTGTCTGTCGATAACTCAAAAACGACTTATCGGATTTGATTCAAATTTCATATTTAAGAGTTTGAACAAAATTGTGGGTGCCACATTCAATGTTTTTCATCTAGCACCAAAACAAGTGACAGTTACCTGATGACATTTTTAGGTTTTTTAAGAATATCTTGAAAAATAAACAATTTATGAGATTTTTTTATTCTTTAACATTGATTTAGAATTGAATTTTGAACAAATTTTGTTTGAACTTTTTTTTGAAATTCCGTCAAAAAAATTTCAAAAAAACGAGATATTCCTAAAACACTTTATATTTCTCATAGCGCGCTTTGATAGTTGAATCCGAGGGCCGAAAAATAATTATTGTGATACTATCCGTATAAGAAAGTCATGTTTTGGGCACATCAGACATTTTTAAGTGAGTAATAGGTCAAAAATCTAAAATAAAACACATTTTTGTCGTAAAATTCGGTTATAATGAGTGGGACAAGGACAGATTTATGCGTATTGCAATAAGTGCGATAGAGATTATTTGAAAATTGCTGGAAACCTTCAAAATTTTTACAAGAAATTTAACTTAATTTCTTTAGGAAAAGTAATTATTGTGATACTATCCGTAAGTATAAGAAAGTCATGTGTTGGGCACATCAGATATTTTCATTGGTTTACAAGTATGGAACAATGGAATTTGTATGGAATAATGAGATTCATTATATTGCAAAAACCACAAATATAATACATATATTATATATTAGTCGTAGATAAAGTTACTTTATTTTACTGTTACTATTAAATATCTATAGGTACATCAGCTGTCAGTGTCGAAATAAATACTAGTAGGGTAGTTTGGGGGTTTCAAGCCCAATGTGATGTGCAATCTGCAACCTTTACCTTCAACTGGTCACAGTTCGACACAGCTAAAGAACTGCAACCAGTTGGAATAGTTCTTTAAGCGGTTTTTAGCTGTTTTCCTAGAACTGTGACCAGTTGAAGGTCAAGGTTGCATATTGCACATCACATTGGGCTCGAAACCTCCAAACTACCCTACTAATACTGCCAGTATAAATTTATTACTCAGTCAGTTAGAATTTTACTAGATAATTAAAAGAATTAAAAAAAATATTAAAAGGTAATTTTAGCAGTCGAACATAAAGCTTTGTATGCAACTTCCAACTTGTATACAGGTTGGTCCGAATTTAACCTTCGATAATTTGGGAATCAATAGAAACCGTTAAAATAATATCAATTTTCTTAATAAACTTATATCGAAAACTTAACCGTTTAAATTGCATATTTTTTTTAATAAATTTAATATCTCCTGAACTAAATGAAACATTTTATTAAAATTTGGTGGGTATTATTTTCTTAATAATTAGGCACCATATTTAGATATTATTTAATCATCATAATTTGTTTTCCTACTTCAAGCAGTCGCGTAACCACGGGGTAATTCATTTTAGAGAAAAAAAAAGTTACGCCAATGTTATATATAATACATTTTTCCTACGAAAATGCGGAATGACGTTTTTTCTGACAAGATAATCGAACTTGAAAGTAGGCTTTTGAAAAACAAGTACGGAAAATTAGTGCGGAAAATTTTTTCCGTACGCATTTTTTAAACTTTCCGCACGCAAACAAAAACATAAAGAAGTACTTACATTTAGTTATAATTGTAACATTTATTTAATATCTAACAACCGTTCATCGCTTTCGCTTTAGTTTTGAAACTCCATGTTTATATTCACGTAATTTGATCTCAAAATCAAAATTATTTCGATGACAGGACACAATTTCTAAAATGTCAACAGCTATGAGCGTTCAGTTCTATGACAACAAACTCACTTGATGTTTTTTTTTAATTTGAAAAAGATTTACGAATAATTTAATTTTTTAAGAATTCCTCGTTTTCGTAGAAAAAATCGTATGTAACACGCTTGCGGAAATGTCCCATGACAATACTCGTGTGATTGCAGCACTCGCTATCACTCGCGTTGCAAGTTTCACACTCGTATTGTCATGATACCGTTTCCACACTTGTATTACAATATACTATTTTTTACATTTCTGAAATCAGCAGTTGATTTACGAAAAAAAAGTCATCTTTTAGTTTTTCCGTAAAACGTATCGTTTTACAGTATTACCATTATTTTTTTCAAAATAGCTTGCATCGTCGTGTAAATCACTGCATAAGTAAATACGCGTTTTTCGCATAAATGAAAGTTATTAAAAATGTGTAATTTGAACCGTAGTACCTATCCATTTCTGGTACAATAGTACACTTACCGATTTCGGTAAAAAAAAGTATAAGTGAAAATATGTTGCACATTGTTGATCGCAGCGCCCCCTGCGAACAAATTTAGACAACATTAATACAGAATATGCACCACCAATACACAAGTGTCTGTGCTAAATATAAACTTTGTGTGGCTAAGCGTTCTGGATTTATTACAAAAAAATACAGGGTGTTTCAGAACTCGCGCCCCAGAGAAAACTGGCACGGGCCGACGACAATAGATTGCTAAAACTGCAAGAAAATATGTTACTTCTGCTTGTGTAACAAAGTTATTGGACTTTTAAATTGACCAATACCGGAAGGGCGGAACCAGGTGTTAATCTAAAATAAAACTGGTTTTATTTTATACGTAGACATTTTTAGGTTTTTTAAAAATATCTTGAATAATAAACAATTTACGAGACTTTTTTATACCTTAACATTGATTTAGAATCTAATTTTGAACAAATTTTGTTTGAATTTTTTTTTATATTCCGTCAAAAAAATTTCAAAAAAACTAGATACATATTCTTAAAACACTTTATATTTCTCATAGCGCGCGTTGATAGTTGAATGCGACGGTCGAGGTGTGTCATTATATGGGTGCCAAACGGAAGATCGCGGGTTCGAATCCCAGAAGGACCATTTTTTTTTTGTATTTTACTGGTTTATATGGTACCGAAAACAATAATAATAAATAAACAAATGTGATTTTATATTAATAACGTATTGAATGTCGACTGCATGTGATTATTGGCTACCCCTCCAGTATTTTCCAAAGATTAAAACTGTATCATTGCAATGTATAAGAGGGTCATGTGCTGGACACATCAGATATTTTATATTCTCTATTAATAGTAGTTGTAATTAAAACCACCTTTAATTTTCGCTAAACTATCGACTGGTGAAATCCTGACGATATAAACTGGGACACCCTGTATACCTAATTAAATTTTAAAAATTGCGTTTATGAAAAAGTAATAGGGCGGCTAATCTAATAAACGTCATTTACAAAATTCACCCTCTTTTTAATACATGTGCGGTAAAAACCGTCATTAGGTACGACATTAAAAAAATTCTGTAATATGTCACATTACAATAGGGACTTTGCATGATTTTCAAAATATTTTTTTTTTAAAAGCTGAGAAATTATCACTATCAATATTTTTGAAAAAATTTTTTGGTCCGAGTAAATAAATAAAAAGTATTGTAAAATTTGAAATTTCCACGCATTGCCCGGAAACGCCCGAATCGGCCCAAAAGACTGCTGACGTCACGAATCTAGTTCCACAGTGCAGCACGCCGCATTTTGACTTATTTTGAAAAATGTCAAACGCGTAAAAAATATTTAGACATGACAATGTCAACTAGATTCGTGACGTCACACAGGACTCTCCGATCTCAAAGCGTTTTCGGGCGGCAATAATATATTTGAATTACGGTTAATTTATAATCGTTTTTTTATGTACAAATATTGAGTAAAAAAAATTATTTTTGCTGTAGAGTATTATTAATATAGTCGTTTTACAATTCGAACAGAAAAAAATGGGATTTAAAAAAAATGCAACATCCCTATTTGAAAGTAGATAAATAACAATTACAGCTGCTTACAGAATCATTTATTTCAATTTTCAGATAATATTCGAGACCTATTAGAAGTCCTACTGCAAAGAGAAGGTCTCAATGACAGATTTGGAGTTCATCAGGTTGTGAGAAAGGCTAGCAGGTCACCGTCTCTTCGTCTTCGATTTGGTAAACGTCCCGACGCCAATCTAGTTCCGGTAAATATGTCATTTCCCTTCAAAATCAATTTGAATATTATGTTTTCGTTATTTTTGCTAAATTACAGGGTTTTACAAACTTTTAGAAAAGTACAATAACTCCATTAAAAATAGTTCTTGCACTTCCGGGATTAAATGTGCTAATTTAATCCCTCTTTACAGGGACTGAAGTGACCTATTTAATCCCAAGGGATTAAATTTACATTGCTAGGTTACACGAGTATTTTTTGTCAATTTGGACAGTATTTTATTGTTATTGCCGACACGTTTGTCACTTTGACAAGCATAAATTTAGAGTGATTTCACATGCAAATGCCACGGAATTGAGGTATCATTTAATCCTTCGGGTGAATTATTTTCCTCGCTCGCTTTGTTCGCTCATGAAATTTAATTCACCCTCAGGGATTAAATGATGCACCTCAATCCCTTAGTATATAATATACTATTTTGCACTTCTGGGATTAAATGTGCTAATTTAAACCCTCTTTAAAGGGACTTAAGTGACGCATTTAATACCAAGGGATTAAATTTACATTACTAGGTTACACGAGTATTTTTTGTCATTTTGGACAGTATTTTATTGTTGTTGCCGACACGTTTGTCACTTTGTCAAGCACAAAATTTAGAAAGATTTCACATGCAAATGCTTCGGAAGTGCAAAAAATAGCGTATATACCACGGGATTGAGGTATCATTTAATCCTTTGGGTAAATTATTTCCCTAGCTCGCTTTGCTCGCTCATGAAATTTAATTCACCCTCAGGGATTAAATGATGCACCTCAATCCCTTAGTATACCTGAAAGGTCTCTACAAAAACCTACCACAAGTTTTTGGGCTTAAAATAAGTCGTTTGAACAAAACATACCTCAGTCCAAAAGTTCTTCCTTACGGAGTTACAGGACGCTAAAAAATAATTTTTTAAGTATATCTACAGAACGGTTTAAAGTAGAGATTTAAAATTTTTTTTCAAAGCGAATTATCTCGCAAACAGTTGAGTTAATGTAAATCAAACAAGTATACCCTTTTTACGTGTTTTGAGCGTTTCTGTCATAATTCTTGTTATTTTGTAAAAAACTTCAAACCCCTACAAAGAATATTCAAAAAAACCCGAAGCCCTCCCCTATAAGTACGCCACTGAACAATATTATTTTGGTTATAATACCAACACAATATAGCTTCTTTATAAACTTATTTACCCACCAAATTTCAGATCTCTACATTAAACCGTTCTGTAGATAAACTTAATAAACGATTTCGAAAGATATTTTTTAACGCCCTGTAACTCAGTAAGGAAGAACTTTTGGACTGAGGTATGTTTGGTTCAAACAACTTATTTTGAGCTCAAAAACTTGTGGTAGCTTTTTGTACAGACCTTTCAGGGACACCCTGTATAATATACTATTATTATAACGTTTTTTACATGCGTGGGTAGGTAAATACGAAATAATTAACTCCACACATTCTAAATGGTTGCAATTTTTGTGCAACCATTCGCATTTTCAAATGAACGCATTGTTTATATCGAGCGATCAAATAAATTTGTAATCGAGTCATCCATGGATTTGAATCCGTATATCTTTAACTTGGACCATTTTAGCTTTCAACTGACATTTTATTGTAATGAAGTTCAAGTAACTACATACGATTTCGGGTTCATGGATGACTCGATTACAAATTTATTTGATCGCTCTTTAAAATCCAGGCCATAAAAATAAATACATAGTATTAAGAAAATATTTTATTTCTCCGTATTTTTAATTTTCGAAAGTTGGTAATTATGCAATTAAATTTTCTGCTTCCTGTAAAAAATTGAGTCATCACATAATGAATAATGAAAATATTATGACTATACGAGTATAGCTGATGCCTAAATGAAAAGGTTTACAGCAGGGAATTTGCGATCAATATCTAAGTTAATACTTTTAATGTTTTAGCAAAACTAATTACTACATGTTAATTTCGTAATTATTAATAGTAAAACCGCAAGTGACAAAAGGCTTGCCAATTACACTTTTTACGTGTTTTAGATAGACCATTTTTGTTACTATCATTCAAAAATTTAAGATATTCGATATTTACGGTTTGAACCTCGTATTTTAACGTATTATTTTCATACAGTTGTAAGTATTTCTTTTAAGAGTTTGCCTACGGCCAAAGTCGTGCCACAAATGCTCGCTGTCGCGTATCGCAAGTGCTGTCATCTCCTATACGTACGGTCGGCGCCAACCAAATTTGAACGAATTTCTGTTACCAGGGCAATTTGTTGCGATTTTTACTAGATTAAAAGCGGCTTTCGCCAGTGGTGTATTACTACAGTAAAAATATAAGCAAGCACAATTTTATATAATAATTCTTCAATTTTATTTATCTTTGAAGTTCATTTTAATAATTTTTTTAGCAGAGTGTCGATATACTTGTAGTCTTCCACTATTACAGGACTGGAAAGTCTTCTCATCAGAAAATACAACGGTGTTCCAAAATTCCTCATCAATATTCAAATAATGATTTGCAAATTGTACTCTTCTCTGTTTGTGTTCAGCAGATAAGAATATTTTGCGTGCGGCAATGCCGTTCTTTACATGAGACTCTTTGAGACGTCTCTGTGCTGTCCTAGGAGATCCTGAAATGCGTGTTTCTTCTCTAGCGCTGTCAAAAGGATTCTGGTTAAGATATTCAATTAACGCATTGTCTTCAATCCCATTAGAGATCCTTCCGATACCCTGTCTCGCTGGCCTTTGAAATCTCAGATCTTCTTGCCATCTTTTCCAAACATAAAATATGCAGCCTTTAGACACGTTTAAATCAGCTGCCATACTTCATTTAACGTCCAGTTTTCTTCTAACTTGGCTATGGCCCTTGCTTTTTCGGCTTCTGTTAAATGTCGTGACATATTTTTCGGCAAATTTATGGAATTTTTTGATGACAGATTAATTTGGCTGGCGCCGATAGTACATATAGGAAAATGTCAACTAGCCGACTACTAAGGCAAGGACAGAAAGCGAGAGAGCGTTTGTAGTGTGATTGCGCTCGCAGGAATTCAAATGCGAATCAATGACAGGCATGCGCAATACCGCCCATTTCCAGATGCTTATCAATTTTATTCCGCGCGTCCAACTACCGATGGGGGCGCTGCGGTAAGTAAACAAAAATGGAAGTAAACGAGTAATGACTTCGTGGATTGTTGTTTATATATGTTTATAAAGTAGCAGGTCTTTTTCTTCAACGCCGTAAGAGTTTTGATTTTAATCAACGAAGCATTTCTTTTAGGAAAATTATGAAAATGAATTGTGGTTGTCATTTTTTCGTGAGTGTTAATTGTAAACACAACAATTAGTATTGTGAATAGTCTTCTTAGCTTTGGTACTCATTTTCAGACAATTTTCTTTTTCTATGCAATCTTATGCAAGCTTTATGCCAGTACACCACACTACACACGCATTTATCACATATAAACACTTTAGCAGTTACTCGTTTTCTAATGGTTAGCAAAGCGGCCACCAGAGGGAGTTTAGTTTTCTGGAATTGCCAATAGCGAAAGATAGGATGCTAGCAATAATATGACGTCCCAGTTTATATCATCAGGGGAATTCACCAGTCGATAGTTTATCGAAAATTAAAGGTGGTTTGTCTAATAAAATATGCTCGAATTTTGCTTCCTTTTTGATGTTAAACAAAATACATTATTTTAAATAATTTGCTATAAATCAATAATAAAAAAAGTTAACCTTCCGTAATTTTGAATAGATCTTTTTTTTGTAAAAATATTTTATTTAATAAAACGTACATCTCTGTTTTTTTGCAACACTAATTAGCAGAGACAATTTCCCATTTAATTTAGAAACTTTTTTGTATCTTACACTTTTTTGATAACATAACTCAAAAAAAAAAAACAATGTGAGGTCTGGAGATCTTGGAGGCCAACTAATAAGGCGACTGCAACCAATCCAATGCCCTGGAAACCTTTAGTCCAAATGTTACCTGACCTGACGAGCTAAATGTTATGACGTTACCTATACCTTGAAATCAAATGAAAATCGGATGAGAACATATGAGCTTTTTTACATTATTTTCAGGTGTACAATACACTCCTGAAGTTTGGTCCGTTCGTCTCGACTCACCCTGTAGACGTAAATCGAAATCTCAATAAATTTCGTCCACAACTGGAAAACAAACGACGATCGCTAAATATTGACTTCGCCATCAAGGGTTTGTCAAAAAAAGAGCTTGATGATGCGTGGTCGTGTTTTCAATATCTCTTATGATTTAAAAGTTACCCTATAAAAACATCAAATTTTGCCAACCTTGTACACAAATTTTTCGGATTATTAATACGTTAATTTTTGAATGCGGTAAATTATTATAACCATAGAAAAAGGTAAAACATTTAGAAAGCTCTTTGTTATGGCTCAGTGCGACGTTACAGGAGGAAATACGGTTGCGACCATATTCTAATATTAAATAATTTATAATAATTAAAATAGTTTAAACTACAAAGAATCACTGCTATATACAATAAAAATTAAGCACATAAATGATATATTATAATCTCAACTAGTTTCTAAACGGAACATTTATATAAGTATAGGTACTCGTATTTGTCGTACTTTGATAAAGCAGTTTTTGCACTCGACCAGTGAATTACGCCAGAGTCGAAGTGATTGAAAATATAGCATTAAAGTTCAATATCTCATTCGCTTATCGATAGTTTGTATGTAGTATACTTACGAAAATTGTTTTATGACGAAAATATTGTTTTTTTTAAGAAAGGTTTACACTGAAAGTACATATTTCATAATGGCATTTTAAACACAAGTAAATAAAGAACAACGCTCACAGTGTTATTCTTTATTTCATTTGATCTATAGCGTGCACAGATTTTTGTCTATTTTTTTGTACTTATATTTTTTGTACTTTTTCAGGTATCGGCATATATGGCGGGTATTGCAGATGGAGAAAACTGAATGCACAACATTCTACTTAAATTTAAGATTACTATCAACTTAATGGATCCATCTTACAAAAAACGAAATCCATTCTTTCTTACGTTATGTACTATAAGTTTAAACAATCTCAATGTTATTATGACAACAAATTAATCTAATTAAGCCCACCGAGAAAATAAAATATCTTGAAAAGTAAGTGACTATATATATTTTTAAATATTACTCCTAATAATTAGTTTCTAATCATTTATGTAATATGTGTATAAAATGCAAATTTTGTCAATCGTATGCAGATGTAGTGGAAGTTAATGTACTTTTCGGCTATGTTTAAATAAAACAATTTTATCATGAGAATTTTGTTTTCATTGTGTATATATGTATAATCAGTGTCTTTCATTTATTCTATGATTTAGAATTATTTATTTTAATTTTACTGTTATGTTATTATGTGCTAAAATTTCATATTATAGCAAAATTTACCAGAACTTACGTGCACGTCATTTATTATTTTTATTTATTTAGTTTTTACTTATTTACATTATACTTCTAAAACGATGATCGACGATCGATAAAGTTCTGTTTTTGTTCGGGTTTGTTTTAAAACAAATAAAAAGATGAGATTAAACGCAGTAGAATGTAACGTCATTAAATGTTTGTGAAGTGCACGCAAGTTCTCGTAAATTTTGCTATACCAGCTAGTTATATATTATCTATGATACCAGCTCCTCTACATACAACGTGTTTTTGAATGAAGTAGCACAAATGATACCAGAAATTCTAGACGTAAAAATAAGACGATTGAACTAAATATATCTTAGGCCAAAGTTGCACCCCTGCGGAGTTACAGCCTCTTCAATGCATGGAGCAAATATACAGGGTGATCAGTAATTGGCGCACTCCGAATACAGGGCGTTATAGAGCACATTAAAACTAAGGATAATCTGCAAAGAAAAATTAAATCTGATGGTTAGTTTCCGAGTTATAGAGTTTGCCTCATCCAAGTTACAAGGTAATTATTTTAATAACCAAGACAAAAATAAGTGAATAATTCATGCTACTATAATCTCTGGATAAAATGCAATAGGATTTGTTCAATTTTTTTCACAAAACCCCTAATACAAAGAAATTGAAAATGTTAAAATTGAATAAAATACCTAAATTTGAGAGAAATTTGAAGTTTGGCAACCTCTCAAGCTCACCTTGGGATAAACTAAAATACCTTTCTATTGCTATGAAAATATTAATAATGAATTTCAATTGTTGTTTCTGTTTTTTAATAAAATTGACAGTACTAAATTAGTTTGACAAGTTCTCGCATCATAAAATATTGAACGTTTTTCTTTTTTTTTTTCTCGTCGCACCTATTCACATGTTCAATGCAGTGTTGCCACTTTTATTTTCACAAAAGTGGTCATATCTTTGTAAAGAAAGGACTTACAGCACAGCGGTAAAAAAAATTGTCATTCTTAAAACGTAAAGTTTATCACAGTATGCTCCGAGTGCGGCAATTACTGATCACCCTGTATATATTTTTTAATAAATCCAGAACGCTTAGACACACGATGTTTAAATTTAGCACAGACATTTGTGTATTAATGGTGCATATTCTGTATTAATATTGTCTAAATTTGTTAGCAGGGGGCACAGCGATCAACAATGTGCAACATATTTTCTCCTATATTTTTTTTTACCGAAATCGGTAAGTGATTTATTGTACCAGAAATGGATACTAGGGTTCAAATTTTAGTAACTTTCAGTTTCTTCATTTGAGCGACCATTTCTGCGAAAAACACGTATTTACTTATGCATTGATTTACATACTGTACGACAAAGCTACATATTTTGAAAAAAATATCTGATGTGCCCAACACATGACTTTCTTATACGGATAGTACCACAATTACTTTTCCTAAAGAAATTAAGTTAAATTTCTTGTAAAAATCGTGTTTCAATTTTGAGCGTTTCCAGCAATATTCAAATAAATTTCGGAAGTCTCTCTTGCACTTATTGCAATACGCATAAATCTGTCCTTGTCCCACTCATTATAACCGAATTTTACGACAAAAATAAGTGTTTTTTTTGAAATTTTTTTGACAGAATTTCAAAAAAATGTTTAAACTAAATTTGTTCAAAATTCAATTCTAAATCAACGTTAAAGAATAAAAACATCTCATAAATTGTTTATTTTTCAAGATATTGCTAAAAAACCTAGAAATGTCTTCAGGTAAGTGTCACTTGTGTTGGTGCTAGATGAAAAACATTTAATGTGGCACCCACAAATTTGTTCAAACTCTTAAATCCGATAACTCGTTTTTGAGTTATGGTGGATACAGACAGACAGACAGACATCATGGCGAAAATGGTCAAAATGGATTCAGGGGCCCTCAAAACGTGTAAATCCATCAAAATCTCGAAGTCGAAAAAAATCACGATTACTATACTTTCTTATTACCTCGTATAAGAAAGTAAAAATTGGTTGCTGGGTAACTTTTTTAAATCAACAATCAGTTTATTGTCAACAATCGGTATTGTAAACAGTTATGGCCCATATTGGCCCGCACGTTCACTGGACCTTATACCAATGGATTACCATTTATGGGAGCATCTGAAAGATATTGTTTAAGGCAGTTTTCGCTGCCCCTCTTAATACAGTAGGGGAGCTGCGCCAAAGAATTTATCATGCGGCTGACGAGATTCGGAAAAAACAAGAAATTTTTTCTAGAGTGCGTTCTAATTTCAACTGCCGAGTAGACTGTGTTTGCGAGAAAACTGAAACTACTTTGAAATTTTTCTTTAGAGGAGTACATACACTTCTGTTCACTGAAAATGCATACACTTACATTTTATTTGTGTAACTTGACTTTAATGTCACTGTCAGGCAACAATCGTAATATCGGTTCAGTTCATATCCAAGCAAGAAGGTATAAATATCTGATGTGTCCAACACATGACTTTCTTATACATTGCCATGATACAGTTTAATCTTTGGAAAATACTGAAGGGGTAGCCAATAATCACCTGCTGTCGACATTCAACATGTTATTAATATAAAATCACATTTATTTATTACTAGCTGTCCCCCGCGGGTTTCGCCCCACGATAGTTTTCTGTCTTGCTCCGTTTTTTCAATAATATTTAATTATATTGCAAATATATCAATATTACACAAAAAACACGCCACTACGATGCTGCCATTGCCGTCGATTTTTTCAATAATAATTATAGGTACAGTTAATTGCACAGAAATCGACTACATTTAATATTTCTCTGATTCCCTGTGTTACAATGCCTTTGTTTGACGTTTACTATCAAATTGACAAAATTAAGTACTATGCCAAAACTTACTGAACGACTCATGATAAAAAATAACCTAATTTCTGTGAAATTAACTGTACATATTACAATATGACACAAGAAACACAAATCAACGACCGCGTAACAACCGGTGTTAGTTTCGTCACCACAATGCTGCCTCAACGGTATAGATTTCTGTAATTTTAACATGTACTTTTGTAACTGAGAGATAGATGGCGCTACTATATGAATAAATAATTAAATTTTTTTGACGGAATTTCAAAAAAAAGTTCAAACAAAATTTGTTCAAAATTTAATTCTAAATCAATGTCTAAGAATAAAAAAATGTCGTAAATTGTTTATTTTTCAAGATATTCCTAAAAAACCTAAAAATGTCTTCAGGTAAGTACCACTTGTGTTGGCGCTAGACGAAAAAAATTTAATGTGGCACCCACATTTTTGTTCAAACTCTTAAATATGAAATATGTGGTGGCGAAACCACCACCACCATGATGTGTGTGTGTGTGTGTGTGTGTGTGTGTGTGTGTGTGTGAATATACAAATGTAATTTCATACCGGGAGATTTTTTTAAGTGAGTAATAGGTCAAAGACAGAGACTATTTGAAAATTGCTGGAAACCCTCAAAATTTTTACAAGAATGTGTTGGGCACATCAGATATTTTATCCACACAAACAGCACAGACGATCCAATTTCTCAAAATTCGTGTATTCACAAACCAAAACAAATACTGACAAATATGCAAATTTGAAGCACGCGCTTTAATGGCTGTTGACGCATGCGCAGAAACTCTCGGGTACGCTTGAGTCCATTTGAACGTGCAACATTTTTTGACCCACGAATTCTTACCCCCACCATGGGAGTTTTCTGTCCTCTATTTTTATACGTCCTTGTATCGAAGATTTTCAAAAAGTGTTCATTCATCGTTTGCAAACATGGAAACAGATGTAAGGCAAATTTACGCAGCTAAAAAAATGCAAAAATCGCTCTCAAGACTTGTATGCTTTTTCAGTGAACAGAAGTGTATGTACATTGCCTCAAAAAAGTTCTTCTAGGTAACTTATTGTCTCTTTTTAATAAATACAACAATATGTTTTAAAAACTTGTTTTCTTTCGCCATAGCAACCATTATTTTTTTCAAAATAGCCTGCTTTGTCGCACAGTGATTAAAATCAATGCATAAGTAAATATATACGTGTTTTTCGCAGAAATGGTTGCTCAAATGAAAATCATGAAAGTTACCTACTAAAAATGTGTAATTTGAACCGTAGTATCCATTTCTGGTACAATAATAGTGCACTTACCGATTTCAGTAAAAAAAATATAAGTGAAAATATGACGAGAGGCTAATCACAGCAAAGTATTCCGTCAAATTCAAATAATAAAATTCAAAGTCAACGGCAGCCTTGCGACACATGTGTTCGCACCTAACTTTAAAACTTCATACTTTGAAAAACAAAATACGCTTGGGACTTTATCTTTATTAAAACAGTAAATAGTGTTCTCTATTCATTGGTAAAAATGGCTGCAATGTGCAAATATTGTAATAGTGTTTTTAGCACACAGTTTAATTTAAATAAACATTGTAAAAATGTTCACGGAGTTAAAAGTTCTCTAAGGTCTTACGATAAAAGTAGGTACAATTTTAAATGTTTGGAATTAAATTATGGAACTTCTGTAACGGGTTAAATTTCCACTAGCAACATCTACTCTAAAAGTATGGATAACACACCATCTAACTTCTTATTATCTCAAATTTGTATAATTAATTGAAAACTTAGTTCCTTCATCTCGTTAAATGGAACCCTATCACAGGATTACTACCTATTCCCGATTAGTGACCATTAGATGGCAATACTTGTTTCTTTTCATCTTATTTTTCTTTGGCTTTTGGAAAAATTCTAGGAATTTATTTAGCGTCCCGTTCAACGAAAATTCTTGTGAGAAAATCATTCGCAATTCGTATTTTCGTCTGCACACTTGGTAGCACATTTTTAATCAGATATTTTCTGGATCATCTGCCACGTGCTGCAAACTTAATTAACGCCAATTTGAGATTACCGTTGTTCTATTTAAGATAGAATTTTTCGTCTAATTGGCGTTAAGAAACTCTATGGAGGATTACAAACGAAACTACATTGTTCGATTTTCACACGAGGCCACACTACACCTAAGACCTCTCTCTCTCTCTCACTCTTCTCTCACTCACACTCTCACGCAAAACGTTTTATTCTCTCTCCCTACTCGTTACTCTATTCTTCGCTTTGGTTTTGCCGTTCGGAGACTGAGAGTATCCAGCCTGACTTCCTGGACCTTCCTTGGACATCTGGACAGGTCTTCTTTGGGCGACGCAGACTCCAAAAATTAAGGTCAGAGATTTCCAATACTATTTGTCTCGCTGTGGGATTCAAGGCCATAATTTTATCACGCTTTACCTAGACTAGTTTTTTTGTTAATTTACCATCATGTTATTTTGAATCAAGTGGCTATAGCTTGACTATTGTATTTTTACGTGTTTCGCCTCTGGATTTATTACTTCGCTGATTGTGTATACTTGGTCGCGTTAATTATTCAACAACACGATAACCGGTGCGGGGTAGCGGAAATCACATGTACATGCGGTTTAGGGCTCCTTTACCGTTAACGACTATTATTTTTATAAGCGCCAGTCGCACAATTTGGGAGGGTTTTTAGATGGGGGGTTAGTAAGCACCTTTTAAAATATAGTAGCATTGGTCACTTGACCTATAGGATTTTGTGTTATATTATTTGATATTGTACATTCATATATATTCCACAAATTGTTATAAGTACTAGTCAGATCAAAAATAAAGATCGATATTTGTTACCGTTTATTTTAGTTTTATTTTATCGTTAATTATTGGGTATAGTTTCATTCGAATCCGGTGAAACCTTAATTATTATATGGCTTAAGGATTCTGGCGCCCTTTTAAAAATTTTCAAGGTCCACTTACAAGGAAATCTTTACTCAGCCCGCGACCACCCCGCTGAGTTTAGTCGAGCCTTTTGTCTCGTCCATCCGAGGACCAATTTTTAACTTTATATTCACCTCCGCTCTTGCCGAGGAAAAACGCGTGGCACTTCATTTAAATTTAATTCGGATTTAATAAACCACTTGGAAGGTAACCACAAACTTCAAAATGATTCAGAAGAATTGGAATTTAAGTCCATCGAAGGTGGGTTTATTTTTAAATTAAAGCATAATGCACTTCATATGATTTTCTTTTCAGAATTTGAAGCTTGGAAAGATGATATTGAAAGAAAGAAAAATTGTTGGTATGTAATGCCACGTGGAGAAAGAAATATAACCAAAGAGCGAGTCAAAATTAAATATTTGGTTTGTAATCGAACAAATATCACTGATAATGGCAATGGACGTAAGCGCCTTATAAAATCGCAGGGCTCATGTAAAATGAATAATTCTTGTATAAACCAGATGACCATTACAATAAAAGAAAATAATACAGTGCACATGAAAAGATGTAAAACTCATTAAGGACATCAACTTGAACTACAGCATTTGAGAATCAGCAATATAGAACAAAATGTTATTGCTTCGAAGTTGATTAGTGGAGTGTCAAAAAGTTTGTAGGATGATGCATTATTTTATTTATAGGTATGCTCATTATTTTCTGTTTTAGAATTCTAGATACAGTTCGAGACAATATTGGCAGTGAAGTTAGACGAATGGACCTTCTTACCTGTAAAGATATCGACAATATCAAATGGAAATTTAATGTTAACATTATAGATGGAATTAGATATAAAGATGATGCTACTAGCATAGATCTGTGGGTGGAAGAATCAAAAAATTCTGCGAGAAATTCTGTTGTATTCTATAAACAACAGGGCGAAATTTCAGATAGGTTAGAAATTAACGATTTTTGTCTAATCATGAATGATTTTCAAAAAGATATGTTAAAGAAATTTGGGAATAATGTTGTTTGTGTGAATGGCACTTATGGCCTGAATAACTATGATTTTGAGATGAACACTCTCATGGTTATAGATGAATTTGGGGAAGGTTTTCCAATTGCTATTATGTTCTGTAACAGTTTTCTTTGAATATGTAAGGGATAAGGCTGGTGTAATTATTGCTAACACATTTACCTATGTCAGATTTAGCAAATTCATATTATATTGCTTGGCAATCGGTAATAGGTTCTGCTAATAATTATATTTATTGCACTTGGCATGCAGACCGTGCCTGGCAAGAAAATTTAACGAAAATCGCCAATAAAGATAAAAGGGATTATGTATATAAAACCTTAAAAGTACTGCAACAAACATTACCAATGTTACCAACTTTGAAGAAAGATTAAAATTTTTTATAGAAAATCTTTTAAAAGACGGAGAGACTGAAAATTTTCTACTTTCTTAATAATTATGGAAATAACTGTAAACAGTGGGCATATTGTTACCGTAAAAGCTGTGGGATAAATACTAATATGTATCTTGAAAGTATGCACAAGATAATAATAGTAGATTACATACCGAGGCTGAAAGTATTCCATTCCTGTCGAGAGAACTGTAGTTTACCGAGAGGCGTAGCCTCGAGGTGAACTAGTTCTCGAGACACAGGAATGGTATTTTTGACGAGGTTTGTATACGATTTTATTCACAGTCAATCATTTAATAAAACAAACAACATTATAATAATAAAATATCTGATGTGCCCAACACATGTCTTTCACATACGGATAGTACCACAATTACTTTTCCTAAAGAAATTAAGTTAAATTTCTTGTAAAAATCGTGTTTCAATTTTGAGGGTTTTCAGCAATATTCAAATAAATTTCGGAAGTCTCTCTCGCACTTATTGCAATACGCATAAATCTATCCTTGTCACACTCATTATAACCGAATTTTACGACAAAAATAAAGTGTTTTATTTTTTTGAAATTTTTTTGACAGAATTTCATGATGTCTCTCTCTCTGTGTGTGTGTGTGTATGTGTGTATCCACCATAACTCAAGGACGAGTTATCGGATTTGATTCAAATTTCACATTTAAGACTATGGTACCGAAAACAATAATAATGAATAAATAAATGTAATTTCATACCGGGAGATTTTTTTAAGTGAATAATAGGTCAAAAATCTAAAATAAAACACATTTTTGTCGTAAAATTCGGTTATAATGAGTGGGACAAGGACAGATTTATGTGCCCAACACATGACTTTCTTATACGGATAGTACCACAATTACTTTTCCTAAAGAAATTAAGTTAAATTTCGTATTGCACGTATTGTAATAAGTGCGACAGAGACTATTTGAAAATTGCTGGAAACCCTCAAAATTTTTACAAGAAATTTAACTTAATTTCTTTAGGAAAAGTTATTATTGTGATACTATCCGTATAAGAAAGTCATGTGTTGGGCACATCAGATATTTTGTTATTGATTTATAACAAATTATTTAAAATAATTTATTTTCTTTAATGCCCTGTACAGGGTGGCCCATTTTCGAGCCTCATCATAGGGATCTCGGAAACCGTAAGAGATACAGGGTCGGTTAAATTATGGCAAAGTTGCGCAATTTGATGCTTATCAAAATGCTGTATTGCAACTTGGAAAATTCCGAATACTTACTGAAATATCCTGAAAAAACTAAATTTTATAAAATCTTTTTAATTTTTTTCTGACGTTATTTGAAAACAAATTTTAAAACAAACAACACTTCGTCATTGCCACTTTTTATCCTCTACAATATGGCGCTGTCAAATTTTAAATCCGACGTTTCGTCTTCCAGGAACCATCATCAACTTTTTTTTTTAAATACGGACCTGGATTTTTTATTTTATGTTTTGTTAGCTTTGGACTACCTTAAACCTGTGACCCATCACAAATTTTGATTTTCAAACGTTTCGATGACAAAAACTGACATTTTCTGTATTTTTAAAAATATTTAATACGACACTATTTTTAAAACAAATTATTACTTCTGGCTAAATAATGTTAATAATAGCTTTTGATCAGAATCATAAATTTAGATATTTATTTTTTGCCTAACTAATAAATTTAGAATGTTGAAAAAATAATTTGTTTTAATAGTATATTGTAATACAAGTGCGGAAAACGCATCATGGCAATACGACTGTGAAATTTGCAACGCGAGCGATAGCGAGTGCTGCAATCACACGAGTATTGTCATGGGCCATTTCCGCAAGCGTGTTACATACGATTTTTTCTACGAAAACGTGGAATTCGTAAAAAATAAAATTATTTGTAAATCTTTTTCTAATTAAAAAAAACATCAAGTGAGTTTGTTGTCATAGAACTGAAAGCTCATAGCTGTTGACAGTTTATAAATTGTGTCCTGTCATCGAAATAATTTAGATTTTGAGATCAAATTACGTGAATATAAACATGGAGTTTCAAAACTAAAGCGAAAGCGATGAACTAATGTGCACTCCTCCGGTTGTTAGATATTAAATAAATGTTACAATTATAACTAAATGTAAGTACTTCTTTATGTTTTTGTTTGCGTGCGGAAAGTTTAAAAAATGTGTGCGGAAAAAAATTTCCACACTAATTTTCCGTACTAGTTTTTCAAAAGCCTACTTTCAAGTTCGATTATCTTGTCAGAAAAAACGTCATTCCGCATTTTCGTAGAAAAAAATAATATCGTATTAAATATTTTTAAAAATACAGAAAATGTCAGTTTTTGTCATCTAAACGTTTGAAAATCAAAATTTGTGATGGGTCATAGCTTTAAGGTAGTCCAAAGCCAACAAAAAATAAAGTAAAAATTCCAGGTCCGTATTTAAAAGAAATAAGTTGATGATGGTTTCTGGAAGACGAAACGTCGGATTTAAAATTTGAAAGCGCCATCTTGTAGAGGATAAAAAGTGGCAATTACGAAGTGTTGTTTGTTTTAAAATTTGTTTTCAAATAACGTCACAAAAAAATAAAAAAGAATTTATGAAATTTTGTTTTTTTTCAGGATATTTCAGAAAGTATTCGGAATTTTCCAAGTTGCAACAGTATTTTGATAAGCATCAAATTGCGCAACTTTGCCATAATTTAACCGACCCTGTATCTCTTACGGTTTCCGAGATCCCTATGATGAGGCTCGAAAATGGGCCACCCTGTACAGGGTGTCCCATTTTCGACACTTTTAGGGGGTTTTGGCGTTATTATCAAAGATAGAATGTTGCGGTTTTCACCTTCCTGTCCTACTTTTTCACGAAACGAAAGATTCCGGGGTCAAATTTGTCATGGCTCTCTTAGTTTTTAATCTACAGAGTGATTCTTAAAATCTTTGTTTTTTAGACACCCCTCGTATCTCCGTTATGCGTCTACTTATCAAAAAAGTGAAAACTGATCTTGATAGAGTCTTTTAAGTAGAATTCAGTGGCGTAGGCAGTTTTTGTGTAAAAGGTTTAGTTTTTGAGATATTGCCCAAACTTATGTTTTTTTAAATGGGACACCCTATATATTATTTTTTATATTGATTAAGCAAAATTTGGGCTTTCCAAAAATATATAATACTTAATTTTGAAAAACAAGCTCAAAATTCGATATTTTTAATAATTTTCTTTATTTATAACAGTAGGCCATGGCTAGTTTATTAGAAACAAATGCAAAATTTGACAGATTTGTCAGATTTTCATTATTGATGAAATATTTTTCTTACTTAGGTGTTTTTATTTTACTTTTAATTTTTTATTACAATGCCCGTTTATGATAATTATGAGAAGTATGATATGTTGGTATGTTTTATACAATGCATTAAAATTATGTTTTGAAGTGTTTAGCTTTAGAATAATTACTCATTGTGAAAATTTTAAATTTGTTTCTAAAAAATTAGCCATAGCCTACTGTTATAAATAAAGAAAATTATTCAAAATATCGAATTTTGAGCTAGTTTTTCAAAATAAATATTAAGTATTATATATTTTTGGAAAGCCCAAATTTTGCTTAATCAATATAAAAAATAATATATAGGGTGTCCCATTTAAAAAAACCTAAGTTTGGGCAATATCTCAAAAACTAAACCTTTTACACAAAAACTGCCTACGCCACTGAATTCTACGTAAAAGACTCTATCAAGATCAGTTTTCGCCTTTTTCATATGTAGACGCATAACAGAGATACGAGGGGTGTCTAAAAAACAAAGATTTTCAAAATCACTCTGTAGATTAAAAATTAAGAGAGCCATGACAAATTTGACCCCGGAATCTTTCGTTTCGTAAAAAAGTAGGACAGGAAGGTGAAAACCGCAACACTCTATCTTCGATAATAACGCCAATACCCCCCAAAAGTGTCGAAAATGGGACACCCTGTACATACATCAAAAAGGAAGCAAAATTCGACCATATTTTATTAAACAAACCACCTTTAATTTTCGCTAAACTATCGACTGGTGAATTCCTGACGATATAAACTGGGACACCCTGTATATTGTTGATTACCTAGCAAATCTCAACAATGTTTTTAATATGCATATTCGCTATGTGCACGAAGGCGGAGCTGATCATGTGAATACGATCAGCGCTCGCAGTGACCAAATTTGCAAAATTTCGATTCATTTTTGACGATTTTTAAATTGTCAAAAAATTATTGCAATTGAAAATGACCCCCAAAAAAGAGGATCTCTGTGTTGTGCGGTGGGGTGTGCAAACAACCGCTTAAATTCACCGGGAACGCATTTTTACTCATTCCCAAAACGAAGATACCAAATGGACCAGAAACGAAAGTGGATCGCAGCTGTTAAGAGTCAAGTAAATAAACTGTGACTGTAAGTTTTTAAAGGTTCAATTTATTAATATATTCCTGCTCTAAACTTGTCTTCGTCGCACTTCGATTGGTGTTGATGTAATGTTCTTTGATTTGACAGGCAAATTTATAATTATTTTCATTATAGCAGTAAATTCATCAACTTTTTTCAAATTTTCACTACTTTGACAGTTAAGTAAGTTTTTACTGTTAATTGGAAATTATTAAAGTTAATAAATTGCTTGAGGTCTGTCTTATTACATCGCTGCTTATTCTGAACATATTATCGGATTTTAGTTCTTGGACTTTGATTACGTTCCTTTCTGCCAAATCCTTTCCCTCTTCGATAATGGAAGGTATAAACGTTATGGAATGAGTGTTTAATTCAAAAACCGTTCTCAAACACAAATCCATCTATGAAATTGACATTTTTTCAGTATAGACCGGGAGCTGAAAGGAGTTGAGTATGCATAATATGAGGACCGCATTTTATCAATTGATATAAGCTCATAACAGCTCAAAGATTAATATTGTGGATGTTGTCGCTCCATTTTATGGTCCAATTTTTTTTCGCACCACTTTTATATTTTTATATACAGGGTGGTCCAAGTTAAACTTCATTAACTTTGGGAGGTGATAGAGCATCAAAAAATAAGTAGACTTTAATGAAAAAACTTTGCTCAAAAATGTTTTATAACAAAGACACAGGGTGTCAAAATATAGAATAAGAACTCGTTTTGTTACCATAACTTCTAAACCACTCGTTCGATTTCCATTAAATTTTGCACACAGAGTAAAGTAATATATTTCTAACTAATGATGGGGATCATTTATAAAAAAATCTCCAGTGGTGTAGATACTGGGGGACTGCTCCACTTTTCCCCTCAAACCTTTGACGCCACTAGATATATTGCGATGAAATTTGAAAATTCAACTTCTCGTTTGTTCTCCTATCTGCTGTTTTTATAATGATTATCCACGATTTTGATTTTTTTTTATTTTTTTTTTATATTTGATATAAGCTTATAAAAGCTCAAAGATTAATGTTCTGGATGTTGCCGCTCCATTTTAGGGTCTAATTTTTTTCCCTCCCCATAAGTATCAAAGAAATCGATTGAGTGCATGCTATGGAGTCATTTTAATAATTATAATTTTAGTGACAATAGGTAGTTTTTTTATAAGAAAAGGAATGATAGGTTGTTAAATGAAATAAACACAAACATTATTAATAGTGCAGGCGCCAAAGGTACTTAAGTATGCAAAATATGAGGACCCGCAACTATGCTGGGATTCTTATATCTGAGACCCTAAGTAATGAAAAAAATAATGTTGCCGGTAGATCGGATGCTCCATTTCAATTCCCTCGCCATCTTATTACGTTATCACTATTAGTACAGTCAATTAGATATTTCAGATTCAAAAACTTGCGGATAGGCTGAATTTTCAAATTTCTTCGCAATATATCCAGTGGCGTCGAAGATTGGAGGGGAAAAGTGGAGCGGTCCCCCATCATCTACGCCACTGAAGTTTTCTTTTATAAATGAACCCCATCATTGGTTAGAAATGTGTAACATTACTCTGTGTGCGAAATTTAATTGAAATCGAACGAGTGGTTTAGAAGTTATGGTAACAAAACGAGTTCTTATTCTATACTTTGACACCCTGTAGGTATCTTTGTTATAAAACATTTTTGAAGAAAGTTTTTTCATTAAAGTCTACTTATTTTTTGATGCTCTATCACCTCCCAAAGTTAATAAAGTTTAACTTGGACCACCCTGTATATAAAAATATAAAAGGGGTGCGAAAAAAATTGGACCATAAAATGGAGCGGCAACATCCACAATGATAATCTTTGAGCTGTTATGAGCTTATATCAATTGATAAAATGCGGTCCTCATATTATGCATACTCCAGTACCTTTAGCGCCTGCACTAGTAGATACTTATTCCATATCTTTTTGACAATGACATAACTTTTTTTGAAGCCCTTGCGATTTATCTGTTATATCCTTGTTTTTTATTGATTTGAAATAATAATAAATGCATCGAAGTGTTACGTGCCACGCAAGGCGCCACTCGTACACGTGCACATAGCGAATATGCATTAAACTGAGTTATTAATGCACTCCTATCAATACATTAACTAGACTCTTTAATAAACGATCGACGGAAAAACACCTTTTCTAAAGCTTTATAAGTTTATAAATATGTACCTACTTATTTGTGTATAATTTTTTTAGGTAAAGTTGTATAAGAAAACTCCTACAACAAATCCTTTAAATTTAAATTGGCTCCTGATTGAATGCAAATTTTATTCTAATAAACTCACTTTAAGTTTGAAAACGAAGTTGTAGTCAGGTAGTCACGATCGTTTTCTGACATTCTCCTTTAAACAGTTCACATTGTCGAATGAAAAGTTAATAGATATTATGTATTTGCTTAGTCACCTAATGCAAGAAGGAAACTAGTGTTAGTTTTGAAAGAATAAATCTTCCAACAATATTAGTTTAACGAAATAAACACCCAACAACAATGCACGATACACTTGTTTATTGTTCTAGTCTCAAATAAAGCAAGCTTAACACAATTATGGGTACACTAATAATAACGTCTTAACGTACAAAATAAGTGAACTCAGGTAAACAACCCGATAGGTCAATTACCCTTAAAAATCTTAAATTCTAATTACAAGCGGCCGTGTGATCCAGGCAGCATCACAGACCAGACTTCCGTTCTGCAATCATAAATGCTGACAGGCGGCGGCTATAGCAAATTATTGTTTATAAATATTGAACATTCAACAGGCCGATGAAGTCACGTATTTGAGTATTTCTAACACGGCCATTCCTGACGGCAACTTTGCTCTCGAAGTTGTGTATGGTCAGGAATCTGAAAACAATAATGCAACACAACATTTAGGAATCAGCCTGCTCAAGGCATCCTAATTCAAAATTGTCATAAAGCGATCATAACATACGCTTATCGATTTGTTAACAACAATGATTATGTGGTCTGTTCTTCCGCCCGGTAGTACACATACCGACGTGATTAGACCAGAACCCACTTTTGGGTTCTACAACCCTTAACTACTACTGATCTACTCTTCCGTCAGGCCCTTTGGCACTGACGTGCTTAGTCTGCTGTTCCGTCAGGTTCCACAACGCTGACGTGCTTAGACATACAAACTTAGACTGCTGTTCCATCAGGCCCCTTGGACACTGACGTGCTTAGTCTGCTGTTCCGTCAGGTTCCACAACGCTGACGTGCCTATACATCAGATAATACCAAACATGTCTGCCAATGATTGACAGCATCAAGAACACACATCATACTGAACTCACATGACAAATTCAAGTAACTACTAATAGTGTGTCTTACCCTATTCTGCAATAACGTCATCTTCTAAAAACGCAAGCAGATCTTCCATTTCACACTCATGTGACCATTCTGAAGGCCACATACGGAGTTGTTCTTTGGCTGCTTTCGTGATCAAATTCTTATCCAAACGTCGGATTTCATAGCGACCTTCATTCGTAATGCCGACGATTTCATACGGGCCCATAAACTCGTAATCCATTTTACTTTTATGCATAGTCGAATCCCTATGCATCAGTACAGTGTCGCCCACTTTAAACTGGCGGTTGTTGCGTCGCTTTGCGTTTATTTTTTCGAGATTTGGAGTATTGCTTTCCAACGCTTTCCTTACTCTTTCCCGATCTACATTAATATTTCGTACAGGACGAATATCGTCGGCTAAATTCTGAATAACAGACTGAATTAAAGGAGTAGACACTTTCATTCCTAATAAAGCCTGAATTGGAGTCATCTTTATTGATTTTTGAACAGTGGAGTTTAACACAAGTTGTATTTTCCACAAATTGCTCGACCATTCTGACTTAACGTCGGTCTCTATACGCAACAAATTCATAATGGTTCGCATGTATCTTTCGACTTGCCCGTTTCCGCGGTGTACATCTGGAGTTACAAAATGATAACGAATACCCCACGAGTCGAGACATTGTGCAATTTCCAAATTTTGAAAGTTTCGGCCTGCATCGACTACTATCTGTTTAGGTGCACCAAAGAGTGAAAAGAAATTTTGTAACTGGCTTTTGGTTTCCTTAGCTGTGAGTGTTTTCAACGGTAACAGTAAACAATATTTAGTAAATGCATCTACTAGTACCAAAACTTGTTTGTAGCCGTCATTTGAAGGACTAATTGGACCCAAACAGTCGGCATGCACTGTGTGAAAGGGTTCCTCAGGCTTATGGAATGATTCTATGTAGCCCTGCAAAAGACCTGTGCGTGTTTTCTTTACTGCACATACTAAACAGTGTTTTACGTAACTATTCACAAAATTTCGTACTTTAGGAAACCAAAAATGTTGTTTTATACTGTCCAGAGTTTTCTCCGGTCCGATATGACACTGCTCGTCATGAAAGATACGCAAAAGACCCAACCGATTCTGCCTTGGCACGAACCATCGCAATATTTTAGTCCCATCTGATTGAACTTCTTGATGTAATAACATACCGTTCTTTTCGACATACTGTTTAGGATCTAATTTTCCTTCCCTTAACAAAGTCAACATATTTTGTGTTTCAGCATTACCCTTTTGTGCAATGCGTAACCAATCATCATGGGCAACACGTCGTACGCTTAACGATGGGTTTCTACTAAGAAAATCTACGTGTGGTAACGAACTACCTTTACGATATACCAAAGTAAAATTAAATTCTTGCATGTATGCCCACCAACGTGCAACCCTAGGCAAGATCGACTTTTTATTGGCGGTTGATTTAACTGCATTACAGTCAGTTACGATTGTAAAACTTATTCCCAAAAGATAAACGCGGAAGTGCTTGAGAGAGTTAACGATTGCTAAAGTCTCGAGCTCATAGGAATGGTACTTTTCCTCTGTCAAAGTGGTACGTTTACTAAAGTACCTTACTACGCCAATTTGGCCATCCCTTTTTTGGATTAAAATTCCGCCATAACCTATCGAACTTGCGTCGGTGTGCAGTTCTGTCGGTACTTCCGGGTCGTAAACAACAAGCAAAGGTTTTGATATCAATTGATTAATTACGTAGTCTCGAGCATCTTGTTGTTCTTTTCCCCAAACATACGGTTCATTTTGTTTTGTTAATTTTGTTATACAGGATGTGGTTGCAGCAAAATTGGGCACAAACCTACGAAAATAACCCGCAAGTCCCATAAATTGACGGACTTGCTTCACAGATTTAGGTATTGGCGAATGAACTAACGCTTGAACTTTATTCGGATCTGGGCGTATGCCATCAGAAGAAATTTGTCGCCCTAAATATTCGATACTGTTCTGTAAATATTTACATTTAGAGGCATTAAGCGAAAAACCTGCCTCTCGCAAAGCTTCAAGGACTAATTTAAGTGATTCCATTCCCTCTGCTGGTGTTTCAGAAGGTATCAAAATATCGTCAAGGTAAACCAACGCTATGGTGTCCTTCAGGTGACCTAAAGCCTTCATTAGGGCTCTTTGAAATACTGCCGGAGCGTTCGCAAGACCAAACGGCATTCGTAAGTAATCATAATGCCCGTCAGGTGTTATGAATGCAGTTTTCTCTACCGATTCTGGACTTATGGGTATCTGGTGAAAGCCAGATGCTAGATCTAATGACGTAAAATATTTTCCTTTTCCCAACCGATCTAATTGGTCTTGAATTACGGGTAATGGATAACGATCTTTTATTGTGTGCGCATTAAGTTCGCGATAATCTACACACATGCGATAATTGCCATCCTTTTTACGTACTAAAAGAATAGGGCTGGCATACGGTGACTCACTTTCTTTAATAATGTTGTTACTTAGCAGTTCCTGAACTATTTCGCGAACGGCAGCTCTTTCTGATAACGACAATCGAGGTGGCGATCTATTGACAATGAGGTTATCTATAAGTCTAATACTTAATGCTGCTGTTTTGATTGCCGGTACTTTGTACCCAGATGTTATTAAATCGCAAAATTGGTTTAGCAAAGATTCTATTTTTTCTGCGTGCTCAGCAGGCACAACATAAGCACAAGATTTTAAATCGGTTGAAGGTTCTTCTAATACTCTCCGAATACCCGGAATTTGTTTTCGGTGTATAGTCGTTCCAGTGGCGTCAGTAACGGCGACTAAATTTGGGTCTTGATACAGGTTGCAACCAACAAGCACATCAAAATCTAAAATACTGTCGGGGACTAATAAAAATACTAACTCGGTTTTGACTCCCGTAATCTCCACGTCCGCTCTAAATTGTTCTTTAACTTCTAAAGTGCCCGGTGATATTCCCCTTATTTCAGATAAACACGATTCAATTTTATCTTCAAACAAAGAGCGATATTGTTCAGAAATTAACGACACGTCAGAGCCTGTGTCGATGAGACCTTGAAATTGTTTGCCATCTAACCGAATGCACGTGGGAAGTGCTGTTTTGCCTATTGTGCAAAAATTAACTTTGCGTCTTTGTTCTATTGTCCTTTTGGTAAAACAATCTTTTTCAGAATGCCCTGTTTTTGCGCAAAATGAGCAAACGTTTAGATTACCCCTACTAGGCCCCGCCACAGGTTCATCCTTAGGTACTTTAATACTTTGCCCAATTTTCTGGTGGCAATGAATCCTGATGTGCCCTAAATTGCCACAATTATGACATTTTACATTTTTACGTTTGTTGTCTAACGGTAAGGAATGTTTACGTTTTTTGAATGAATTCGTTTCGGAGCTAGTGTCAGTATCGTCTCGCACCCTCTTTGTAAAAGCAGTCAAATAAGCCAACAATTCTGATACAGTACTACAATTTCTCGACATCGCAGCGTCGCGGACATGTGACTCTCTAATGCCATGAACAATTAACTCGACAAGATCTTACTCTTGCCAAGACACACGTAAATTTTTCAATAAGGATGACTTCCTATGAACATAAGCGTCATACGTGTTACACCGACTACTATCAAAATTAGCAGCCTCACTCAGTAAACGGCCTAAATTACGGCGCGGTGGGAAAGCGTCGGCAAAATCAGTTTTAAAAGTACTCCAATCTCTTACCTCTGGTGACCAGTCTTCGAACCACTTTCGTGCATTTTGAATTAGATAGCGACCAACTCGTACCAATAACTCCACATCAGACCAACCCAACTCAGTTTTGATCTTCTGTACTTCCTCTAGCCATTTTGTTGCTGTGTCTGTCTCCGGATGAAAGATTGGCAGATCGACCTGGTCAGGGGCTGATTTGTTCCCCTTCAAAGCCTTCACCAATTCGCCTAACAATCCCTCCATTTTCTATTGTGAAACTGGGCACTATCCCACTTCTGATGTTAGTTTTGAAAGAATAAATCTTCCAACAATATTAGTTTAACGAAATAAACACCCAACAACAATGCACGATACACTTGTTTATTGTTCTAGTCTCAAATAAAACAAGCTTAACACAATTATGGGTACACTAATAATAACGTCTTAACGTACAAAATAAGTGAACTCAGGTAAACAACCCGATATGTCAATTACCCTTAAAAATCTTAAATTCTAATTACAAGCGGCCGTGTGATCCAGGCAGCATCACAGACCAGACTTCCGTTCTGCAATCATAAATGCTGACAGGGGGCGGCTATAGCAAATTATTGTTTATAAATATTGAACATTCAACAGGCCGATGAAGTCACGTATTTGAGTATTTCTAACACTAGTAAAAATATGTTATATTTCTTATAAGGAATTAACGAATTTTCTATATGAATAAGGCTATAAATTACATCAGGTATACAGATGTACTTAAATCATTCATATTTTTGTAAATATAAATCAAATCACAATTTTTTTATGAGATTATGATTACATATGAGATTCCTCTTTAGCCGGTTTATAATAAATAATTGTTTATAAAATAAATTTATCACTTATCTGACTTATCAGATGTCTAATAACATCTATTGTTGGCTGTTTCAACTCAACTAAAATGTATCGATTAAGTTACGTTTTCATAATGCAGTTTTCATCATAAGGATTCAATTCCGTTTACGAATCTCTCATTGAGAGGGCGTTGTAAGTATATTCTCAAATTAAAACAGTGGCGACAAGTAGACATCCCATTTTTAATTGGTTCCTGTAGTCACGTGGTTTCGTCCGCCATTAGGAGGCGAATCGTGCGTTTGTTTACATGTGTTTGATATGATTTATCTTCAATTTTACCATTTCATGTAAAATTTGTGGATTAGTTTTCATGTTAATCAGGTCTATTAAGGTGACCCTTGTAAGTGCTACAATATTATAAACTGTATTAGAGTATTATTGGAGCCTGGCACCCCTAGAAGCCACCCCCAACGTGCATATTCGTGGTTTTTCGCATTTTACCGCAAAACGGTCACGATTTCGCAGTTTTAGTTCTGTACAAAAATAATCCTTATAAAATTCTCCACAAAAAGTGTATTTATCACTTTTTCTTATATACAGTGGTTCCCAATTTTCAAGCCAATACAGGGGTATTAAATTAATTTTTAATAACATCGAGCAAGCGCCGAGGGGATGGGAAGTATGTACATTTCCAAGACCTGAAAGTATTTCGCTGCAGAAGGTTTGTTGTAGGGAGTATACTAATAATAATAAATAATATACTAACTACCCCTATACTGAAATGCTTGGCCAAACTTTACGAGCGTGTTACATGGAACAAAACTAAGAAAAAGTTCCTATAAACAAGGGTCCAGAAATGATTTCTAAGGGAAGTACAGCCCCCTAAAGGGAGCACATTGAAGATGGTTTTTTGTAAATATTTTCGAAACGGATTGAGATAAAGTTATGAAATTTGGTATGATGAATAAGTATTAAATACTGAACAAATTTCTGTAAACATAATTTAAAAAATTTAGTCAGCGGCGTTTTTTACCTGAAATCCAAAAAGACCGCCCCCTGGATTATGGGTAAGTATTAATTTGTGTATGTTCAACACAGTCTACTTGCAGGGTGGTCAATAATCATCTTCAACGATTATTGGGGATATCATTTTTTTTTGTCGCAACGCAGAATAACACGGAAGGGTCGGGGGACGGAGGTGGCCAATTTAACATTTCTGATGTCTTTTTGGGGGATATCATTCCTTTTTGTCGCTACTCCAAAAAAATAAAGCACGTTCAATAAATAATTTGTCAATACCTACATATATTAACATTTTCTCTGTATAACGTAACTTAGGTGGAGGTAACTTTACACAAGCATTCTGGTAAATTATTTGACTACTTACTACATATAAGATTCTGCATAATTTTATATGTTAATCTAAATAATTATGTAAGAAAAAATTTAGTTTATTTGAGCGTTATTATTAAAATTAAATAAGGAAAATTTGGCGAATGTGTACCGGAGCGATTTTGAGAAAATTATGAAATCACCTTGTTAATTAGAATCTCCTGATCACGAAAATGCTAAAAATAAGCGGCGCGGCAGTCTCCAATATTTCCAAAGTTACAGCAGTTTGAAAACTTGAAACATCCAATGTTTGGATGTGTAAATTACGCACTGTTATCAACTTTTAATCTCTAAAAATGCACTTAATAGAACTTATTGCACTAACTAATGATTAATCAAACATTACATTTTAGTAAAAACGATGTATTACTTTATTCTGGCAGGTTTATTTTGAAACATTATCTAACCTTAAAATGAAAATAAAACACGAGAAGCTAAATCACCCAGGTCGATCCGCTCACTGCGCATACGCAACAGGGCAAGGGTAATCTCGGCAACCAGAATCATATTTATAGTACCGATTTATGCTATTTATTATTTTAGAGGAAAAAAAAAGCCTATACATAACAACCTAACCTGGTCCGTGACATAACCACTCCGAATAAATAACGCATATACTTAAAATTAAAATATCTGATGTGTCCAACACATGACTTTCTTATACGGATAGCATCACAATAATTACTATTCCTAAAGAAATTAAGTTAAATTTCTTGTAAAAATTTTGAAGGTTTCCAGCAATTTTCGAATAGTCTCTGTCGCACTTATTGCAATACGCATAAATCTGTCCTTGTCCCACTCATTATAACCGAATTTTACGACAAAAATGTGTTTTATTTTAGATTTTTGACCTATTAGTCCAGTCAATCTGTCGGGAAAAAGGGTCGTTTTTGGAAAAAATTACCCGGTAAACTTTCTCTTCATAAATCATTAGGGGGACATGTGGAAAGCTTAAATTCAAAAACTCGGGAAAATCCTCGGACCCATTTTTTGGGAAATCCAAGAAGTGTTTGGATTTGATTTTACGTGAGAACGGTGAGTTGCAGAACAAAATTTAATAAATATTGTAGAGGGGAATATTTTCTACAATTTATCTCAAAGAATCGATGCGCTACGACGAAAAATGCCAAAAGTGGAGGGCGCCAAAGTACCCAAAAATGAGTCTTTTAATTTTTTTACATCGAAAAAAATTTTTTTACACACAACTGTACATATAAATATTGACAAGCGAAGAAAAACACACTTTTTATATAAACGTTTTTTCTCTACGATCCACCGTTTCATAGATAGAGCATGCAGAGTGGAAATGTTAATCGTGTTTGCCTACTACTTTTACGATGTATTAGGTATTATTATTTTGAAAATAAAATATTCTAAATTTACATCTATCTTTTTTGCGTTGTTTTCAGATAAGTATAATAGAAAATATCGTTCATTACACGTCCAGAAATGGATTTTCCGTGCTTGCATGAGTTCGTGTTCGGCTTCGCCTCCCACAAGAATTTGTCACGCGCGCAGGGAAAAATTCTTATTTCCAGACTCCTAATGAAATATACTATTGTCTAACGACAACAACAAATATCATTTAATCAATTTTCTTCAAACAGACCTCCAGGCTGTTGGCTTTCAGGTTCAGCAGACGTTTGAGGTTGCGGATCGTCTAATAGTCGAGACAGTTCTCCAAAGATCTGCTGAGTATGACTCTACTACAATAATTGACGAAGATATTGACCTTTTAGTATTGCTTGCCACTTGGGGAAGTGCAGAACGTACAACGTACTTGAAAAAACCGAGCCATGGAAACACTCCCGAGCGAATCTACTACTTTCCACAATCTTTAAAGAACGACACTTTGAAATTTCACGTGCTTTTCCTTCATACCTTTAATGGTGTGTGTATCAAAATACACTACTCGAAACTCTACATGCTGTATCTCCGAAACGGTGGATCGCACAGAAAAACCGTTTATATAAAAATTGTGTTTTTCTTCGCTTGTCAACATTTATATTTACAGTTGTGCGTAAAAAATTTTTTTTCGGTGTAAAAAGTGAAAAATTAATTTTTGGGTATTTTGGCGCCCCCTACTTTTGGCATTTTTCGTCGTAGCGCATCGATCCTTTGAGATAAATTTTAGAAAATATTGCCCTCTACAATACTTATTAACAAACTTTTCTTCTGCAACTCACCGTTCTTGCGTAAAATCAAATCCAAACACTTCTTGGATATCCCAAAAAATGGGTCCGAGGATTTTCCCGAGATTTTTGAATTTAAGCTTTCCACATGACCCCCTAACGATTTATGAATAATTTTTATTGTAATTTTTTCCAGAAATTTCGACAGATTGACTGGACTATATTACTCACTTAAAAAAATCTCCCGGTATGAAATTACATTTATTTATTCATTATTATTGTTTTCGGTACCATAGAAACCAGTAAAATAAAAAAAACTAATGGTCCGTCCTTCTGGGATTCGAATGTGGCACCCACAATTTTGTTCAAACTCTTAAATATGAAATTTGAATCAAATCCGATAAGTCGTTTTTGAGTTATGGTGGATACAAACAGACAGACATACACACAGACAGACAGACATCATGGCGAAAATGGTCAAAATGGATTCAGAGGCCCTCAAAACGTGTAAATCCATCAAAATCTCGATGTCGAAAAAAATCACGATTACAATACTTCCTTATACTTCGTATAAGAAAGTAAAATATCTGATGTGTCCAACACATGACTTACTTATACATTACCATGATACAGTTTTAATCTTGGGAAAATACTGAACGGGTAGCCAATAATCACATGCATTTGACATTCAATACGTTATTAATATTTATTTATTATTATTGTCGTCGCACTTATTGCAATACGCATAAATCTGTCCTTGTCCCACTCATTATAACCGAATTTTACGAAAATGTGTTTTATTTTAGATTTTTGACCTATTACTCACTTAAAAAAATCTCCCGGTATGAAATTACATTTATTTATTCATTATTATTGTTTTCGTTACCATAGAAACCAGTAAAATAAAAAAAATAATGGTCCTTCTGGGATTCGAACCCCTCGACCTTCCGTTTGGCAGTCAAGTCCCATTAGTCACTAGTCTATCTCGGCTATCGGATTTCGGATTCAACTATCCAGGTTGTCGGTTCAATTTAGAGGAAATAGTTACTCTTGAAAATCTTTTATTTAAGGTTTCGCTATTGAGATATTTGAGTTTGAAGGTTTGGAAATACAACATCAATTGCTATGCTGAATTAAAGAAAATTTTGAATAAGTTCTCAAAATAGGCTTTGATACATTTTCGAGCTCTTTTAGCCACGGAATTAATCGCTGCCAAGACTTGATGGCAATTTTCCGGATTTTTCAGACTAACCGAAATTTTCTTTAATTCAGCACAGCATTTGATATTGTGTTTCCAGACCTTCAAACTCAAATATCACAAAAAAAAAACCTTAAATTAAAATTTGTCGAGAGTAACTATTTTCTCTAAATTAAACAAACAATCCAAAAATTGTATTTTCCTCGCAATATATCCAGTGCCGCTCGGAAAAAATATTTTATAATTTTAAACCTTATGTTAGAGTTAACCCATGGGTAAAAAAATTTTATTTTTAACCTTTGCTCAACAAAATTGACCCCAAACCCAAACCTAAACCATCTGCTCTGACTTGTTCTAATGTGCTAATTCGGCTCTCATGGGTTTGGGTTTAGGTTTGGGTTTATGTTTGGGCTTGGGTTTGGGTTTATGTTTGGGCTTGGGTTTGGGTTTGGTTTTAGGTTTGGGTTTGGGTTTAGGTTTGGGTTTAGGTTTAGGTTTGGGTTTAGGTTTGGGGTTGGGTTTAGGTTTGGGTTTGGTGACTGTTTTAAAAAGTCACAGTTTAGGAACCACTGGTGGGATTTTAGTCAAATTCACTTTGTGACAAAGAGGAACATTGGTTTTATTTGTTAAAAAATCAATAACGTTTTATCTGTTTATTTTATTAGATTTCCTGGCTTCAAATTGGAGCGTCCGAAATTTTCAAGTGACTGTTTTAAAAAAATCATAACTTGGCAACCACTGGTCGGATTTTAGTAAAATTTGCTGTATTATAAAGCTGAGCTATGGTTTTATGGATTTTTTGTGGAACATATTAAAAAATCATGCAATTTTCAAGTGACTGTTTTAAAAAATCACAGTTTAGGAACCACTGGTGGGATTTTAGTCAAATTCACTTTGTGACAAAGAGGAACATTGGTTTTATTTGTTAAAAAATCAATAACGTTTTATCTGCTTATTTAATTATATTTTCCTGGCTTCAAATTTGAGCGTCCAAAATTTCCAAGTGACTGTTTTAAAAATATCTGATGTGCCCAACACATGACTTTCTTATACTTACGGATAGTATCACAATAATTACTTTTCCTAAAGAAATTAAGTTAAATTTCTTGTAAACATTTTGAAGGTTTCCAACAATTTTCAAATAGTCTCTGTCGCACTTATTGCAATACCCATAAATCTGTCCTAGTCCCACTCATTATAACCGAATTTTACGACAAAAATGTGTTTTATTTTAGATTTTTGACCTATTACTCACTTAAAATAATGAAATTACATTTATTTATTCATTATTATTGTTTTCGGTACCATAGAAACCAGTAAAATAAAAAAAACTAATGGACCGGTCCTTCTGGGATTCGAACCCGGAACCTTCCGTTTCGCAGCCATATAATGAAACACATGGTCTACCTCGACCATCGAATTCAACTATCACAGCGTTATGAGAAATATAAAGTGTTTTAAGAATATCTAGTTTTTTTGAAATTTTTTTGACAGAAATTCAAAAAAAAGTTCAAACAAAATTTGTTCAAAATTCAATTCTAAATCAATGTTAAAGAATAAAAAAATTTCATAAATTGTTTATTTTTCAAGATATTCCTAAAAAACCTAAAAATGTCATCAGGTAACTGTCACTTGTTTTGGTGCTAGATGAAAAACATTGAATGTGGCACCCACAAATTTGTTCAAACTCCTAAATATGAAATTTGAATCAAATCCGAGAAGTCGTTTTTGAGTTATGGTGGATACAGACAGACAGACACACATACACACACACACACAGACAGACATCATGGCGAAAATGGTCAGAATGGATTCAGGGGCCCTCAAAACGTGTAAATCCATCAAAATCTCGAAGTCGAAAAAAATCACGATTATTATACTTCCTTATACTACGTATAAGAAAGTAAAAATTGGGTTTACGTTTGGGTTTAGGTTTGGGTTTTGGTTTGGGTTTAGGTTTAGGTTTGGAGTTTAGTTTAGGTTTGGGGTTGGGTTTAGGTTTAGGTTGGGGTTTGGGTTTAGGTTTGGGTTTAGGTTTAGGTTTGGGTTTAGGTTTGAGTTTCGGTTTGGGTTCAAGTGGTTTAGAAGTTATGTTAAGTTTTTATTTTAAACTTGACACCCTGTATGTTTGTTATAAAACATTTTTGACTTGAACTTTTTTCATGATGCTCTATCACCTCCCAAAATTAATGACGTTCAAGCTGGACCATCCTGTATAAGAGTTTTTAGAATACCTATCTCGTTTTTTTGAATTTTTTTTGACGGAATTTCAAAAAAAATACAAACGAAATTTGTTCAAAACTTAATTATAAATCAATGTTAAAGAATAAAAAAATCTCATAATTTGTTTATTTTTCAAGATATTCCTAAAAAACCTAAAAATGTCTTCAGGTAAGTGTCACTTGTTTTGGTGCTAGATGAAAAACATTGAATGTGGCACCCATAATTTTGTTCAAACCCTTAAATATGAAATTTGAATCAAGTCCAATAAGTCGTTTTTGAGTTATGTTGGATACAGACTGACAGACACACAGACACACACACACACAGACAGACATCATGGCAAAAATGGTCAGAATGGATTCAGGGGCCCTCAAAACGTGTAAATCCATCAAAATCCCGAAGTCGAAAAAAATCACGATTACTATAAGTACTTCCTTATACTTCGTATAAGAAAGTAAAAATCACCCGATATGGAATTACATTTATTTATTCATTATTATTGTTTTCGGTACCATAGAAACCAGTAAAATTAAAAAAAAACTAATGGTCCGTTCCTTCTGGGATTCGATCCCGGGACCTTCCGTTTGGCAGCCATATAGTGAGACACATGTCTACCACCTCGACCGTGGGATTCAAGTATCAACGCGAGCTATGAGAAATATAAAGTGTTCTAAGAATATCTAGTTTTTTTGAAATTTTTTTGACGGAATTTCAAAAAAAAGTTCAAACAAAATTTGTTCAAAATTCAATTCTAAATCAATGTTAAAGAATAAAAAAATCTCATAAATTGTTTATTTTTAATATATTACATTTAATAATTTCATGTCAAAAACAAAAAACACAACATACAAAAAAGTTGGGATCATATTTACTCCCGTCCCCCCCACTTGACACACCCTTGAATAAAACTTTCAGATGATTCTAATTTCATATTGTTAAGCATAAAAGAGCTAGTGGCTGTACAAAATTTAATTATTATATGTTAAACGGTTTCGGAGATATTTAATAAAAATTTTTCTTAAGGGCCTACAATTACGGAGCTGTAGCTCCCTTAGAAAGCACTTTAGAAAACTATTTTATAAAGGTTTTCTTCATCATTTAACTTGCTCTACATGCTCCTAAATTTTGACCACCAATTTCAAAAACACCTTGGATAGACTGCCAGAACAACTATGTTCTCCCTGGGCAAAAATAGAGCACACAGCTCGCAGACTTGTTCTTTTGATAATTTTTTAATAAAATCTAATTTTTTTATGTGCAAATATTTCTGGGTATATGTATATTGCTACTCCCCCACCCGTCATAGTTTTCCTGTAAAAAATGTCGCCCTGCGCAAAACCCCTGAAAACGTAGTTCTGGTGGTCATTTTCGTGCAGCCAATGCTCGCTAAATATTAAAAATTTTATGTTTTTCAGTTCACTAACAAAATGTTCAACTTCAAGTAACTTATTTCTTAGGCTTTGTAGGTTCCAGTGAAGAATTTCGAACTAGTCGTTTATGTTCCCTCCGGTGGTGATTTTCTTTTGTGAAAAAACCCATTGACAGCCACACCTTGTGGCCACATTTTTGGGTCCATGATCTTTTCAAGATGATGATGAGCTGCACTTATTTTGAAGGAAGAAAACATTTCCGGTTTCTAAGAATTCAGTTGTTTACATGAGATCTCTCCTATTGTTGGTTGAAGATATTCCATTACCTGTTCCCTGCTTCTGCCTGGATGTAGTCGACTGACATGCAGATGCATCAATGATGATTTCGGGACACTTGTCAAGGTATTGTTTTCCGCGCTTCCGATAATTGGTTTGCTTCTAAGCTTCGGGGTATGCCCTTGAATGTTTTCCCCCCTTTTTTCTGTTTTTTACCCTCAACCAGTTCAAAATCATCAACGGAAACAGGATCTGCTGTTTCCAAATGTATATATTTTCCCGATAAGTTTTCTTGATCTTTTCCTAGCTGTGTAGGTTTTGTAAAAGTTTTACATTGTACTCCTGGCTCCGTATTTCTCTTAGATATACTTGCATATGTCACACTGCCAGTGGATTTAGGGACATCCTTTTGTTGATTTGTCCGTACCACTTATTTAACATCCCTTTAATAGCATTTATATCATTAAGCAACTTATTAAGTTCAGTGGAAATTTCATTTTTAGTTACATAATCATTGGCACTACCTTGTACACTAGAAAACTCATAAATGTACTCGTTCGCTTCGATTTTTTCAAGAAGTTTTAGATTTTCATTTTCAAGGTTCTTTATTTTTTCATTGAGAAATTTAACTGTACTTTGTAATTCGACATTTAGATGTTTCAGTTTTTTGTTTTCTGAAATGACAAATTTTTCACTTGATCGGTTGGATTTTTGATCACTTGTATCGTTATCCTCGGTTACACTTGGACAATGTTGCTGAGTAATAGTTTTATTTGGACAGCAATGTGCTCTTTCCGAACAGCTTCTATGAAAAACAGACTTGCAGCTCAAACACATTACCCGCTTTTTTACACTAGCCTTACAGCCACAACGTACGGTCCCAAATTGACTGTCTGTATTGGTATCATTTTCCGCCATGGCGAATAAGCGAACAATAAAAAATATATAAGTAGTTACAATTTAAATGTTTAAAATTGTCAAACTCTTGAGTCCTGTCCTGCACTCACAATTCAAAATTTTAAGTTCTACCCTTACACGACGTCAAAAGATACACATATTCAAAAACAGTTTTTTGACTGACCGTTCAGGTGAGAGTTTTTCCGAGAAATTCTCACCGTTCTCCCATTGTAGTTTTACTAATTTTACATGTTTTTGTTACTATCTTGCAGTTAAACGATTAGATGATTGCACTGTGCAATTTTCACTGATCAGTTAAAAATTAATTTCCACACTAATTAGGCACTGCTTCGCTTAGAAAAAGAGCAAAACCTTAAGGTACACATTAACACACCTCACGTTTTGTAACTATTTGCTGCGGTTCGTAGCCTCAAAGTTGCACATCTAAAAATCGCCTTAATTTTCGACATATGCCAAGTCCGTAGATTGCAAGAGTTTCTAATCATCTTTTTGTACTTTTTGCACTAAATTAAATATTTAAAAAAGTTAATGTTTGCATACTTTCTTGAAGCCTAAAATAGAAATAATTCGGTTTATTCTTTATTATAGTAAATAGTTAGTAATTAAAGTTTAAAGTAGTATACAATAATAAATTGATAGCCTATAGATACATTCTGATTCTGATTCGAAGTGTTTTTGTTTTAGTTTTAGTTAATGAATTAAAAAGTGTCGTGGCAACACGAAAAATGTAGGGTTTGGAAGGTCATTAAGCAGGTCCTTAAGAAGTTTACAAACCGCCATTTTTTACGTATAGAGCAGAGTGGCGACACTTGTGCTGTAAAACGTGCGAAACGCGAGTGATTGACTTCTCTTCATTATGGCAATTTGTAGAAAGTTTGCAGATCGGTATTTTTCACAGCTGTGTGCTCGTAATTGTTTAAATTCATGAACTAACTTTACCATACGTTTAAAGTTTGTTAATTTATAGTGTCTAGAAAACATGTGGGGAGATTTAATTTAATTTAATGTTGATTTTGTGTTAGAAAACTCGTCGCTACACACGGGAATTTTAGCTTTGCTTTAATTTTCATGTTTTGTTAGTGGCCAAACTAATTTTAGTGAACAAATATTATATTTAATTAATTTTATGTAAAATATTGTAATTGTTAAATTTCTTAATCTACTATGTATGTATTTAAACCAGATCTAGATATAATATAGCAATTGAAAACAAACTTTTATGATTAATTATTATGCTATACCGTAAGTATAGGGAATGCATGTAAGTATATAGCAAAATACTAAACATTTATTATGCTGCCTGTTAATGTAAAGTAAATTAAAACTTGGGGAGTGTTCTTTTCAATAAGTCAACATAATGAATGGGGTTTCTTTCTTCTTTGAAAATAAATACTTACCTATCAATTTACAAACAACCAAGATATGTTAGGTTTTGACAAAACACCGCCAAAATTTCGATTTACATTACATTGCTAATGTACAGAGACTACAAAGTGTAAGTAGGTACATGGGTGAGTATTTTCCATTTTAACGGCTTCAGTACCTACTGAACAATCCTGTCCTATATTGCACATGTAAAGGGTGAACAATAAGACTTTCAGTCAGGGTGGCTATGGAGTATTTTGCTTTTCATTAATAAACACAAAACTTAAACCGTTACAACCTCACCTTAAACAAAACGCCATTTAAGATGACACAATTAATGTTTTATGATGGTTACGTGAAAATTATATTTTAAGTTTTGTGTTTATTAATGAAAATAAAAATACTCCATAGCCCCCCTAACTGAAAGACTTGTTGAACACCCGTTATGTACTTATATGTTACAGTGAAACCAGAAAATTTACTGAAAGTCAGCAATTACTAGTGGAAACTGGCAATTACGTACTTGTTGCACCAGTAAATGTAATAATACTCAAAACTATGTTTCATAGTCACTTGTAAATGCTAGCAGTTACTAGTAGTAGTACATTCACTAATAAACACTAGTAGAAGTAAATTCATAACTGCAAATTTTAAAACAATGTATACGTAGTGAAAGTCGTAAATTGGTAAATGTAAGTAATAACTAGTAAAAGTTACACACATAATATGTTATTAATACAAACACTTATTGTTACAAAAAAATACAAAATTTAAAAAATAAACATAATTGTTAATAGTAGGTACCTACACTAGTCCAAGAGGCGGCTGCAAAAAGTTAGTCGTCATAAGGTGGACGAACAGGAAAAATAGGAATGATAGTTTAGACCTTTATTAAAAAGGAACGCTAAGGTTGCCTGCGAAAATACTGCCGAATTAGATAGTAGTCAAGTAAGTTCCGATGAATCGGATCTTGAATAAAGTTCAGTAATTTAAAAATTTTCAAGTTATATTTTTTTTGTATTTCAATCGTTTTATAATAAATTTTTGTAAATATTTTTTTATGTTCCTTATACTTTATTCTTTCGATTGGTAATAAATTATATCGGTAAGCAAGTAAGTGAAATAATAAAAAAAAATTATGACATTTTATGAAATTAAAGATAGCCATGACCATATTTCATTAGGCAACCTATGTGCGATATATTTCATAAAACATTACCTTTGATATAAAATCAGTTTCATCCGGTAAACAGATGGGTGAAGGACGACCTTACTTCGGATCCTGTACTATAGGGGATTGAATTTTTTTACAAAATAACAAGAAATATGATAGATACGCTCAAGCAAGAAGACTAGATACAGGAGAGTGCACTTCATTGTTGTTCTATTGTTGCCCGATGGGACATATGCGGCGAAAAGCTCCCCACTTTCAATCGTCACTCCGCCGTGCTCTTAAATTGGTGTACTGCGCATCTGTCAAACACATGGCACATTCAAAATAATTCGAAACATGCAAGATGTCAAAGTCACGTAGTAAATATAGTGAAAACCATTAAAATGTCACGAAAGTTTTTTACCGAATTCAACAGCAGTGATAATATTTGATTTTCAAGCAGTATTGGGAACTGAAACGACCGATGGGGGCGCTGCAGTCGGAAGCTTGAAAGAGAGTCGCTTTCAAGGTCGCACAAATATTTACACATGTTTATATGAACGGTGTCGAGATTTAACGCAAGTTTTTTAATTTTTGTGTGTGATTCTTTTATTTGTGTTTTTACAATAAGTAAATTACCACAATTAAACTCAGTTTAATCGAATTATTTCGGTCCTAGATGCATCAGAACTCGAGCAATTTAACAGAAGGTAAGTAATAAAACTATTTGCAAGGTTAGGTTTATTTTTCCTCTTATTATTTTATTTTATGGAAAAAGCAATTAATTTAGTTAAAGTTGGAAGAAGGGAAAATGTAACAACAAATCATTTAATAGACATACATGTATATTTGGATGTTATCAAACATCTTCGTTGGCAAAAATATCATGGCGTTTGCAATTGTTAATACATACTATCAATTTTATTTTTCTGGTCTTTTTGGTTTGCTTTCTGTTTCAGGCACGATATAAAACACTTGGATCACATATCTGGTACTGATATGAAATGCACATGGTCGAAAAAGAAAGTTGTTTTGGAAAAATATGAGCCAATTTCCCTCCGTGAAACTCCTTGTTATAAAAAGAAAATAAATAACAAATAAATAAAAACTAAGTTGTCAATTTCTTTTCCCTTTGCTGTTACAACTTACAACCATTAACACAACAAAAAACTTTGCAGTTCATCCAGAGAAAAGTCTCTGGTTCATACCGGTTTTAAACACAACAGGCGGCCCTTTTTGCTCTCCGTTACACATTACACTGTAATAATAAACATATAACAAGTATTTAACACTAATTATGTGTGCCTTATCTGCAATATTTGAAACAAATCTTAACGTTTTATTAGTTATCATATTTAACAAGAAAATTAACTTTGTGCAGCCTGCTATACTTCACATGTTGAAATGTCAAAGTGACTCTCTTTCACGAGGGGAAAATTTGTACCGCCAGGTGGCGTATTCTATATTTCAGTTCCCAATTGCCGTGTCTTACAGGAGATGCTTGATCTTTTTACCGTCTCTAAATGGTTTTCAATTTACCGATGTTTCAATTAAAAATCAATGAAGCACGTTGTTACATTTGGCATGAAGGAGAAGCCCACCAAGGGGCAAATGAAAGTGCTTCGTGTGTTTGGAATTAGTTAAAGTCTTTACAAGAAAACATTCCCACATCAACAGACAAATCAAAATCCATAGATTTGATTTTTTATACAGATAACTGTGTGGGCAAAAACGAGAACAGATTATACAGGGTGATCAGTAATTGGCGCACTCCGGATACAGGGCGTTATAGAGCACATTAAAACTAAGGATAATCTGCAAAGAAAAATTAAAATTAAAATAATCTCGACTCATTAACGCGCTCGCTGCGCTCACGCGTTAAAATCGTTTCGATTATTAATCGCTCTTATTAACACTCTTGTTTATTAAACTACTATTTTTGTCGATCGTTTATTAAAGATCTAGTTAATGTAATAAAAGGAGTGTATTAATAACTCAGTTTAATGCATACATGCACATTAAAAACATTGTTGAGATTTGCTAGGTAACCAACAATATATTATATTATTGAAACATGCATTTGGAACTGACACCTGCCGAAATTAATTAATTATGTCAGTGGTATTTTGACTTATTGCATATTATGTCAGAATTTGGATTTTGCCATGGAACAAAATTAGATTATTTTCATTCTAATAAAGAGCGATCGACAAAAAAATATTGTAATCAACATGAGTGTTAATCGGCGATTAATAATCTCGACTCATCGTTTCGATTATTAATCGCTCTTATTAACACTCTTGTTTATTAAACTACTATTTAAGGCCCTGTAACTCAGTAAAGAACAACTTTTGAACTGAGCTATGTTTGGTTCAAACGACTTATTTTGAGCCCAAAAACATATAGCAGATTTTCTACAGACCCTTCAGGGATATGTACGATTGGTTACGGTAACGTCAGCTTCATTACGACTCAGAAATTTTCATACTTAATATTTTAACTTTGGAAGGATTAGTCACAGAAACTTCGTTGAGCATTGAAATTAAAGGTAATTACGTCCTCTACATTTTTCATGTACACTTTTAAAACCGGAAGTTCTATTAAGAAGGTTAAAAATGAAAAAGAAAAAAAAATTTTTTTCAAACAGCTGTAACTTTTACTATTTTTGTTCTACAAGAAAAAAGTTAAATTAAAAATGAAAGATTTATTATTTATTTCTACAACTTTGGTTCTTATGAATTTTTCGCAAAAATGAACAGGTACGAAGATGCAGCACCATTCGCTTTTTCCAAGATGGCGACCGGAAGCCAGCAGGTACAGTCCTGACTTTTTGGTTTTAGATTCTACCAATGCCCCCCTTTCATTTTAGAAAAAAATATCCTGACATACTTTTTCAAAAACTTTTTCCTAATAACAATATGAAGTGGTGATGCTAAAGTTAGGAGTGTAATTATTTAAATCCATTATGGTTCCATAATATGATCATTGGTTTTTTAGTTAATTCAGGGCTAGGGTACAGTTGCGGCCCTTGAAAACTAAGACACTTTGACAAATCCAAAATTTTGTCGTTGTAAAATGCCCTGAAACTGAAGTTTCTAAAATGCCATTTTGAATGTCACTCAAATAATACGAATCAGTGTCGTAGAGTAGAAAACTTTACTTAAATATTAATTTTTGATAAAAAAAAAAACAATTAAATTTTGTAAATATGTAGAAATAATTAATATTTTATTGCAGCACCATCCGAATATATACCAAACGCTTTGGAGGCGTCTTGACTTGATAAAACTGTGTTCTGCACAATTGCAACGGGATTTTATTCCAGATTTTTTTAAATTTTAATTTTAAAAATTACGCACGACTCTGTTTTGTCAAAAATTGACACTGACATTGTCATCCTTGATGAAAACCTAATTTAAGCTTTACGAATTTTTAAAATAGCAAAGAATATGGCAAAAGTGAATGTCTTAGTTTTCAAGAGCCGCAACTGTACACTTCTGTGCAATAAAATTTAGCACACAAAATATAATATGTTATAGTTTAAAGCGGACATGATGAGTTTCCTAGTTATAAAAATATGTAAACTTGTCAATTTCCTTAATGTCAAAATTTTATCATTTATTGAAACTGCTGCTAGGCAATTAAAATAGACCTGAATTATACAACTAGAATATTGTGAAAAATAGTCATAAGACTTGTGCTTAATTTTATTGTACAGAAGTGTACCTTAATTAAATAATAATATTGCCCTAGGTATTCATAATTTAATTTTTTTTTCATTATTACCACAAGAAAACTCAAAATGATCGAAAATCGGACTTAGAAGGTTTTACAAGTAAGCCGACGACATGATTTAGTTTACTTAGTTTTAAGTTGTGTGATTATTTCTAGGTTTGATTGTTTTGTATTTTAATGTACTACATTTTGTAATTCTAAAAGGTAGTGCCGTAAATAAATGATTAATTGATAGAAAATTATATGATTTTATTTGTATATTTTCAAATTCTCTACAGGGTGATCAGTAATTGGCGCACTCCGAGTACAGGGCATTATAGAGCACATTAAAACTAAGGATAATCTGCAAAGAAAAATTAAATATGATGGTTAGTTTCCGAGTTATAGAGTTTCCCTCATCCAAGTTACAAGCTAATTATTTTCATAACTAAGACAAAAATGAGTGAATAATTCATCCTACTTACTATAATCTCTGGATAAAATGCAATATGATTTGTTCAATTTTTTTCACAAAACCTCTAATACAAAGAAATTGAAAATGTTAAAATTTAATAAAATACCTAAATTTGAGAGAAATTTGAAGTTTGGCAACCTCTCAAGCTCCCCTTGGGATAAACTAAAATACCTTCTGTTGCCATGAAAATATTAGATAATAATGAATTTCAATTGTGGTTTCTGTTTTTAAATAAAATTGACAGTACTAAATTAGTTTGACAAGTTCTCGCTTCATAAAATATTGAGCGTTTCTCTTTTTTTTTGTCGAACCTATTCACATGTTCAATGCAGTGTTGCCACTTTTATTTTCACAAAAGTGGTCATATCTTTGTAAAGAAAGGACTTACCGCTCTGCGCTAAACAAATTGGTCATTCTTAAAACGTAAAGTTTATCACAGTATGCTCCGAGTGCGCCAATTACTGATCACCCTGTACAGGGTGATCAGTAATTGGCGCACTCCGGATACAGGGCGTTATAGAGCACATTAAAACTAAGGATAATCTGCAAAGAAAAATTAAATCTGATGGTTAGTTTCCGAGTTATAGAGTTTCCCTCATCCTAGTTACAAGCTAATTATTTCCATAACCAAGACAAAAATGAATGAATAATTCATCCTACTATAATCTCTGGATAAAATGCAATATGATTTGTTAATTTTTTTTCACAAAACCTCTAATACAAAGAAATTGAAAATGTTAATATTAAATAAAATTGAGATCTGACATAGGGGCGGAGCTTATTTCAAATATTACAATATGGCCGTCGCTAGTACGCTGTCACTTCTAAAATACACGGGAAAAGATAGGAGTGAATTTTTTTAATGTCGATTTCCGCTGCCGAAATTTGCTCTTGGTTCTTGCGCCGAGATAAATCCAAGCCAGCAAAATTTCAAAGAGGGGGAGTAGGTATAGGTACCTATTAATCGCCTAATCTTAAACAAACATATTATTGTGTATGTAAATAAAATTCGTTTAGGCGTCATTTTATGCGCTAAAATAATGTGTAAGTAAATGCGTTTTTAAGTTTGTGTTTGTTTTCAAGTTGCAGTCAAAAACTCAAAAAAATACCTATCCTCTTGAGGTCTATAACTTAACGCCTATACAAAAGTCTTTTCTTAGAAAGCAGAAAAAATATAGTTAGGTATGATGATATAAACAATTCTAGTTTTGTGCAGTTTCAAATTTGGAACTTATCAAATTGATTTTTTTATGCTTCGTTCGATTATGATATGATTTTTAGAAGTTGTGGAGCGCTAGATGCTAGTGTTTGTTATAGATGCACAGATAATTTTTCCTACCTATACTTGCATGTTACATGTAGCTTTAAATAAGAGTATATTCGAATGTTTTACAGGGAGTAGGGAGCTGCTATTGCAACCCACAATCGCGCAATAAACATTGTGTTTTTCTAGAAGCTTTGGGAGTTGGATCACGTAGCTCATATTTTTATACTTTTAATAAAAAGATTTTAAAAAATTAAACATTTGTAATCTGACATCTCCGACGTACTAACGACAGTTCCGCCTGGCGCCAAGAGATGTCGAGTCAGAAATGTCAGATCTCAATACCTAAATTAGAGGGAAATTTGAAGTTTGGCAACCTTTCAAACTCCTACCTTCTATTGCCATGAAAATATTTTTTTGTGCCTCAGGTTGGCATTAGTCATTTTGCATTCGTATAAATCGGCTGGAAACTCATGTTTTGCCGGACTAGACCGGCAAAAACTAGGAATTTTTAGTTTATCGATTGGCATCATTGAAATCATAAAGAAAATTTGCATTTTCCATAGAAACGGATTATTATTTCTGTCATTGGGCTACTACTGTCAGTGTCAATTTTAAGTATCGCGTGTTACCAATATAAAAAAAATCCCTTATACCAAATATTTAAACAAATATTTTGTAAATTTTATTTATTTAAATAAACTTCGGCACAAAAAATAGTGTGTATTACACGCCTTGAAACTGTTTTGCGAGTACTCGTAGTTGCGGGCCTCGGCCTACGGCCTCTGCTCGCAAACCCTACTCGCACTCGCAAAACTCTAGTTTCAAGGCTAGTTATACAAATTACTATTTTGTGCCTCAGGTTGGCATTAGTCATTTTGCATTCGTAAAAATCGGCTGGAAACTCATGTTTTGCGGGGCTAGACCGGCAAAAACTAGGAATTTTTAGTTTATCGATTGGCATCATTGAAATCATAAAGAAAATTTGTATTTTCCATAGAAACGGATTATTATTTCTGTTATTCGGCTACTACTGTCAGTGTCAATTTTAAGTATCGCGTGTTACCAATAAAAAAAAATCCCTAATACCAAATATTTAAACAAATATTTTGTAAATTTTATGTATTTAAATAAGCTTCGGCACAAAAAATAGTGTGTATTACACGCCTTGAAACTGTTTTGCGAGTACTCGTAGTTGTGGGCCTCGGCCTACGGCCTCTGCTCGCAAACCCTACTCGCACTCGCAAAACTCTAGTTTCAAGGCTAGTTATACAAATTACTATTAATGAATTTCAATTGTTGTTTCTGTTTTTACTTTCTTATACGAAGTATAAGGAAGTATTGTAATCGTGATTTTTTTCGACTTCGAGATTTTGATGGATTTACACGTTTTGAGGTCCCCTGAATCCATTCTGACCATTTTCGCCATGATGTCTGTGTGTGTGTGTGTGTGTGTCTGTCTGTCTGTATCCACCATAACTCAAAAACGACTTATCGGATTTGATTCAAATTTCATATTTAAGAGTTTGAACAAAATTGTGGCACATTCAATGTTTTTCATCTAGCACCAAAACAAGTGACAGTTACCTGATGACATTTTTAGGTTTTTTAAGAATATCTTGAAAAATAAACAATTTATGAGATTTTTTTATTCTTTAACATTGATCTAGAATTAAATTTTGAACAAATTTTGCTTGAACTTTTTTTTGAAATTCCGTCAAAAAAATTTCAAAAAAACTAGATATTCTTAAAACACTTTATATTTCTCATAGCGCGCGTTGATAGTTGAATTCGATGGTCGAGGTAGACCATGTGTTTCATTATATGGCTGCCAAACGGAAGGTCCCGGGTTCGAATCCCAGAAGGAACGGACCATTAGTTTTTTTTTATTTTACTGGTTTCTATGGCACCGAAAACAATAATAATGAATAAATAAATGTAATTTCATACCGGGAGATTTTTTTAAGTGAGTAATAGGTCAAAAATCTAAAATAAAACACATTTTTGTCGTAAAATTCGGTTATAATGAGTGGGACAAGGACAGATTTATGCGTATTGCAATAAGTGCGACGATACTATTTGAAAATTGTTGGAAACCTTCAGAATTTTTACAAGAAATTTAACTTAATTTATTTAGGAAAAGTAATTATTGTGATACTATCCGTAAGTATAAGAAAGTCATGTGTTGGGCACATCAGATATTTTAATAAAATTGACAGTACTAAATTAATTTGACGTTTCTATAAATTCTCGCATCATAACATATTGAACGTTTCTCTTTTTTTTCTCTCCGAACCTATTCACATGTTCAATGCAGAGTTGCCACTTTTATTTACACAAAAATGCTCATATGTTTGTAAAGAAAGGACTTACAGCACTGCGGTAAAAAAATTGGTCATTCTTAAAACGTAAAGTTTATCACAGTATGCTCCGAGTGCGCCAATTACTGATCACCCTGTATAATCTGTGGACATACTAAATGATTATGGTGTCAAATAAAAACTTATTTCAAAAATCTTTGTTATATCGTTACCTTTATCTTCCCAAAATAGTCCTACATAGCAATAATGTAGTGACAATCATTGTACCATCATTGCAGAATTATAATAATAAAACTATAGGTACATGTTGCCGGTCCACATTTTTATTCTGTTGCTGGTCAACATTTGTTGCGTGACATTTTTTTGTATTATTTATTACAAAATGACATGTGAGTACTGTCACAAATTTCATAACTTTTTTACAATTTTTTAAAGGTATTTCCGGCAACATTTGCTCAGGCAGGATTGTCGTTCCATGGTTGTTTATAACGTGTGATTTATTAAATTTCCATCCTGGCGGTGGAAAAAAAAATCATGTCTTTAATTACACCTCATTTCTTTAAATCTCAAAAAAGGTTAGGTTTTCTGGTTGTCGTTTGAATCTGACAGCGACATGTGAATCAATTCGGCACATACGTTCAAATTCCAAGGCTTACCTAGAATGGAAATTTAAAGAATCACACGTTATTAAAGTTATATACAGCGTGATCAAGAATGACTGAATCTGTTGGTATTGAGAAAATAACTAGTGGAATTGGTACTATTGACACAAACAACCATAAGGGCGCACACATCTTACTGTCAACTTTTGACACCATAATATAACCTTAGATTTTGTAAACTGATATTTTTAATTGTGACAGTCAGGTTTGCAAATCATACCACAAAAAAAGTTCCTAATTTCGCAACTGTTTTAAAACCAACAGATTCAGTCATTCCTGATCACGCTGTATTAATGATAGTCTGAACACAAAACTCGATAGAGGTAGTAAAACTGCGTACGTCTCCCGGACTATTATCACAGACTGCGAAAATTGGTAAAAAAGTTAAATTTTGCTATTAATATAAGCTATCAAACAACAAAATGTTATATTCAAAGGCCGATGCATATTTTAATTAGAGAAAAAGATGGTCTTTCAGAATAATACAGCGTGATCAGGAATGACTGAATCTGTTGGTATTAAAACAATTGCGAAATTAGAAAATCTAAGGTTATATTATGGTGAAGCCTTGTTATGTTGAGATTGTCAAGATTGTCAAAGTTGACAGTAAGATATGCGCGCCAACGCCCTTGCGGTAGTTTGCGTCAATAGTACCAATCCCACTAGTTATCTTTTCTATACCAACAGATTCAGCCATTCTTGATCACGCTGTATATTAGGCTACTACTGTCAATTAGGGTCAATTTAACAAATGTTAAATTTTAACGTCGGCTAAACAAGAAAACAAAGGGAGGTTATTATAGAATTTAATAAGTTAAAAAGAGACAAAAAAATAAACAGGTGTTAAATTTTAACATTTTGCTTACAGAATAAACTCTATAGTCAATTTTAAGTATCGCGTGTTACCAGTATAAAAATATCTGAGGTGTCCAGCACATGACTTTTTTATACATTGCCATGATATAGTTTTAATCTTTGGAAAATACTGAGGGGGTAGCCAATAATCACATGCAGTCGACATTCAATACGTTATTAATATAAAATCACATTTATTTATTTATTATTATTGTTATCGGTACCATAGAAACCAGCGAGTAGGGTTTGCGAGGAGAGGTCGTAGGTCGAGGCCCGCAACTACGAGTACTCGCAAAACTCTAGTTCTGGGCTAGCAATACAAATAACTATTCTGGGTGTAATACACACTATTTTTTATGCTGAAGTTTATTTAAATAAAGAAAATTTACAAAATATTTGTTTAAATATTTGGTATTAGGGAATTTTTAATTTCTACGTGGTACGTGCACAACGGAGCTGTGATGATAGATCATAGTAGAGATGATAGCTGTGTTTTAACAGCGCTCTAAAGGTATGTGCACAACGTGATATTCTTAAAACACTTATATTTCTCATAATGCGCGTTGATCGTTGAATCCGACGGTCTATATAGACTAGAAATAGAGGCTTGGCTTCCAAACGGAAGGTCCCGGGTTCGAATCCCAGAAGGACCTTTAGTTTTTTTTTACTGGTTTCTGTAGTTCCGAAAACAATAATAATGAATAAATAAATATAATTTCATACCGGGAGATTGTTTTAAGTGAGTAGTAGGTCAAAAATCTAAAATAAACTACATTTTTGTCGTAAAATTCGGTTATAATGAGTGGGACAAGGACAGATTTATGCGTATTGCAATAAGTGAGACAGAGACTATTTGAAAATTACTGGAAACCCTCAAAATTTTTACAAGAAATTTAATTTAATTTCTTTAGGAAAAGTAATTGTTATACTATCCGTATAAGAAAGTCATGTGTTGGACACATCAGATATTGTAATTAATCAGTCGATTAAAATTTTTTTGAACCTTTTACAAAATATATCAGATTTGTATTATAAAAATCTTGTTATGAGTTGTATATGCGATTGTTCGCTTAGGGATGTTTGTTCAACTGTTTTCCTTACCTCGTAGATTAAACACAGAAATTAATCAAAGTAAGTATTAACTTTAGAAAACAGGGGTACGCTGCATTGTGTACACTAACAAAACGTGCCAAGTATATAATAGTTGGAGTTAAATATTAACATTCGTTGTTTTATAATTTGGTAAAAGCGGATAAGCTTTTCACAATGTTTTGACATCAACAATAAAATATATTTATAATAATTACAGCAGTAGGATAATTCATCTTTATAATCTTCTTAAACACTGAAACAATTTTAACTAAAACATTCATTATTATTAATAGTTATTGTTTGGTAATTAATATGTTTAGGACTATAAGAAAATCGAAATTCATTAATCTTACTTTTCTTAAGAATGTTTGGTAGATTATTATCACACAAATAGCAAATTACGAAATTTAACAAAATCTACGTAGGTACGTAAATTAATTCCTGAACATTAAAATTTAATTTCCCCACAATAAAAACAATCATTTATACGCATTTGCGAACATCTAGCTCTCGCAAACATGAACCGGCAAGATATTTTAATGCATAGTTAAGCAACGCGGAATTTTGTGTTTTCTCAAAAGACCAATATGACTGGGAAGCACACATATATCCTATTTTAAATTTTACCCTGTTCACATATATAGAAAACGCAATATGAACTTGTTTTTGTACCTTCTGTGGTAACATCTGTAATATTTAGTTCAATATTTTATTTTACAATATTTTAATAAAATAGAAAACAAACATGTCTCGTTTAAATTGGTTTATATAAGTTTACAGTGAAGTGAGTCCAAAATTAAATTTAATTTACCTACTATTTTACAATATTTTTTGCACGATCCGTCAAATTCGCGTATTTACTGGTTTAATTAAAAGAATAGTAGGTTTTGTTTACAAATTACTGATCGGTAAGTATCTTACCGATCAGATTATCGCCTTCTGATCGGTAAGTAATGACATATGAAAGTTATGTCACTTTATTTTAGAATATTTTATAGTTGTCACTTTGACATGAACAAATTTAGAATCATTTTAATTTGGTTTCTATTCTTTTAATTAAACCCATAAATACGTGAATTTGACGGATCCTGCAAAAAATGTTATAAGCATGTCGAACGTTAAGGGTTACCGTTCTTTATACTTAATATACTATTGTTTTTACCATGTTATTCATAAAGTATGAAATCTTGATTTTTTCGTATCTGAGATGATGGATTTTCTGATTTACATGTTTTGAGCTATTTCGACTATTATTTATGTAGATAATATTTCTTTGAAGATAAGTGGAGTAACCCAAATTATAAAGTATAATTAGGTGAAAATCATATTTACGTTACCTACTTGATATGTAAAGAAATAAAATATGGTACATTACAAAAATATCTAATGTGTCCAACACATGACTTTCTTATACGGATAGTACCACAATTACTTTTCCTAAAGAAATTAAGTTAAATTTCTTGTAAAAATCGTGTTTCAATTTTGAGCGATTCCAGCAATTTTTAAATAATTTTCGGAAGTCTCTCTCGCACTTATTGCAATACACATGAATCTGTGCTTGTCCCATTCATTATAACCGAATTTTAAGACAAAAATAAGTTTTTATTTTATTGAAATTTTTTTGACGGAATTTCAAAAAAAAGTTCAAGCAAAATTTGTTCACAATTCAATTCTAAGTCAATGTTAAAGAATAAAAAAATATCATAAATTGTTTATTTTTTAACATATTTCTAAAAAACCTAAAAATGTCGTCAGGTAAGTGTCATTTGTGTTGGTGCTAGATGAAAAAGATTTAATGTGGCACCCACAATTTTGTTCAAACTCTTAAATATGAAATTTGAATCAAATCCGATAAGCCGTTTTTAAGTTATCGTGGATAGAGTGGATACAGTTGCATACACAATTTCTTCTACGACTAGTCAAAATAATATATAATAAAATATCTGATGTGTCCAACACATGACTTTCTTATACGGATAGTACCACTATTACTTTTCCTAAAGAAATTAAGTTAAATTTTTTGTAGAAATCGTGTTTAAATTTTGAGGGTTTCCAGCAATTTTTAAATAACCTCTGTCGCACTTATTGCAATACACATAAATCTGTCCTTGTCCCACTCATTATAACCGAATTTTACGAAAAAAATGTGTTTTATTTTAGATATTTGACCTACTACTCACTTAAAAAAATCTCCCGGTATAAAATCACATTTATTTATTCATTATTATTGTTTTTGGTACCATAGAAACCAGTAAATAACAAAAAAAAATAATGGTCCTTCTGGGATTCGAACCCGGGACCTTCCGTTTGGCAGCCAAGTCCCTTTAGCCACTAATCTATGTAGACTCTCGGTCGGATTCCACGATCAACGCGCACTATGAGAAATATACGTGTTTTAAGAATATCGCGGTTTTACTTTCTTATACGTAGTATAAGGAAGTATTGTAATCGTGATTTTTTTCGACTTCGAGATTTTGATGGATTTACACGTTTTGAGGGTCCCTGAATCCATTTTGACCATTTTCGCCATGATGTCTGTCTGTGTGTCTGTGTGTCTGTCTGTATCCACGATAACTCAAAAACGACTTAACGGATTTGATTCAAATTTCATATTTAAGAGTTTGAACAAAATTGTGGGTGCCACATTAAATCTTTTTCATCTAGCACCAACACAAGTGGTACTTACCTGAAGACATTTTTAGGTTTTTTAGGAATATTTTGAAAAATAAACAATTTACGACATTTTTTTATTCTTAGACATTGATTTAGAATTAAATTTTGAACAAATCTTTCTTTGAAACTTTTTTTGAAATTCCGTCAAATTTTTTTATTTATATAGTGGCGCCATCTATCTCTGATTTACAAAGTACATGTTGTTTACATACAGAAATCTATACCGTTGAGGAAATCGATTGTAGCATTACTATTTGAAAAGATCGACGGCTACAACGGCTACGGTTTTATGTTTTGGATATCATGGCAACTCGATTAAAATTTTTTCTAATATATACAATAAAGTCGTGAAATTGTATTATGCATGCAAATCTACATTAAAGATATCGACGCCAAATTTTTTGTGAATGCTCTTTCAATTTTTAGACGTGTCGACAAAGTAAACAAAGTGTTTTATTTTGCGCCGTTTTTTAATAATTATAAATTATTTACATATTTATATAGTGTTGCCATCTATCTCTGAGTGGCTGTTGTTTACATTACAGAAATATATTTGTTTTTATACTAAATATTCTATTTGCATTAAACACACGAAGAGCTAGAAAAAAGTTATAAAAATTTAAAAAGTGAAAACCAATTAATCCAATCCTGGTGAGAGTGGCTATATCGCCAAACACAAAAAACTTGACATTGCTTTGCAATCCAAGTACGAAGAAGAAGAAGAGATTGTTAGTCAAACAACTGTCAAAGCAAAAGATCGAAATATTTTGATGAGAAGGATTATTGTGCACTGTACAGTTTGTTTGAGTGAATCGTTGACCAAAACTGAGAAGGATTTTATAAATCTTCAAAGTTTAGCTACAACAAATTCAAAGATATCAAACATTTTTCGCACTGTGGAATTTTGATAAGTATTCTGTTATTTATTTGTCCTAAAATCTGGTAGTAATGAGTGGGACAAGGACAGATTTATGCGTATTGCAATAGGTGCGACAGAGACTATTTGAAAATTGCTGGAAACCCTCAGAATTTTTACAAGAAATTTAACTTAATTTCTTTAGGAAAAGTAATTACTATGATACTATCCGTATAAGAAAGTCATGTGTTGGGCACATCAGATATTTTTTTTAAATTTTTTTTTCGGAATTTCAAAAAAAAGTTCAAACAAAATTTGTTCAAAATTTAATTCTAAATCAATGTTAAAGAATAAAAAATCTCATAAATTGTTTATTTTTCAAGATATTCCTAAAAAACCTAAAAATGTCTTCAGGTAACTGTCACTTGTTTTGGTGCTAGATGAAAAACATTGAACGTGGCACCCACAATTTGTTCAAACTCTTAAATATGAAATTTGAATCAAATCCGATAACTCGTTTTTGAGTTATGGTGGATACAGACAGACACACAGACCGACATTATGGCGAAAATGGTCAAAATGGATCCAGGGGCCCTCAAAACGTGTAAATCCATCAAAATCTCGAAGTCGAAAAAAATCACAATTACTATAGGTACTTCCTTATTACTTCGTATAAGAAAGTAAAAAGAACCTACCAATCGTATGTATATTCGAACGTACCGAATTGAGCTAGAAATTGGCTAGAAATCTTAATACTAGAAATTGAAAAACAGAAGAAAATTACCAATTTAAAATACAGAATTAAACAAAATACAAACAAACACAAAAAAAATTATCTATAATCCTTATCAGGTTCAAACAGCCTAGAGCTGCAATCGCTCTACTGATACAGTCAAAAGATAAAGTTACAGCGGAACCTTAGAAAATGTATATTTTATTGTTGCATTATTTAGAATGTTAAACATTAATTCTTAATCTGCATAATAAAGATATTTTAATATTTTGTAGATATAAATAATAAAATAAACGTAGGTATACAAAAATAATAAAACTTTTTTTTAATAAAATAACATGGTCATCATCATCCATCATCACCAGCCTTTTCCACTTCACTGTTGGAGCATTTCCTCTGCCTATAAGTGTTGACATCCACATATATAGGTGGACCTACAGAGTTTTACGTGAATGCCGAACCACTTGAAGATGAAAATCTTCTTCGGACTAGAGGAGTAATTTAACCATGAAACCCCAAAGCTGACACGGCGGGTTGGAGAGTAGAGCAGCGTGAAAGTGCAATGTTTTTTTATTTGCCTTATACAGGAATCGAACCTGCGATCTAAGACTCAGTACTGGGGTGTCTGACCACTGAGCTACGTTGCCCCTCTAACATGGTACGTCCTATAAATTTACAGAAACCTCAAAATTACAAAAACTTAGTTTGACTACCTCTTCAGTTTCACTAATATTCAGCTGAAGAGCCTGTGTTTACTATAATAAAAGTGTTTCCAGAGTTTTATCAACTAGGCCGTCATTTTTATACATTTTTTCTTTAACTTTCTTAACATGGTTGCAATGTTTTTTTTCGGAAATGCACTTTTATCAACTGTTGAATTTCTTTATTACTTTGCAATATGTTGTTCATAGCAACTTTGTGTTTTGGCTGACTCCAGTGACTACATATTAACTCTATCGAATTTAACTCACAATGGTCAAATGGTAGACATACATACGAAGTCACTTGGCTAGTCCCATAGATGTCAAGCGACTGACGAAAGGATTTTGGTAGTACGACTCAGAAATAGGTAGGAGATAAGTTTAAATGCATTGTTACAGGTCCTATAAGGAATTGATCATCGCTATACTATATGGAGGATAACGATGTTTAATAGACCACTCACCGTGAATAAGCCTGAATAACAAACACTATTCAGCTCTTTTCATATCTGTAGCTAGAAGAAGTTGTTAATCTTTTAAAACAAACAACTTTTATCAATTTACATTGAATTTTGTTACTACACAGAGAAAAGCCATCAATTTTCATTCTTTTGGCAGTTCTTTTTTTTAACACATTTTACATGTCTAGCATAAATATATCAAGTTGCTGTTTTACGGTTTTCTACAAACCTGTCGGCTGCTTAAAATTTATAGATATCAATAGAAATTCGATTTGTAGGACAACAGATTTTTCACCTACAATTTATATCTGAGGGCTACGAATTCAACAGAATTCCCTAGCCGATTTCATGTCACTTGATGAAGTACTGTATATGTGGCGAATGCAAACGGTAAACGCCGATTGTAGTCGGGCGTCGCGATGCGCCAGTGTTTACTACTGCCGTCGTGACGACGTTTTCTTCAGTTTGTCGCAACACGTCTCATCCAGTAGACGGCGAGCGCCGGTGCGATTACTCACCTGTCGTGGTTCGCGTAAAATTTGAAAGTTTTGATAACAAGGAAATTGTCCTTTGGCACATTGTGGTTTAAACGGACTTTTGTGTGAAAAATTGCTGTAACCTATAGGTTTTTTTTTGTGAATTGCCACAAGTCCATTATCGAAGGAGATTTTGATAAGAGGGTAAGTTTTTGTAAATATTAAGTAAAATTAAATTGTAGGTTTTTATTAAATTATTAGGAGCCTATAATTAACATTAACACATTATTTAACATTGTGGTTTTAACACAACTACATATTTTCAAAACAAATAATTATTTTGTTGTTGTCCAATTTCAATTAGATACTTCAATTATTGTTTTATTTCGGTATACATTTTGTGCTTTATACAAAAAAATGTTAAAACAAATAGAACTAAACATTTTGTATTCATGTTTGTATTTGTTTGAATAGCAATAATAATCAATCACTAAAAAATACAATTTTTCTTTATTTGATTTTTGTTTGTTGTGTATCTACGACAAACAGAATTTATAGATTAACAAAATTGCTATTATTGAGTAAAAAAGACAAGATATTAAAAAATTATCAGTGTACAATTTTAATACCTATCAACTCTTTAAAAACTCTAAAAAAAATTTCAATGCGTACTCAAAATACAACGTTTTCACTTCATTGCTTACTATTTTAATCTATTTTATAAACTATTTTTTAGAGAGTCACTAATATTAAAATTACAATATAAATAAAATCTAAGAAAAGTTCTTGTCAAGATAAACTCCTAAATAGATGAATTTTTGTAGCGTAAAGTTAGGGCAAGCTCATACAAAACATTTATAAAAAGTGATGTAAAAAGATGATTTATTTTTTCTACATCAGGAGGAAATGTGCTTCATAACAAGCTATTTTAATACCACGAAAAACTAATATTGTTTTGGTTATAGCATTCTTGGCTAATTTCTCTGTATCTATCTATACATTGCAATTTCTGCTAAGTGTTATTAATTATTTTGAAAAAGTATTACTGTGAAAAATCGTGAAATAAATCACTTAAAAATAAAAAAATATCCAAATAAAATTAGTAGAACTAAGAAAAAAACTGCATCGTGTAATACAGAGTTGTCAACGTCGTATTTAAACTTAACAAAATTTATCGTATCGCTTTATTGTTCCTTCGAAATAAACTAATAAAAGTATTATAGCTTTATTACTAAATTCACGTAAATTTGAGTAAGAAAGAGAAATAATTTATAAAAAGTTTATTTTGAATACGCACTCTCCAGGGACTAAAAAGCCAGTTATCCGATGTACACAACATTCAACCAGTACCAGAGGGCACTTGGTGTTTTTCCGAACTATTAATCGGACGAAAAAACAGAATAGAGATGAAAATATATACAATTTAAGATTCTTTTCCACACCATCGAGGCACGTACTAATTTCCATTTTTCAACTGTATTCTGCAAAATTGCAAAGGTTTAAGGAAATGGAAGCGGCTATGCCAAAATGACATAACTTGCGCTAAGGTAAAGGGTGCTTAAAATCAGTAGCTCAAGCAGGATTAACCAAATATGAACCTATTCAAGACATAAAATCATCAGAGAAGATTGTTGTTAAATAGGTTTTATAGGAAAAAACGAGGGGTAAACCACTACCTATTTAAGCGTACGAGATATCCAAATCGTGGATATCCGAACCCAAATTTCCTAAAACTTCCAAGAATATCCAAAACTTCTACGGATATCCACGGATTTCCAGGGATATCCATGAATATCCAAGGATTTCCAAGAATTTCCATGGACTTCCACGGATATCCACGGACTTCCACGAATATCCACGGAAGATGGTACGACATAAAATTGTCCCTAAAAGTCCTTAAATTGTTTGAACTGTTTATCTTATCCCGTAACTATACTGTGCTTAAACCTTCTTACCTAACGTCTATGATATTAATTAATTATAAACAAATTTAAAGTTTCATACCATTCTGATTGGCTAACATCGCCTGCCAAATTCAAATAATCAACTTTTTTATTTAATTTTCTTTCTGAAAAGTAGCTTCGTCCGCAGAAGAATAATTTTATATACGTATTCAGTGAGCTATTATACATCACTATAAAAAATTTCAATTCAATCGGTGATATGTCCGGTATTGTAAAATCGTACCAAAAAAACAAAAAAAAACTAAATTAATTTTTTCACAACTAATTAACGACTAAAAAATGACAAATTTAGCACTACCTAACTTTCGATTTTGATACATTTTTACACTTACCTATGCTTTGCTAAATTCATATGAAGTTAGCAAAAACTGATGTAATTTTTTAAAAACAAAAGCAACAAAATTAAACTTTTTATAACTAATTAGCGACTAAAATGCGGCTAATGCATTTGCCAGGTGATTTTTAAAAATTGCATTGCTAACTTTATGGACATTTGGTATATTGTAAGTGCAGTACATTTCTGCAAACTCGTTGTCTATTTTTTTTACATCCATTATTTGAATTTTTCATAGTACATACCCGAGTACATATCATGTTAAGAGTGTTAAGTAAACGGCGCGATAAAAATATTAAATTAGTAGATTATTGTTTTAACCGTTAAACTATAGTGCACATGCGTTAAACACATGCGTTAAACATTAACGCATGCGCACTCTCTTTTAAAATTCATTATATTTCCAAAGACATCCACATATTTCCAAAAATATCCATGGACTTCCACGGATATCCATAAAACTTCCACGGATATCCATGAACTTCCACGGATATCCATGCATATCCACGACATGTGTACAAGGATATCCACTAGTGGTTTACTCCTCGGGAAAAACCAGTTAAAATAACGCACAAAATTTGAAAACGAGTTTAAATCTTAAAATTTATGTTTGCGAAAAAATTGGAATAATAAACTGAAATCAATGATTAATGTTCAGAACTCCTATTGACTGGTCAGAGAAGGCCAAATTAAAAAAAATTATCTTGATTAAAATTTAATTATTTTTACTGAAATCATGGATTAGTGAGTAAGTTATAAGTAATATTTTCTAAATACGTATATGATATTTATGTATTATTGAATGTTACAGTCAGTCTGTTTAATACTTAAAACGTGATGTTTGAGTTATTCGATCTAAAGTACAGAAGTATAAAATTTTCACTTTTGTAATTTTGTAGTGGAAACCAAAATAATAGAATTACATTATTATACACCTTATTTATTGATATGGACCTTTTCTCAACACTCATTATTTTTACCGCATAATTCACCCCAATTTTTTCGAAGTATTCCTCTACATAGGTAAGGTTTTAAAAATTAAAAGCATCGTGACCAATACATAGACTCTTGACAATCTTTTTTTACTTTACTCTTGTATTACCATATTTAAATTACTCTAATATTTTTTAAAAGTTTCGTGATGAACACCATCAAACACCTTTGAGATATCCATAAACACCGAGGCCACATTTTCTCTATTATTGATTGTTTCTGAAGTATTATTCGATATAATGTTGTTGGAAATCTACCATTAGATATTTTCGAAGACTTTATTTGTTTGTGAAAATCTACTACTCGTTTACCTAATACGTAACTGATTTTCTTTATCACTTGTTGAATCTAGTGTGGGCTGTAATTATTGATACAGAATTTGTCGACTTCTTTCAAGTTCAAGAAAAAGCTTCGTTTCAAGTCAAATTAATAAGATAAGTTAATGATTACTCAGTTGGGTTGTTTGTTGTTTGCTTTACTAAATATAAAGTCTTTGAGTTCCACCTACACTCACTTCATTCTTTCGACGGAAGGAAAGAAGCAAAGAACTGTACCCATTGTAATTTGCTGTCGAACTTTGTATATGTACTCGAAAATAGGATGTTTGGATGAAGTGATAATTAGGTACCTATATTTACAGATATTTTTATTTCATTCTTTCTTAGTTTAAATAGTAGGTACATTGTTCATTTTTTAAAATATACCTACTTGAAATACTCAATCCAATTTTTTAAACAGCTTCAACTTTCAGTAATTATCGATAATTAATAAGTTAGTATATATAATATGTAGTTATGTACACTGTGTCCCAAATTGCTTGTAATTGCAGGGTATCTCTGTAATTTGTAAAAATAGAACGTTGCGGTTTTCGCGAACCTGTGCCACTTTTTCGTCAAACTTTTAATGCCGCAAACAGAACTAAGCTAACTTGTTTTGTTTCTGAGATACAGGGTGAAAACTGTTGAGGTTTGATTAGACTAAGCATTAAGTGATTAAAATAAATAAGCCAGTGTAAATTTATGGATAGATATAATATAACACTTGTACAACTTACAAGAACATCTTACAGACTAACTTAACTAAAACAGAAATAGGGCATCATCAGGTAGTGCCAAAAATGCACATGTGGTAAAACCCGACTTCCCTGTGGTCTCAAATTAAGTAGTTTTGCTTGTATAACTTACAAATCTTAACACTCCCCCTCAAAACTAATTATCCATATACTTACATATTAGACATTAGAGCAAAACAAAACAATTATCAAAACTTAATTGATAGCAAATACCCAGAATTTCACAAAAAAACTCCCCATCAAACTTATTATCTAAACTAAATAACTTTGAAAAACTCCCCCTCAAACTTATTATCTAAACTAAATAACTTTAAATTCAAACACAAATCAATTTAAATATCGCAAATATTTAACAGTTTTCTTAAAGTTATAAAACATGCCTTTGCTAGAGGTTTAGTGAATATATCGGCTAACTGATCTTCCGATTTTACATAGAATATATCAATTTTACGTTTATTATACATATCTCTTAAAAAATGATACTTAATATCGATGTGTTTGGACCGATCATGTAATTCATGATTCTTAATGATTCTGATAGCACTTTGATTGTCTATATGTACCTTAACCTCTTTGCAATCTACTCCTAAATCACTAAGCACTCGCGAAAGCCAAATTCCATCTTTCACAGCACTTGCCGCACTTATATATTCGGCCTCCATTGTTGAAAGGGCTCCGCCGAATTTGCAGGCGGTTCCTGATGTCGAATTGTTTTAAGCACAGTTTTTCACGCGCGGCTAAACTAAAAATCGTAAGTATAGTATCGAACCTGGCCACTGGGCTAAAAGTTTCGTTAAAGTCAAGCCCTGGTACCTGGTTGAAACCGCGTACCACTAGACGCGCCTTGTATTTAATGTCCGAAGTTTCGCACCACTTTTCAGTTTATATACCCACTTATTGTCCAACACTTTAACATCCGCAGGTCCTTTAACAAGATTCCAGGTTTCATTTTCGTGTAGTGAGTTCATTTCATCGTCCATTGCACGCTTCCAATCATTTGCATCGGTACAAGAGACAGCTTCATCATAGTCTTTTGGCACATTTTCACTACAAGCAATCAGCGACAGCGGCATGCCATAAAAATTCGGTCTATTAAGGGTTGACCTGTCTCTCAAAACTCTTTCGAGTTCATTTTGAACCTGATTTATTTCAACTTCTGGTTCAGACTCTACATTATTATCTATTTCTACTATTTTTGGCAATGTCGCAATCTGCATGAGGTCATCAACCCACTCCTGTTGTATACTTTCCTTTTCGTCAAAAGGGTCGTCTACCTGCACCAATCCTGTGTTTATTTCAGATGTTTTGGGATCAACACTGGGACAAAAAAGGTCATCGGCACTTGTTTCGCCTTTTTCATTAGTAGTACTTGCTGGATTTATCAGTGACTCTTCCTGAAAAATTACGTCTCGACTTACTACAACATTTCTTTTCTCCGGAACATATACCCGATAACCCCCGATTCCATCATGGTAGCCCACAACATAGCCTTTCATGGCTTTCTTGTCTAACTTTCGCCTTGTCTCTTGTGGGATATGTACAAAACATTCCGTTCCAAAAACGCGGAAATTCTCTATACCGCGAACTTCTTTGTTATACCACAACTCATATGGTACTTTTCCAGTGACTTTCGTCGCTCCCGTTCTGTTTAAAATATAAACGGCCGTATTTACGGCCTCGGCCCATTGGGTTTTGAATATAACATTGCTCTTGCGGCTTCAACAATTGTTCGATTTTCCCTTTCAGCTATACCATTATGTTACGGGGTGTAGGGCGGCGTTAGAATATGTTTAATTCCCAAAGAGTTTGTTAAAATTTTCATTTCCCTATTATCGAACTCTTTTCCCCCATCCGAATTTAATTGTTTTATGTCTTTTCCAAATTCGTTACGGATTCTATTGCAAAAATTTTCAAAACGCTCCTTCACTTCTGATTTATTATTCATAAAATATACGCTCCGGAAACTGCTGTATTCATCTTTAAAAATAGCAAAATATCTTTTCTTACCCAAGGACTCTGTTTGCATGGGTCCACACACATCTGTGCTGATTGCCTCTCCCGGTACCTGAGCCCTTTCGGTCCTTATGTTAAATGGTTGTCGGTGCATTTTGCCGTAAGCACAACCTTCACAAAATTCCTGCTCGGCCTCTTCAGTTTTAATCCCCATGTTACTTAGAATTTTCTTGACTTGCTTTTTATTTTGATGCGCTAAACGCTCGTGCCATAATTGAAGCGAATCTTCTCCTTTTGTCTTAGCCGTACAGGCGATAGGGTTTCTTGGCTTTACAACCTCTAAATTCATTTCCATTTCCAGCTTCAGTTCCTGTGGCCACTATTCTTTTATTTTTCTTGAAAAGACACTCACTGCCGTTATTTTTAATAATAAAGTCAAATCCCTTTTTCGCTGCCATTTTTACAGAGAATAGATTGTACGCCATTTCCGGTATGTATAAAACGTCATTAATCGTTCCCGGTAGCCACTGACCATATACTTCACATTTAATGTCAATAGTACCTTTGCCGACGGCACTCACATCTTGCCCGTTTCCGATATTAACATTTACACATTCGGTAAAGGTCACAAAGTCTTTAAACACGTCCCTGTTTCCCGTCATGTGCTGTGATGCACCTGTATCAATAATCCAAAAATTATCACTTGAATTTTGACTCACATCGCGGTATACATTTCCTACAAACGCTATCGGCTGTTCTCCACCATTTCTACAATTCCCGTTTCCATTCCTCCAGTTTTCATTTCCATTTCTGTGATTCCCGTTTCCGCTTCTCGGATGATTGTCATTTTCTTTCTTCGGACAGTTTCTGAATAGGTGGTACTTTGAACCACACGAATTACATCCGGGACAATTTTTACGAATATGATCTGTTTTACTACATGTGAAACAACCAACTTTTCTCTGTGGATTTGTAGGACCTCTACGCTTATTGAACGAATGAATTCTTGCTTGCGATATTAGTGCGGTTACTTCTTCCACACCTGATGCGTTACCTGCCCCTTTTATCCGCTGTTCTTCAGTTAACAATCTTGTAGTTAAATTTGCTAACGTTCTCTGCGCCGGAGTAGTCGAATCCCACGCACTGTGAAAATGCTTGTATTCGGTAGGTAAGATTGATAATATTCGCGACTGTAACATTGAATCTGGAATTGTAGCTTCTAACTTTCTCATCCTGTTTGTCATTTGTTCGAGTTGCGCAATGTGTTCGCCTACTGACTTTGAAGCGTCCCATTTATAATCAAAATATAGCTTCTGGATTAAGCCTAACGTTTCTTCATTCTTTAAGTCGTAAACCGCATGAAGCTTTTGCCACATATCATGGGCAGTCTCACAATTCATCAAGAATTGCAACGGCTTTGTTTCCACCGTTGTTACCATTAATTTTCGCGCAATTTTGTCCGCTTTCTTCCATTTTTCCAGACTCACATTATACGCCTGCACTATATCTGCACCTTGGGGTTTCGCGACCGTCCCCTCACACACATCAAGTGAATCCTTACAGTCCAACAAGGTTCTCATCACAAACTGCCATTGAGGCCAGTTACTCTGATCATGCAACTTTTCAACTTGTAACTTCGTTTCTTCCATCTTTTACACCGCTTCTCACACAAAATACTAAGCACTACCGCGAATCGCGAACTAACCGGAACTTGATAGGAACTAACAACGTTCTGGGCCCATAACCTGTTGAGGTTTGATTAGACTTAGCATTAAGTGATTTAAATTAATAAGCCAGTGTAAATTTATGGATAGATATAATATAACACTTGTACAACTTACAAGAACATCTTACAGACTAACTTAACTAAAACAGAAAAAGGGCATCATCAGGTAGTGCCAAAAATGCACATGTGGTAAAACCCGACTTCCCTGTGGTCTCAAATTAAGTAGTTTTGCTTGTATAACTTTCAAATCTTAACAAAAACGAAATTAATTTCCGGGGTGCTGTCATATCTCACACACCATGTAAGCTAGAAAAAAGGTAAAAACTGTTCTAGATAGATATTTTTGCGTAGAATCCAGTGGCGTACTCGTTTAAGAGATATGACCCAAACTTGGTCTTTTTTAAATGGAACATCCTGTATTTTTTAGTGTCATTAAATTTGTCTATTTTTTCTCATTAAAATGATGTAATAAGAGTAGGCACTTTAATGCCCTAAATGCCCTAAAAAAGCAAAAAACCCTTTTATAAGTCAATAATTTGTAGTTGGCCATGAAAATCGGCAATTGTTTTGAGCAATTTAACTAGTTTTTTCTAGAAAATGTCATTAAGTTTGTAAAATATTTGGTTAAGTTTTGTTGTTTAATTTATATGAGCGTTAGAAAATGTTATTTTGCTTTTGGTTTTGGTTTCTTTTTTACGTTGATAAAAATAAAAATAATATTTATGTTAAGAGTTTTTAATTTAATGTAGTGTCTCATGTTGCTTGTAAACATTTCTGACATTATTGACTCGTTCTATTTATTAGCCTCGCTCGCAAGCTCGCTCTGTCATAAATCAGACTCGTCAATAAAGTCATAGATTATATACTTGTTGCATAAACTACTATTACAGTTCACTTTCAAACAGGAGATATGAAATTCAAACTTTAGTGCATGGAACGCGTCAACAAATTATATAATTTTGTAATTATAACAGAAAAGGTTCTCAATAGTAATAATAATAAAAAAATTTACTTGAATAGATCACTAAAAATATAAAATTATGATACAATTTTCTGAAATGAAGTTTTTCGTTACCTCTTACTAAAAAGCTACATACATTATTCTTAGACAGAAAAGAGCAAAAATCATAGTATTTATTTGCAATGTGTAATACTGCCATAATTTTAAATTCTAAGCGCCTTCTTCAAGTAAAATGTTTGGATATCTTTGGAAGAAAAGGAATTTTACCTGATGCAATGAAAATGATACAGACGAAGCCCGAAGTCCACTTGTTTTTTTGAAAAAAAATATCACAAATTACTTTCTAATGATGCAAACCTGAATACCCAAACATCAAATTTCAACTCGAAATTTTTTTGTCATTTACACCCATATTGCGGACAATCCAGGAATACCCTGTATTTAATTTTTCCTCAAATACCTATACATTTTCAAATGCATTTTTTGTTTCAAAACATTTCGTTGCATAAATTAAATTAGGTTTACATAAGTAAATCATGTGCTGATGATCGGACACACATGGATATGGCTCTGCTATTTTTTAAATATTCAATAGGTTACGTCACGTCTTAAATTTTTAAAATATGTAAGTAAGCCTTTCATGTTTCAGCTGATGAAATATTAAAACGTGAAGTATGACTGCATCCAGTTTCAAAACTGTTTAATTTAAGGTTAGTCCTTTTAATTTAGACGTCATTTCGAAAAATGAATAATAATTTGTTTCATTATTATTTAAATTTAGAAAATTATTTCGTTATTATCTCTGCACGGTATTTAATACGAACTATTTCATTAATAATTACTTTGTTTTATCATTGACATAAAAATTATTTTACAGATAATATGCGCACCAATTTCATAGAAAGTTAAATAAATAAACAGACATAAAACTAAAAACACGCAACGTATTGAATGGAATTCACTGATAAATGATGGCAACAACTAACAGAATGAAATGAAGGTATTAAATTTTACCAACTGGATAACAAAGAAAAAAAAATGCTAAAGTATGGTTAAAAGCTTTTAGATGAGTAGATAACAAACAGAATTATATTTTGAGTTTTTTTGTATTTGTTTTTTTAATGGTATAAAGCTCCCGCAGTGCATACAATTTCATAGTTATCAGTTTGGCAATTGATGTAAAATCACATTATGGCAAATTCGCGAACAATTACTGCCTGCCATAAAAAATACCCTCTGGTCCTAGAAAATCAAGTCCTATAACATGAAAATTCGAATTGTTTGCCGATCCGGAAATGCTCCACTGTTTGATGGATAATCGAAGTTGAATTGGTCCGGATATTTACGAATAGAATATGGTGGCATCTAGTATCAATCATTTGTATATTACTACGTCTACTGTATGTGTATGTCTATGTACAGACTACTAACACAAGTAATTTATATTGACAACGTACTTTCAATGTTATAATCAGTTAGCACTTATTTTCAACTTGACTATGTGGGGGAGGTTAGTTCATTATTCTAATGGAACAACACAATTTTCATTGTTAATAATTGAAGATGCTCAAAACAACAGACTCATTTTAACTTTGCTAATTTAACCAAAATATTATATAACTGGTTGTATATAATTACCTACAAGCCAAGTAAAAACACATGATGATAATACAAAATTAATTAAATTAATTAATAAAGCATCGCTGGTTAAATTACGTTTTTGCATCAAAATAGTTCATTGTTAATTTTATAAGTTATAGTAAATATTATAATAATCATCTGATCACTAATTAGCACTTCAAGTTAATATTGACGAATAAATTTTAGCTAAACAATTAAGTTTCATTTTTAAGGTGGAAATTGTAAAACAGATAAGAAAATTGTAATTTGAAAAAATGAAATAAATTTCAAGTGCAATATATTATTAGAATGTTGTTTAAATGTAGGTATAGTTTTTGAGATTTTCCCGAAACAATTTAAAAACAGTTTGTAGTAAGAACTCCAACAAAATGTGCAATTTAAAGGGGGAAAATAGATTTTTCGCATTATCCGTCTTCGTTTTTTTAGTGCCAATTCATTCTTCAATCATTAATTTTTCGACATCTGCACCTCATTGATTTAAAAGCAACGCCGGCTGGTTGTTGAGCTCAGCTTTGATTTGTCAATATAAAAGGCTCACTCTAAGGAATGAACAAACAGGAATCATTCTAATTGAATATTGACATAACGCTTGACATCTTACATTTCTATTTTGAATGAGGTAATAAGATAGTATTGATTAAATCTTCTGATATGCCAGTTTAAGTTCGGAAAAACCAATAGAAACAATTAATTTGCCATATCGGTTTAGTTCTATTTGAGATATAAATTAAATTGAATCAATTACCGGAGAATTCTTCCGTCTACAGGTGAGGATGGTAGGGATAGTGATGCGATAATAGTGTTACTGAAAAGTTAGTTGTCAACTAATGGATACAATAGATTAAATTCGATCTTATAACCTTTTGTGATAGGTAATAGATGCCCATTCTGTCCGCTTCTATTTAAAATGTAGGTTTAGTTTATATCATGCGTTTAATATCGGGTGTTCATTTAAATTTCACCTCTAGTTGGCGTTGAAGTGTCATTTGTGAATGAAATTTCATTCTTAAACGACACTTCAACGCCAACTAGAGGTGAAATTTAAATGAACACCCGATATGTATGTGGCCAATCGCAATGTATTTTTTAAGTCGTAGTAACAATTATTGCAATAGTGATAAACCTTTACATTCAGTTAAATGCGACTTAAAAATACGATGCAATTGTGCATAAAAATTTGAAATAGAGTCTGTGCGAATTGGTATATTTAAGAAAATTTTCCATAAAAAGTGATGAAATTCAATTAATATTAAAATTTCCGAAAATAAGTTTTAAACAAATGCAACTTGTATGATTTTTCAGTGAACAGAAGTGTACACTTCATACAAGTCTTGAGAGCGATTTTTGCATTTTTTTAGCTACGTAAATTTGCCTTACATCTGTTTCCATGTTTGCAAACGATGAATGAACACTTTTTGAAAATCTTGAATATGAACTGAATGGATATTACGATTGTTGTCTGACAGTGACATTAAAGTCAAGTTACACAAATAAAATGTAAGTGTATGCAGTTTCAGTGAACAGAAGTGTACCTCCTGATTAAATTTAATAATTTCAAGATAGAAAGTGGGATGATCCAAAGGGCTCGTACTTCGTTTTAATGGAGAGTTTGTCTACAAAATCTGAGACCACTTGCTTTTTAAAAAGGAAAAAAGTACAAAAGTGTCGCCAATCAGAATTAGCTCCCAAATTATTTAAGGCCGCTCTATTTATCTTCCAAATATTTTTATCTACCAGACAAATTTGGTTGATTTTTATGTTTGTACAATCATGCAATTATAACCTAGGAATTTATCTTCCAAAAGACGGGGGTTTTGGGACTTGTTCTGGAAAACTTGTATAAGTAGAGATAATCTAATAACTAAACTTTTTAACTTAAATATAATTGGAGTAATTAAACCTTCTTAAACAAGTGCAATATTTGTAAAATTACAAATTTTCTTATGCTTAAAAATCATAATTACTGTTACTTCATATAAGAAAATAAAAATACGGAAAAAGTGTAAAATGTTTACACGAATCTTACTAGCTTTCAAACCAATTTTAGCTTAAGCTTATAAGTTGTTTATAAATACTTTGTAAATATCTACTTGGATTTAGTTCTTTGGCATTTATTTGCAAAATACAGTTAACCACTGAAACAGAGTCTTTATTACAGGTTTTTTGTTTCAATCCGGGAACTTTTTCAAATTGTACTGATGATAATCTAAATTAATACAAGCGAATTTGAGACAATAATTTTATCATGTAAGCATAACGAAATAAATTCCACATCACGGATTATTGTCACAAAAACTAAAAACTCGTCTCATCTAATAATACTTTAATCTGAAGTAACATTTATGTAATGGAGTCCAGTGGGGTTAAATTCAGTTAGTAGGATTGTAACAAAAAAGTTTTCTTTTTACTCAAGGACTGGGAAATGACCGTTATCTAAGAAATAATGAAATTTTTTCTGAGTAGACAGTAGTTATACAAGAGTTTTTTTTTGCCAAGATTTATAATATAAATAAGTGTTTCATATTGTACTACTCGTAAGCAGATATAGACATTATTAGGCACAGTTTTGGTGTCATCTATATATATACAGGGTGATTCAAAATTCGATGTAGATATTTTAAGGGCGTATTGTTGGGATCAAAATAACACTTTTTTTTTAAATAAACATGTGTCCTAAAATGCACCCCCTCCGAGCTACATACAAGTGTGGACCCCCCTCCAAACTCCCCCAAAACTGGGTTTACATAATTTTTGAAGCAAAAAATAAATAGAGTGGCTAAAAAAGGGGGGGCATGCCAATTTTCAGAAGATTTGATCCGTTATTGTGGTCACAATTTTAAATAATCGTTTTTTTACGCAATTTACAGTGGCTGTAGCTCGGAGGGAGTGCATTTTAGGACACATGTTTATTTGAAAAAAAAGTCTTATTTTGATCCCAACAATACGTCATTAAAATATCTACCTCGAATTTTGAATCACCCTGTATATATATATATATATACACTATACCGGGTGATTTTTTTAGTTGGTACAGCACCTTTTTCTTGCTTATTATTAAAGATAGAGTTTTGAAATGTTGCAGGCATACTTAGAATCATTTTTTGCATCTAATCAGTGTGTTTTTATTTTTGTGCTGTTCTACCGAGGGCCATTATCAACAATTATGCCCGTGATACATACAACGTTTTATTCTATTTTAATTCTAAAACATTCAAAAAATATTTAATATTTTCGGCAAGTTTGGGACAGTTGTACGAATACGAATTTTAGTGTTGTCTAGGTAGCTGGTTAATACATCCTAAATACATCAAAATTGACAGTTTGTTTTTGTCTTAATACTATGACACAATAGCAAATATAGTTCGCAGCCGGAATCGTTGCTTATCAATTTTTTTATTAATCGGGCCATAAAGTCCACTTTACGCCCGTATTTGCAGGCCTATAAAGTTGATTATGTGTCTAAAATAGAATAAAATGACATTTTGAACACTTATATCAAAAGTATCATGACAGCGGCTGAAAAGTATCAATGCATGAATATCAATGAAAGGTAATGCTCTCCATCCCGATGTAATCGGTTTTTGTCACTTCTATAATTAAACCTATTTAAAAAAAAGGTATGTTTACGTTGCGATTTATTCTTTTACCGAGAAACTTTATTTGCCAGATAAATTTGTTGATTTTCATTGCTTACTAATAATTGTAACTTAGGATTTTAACTGCACATAAAGATACCGAGAGATGAATGAACCGACTCGTAGTCCAGATGTTTTCACCTCTGGATAACTAGAAGTGGCAGATAAATTCTCAGGTCACAATTCTTATAACAATGAAAATTAACAAATTTATCTGGCGGATAAAGTTATTCGGAAAATGAAAGGATCGGTCAATATATTTTACTATTGCAATTTGTGCCAAAAATATTCCTAATTTACTTGTTTATAAAGCAACTTAGTATACGTTTATGCCTTATATGTATGGGTAACAAGTTTTATCATTGTTAACATACTTATCAAATAAAAATAAAATTAAAATCAAAAGAATTAATTATTATATAAATGAAATGCATATTGTATATGCATGCATATTATTGTTTAATTTAAATTATTGTTAGTTTCATGTAAGCAATAAAATTTTATTAAAATGGAGTTTATTTAAATTGTTTGTTATTTGATGAACTAAACAATAGTACTCATAATTATTTGATATGCAAAAATAACAAATCTGTTTGCGAGATAAAATATAAACCTTGTCCAAATAAACTCCCATTTACTTTGTTCATTTTTTAACGTTTTGCGGGGGCACCCGTGCGTGCAAATGTCATACACTCTCTTCTATGGTGAATATATTATTAACCACACCCCTATTCTGATATGGCATGACACATTTATATTTTCCGCTTTGATAACAACCGATTATTCAATTATTTTCCCCGTTAACGACATTTGATTTACTTATAACTGATAAAGATTAAACTGCTTTGCAATCACTAGTGAAATATGCATCAAAAACACTCTCTGAAAAAAGCAGTGTGCTAAAATATTCAATCAGATTTGATATCTACATAGTGCTTTACAAATTTCTTGGATGTTTATGGAAAATATTTTAATATTTATAGCAACTGATGTTATCTTGATTTTTGTATAAAAAATATATGTTACAGACGGGCTAAATAGCGTAAAGTTGTGCTTCATAGATTTTGCTTGTTAGACGGGATGTTCGACAAAAACGAATAATTTTCCAATTGGACAGTTAAAAATAAACAATTCTACATCACTAAAAAATTAGAAGTTATTTTTATAATATAATTATACAACTTGAAAATATATAGCAACATATAAATAATTTACTTAATCAAATCTTAAAGATTTGAACATAAAAAGTCATACCTAATAACTGCTGGTTATAAAGATGAAAGAATACATGAACAAAAGCCTCTTGAAATTTAATACCACGATATGGGAACAATTGTTTTGGGTGTCACTAGAGAGGACAGACGCTTAAGAAAATCGTACAATAATGATTTACTTTACTGCCGATTTCAGATAAATAACTATTATTACATTAAACATGAATGTAATGCAGCGAAACAAATACTGTCACTTTTGATAATAGAGATTAAAAACCATCAACATCATTTCAAAATTGTGAACTCATTCCTATAGAAGGCTTTTATGTGACAGTGACATACCTACACTATTGGACAAAAGTAAAGCAACAACTATTAATTTTGAAATATGTGAACAGAAAGTGAAACTTACATTTAAAAACATCAAAAATATGATGTAATTAGTTTTCTATAGTCAAAAACATTAGATCTGGAGATTCATACTTTTATAATATTTCTTATTAAACTCGATAAAAAATGGAAACCAATTCTGGGAAAAAGGAGTCGGACAAAAGTAAAGCAACATTTCAATTTTATTGAACTAACTGAACACTGACACATATGAAACAAGTAAACAATAAATATAATATTTAGTAATTTATTGCATACCTATTATTTGCAATAATTTTAACGCATCTTCTTGGCATCGAGGAGATTAATTTTTGTATAACACCTTCCGGAATATTCCTCCAAACATCTCTGATTTTGTCGATCAACACTTGTTTCTAAATAATTCCGTTCTAATTCGTCTCTCGACCTCTTCCCACAGATTCTCTATTGGGTTGAGGTCAGGTGACTGGGCTGGCCAGTCCAAAATTCAAACACGTTCTCTTATTAGCTACTCTGTTACTATGCGTGATTATCGTTTTGGGTCGTTCTCATGTTGGAAAATGAAGTATAAGGGCATTTCCCATTCTGTATAAGACAGGATTGTGTTTTGGAGAATGTCCATCCATGATGCCATCATTGAAATGGACGGGGCCGACGCCATTCCATGAGAAAAAACCCCATAAGAACACGCTTCCATGGCCATGCTTTACGGTTGGTGTAACAAACTTTGGATTAAACCTCTGACCTACTGGTCGTCTTACACCACGCATTCCATCGGAATTAAAAATCGTGTACCGGGTTTCATCGCTAAAAAAATTTTTTTTCCAGTCGTCCACGGTCTAATTCAAGTGAGCCAGTGCAAAGGCAAGCCGGACTTTTTTTTTTTTTTTATAATTTTTTATTTTATTTTATATTATATATAATTTCTTACTGAAATTAGAGGTTTTTTTGTAGGTCTTCTACTGAACAGCTTTACAGCAACCAGCCTCCTTTGAATAGTTCTGCAACTAATATTTAGGCTCGCAATTTTTGCTTTAATACTTTAATACTAATTTGAAAGGGATATTCTGACTAATTCTTTTAATTAATCTATCCGTGTGGATTGTGGTTTTCCGTGGTCGTCCGGATTTTGGTGCAGTCTCTAGATGTCCTCTTTCATTGTAGTCGCTAATACTCCGGAATTATTTAGAAACAAGCAGGCGTTTATCGACAAAATCAACGATATTTGGAGGAATACTCCGGAAAGTGTTATACAAAAATTAATCTCGTCGATGCTAAATAGATGCGTGCAAATTATTGCAAGTAATGGATATGCAATAAATTACTAAATATTATATTTATTGTTGACTTGTTTCATATGTGTCAGTGTTCAGTTAGTTCAATAAAATTGAAATGTTGGTTTACTTTTGTCCGACTCCTTTTTCCTACAATTGGTTTTAATTTTTTATCGAGACTTAATAAGAAATATTATAAAAGTATGAATCTCCAGATCAAATGTTTTTGACTATAGAAAACTAATTACATCATCTTTTTCATATTTTTAAATGTAAGTTTCATTTTCTGTTCACATATTTCAAAATTAATAGTTGTTGCTTTACTTTTGTCCCATAGTGTACGTCAAAGTGTTACTTTTTTGCACACTATGCAAAAATATGTATTTCTGCACAGTATGCAAAAAAGTAATGCTTTTGACGGATGGAAACTGTCACAAAACGATCTTCTTTAGGAAGTGGTAATCAAAAAATTATTATTTTTCAGTGGTTGAGCTTTTTATCAATTTCAGCAAAATTTATTACCTACATGATATCTCTCCCTTATAAGTCTACTCTGATAAAACTACACTACAATAACAATAAATATAAAGTGATGTTATTAATTCTCTGTTATACTCGAAAAAATCTGCTTTAAATGATTCTTTTTTCGCGTGACGAATAATATCACTAAATCGCCTGTAACAGTATTTTTTTTATGTAAATAACAATATTTTTACATCGTTTGTATCTGATATGTTAATAAGTTGGTGTTTTTATTTCAGAATCGTTAACACATTACTCGTCACGAGAACAGAAAGATAAATATTGGAGTTGAATTTTAATTATTCATTACGTAAAGTGTACGCAAGTTCATTTAAGGCGATATTAGCGCTCATTAAACCCCTATAATGACAAGACAAATAAGAATGTCTTTAGACCGTTCTCCTGGAAAATGCTTACTGAAATTTAGCGTCTGCTGTTTTGTTTACAGAGTACCCAGTAAACGCGTTGACTGAGATGGTGTAAGTCTGGCGCTATCTGTCAATTATTATTTCGCACAAATTTATTTCGTTGTGATTAAACTCGAATTGTAACCTAGAAACATTATCCATTATTCAACAAAGCTTTCATTTGATTTTCTGAATAATCAAAATTCATTCGGCAAAAGAAATCAATAACTTCAAAAGCATATTTTAATATTTTTTGCAATCTTTTATGTAATTTAATTTATGAAATCGTTGTATGTTAATCAATTTTAAAGCGCTCTCAAAAATGTAGAAAGAGAGATCTATCCCCCTATTAATTTAAATGACTGAGAGCACCGTCTCTAGAGAATATCGAAGGCAGTGTCAGCAGGAAGACCACATCAGCAGGAAAGCTCTGTAAGCTGAAAGCTTTCACATCAGTAGGCTGCGTTGACCGTGTAAAGTCGTGATTTTAAACACTCTCTTTACCAGCTGTGTTCTATTTTATTTCTTCGAATGAACATTGGCCGCGATGACAAGCATTTACTCCATAATATACAGGGTATAAGAGGAAGCATGCAGTTCTCTTTTTTATATTATAGATTTATATAAATAGTATTATAAATATTAATTAACACACATAATATACAGGGATATTCACCGAAACCGTTGGTTAGACGTTTTAAAACATGTAGTTAATATTTTTTTCTGAAAATTGGGTTGTGCCCTAAATAGCATATGATCTCTTTATTTAAAATATTTTCAAGTTTCTACGACTTCCGGTTATACCGGAAGTAGACCCTAACTTCGTTTTTTTAAATGGAACACCCTGTATATTATTACATTTTAAAATTCTACATTCAATTATAATAACATTTTGTTAAAACAATTTTTCTCTAAAGCATTTCGTTTAATAATTACAGGATGATATTTTAAAAAATGTCCAAAAATATGCTAATTTTTAAATTTTATTTTCTAGTCTTCTAATATTCAAATTGAAATGCGGTTTTGGCAAAATGTTAACAAAAGTGTACTACTTGCAATTTCTTCATTGCAACAGCTCAATGTTCTACAGGGGGTTTATAATTTAGGTGCCATTTAGAAAAAAATGAAAAAGGAATAACCCTGTATATCGATACAAATTTGGATTATTCATTCAAATTAAAGGTAATTTTGTTGAATAAACTTTATACCCAACTCTTGCTGTTTTCGTGAAATTTCGTTTTTTTGGTAATATTGAAAATTATGCCAAACAATTCGATTATTGGATCAAGCAATCGATGTTGTCAGTAAAGCATCTTAAAGAATATCGCTACATTAATCATCAATAAAAAATTAATTAAAAAAGAAAACTTCTCTTGTTAGTCATTATATTAAGTGTAAGTACCATAAAAATTGATATTTCACGAAAACGGCAAGAGTTGGGTGTAAAGTTTATTTAACAAAATTACCTTTAAATTGAATGAATAATCCAAACTTGTATCGATATACAGGGTGTTCCATTTGAAAAAAATGAGTTTTGCCGTTTTGATTTTTTTCTGAATGGCACCTAAATTATAAACCCCCTGTAGCACATTGAGATGTTGCAGTGAAGAAATTGCAAGTAGTACACTTTTGTTAACATCTTGCCAAAACCGCATTTCCATTTGAATATTAGAAGGCTAGAAAATAAAATTTGAAAGTTAGCCCATTTTTGGACATTTAAAAAAAAATCATCCTGTAATTATTAAACGAAATGTTTTGGAGAAAAATTGTTTAAACAAAATGTTATTATAATTGAATGTAGAATTTAAAAATGTAATAATATACAGGTGTTCCATTTAAAAAAAACGAAGTTAGGGTCTACTTCCGGTATAACCGGAAGTCGTAGAAACTTGAAAATATTTTAAATAAAGAGATCTTATACTATTTAGACTACAAACCAATTTTTAGAAAAAAATATTAATTACATCTTTTAAAACGTCTAACCAACGGTTTCGGTGAATATCCCTGTATATGTATGTATAATTTTATTGTATAATCATTTTCAAAATGCTTTTATAATTGAAACTAAATAAGTACAATAAAATTTACTGCAGCTTATCTTCTTAGAAGGACCTATACTTCTAGAGATTATGATATGTACTATGTACCTAATGAGATTATATATATAGTATTTAAATTTTTTATCAGAAATCGGATATAGTCCAGGAAAAATAGACTTTAACCTGGAAAAAAATTGTTACAGGCTGTTGCATGCACCTTAGTATTATAGCCCTCTATAATGTGTGAAAGTTCCCCATCGATTTGATGGCTACTAAGTGAGTTACTCGAGGTCAAAGGTCGCGACAAACAGTTTTTTGTAAATATCTCGAGAACGGCGACCTTTATTGAAAAAAATATAGCGTTTCAAAAACTAAGAACGTAGAGGACTTACTTCACTACGAAGAATTACGACTGATCTTAGGATATGGAAGTTGGATAATGAATTATTATTCAATATGTATATTTATGGCGTTTTTTATTTATTTGTGCATTTATTGCATTTATTCGGGCATTTATGAACAGTAATTAACTTTCTTCAGTTTCGGTGAGGGATTGTTCCGTCACCAAAGTTTGGACGAAGAAAGACGATAGATCGATGTCGTTATCGATCTCCTCGTTAACAATATTAAAATTTTCCATGTTCATACATGTTTGGGCATTACATTGGCTACAAACTACAGAACAGTTCAATCCTGCTTTCCGATATCCACAATTGGAACTACAGCCTTTCTTGCACTTACAAAATACTATATTGAGTAATGCATCATTAGCGGCTTGGAGCAGAGTTGTAACTGTCTTTAAAATATTATTTTGTAGTATCCATCCCTAGTCCTGAGGATCAATTCTCCATTCCAATTGTGGATGTCGGCGGAAAGCAGAATTGAACTGTTCTGTAGTTTGTAGCCAATGTAATGGCCAAATATGTATGAACATGGAAAACTTTAATATTGATAACAAGGAGATCGATAACGATATCGATCCATCGTCTTTCCTCGTTCAAACTTTGGTGACGGAACAATCCCTCACCGAAACTGAAGAAACTTAATTACTGTATCATAAATGCTCAAATAAATGCAATAAATGCACAAATAAATAAAAAACGCCATAAATATACATACTGAATAATAATTCATTATCAAACTTTCATATCCTAAGATCAGTCGTTATTCTTCGTAGTGAAGTAAGTCCTCTACGTTCTTAGTTTTTGAAACGCTATTGCCCGGTTGCACCAAGCTCTGCTAAATGCTCAATTAACTAATTGCGCGTTTAAAATTTAGCAGCGGCAGCTTATTGGATCTTTTAAATTTGTTGCTAAGCAACGCAGCAAATAACAATAATTTAGCCAATAACATGCCGCTGCTAAATATTTACGACGCTGTTAGTTTAGCAGAGCTTGGTGCAACCGCATATATCTCGTGAACGATTGCCCCTAAAAAAAAACTTCTGAATAAGTAAGTTTTTATAGCAAATTGCCTCAGCTAAAAATTATCTCTCTATATTTTTTTCAATAAAGGTCGCCGTTCTCGAGATATTTGCAAAAAACTGTTTGTCGCGACCTTTGACCTCGAGTAACTCAGTTAGCAGCCATCAAATCGATGGGGAACTTTCACACATTATAGAGGGCTATAATACTAAGGTGCATGCAAAAATTCAGCCTGTAACAATTTTTTTCCAGGTCAGCCTTTTTTTTTTCGTCTATTTTTCCTGGACTATAATAGAGAACTTTTAAGATGAAATACAATGTGGTTGAAATTTTTATGAAACTCGACCAAAGAGTTAAGGAATATGATAAAAGAAATATTTTATATAATTTATATAATTTATAGTATAACACAATATAAACTAATATTATTATATTTAAATATAATATTATTTTTTTCAAAGATATAAACTTAAAGACAAAACTTTTTATTTGATTGATTAATAGTTATTAAAGCATTAAACGCGGTAAGCATATGTTACCGGTGGAAGGCAATCGTTTGGTGGCCGAGGGTACCGAGCTATCGAGGTCTCCAATGTTGCCTGACACCGGTAACCCTTAACGCTTGCGATACTTATTACGTTTTTTGCACGATCCATGCAATAACCAAATTAAATGATTCTAAAATTGCTCATGTCTAAATGACAACCATAAAAAATGATCTAAAATAAAGTGACAAAATTTTCATATTTGATTACTTACCGCCTTCTGATCGGTAAGTGATGTCTTACCGATCAGTGAATTGTAAAGAAAACATACTATTCTTTTAATTAAATCAGTAAATACATGAAATTGACGGATCAATGCAAAAAAAGTAAAAAGCTTTTTCTCTTCCAGAAATATTCCGAACACACTCTATAAGACCAGATCGCTGATACATCCATCAGTATTCCAGTTAGACTTATTCTGATGGAATCAACCGCATGACTAGCGAAACGTCAATCAAGTTACATTACATACAGAACTCAGAAGTAATTATTTTATGATTTTAATAATTTTAATACACTAAATTGCTTCAATGAAAAAGAGGTTTCTTCTGACTTGCGGTACCTACAATGAGCAATTCACAGAGTATAATCATAAGCCTTATTAAGACTAAATTTGTAATTTTTGGAAAAAATGTGTACACTATTATATCATTTACTTACCGATCATCAAGTTCTGTGTTAATGACCAAAAATATTTGATAATTAACTTCCCAATACTAAACGACATTTTAAAAAATATCATTTTAGTGTGCCTACCATATTTTTCCCAATTTAAATAAATTTAACTTAAAGGTACTATACGATGAGAAGTATGATGATGTTTAAATAAGAGTCATTAAAAATGACAGATCTTTGTAAATTTTCAAAATTATCTGGTTCGTGTTAATGTATACTAATTATAAATAATTAAAACTGTCATTTATTACGACATATCATCAGCTGAACATATACTCTCCTACATACGAACCGCCTAACTGCGTAAAACTAATTAACAAAACATCTCATCCACCTGCGCACTGAACATCACCAGTAATTAGTAATTGAAGTAAACATTTGCTTGTGAAATTCTCAAATCTCAACTGTATTATCTCAGCATAAACACATCATGTATAATCTAGATGTTTTTTAAGAAACTCACCCACATATATTACAAGCCGCAATTAATAGAAGGAGTGAGTTCATTGTTTTTTTTTCCGGTAACAAATAACAAGTGTTAACGCAACCACAGGCCAGAGTTCACATAAATGGAACCGTTACAAATTAGCCTCGTGGTGAGATATATGTTGTTATCCAGCTGCGGCAAAACATGGCCGTGGAGGACTAATATCAACTCTTACCCTTATGCTGGGGTTTGTAAACAAGCAAAATTGACCATTTCTTTGACCACATACAGAGAATATAATTAACTTTGTTATTGAGTTAACTTGTTGTGTGGTGGTGTTTATGCTTATCCTCAAATTGTCTTTCGTTTGTATTGTTTTAATGCACATTAAATGAATAAGAGAAAAACTGTTTACAACTTGGAATACACGATATCATTAATTTGTTAAGAAGGGTGTTGCTCTAATTATTTTGTTTGTCGTATCCTTATTCTATGGAATGTAATTGATTTACGCTAGTTTATAAGTTGGCGAATGCGCCGGGACTACAATATCATAATCGTAATTCACGAATTCTAAAACTTTTCATATTATGTGGGCCACTTCCACTTGCACAATTTGTTATGAAAGATTAGTGGCGATTATAGATTTCTATATTATACAAAGTGTTTCAAAACTCCCGCATTTTGTTCTGTTCGAAAATTGCAAGGCTTCAGTAATTTTTTTTTAATTGTGAGCAATAAAAAAAGTTGACAATTCCAATTGCAGCTGCTAATAATGATGCATAAATAACGTGTGATTCATTAAATTTCCATTCTGAGTTGGCGGTGGAAAAAAAATCATGTCTTTGATTACACCTCATTCCTTTAAATGTTAGGTTTTCTGGTTGACGTGCTAAGCTCATCAGTAGAACAGAAATATTTTTTTTTTAATTGAAGTACTATTATTATTCTTAAATAGGATTAAGAGGTGAACATTTTTACTCTGTGATCTTGTGACACCCAAAAATCTGCTTATATGAAGAAGTTTCCATCAGATATTAATGCCGGTTTATTTTCATAATGGATATCGTATTGATGGGATAGGTATATCCATTATTTATATTTATGAAACGGTGTTCATTATACCTTGCTTTTCTGCTTTTTATCCATTTATACAAGGAAACGTATTTTGCCTTGCACTAGATCTTAATAAACTTTAAATATATTGTTAGAAGATATATACACTGTACAATTACACGACAAAAGGGATTCACTTTGTTTTCAGTAAAATTCTCTATAGAGTACAGTATAGCATATTTAATTTTGGACAGGTTATTTGTTTCAGAATGTAAAAGCTTGAGTATTTGCAAGTCTAATATTTGCATATAAATTTTAATGCAGTCAGAGTCTGGTGAATTTCTTAAATTGTCAAAAAAGATTGAAATATGTTTTCAGCCAAAATTAGAAAGAATATCTTGATTGAAAATAAATCACCTGGGGGATAATGTCAAAATGTAGAGTTAATGTGAAGTATTATTATTACTGTTATTTAGTTACCTATCTAATTATATCTTATTTTCTTATTTAGTAAGTAAGTAAAAAGATTAATTTGAATTCTACAAAAAAAATAAAAAAGTCTTGAGTGCTCAATTTCTTTGAAAAACAACTAATATAAAACAATAGACATACAGGGTCCTCATAAATTAAGAAAAATATGAAAAATACTTTACGTTTATTTGTAACTTTAAAGAAAAATGATACAAGAAAATTCCTGTATAAAAACCATAACAAAATCAATGAGAAATGTTTATTTAACAAAATAATACAATTATACATTTATACAAATTGTGTACTTATAGTTCATGTGATGTAACTATATGAAGAACATCCACCATTTTACTCTGCTGGTTATACAGTTTCAGTGGAAAAATCTGTCAGATATTTATATAAAAGTTTATGCGTACCTATAGATATGAATCATTAACTGCTTATGCAAAAAATTATTTTTGTCTTTATGACTTCTCCCTGATCGCTAAAGTCATCCGTTCGTCCCTGATGATCAAACTGGCAGCACCATTAAATACTTTGGAAGGGTTGTATACAGTCACCAAAAGATAATACCATTTACAAGAATAAAAATAACATTAAACTCACTGCATTACCCTTTCGCAACAAGTTAAATTTTATTATTAATTTAAAATGTAAATGGCGAATTATCTCGTAAATGAAATAATTTTGTTTATTTTTGTCGTCTTTAGCAGTGTATTTTTTAGTAATTATATATTTTACAACAGAATCGTTTGTTTTTATTGGGGAGATATATTTTTTATTATTTTGCTACTTAAAAACTTGTTATTTTAGTAAAAAGTTTTGGTCTGTACATGGTAACGTAATGAAGCAAATCATGAATAAAACTAGTCGGAAGGTCCACTTAATTTAAAAAATATTATCCTATAAAATAGCATTTATAAAGAGCTCAAGTCCCCGTATCCTACATTAAGCTCTATAAGCGATAAAATCTGTTTTTATTCTAAAAGAACTGTGTACCATGTGCCAGCTATTCAAATGAATTTATGTAGTCTGTAAAATTAAATTCACATACGAATAAGGAATGAGTCGTAGGTCTTAGCGTGAAGCATGTGTTATATTTTGTGTTGCATATTTATATCCCCTAAAGCACGTTTTTTTACAAGCTGCAAGCTTTAATTAAAATTTTAATCTTTCAAACATGCTTTTGTTTCAGTATATTAAATCACCTGTGTAATTCTGTCTTTAAAACTGAGTGGTTTTGAAAAATAATAAAATAATAATAAATTGTATGAAGAATACAAAATATAATATAGTGTCTGCTTAAATAAATAGCATGCACAATTAAAAAAGTTATTAGTTTTAAAGTTTTCATAGTTCTTCACGTAGTTTTTTTTTTAATTTTCAATAAAATCCAACAATACCTAGGTATTATGTTGATATGTATTTTTATGTACCACAATAACGACGAGCAATAATAAATTTTAACGAAAACCAACCAGGAGTTAATATTAACGAACTAACGTATATGATTTACACTTTACTATTTCATTTTCGCATGGAGCTTTGAAATACTGTAATGGCCATGTCGTCAGTTAGAGGAGTTTGCTAGTGACAGATACCACTGAAAAATCATATAAATCATGATGCTTTCGTGTTGCAACATTACGAAAGCCCAGCTTTACTATAAAAATATGGTTCTTCTTCAAAATTTTTAACATTTTATGTACGTTCTTTAGAATACATGATTTTGATACGCACAACTAAAAGAAAACGAAACGTTCCTAAGAAAACTAAAAAAGCTTCCTTGAACTTTATTTTTGATCGGTAAAACACTCTTTAAAAATAATTATTTCATTTAATAGTATAAAATATTGGTGAACCGATTACTACAAATGCTAATTACTGACTAACTATAACAACTATGATCATTCTAACAAATACTGGTTTACATTTAAAGAACACATCTATAAAAATATAAGGTTTCAAGTAAGCGTCTGAAGTCAGATGGATTTTACGAAGAGCATGATGTAATTTTTGATATATTTTTTTTCAATTATCAGTTAAATATATCAGGAAATAAAACAAAATCGGGAGATAATTTATAAATGTATGAACCGTATAAATAAATACTTTTCTGACAAGGTGCCACACTTTCAATAGAAATTCAAATTTCCATGATAAATGGATTGAATATTCCAGATTAAACCTCTTGCTGCTTGCTTAAATATAGCAGGAAAATGTATATAAATTTTTCTTTTGTTTAATGGTTCGGATAAATCAAATGTATATCGAAAATTATTGAACAAGAAAAGACAAACGTTCTGCTGGCTGAATGTTATGCATAATGAACTTGATTCATAAATAATGAAAAGAAAGTGAGTGTTCTAGTAAAATCGTCATCAAAAACCGTTCAGACAAATAAAATATTTCAATAATCCCCGCTTCTTGTTAATGTAGTTTACAAAAACTAATGTAAAATGCATGGGACGTCCAGGATGACTTGTCCCCTTTTCTTTGAATATTAGGAACAATATTTTGAAAAAATATATTAAAAAAGTTATACTTCTTTGATTTGTTTTAACTCAATAATTTACGAAATATTTAACTTTTAATTTTTTTTTGTTTCGCACCATTTTTGTCTGAGTCAGAAATATTAAGACAGTGTAATACAGCAGTTTCTAGGATCTAAAACCTTCACACAAAAGAACGTTCTTACTGAGATACAGGGTGTTGAAAATGATGTTTTAATTCACCCTATAGCTCAGTAGGAAAGCATTTTTTTGTACTATTTATAGGATCCTAGAATTGGCTATATTACTCTGTAAATCAATATTTTTAAATTTACAGGGTGATTCAAAAGTGGTTAAAAAACATAAATAATTAATTTTCTAGTAAACAGTTATGTTAAAGCATATCATACAGGTATAACTTTGTTACGTGTTTTGTTCTACCTTTCATAATATTATTTATTTAAAAATAAACTTACTTACCTAGAAAGATATGTCAAAAAAAGTTAAATCCTCACATAAGTTCAATAATGATGCATATTATATTTGTTGTAATAATACAGATTTATAGTTTACTAAAAGACTAATTAATCTTCCAAATTTCAGATCTTTATCTTAAACCGTTATGGTGTTTATTTTATTTCAAGTTCTCATTATTTTATTAAACTTTACGATATTTTTCCATATTTTTCGAAGGTGGTTGACAAAAAGTGTGCACACCACGTTTCGTAAGCATTTTATTGGTCTCTAATATTAGAAAACATCGCTTTTTCGGTTTCTCAAGCTTCATTCTCAACCACTAAAATAATATTTACGGACCTTGGTGTGCAATATACTATTATTAAAATGTACTAAAAATGGGAAAATATTTTTTATGTACGACTGCATTATAAAGTACTGTTTATGACGTACTTTTGCGTGCGTAAACTGGCTCTTTATACACTAGTGTATAATGGCACTTTATTTTACTATTATTGTAAAATATCAATATATCAGCTGTCAATGTCACAATAAATACTCAGAATGAATTTATTACTGTCATTCATAATTTTTCTAAATAATTAAAAGGTAATTTTCGCAGTTAAACATAAAGCTTTGTAGGGAACTCGTATATAATCTGACTTTATTGACTCGTCCTATTTATTAGCCTCGCTCGCAAGCTCGCTCTGCCATAAACCAGACTCGTCAATAAAGTCATAGATTATATACTTGTTGCATAAACTACTATTATGTTATGATAGCGAACTCAAATGAAAAAAAAGGGAAACGTAAATTTAAAAAGGTTACCATACCAGTCAGGTGGAATTTTTGAAGGAGTACGGTTTAAGTGACAGGATGAGAGAAGCCGAAGAACGGTGTTTGTGGCGTGCCTTGAAAGAGACCTATATCCAGAAGTGGATAACTGTAGGGTGCAGATGATGATAATGATTTACTATATTGCCGAGATACTTGATACATTAGTTCAATATTTACGCCCCACGCTTTTATTTTTAGTCATATGAGTTCGAAGTCCTAAGAAAAAATATTTTCTATTTTTAGTACATTTTTTAAATGCTTGTTTTTTAAAAAAGAACTATTTTTACATTTATGTATTTATTGCAAGGATTATACACTTAAGTGCTAAGGAATATAATAAATAGGGAGATTGGATTACTTATATAAAACCACAAAGTAATATAGTAACAGGGCTCACTCTTACATTTTGCAATGCGACAGACTTTGAACATCTTTGATATAGTTTATTTGAATATTTTTCTTGATTTGATCTCTAATATCACACCCCAAAGTGTCTAAAGCTTTCTTATTAACATCCTATAACTTCACATTTCTCTTTAATGCACCATAGAGGAACAAAAAATTATTTTACATCTGGTCTTATCCGCACTGATGTTTCTTACATAAATTAATAATTAACCTGGTAATAATTACATACGTTCAACCTTTACGCATTAATCCTATAAACATGAAGCTCAAGAAACTTTAAGCAGTTTTGACATAAATAATTAGGTAACAATCTCTTATAGACCTTAAGCTGGGATATCGTTTTTTCTTTAAAACCACCCCCTCATACTGACACTATTATATGTATATGTGAAAGTTGTTTAAGAGGTATATCGTGCCTGAGTGATCTCCCTTGTATGTTTAAGGGTGAATCATGGTTCTGTTATCAGCTTATCTGATCCTTGCGTGTGTTGAGATCTACGCTGTTCGAGCTGTAAGCCACATCTGAAAATCCAAAACCGGATCATGGTATTGCAGTATACCTCAGTCGTTTTCATATAATAAAACCAAGAAATGTGTATATCAAATATGGTATTATTGATTTTTATCACGACACAAAGTATTCGAAATTTAGTTTCTGGAAAGTTTTGTCTCGCGCTTCGTCATTCAACTTCGACACGAATAGGTGTTATTATGAGGTGCTTCAATAGGGTTGTAAATAAATAATGATTGTCAATAACAAACAAATAAAAACTTTCTCAAATGTTAGCTATGAAGTTTTTAAATGCATTTCAAATATTTTATACCTATTTTATTATAATTACTTATTCCTATTTTGCTATTTTATAAATAAATATGTCCGTTTGTTAAAATCACATGATCAGTAAAATATTCAAAATGTTTTTTAAATAAGTATTCAAATTTTAGGAGCATGTAGATAGAGCAAGTTAAAACCAGAGGATGGTTTTATTAAATATCTGTGAAACCGAGTTCGAAACTATTTGAGATGTAATACTATACACTGACAGACACTAACTTATTTTTTATGTTTAACAATATGAAATCAGTCATCTGAAAATTTTATTCAGAAGCATATGAAGCTGTGAGGGGTAGGTATACAAGGTGATTCAAAATTCGATGTAGATATTTTAAGGACGTATTGTTGGGATCAAAATAAGACTTTTTTTCAAATAAACATGTGTCCTAAAATGCACCCCCTCCCCTCCTCCAACTTCCCCAAAAACTGTTTCTACATAATTTTTGAAGCAAAAAATAAATAGAGTGCCTAAAAAAATGGGGGCATGCCAATTTTCAGAAGATTTGATGCGTTATTGTAGTCACAATTTTAAATAATCGTTTTTTTTACGCAACTTACAATGGCTGTAGCTCGGAGGGGGTGCATTTTACGACACATGTTTATTTGAAAAAAAAGTATTATTTTGATCCCAACAATACGTCCTTAAAATATCTACATCGAATTTTGAATCACCCTGTATATTATGATCACAACTTTTTCGTTTTTTTTTGGTTTTGACATATCAAATTGAAATTATTATAAATCATAATGACAGTGTCGCTGTGAAAAAATATTTGATGTGCCCAGCACATGACTTTCTTATACATTGCCATGATACAGTTTTAATCTTTGGAAAATACTGAACGGGTAGCCAATAATCACATGTAGTCGACATTCAATACGTTATTAATATAAAATCACATTTATTTATTTATTATTATTGTTTTCGGTACCATAGAAACCAGTAAAATACAAAAAAAAATAATGGTCCTTCTGGGATTCGAACCCGCGACCTTCCGTTTGACAGCCAAGCCCCAAACTCACTAGTCTATCTACTAGTCGGATTCAATGCACACTATGAGAAATATAAGTGTTTTAAGAACATCTCATTTTTTTAAAAAAATTTTGACGGAATTTCAAAAAAAAGTTCAAACATAGTTTGTTCAAAATTTAATTCTAAATCAATGTTAAAGAATAAAAAAATCTCGTAAATTGTTTATTTTACAAGATATTAATAAAAAACCTAAAATGTCTTCAGGTTAGTACCACTTGTGTTGGTGCTAGATGAAAAAGATTTAATGTGGCACCCATAAATTTGTTCAAACTCTTAAATATGAAATTTGAATTAAATCCGATAACTCGTTTTTGAGTTATGGTGGATACAGACAGACACACAGACAGACACGCAGACATCATGGCGAAAATGGTCAGAATGGATTCAGGGGCCCTCAAAACGTGCAAATCCATCAAAATCTCGAAGTCGAAAAAAATCACGATTACTATACTTTCTTATAGTTCGTATAAGAACGTAAAAATTAATTTAAAAACATGAAATATACATTAAAAACTTAAAATAAACAATAAAATAAATCCCACAAAATGTATATTGTCAAAATTATCATATACAGTGTGTTCTAACTTCGTTATTGTTGGAGCTACAAAGTCGGTTAAATTAGCAAACTAGTAGCATTTTTCCCTTGATTACAATGGTGAAAACAGAAAAACAATTGACCATCTGGTTTTCAAGATATTCACAAAAAGAACGTTTTTTTAAAGGGAACACCCTATATGTTTTTGCAAAAATCGATGGTAAATTAAATTTTATACGTACAAAAAATGTCCTCATCTTTTTACTTTCTTATACGAAGTATAAGGAAGTATTGTAATCGTGATTTTTTTCGACTCCGAGATTTTGATGGATTTACACGTTTTGAGGGCCCCTGAATCCATTTTGACCATTTTCGCCATGATGTCTGTCTGTCTGTGTGTGCGTGTGTCTGTCTGTATCCACGATAACTCAAAAACGAGTTACCGGATTTGATTCAAATTTCATATTTAAGAGTTTGAACAAAATTGTGGGTGCCACAATAAATTTTTTTCGTCTAGCGCCAACACAAATGGTACTTACCTGAAGACATTTTTAGGTTTTTTAGGAATATCTTGAAAAATAAACAATTTACGACATTTTTTTATTCTTAGACATTGATTTAGAATTAAATTTTGAACAAATTTTGTTTGAACTTTTTTTTGAAATTCCGTCAAAAATTTTTAATTATTTATTCATATAGTAGCGCCATCTATCTCTCAGTTACAAAAGTACATTTTATAAATTACAGAAATCTATACCGTTGAGGAAATCGATTGTAGCAGTATTATTTGAAAAGATCGACGGCTACAGCAGCATTGTGGTGGCGAAACTACCACCGGTTGTTACGCGGTCGTTGATTTGTGTTTTTTGTGTCATATTGTAATATGTACAGTTAATTTCACAGAAATTAGGTTATGTTTTATCATGAGTCGTTCAGTAAGTTTTGGCATTTTGATTTTTGGCGACGGATGCAAATAAGTACTTACCTAATTTGTCAATTTGACAGTAAACGTCAATCAAACAAAGCCATTGTAACACAGGGAATCAGGGAAATATTAGGTGTAGTCGATTTCTGTGAAATTAACTGTACCTATAATTATTATTGAAAAAATCGACGGCAATGGCAGCATCGTGGTGGCGTGTTTTTTGTGTAATATTGATATATTGTAATACAATTAAATATTATTGAAAAAACGGAGCAAGACAGAAAACTATCGTGGGGCGAAGCCCGCGGGGGACAGCTAGTAATAAATAAATGTGATTTTATATTAATAACGTGTTGAATATCGGCAGCATGTGATTATTGGCTACCCCTTCAGTATTTTCCAAAGATTAAAACTGTATCATGGCAATGTATAAGAAAGTCATGTGTTGGGCACATCAGATATTTTGATAATAATTTAAAATAAACGAGATATTTTGAAAAAAAATTTGTAATTTTTTAAAATCAAGTATCCATAAAACGGAATAGTAATTTATTAAAATCAAACAATCATAATTTTGAATTTAAGCAAGTTGAAAAAACTTGAAATATTACGAAAATATTGAAAATTTACAAAATTATATTTTTCATGGCTAGGTACTAGTCCAGGAAAAATAGACGAAAGAATATCTGATGTGTCCAACACATGACTTTCTTATACATTACCATGATACAGTTGTAATCTTTGGAAAATACTGAAGGGGTAGCCAATAATCACATGCAGTCGACATTCAATACGTCATTAATATAAAATCACATTTATTTATTATTATTGTTTTCGTTACCATAGAAACCAGTAAAAAAAAAATAATGGTCCTTCTGGGATTCGAATCCGCGACCTTCCGTTTGGCAGTCAAGTCCCTTTAGTCACTAGTCTATCTCGGCTGTCGGATTTCGGATTCAACGCGCACTATGAGAAATACAGAGTGGTCCAGGTTAAACGTCATTAATTTTTGGATTGTCTGTCCAATTTAGAGGAAGTCCTCTACGTTCTTAGTTTTTGAAACGCTATATCTCGTGAACGATTGCCCCTACAAAAAAACTTCTGAATAAGTTTTTATAGCAAATTGCCTCAGATACAAGTTAGCTCTCTATATTTTTTTTCAATAAAGGTCGCCGTTCTCGAAATATTTGCAAAAACTGTTTATCGCGACCTTTGACCTCGAGTAACTCAGTTAGCAGCCATCAAATCGATGGGGAACTTTCACACATTATTGAGGGCTATAATACTAAGGTGCATGCAAAAATTCAGCCTGTAACAACTTTTTTGCCAATGCCTCAGGCCGGCATTGGTCATTTTGCATTCGTATAAATCGGCTGGAAACACACGTTCCTTTGAAGTACTCCTCGCTTCTCTCGTCGCACTTCAAACAACTTGTGCCACAATATAACGTCTTATAAAACTCGTATAATAATATACTATTTTAATTAGGAAAATTGAGTCATGAAAATCATTTATAAATGATGTTTATTTTCAAACGGCATATAACATGGTGTTATAAGACTGAGTAGACAAGGTATAAGTTTCATTTCTATGACACCACTCTTGAGGGGAGTATAACACAAACACATTATCTGCAAAAATGTATGACAGTTGCAAAATTACTTATTAAATTGATTGTCATATTGCGATTAGAATGATTCCATTTGAAAAAAATAGTGTATTTTATTCGGAGTATAAGTACGTTCATGTGATTCCGTATGGAGTTAATTCTCCTCGCTCCACTCGGCGCTTACACCTCCATACTTCGTCACATAAAGTTTCGCTTATACTCCTAATAAAATAAATATCTATTAGAAATATTAATAGTATAAAATGTTTAGTAAGTAAAATATTTGCAATAAAATACAAGAAAATATTAGAATATTTGTCACACTTTTCTTCGATAATAATCTTTTTGGAAAAAGATCGATACCTATTTGTCTCCGACTTCATTGTGTCTAATTTATACTTAGATAGGTACTTAGTAATTAAAACATAAATAGTAATATTATAACAGAATACTAAAGGGTACAGGCGCATACAAATAAATGTTAAGATCGTGCTCTAAGAATATCGCTTTTACGTGATCCATTTATTACATTCAGGAATGTTTCCCTACATTTAGTTCAAAATAAATTATATCACCCGAAATTTTTACTTGTTAAAAACAGTATGCTGAACTGGCGGTAAAATTTCTTATTATGCAATTTAAAAAAATATATATTTTCCTCCTTTTCAGCATGTAATCGAAAAGGTAAGCGATATTCAGATAGAATTTTGATGTAGATCAAAGATTTAGTGCGGATAAAAGAAACTACATGATACATAAAATTTCAGATCAACAACACCGCACCAAATTCGTTAATAAAAATGGTATAAAAACCATCTCACTAATTATTGTAAATAAATATATGTGAGACACATCAGTCACACGCTACCTTTGTGAGCAAGGGAGGTGAAGAGACAGAAATAGTCCAACTCACATAATACCTGCTGAAAATAATGCTAGTATGTTACTTAGAGGTTCAAATTAGTTTCATAATGCAAACGACTCGTAAAAAATTGCACTGATATTATATCCCCAATAATTTACGTTAATTTCATATACACAGTTAAAAATTTTGTGTTAAAATTAACACATTTCACATGTCCCAGGAGGTCCACTCAAATTTTTGTGTTATTTTTACTGAAACCGAAAATGTTAAAAGGTTACAATAATTTTTAGTTAAAATTCAACACAAATATTTTAACACATTATTTTTTTGACATAATAATATTGTAAACTTAACAGTTACTAATGTGTTATATTGACTGATTAATATTGTGTTATAATAACATAATTACATGTCATTGATTAAATTTAACATAAATACTTCGTTAAAATGCCACTCATTATTTTTGTTAATTTTACTTATTTAATATGTGGATGTCAGCTGATTGTACACATTTTTTCTGTTGTTATTCACTATTATACAGGGTGTCCCTTAAAGGTGTTCCGTAAATTTAGATATAGATTCTGCGATGAAAAATAAGTATAAAGTTCAGATAAACATGTGGGCTCTGACGCCTCCTAAGGAAGATATTGAACATTTTATGATTGGCATTTATACTGATTATCCTTGGAACAAAGTGTCCCCAATTAACCTCAAAAGTGGATTAGAAGAGGAGCGCCGGTTGTCAAACTTTAAAAATCAATACAAATTTTTATAACTTGTAGTGTTGTGTAATAAATGCCAATTATAAAATATTCAACATCTTCTTTAGGAGGCGTCGGCACCCATATGTTTATTTGAACTTTTATACTTGTTCTTCATCGCAGAATCTATATCTAAATTTACGGAACACCTTTGAGGGACAACCTGTAAAATGTTAACTGACATAATTTTTGTTAAAATAAAAGGGTAGGGGGTTAATTTACTGATGAAAATAAAAAAACAGGTAAAAATATCAAATCATTTTATTGTTTGTTAAAATCAACATTCTGTAACTTTTTTCTCAAGTTCATAAACATTGAAATACTTAAGCACACGTAAATTAAATTTATTTAAATTTAAGGAGAAAATACATACTTCTATAACAATATTGTGCCATGTTTCAGATACACATTTAGTTTCTCATTCTCACAGACGACATAAAATAAATAAAAAATTAACAATTTCACTTTGGTTATCAATAACATAATTAAATACTAAAGATAATTAAACGTAAGGTGGGATCTTAAATATGTAAATTGATACAATACAGGTTCAGAATCACACACAAACGACATACAATTTCGGCAAAAATAAAAAAGTCTACCTAACAATAACATTTTGGTTACCCAGTTCGTAAACATCTAAACACTTAAAGGATATTTAAATTACTAAAGTTAATTAAACTTAAGGAGGAACGTTTTCTAACAATATATGCAATGTAGGTTTCAGAAACACATTGTTTCCCATTTTTCACAAATGGCATATGTATACATGTCTAATAATAAGTGAAGATACAACCTCATAAATTTTAGAGAACTTAATGTACCTAATATTTTTGTTATTACTTACCTTGACAATACACAACAATTGCACAAGAATATAACTGATAAAACATACATCCTTCACTTGGTTTCGTTCTAAACTGAAATGTTTAAGTTCTCAACTTGATGCACAGATTAGGGGGTAGTGACGAATAACGAACCAACATTTTAATACAAATAAAAAGTTAAAGTAACACAGAAAAAATATTTGACTAAACGTTTTGTACGAATAACATAAGTAAACATGTAGTTTCATTGAACAACACATCGAATTACATAGATTTTGTGTTACATTAACAGAAATCTTTATTCATTTATATGACAGAAATAAAATGTTAAAAGTACCCAAATTACATGTCATTCACATAATTGCTTATTCATATTAACACAATTATTTTGTTTAATTTTAACAACTTTTAAATTATGTTAAAATTTAATATAATGTGTTAATATGTCAATTTGTCATTTTAACACATTTGTACTATGTAGTTGTAACCAAAAAAATTTGTGGATTTTGACATAATTTTTTTAACACGAAATTATTTTAACACATAAACACAAAATTTTCAACAGTGTACAGGTGAAATAAAAACATGTGAAAAGTTACGTTTAGTATACTAAACTGCCAAAAATATTTAGTTCGAATTTCGAAAGCAATTGTTTCTAAAATTTCTTTTCGGTTCATAACATTGGTAACCACACTAATAAATATTTTTGCAACTAATAATAATTAGTTTATAGCAAAATATTAATTATACTTATTATTTTAATTTACATTGTATAGTATACTCACCTTGGAATACATGCCCGTACAAACATGTAAGTACTAGTTTACTAGCAATAGCAATAAATTATGCATGATGGACTCGTGAAGTTGTGTACCACTTGGTTGGAGCGATATTTACGTAGTTTGTTCAAAATACAGTTCCATGGGGTCCTTCCGGACTATAAGGGCCGGTGGTCAGGATTGGCGTATTCAGACATGCTCCTGGGGGATATGCATTCGCTTGAAAATGTCGGCTTTGATCCATTACACTATAGTATTAGGCCATAAGTTAAACAGTGTATGTACCTAGAGCCTTTTTAACTACAGTGAAAGCGATTTAACAAGGCGATTAATCTTTGTGGTATTTTACATGGGGGACTGGTAATCCAACGAAATCATGCATCTGAATTACGTGCATTATAAAACATAAAATGTATCAGAGGCTTTAGTGAGTTATTTGTTAGGAAATGATTATTTAACGGAACTAAGAGAAATAAGCTGCAATAAATGCCTAGTTTTATCTACCTAATATACCGAGATATTTTTTTAACTCTGAACATCTTCTTCCCTATGTTCAATTTTAAACACAGATCTATGCATTGCCAGTATTTGCTATGCAACCAATTATACCACACACCTGATTTAATTTTATTTAATTAAATTTTTAATAATCGGGATAAGTGACTGCAAAAACATCTTATACTCTGATTGGCAGGGTATAATATGCATTATGTGTTTTTTTTTCAGTTAAATACATGTTTTTATCACAATAATTATTCAAACAACTTGACATTTATTTTTTTTTACTTGTCAAGTAGCTATCTTCACGTAAAATTGGTTACTTGATTACGTAAATACATGCATTGAGGTGTGTTTTTTCAAACTGAACTTAGGGATTATTGGAGACTATGTTCAGAGTTAAAAAATGTCTTGGTATGTGATGACAACATTGTCGCTGAAAAGAAAAACTGATAAACACCAGCACGTAAAAATATATTATAATTATACACTAACATTTTCTAAGGTCATTTAGTGATTATCTCCTTACCAATCTATCTGTAATACTAGGTTTGGATCTGTAGTATTGCACACGCAACCGATAATTTCTTAACCACTATATTTTTGTGTAGCATTTAGGGAATTATAGGCTTTAAATTATTAATTGTAGAACAAACTAAATGACTAAATTTTTATTTTTTTATACGAAATAATAAGGAAGTATAGTAATCATGTTTTTACTTTCTTATATAATAAGAAAGTATAGTAATCATGATTTTTTTCGACTTCGAGATTTTGATGGATTTACACGTTTTGAGGGCTCCTGAATCCATTTTGACTATTTTCGCCATGATGTCTGTCTGTGTGTCTGTGTGTCTGTCTGTGTGTCTGTCTGTATCCACCATAACTCAAAAACGAGTTATCGGATTTGATTCAAATTTCATATTTAAGAGTTTGAACAAATTTGTGGGTGCCACATTCAATGTTTTTCATCTAGCACCAAAACAAGTGACAGTTACCTGATGACATTTTTAGGTTTTTTAAGAATATCTTGAAAAATAAACAATTTATGAGATTTTTTTATTCTTTAACATTGATTTAGAATTGAATTTTGAACAAATTTTGTTTGAACTTTTTTTTGAAATTCCGTCAAAAAAATTTCAAAAAAACGAGATATTCCTAAAACACTTTATATTTCTCATAGCGCGCTTTGATAGTTGAATCCGAGGGTCGAAAAGTAATTATTGTGATACTATCCGTATAAGAAAGTCATGTGTTGGGCACATCAGATATTTTACTTTCTTATACGTAGTATAAGGAAGTATTGTAATCGTGATTTTTTTCGACTTCGAGATTTTGATGGATTTACACGTTTTGAGGGCCCCTGAATCCATTTTGACCATTTTCGCCATGATGTCTGTCTGTGTGTCTGTCTGTATCCACGATAACTCAAAAACGACTTAACGGATTTGATTCAAATTTCATATTTAAGAGTTTGAACAAAATTGTGGGTGCCACATTAAATCTTTTTCATCTAGCACCAACACAAGTGGTACTTACCTGAAGACATTTTTAGGTTTTTTAGGAATATCTTGAAAAATAAACAATTTACGACATTTTTTTATTCTTTAACATTGATTTAGAATTAAATTTTGAACAAATTTTGTTTGAAACTTTTTTTGAAATTCCGTCAAAATTTTTTATTTATATAGTGGCCTGGTGAGAGTGGCTATATCGCCAAACACCAAAAACTTGACATTGCTTTGCAATCCAAGTACGAAGAAGAAGAGATTGTTAGTCAAACAGCTGTCAAAGGCAAAAGATCGAAATATTTTGATGAGAAGGATTATTGTGCACTGCACAGTTTGTTTGAGTGAAACGTTGACCAAAACTGAGAAGTATTTTATAAATCTTTAAAGTTTAGCTACCTACAGCAAATTCAAAGATATCAAGCATTTTTCGCACTGTGGAATTTTCATAAGTATTCTGTTATTTATTTGTCCTAAAATCTGGCAGTAATGAGTGGGACAAGGACAGATTTATGCGTATTGCAATAAGTGCGACAGAGACTATTTGAAAATTGCTGGAAACCCTCAAAATTTTTACAAGAAATTTAACTTAATTTCTTTAGGAAAAGTAATTATTGTGATACTATCCGTAAGTATAAGAAAGTCATGTGTTGGGCACATCAGATATTTTGACTTCAAGATTTTGATGGATTTACACGTTCTGAGGGCCCCTGAATCCATTTTGAATATTTTCCCAATGATGTCTTTGTGTATGGTTGTCTGTCTGTATGTCTATCTATCTATGTATCTAAGATAACTCAAAACCCACTTGTCGGAATTAACTTAAATTTCATATTTAAGATTTTGAAGTATAAGCAAGTATAGTAATCGTGATTTTTTTCGACTTCGAGATTTTGATGGATTTACACGTTTTGAGGGCCCCTGAATCCATTCTGACCATTTTCGCCATGATGTCTGTCTGTCTGTGTGTGTGTGTGTGTGTCTGTGTGTGTCTGTTTGTATCCACCATAACTCAAAAACGAGTTATCGGATTTGATTCAAATTTCCTATTTGAGAGTTTGAACAAAATTGTGGGTGCCACATTAAATGTTTTTCTTCTAGCACCGAAACAAGTGACACTTACCTGAAGACATTTTTAGGTTTTTTAGGAATATCTTGAAAAATAAACAATTTATGAGATTTTTTTATTCTTTAACATTGATTTAGAATTGAAGTTTGAACAAATTTTGTTTGAACTTTTTTTTGAAATTATGTCATAAAAATTTCAAAAAAACTAGATATTCTTAAAACATTTTATATTTCTCATAGCGCGCATTGATAGTTGCATTCGATGGTCGAGGTAGACCATGTGTTTCATTATGTGGCTGCCAAACGGAAGGTCCCGGGTTCGAATCCCAGAAAGAACGGACCATTAGTTTTTTTTTATTTTACTGGTTTCTATGGTAACGAAAACAATAATAATGAATAAATAAATGTAATTTCATACCGGGAGATTTTTTTAAGTGAGTAATAGGTCAAAAATCTAAAATAAAACATTTTTGTCGTAAAATTCGGTTATATCGGTGGGACAAGGACAGATTTATGCGTATTGCAATAAGTGCGACAGAGACTATTTAAAAATTGCTGGAAACCTTCAATATTTTTACAAGAAATTTAACTTAATTTCTTTAGGAAAAGTAATTATTGTGATATTATCCGTAAGTATAAGAAAGTCATGTGTTGAGCACATCAGATATTTTATCTAGTACTTACATTATCAGGTTTTTTAATATTATCTTGAAAAAGAAACCATTAAGGAGATTTTTTTATTCTTTAACATTGCTTTAGACTAAAATTTTGAACATATGTATTTGGTTTTAACATTTCTCAAATTTCGTCAAAAAATTTCATTATGTGCATTATATCATAAGGCCTAGATAGAGTATTCGTAGAAGGGCTTGGTTCGTAATCTGAAAGTCCCAGGTTCGAATCTCAGAAAGATCATGTTTTTTTTCCTTTTTTACTGGTTTCTACGGTACCGACATCAAATAATAAATAAATAAGAGTTATTTATTGTATAAGTGTCTTAGGAAGTATATTATCCACGCAAGAATGTTTAAACGCGAGAACGAAGTTCGAGCGTTTAATGTTCTTAAAGTGGATAATATACAACTAAGACACGTATGCAATACAACGTTTTATCCACAACCAGACCAGAGAGTTTTTAAATTAAAATTTTGGAAAAATTTTATTTGACATTTTGAAGTGACTTTTGTCATTTTATGTAGGTAGAATTAATTTTTATTAAAAAGTAGGTACCTAGTCATGGGTATTAATTATAAGACCCATGTGTTTTATTAATATCAAAAGACGTCTCCTAATAGTAGAATTATGACCTTATAATAGACTGGTTGTGGATAAATAAATAAATATGCTTTTTTAGTAACAAAATATCGGATGTGGACAGCATGTGATTATTGGCTACCTTTTGAGTATTTTCCAAATATTAGAACTGAATCGCATGGTATAAGAATAAAGAAATATATCTAGTCTATGTGCTGGTTTATACAACATTACATTAACATTACATTTTATAATTAACATTACATTACAATCAGAAATCGGACTCTGGTTTATACAACACTAAAACTTATAATGTAGCCAATCAGCGGTCAGTAATTTCTGACATTATGCGCATGTCATGAATAAGGGTTATTCTCCATGTGTACATATCTTTGTCATATTTTCGTATATTAAAATTAAAATCAACCAATAAAGACAGCTTGCGGTTGTTGTTTTTCTGTTGATTTTCAAATTAGTATACGAATCTTCATTAAAACTCAAATATAGATGCAGAACTCAAAGTTTGAAAAGTTGAATCTAACAATCTTATGCGGAACCACTTTAAACCCATCATATCAGCTGTTAACTATTGTTTTAGAACATGCGCAATAGGGTCACATTACGATAATTACATTACAAAGATAAAAGATAGTGCGGATTTATACAACATTACATTATACTTTACATTAAAATTACATTAGAATTAGAAGATAAATGTACGCTATTCAGTGTAGACGTTTATACAACATTACCATTACATTAGAATTACATTTCACATTACGAAGATGGTTATCTTTTATCTTTGTAATGTAATTATCGTAATGTGACCCTATTGCGCATGTTCTCTAACAACAGTTAACAGCTGATATGATGGGTTTAAGGTGGTTCCGCATGAGATTGTTAGATTCAACTTTTCTAACTTTGAGTTCTGCATCTATATTTGAGTTTTAATGAAGATTCGTATACTAATTTGAAAATCAACAAAAAAACAATAACCGCAGACTGTCTGTATTGGTCGATTTTAATTTTAATATACGAAAATATGACAAACACATGTACACATGGAGAATAACCCTTATTCATGACATGCGTATAATGTCAGAAATTATTGACCGCTGATTGGCTACATTATAAGTTTTAATGTTGTATAAACCAGAGTCCGATTTCTTATTGTAATGTAATGTTAATTATAAAATGTAATGTTAATGTAATGTTGTATAAACCAGCACATAACCATCTTCGTAATGTTAAATGTAATTCTAATGTAATGGTAATGTTGTATAAACGTCTACACTGAATAGCGTACATTTATCTTCTAATTCTAATGTAATTTTAATGTAAAGTATAATGTAATGTTGTATAAACCCGCACTATGTATTTCAGTGATTCTAAGTGCGAAATGGAAAATTTTCATCTTTTTCACATGGGATAACATTTTTGTTTTGTTACTGCGACATAATGAAAAAAAAAATAATGTTATATAAATAAAAAGATCGTGTCTATTCATCGGGGCTCCTCAGTATAGGTACCTAAATCAGGTGTATGGTATAATTGTGGTAATGCATTGATCTGTGCTTTTTAAAATTGAATATAGTGAATACAGTGTCCCAGTTGACGTTGGACTGTATGGATATCTTTGTTATTATTGGAGCTACAAAGTCGGTTAAATTAGCAAACTAGTGGCATTTTTCCCGCTGATTCCAATGGTGAAAACAGAAAAACAATTGACCATCTGGTTTTCGAGATATTTACAAAAATTAAAAAAATTTAAATGGAACATTCTGTATATTTTTGCAAAAATCCATGATAAATTAAATTCCGTAAAAAAAATTTGTTTATCTTTTTTTTTCAATTTTCAATATTTCCTTGAAATTTTCAAGGTTTTTTCAACTAGCTTAAATTCAAAATTATGATTGTTTGGCTTTAATAAATTACTATTCCGTTTTATGGCTACTTGATTTTAAAGAATTTCTAACTTTTTTTCAAAATAACTCGCTTATTTTCAAGTATTATCAAAAAAGATGAGGACATTTTTTGTATAGAATTTAATTTGTCAGCGATTTTTGCAAAAATATACAGGGTGTTCTATTAATTTTTTTTATTTTTGTGCATATCTCGAAAACCATATGGTCAATTGTTTTTCTGTTTTCACCATTGTAATCAGCGGAAAAACTGCCACTAGTTTGCTAATTTAACCGACTTTGTAGCTCCAATAATAACAAAGATACCCATACAGTCCAACGTCAACTGGGACACACTGTATATTCAGAGTTAAAAACATGTCGCGGTATAGTACATTCATATTAGTAATAATGAGGGAAATAAATCCAAAAAACATGCCCTTTTGAGATCCTACGCGGAAAATGTATAGGTTTCAATATTCTATGGTGTCCCCCCATTTTATTAGACCCTGGCACCCCTAAAAGCCACCCCTAACGTGCATGTTCGCGGTTTTTCGTATTTTGTCGCAAAGCGGTCACGATTCCGCAATTTTAGCTTATGTACAAAAATAATCCTTATACAGGGTGATCAGTAATTGGCGCAGTCGGAGCATACTGTGATAAACTTTACGTTTTAAGAATGACGAAATTTTTACCGCTGTGCTGTAAGTCCTTTCTTTACAAAGATATGACCATTTTTGCATTGAACATGTGAATAATTTCAGATTAGGTATTATGGTCATTGTTTTAATGAAGATTATAGACGAATTTCTTTATTATAAGTAACTTTAAAGTAATCGAACTGACCTTTGAAAAAGAATAACTAAATTTGCCTGCATATTTACCAGCATGTTACCATCAACAGTGGCTAGTGTATTGTGGATTCACACCACTCACGAAATATTGAATTCAATTAAATTACAATTTAATAAAATTAAAAAGTACATTAAACTAAGGAATTGCATAGGTTCTTGTACTACTTAAGCTATGTTAAAATTAACCGACACTGTGCTACTTAAGCCAAATTAAAATTACCACCTATATTATACTAATTGTATGTATACAATAGGTATACAAAATATTTACAATCTAAAGCTAAGTATAATTTAATGCTAGTCAAATAAGTAAATTTTTTTGGCCGTGTATTTCATATTTTCTACAAAATTTTTATTCCTTAAAAGATATATGAAAAAATCTGAATCACTCCTCCTATAAGGACGCCATTGAACCGTATTCTCTATGCTGTAATACCACAAATGTACAACTTATTTAAAAATAAATATTAATCCATCAATTTCTAGATATCTATCTTAAATCGTTCTAGAGGCATATCAAAAACATTATTGAAACAATCATTTTCTGCGCTTTGTATCTCAGAAACGAAGAATGAACTTCTCAAAAAAGAACTTCCATCAACTGCTAAAAAAACTGATTCACCCTGTATATGTTACACTAAATAGTGGGTACCTATGCAAGTAGAAATATACTTGAAGTACATGAGTCCAGAAATCAGTAATCTTTAGAAATAAACAAATATAAAGTATAACAAATAATCAGTAATAAAATATTGAAATTTAATGTAGTGATATGATGTCATGCGAGGGTAATGAAATGTAATTACGGACTACCCATTTAATTAGTGTAATAAATATTTTATGTAAATAGTAATAATATTTATTAATTAATTTCGTTAATTATTGTTCTATGTATTATCTTCGCCCCAATGATGTGTCAATGTTTTGCAATTTAAATAAAATAAAGTAAATAACAATGGATATTTGAATTTGCATCAAAAGCACACAATGCTATTGTTAAAATAAACATTGTGATTTCAACGTTGAATGTGTATAATATTTGAACAAAATTCCAGCTCTCAATTTATAAGAAGAAACATGCAGCTAATTAACTTGTCAAATGATTGCTTTCCATACAAATTGCAAGTTGGTCTTAAGTGCAGAAGGCCCAGCTGTCAAGTGAAATAATGGGAGGTAATCGTTATCAAATCGTCGCTATGGGGGGTGCAACAAATCTCAACTGTACGTGGTCTAGTTCTGGTATATCCTGTTTAGACAATAAATGAGTTTACCAATGGTATATTTGCACAACGCACGGAAACACTTGACATCTATATGTCTGAGTTTTACACATAAATAGCAAAAACTATAAATGAGTTTTGTCTATTCTAAATCTAAGAGAAAAAAAGTTACCCATACCTAAATAATGCCAGAATAAAATCACTATTAATTTATGCGATTCAAATTTTATATGTTACATGATTACACCAACGTTAGAGGAGCCATTAAACAAGAAAATGGGGATAATAAAAATGATGAAATGGTACTTCATTCATTCATTCATTACGGAGTTTTTATCTTTGCTCTCTTGAATTTTCCATATTAACTTCAGACTGGCTAATTAGCCACACACCGTTAGTTTCAATGAAATGTTTTTTGTTAAAAAATCAGTTCGACTTTGAATTTTGTATTGTTTATTTTGTTGCAGGTGAGTGCAGCTCGGTTGAGTACAAGTGGGTTCTTCAAAAGTAAATGGATAAAAAATTGAATTTTGTATAATGGAAAATTTTTAAAGGTAACATTAAAAGAACATGTTGATAAAAAAGTAGAATACACAAGGGTTCAAAACTAATCATAATAAACTGCTGTTCAAAATTATCGCACCACTCAGAAATCTAGACATAATAGATATTTATTTTATTAGGAGTATAAGCGAAACTTTATATGACGAAGTATGGAAGTGTAAGCGCCGAGCGGAGCGAGGCAAATTAACTCCTTACGAAGTCACATCAAAGTGCTTATACTCCGAATAAAATAAAATATTTTATTTTCAAATGGAATCATTCTAATCGTAATATTACAATCAATTTAATAAATAATTTTGCAACTGTCATACATTTTTGCAGATAATGTGTTTGTGTTATATTCCGCCGGAGCATAAGTCCTACTTATACGCCGCTCAAGAGTGGTGTCATAGAAATGAAACTTATACATTGCCTACTCAGTCATATAACACCAGGTTATATGCCGTTTGAAAATATAGTATATTTCGTATCAAGGGGAAGAAGTTGACTATTTTTGATGAGATCGATGTAGTTGGTACGAGTGACGTGCAAGGGTGCCGTAGGCGCCCGAGCTTCTGTGAAAAGTTGAACTTTTCCTAACAAGTGCGGAAATAGTTATTTTCATAACAAGTGCGGGAAGATAGCGATTCTGAAACGAAAGCTGCGCTCGTTTTGGTACTTGCATGAGTTTCGGAATCGTCTTCCCGCAAATGTTATGAACAACGTTTTTCCTACAATCGCTTAGAATCATCCTAGTTTTGAATTTTTTTGTAAGTCTTTTCAAGATCTGAATTTGCTTTTTGCAAACAAACAATGGAATTAAACATTCCCACACGCAAAATGAGTGCGGGAATTGGTCACTTCCCGCACTCAATTTGCGCGTGGGAATGTTCAATTCCTTAACGATTGTAGGAAAAGTAGATATTCATATTTTTTTCGATTTTACATGCAATAATGATTGAGCTGCTAGTGTCAACTGCTAAATGACAAATGTCAAATCCAAAATATTCAAACGAATATCGAAATTTAAGGTTTTTCCAAACGGTAGTAGAAAAATCATGTGTGCAACACGTAAGAAAAGTATTTTTTTCCGTATACGGCGTGTTTTTGATCTCGGCCTAAAATACGCCTAATACTGAAAAATGTCACGTTTCCTTACTTGTTGCACAAATAGCTAATTTTATTATATTTGCCGGATAATATTGTTGTTTAACCATACGCAAAACTTTTTCACAATAAAAAAATCTATAACGAGCGCACTTTGTAAAACAAAAATTAATTAAACAAATTACACTATTCGTTTAGAATTTAACAATTGGCCAATTTAGACAAAAGAATATTCATAATATGAAATAAACCAATACTTTTGCGGTTTCATTCACGAATTGATTTCTTTAATTTTCATGTAAGTAAAAATTCCTCGAGCGGAGTCTACATTATTTGAGTGAAAATTTCGGGGCTTACTGTTGGCAGCTGATGATATTATTATAATGGAGTCAGATTTTACAGGATTTACACGCCGTCGTGACACATCATTTTTTAAAAACATTTGCAGATATTTAAAATATCTGATGTGCCCAACACATGACTTTCTTATACATTGCCATTATACAGTTTTAATATTTGTAAAATACCGAAGGGGTAGCCAATAATCATATGCAGTCGACATTCAATAGGTACGTTATTAATACAGGGTGATTCATTAAGAATGGGCAATCTCTGAACTGGAGATACTACACACCAAAATATGTCGATTGAGCTTAACATGTCTTATACAAATGTTGCAGGTTTACGAGATACAGGGTATTTAAAGTTGGAATTTTAATTTGAAATTGGCGACTTTATGTTTTTTGGCATGAAAATTACGAATTTTATGCTGAATTTAGCACTATTTATACAGGGCGTTAGTTACACCCTGTTACTTAGGTAAATTACAACATATCTTTTTTGCCTAATGAGTTATGGCTAAAATGACTAAAAAATCTAAAAGGCAGTTCAATTTTGAATAAAAAAGGTACTCTTGTTTATTTCATGTAACTCTATCAGTTTTGAGTTATTTGCATTTTAAACATTCAATGAATTTTGTTTATTGTAAAATGAATTTATTCTTTTACATTATTACTATGCTGGGTAACAACAGTAAAGACAACAAATAACAATCAGTAACAGTAATAAAAGAAAACTACAAAGTAAATGCTCAAAATGCCCGCCTTCCACTTCAATACACTTTGTAAGGCGTCTTCTTCTTCTTCCAACTTGAAATACCCTGAATCTCGTAAACCTGCAACATTTGTATAAGACATGTTAAGCTCAATCGACATATTTTGGTGTGTTGTATCTCCAGTTCAGAGATTGCCCATTCTTAATGAATCACCCTGTATAAAATCACATTTATTTATTTATTACTAACTGTCCCCCGCGGGCTTCGCCCCACGATAGTTTTCTATTTTACGCCGTTTTTTCAATAATATTTAATTGTATTACAATATATCAATATACCGGGTGCCCGTTTTCAACCCTGAACATAAGGATTTAACATTATTGTGGTGAATTCTTGCTCGCCAATTCGGCCAAGAGAAAATATTTTTTTATCAGTGGAATGAGAAACTTATTGCGCGTCAAATGATATCAAAAACTACATTATTTTCATCGATTTTTATTGAAAAATATTAATTTAAAATTTTTTAAAATATAAAAACGTAGCCGTCGATCTTTTCAAATAATATTGCTACAATCGATTTCCTCAACGGTATAAATTTTTGTAACGTAAATAATGCACTTTTGTAAATCAGAGATAGATGGCGCCACTATAGAAATAATTTTTTTGACGGAATTTCAAAAAAGTTTCAAACAAAATTTGTTCAAAATTTAATTCTAAACCAATGTTAAAGAATAAAGAAATCTCGTAAATAGTTCATTTTTGAAGATATTCCTAAAAAACCTAAAAATTTCTTCAGGTAAGTACCACTTGTGTTGCGGCTAAATGAAAACGATTTAATGTGGCACCCACAATTTTGTTCAAACTCTTAAATATGAAATTTGAATCAAATCTGATAACTCGTTTTTGAGTTATCGTGGATACAGACAGACACACAGTACACAGATAGACGCACAGACAGACATCATGGCGAAAATGGTCTAATGCCCGTTTGCACCGTATATACTAAGCAATGCTTAAGTTTGAGTTCATACTTAAGTTATGGATTTCATTTGCACCGCTACCAATTCCTTTCCTAAATACGTTTAAGAACGACCTAACTTAAGCCCCCGAATATTGCTGTCTTAACTGTTAAGCAACGGATCGCGCATGTACACTGGTGTATCAGTGGCGGCTCGTCAGGGGAGGCAGAGACTACTCTATGGAGATTAATTTATTTTATTTTACAAATGTTTTTTTCAATTTCTTAAAATATAGATACTAGATAGATCTAATTTAACAATTTTTACAGTTGAAATGCTCGAAATATTCGTTAACTTCATGGGCCGCTGTTCTATATTTCTCTCATCTGTGGTTCTACACCAGTTACGACTGTGGTGTTGTCAGTGGTGTTGTCAGTGGTGTTGTCACCACTTACGAGTCGAATTGCGCTTCTGCCTGTGTTGTTTCACACACACTCGCACTTGCGCTCAGGACTGCGAGGCGCTCCTCGAAACAGTCGAAACTGTGGTGAACATGTGTTACGATTGTTACGCCTGCGTTTTAGTTACTACTACTATTTTTTGTCCTTGCACATTCAAATTGGAGGCAAAAACACCTTTTTTTTAAACACGAAAGAAACTGTTGTGAACAAGGAACAAGCGTTTACGCCTGCGTTTTTTATGTAACAGTTAACAGTTGTTTGTTTGTGTGCCTGCGTGTGCGAGTGTGAGGTGAATCAGGTTAGGTATTTGTGTTTTTTTTGTTTGTAATCAGTAATCAAAAGTTTACTCTTAAAGTGGAAGGGGAGGGAAGTGACACAGTAACTAATATTAAAAATTGTGAAGACATTGTTGACTTTTTAATCAAATTCAAATTTAACCGGCTGAGTTACGATGATAAATTGTTCGCTAAAGATCTAGAGGTTCCTCATCCAGACCTAAGTAAGTGTTTAATTAATCAGGGTAAACCGCCTCGTAGTTTTGTTAATCATTGGTACAGTAAATGTAAATGGTTAACGGGTAGTTTCATTTTAAAAAAATTGTTTTGTTGGCCATGTGTTTTATTTTCAATTCGGGGTGAAGAAGTTTGGTCAAAATTTGGCTATGGCTGCCTGAAAAATTTAGGTCGCGCGATTGAGAGACATTCAAAAAGTCAAGAGCATATTCGATCTACGTGTAAATTACAACTTTTAGGCAAACAAAATATAATAACCGTTTTAGATTCAGCTCGTCAAATCGAAATTCAAAGATTTAATGATTCAGTAAGAAAAAATAGAGAAATTTTAAATAGATTAATCGATATTTGTATCTTTCTTTGTAACCAAGAGTTTGTATTTAGTAGGTACTTATGCAAAATATTTTTCTGACCAAGTAGAGCTCCTTTTCCTAAATTTCATAAAAACATGATAAAAAACTTTCCTATCAAGGCAACCTTAGGCATGGGACGTGAGCAAGATTATTAAGCAAAAAGTACCCTTAAAAAGGATAACCTTGAACCACGAAAAAAAATTTCCCTGCGGCGCTTTTAGGCTCGCTACGCTCGCATCTTTTTTAAATGCCTCCCCCGACTAAATGACTACGAGCCGCCACTGTGGTGTATTTCGTGTTTGTTATTTTGATGACGATAGCGTTTTATAGGTTATAATATAGTTATTTGGGGCATATTTTAGTAAAATAAATGGCTAATTATCAGAAAATTTTAATTATTTAGCTATTATTATTAATTTCAAGGGTTAACGGCACCAAGCTTTTTCTATATCTTCATGCATTGTGGACATCGTCTGTCTTATTATTTTCTATAATATGTATATATTTAATAAACAATATTAAGAAACCGGACTTTATAAACGGAGCTCAAAATTTTAAAGCCTATACAATAAGCGTTTTCATTAAAAAACATAGGTACATGTTCACTAATCATAAATTGCAACTTCGTTAAATTAATACGTAAGAATAAGAAAAAATATTCACATAATAACGTAAATAAAACTATTTAAAGAAATTATGGGTCTTTTACACTTGTCTGAAAGAAAGGTGACACGAACTGATATTTTTTGTATTCAAGTTTGTGCGGGTAGGGTAGTTTTTTCAAGCCATCGACTTCAATTTACATTGCATTTTTGCTAGAAACTATAATATAGAAATGTAATAGGTATGGGATAAAAAAATACCTAATAACAATCAAATTTACAACTTGTACGTGATATTTTACTCTTCGACCTAAGTGAAACCAATTAAATAATTGATAGTTTACAACAAAAAGTATAGGTACCAAACAAATTCAATTTCAAATTTAAAACCAATTTGCATATGTTGTGTGAGATAGATATAATACCATCTTTCTTACTCTTACACATTGCAAGTATGCAAAGAGGGAACTGAAGATGTCATTTTAAATCGAATTTTACCCTGTTGCCAAATGGATCGGTACTTACATTAAGCAAGCCTACAATATCTGCGGTGCAAATGAAGGCAGACTTAAGTTGTGCCTAATGTTAAGACGTTCTTAAAATAAGACATGCTTAAATCAAATACGGTGCATGCGGGCATAAATGGATTCAGGGGCCCTCAAAACGTGTAAATCCATCAAAATCTCGAAGTCGAAAAAAATCACGATTACAATACTTACTTCCTTATACTTCGTATAAGAAAGTAAAAAAGTAACAATTTACCTTCATCAAAATAGTTTTGCTTGGTCACAAGATTTAGAATAACAAGATAAAGCGGTATTTATTTAGTTTTAAGTTAGATTGATATTTATTTGAATTTATGCTAATCTTAGAAATAGATATAATACAGGGTGATATAAAATACAATTTTTACCATTACGGTCTCGTAAAGGCATAGAGATTTGATTAAGTGGGTCATAATTTGATAAATTTCATGTAGGTACAGAAAGAACCTGTCATCAGAACTGTGACATCCGTCTTCAATGTTACCTTGAAGGACCCTTAGAGCAACACTCGATGATTAACATGGTTAAATGTATAAAATTTATGTTTTTACTTTCTTATACGTAGTATAAGGAAGTATAGTAATCGTGATTTTTTTCGACTTCGAGATTTTGATGGATTTACACGTTTTGAGGGCCCCTGAATCCATTTTGACCATTTTCGCCATGATGTCTGTCTGTCTGTCTGTCTGTCTGTCTGTATCCACCATAACTAAAAAACGACTTCTCGGATATGATTCAAATTTCATATTTAAGAGTTTGAACAAATTTGTGGGTGCCACATTCAATGTTTTTCATCTAGCACCAAAACAAGTGACAGTTACCTGATGACATTTTTAGGTTTTTTAGGAATATCTTGAAAAATAAACAATTTATGAGATTTTTTTATTCTTTAACATTGATTTAGAATGGAATTTCGAACAAATTTTGTTCGAACTTTTTTTGAAATTCAGTCAAAAAAATTTCAAAAAAAATAAAATTAATTTTTGTCGTAAAATTCGGTTATAATGAGTGGGACAAGGACAAATTTATGCGTATTGCAATAAGTGCAAGAGAGACTTCCGAAAATTATTTGAAAATTGCTGGAAACGCTCAAAATTGAAACACTATTTTTACAAGAAATTTAACTTAATTTCTTTAGGAAAAGTAATTGTGGTACTACCCGTATAAGAAAGTCATGTGTTGGACACATCAGATATTTTACTTTCTTATACGTAGTATAAGGAAGTATAGTAATCGTGATTTTTTTCGACTTCGAGATTTTGATGGATTTATACGTTTTGAGGGCCCCTGAATCCATTTTGACCATTTTCGCCATGATGTCTGTCTGTCTGTGTGTGTGTGTGTCTGTGTGTCTGTCTGTATCCACCATAACTCAAAAACGACTTCTCGGATTTGATTCAAATTTCATATTTAAGAGTTTGAACAAATTTGTGGGTGCCACATTCAATGTTTTTCATCTAGCACCAAAACAAGTGACAGTTACCTGATGACATTTTTAGGTTTTTTAGAAATATCTGGAAAAATAAACAATTTACGACAATTTTTTATTCTTAGACATTGATTTAGAATTAAATTTTGAACAAATTTTGTTTGAACTTTTTTTTGAAATTCCGTCAAAAATTATTTTTCATATAGTAGCGCCATCTATCACTCAGTTACAAAAGTACTTTATATAAATTACAGAAATCTATACCGTTGAGGAAATCGATTGTAGCAATATTATTATTTGAAAAGATCGACGGCTACGGCAGCATTGTGTTGGCGAAACTACCACCGGTTGTTACGCGGTCGTTGATTTGTGTTTTTTGTGTCATATTGTAATATGTACAGTTAATAGGAGTAGCTAATAGCAGCAAAGTATTCCGTGTACTCTTCTTATCCAGAACAAATACCACTTCTAGCACAAGCCGCCGTGGCGCAGTGGGTAGAGAATCTGCCTAGTAATTCACACGGTGCTGGTTCGATTCCATAGATTTCCCTTCTTTTTAGTTTTGCTTCGGTAAAGTACGTGTGTTAAAGTTTTGTTCGGTACTTCCATTTAATTATTGATGAATTATTTCGCGATAACACGCATTATTGTAATTTCTTTAGTAGTTAATCGTAACTTGTGTGTAATTAAATATTTCTTACTAAACTTCTCAATGATTGACTTATTTATTCAATTATGTGTAAATAATTAGTGATTTCCTTGGATCGCCAAATGGGAATAAAGCAAAGGGGTTTTAAAAGAAAAAGTACGAAATTTTTTTTTTTAATTTAAACAATTTTTGTAATTTTGAAACAATAACTAAATTAATTTGTTAAAATATGATTACATATTGACAACGGCTTAAGTACAATACTATCCAAAGATCCAAACCTTATTCGTATATTGTATAAGAAAGTCATGTGCTGGACACATCAGATATTTTTGTATCAAATATTATTCTCACGATCTTTTTACTTTCTTATTCGAAGTAATAAGACAGTATAGTAATCGTGATTTTATTCGACTTCGAGATTTCGATGGATTTACACGTTTTGAGGGCCCCTGAATCCATTTTGACCATTTTCGCCATGATCTCTGTCTGATGGGTGTGTGTCTGTCTGTCTGTATCCACCATAACTCAAAAACGAGTTATCGGATTTGATTCAAATTTCATATTTAAGAGTTTGAACAAATTTGTGGGTGCCACATTAAATCTTTTTCATCTAGCACCAACACAAGTGGCACTTACCTGAAGACATTTTTAGGTTTTTTAGGAATATCTTGAAAAATAAACAATTTATGAGATTTTTATATTCTTTAACATTGATTTAGAATTGAATTTTGAACAAATTTTGTTTGAACTTTTTTTTGAAATTCCGTCAAAGAAAATTCAAAAAAACTAGATATTCCTTCTTAAAACACTTATATTTCTCATAGCGCGCTTTGATCGTTGAATCTGACGGTCTAGGAAGACTAGAAATAGAGGCTTAGCTGCCAAACGGAAGGTCCCGGGTTCGAATCCCAGAAGGACCATTAGTTGGTACCGAAAACAATAATAATGAATAAATAAATGTGATTTTATACCGAGACGTTTTTTTAAGTGAGTAATAGGTCAAAAATCTAAAATAAAACACATTTTTGTCGTATAATTCGTTTATAATGAGTGGGACAAGGACAGATTTATGCGTAGTGCAATAAATGCGAGAGAGACTTCCGAAAACTATTTGAAAATTGCTGGAAACGGTCAAAATTGTCAAAATTGAAACACGATTTACAAGAAATTTAACTTAATTTCTTTAGGAAAAGTAATTGTGATACTATCGTATAAGAAAGTCATGTGTTCGACACATCAGATATTTTCTTATTGTATTTTTTACATAATTAATTGATTACGTTTCCTGATTTCAAACGTGTATCAATTTTCATAGATATTTTTCGTTTTAGGAACGTTTATGGAAAAAAATAGAGTATATAAATTATTATTATTATTAACAAAATTGGAAGGCATAAATTGAACTTAACAATAAGTACGATATCTCATTTACCAAATAGTGTCGGTTTCAGTTTTTCCAAATTACTCGTATTCGGAACCCCTTCGTTTCACAGCGTAAGTGAAGTATAGTAAAATCATATTATTCATATGATGATGTAGGGAGCTTCTAAGAAAGTAAGAAGTAAACTGTAAATGAAACTAGTCGTTTACAACAAAATGAGAACTACAAGTAAATGGTTTACCTCAAATATTGCATATTAAGAATTGTCGATTTTGATACTATTTTGATAAGTTGTGTAAGTATCAGAAAACCGATGATCCTAAGTCGAAACCATACTTACTTCCTTTTTAGTACTGTAATAAAACAGATTACCTACGTCTCTGTCAAACAGTATTCTCATGCGGGTGTCTCATCCTTTTTGTTAGACTTGTTGAAGATTAGTAACAATCATAATAATTCTATTTTGGTTTCGTTTTGTTTGAGAAGCAAAGATTTTTACTTTCTCTCATCAGAATAAATCTGATGAAGCCAGCAAGCTGTTGACTGACGAAACGTGAATCAAGCTGCTGGAGTCAACGTGACAATACCCAGAAAATGACTACGAAAACGTTTAAGGTTCTTCAACAATTATTTATTAATAAGAGGTCAATTTATATTTAATTATTAACTGACACAGAAAACAATTACTATAAATTAATGACAAAAAACAAACTTTAAATACCAATTATTAAGTCATCATTTTACTAGTTGAAATAAATCGTCATCTATAAATAAAATCCTTGTGGTTCTAGTATGTAGATTATAACAAGGAATTAGCTTAAATTTAATAGGGACTTTGCATGATTTTCAAAATAATTTTTTTTGAAAAGCTGATACCAAATTATCACTATCAATATTTTTGAAAAAAATTTTTGTTCCGTACTTTCCAAGTAAATAAATAAAAAGTATTGCAAAATTTGAAATTTACACGCATTGCGCGGAAACGCCCGAATCGGCTCAAAAGACTGCTGACGTCACGAATCTAGTTCCACAGTGCAGCACGCCGCATTTTGACTTATTTCGAAAAATGTCAAACGCTTAAAAAATATTTAGACATGCCAATGTCAACTAGATTCGTGACGTCACACAGGACTCTCCGATCTCAAAGCGTTTTCGGGCGGCAATAATATATTTGAATTACGGTCAATTTATAATCGTTTTTTTATGTACAAATATTGAGTAAAAAAATTTATTTTTGCTGTAATGTATTATTAATGTAGTCGTTTTACATTTCTAACAGAGAAAAACGGGATTTTAAAAAAATGCAACATTCCTATTGTAGCGTGATATGATTATGCTATGATTGTCAATGATTATTAAATGGAATTAAGAGTGATGGATATACACACACAGACAGATATACAGAGTTCCAATTAGGGAAAAAAATAATAGCAAATGGAAATTTCGTCAACTTTGCAATTGTCACTGAAAGGAAACCCCAGAATTTATTGCAAAAAAACTAAAGGGAAAAAATCGTGGAATCACGTTGAATAGTGAGCCGAATCGTACCAGAGTAACAGCCGTACGTGACACAATGTAACGTTAAAATAAATGCAGACTCGTGTGCTTTCACTCGCAACCAAAGTAGCTGAAATGTGGCTGTCCTTATTTGGTGCAAAGCTGTTGCCGCATACTTACCCTATATTCCTTCCTGTATTTCGCATTGTTGTGTATCATCACATATTTCTTACACTGAAATATTTGTAAGATCCCTGTTGACTAAAATACGGCAAAGCTAGATTTAAAGTTTAATAGGTCACTAACTTTTGTGTCATACCTTCACAAAAGCAATGCTAAATTTCCTAAAGCTAAATAAGTTCGCAAAACTTTTAAAACATCATAAAACTTTTATTATGCATTCAGAAAATTACTGATTGAAATAGGCAAATGCATATCAATATTGCATATTTGTTGTAGATTGCTCATGCAAAACAAATTTTATAAATACTTTTTCAGCTAAAATTGGAAACGAAAATCAACTAAGCAAATGTTTACGTGTAAATTTAATTGAGGAAAAAACGGAATATCCATTAGGATTTATATAAAACAATGAATGATACCTAGTTTTAGATCAGTAATTTGTATTTGGAAACAAAGCTAAAGTAATTATGTTTACCAACGACTATTTGATAAAATAAACAGTTTCATGCAATGTACCAGCAATAATTTTAACACTGTTGTATAGTACAATGATTTGTTGGGGTTGAAATTTAACTGCGTTAGAAAATATTTCGTGCTGTAATTCATTCGTATCTGGGAAATTAGAATTTATTTTACTTATTCATATATTCTTTTACATTCTTTTTGATTTATTGTCCGCTTTATTAGCTTTTTCGCAATTTCTTTAAGAATAAACATTTTTTACGCTTTTGTGTTTTTAATACATTTGTAACTACCTATCGTTTGGTGGCATTTTAAAATTAATATCTTGTCTAATTACTTTCGTAGTAAGGGGATATTTTTGTATAAAAAAAATAAAAAAATATGCTATGGCTGATGATAGTCTACTAGTTATTGTTAGGGAAGCTACTATTTAGACCAATACAACTCAGTTTAAAGGTTTTGCCTTGAGTGTTTCATTTATTTTGAAGCATACTGTACATACCTGGTTCTGCTTCCAGGTTACCACTGTTGTTTCGAAGTATTGTCTACCGGTCTGAAGATGTCGAATCCACTTTCGGAACGACTCTACAATACCGGACATTCACCGATTGAATTGAAATTATTTGTAATGATGAATAAAAGCTCTGTGAATACGAATATAATATTATATTATGCTACAAGTTTTATAAACAGCATTTTAGTAACGAGATTTATTAGGCACGAGCGAAGCGAGTGTTTAATAATCGAGTTTCTAGAGAAGTTTATAAAACGAATTGCATACTATACTTTTTCTACGACCACCACAAAAATAGTAAAATTTTTGAGTTTCACTTGACTTGAAAGAATTCTGAATGTGAAACTGACAAACGTCAGTTTCGCATTCAGATTTACGTCAACAAAATTCAAGCCCCGTGACTTTATGAAACTTCGAGGGTGCCGAAAACACCCGAAGCGGCCCAAGCCGTGACTAAAATGCACAAAGCCACGGGTGTCTTTAAGAGACCACTTAGCGTCATGGAAACATATGCAATAAATGGCATTTTAAACATGCGAGTAGAAAAACAGTATATTATAAACCAGGCGGAGAAAGCTCATATTATAGCCGAGCATACATTTCACTGCAGAGGCGCCAGCCGAGGCAGTAGAATGTATGCGAGGCAATTAGTAGGTTTTCGCCGCCGTGTATTATATAATTTTTTTAAGCTTTTTATTAGAATATTTCTTTGAGATTTTGTAACATCATTTTGAGGCTGGGTTCAAATGACAGTTTACATATTTCATTCTTTTTTAGGTTAGTTGCGCAGGTATCTGTCTGAATGAATTTACGATTCATAGAGGGAGACACTCTTCCCATGTTATTTCAATGCATTTATTTCAACTCCGCCGTACAAAAATAATGACAAAACTGCCGCCGGACAAAAATGAACTCCTTCAATATAAGGTTGTGAATAGTACTTATATTATCGAAATTATTATACGCTTGAAAAAAATAGTAGTTTAATAAACAAGAGTGTTAATAAGAGCGATTAATAATCGAAACGATTTTAACGCGCTCGCTGCGCTCACGCGTTAATGAGTCGAGATTATTAATCGCCGATTAACACTCATGTTGATTACAATATTTTTTTGTCGATCGCTCTTTATTAGAATGAAAATAATCTAATTTTGTTCCATGGCAAAATCCAAATTCTGACATAATATGCAATAAGTCAAAATACCACTGACATAATTAATTAATTTCGGCAGCTGTCAGTTCCAAATGCATGTTTCAATAATATAATATATTGTTGGTTACCTAGCAAATCTCATAATCTCAACAATGTTTTTAATGTGCATGTATGCATTAAACTGAGTTATTAATACACTCCTTTTATTACATTAACTAGCTCTTTAATAAACGATCGACAAAAAAATTATTTATTTTTCATTTGACTATAATTCGTTGTTAATACCTTGGATACGAGATATATAAACAAATCCATTATAAAAGCGGGCGTAATCATTCCCTCAAAACTGTCAGTGAGACAGTTCTATTGTCTCACTAACAGTTTTGACGGAATTTTTTTTCTCCTGTCTTTAAATTTGTGCAGGTTTTTTTAAAGTGAAAAATAAAACGTTGTATGTATCGCGGGTAGGTATAACTTGATGTTTATAAATCTCGGGCAACTTACAAACTCTCGGGCCAAGGGCCTCGACTTTGTAACTTGGTTGTCCTCGAATATAAACATCTTCGTTATACCCTTGATACATAAATACAGAAAAAAAATTAAATAAACAAGTTAATTATTTGAACTTAGCGGTCGATATTGGCCAATCAAAACTTTTCTTTCAAGACACGCGCATGATAACATTCCATCATTGATGGAAACACACAGACGAAATGAAACAGTGTTGCTACTTTTCTACACTCGTATTTCTACCATCATATTTCAATTTATCAAAGTTAAAGCTAATGTTAAGTCAAAATATCTGATGTGTCCAACACATGACTTTCTTATACGGATAATACCTCAATTACTTTTCCTAAAGAAATTAAGTTAAACTACACCTAATATTTCCCTGATGCCCTGTGTTACAATGCCTTTATTTGATTGACGTTTACTGTCAAATTGACAAATTAAGTACTTATTTGCATCCGTCGCCAAAAATCAAAATGCCAAAACTTACTGAACGACTCATGATAAAAAATAACCTAATTTCTGTGAAATTAACTGACGAGAGGCTAATCACAGCAAAGTATTCCATCAAATTCAAGGTCACGTGTAAGGGCAATGGTTATTCCGGCATCATCTTATGGTACCGATTTATGCTATTATTTAAAGGAAAAAAAAAACTATACAAAACAACCTAACCTGGTCCGTGACTTATAATCGCTCCGAATAAATAAAGCATTTAATTAAAATTAAAAAAAAAGGGAAATCTATGGAATCGAACCAGCACCGTGTAGATTACTAGGCAGATTCTCTACCCACTGCGCCACGGCGACTTGTGCTAGAGGTGGTATTTGTTCTGGATACTTTGCTGAATACTTTGCTGCTATTAGCTACTCCTATTAACTGTACATATTACAATATGACACAAAAACACAAATCAACGACCGCGTAACAACCGGTGGTAGTTTCGCCACCACAATGCTGCCGTAGCCGTCGATCTTTTCAAATAATAATATTGCTACAATCGATTTCCTCAACGGTATAGATTTCTGTAATTTATATAAAGTACTTTTGCAACTGAGTGATAGATGGCGCTACTATATGAATAATAAGAAAGTAAAAAAAGAAGGGAAATCTATGGAATCGAACCAGCACCGTGTAGATTACTAGGCATATTCTCTACCCACAGCGCCATGGCGGCTTGTGCTAGAAGTGGTATTTGTTCTGGATAAGAAGAGTACACTGAATACTTTGCTGCTATTAGCTACTCCTATTAACTGTACATATTACAATATGACACAAAAAACACAAATCAACAACCGCGTAACAACCGGTGGTAGTTTCGCCACCACAATGCTGCCATAGCCGTCGATCTTTTCAAATAATAATATTGCTACATTCGATTTCCTCAACGGTATAGATTTCTGTAATTTATATAAAGTACTTTTGCACCTGAGTGATAGATGGCGCTATTATATGAAAAATAATTAAAAAATTTTGACGGAATTTCAAAAAAAAGTTCAAACAAAATTTGTTCAAAATTTAATTCTAAATCAATGTCTAAGAATAAAAAAATGTCGTAAATTGTTTATTTTTCAAGATATTCCTAAAAAACCTAAAAATGTCATCAGGTAAGTACCACTTGTGTTGGCGCTAGACGAAAAAGATTTAATGTGGCACCCACAATTTTGTTCAAAGTCTTAAATATGAAATTTGAATCAAATCCGGTAAGTCGTTTTTGAGTTATCGTGGATACAGACAGACAGACACACACACACACACACACACAGACATCATGGCGAAAATGGTCAAAATGGATTCAGGGGCCCTCAAAACGTGTAAATCCATCAAAATCTCGAAGTCGAAAAAAATCACGATTACTATACTTTCTTATTATATAAGAAAGTAAAAAAAACTATACAAAACAACCTATCCTGGTCCGTGACTTATAATCGCTCCGAATAAATAAAGCATTTAATTAAAATAAAAAAAAAAGAAGGGAAATCTATGGAATCGAACCAGCACCTTGTAGATTACTAGGCAGATTCTCTACCCACTGCGCCACGGCGGCTTGTGCTAGAAGTGGTATTTGTTCTGAATAAGAAGAGTACACTGAATACTTTGCTGCTATTAGCTACTCCTATTAACTGTACATATTACAATATGACACAAAAAACTCAAATCAACGACCGCGTAACAACCGGTGGTAGTTTCGCCACCACAATGCTGCCGTAGCCATGGATCTTTTCAAATAATAATATTGCTACAATCGATTTCCTCAACGGTATAGATTTCTGTAATTTATATAAAGTACTTTTGCAACTGCGTGATAGATGGCGCTACTATATGAATAAGAAAGTAAAAAAAAGAAGGGAAATCTATGGAATCGAACCAGCACCATGTAGATTACTAGGCAGATTCTCTACCCACTGCGCCACGGCGGCTTGTGCTAGAAGTGGTATTTGTTCTGGATAAGAAGAGTACACTGAATACTTTGCTGCTATCAGCTACTCCTATTAACTGTACATATTACAATATGACACAAAAAACACAAATCAACGACCGCGTAACAACAGTGGTAGTTTCGCCACCACAATGCTGCCGTAGCCGTCGATCTTTTCAAATAATAATATTGCTACAATCGATTTCCTCAACGGTATAGATTTCTGTAATTTATATAAAGTACTTTTGCAACTGCGTGATAGATGGCGCTACTATATGAATAATAAGAAAGTAAAAAAAAGAAGGGAAATCTATGGAATCGAACCAGCACCATGTAGATTACTAGGCAGATTCTCTACCCACTACGCCACGGCGGCTTGTGCTAGAAGTGGTATTTGTTCTGGATAAGAAGAGTACACTGTATACTTTGCTGCTATTAGCTACTCCTATTAACTGTACATATTACAATATGACACAAAAAACACAAATCAACGACCGCGTAACAACCGGTGGTAGTTTCGCCACCACAATGCTGCCGTAGCCGTCGATCTTTTCAAATAATAATATTGCTACAATCGATTTCCTCAACGGTATAGATTTCTGTAATTTATATAAAGTACTTTTGCAACTGCGTGATAGATGGCGCTACTATATGAATAAGAAAGTAAAAAAAAGAAGGGAAATCTATGGAATCGAACCAGCACCATGTAGATTACTAGGCAGATTCTCTACCCACTGCGCCACGGCGGCTTGTGCTAGAAGTGGTATTTGTTCTGGATAAGAAGAGTACACTGAATACTTTGCTGCTATTAGCTACTCCTATTAACTGTACATATTACAACATGACACAAAAAACACAAATCAACGACCGCGTAACAACCGGTGGTAGTTTCGCCACCACAATGCTGCCGTAGCCGTCGATCTTTTCAAATAATAATATTGCTACAATCGATTTCCTCAACGGTATAGATTTCTGTAATTTATATAAAGTACTTTTGCAACTGCGTGATAGATGGCGCTACTATATGAATAAGAAAGTAAAAAAAAGAAGGGAAATCTATGGAATCGAACCAGCACCATGTAGATTACTAGGCAGATTCTCTACCCACTGCGCCACGGCGGCTTGTGCTAGAAGTGGTATTTGTTCTGGATAAGAAGAGTACACTGAATACTTTGCTGCTATTAGCTACTCCTATTAACTGTACATATTACAATATGACACAAAAAACACAAATCAACGACCGCGTAACAACCGGTGGTAGTTTCGCCACCACAATGCTGCCGTAGCCGTCGATCTTTTCAAATAATAATATTGCTACAATCGATTTCCTCAACGGTATAGATTTCTGTAATTTATATAAAGTACTTTTGCAACTGCGTGATAGATGGCGCTACTATATGAATAAGAAAGTAAAAAAAAGAAGGGAAATCTATGGAATCGAACCAGCACCATGTAGATTACTAGGCAGATTCTCTACCCACTGCGCCACGGCGGCTTGTGCTAGAAGTGGTATTTGTTCTGGATAAGAAGAGTACACTGAATACTTTGCTGCTATTAGCTACTCCTATTAACTTTACATATTACAATATGACACAAAAAACACAAATCAACGACCGCGTAACAACCGGTGGTAGTTTCGCCACCACAATGCTGCCGTAGCCGTCGATCTTTTCAAATAATAATATTGCTACAATCGATTTCCTCAACGGTATAGATTTCTGTAATTTATATAAAGTACTTTTGCAACTGCGTGATAGATGGCGCTACTATATGAATAATAAGAAAGTAAAAAAAAGAAGGGAAATCTATGGAATCGAACCAGCACCATGTAGATTACTAGGCAGATTCTCTACCCACTGCGCCACGGCGGCTTGTGCTAGAAGTGGTATTTGTTCTGGATAAGAAGAGTACACTGAATACTTTGCTGCTATTAGCTACTCCTATTAACTGTACATATTACAATATGACACAAAAAACACAAATCAACGACCGCGTAACAACCGGTGGTAGTTTCGCCACCACAATGCTGCCGTAGCCGTCGATCTTTTCAAATAATAATATTGCTACAATCGATTTCCTCAACGGTATAGATTTCTGTAATTTATATAAAGTACTTTTGCACCTGAGTGATAGATGGCGCTATTATATGAAAAATAATTAAAAATTTTTGACAGAATTTCAAAAAAAAGTTCAAACAAAATTTGTTCAAAATTTAATTCTAAATCAATGTCTAAGAATAAAAAAATGTCGTAAATTGTTTATTTTTCAAGATATTCCTAAAAAACCTAAAAATGTCATCAGGTAAGTACCACTTGTGTTGGCGCTAGACGAAAAAGATTTAATGTGGCACCCACAATTTTGTTCAAAGTCTTAAATATGAAATTTGAATCAAATCCGGTGAGTCGTTTTTGAGTTATCGTGGATACAGACAGACACACACACACACACACACACACACACACACACACACACACAGACAGACATCATGGCGAAAATGGTCAAAATGGATTCAGGGGCCCTCAAAACGTGTAAATCCATCAAAATCTCGAAGTCGAAAAAAATCACGATTACAATACTTCCTTATACTACGTATAAGAAAGTAAAAAGAAGGAGAATCCTCTTCCCAACCCTAATAACACACATCAATGTGCAGTAAAAAATATCGCTAAATGAACAACATACTTAACTTTACCAAAACTATGATTTTGTACTTTATTTTCATAAAACTAACCTTAAAAAACAACCTAACCGTCTCCATATTATGTAAGTAAAACCAGTAGACTAACCTTATCTTCCGTACTCCAACGATAAACGTCAAAAACAGTAATAATAATAGCAGACAATATAAATCGAACACACAAGTTTACAGAATCTATCTTGCCAAAATCAGTCAGAAAAATGGCAATGATGGAATGTTATACATGCGCTTGTCTTGACTGCAAGCTTCTGATTGGCTAATATCGCCCGCTAAGTTCAAATAATCAACTTTTTTATTTAATTTTTTTTCCGAAAAGTAGCTTCGTCCGCAGAAAAATAATTTTAATTCGTATTCAGAGAGCTATTATTCATCAATATAAAAAAAATTCATTTCAATCGGTGTTATGTCCGGTATTGTAAAGTCGTACCCAATACAGTACGATTTGTGAGATTTGTGTAGCCTTTAAAAATATGTTTTTTAGAATATCGCGATATATGCGCAATAAATACAATCAGAAATCAATTAAACGGGCATAGGAGAATAGATTACAACAGGACGAATCTAGAAAGGTGCCACTCACATCAACTGAAGGAAAACGTTTAGACAGCGAAAGAAACCACGGGACGCCGAGCAGTCAAGTCCGAGCTATCAGCCTATAAGTTTATTTCTCTACAATCACTTATACTTAAGCTGTTCTCTGAATGTCCAAAACCACCTCACCCTGTATCTACCTTTGCTACCTTGAAGCGTAATCAGATGTCCACCTAATAAGGAGTAGGTATTTATGTAAATGATTGTTTGTGTACCTCTGGTACAGTCTACTTGACTTTTTTAATAATATTTTTCCCAAAGTTAAATAATCCCTTGTATTCTTATTTTAGCTTAATTTATAGTAATGTTTTCAATTAATCCATTTTCATGTAAATATACATAACACTTTATTAACTAAATTGTTTTTTGCCAACAGCTAGATTTTACTTATCTAAACACGTAGGTATACCCCCCAAAAATTAAATAATTTACAAATTTGTTACGATTTGTGAAAAATTTCTCATATATGTACACTTGTACAGCACATATTTTTCTTATACATTTCTGATAAGTTAGAAATGTTTGGAAGCACGCGAGATGGATACGCACATTTTTTTAGAAAATGTCAATTTACCAATTATAGTAGGTCCAAGAAAGAATTTTTGTAGATAAATTGTGCCTTTTTGCTCTTAGTGTCTGAGACAATAAAGGGTTGTACCCTTTAGGGCCCACATCACCACGTAAATTAGGTTAATGGTGCTATTCTGTATCGAAAATGTTAGATAACATTCTGTTAAATCTATGTTATTTGACGTTTTAAGAATGTTTTATATTGTTCAAACGTCAAATAACATAAATTTAACAGAATGTTATCTAACATTTTCGATACAGAATAACACCATAAATCTGTCTATTTTAATGTTATGATTTTAAGTTGATTCTATATTTCAAACTTATCTCTATTTAAAATCTTAAGAGTTTTAACGGTCTTATGTTATTAGGGAATGAAAACTACGAATACTGTATCTGTTATATTAAAAACATAAATGCAATTATTAAATCAGAAATTGCGCTAGTAATCTGTTGTGATACGTCCATTGTAAAAGAATCAGAAACACAAAACTCACTTTATTGCCAGTTCCCAAAGTGCATAGCTGGAGAAAATAATATCACAAAAGTAGTAAAAATATTTTTACAGTAAAACAAAGCATTTGAGATGAAAAAGTTTTATAGTGCTAGCATAATGTTCGGCGATGTCGTATACATCACAATATCGGCCTATATAAGCTTTTCTTTTATTTCAAACTCAAATTCCATTCGATTTTCCATGATCTTATAGTAGGTAGATATTCCGATCTGTTTATACATTTCGTTTTTATTATTTTTGTACACCTTTTAAATTTTAATACGTTTATGAAAAAAAAAAACAGTTTGTAAGCTTTCCTCGCTCATAAGACGCGTACATACGGTTCGAATGAACAACACCATGAAATGGATGTGTGGTTATCTTTTTTGCCATGTTGAAGAAAAAGTGAATGTAAAATCATAAAGTTATTGAAGTGGAAAAATTTCCTACAGCGATCGTCTACTCCTTCTGTCGTTTTCTAAAGATAAGCATAAGGTTAAATGGTCCAGAGAATGTGTTTTATATTTTAGGGGGCTTCCTTACAGCAATTCATAGTCAGTAAATGTTGAGTTTATCTAAAATCGCTCAATAGTAAACGGATAATCATTGTACAAGCCTTTTCATAATAACAATTCCATAAACCATCAACTATTATCTTTGGACTATCTTGTAATTTTGTTCACGAAGCACGCTCAGCCTACTAATATGAGTATTATAATTAAATAAAGTGTTGTGTTAACTTCAAATTTCTGTTATTATGTCTGGTCATTTAATTTTGTTACTAGTACTAAGGTGACTGGTTTACTCTGATAAAAGTTACTCCTAATATTTTAATTTAAATTGTATGTAACAGGGTCGATAATATCCATTTTCTTTAGTAGGCAACTCAAATATAAATTATATTTTATATTAATAATAATTATACAAGGTATGTAATTATTCTAAAGTATCATATACAGTCACGCTAAAACGCTCCCGTTCTGAAATACAGAGTGAATAAGAAAGTTATTTTCAACACACTCCATCTCATAGCGAATCATTTTTGTGTGTCTGATTCTTATAGGAACATGTATTTAGGTGTAGTTTTGGTCCTAGAATCTGCTATGTTTCACTTACACTAGAACACGTCTTAAGTCCCTGATTCTATGCTCAGACAGAGACAGAAGCGTGAAACTGTTTTACTACTCGGGGGAAGAAAAAACGTACAATTTGTGATTTGTGTGTATTACCTAATTGCGAAGAGTCCAACGACTCTTGAAAGGGGAGGGCAACGTTCAGTGTCGGGCGCTCACTTGTAAAGACCCATACACTTTTATCCAGTATTGACCACGAGTTGACTGTGTGCCCAGCGGTGACGCCACTGCTACTATTCCGTCGCGCATCAATGGATGACTCAACATGCTTTTCCTACGCTTCGACTACTATACCTAATATTTCTGACTTTCTATGATGAGATAGTTATGACAAGTATAAAACTTTTCACCTACTTTTAGAGGGTGGTATATCAACCAGGTACAGTTGGCGACACGGAATAGTTTCCAGGCATTTTTTTCCATTGTAAATTAAATTATGATCATAGGCTCGATAATTGCTTATAGTCCGGGAGCCAGCGACACTTTTCCTTGCTACATTTGTTTAAGGATGGTTTATCTTTTTTCTTATAGTACTAATGTAGCCTGTCAACAAAATGAACTCCTGCCACCTGTTGGGGGGAAAACGATTAACCATCCACATGTTAATAATATTAATGACACTGACAAATTATATTATAAGACAAACAATGCCCTACTGGCTATCAAGCCGTAGGTACTGCTTTGTTGATTCAATGTGTCATAGTAACGGAATTTAAAAACTACTAGATTATTCTTATTAGTAAAACAGCAAATTTTACTTAAAAATATTTCGGACCAAAATAATAAACCATTCGGACATTAAACGTTAAAGGCACCACAGGCGTCATCAGAATAATAATGCCTTCATTTTAAGGTTTAATTACATGTTATTAAACAATAGATAAAGCTTAATCTTTAAACATTTCTAACATTTACACTTTTACATTTACCATGCTGCCATCGGCCGGTGTCCCGCTGTCGCACCGGCAGGAGTCGATTTGATGTATCTATAGCTTTAATATGACACAAAAAAAATTAAATCTTGCAAAAATCAGTGTCGCTGGCTCCCGGACTATTAGTGACATTATTAGCAGTCATACTTGTGTCACAATATTTTATGTAAAGTATTTAAGTAAAACGCCTAGAAATGCTGATGCTGATGCTCAAAAAGGCACAATTGTGGCACATCTAGAAGATAGTTGGTCAAGTAGACAAGTAAATGTAATTTAATGAGATCTTCTCCTGTCTCCACCACTGTCGTTAAAAGAAATTTTGATTTAAAAAGTCTGATTTATAATCCTAAAAAAATAAAAAAATCGCTAATTTGATCAATTTGTCTGGAAACTATTCTGTGTCGTCAACTGTACTATGGGCGTCAGCCAAATTTAAACGGTAAATTTTTCTATTGTAACTTCATAGGCGTACTGTAATGTGTCAGATTTGGCAATCTGTCATCAAAAAATTCCATAAACTTGTCGAAAAATATGCCACAACATTTAACAGAAGCCGAAAAAGCAAGGGCCGTAGCCAAGTTAGAAGAAAACTGGACTGATTTAAACGTGTCTAAAGGCTGCATATTTTATGTTCGGAAAAGATAGCAAGAAGAACTGAGATTTCAAAAGCCAGCGAGACAGGGTATCGGAAGGATCTCTAATGGGGTTGAAGACAATGCGTTAATTGAATATCTTAACCAGAATCCTTTTGACAGAACTATAAGAACTAGGGAAGAAACACATATTCCACGATCTCCTAGGACAGCACAGAGACGTCTCAAAGAGTCTCATTTAAAGAACGGCGTTGCCGCACGCAAAATATTCTTATCTGTTGAACACAAACAGAGAAGAGTACAATTTGCAAATCATTATTCGAACATTGATGAGGAATTTTGGAACACCGTTGTATTTTCTGATGAGAAGACTTTCCAGTCCTGTAATAGTGGAAGACTATATACAGGGTGATTCATTAAGAATGGGCAATCTCTGAACTGGAGATACTACACACCAAAATATGTCGATTGAGCTTAACATGTCTTATACAAATGTTGCAGGTTTACGAGATACAGGGTATTTAAAGAAGACGCCTTACAAAGTGTATTGAAGTGGAAGGCGGGCATTTTGAGCATTTACTTTGAGGTTTTCTTTTATTACTGTTACTGATTGTTATTTGTTGTCTTTACTGTTGTTACCCAGCATAGTAGTAATTTAAAAGAATAAATTCATTTTACCATAAACAAAATTCATTGAATGTTTAAAATGCAAATAACTCAAAAACTGATAGAGTTACATGAAATAAACAAGAGTACCTTTTTTATTCAAAATTGAACTGCCTTTTAGATTTTCTAGTCATTTTAGCCATAACTCATTAGGCAAAAAAGATATGTTGTAATTTACCTAAGTAACAGGGTGTAACTAACGCCCTGTATAAATAGTGCTAAATTCAGCATAAAATTCGTAAATTTCATGCCTAAAAACATAAAGTCGCCAATTTTCAAGACGATACTGCTTAAAATCACAAAATTATTAAGAAATTTCCAATTAAAATTCCAACTTTAAATACCCTGTATCTCGTAAACCTGCAACATTTGTATAAGACATGTTAAGCTCAATCGACATATTTTGGTGTGTAGTATCTCCAGTTCAGAGATTGCCCATTCTTAATGAATCACCCTGTACATATATCGACACTGCTAAAAAAAATATTAAAATGAACTTCCAAGAAAAATAAAATTGAAGAATTATTATATAAAATAGTGCTTGCTTATATTTTTACTGTAGTAATACACCACTGGTGAAAGCCGTTTTTAATCTAGTAAAAATCGCAACAAATTGCCCTGGTAACAGAAATTCGTTCAAATTTGGTTGGCGCCGACCGTACGTACCGGTCGCTAGTAGCCCCTCCCTGTAAATCTTGGTTTATCTCAGTTGAACTGAAAAACCAAGATATACGGAACACTATAATCCTGAAAAAAACGGTAACTGTCAATCAAAAGCTACCGATCGCTTGAGGTTGGTTTCTGCTGGTTCAAGATGGCGGCTGTGTAATGTTATGGAATATGGAAGGTTCGGTTACACAAATCAAAATAAACCGTAAAGCGGTCCGTAAACGTTAGTCTTTCAGTCAACCACTCACAACCAGCAAATGTCAATCGACAAACCTTTTCGGTTCGAGCGATTTGTATACGAACCACACTCTTAATTTTCATCTTTATTTGAAAACCTTAATTTAAAATACTGAAAATAGCACGTCATTCTTCCAGAAGTACGTCAATGAACAAAAAATATTTGCTATATGCAATATCATACACCATAGTTTAGAATAAATACCGAAAAATTAAAAAGTTTATGTTATAAAATGTTTTGTTGGGACTTCAATAGACTAGGTACAGTTAATTTGGAGAAGTTATACGTTTATGAAGGCTCTAAAAGTTATTCACAGCCAATGGGATCTCTTTACAGTTTTTCGAAAAATATTGAGACAAAATTGAAGTCTGTACGACCAATAGACTCAAACATTTGAAGCCTTGAGATATGAAGTTCATGATAGCCGGTAGGATGAATTGTTAATACAGGGTGATCAGTAATTGCCGCACTCGGAGCATACTGTGATAAACTTTACGTTTTAAGAATGACGAATTTTTTTACCGCAGTGCTGTAAGTCCTTTCTTTACAAAGATATGACCACTTTTGTGAAAATAAAAGTGGCAACACTGCATTGAACATGTGAATAGATTCGTTGAGAAAAAAAAAAGAGAAACGTTCAATATTTTATGATGCGAGAACTTGTCAAACTAATTTATTACTGTCAATTTCAAGAAGACTAGATACAGGAGAGCGCACTTCATTGTTGTTCTATTGTTGCCCGATGGGACATATGCGGCGAAAAGCTCCCCACTCTCAATCGTCACTCGCCATGTGCGCCGTGTTCTTAAATTGGTGTACTGCGCATCTGTCAAACACATGGCACATTCAAAATAATTCGAAACATGCAAGATGTCAAAGTCACGTAGTAAATATAGTGAAAATCATTAAAATGTCACGAAAGTTTTTTACCGGGTTCAACAGCAGATTTTCAGGCAGTATTGCCGTGTCTTACAGGAGATTCTTGATCTTTTTACTGTCTCTAAATGGTTTTCAATTTAACGATGTTTCAATTAAAAATCAATGAAGCACGTTGTTACATTTTGTATGAAGGAGAAGCCCACCAACGGGCAAATGAAAGTGCTTCGTGTGTTTGGAATTACTTGATTTGTTTACAAGAAAACATTCCCACATCAACAGGCAAATCAACATCCTTAGATATGATTTTTTATACAGACAACTGTGTGGACAAAAACGAGAATAGATTATATATCTAACACATAAATTTTTGTGTGCCACAAAGATGTCTACCATTTTAAAAACCTTGTTACCCAAATTGGTATAAAAACGTGTATGTACAATAATTCAGACGGAGATACAGTTAAAAATGTCAAATATAAAAATCTTTAAGCCATCCTGGAATACTCTTCTACAAAACTTCTTACGAACAAAAAGAGTTTTTATAAATGTTCTAAATAACCATCAGACGTCAACTAGCTGACTTTTCTTCAGTGATACTGAAGAACCTCTAAACATACGGCAGGTATTAAAGAAGCAAAAAAGAAAGGATTACTCTCCTTATTCGCCCCCCAGAACAAGCCGAAGAAACTAGTTGTCCCTATGTGCTATTTCGACTTTTACAATAAACTATACTACAGCTTAAATAGTTTACATCGACTGTGTACCTACATTGTTTATCGTTTTGTTATGCAGTTTTATAACTAATAAATTTTATTTGCATTTATATTTTGCGTAGTTTCTTTATTTTATACTGTTTTATACATGTCAGTAAATAAAAGTTAAATTTTTTTTTGGGAAAGACCGTCACAAATTTTAATTAAAGGTGAAATAAGAGTTACAAATAATGAGAAAAATGAAGTTGTTAGGTTTAAATGCAGCTCATGATGCCTACTTTTTAAAGCGTGTACCACGTTAGTTTAGCATATTGTTGTATAAAACGTATAATTTAAAAGGCTTCTCCTAAAAAACAATGATTTTTTAGTAGGGACAGTCTTCTGCCAAACCAACGATATGTACTTACAATTTTCAACAAGCTCTTACGTTAATAAATTATTGTGTGCTTCTTCCATCGTTTTATAATTTAATTTCCTTCAAAACAATGACTTGTTTTACACTTAGAATATTTGACATATTTGACGTTATTACAGACACAAGTAGTATTATAATCTATAACAAACGCCACAATGTCGAGCTACTTGAAAGATGCGCAGTACATTACTGCGCACATGGCGAGTGACGATGAAGAGTGGGGAGCTTTTCGCCGTATATAGGCCTTCCCTTTCCAAGTGAGTGCACTCTCCTGTATCTAGTCTTCTTGGTCAATTTTATTAAAAAACAGAAACAACAATTGAAATTCATTATTGATATTTTCATGGCAATAGAAGGTATTTTAGTTTATCCCAAGGGGAGCTTAAGAGGTTGCCAAACTTCAAAATTCTCTCAAATTTAGGTATTTTATTAAATTTTAACATTTTCAATTTCTTTGTATTAGAGGTTTTGTGAAAAAAATTGAACAAATCATATTGCATTTTATCCAGAGATTATAGTATCATGAATTATTCACTCATTTTTGTCTTGGTTATGAAAATAATTAGCTTGTAACTTGGATGAGGGAAACTCTATAACTCGGAAACTAACCATCAGATTTAATTTTTCTTTGCAGATTATCCTTAGTTTTAATGTGCTCTATAACGCCCTGTATTCGGAGTGCGCCAATTACTGATCACCCTGTATATCAAATGCACCTACGCAGATTTACTTACCTAGTCTACGCGCGAATATAATAACTGATAATGATTTGGTGTAAACACAAAATAGGTTATATATTTGAAATTGTCAGACTTAATTTCATGTATTAATTAACTGGTGACTGCCACATAACATCTACATCAATAAAACGTATTTAATTTTTCTAAATCCTTCAAATAGGCAAGCAAGTAGTTATCTGTACCTCTTTCTATCCCAGTATTTTGCCGCATAAATTTGTCTCTTTCATCAATTTCGTTATTTAGTCAATTTTAAATGAAGTACCATCCAAGGAATAGAAAGTTAGTTCAGATAGCCTTTACAGAGCGCCATATTTACGAAAGTATTTGTCCTAAAGAGTTACTTATTTTTAAAAATAAATGGAAGAGAAATAATTAAGTACTAATGAGTTTTTAACGTACCGTCAATATTTTTTAGTTTTGAAGCACCCAAAAAGTAACTCCCTCAAATTAACTGCAGTCTATTACACTCCATTTACACTCCAATAAAGAATTTTACACTACTAGTCATAGAACACGCCATTATTGCCTATACTAGAATGCCGTGAAGTTTCATTTCTCTACATTTTGTCAATATGGTAAATAATGAACAAATTTATATTTTTAGATAATCCAGTAACAGTTTTAAGGAAAAACACTTTATAATATGTTTTAATATGGCCAAGAAAATCTATTTACTGGTTTTTTAGGAATTAAAATCGCTTAATATAAATAAATTTAATTGTAAAAGTTTCCATATAATTTGAATTCCCGCCACGTATTCTAACTTGAATCAATGGACAACATCATATTTAACGTAGAGAGAAAATTGTTATTAATAAGGCTATTGCAAGCAGAACTACTTAAAAGCAATGTATGGTGTTTTAATAATGTGAGCAATCTCTTTGTGTATGGAAACTTACCAAAAGCAAAAATTCTACAAGTTTTAAATTTGTGTCAAAATCAATTAATAAACAACTATCAGTAGTGTCACATTATTAAACAATAGACATTTGTTTCATTTTTTGAATTGAATAAGTATTTTAAATTATAAATAATACTATTTATCCAACATCGATTCATAATAAGCTTATTACTATGACGATTTGAAACATAGAATGTTCATCATTAAGCGTAGTTTACACGGGATAGTAACTTGCGATAGAACTTGTGAGAGTAACTTGCGCTAGTGTTTACATATAAGCAAGTTGTCAAGGCAATTTCTCTCAGCAAGTGCTCTCTAGACATAACTTGCAGCAAGTGATTGCATGCAAAAACTCTTGAAATACTTGATACATATTGATACATAAATAGATATATATTAATGAATATAAGTTGTTAATTGATAAAAATGTATAAAATATTCGAGCGTGTCGCTGCAACTTGCACACAACTGTCAGTAAAATTGAGCGCTCTCCCAATTTGTTTAGACGTGCAAGTGATTATTGCCGCAAGTTTTGCGACTTGCTGAGAGAACACTCGGGCAGTGTTTACACTACGCAAATTATTTGGAAGTTGCTCTCAGACAATAACTTGCGATAGTTTACTTGCTCGTGTAAACTACGCTTTACTCATTAGTGAGAGAATCATTTGGAACTCACTTTATTATTGTTATATTTATTATTGAAAACCTGACACTTTCATTTGTCAAATAGTTTGTCAATTGAAATAATCTTACATTTTAGAATTAACGGCGATGTTGGATAAAATATGATATTAAATTCGTGTGGAATGCTTATTAGTCACTCCAGAAATTAGCCACTCGCCCTTCGGGCGTCGTGGGTAAACTTTTTCTTTCGTGACTAATATATCACATTCCACACTTATATAATAAATATCTATTATTAACAATTATAAGAGTTAATAAAACTAGTAGTGAAAAAAACTATGTATAAACCATGGTAGAGAAGTCTCTTATAGCCTTCGGGCCTTACATCCCTCGGCGCTACGCGCCTCGCGATCTACTCTTGGCCCTCTGTCTATAATACTGAACTTCTCTACCTTGGTATATAATATACTATTATCTACGACTAATATATAATATAGGTATTATATTTGTCTTTCTTGAAATATAATGAATCTCATTATTCCATACAAATTCCATTATTCCATACTTGTAAACCAATGAAAAAATAGTATAACAATCACAATTTCTGTGAAATTGAAAATAGCCATGGAAACAATGACAAACAAAATGTCAGTGTAAATAAATAATTGTCAAAATACTGATAGTGTTGTACGTGTTGTGTCATTTTATAATGGAAAATGTGGAAAGTGATATTGAAGATGGATTTTCGTCGTAGATAAAGTATAGTATACAACTCGCTATAATGGCTATTATAGCGTCGTAGTATAATATACTATTATAACACAAAATTGCTGTTTTTAATTTTTCGATGTTTAATTGCTCTGATGAATGGCCTATCAACCCATTCGATAGATGTGCCCAAAAAATGAATGGGAAATATCACTTTTAAGCCTTTTATCTCAGAAACAAAGCACTCTCTACCTCTATAACCTAAATTGATATAAACTTTTAGTCTTAAAATGAAGTCTACTATATAACGGCTGTTAAAATTCGACTACTTAAGCATAGGAGTTCCTGCACATGTATGTATCTACGTATTCTGTTCTGATTTACTTTATTGAATCAACAAACAGAAACGTTTTAGAGCTTTTGTAAAATTCTTAATGGCACTAATTACCAACTTATATTTAGACTTATATAATTTGACAAAATCTGCACATAATAGCATCAACTATGAACCTTGTACTGTGCACTAACAAAAATAGATTTGTCATTTTCTGACACCCAAGTTCGCTAAGAAAGCAAATTTTATCCGTGAGTGCACTGCAATAATTGAATTCTTCGTAATTTGTACATTGTTGTGGAAGTAGGCTACCTTGCTACACATAGAATGTAGCCATAAATTTCAATGTTACACATGCAACAACCGTCATTTACCGCGGCAACTTCTAATCAGTCAATTGGGTTTTGTTCTGGAGCTTTGTGGAATAATAAGTTAATAGAAAGTTATAATACCTACAATAATTGTCAACCTGGCTTAAATAAGTATAGTAATAATATATACTATTATCCCTTTACTTTATAATGTTTAAATTGTTTTTCTACGACCATTAAAAATAATTCATCATCATAAAATAGTTTAATTCCGAATTATTTTAGAAGAAAAACATGTCATTCATAAAAGATGATAATGAATTTCTAATTTATGGTCGTACTAAGAAATCATTTTAACATCTTACAGACACAATTTTTATTGTATTTTTTATATAGGTACCTATACAGTGGAATTCTATGTAGAATTTCAAGGGACAAAGGAATCTAGTTAGGGAAATTTTGAGGTACGGAAAATAAACAGGTAAAAAGTAAAAACATACAATAATTGACAGTGACAAATGTTTGGATTTTTCTATTGCTCGAACGTTGTTTTATTGTTATTTCACGTATGCAAAGTGGTTGTGAATGGGCTTTTAGTCTCCACTAATTGGCCTTTCAATCTCTATATGTTACAAATCACTTATAAGCAGATATTTTATATTTATTTCTAAACCCTATAAAAGTTCCAGATTTTCACTAGAACAATAAATTTGTTCAAAGATTATTAGGTAGGGTAAATCATTAGATATTTCGTTTTCGTTTTTATTCACCTCATCCCCATTCTGATTCTACAAAAAAATATAGGTTATAATAAACAAAAGAAATAATTGTGATAACAGATCAATAAACTTTAGGTTTGAACTAGAATTGATGTGTCTGAATTACCTTTTGTAACATTGATCGGCGTCGGAAAATTTTACTTACCTATATAAATTCCTCTTTGGGAGATAAAATGCATTAAAAAGGCTACGAAACGTCTGCGTTCATGATAAAAATTCGACTTGGAGAATAATTCGAGTTATAGAAGTTTCACTGTGCATACATATAAAATAACACAAACTACAACATTATTTCCTAAAATAAGAAAATTTAGTCATATTTATTGTCATTTCATTTTCAATAGTGCAAAATTTATTATTGCGATGGTCATTATGTTAATTAATATTTTTTAATTCATTTTAATCAGCTTTCGGATATATTATAGAAATAACTATTTATATTGTTAATTAATGAAAATTGTTCAGTGTTTACAAAATTTTATCATTTCCATAATTGTTAAACCCATTATACAAAAATATATGATTAATTAAATGTGGCTAATACTTCTCTGTTTATACAGTACCTACATATATTGTCGACTGAAAAATAAAGCTAAATCAAATCTCGCATTTGTGCATGTCATTTCTTTTGAGGATAACCAAAAGGTTCTTTCTCTAATATACTACATGTTCTTAGATTTCTGGAGAACTCAAGATAGTTAATTTTCAAGAAATTATCAGAAGTAAAATGTTCTTGATAAATAAATGTTAATATAAAACTACAAATATGACATATTACTTAATAGCTAATGAGTTCCAGATCTTTTTATAAAATTAATAGGGCACCATGCAACCTCTGAAGGAATACTAGCTGTAAACATTATTGTTATTATTACTTGATAAGTAAAAGACAAAAATATATTTATAAAACATACTTTCTACTCATTTGGAGGCTATAGCCAATTATCTTGCTTAGGTATATCGTAAATATCAAGGAATTTCTATTATAACCTCAAATTCCTCTAAATCATCGCCAATAATGTCATCAGAATGTCATTTAAAATTTGTTAATTTTTTATTAATTTGTAAAAGAAACTCAGGAAAATCAACTCGAAAACATAAAAATTGACACTTCTATTACGTTTATGGTTGTTCTTTTTCTTTAGGCTGATGTTGGATGAAAATGAAGTTCACTTTAATTTTAATGTTGAAGATCTGTATCTGCAATAAATTGTGTTGTTTGACAAAACGTGTAAAATGGAATTTATCACATCAGAATAATACAACGATTTGGATATAGATCTAGTGAAAATTACGCCACAACTTGATATTAAAAAATATTATCGGAGATAACCCTATACCAAGATTTCCTGAAGTGGAGTATTAAAAAGTGCATTGTGAGTGTGGTCCAATAGTTCAAAAGGATTCATTGACCATGAAAACGTCTTTATCCCTCAAAATCTCGGAATCGAAAATATTACGATTAGGCTCTATATTCACCTTCTTGTTGTACCTTGTTAACATTATGACTATTTCATATGATTTTCCCGTTGCGTATTTATGATAAATAAGAGAAATAGTTTTAATTGAATATAGTTTGGAATGTACGATTGGATTAAATTGAAAAATTAAATAGTGACAAAATTCAAATCTAGTTTAATACCCAATTTGGCTTTATAGTAGGTATGTGCATACTCTTACTCTAATATCAGTTTTTTATACTTCTTATAAAAATACAATCTACAATTTTAATTTAATTTTTCTAGCGGCGTCTGATGTAATTTAAAAAGCAAAAATTATTCATTTGTTTCGCTTCTTACCTACCTAACATAACTCTGGATTGCTTGAAGAATTATTGCTGTTTTAATAATAAATGTGGGTTAGAGCATTATCTTGTTTCCAACTGAGAATATTCTAATATTCTGGCAAGATATAAATTTTTAATACGACTGGCTATGATATGCATTCATCTGTCTGTTTGCAGTGACCTCTATTTAAATACGCATTGGTGGTCCAACCAGTGGATTAAACATTAACTAGATATTATGCACTGCGTGGTGGTTATTTGAAAATAAAATACATACGGTGTCTTGTATGTAGGTACTTCTATTTGAGGGTAAATATTGCCATTTCGCTTTAATATCATATCTAGCTATGCTCTAATGTGTCTCTTTTCAGTCACACAACCACATTATTAGCTTTTTGTAATTTTACATGGGTACAGCCGGGGTAATTTTTATATGGTGGAAGTGGATACAGCTGATGACAATAGTTAGTACAACTAGTTTTGAAAGTCATACTTTTTTTTATGAATTTGCAGTGTGATTAACAAGGGCGAAGCCCGAATGAAAAAGTGAGTGAAAAAGGGACTCTCAAAACGTGTTGTAGGTACACGTAGTTTTTTTGTATAGTGATCCGAAAGCCGAAAGTAAAAAAGTATCTCAGTTCTCAGTCATTGACATTTCACGATTTTTGCTGTCACTAAATCTTCATCATTTATAGAAAAAAACAGAAAAAACTAGCAAGCAATACACTGAAAAAAGTAAACATGTCTCACGGGATTTTACATAAAATATGTAATTTTAAAATTACAGGAATATTGTACTTTTACCAGATAACGCGCAGACAAACTATGTGATTGGTCAACGAATTACATAAAACCTGTAATAAAGTACAATAATCATGTTTTTTACATTTTTATGTAATATTACAATTTTTTGGACTTTTACTTATACTTTACAACAAAAATGTAATTTTCACAATGAAATACTAAAAAAGTGTAAATTCTACAATAAAGAGTAATTTTTACAGTTTGTGTAAATTATATGTAAAAGTACATAAATTTTTTTCAGTGTAATACTAAACACCAGGGAGACGCATGAGTTTTTTTAATAAACATTAATTTTGTAATTGTGTGGTGCATTCTCATGAGTTATCCACTTGATTTTGAGGGGAAAATGTCTTGCAGAAGTAATTCAGATACCCCTCATTACGTTAAAGAACTTGTGAATGCGGCTGTTAACGAGTTTTATAGTATTTGTTAGAATTAAATATTGTTAAATAAAATCGTTAAAAACAGTGGTATTTTCAATACTACTTTTTGACAAAAAAGTCGAGTTTTTTATCACTATGCAAGAATAATATTGTTCATCAGGTTCATTTTGACAGGGTTAAAATAGTGTATTATAAGGGATTGAGGTGCATCATTTAATCCCTGAGGATTAAATGATACCTCAATTCCGTGGCCCGTGGTATATATCTACACTATTTTTTGCACTTCCGAAGCATTTGAATGTGAAATCATTCTAAATTTATGCTTGTCAAAGTGATAAACGTGTCGGCAACAATAAAAGACTGTGCAAAAAATACTCGTGTAACCTAGCAATGTAAATTTAATCCCTTGGACTTAATTAGGTCACTTCAGTCCCTGTAAAGAGCGATTAAATTAGCACATTTAATCCCGGAAGTGCAAAAAATTATTATTAATTTTAGTTATCTGTCTGAATATGACAGTTTTTGTATTTCAATAGGTAAGTATAATTTCTTTTTCAAAGGTTCACTTAATTATTTTTGTACCTGTTACAAGAGAGACTAAAATAAAACAAATACCTACATGTTTCTGCTCGCATTCAAAGAAAATATTTTGGTTAAGTTTGTGTGTTTACTATCTCTTATACAAATAATGTTTCAGAGAATGTCTTTGATTTCGATTTATTAAGAAAATAACGTATTTAATTTATCATAAAAAAATAACGAATAGGAACAAATATTTCTGAACTACCTTGAAATACATGTTGAATTTGTCCAACATAATTATAATGGAAAATTTTGTTATGTAGATAAGATATATCTGCTAAACAGAAAAAGGTAAACAACACTTTGAAATAATTATATACTGTGCTGAAGAGGTGGTTACTATTTAGTTTGTGAATACAAATAAAGATTTTATTTATAGATTACCTACCTAATTATATTTTTATTTTATTGAAAACTGCACTTATGATACATTCACATATCTGACATTGTGATATTTAATATTTCAACAATGGCAATAAGCTTACAGATATAAGTAGAAATGTTCATTGAATCAATAATAAATAATGGATATATAATTATTCCCTACTCTTTGGAAGTGATTTACTTCAATTTTATTATGCTACTTTATTTAATACAAAAAACTTGTGCACTAATGATACTTTTATTATATCTATCGATATCTATCCATATCATGAAATATCATATTTATGATATACATACTATTGCTCATTTAATATATCTTTCAGACAGTGTTCCCTTTAGTTTACTTTGATAGATAAGCTATATTAAAAATGAGTATCGTTTACTACGGTTATTGAAATACGAAATCGAAAATGTGCTTAATTATTGATTATTATTAAAGTTAAAGTAGCTTTTAAACCCTACATTGGCATATATTTAGAGTACTCATAGGTGTACTTACTATAAGAATACCTTTATATAATTAGAAATGAAATTATTTAAAGATATTTATAGATATTTCTACGAAAAGTGCTCAGTTTTGTGTACAATAGGTAATACCTATTGCCTATTTTTCCAAAAATGGTTTTTTGGAAACTAGAGGGCATTTTAGAAACACATTTTTTTTTAATAAAAGTTTTTGACATCGTTTTTAAATAATGTATTTATATTATTATTTATTTATATTTATATTATATATATTATATAAAAATACTATAGTAGTTGGTCAAAATAAATAGCATAGATAAAAGTGCCTATAATAAAATTTTATATTGTCTAAATATAAATATAGAAAATTAACCATTAAAATAATTCAATTTTACCTTTTGATTTTTTGAGGAAGTTGACACTCATACCGTGAGGCTGCGGTCCAAGTAGTAGGCCATCCACCAACCATCACCAGTACTACGGCATAAGCCCTTAGCCGTCAATAGAGTTTGGATGTGTAAAAAAAACACTTCCATCAACTAAAAATGCACTCACTATAGTCACTAATACCTACCTATTGCAATAATTATTGATTAATTAATCATTACCATTTAATATTATTGATAAAAACACTATATTTAAACATTTTCTTTTTCTTGTTTTACTGCATTTTTACTGCCAAATTTTGACGTTTCTAAAAGTACTGTGGACCAATTTATTAAGATTGAAAAAATTTTATGCTAGACAACCCACGAAACACAAAGTCACATTCAATGTTGCAGAATATTAAAAAAAGCGCCACCTACCATGTGGAAGTAAACTATAATAATTATGTTTCAAGGTCATGTATAAGAGTGTCACCCCCCTGATTCAAATGAATGATTAACTGAGCTCTAGTGACGTCAAATGGAATACAGCGTGATCAGGAATGACTGAATCTGTGGTATTAAAACAATTGCGAAATAAGGAATTTTTTTGTGGTATGATTTGCAAACCTGATGTCACAATTAAAAATGTCAGTTTACAAAATCTAAGGTTATATTATGGTGAAGTATTGTTATGTTGAGATTGTCAAGATTGTCAAAAATTGACAATAAGATGTGCGCGCCCACGCCCATGCGGTTATATATCTAGATCACCTGTGTAGATCACGAATCTAGATCTTTACTTGCGGCAGTTTGCGTCAATAGTACCAATCCCACTAGTTATTTTTTCAATACCAACAGATTCTGTCATTCTTGATCACGCTGTATAAACATGCAACAAAAGCATTGTTTTGCCGTATGTTTATATTAAAGTTCTAGATATATAAAGTACCGCAAACCGTCCGCCATTTTCGGGGAAAAGGCGGCAAATTCAAAAATCTTGCAAACTCGCCAAATTCAATGTTAACCACAAACATGACTTTTAAGAAAAACTTTGTTTTAAATGTCTAGAACAGTCAAAACAGACCCACTCGTTGCCATAACAAAAAGCTAATGAAAAACGAAAGTTTCACTCCGTTGACGACCGTTTGATAGACTGACGCAAATGACATTGGGATCGACACTAATTTGACGGCGAAATTCGCCATTTTCGGGAAAAGAATGCTTTCTCTGTCTAACTCATAGCCTCATAGGTTGCGGTACTTTATATATCTAGAACTTTAGTTTATATTCCATTTGACGTCACTAGAGCTCAGTTAATTATCGTGCGCCTTCGGCTGTCATTCGGCTCATTTGAAAATTCAAACTTTAATTTGTTATTAAAAATTATTTACAATATCAAAATTGATAAAAATTTGCATAGACCTTTCAATTGTGTATACTATCGAAAAAAACAATAAAACCTTAGAAAAAATGCAACACGTCTAAAAATCTCACTTTATAAAATACTTGAATTATTTGTAACTAAGAAATAAATTAAAGATCCATTAGCTTGTATGCAAAATTTCAAACGATATCTTTGTCATATATTAATTGTTTTTCGAATGACTGTAAAAATTACGAAAAGAGTGAAAAAGTAAAAAAAATATTATTTTTAAACATATATATATATATTTTACACGAATATATTCTAATACCGGGTGATCATTTCAATTTCAGCCCTAGTTATCCATGGAAATTTAAGTCATGACTTTGATTAGCTCACACAAACAAACACAACAAATTACAGTCGGTGTAGGCACAAATCCGTTGCCAGTTGCTATGACAGTGACAAACCAAAACAAACACTTGACCAATAACACGCCTTATTGACTGCTGGCGCATGCGTAGAAACTATCAAGTACGCTTGAGTCCCTTTGAACGTGCAACACTTTTTGACCCACGAGTTCAACCCCCACCCCGGGGATCTTTCTGTCCTCTATTTTATACGTCCTTGAGTCGGACCAAGTTTACAAAATCAAAAATGGGCGTGTACCGAGTCGCGATCGTTTTACTAGTACACTCAGAAATAAAATAATGTGGCGGTAAATTTGAATGACAGTGAAATAACAACTGTCAAGTATTTTTGCCTAGAGGATTAAAACAACGTAAGTCATGCTAATGAATGTACAGAGTACTAGATATGGTCTTCAATTGGTTGGAGCTTTTCCCGCCAAGAAATTTTAAAAGTATAGTACGCATATTTTCCGGGGCTTTTGTAAGATTGGTGGCACTGTAATTGAAATGTTCAATTTAGGAACTGTCAGTAATAAACAATAAATTTTGAACTAATCAAAGTCATGACATTAATTTCCATGGATAACTAGAGCTGAAATTGAAATGATCACCCGGTATATTTGATAGAGGACCTTTTTTTAAGAAGAAAAGTTCCAGGTGTTAAAAATGAATTTTTTAATAATTTTTTTGAGTATCTACTTACTTATATCTCCAAAAAGGTTTAAAATAGAGATCTGAAATTTGGTAGGTTCGTTGGTGTTTTAGTAACCTATAAATCTATGGTATTACGACAAAGAGAGTATTATTCATTGGCATACTATCTAGCTAAACAAAACTGAAAATCCTGCACACTTAACGTAACTATAAATAAAACTGAACTAACTATCTATGGTTGTAAAGAAACTCTCCAGCCAATTTATATTAAATGTCCACCCTGTATAGGAATTCTAGACGAAACATTCCATAAAGACCATCCATTAAGTTTTGTAGCATTTTAATGTATTTAAAGAGCAATTACATAGCAAACAACATAAAACTCACCTGTCTGGATTTTGGAAAGCTGTTTTCCATAATTAGATTTCAGTCTAATATAAATCCCTATAGCTGCATATCGCGCGCGGTGTAAACGAGCGGGTCGGGCACCGACTTGACATTATGCGACCGAAGGATAAAACCAGGAGTTATGCGTCCTTCGGGATTTCGGAGTTAATTTGCTTGCCGTTGATGATGTCCCTTCGGACCCGCTGCATTCCTCCAAACCCCCCACTCATCCTTTTTGGAAACTACAACTTATTGACGACGTAATCCTGCTATGGAGTTTTGTTTATTTATCGTTTTATTCTAATCCAAGCTTTCCCGCAGGACAACTGGAACAAACGTCATGTGGTTAAATTTAAATGGTTTAATTTGCATATATTATTGTTTTAGTCGTAAGTGTTTCACAAAAACTGAATTACCATGCGTCATGCAACTGAAGCAATATGTAAATTTATTAGAATTTCAACCACTCTTCTTTCTTATGTTACCTTAAGAAAGATATTTCAACGACGCAATAAATTAACTAATTATAAAGGAATTAACTCACAAAAACATTTACTGCAATGGAAAATAATAATTACACACACAATACAGTTAAACGAAAAAGTTACATCCACCCAGCGTCTCAGTCTCTATATCGTTGTCTGTTCTATTTGGAATATAAATTAGTTGGTGAAACTTTTATAATACAACAATTAGAGTAGACTGTAAAACAAATCTAAATCCGCCTTTTAAGACCCGTGCTGTAAATTCAACAGTTAGTTACAGACGTGTGAATTCTACAATATAATTACTCTTCCCTTACCCAGAAGACGTCTTTTGTCACTCTGTTCACACCAGGTCGGCCTCTTCAAATGCAATAATCAAATCTATGTCTATCTTCATTATCTTTCCTCCTGACAGCACCATGTTACCTAAATAATTTGATAATTTGCCAACAAATCTGTTTAATATTTATAACATTAAATATTCGAGTGAATCCATTCTGAATATTTTCAAGACATTATAGTTTCCAAGTAAAATTTTTATTATATTTTCGTTTAATATTTCTTATATAAGTGTTAAAAATGTTAAAAAATAAGAAAATCTCCTAAAGTAACCTAAAAATGTCTTCAGGTAAATATAACCTGTGTTGGTAGGTAGTAGATAAAAAAGATTTAATGTGTGTTCCACATTTTTTTTAAATTCGTAAATATAATATTTGGATCAATTCCGATAAATTGTTTTTGAGTTATCGTGGATACAGACAGACATCATGGCGAAAATAGTCAAAATGTGAAGGTACAGGGTGGGCAAAATTCGATGTTTTTATAGGGTAACTTTTAAACCATAAGAGATATTGAAAATCTGACCGCGCATCGTCGAGCTCTTTTTTTGACAAACCCTTGATGGCGAAATCAAAATTTAGCGATCGTCGTTTGTTTTCGAGTTATGGACGAAAATTCGATTTCTTGAGATTTCGATTTATGTCTATTTTTTCGGTTGTTTGTGAATTTAGAGAAATGGCGTTTGCACGTTCTTAAGGCACTTTTTTGAGGAGAATGCAATGGCGTCAACAGATTTTGAAATTGTTTTTTTATTTTTAGGTTATGACATACATTTTTATTTTTTTATATGGAAGTCATAGTGTGCTGTCACTTTATTGAAAAGAGCATTTTTTTCTCTTTTCAAATATATTTAATATGTAGGGTCTATTCCTTCAATTTCTTCTTAAAAAATCAAAAAATCAAAATTTTTGGAATTAGTAATATGTATTTCGCATATTTATCGCAGTAGACGAATGTCATGATGAGAACCCTCGGTGCGCCATTGAGATCCAAAATCAGGTTTGGTTTTATTTTAGTGTTTGGTGTGCCTTAATAAAAAATCAAGTTTTGGCATATAAGATTTATGAGGGTAATCTAACTGGTGAACGGTACTACCAATATTTAAATGAGAAAATTGTTGATAAATATTTGGACAATTCATTGTTCAGCGATAGAAGTCAGTTCTTCTTACAACACGATGGTGCACCACCTCATAATACGAGATCAGCTAGAGAAAGAGAATTGCTTAACTCAAAATTCAGATATAATTGGTTTGTTACCAATGGGTCAGTTAGATGACCAGCAAGGTCGCCTGATTTGACACCTTTGGGGACATATTAAAGATAATTCATATAAAACTAAAAGTAGAAATACAGAAGAACTCAAAGCCAAGTTTACGCAATGGCTTAACTCCGTGTCAAATATTCACATTTCGAATGCGCACAGAAGTGTCATGAAAAGTGTATTGCAGTTAATAGACGTAATTTTGAACTTTTTCTTTGAGTTGTTTTATATAGATATTAATTTTAGATATTGTCGTGTTTATATGTATGTCGTTTGTTGTATTTTCATTTTTATTATAAGATTTTTTTAAATTTAATTTCAAAAATTTAGATTTTTTTATTTTTCAAGAAGAAATTGAAGGAATAGCCCCTACATATTATATATATTTGAAAAGAGAAAAAATGCTCTTTTCAATAAAGTGACCGCCCACTATGACTTCCATATAAAAAATAAAAATGTATGTCATAACCTAAAAATAAAAAAACATTTTCAAAATCTGTTAACACCATTGCATTCGCATCAAAAAAGTGCCTTAAGAACGTGCAAACGCCATTTCTCTAAATTCACAAACAACCGAAATATAGACTCAAATCGAAATCTCAAAAAATCGAATTTTCGTCCATAACTCGAAAACAAACGACGATCGCTAAAATTTGACCTCACCGTCAAGGGTTTCTCAAAAAAAGAGCTCGACGATACGCGGTCGGATTTTCAATATCTGTTATGGTTTAAAAGTTACCCTATAAAAACATCGAATTTTGCCCACCCTGTACATCCATCAAAATCTCGAAGTCGAAAAAAATTATGATTATTGTACTTTCTTATTAGCCTGCCAAAATGTACCAGCTGATTCTACATTAAAAAATAATGCAAGAAGTTTCAACAAATACAGGGTGTGTCACGACGAGTTGACAGTAGACATAACTCTATTACTAAACACAATTTGGTTCTAAAAATTGGTACACGCCCATTATACAATTTGCTCTATTTAACGAAAATATTGCCACCTTTTTGGTACTTCCGGTTATACCAGAAGTAGACACAAACTTTGTTATTTTAAATGGAACACCCTGTATATTTTTGAATTTTTAGATTCTACACTTCATTTTACATATAAAAGGATTAAGGTTGTATGGTCCTAACATTAACGGTATTATAATTATTTACACTTTTTAATTTTTTTTTACAAAAACAGATGTAAATAAAAATTCCAATCTTGACAATGACACATTTTTTTCAAAGTTTTTTTCTTACGTTTGAAGTAGGAATATACAAGCAATAAGCTGATATAGTTTTGGAAAACTTCTTTATACAGGGTGTTGGTGGTTGTCAGTTCATTTTTGAAAACTTTGATCAATGATAACTTTATTTTTTTAAATGGAACACCCTATATATTTCCACATTTTCGAATTCTACACTTAATTCTAGACATAAAAGTATTAAGGTTGTAAAGTCTTAAAATTAACGGTTATATAATTAATTACGTTTTTTCCTATTTTCAAGGTTTTTAAAAATTAACGATCAACCATAAGCACCCTGTAGATATTAAATAAGTTTATCAAAACCATATTACCATGTTTCTTGTACATTTCTTCAAACTCACCAAATTTCATGAATCTACCTCAAACAGTTGCATTATTTTTGAACGTAGAATCAGCTGGTACATTTTGGCAGGCTAATTTTCGGACACCCTGTATAAGAAAAGAAAAACTAATTTGTGACATATTTTTATTAAAAAATCTGGTGGGTCGCAACTAAATAAAAATCTTATTTTCTGAGTAGGTGACTGCCTTTTCCTTAAGATATATGTATATCAAAAAGATTTACTTAAAGAAATAGCTTTAAATTTAAAATTATGATAGTATGACAAATTTCAAATCAATAGGCCTTTTTGTCTTTTTGAGAAAATATAAAAAAAGTACATAAACATAGCCCTCCTGAAGAAAGTTAAATACATATTAAAATGATAATTCAATTCAAATTTGTTTTACGATACAGTAAAGTAAGTAATGAAGTACTAGGATAATGACTTTACTTTCACACTTTAATTCCTAGAGACAAAATATTTTCCCGTTATTTCCATTCATAATTTAGCATATCATTATAAGCTGATGCCAAAGGACAAAGACACCCTCCACGCTAGATATTAATCGATGTGAAGTATCGATTGTCGTTTATTACAACGAGATGTGTATGTGATAACGTAATTTAAAAAACATCCCAACATTTTCAGCTGTACATCACAAATTTTATAAGTATGCTGAGACGTTCCGACGCTAGGGAATAAAAGTAATTTGAAATTTGAATAACGAGAGAATGTATCGATTTTTATTAAAATAATATTGTTAAAAAAATAGAAGTAGAATGGAGTATGAAATCTAAGATACCATCTAATTGAAAGGACAAATTGTGTCATTAACAATGTGTACTGTTTACCTAATTTGTTAATATGATTAAACATTAAAAATAATGTTCGAGATATCAATAAAAATTATTTTGTAATTTATTTTAGTCAGGACAGTAAATTTGAACGTTGATATATTACCATCTAATGACATTGAAACATTATGCATTTGCAACTTTTAATAACATATGCATATTCGAGGATCCATAATAAAATAATTAAAATTCAATATCGCATTTTCCAACACTTTGCTACAAAGGGAATTATTGAAAATTCCTATTTAATCACCAACGTGTTTAGATAGATTTATTTTGACGTTGTTTTAACCACAAAATTAGAAATAGTATCTACAAACTATTCTTCTATTTATACAGGGTGGAACCAATTAAATCAATATCACTTTGAAGTAACAAAAACAAGCAGACAATTAATTATTATTACTACTATTATGTATTCTGTACAGTATAGTCAAACATTATATTTTGTAAAATAGCAAAGCAGGATAAAAAAACTATAATTGTTTAGTTTAATATTTGATACTATAATTATGAAATTTTAGAAATTACAAGAGTTCTTTATATGAGATTAAGGTGATTGAGAAGCTTCTGCTTGAATAAGAAACAACGACATAAACAAATTTAGTTTGCTTTGCTCGCTGAGTAAGCGAGATACCCCGCAATTACAACGAAATCTGGACACCCTGTACCAGCGACCAGTTTTTAGTCGATAGCAAAGGCTATTAATAATTTTAAAGGTGTTTTTGCTAATTTCATTTTGCGCTGTTACTTGTGTGGATGTGTGTTACATCTGTAAATTTTTTTTGCAAAAGTTGTAAATCTTCTACTGTATGAATAATGACATTTGTTTCTTATTTATCATACCCTACTTATAAAAATTTTGGCTGAATTTTTGAAAATTGCCATTTTCCAGCTTAATATAGAAAATAACTATAGAGTGTTTATGTTTTTGTAAAGCTTATGACAAGCTGGATCCAACTAGTGAAAAACATACAGGGTGTTCCATTTAAAATAACATAAGTTTAGTAAATATCTCGAAATTTATCACTTCTAAGAAAAAACTGAGTACGCCACTGGGTTCTACGTAAAAATCTGTATAAGATTTAGTTTTTACCTTTCCAATATCTTTAGTCGTTCCCGAGATACGAGGTACGCGCTGAAAGTGCAGATTTTCAATTTCTCCCTGTATCTTAAAAATGGCTATGGAAAAACCATTGACGGCATCTTTCGTTTCACAAAAAAGTAGCGAAAACCGCATCTCTCTATCTCAACTAGTGCTACTTGATATTAAAACTTTGCAAACCTTTTTTCAAAATAACTCGCTTATTTAAAATTATTGCCAAAAAAGTAAGGACATTTTTTATACAGAATTTAATTTATCATCGATTTTTGAAAAATATACATTTAAAAATAATGTTATTTTTGGGAATATTTTGACCAAAAAATGTGCTATCCTTTTTTTTCTCACTTCACCAGAAACCCTAGATACCCTGTAATCCCATCGAAAATGCTCCACCCTGTATATACGTAATCGGGGATTGCACACATATGATGAGTCCAATGGATGGCTCGGCTCCACTCGGCCCGGGATTTTGCCACACACGGTCAAGCCAATGAAAGGCTCGATAGCTCGGCGCCATGGATTTCGGTTTGATTGAAAATCCAACCTCACGGCGCCGGCGCCAGTCCATTAGAGTTTCCCCACATACCGTAAGATTTTGGCTTGGCCCGGAGCCATTTGGACTAATGGCCCTGTCGTGAATGGCCGGCTTAAGATTTTTATATGGTAAACTCATTTTTTCGACAAGCAAGATTTTTTTATAAAGAGTGTTGACTTTTCGTCGTAAAATCAATAATAAAGATTATTTTCCTCTTGTGAACTCAATCCGGGGACATACTGTATACAGGGTATTTCACGAGTAATAGTGAGCCTGATGGAATTGAAAATGCAACACACAATACATTTGTATGGTATTTGTATTGCAAGTGTATTGTGGGTTGCATTTTCAATTCCATCAGGCTCATTATTACTCGTGAAATACCCTTCGGTTACTTACCCCCTTAAAGTTTATATTTGTCATTTCTTCATTGGTGTAATTAATATTATCCAAATTTATTACCTTAACTGATAATTCCTTACTTAGGAACAATATCTTTTAACTTGCGCGTACTGTACTGAAGGTATCTACATTTTGCAAAGGTCTTTTTTTGTCGTGAGTTTGATTTTGGGGCGGTCTCAAAACTGTCAAACCCAAATATCTCGAAAACGGTGCATCTTATCGAAGTTGAACAAGATTACCTTTTTTCCGGAGAAAGCTTCAACAGATAACAATTTCACAAATTAATAAAAAAATAAACACAAAAAAGTGGGGGTCATTTTTACCTCCCGCCTCCCAGGTTTGACATAGCTCTGGTGGAAATTTCAAAATGATTTACACTCTATCTTATTGAGCATAAAAACATTAGTGGACGTGGTGAATTTTATCATTTTACCTTGAACAGTTTCGGAGATAATAAATAAAAACCTTCTTCAGGGTCACAAATTTAAGGGGCTATAACTCGACAGGTGACGATTTTCGGACTCATGTTCATATGAACTTTTATTTTTAGAATAATCTCAGGAATCACCCCCTGAAATCTTTCGCAGTATTTTCGGAACACTCTGTATAATAATCTAATGAGTAAATAGTTGGTCATAGTGCATTTGTTCAAAATAAATAACATACAATGAAAAGTGGGATGAGCTATTTTCTATTACGTTTTAAGTTACCAAACGTGCGGCTTTCTTTCTTAAGCCTGGATCTGTATGTCTTAATACCTGAAATCCTAATGCTGCCTTAGTAATTTAACAGCCCGTTTTACTTGTCTTATATGTCACACATAAGATTATTTACCTTTTTAAACAATATAGCTTGAAATATGATAACAATACCACTTACAATACTTTAGTTTTAGATATTGTATACGAATTCAGGACCACAAAATAAAAATATCTGATGTGTCCAACACATGACTTTCTTATACGATATTGATTTAATTCTGATCTTTGGAAAAAAAATATTTGTTGTAACACGTACCTACCTAAATCAGTTTTTTTGGCACTCATCTGCTATTCCAGACTCGGCTTTGCCTCGTCCAGAATCAGCAACGATTCGTCCCAAAAAATTTGATTTTAGGTACTTGTTACAAAAATAACTATTTCTGATTTTTTTTTTAATCTAGCAAGGGTTTAAAAGAAAATTATATGGAGACTAAAATGAACGAGGGAGGTTATTGTCCAATGTCAAATTCCCTACAATCAACTTAACTTATCTAACTAATATTATACACAATTAAATATTACAACGTACCTAGTCTGAAATTAAAAATGGAAAATTTAAACGAAAAACGATTAGGTCCATCGAAAAGTTTGAATTTTTAAAAGTTGATGAAAATATCAGTAAGGAAACACTTTTGTGTGTCTGATCCAATAAGTCTAAATTTTTTGGGGTGAGTAAAAAATACTTTAAATGTAAAAAAATATGTTAAAATAAAATGAACGTAGTATAACCTTTTTACCTATTTTGATCGTATCTTTCATTATTTAAAAAAAAAATTCCCTATAAAGATATTCCAATAAAAATTTATCATAGCTGCGCCACTGAACAATATTGCTTTTATAATTATAATACCACAAATTTCAAATAGACTAAAAAGTGGATAACCCACCAAAATTCAGCTATGGAATGTACAACATACCGCCATTTTCTTTATTTGACGTGCCAAACATGGTATAAAGCATTTTAGAGTTATTTCGAGAACGCACTATAGATTGGATCTGTGTTTAGTATCTGTCCTTCAAAATTAAAAACAATAGATTTCTTTGCCAGATATGGGTACCTACAGGTAAGTGAAACAAAATGTTCGTTGTTACCAGCAGAGGCTCCGAAGAAGCCCTAATAAATTGTGGGCGAAACGTCATCTGAACAATTTTGTTTCTTTTACCTTAAAATCCGGCAAAGGAAACTATAAAACTATGTAAACTTAATTAGAAAACGCTTTATAAATATTGGAAAACAATAAATTGAACAGCTTATATAAAGGCCAAAGAAGATTAATTTTGAAGCAGCACACCTCTGTAGTTCACTTAACAAAAACCCCAACCCGTGTTTAACAGCGTAAATTGGAAAATTAGCCAAAGCGTGAAATGCTCTAATTACAAAATAATACAAGTAATTATTGAAAATTAAATAACCCCACTTCCGACAAGAACGATGCTCAGAGGTGTTTTGTTTTACTTTAGGTGTACGTATATCGACCGGGTGCTGCAAACGTCCGCACTGTGCTTAATATCAACAGACATGCGACGTCATAGTTGGAACACTTTACCTTTTAAGTCGTCTTTAAGAAATTCCATGTCGTAATAAAAAAATGACAGAAAAAGTTTTGCTGCTTTTTAAACAGTTTTATTATATCACAAGATTAGAAATAAATGAATTCCAAGCTTAGCATTTCCATTAGCCGTAATAATATGGAATAATTTGCAGAGAGTAAAACACATCAATCATGAGGGCTTTCACATGTGCATTTTTTATAGTCAGGTTATTTTTCTTCAAAAATTTCCAATTAAATAATAATTATATTTAAGAAACAAACCCATTTTAGTTAGATAGTATAACTATGCTTTCCTGGAAGGTATAATTTCATGTTAAATAATCAGAATTTGTCATAAAAATTTTACAATTTATTTTCATTAAAATACCAAGGTATGCCAAATATTTTCAGTTTTACAATGCAATAATAGCTAAATTTTAATTTCTTGTCGAGTATTTCAGCGCACTCGAGGTCAGTTTCAGATTGTCTGAATTGCGCAAACAGCAGGCGCTATTTTAATTACTCGCATAAAAGTTCTAATCCATTTTGATTACCATTTGTATCAAATAAGTACAATTAAAAGCACTCTGTTTCAAAGAGGTATAAGCTCAGATGCAGCAACAACTATCATTTACAATAATAATTCTTCAAAACTATGATTTTTCATAAAAATTCTAGGTCTAACATAATGACAGATTATTTTGATGAATTGAATAAGAAACGTATCTTCACTTTGTATAACTTGAACTAAAACAACATCATTATTTTTTGTTTAAAAGCATATAAAAACAAGAAGTATAGAAGCTTTCCAATAAACATACAAAAACACATTGTTTCGTAAATTAATTAGACTGGAATAGTGAATTATAATTAAATATTTTTTTTGTTGCTTTTCGTTTTCGATTCGACAAGATGAGAATTTTACTTACCCCGGAGGGTTTAAATGTGTAAACAATGCTTTAATTGTTTTGTAAAACATTGCCGTAGTCCCTGTTGCAAATCCGTCTTGTGCGATATCATTTCCTGTGTTAACTTTACCTTACCTGAATGTATTCCGAGATGGTGCAGACTCATTTACAACATAATACAGTATAGAAACCAGATGTGTTTGTGTCTTTAACAATCATCACACCCTATAGAACTTGCGACAACTTACAGACATAGACAAGTTCTGTACTAGTTCAACTTATGCGCTATATTTCAATAGAACTGCAATGATCATAATTCTAGATAGGTTTAATTTTGCACGTTATGTATACAGATTGTTTCGAAATTCGAGCACATGGGGATGGTGTTATGCAACAAAAATTGACCAAAATTTCTCTTTATGATCAGAATGATACTTTTAGAGTAACCTCCAGACCGAGAACTATCTTATGCTGTAACTTCTTCTGTAACTTCTACTTACCTTTCGAAGTCTTAACGTGGCTCAGGTCATCCAACAGGTTTGTAGGGTCACACTACAATTAAAGAAAACTCACGAGGTTAACTGAGGACCCTACATTTACACACGGAAACTCCCAGTAATAATGCGAGAAAAAGAGGAAAATTTGCCAAACGGGTGCAAAAATGATTCTGACAAAATCTTGTATTAGAAGTTCTAACTACAACTAGGGTTAGAATAGGGAGATAGCTCGTAAGTACATCATAATAATTTGACAGAATAATCCTTCCACTTCGCTGTCGGATTATTTAAACTGTCAAACAGACACTCTTTGTAACTATGCAACAAGTTATCGATGTATAACCTTCATTATTTTTTGTGCCTCAGGCTGGCATTGGTCATTTTGCATTCGTATAAATCGGCTGGAAAAACATGTTTTGTCGAGCTAGGCCGGCAAAAACTAGGAATTTTTAGTTTATCGATTGGCATCATTGCAAGCATAAAGAAATTCTGTATTTTCCATAGAAACGGATTGTTATTTCTGTCATTCGGCTACCACTGTCACTGTCAATTGTAAGTATCGCGCGTTACCAATATAAAAAAAATCCCTAATACCAAATATTTTGCAAAAAATAGTGTGTATTACGCCTAGAAACTGTTTTGCGAGTACACGTAGTTGCGGGCCTCTGCCCGTAAACGCTACTAGCACTCGCAAGAGTCTAGTTTCTAGGCTAGTTATACAAATAACTATTGAAGTACGAATTGTATTTCACGCGATATTTTTTTGAGTTACTATGGAATATGGAAATGAAAATAATTTAAAAGTTTTGATTGGTGGAGCTGTTGTGTATTTGCAGGAGAATAAGACAAAGACACTGATAGAACTAATGGTTTTTTATTTCCATAACCATAAGTCAACAACGACAAGACGCTTACCTTACAATAAAATATCTGATGTGCCCAACACATGACTTTCTTATACTTACGGATAGTATCACAGTAATTACTTTTCCTAAAGAAATTAAGTTAAATTTCTTGTAAAAATATTGAAGGTTTCCAGCAATTTTTAAATAGTCTCTGTCGCACTTATTGCAATACGCATAAATCTGTCCTTGTCCCACCGATATAACCGAATTTTACGACAAAAATGTTTTATTTTAGATTTTTGACCTATTACTCACTTAAAAAAATCTCCCGGTATGAAATTACATTTATTTATTTATTATTATTGTTTTCGGTACCATAGAAACCAGTAAAATAAAAATATCTGATGTGCCCAACACATGACTTTCTTATACTTACGGATAGTATCACAATAATTACTTTTCCTAAATAAATTAAGTTAAATTTAAAAATTTTGAAGGTTTCCAGCAATTTTCAAATAGTCTCTGTCGCACTTATAGCAATACGCATAAATCTGTCCTTGTCCCACTCATTATAACCGAATTTTACGACGAAAATGTGTTTTATTTTAGATTTTTGACCTATTACTCACTTAAAAAAATCTCCCGGTATGAAATTACATTTATTTATTCATTATTATTGTTTTCGGTGCCATAGAAACCAGTAAAATAAAAAAAAACTAATGGTCCGTTCCTTCTGGGATTCGAACCCGAGACCTTCCGTTTGGCAGCCATATAATGAAACACATGGTCTACCTCGACCATCGAATTCAACTATCAACGCGCGCTATGAGAAATATAAAGTGTTTTAAAAATATCTAGTTTTCTTGAAATTTTTTTGACAGAATTTCAAAAAAAAGTTCAAACAAAATTTGTTCAAAATTCAATTCTAAATCAATGTTAAAGAATAAAAAAATTTCATAAATTGTTTATTTTTCAAGATATTCCTAAAAAACCTAAAAATGTCATCAGGTAACTGTCACTTGTTTTGGTGCTAGATGAAAAACATTGAATGTGGCACCCACAAATTTGTTCAAACTCTTAAATATGAAATTTGAATCAAATCCGATAACTCGTTTTTGAGTTATGGTGGATACAGACAGACAGACACACAGACAGACATCATGGCGAAAATGGTCAAAATGGATTCAGGGGCCGTCAAAACGTGTAAATCCATCAAAATCTCGAAGTCGAAAAAAATCACGATTACAATACTTCCTTATACTACGTATAAGAAAGTAAAAATCTCATAAATTGTTTATTTTTCAAGATATTCCTAAAAAACCTAAAAATTTCTTCAGGTAACTGTCACTTGTTTTGGTGTTAGATGAAAAACATTGAATATGGCACCCACAATTTTGTTCAAACTCTTAAATATGAAATTTGAATCAAATCCGATAAGTCGTTTTTGAGTTATGGTGGATACAGACAGACATCATGGCGAAAATGGTCAAAATGGAACAGTCATTGACCACCCCGGGCGCTAGCCTCAGGTTGACCAGTGGTGCCACCAAAAATACTACATTAATCTCTCCTCTTTTTACTTTCTTATACGAAGTATAAGGAAGTATTGTAATCGTGATTTTTTTCGACTTCGAGATTTTGATGGATTTACACGTTTTGAGGGCCCCTGAATCCATTCTGACCATTTTCCCCATGATGTCTGTCTGTGTGTCTGTGTGTGTGTGGGGCTGTGTGTCTGTCTGTATCCACCATAACTCAAAAACGAGTGATCTGATTTGATTCAAATTTCATATTTAAGAGTTTGAACAAATTTGTGGGTGCCACATTAAATGTTTTTCATCTAGCACCAACACACGTGGTACTTACCTGAAGACATTTTTAGGTTTTTTAGGAATATCTTGAAAAATAAACAATTTATGAGATTTTTTTATTCTTTAACATTGATTTAGAATTAAATTTTGAACAAATTTTGTTTGAACTTTTTTTTGAAATTCCGTCAAAAAAATTTTAAAAAACGGGATAGGTATTCTAAAAACTCTTATACAGGGTGGTCCAGGTTTAACGTCATTAATTTTGGGAGGTGATAGAGCATCATGAAAAAAGTAGACTTTTATTAAACAACTTTGCTCAAAAATGTTTTATAACAAAGTTTAAAATAAAAACTCGTTTTCTTAACATAACTTCTAAACCACTTGAACGATTTCCATTAAGTTTCGCACACAGAGTAATGTAGTACATTTCAAGATAATGATGAGATTCATTTATAAAAAAAATCTCCAGTGGCGTAGATACTGGGGGCCATTCCACTTTTCCCTCCAATTTTCGACGCACCTGGATATATTGCGAGGAAAATACAAATTTTGATTTGTCTGTTTAATTTAGAGAAAATAGTTACTCTTGACAAATTTTAATTTAAAGTTTCGTTTTTGGGATATTTGAGTTTAAAGGTTTAAAAACACAATATCAAATGATGTGCTGAATTAAAGAAAATTTCGGTTAGGTCTGAAAAATCCGGAAAATTGCCATCAAGTCTTGGCAGCGATTAATTCCGTGGCTAAAAGAGCTTGAAAATGTATCAAAGCCTATTTTGAGAACTTATTCAAAATTTTCTTTAATTCAGCATACCATTTGATGTCGTGTTTCCAAACCTTCAAACTCAAATATCTCAAAAACGAAACCTTAAATATAAAATTTTCAAGAGTAACTATTTCCTCAAATTGAACAGACAATCCAAAAATTAATGACGTTTAACCTGGACCACCCTGTATTTCTCATAGTGCGCGAAATCCGACAGCCGAGATAGACTAGTGATTAAAGGGACTTGACTGCCATACGGAAGGTCGCAGGTTCGCATCACAGAAGGACCATTATTTTTTTAATTTTACTGGTTTCTATGGTAACGAAAACAATAATAATAAATAAATGTGATTTTATATTAATAACGTATTGAATGTCGACTGCATGTGATTATTGACTACCCCTTCAGTATTTTCCAAAGATTAAAACTGTATGATGGTAATGTATAAGAAAGTCATGTGTTGGACACATCAGATATTTTATTACATATTAAAAAAAACTAAAGGTATTCTATTAAAAGAAAGTTTAACAAATAACTGAATTTTACAAATTCAGTCTGTCTGACTTTTTAATAACCATATGGGAGCGTCTAGGTAAGGAGGATGGGGAGGGGACAGGAGTTGATGTCACCTCCATATTCTCGGGAGGAAAAGAGTTCTGTTCTAGGGGAAGCCTAGTTTCCTCAATTTCGATCACTGGTAGCTCTTCTGTAACAGTCATTGCCACGGTAGTCAGGTACCTCCATTGGTGGTAAATCTGAGAGTTCTTGGGTTTCTTCATTGATGCCAATTGAGGGTTTATTGATAGTTATCCTCTTAAGGTGATCAGCATGAACTAATTTTATACGTCCATCAATTAAAACCAGATAAGTCACCGAACTTAAACATTTCATTATTTTTGCTCTCGTCCATTTGCGTTCAATAGGAATATGCACTAGAACTTCTCCTTCTACATAAAACCATAAGTTCCTCCTTTTCCCGTTTTCGTATTTAGCAGATTGCACTAAGGAGTTTTCCTCTTTATTATTTGTGGAGCATTGTAATTTTCATTCTTGGTATCTGCTTGAACATGACTTCAGCAGGACTTTTACCTGACACAGAATTCAGTGTATTTAGATATGACCATTTTTGTGAAAGTAAAAGTGGCAACACCGCATTGAACATGTGAATAAGTTCGGATTACGAGTAGATATTAGGTATAGTCATTGTTTTAACGAAGATATTAGACGAATTACTTGATTATAAGTAACTGAACGTAATTAAACTAATCTTAAAAAAAATATCTGATGTGCCCAACACATGACTTTCTTATACTTACGAATAATTACTTTTCCTAAAGAAATTAAGTTAAATTTCTTGTAAAAATTTTGAGGGTTTCCAGCAATTTTCAAATAGTCTCTGTCGCACTTATTGCAATACGCATAAATATGTCCTTGTCCCACTCATTATAACCGAATTTTACGACAAAAATGTGTTTTATTTTAGATTTTTGACCTATTACTTACTTAAAAAATACTGAACGACAGTCGACAGTCGACATTCAATACGTTATTAATATAAAATCATATTTATTTATTTATTATTATTGTTTTCGGTACCATAGAAACAGACAGACATCATGGCGAAAATGGTCAGAATGGATTCAGAGGCCCTCAAAACATGTAAATCCATCAAAATCTCGAAGTCGAAAAAAATCACGATTACTATACTTCCTTATACTTCGTATAAGAAAGTAATAACAATTGAAAATTAAATAATATGTTTATTATTCAATTACAATAAAAAAATTTAAATTAAGTAACAATAACAAAAATATTAACAAAAAATAAATAAATAATAACGGTAAACTCATAGTAGGTGCTCAAATGAGTTCCTTCCATTTCAATATTTTATTAATTATAATACCAGCAGAATATGATACTTAAATAAGTACTGACTCAGAAAATTTCGGATCCCTATCTTAAACCTTTCTTTAGATATCTCAAAAAATCATTTTGAAAAATGGAACGATTATTCATGACTATAAAAAATTTCAATTCAATCGGTGATATGTTCGGTATTGTATAATCGTACCCAATTAAACTACAATATAAAATATTACTTGCAAGAAAAGCATCAAATATAGAATAAATGTAAATTTTAACAAGCCTAACCAAACCAATGAGACATACACAGGGGAATACTGTTGGCAGATACATAATCTGTTTAACTATACTAGTAAAAAGGAAGAAAGTACAGTTTTGACTCTGGCTTATCGGGCTAATACGGCCAAGAAAAATCTTATGTTATCCCAGATTGTCAATATAGAATAACTCCGTAAAAACGTCCGTTCCTAACTGACTAAAGATCCGAAGAACCGAAACTTTACCTCGGACTAGTAGGTACTAAAGATGACCAGCTAAAACAGAGTAATCATTTATATAACCTTTATTAGCAGAAAGTTATCTTAATAAAAAAAATTTATATCGTGATATGCTCATATAATATAGGATATTGGCTTAAATTATTTTGAAAAGTGTTTATTAATTTTCCGCCTAGCAATCTAAATTGTAAATTTTCGATACACTACCAAACGTATAATTGCTATGCAAATGCAAACGATTTATTTGCATACAGTTGCGTGTCCATTTAAAAATCTGATTTTTCTTCTTGTTAGCACTTTAATCCGAATTTATTAACACTCGAATGGTGTATTTTTGTGTGTAAATCATTAGGAAAATGTCCCTTGTCTAATTGTTACTTGCCGCTAGACTGCAATAAAAGCACGGAGCAACCGTTCAAACATGATAGGTTATCTTTCTGACTACTACACGTATCAGTATACAACTTCCTTAGAGGTTGGCCAGTCGACACGCAAAGATGTGCATAATAATTACTTCTAGCAGGATTTACCCGTTACCCATTTCCTATCCTCTGAATGTCTAGTAGCCGTTGTCTGGACTAGACCAGTCACTGATTCCAACTGAACGACAGGTTGCGTGTAGGAAACACTTCCTTTAACATTCAAGAAGGAAAATGAAAGAATTTACTGAGAAGTTAACTTTACTATATCCACTAGATTTGTGATATGGATAAGGATTATTTAAAACCTTCCCAGACCATCACGATGATTTGAGGTGTGTTCCTATTGAGATCAACAAACATATCAGACTTAAAATACTACCTACTTTATATTATACGTGATTCATGGAGACACGGTCTTTATAAATATTTTAGTTTGGTTTACCGTAAATGCTACCAATATTCAATATTAAACAACGCACTTTTGAACTGAGTTTATATCCGAGTCATTATGTATCATGTACGGCTATATGTTCGGTGCATTAACCGAACGTGTTTGAATGCTATGTGTGTGTATGTTTAGTTGCGGTCATGGGAAATTGTAAACCAATACATGGGAATGATAAATGGGCCGTTTGATTTAGGAGGAAGCTGTATGCCATTGAATAAAATTCGCTTTACCAAGTATGTATCTGGCTGTCTTATTGTATTAGCCGGTACATGGAATTAATGATATATGTATGTATGTTGTAGTATGTGGAAAAGCCTATCTCGATTTTGGTGTGGTAATGAATTTTTGAATCCACTGGTATGATGTGTTTTGTTCTCGTTAACGTCTGGTTGAACCTATAACGAGTACTGAAAACTTTTCTATACGAGTAAATTTAATTACTTAAACATTAAAAAAATAATCACTTTATTTATTAAAAACTGTTGTTATTTGTACTTTGTAGGAAAAACAAAAAGTAAGAATATTTGAAAATTCGTATAATATATTTATTGATGTTCGTGACGTACCGGAACATTTGTTACATTTCTAAAAAAAATTAACTTACAGAGTGATTAAAACTATCCAATGCACTGCTTCTGCACTCAATATTTTGCCACAAATGAACATTTAGGTATCTATTATACATTCCTTCCACACAAATCCCTTTCTTTAGTCATTGCCATAATAATCGTCTTTATTTCTGTAAAAATGTTCTCTTAAACATCTTATTACATACACCTTCAAGCTAGATACTTTTATAGATCCTCAAATAAAGCAACCTTACGAGCAACAATATTTTTAACTATAATTAAATAAACATTAGAAATGAGAACTCCTATTGGGAGCAAATAGTCGCCTTCCTTCTAATTTCCGAGAAGTACCCGGTAGCAGCGGTCGGAAAACTGTTAAGTGTCAGAATGTGGTGTGATAAAGCAAAGGCCATCATATGATTGATAATAATTAGAATGATTACGAATGTTGGTCCAATAACGAGAATGCTGTGCATGAGAATGTTCCGGATATTTCAGCCCTTGTAATTTTTAATATTATTCAGATCTTCAACCCCGTTGCATTGCCCAACCCAAGATAGAAATAGTCATTGTTGTATTATTCTAAATTGATTCCTAAATCTTAAGAATAAGTACGATTTTGTTTTTGTGTACTGTTTGATAATTTATAATTAGTTTGATTATGTTTAGTACGACCAGTATATCAATCATAGGGCGTTACTCATGCTAAAACGAATAGTAAATAGTACCAAGTAAATCCTGTACTCCAGTAATGTATTCAAAAAGATACTTTCGTAGTAAATTCTTAATAATACATACTTTCACGCTCTATCCCCTCTTCCAATCTTAGTTGTAGTTAGAACTTCTAATATTAATTTTCTTCTGTTTTATTCTTGCACTCGATGACAAGCTCCCCTTTTTCGTGACTTGTCTAAGTCCACAAAAGTGTTTTAACTTTGTCTCTGGTAATTCTCTAGATCTCTGTACACCTTTATTATTATTATTTGTATTCAATAGCATATTTTTAAGTAGATCTTCACTCTGCTTTGCCGCCATCAGCGGATTGGTATAGGTAAACTAGATAAGAATGTTTAGTTCACCACCTTGACTCCCATAAGTCTACAATTCTATTCAGCATTAATTTGAAGATAAACAGGGATGACAATCTACAACTTAAACATTTTTACAGTACATTAAATCTATGAAACAATTCGACATTTAACATTGTGATTCAATTTCGCATGTAAAATTTGACTGATGCATGACGCTCAAAAAGAGAGACGGTCCGAAACAATTAAGAATGTGAGTTATTTCTTTCTTCAAATAATAGTTATTCAATGATTTTCGTAATAGTAATTAACTTAAAAGCCTTTTATGCGAACGCAAATGGATTGGTCTAAAACCAAGTATATTGGTCTGAACAATTTAACTTGTGTCGTCAAGAGAGGTGAGCGTTGAAAATCAATTTCTAGTAATGCAAAAGCTGAAATGACCCCATTCTGAACAACATCAGGTGACGTTTACCGATATTGCAAACCTGATGACTGTGGGTATGTCCCTACATTGTATTTGTTATGCAGTGCTGCACAAGACGGACACTGTCAGGAAAAAATATTGAGTTGAATTTTAAAGTGAAATTTATTCATTGTTGTTAAAACAGAAATAGGAAAAAACTTGACAAATACTCCATAATTAATTAGAAATGCAAAAACTTAAGATTTCAATCTTTTTGTCCTGAATATTCATTTCTTCTATAATGAATGATCTAATTTTAATTTTTGCATATTTTAACATATACTTTTTCAGATACTATAAATATTACATGAAATTTCCTGAGCGATAAATTATTTTTGACGTCTACTTTAAGTACTGAATTTTTTACTTCTCTGTATTTGTCGCACAAATAACACACTTGTGTCGCGTGCCATATGTAATTTTTATTCTGTGTGATATGTATGTAAATATAATGTACAAGTAATTATGGTATTTTTGCTCCACAGAAACGATCTATTTATACGTATATCTGTATATATACATAGTGACTGAAAGTTGAGGGATCTCATTTGTTTGAAGATATACAGCTTCGGTTAAATTGATACGAATTTGCGTAATTAAGAGCCTAAAAATATCCTGAAAAGATATCTAAAATATCTTGATTAATTCCTGAAATACTTATGTGAAAAAACAATTAAAAGCTTTGGATGTTTGACAAAGTTTCTTAGGTTTAGCATTTTTATCAACGTATCTAATTTATTTTACTCAATACAAAAACTCAGCTCTCCAGGGCCGTACTTACTAAATCTTGTTAATGATGAAATTCAAGTGCAAAACCTTAAAATTAAATCCCAATGTGTAATTTATCATTGTGGTCAGAATAATCGAAGATTTTTAATTTTGTATTCAAAATGCAAGTTCGTACTTAAAAAATCTAAATTAATAATCGTTCCAAAAGTTTCAAACAGACAGTTCTGAAATCTACAAACAATTGCTGTGAAAATGTAATCAAGTCAGTTGAAGCTCTATCTTGAATAAGCAAGATCCCTGCAGTTATTATTATTTATTATGTTATTTATTCCACATTGTATTATATTTGAAATTAACGTCTCTAATGCGGGTTGCAAATATTAGGAAAAATACAGGGTGAGCCAACTAAGTGTGACGTTTTTCAATTGTCAAGATAACCGCAGTTTTTGTCCAACAAGTCGCGAAGACCACTTGAAAAATTGTCCATCTCAACGTTTTCCGGAGTTCTTACTGTTTGATCTCCGATTTTGAAATAGTGTCGATATGCTTGTCATGTAGCAATCATCGAAACGCCCGTATCATGATAGGTGTTCTACACAAACACACGATGCTGAATCGGCCATTGAAGCATTCCAAAAACATTAGCCCACCCAGGGGGGAGCCACAGCCTTTGCAAAAACGTCATACCTCCTTGGCTCATCCTGTATATGTAGGTATTATATAATATGTATTCTATTATAGTTTTAATTGAAATATGTCATGCAGCTTATGTAGCTCAGTTGATGTACTTTGGTAAAATAAACACATGGGAACATTCGTATTTTATAGCATTGGCCTGTAGTTTAACTAGTGATAAAACAATTTAGAATTAAAATTTAAATGCAGGGTAATTGAATGGTGGAGATAATCGAATCGGATTAACATTTGATAGGTATGCTTAACTATTAGATTAATTAAATTTACCAATTTCCTGTTTGATTGTATTTGTTTTTGTATTGCCATTAGACAAACTTATTAAATAAAACCACATACTATCAAATATTTGCTTACAAAAATATGCACTTATATGCAGCTAAAATTAATCAATTACACAAAAGTTTTATTTGGTACGAACAAACTAATATGGTTGGAATCCATGCCGCTCTAATGTAAATTTTAATTATTGCAACTTTTCCAACCAATACTAATTTGTATTTATAAATCAGTTTACTTGCGTGCCAGCTTTAACTCGAAACAAAAGTTTACAAGGAACTTTAAAAATACTTTAAAGAAAAAATTTTCCAGATGTTGGGATAGATAATAATATGTCAAGTGATGAATTTCTCAACAAGGTTTATTATTAGCTTCGATATATTACACATAGATGTCTGACACAAATTAGGTAGTTGCATTAATGAATTGTTAATATTGTATAAATCAAAAAATAGAACAGGTCGCAATAATTGCTATTTTTATTAGTTAAAATAAATAAAAAAAATCTTTTTTATTTAAATGTTTTCCTATATTGTTTGTCATCCTTAAAGCTTTAAGTGAACTAATTCAATTTAATAGCAATAAAATATACATATATGCTGTTGTTGATACGACACGGTTCGAAAGAACTAACCATAGGTTGATATATCGTATTGAGATATCTAAGTCACCCACCTTAAAAAGTTGTCATCCTGCGATACATACTAATTATTTTAACATGTAACATATTTTCAAATGATGAAGAAAATCTTAATATATTTTTTTCTAAAGTGCTTCTGGAGGTGCTGTCGTACCTTAATTGTGGGCCCTAGAGATTAACTTTTATTTAATATCACAGAAACTGTTTAAAATGCAATTAATAAAATTTCGTACACGTAGGTACATATAGGTAAACACCTTTTTATGTTGAACAACATAGAATCACAATCATTGCAAAACTTTATTCAGGGGTGTGTCAAGCTGGAAGTGAGAGCTAAATGTTACCCAATTTTTTGTGTTGCTTGTTTTATTTTGACATGAAATTATTAAATATATGTATATATAGTTTTTTAGGGAAAAAATTCACAGATTTCGCAATCCTTGCAACCATCGGAGACATTGAAAATGATAACACCATACCTATATGAAACATGTTTATTATACTATATTTGCGTTAACCCCACAGTTTACGGCTGCTAACTAAACTAATTAAACCATTCAAATTTAAAAATTAAAAAATAAATAAAAAGAAATTGTAGGTGGGTGCGCTTCTAAAAAGTAGATGGTATGTGTTATTGTTAGTTAGTTAGTTATGGATGTTTTTTTAATATAATAATTAAATGACGTGCTAATGACATTATTTACAGAAAAAATATTAAGATTTACACAAAACATTGTTGAAGTTCAGATGTTAAGTACGTAATAAATCAGAAGATATTCAGCAACAGTGTAAGTTAATAACACTTGTGATGGGTTAAGCAGCGCTATAAATCGTATTTAAACACAAAATATAATACTAAATCCAACAGGCTAAATTGTATTCATGAAAATACAAATAGAAATCGTGTGGATTTGAAAAACAATGCAGACACATGGACTCACAGACAAAACACAGTATTTGATATCTGCTTAGTAAACTGTAATTGTCAAGTTAAAGTTAGTATAAATTCAATGCAACTCTGTTGACGAGATTTGGTGTAATAGAGCGGGAGGCTTTGAAACAAACCCATAAAGGCAAGTGAAATAATATAATTCCATGGACGCCCCAAACCGAGCTTGAAAGCTAGATGAGGTTCATTTATATTTTACGTCGAAAATTGTTCTGTCTAATATTAAATTGTGTACCATTGTTGTGGGATTGAGCTTTGTTTGACAACTAACATATTGGCTTTTTATAAAGTGCAAGCCTGATGGAATTAGAGTCAAGACTTTGGCTTTCAAATTACAGACGGAAGGCACAAAAGCAGATGAGATGGAATATAATTAAATTATTGAATACATTATAATATAGTTTGAAATAATTCAGTTTATATTATATTCATTAGCGATGTGCATAGACACTTTAATTAACTTTTCTACGAAGTGCACAGCAAATTTTCAAATATATTGTATTACACATTATAGTCTGCAACTAAATGGTAAAAAGTCGTTTTATTATTCAATTTAATATCCATAGAATCACATTTCCTTTGTTCTATAAATACTTGATTAAAATCTAATTTATTCACTGCTCTGTATCAATTAAGATATTGCCATTTAACTCGTAAGTTGTGATATTTATATTTAGGATCAGACAAATTAGTGAGTTTAGCTTTCTAGTGATGAACTCTAGCTATGATGACGTAATGACGTATTAGGTCCCCATATTTGATCTTTCTTGGCAGGCTATTGGTCGTATGAATGTTTTTCACATGCACCTATCTTTGCCCTCATATTAGTACATTTCTTGAATAAAAGTTTGTAGATTTTGGTTAAAATTCCAAATTTATAAAATAAAAACTCTCCTATAGGCAAATTTTCCGCCTATTCATATTTTTTTTAATTAAATGAAAGTAACAATTTATGGGCTCTCAGGCAGGCATCCTTAAACGCCACTTTAAATTAAATAGCAAAAAAGGTAGGTATAATAACTGAGACCATTAAAGTTTGAAAAATCGAATGGGGAATGCAAGAAGTTTCAGCGCTGATATGAAACAGTTACAGCTTTTAACTTGCGTGAGAAAAACAGTCTGGTTGCATACTTCAGTTGCCGCCTTCGTCTCTTTCATGTGTTTGTACACTGTCGATTCTCCCCATTTATTTCTTGTGACAAAACATTGTTTATGTAAATTTCTCCTCAATAATGGTACAAGTGTATTTGATGGGGCTTTTGCCTTTTTCGATTTGAAAACCAGGAATTAATGATAGCCCGTATATTTACATACAAATTTTCTAGAAAGGGTAAATATTTCCGAAAATGTTTAACAGGAATATGATTATTTGGTATGTAAAATAAATATTATTAATAAAACATTTAATTAATGTAGTTATGAATTAAACAATTTACAAAATTTTCCTATGAAAAAAGATAAATTACATCCACAAAACGAAAAGTGCTTATATAATAGTATTGAACATATAACTGCACTTAAGACCCTTTATAATATTCTAAGAACTTTTTAGTAGAAAATACCCCTTTTGGTAAACGCTAGGAAAACAAGTGAGATGGATAACCGACGCTGCATACACTAAAGACATAAAACTAGTTTACAGAACATCTTCAAAGTGCATTGATGAATCGGGGTTTTGAAAGTTTGGAATTCAGGAAGTTCTTGCTATACTAGCCTGATTCCTATACCAGATCCTTTGTTGAATCTAAAGAGCCTAACCGCACTTTTATTGCCCTTTGTTATGGCTTATAATTCCTTTATGATGCAAAATTTCTGAACAAGTTTTAATCGTAATGAAGTTCGAACATACGATCTTACCGAAAACTTATCTATACCTATTTGATTATTGGAGTTGGTGTCCTTTATATATTATTTTCATGTCAATTATTAGAAACTGCAGGTATTTTATACGTAAAATAAATTCTTATACCAAAAATAACTATTTTCAATCGCGTGCCTTGAAAATATTACTTTTATAACAATCTACGAACATATTTCATCAATTACTAGTTGTTCAATTTTCTGCTATGTAAAGGTGAGCAGCCAGTTGTTAATTAGAAAAATATTTCGCTTGATCCCGTGCCAAATATTCCAATTATCTGTTTGCATTTGCGCCAAAGGTTTGGTTTCAGCTTCCACATATTTTTTTTACCAACAAATTATCTAAAGTGTCCAGCGCATGCCTTTCTTATACGACATGAGTATAGTTCTGATCTTAGCAGAATACTGTAGCAGTTAATTAAAGAATAAAAAATCTCCTAAATTATTCCTTTAAATGTCTTCAGGTAAGTACCACTTTGGTTGGTACTAGAAGAACTAAATTCAATATTTTATGCACAATTTTGTACAAACTCTTAACTATGAAATTTGAATCAATTCCGACAAGTCGTTTTTGAGTCACACCAGATACAGACAGACAAAACGTGTAAATCCGAAAAAATAACGATTACTACACTTCCTTCTACTTCGTATAAAAAGTAAAAAGATTATCCAAGCAATACATATAGTTAAATCGTAATTATTTAAAACCAACTTAACAAAATTTTTTATTTCTTGTTGCAGATTTCATAAATCACATGGATGGATATTTTGGAACTTAATAAGATAACTGTGGCTACTCAAAAAGTTGTCAAGTCTAGCCAAAAGTAAGTAGAACAATAAAAAAGTATTTAAGTAATAACATATATCATATATCTATCTTAAATTTAATTTTATTCAGTGTGAATTCCATTAGCAGTCGGCTAGCTGGCATTAAGCTAACCGACAAAATATGTTCAAAATGAAAATCTAAATAAATATTAATGAATAAAAAAATCTCCTAAATTCATTCCTATCCTCGATAATCGTAAAAAACCTCAAAATTTCTTCAGGTACCACTTATGTTGGTGCTAAATAAAAAAATTTATTGTGTGACCCACAATTTTGTTCATACTTTTAAATATGAAATTTTGATCAATTAACTCGTTTTGGGTTATCGCGTATACAGCCAGACAGACATCGTGGCGAAAATAGTGAAAATAGGTTCAGGATACCTCAAAACGTGTAAATCCATCATATCAAAATCTCGAAGTAGAAAAAAATTTTGAAGAAATTTCAAAAATAAATCAATATATTCAAAATTTAATTCTAAATCAATATTAGAGAATAAAAACCTCCTAAATTGTTTTCTTTCCTCGATATAATCTTAAAAAACCTAAAAATGTATTCAAGTTAAGTACCACTTGTGTCGGTACTAGATAAAATATCTGATGTGCCCAACACATGACTTTCATACCTACGGATACTACCACAATTACATTTCCTAAAGAAATTAGGTTCAATTTCTTGTAAAAAATCGTGTTTCCATTTTGAGCGTTTCCAGCAATATTCAAATCAATTTCGGAAGTCTCTCTAGCACTTATTCCAATACGCATAAATTTGTCCTTGTCCCACTCATTATAACCGAATTTTACGACAAAAAAAAGTGTTTTATTTTTTTCAAAATTTTTTGACCGAATTTCTAAAAAAAGTTCAAACAAAATTTGTTCAAAATTCAATTCTAAATCAATGTTAAATATCTGATGTGCCCAACACATGACTTTCTTATACGGATAGTACCACAATTACTTTTCCTAAAGAAATTAAGTTAAATTTCTTGTAAAAATCGTGTTTCAATTTTGAGCGTTTCCAGCAATATTCAAATAAATTTCGGAAGTCTCTCCCGCACTTATTGCAATACGCATAAATCTGTCCTTGTCCCACTCATTATAACCGAATTTTACGACAAAAATTGAAATTTTTTTGACAGAATTTCAAAAAAAAGTTCAAACAAAATTTATTCAAAATTCAATTCTAAATCAATGTTAAAGAATAAAAAAATCTCATAAATTGTTTATTTTTCAAGATATTCCTAAAAAACCTAAAAATGTCTTCAGGTAACTGTCACTTGTTTTTGTGCTAGATGAAAAACATTGAATGTGGCACCCACAAATTTGTTCAAACTCTTAAATATGAAATTTGAATCAAATACGATAAGTCGTTTTTGAGTTATGGTGGATACAGACAGACAGACAGACAGACAGACATCATGGCGAAAATGGTCAAAATGGATTCAGGGGCCCTCAAAACGTGTAAATCCATCAAAATCTCGAAGTCGAAAAAAATCACGATTACTATACTTCCTTATACTACGTATAAGAAAGTAAAAAATAAAAAAATCTCAGAAATTGTTTATTTTTCAAGATATTCCTAAAAAACCTAAAAATGTCTTCAGGTAAGTGTCACTTGTGTTGGTGCTAGATGAAAAACATTTAATGTGGCACCTACAAATTTGTTCAAACTCTTAAATATGAAATTTGAATCAAATCCGAGAAGTCGTTTTTGAGTTATGGTGGATACAGACAGACAGACACACACACAGACAGACATCATGGCGAAAATGGTCAAAATGGATTCAGGGGCCCTCAAAACGTGTAAATCCATCAAAATCTCGAAGTCGAAAAAAATCACGATTACTATACTATCTTATACTTCGTATAAGAAAGTAAAATATCTGATGTGCCCAACACATGACTTTCTTATACTTACGGATAGTATCACAATAATTACTTTTCCTAAAGAAATTAAGTTAAATTTCTTGTAAAAATTTTGAAGGTTTCCAGCAATTTTCAAATAGTCTCTGTCGCACTTATTGCAATACGCATAAATCTGTCCTTATCCCACTCATTATAACCGAATTTTACGACAAAAATGTGTTTTATTTTAGATTTTTGACCTAATACTCACTTAAAATATCTGATGTGCCCAACACATGACTTTCTTATACTTACGGATAGTATCACAATAATTACTTTTCCTAAATAAATGAAGTTAAATTTTGAGGGTTTCCAGCAATTTTCAAATAGTCTCTGTCGCACTTATTGCAATACGTATAAATCTGTCCTTGTCCCACTCATCATAACCGAATTTTACGACAAAAATGTGTTTTATTTTAGATTTTTGACCTATTACTCACTTAAAAAAATCTGCCGGTATGAAATTACATTTATTTATTCATTATTATTGTTTTCGGTACCATAGAAACCAGTAAAATAAAAAAAAACTAAATGGTCCGTCCTTCTGGGATTCGAACCCGGGACCTTCCGTTTAGCAGTAGTCAAGTCTCTATGTCTAGTCTACCTCGACCATCGGATTCAACTATCAACGCGCGCTATGAGAAATATAAAGTGTTTAAAGAATATCTAGTTTTTTTGAAATTTTTTTGACAGAATTTCAAAAAAAAGTTTAAACAAAATTTGTTCAAAATTCAATTCTAAATCAATGTTAAAGAATAAAAAAATTTCATAAATTGTTTATTTTTCAAGATATTCCTAAAAAACCTAAAAATGTCATCAGGTAACTGTCACTTGTTTTGGTACTAGATGAAAAACATTGAATGTGGCACCCACAAATTTGTTCAAACTCTTAAATATGAAATTTGAATCAAATCCGAGAAGTCGTTTTTGAGTTATGGTGGATACAGACAGACAGACACACAGACAGACATCATGGCGAAAATGGTCAGAATGGATTCAGGGGCCCTCAAAACGTGTAAATCCATCAAAATCTCGAAGTCGAAAAAAATCACGATTACTATACTTCCTTATACTACGTATATGAAAGTAAAAAATCTCCCGGTATGTAATTACATTTTTGTGCCTCAGGTTGGCATTAGTCATTTTGCATTCGTATAAATCGGCTGGAAACTCATGTTTTGCCGGGCTAGACCGGCAAAAACTAGGAATTTTTAGTTTATCGATTGGCATCATTGAAATCATAAAGAAAATTTGTATTTTCCATAGAAACGGATTATTATTTCTGTTATTCGGCTACTACTGTCAGTGTCAATTTTAAGTATCGCGTGTTACCAATAAAAAATATCTGATGTGCCCAACACATGACTTTCTTATACTTACGGATAGTATCACAATAATTACTTTTCCTAAAGAAATTAAGCTAAATTTCTTGTAAAAATTTTGAAGGTTTCCAGCAATTTTCAAATAGTCTCTGTCGCACTTATTGCAATACGCATAAATCTGTCCTTGTCCCACTCATTACTGCCAGATTTTAGGACAAATAAATAACAGAATACTTATGAAAATTCCACAGTGCGAAAAATGCTTGATATCTTTGAATTTGCTAAACTTTAAAGATTTATAAAATACTTCTCAGTTTTGGTCAACGTTTCACTCAAACAAACTGTGCAGTGCACAATAATCCTTCTCATCAAAATATTTCGATCTTTTGCCTTTGACAGCTGTTTGACTAACAATCTCTTCTTCTTCTTCGTACTTGGATTGCAAAGCAATGTCAAGTTTTTGGTGTTTGGCGATATAGCCACTCTCACCAGGATTGGATTAATTGGTTTTCACTTTTTAAATTTTTATAACTTTATTCGAGCTCTTCGTGTGTTTAATGCAAATAGAATCTTTAGTATAAAAACAAATAGATTTCTGTAATGTAAACAACAGCCACTCATAGATAGATGGCAACACTATATAAATATGTAAATAATTTATAATTATTAAAAAACGGCGCAAAATAAAACACTTTTGTTACTTTGTCGACACGTCTAAAAATTGAAAGAGCATTCACAAAAAATTTGGCGTCGATATCTTTAATGTAGATTTGCATGCATAATACAATTTCACGACTTTATTGTATATATTAGAAAAAATTTTAATCGAGTTGCCATGATATCCAAAACATAAAACCGTAGCCGTTGTAGCCGTCGATCTTTTCAAATAGTAATGCTACAATCGATTTCCTCAACGGTATAGATTTCTGTATGTAAACAACATGTACTTTGTAAATCAGAGATAGATGGCGCCACTATATAAATAAAACATTTTGACGGAATTTCAAAAAAAGTTTCAAACAAAATTTGTTCAAAATTTAATTCTAAATCAATGTTAAAGAATAAAAAAATGTCGTAAATTGTTTATTTTTCAAGATATTCCTAAAAAACCTAAAAATGTCTTCAGGTAAGTACCACTTGTGTTGGTGCTAGATGAAAAAGATTTAATGTGGCACCCACAATTTTGTTCAAACTCTTAAATATGAAATTTGAATCAAATCCGTTAAGTCGTTTTTGAGTTATCGTGGATACAGACAGACACACAGACACACAGACACTCAGACAGACATCATGGCGAAAATGGTCAAAATGGATTCAGGGGCCCTCAAAACGGGTAAACCCATCAAAATCTCGAAGTCGAAAAAAATCACGATTACAATACTTCCTTATACTACGTATAAGAAAGTAAAAATCACGATTACTATACTTTCTTATATCCCTAATACCAGATATTTAAACAAATATTTTGTAATTTTTTTTTTCTTTAAATAAACTTCGGCACAAAAAATAGTGTGTATTACACGCCTTGAAACTGTTTTGCGAGTACTCGTAGTTGCGGGCCTCGGCCTACGGCCTCTGCTCGCAAAACTCTAGTTTCAAGGCTAGCAATACAAATAACTATTATTTATTCATTATTATTGTTATCGGTACCATAGAAACCAGTAAAATAAAAAAAAAGTAATGGTCCGTTCCTTCTGGGATTCGAACCCGAGACCTTCCGTTTGGCAGCCATATAATGAAACATATGGTCTACCTCGACCGTCGGATTCAAATATCATCGCGCGCTATGAGAAATATAAAGTGTTTTAAGAAAGTATTTTGAAATTTTTTTGACGGAATTTCAAAAAAAAGTTTAAACAAAATATGTTCAAAAGTCAATTCTAAATCAATGTTAAAGAATAAAAAAATCTCATAAATTGTTTATTTTTCAAGATATTCCTAAAAAACCTAAAAATGTCTTCAGGTAACTGTCACTTGTTTTGGTGCTAGATGAAAAACATTTAATGTGGCACCCACAAATTTGTTCAAACTCTTAAATATGAAATTTGAATCAAATCCGATAACTCGTTTTTGAGTTATGGTGGATACAGACAGACACACAGACAGACAGACAGACATCATGGCGAAATTGATCAAAATGGATTCAGGGCCCCTCAAAACGTGTAAATCCATCAAAATCACGAAGTCGAAAAAAATCACGATTACAATACTTCCTTATACTTATAAGAAAGTAAAAATGTAACAAAAGTAAAACATCCACGTCCAATCTATAGCACTACGACGAGTTGACAGTAGACGTAACTCTGTTACTAAACACAATTTGGTTCTAAAAATTTCCGGTTATGTCGGAAGCTACTGAGTTTCATTCTATGCAGTTGCAGTTGAATAGCAATTGCTTAGCCGTGGTGGACTTATAAGAGTGTTACATCTATTAACGTGTCCATCCATGGATACACTATATGTTAGATTTTTTATCAATTAAACGAAATATAATATGTACAATGTACAAGGTTTTAAGCACCTGGTGAATATTACATGATCATCGCGGATGGACATGTGAGCTGAACAGACATGGGGTGGTCTCGGTTTGTGTCAATCACCAATGAATAATGTAATTAGAAAGCAATCAATCATCAAGCGTGAAACGCAGCTGGCTTCTCCCACTGTGGACATGCTATTACCTTGCGATCAATTATCGCTTTACCGGTGATAAAAGTAAACATTAAAACTAAGTATGCATTATGTACTATTACTAATGCCGAATTATTTTATTAAGGCATACTTTTTAGCTTCTTACTTTCTTATACGAAGTAAAAGAAAGTATAGTAATCGTGATTTTTCGACTTCGAAATTTTGATGGATTTACACGTTTTGAGGGCCCTTGAATCCATTTTGACCATTTTCGCCATGATGTCTGTCTGTATCCACCATAACTCAAAAACGAGTTATCGGATTTGATTCAAATTCATATTTAAGAGTTTGAACAAATTTGTGGGTGCCACATTAAATCTTTTTCATCTAGCACCATCACAAGTGGTACTTACCTGAAGATATTTTTAGGTTTCTTAGGAATATCTTGATAAATAAACAATTTACGAGATATTTTTATTCTTTATCATTGATTTAGAATTGAATTTTGAACAAATTTTATTTGAACTTTTTTTGAAATTCCGTCAAAAAAATAAAACATATTTTTGTCGTAAAATTCGGTTATAGTGAGTGGGACAAGGACAGATTTATACGTATTGCAATAAGTGCGAGAGAGACTTCCGAAATATATGTGAAAATTGCTGGAAACACTCAAAATTGAAACACGATTTTTACAAGCAATTTAACTTAATTTTTTATGAAAAGTAATTGTGGTAAGTACCTACTATCAGTATAAGAAAGTCATGTGTTGGACACATCAGATATTTTCGTATTGCTTGCATAGAAAATAACTTAATCACAATTTTAAATATAATAAAATTTAAAAAAATAATATGTAAAATTAACTTTACGTAAATAATGTTTCATTTTACTAAAATTATCTGTTATTGTTCTCTTTTATAAAGACCAAAAAATTTTTAATATTACCTCACAGCTATTCTTATTGTCACATGATGATGTCATGTGCAGTACGGGATGAAATTAGAGTTCCTAATTAGTATATCTTATTAGTTTTAACACCATGACAAAGTATTGCAAGAAGCCAAGAAGACTAGGAACATGTTGGTCTGAACACGCGGCGATTTAAACAATTTAAGAGAGTGGCGATTGAGAGGGGAGCTCTCCTGTTTCTAGTCTTCTTGAAGTATTGTATCATAATAATTTTTCTATGAAAATGCGGAATGACGTTTTTTCTGACAAGATAATCGAACTTGAAAGTAGGCTTTTGAAAAACTAGTACGGAAAATTAGTGTGGAAATTTTTTTCCGCACCCATTTTTTAAACTTTCCGCACGCAAACAAAAACATAAAGAAGTACTTACATTTAGTTATAATTGTAACATTTATTTAATATCTAACAACCGGAGGAGTGCACATTAGTTCATCGCTTTCGCTTTAGTTTTGAAACTCCATGTTTGTATTCACGTAATTTGATCTCAAAATCAAAATTATTTCGATGACAGGACACAATTTATAAACTGTCAACAGCTATGAGCTTTCAGTTCTATGACAACAAACTCACTTGATGTTTTTTTTAATTAGAAAAAGATTTACAAATAATTTTATTTTTTACGAATTCCACGTTTTCGTAGAAAAAATCGTATGTAACACGCTTGCGGAAATGGCCCATGACAATACTCGTGTGATTGCAGCACTCGCTATCGCTCGCGTTGCAAGTTTCACACTCGTATTGTCATGATGCGTTTTCCGCACTTGTATTACAATATACTATTTCTATTCTAAAATTTTTATGTTTTGTTTCGAAGGTCCCTTTCAATCCAACCAATTTGAATTTAACGAGATTTCATATTTAAGCGACGTATGGCTGCTTTTATGCAATTTAGTACGAGAAATTGTAAGTAATTGACAGGTGTCATATAGCTTCAAAGATTTGAACAAAATTATAGGCAATGCATTCAATTTAGTGATGGATGCACCTCTAGTACCATCAAAAGAAAGTGATTTGAAGACGTATATTCAGTATTATTTCGTTGCAGTTTAACAAAATATAACAGACAGTGTAAGAAAGTCATGTGATCCAATCAGAAATTATTTGTACAAAATGGACAGGAAGGAGCTGAAATTTAAAGTTTTATGGTCTAAGGAATAAAGTTTCCAACAATTGATAGAAATAAAAACATACAAAAGAAAAAGAATTGCAGAACTGAAAAGAATTTACAAAAATAAAATTGGGTTTGTTGATAAAGGAAAGTTTATTACAGTTACTTCCACAAAAGCCGAACTTAAAAACCTCCAGTCACACTAAAAATATTAACAACAAGATTTTGTTCAATCAATATATCTTCACAACTCGCTAATATTTTTCATTCAGTGCAAACAATTAATAAAATTGAAAATTTTATTTCCGGAAAAATTATTTTATGCAATCAATACTTTGGCAATTTTTTCATTATAGCTATAAGTAGGAATGGAATACGAGAGCTTGAACAAAACAATAGACAGAATGAAAGGCGAACGCAAAAAGTCCTGACATCCCCGATAGCCTTTTGTTTAAATTGATTCGGCGGCAACGGAATTTAATACCATTCCAGAGCTCAGTAATTGTAAAATAGACGGAGCAATCGTTTTCAGCGACCCATTCAATACAATTTTGTACAATTGCCTAGGCCAGATCAACTACCATACTATTTGCAGCTTTATAGAATTTATATCGAGGTTCATTAAATATTTAAAAAAGCGGATATGTGAACACAAATAATAGAAACAGATTGATTGAAAACATGGTGTAAAAAATGCATTCAAATAATTTTTAAATAAATTCTGTAAAAATAATTTTGGCACATTTAAAATTACATATTCATGAAGTTTTTTTTCAGTATATAATAATATTATTTTTTACTATTTATTATTAATATATTGATAATAATTTATTCCCATACATAAAATTTTTAAATGTGACTCGTTATTTAAGTTATACTTTTTTACTAGGTACCTATATTAGAAAGTATGCAATTATAAAAATATGGACATTTTAAATACTCAATGGACCTACCGTCTGATTTTTAAAAGCCTTCTTCATGTTAATAATTGTTTTAAGTAGGTGAATTGATTCTTTCCATCTTATGGGGATTTTTTTTCCAATGTTTCCTAAACTAGGGTAAGTCAACGTTGACAGCATCAGTGACAATCTACAGTGTGTCTCGAATAAACACAAAATTATTTTAAAAAATGATTTTTCTATTCATTCACTTTGTCCATTATTAATTCTGCAATGATTTCAAAATTTTACTCAATTTACACTTATTTCTAGTATTTCTCACACTTTTTATACATTTTCTATGCAATAATTTGTGTGAGCTGTGTATATTATGTTAAAAAATTGCATAGAATATATGTATATAGAAAGTGTGGAAAATACTAGAAATAAGTGTAAATTGAGTAACATTTTAAATCTTTGAAGAATCAATAATAATGGACAAAGTGAATGAATAGAAAAATCATTTTTTAAAATAATAAATTTTAAGTCTCTAACTCGACCACTAGAGGGCGTATCACTAACGACAAAATAAAAAACACGATTTTTCTCAAAAATATCCCGAGTTAACATATGCCAAAAACACTTATATTTAAATTTATGGAGAATTAGAATAGTAATATGTATTACTAGCCTAGAAACTAGAGTTTTGCGAGTGCGAGTAGGGTTTATTTAAATAAATAAAATTTACAAAATATTTGTTTAAATATTTGGTATTAGGGATTTTTTTTATATTGGTAACGTGCGATACTTAAAATTGACACTGACAGTAGTAGCCGAATAACAGAAATTATAATCTGTTTCTATGGAAAATACAAATTTTCTTTATGTTTTCAATGATGCCAATCGATAAACTAAAAATTCCTAGTTTTTGCCGGTCTAGCCCTTCTAAACATATGTTTCCAGCCGATTTATACGAATGCAAAATGACCACTGCCAGCCTGAGGCACAAAAACCTTTTTGTTTGGATTACTTTTCTCTATCTTGTCAAATAAAGGGTGGGGGAAGGGGCGAATATTTGTTTGAAAAAATTTAAATAACTTTTTTTTGGCTTAACCGTTTTAGATAAATTTGGCCTCTTTTGAAAGAGCGTTTATTAGGCTTCGGATAAAAAATTGACATCATTAATTTAATTTTTTCCCTGGTCGCGAGAGGGCGCGTTGTGACAAAGTCTAAGATTTTAATAATTCTTTTGAAAATGTTAACCGCAATGGTATTGTTATTACTACCTAAGAAGAAAGAGCATAAAAATATATCTGATGTGTCCAATACATGACTTTCTCTTACGGATAGTACCACAATTACTTTTCCTAAAGAAATTAAGTTAAATTTCTTGTAAAAATTGTGTTTACATTTTGAGGGTTTCCTGCATAAATCTGTCCTTGTCTCACTCATTATAACCGAATTTTACGACAATAATGTCTTTTATTTTAGATTTTAATCTATTACTCACTTTAAAAAATCGCCCGGTATAAAATCACACTTATTTATTCATTATTATTGTTTTCGGTACCATAGAAACCAGTAAAATACAAAAAAAATAATGGTCCTTCTGGGATTCGAACCCGGGACCTTCCGTTTGGCATCCAAGTTACATACCGAGGATGAAAGTATTCTGCTTTTTACTTTCTTATACGAAGTATAAGGAAGTACCTATAGTAATCGTAATTTTTTTCGACTTCGAGATTTTGATGGATTTACACGTTTTGAGAGCCCCTGAATCCATTCTGACCATTTTCGCCATGATGTCTGTCTGTGTGTGTCTGTCTGTCTGTATCCACCATAACTCAAAAACGAGTTATCGGATTTGATTCAAATTTCATATTTAAGAGTTTTAACAAAATTGTGGGTGCCACATTCAATGTTTTTCATCTAGCACCAAAACAAGTGACACTTACTTGAACACATTTTTAGGTTTTTTAGGAATATCTTGAAAAATAAACAATTTATGAGATTTTTTTATTCTTTAACATTGATTTAGAATTGAATTTTGAACAAATTTTGATTGAACTATTTTTAGAAATACCGTCAAAAAAATTTCAAAAAAACTAGATATTCTCAAAACACTTTCTCATAGCGCGCGTTGATAGTTGAATCCGTCAAAAAAATTTCAAAAAAATAAAACTTATTTTTGTCGTAAAATTCGATTGTAATGAGTGAGACAAGGACAGATTTATGCGTATTGCAATAAGTGCGACAGAGACTATTTGAAAATTGCTGGAAACCTTCAAAATTTTTACAAGAAATTTAGCTTAATTTCTTTAGGAAAAGTAATTATTGTGATACTATCCGTAAGTATAAGAAAGTCATGTGTTGGGCACATCAGATATTTTACTATTACTACTGGTTGAAGTGTAACCAAGGAATGGCTCACTTTCTAACTTTTAAGGGGTACTAAAAGCTGTATATTACTAAGTGATTGTGAATAATAGTAGATTACATACCGAGGCTGAAAGTATTCCATTCCTGTCGAGAGAACTATAGTTTACCTAGAGGCGTAGCCTCGAGGTGAACTATTTCTCGAGCCACAGGAATGGTACTTTTGCCGAGGTTTGTATACGATTTTATTCACAGTCAATCATTTAATAAAACAAACAACATTATAATAATAAAAAGTAAATTTGACATTGACATTGACATTTCATCAAATTAGTTAACAAAGTCACATTAAATTTGTAGTTGTTCAGATAGTAGCGCCCTCCCAGGTTAGTAATGGATACATTACTGACTGCTTTTTTACTATTACTAACTGGTTGAAGTGTAACCAAGGAATGGCTCACTTTCTAACTTTTAAGGTGTACGAAAAGCTGTATATTACTAACTGATTGTGAATAAAATAATTAACATTAAACACATTGTTATGTCGTCGCTAAGGTTAAAGCAGACGTCTTTGTGGACAATATAAGCTTAATATTGATCCTAGAATTTGCATTAATGTGACCGATATTCAAAGTCAATTTTCCAGCAAAATTGTTCTTTTTATCGATATCATGCAATTATACATTTTTCATCAAAAAAGATTTATATTTTTGAAAAGCATTTTAAAATTTGGAAGAACCAGCTTAAACATTTTTTTAGGTTATCGGGTCTGAGGGTGCTCTGTAGCCACATATGGCTTCAAATATTATGACTAATACCTATACTGGTAAAATTAGCAACATGACTGGCGAAACGTCAATCAAGCTATTAAACTCAGAGCTACAATATCCAGAAATTGACTTCGACCCAAAAATTATTAAAACGAAAAATCGATTTTCAATATTCAACTTTAGATTAGATTCTTCAAGTAGAGTGTCAAGTTATGTACTTCGGAGTTACAAACTTGTGACTGGTTTTACAAAATTTCTAAAATCGAAAATAATCGAAACAAAGTTATTTTCAGTGTTTACATTTACATAAATTCAGGGAGGTTTTAAATTAATTAAAGCAAACGGTGCCGATGAATAGAGATGTTGAAATAGGACAATATCACCAACATATCTTAGTTATGTTTTTACTTACTGAGACGTCCGGTCTTGAAAATGATTTTTTGGGTATATCTATACAGAATCATTTAAAATTTAAATAAAATGTGATTTTTAAATAATACTATTTGGATTATATAAATGCATGATCTTGATTCTACATCAATTAACTTTCAATTGAAATGATTTTGGTTTATGAATTTATACGTTTTAGATTAAAGTATTTTATTGCGTAATAAATCATCAGTTATTCGTTTGATGATGGCAGAATAGATATAATTTGCAGTAAATAATCCATAATGATTTCTAAGTTTCAAAGTGAATAATATTAACACCAGACATATTGCCAAAATAGTGTAAAGGTGTATTGCAATTGGGTCATTTGAGATTTTGCAAATATCAATATAATTTATCTCTCCTTCCTACAATTACTATAAAATATTCATAGTCATTGGGCAGAATAACTAATTTCGCACCTTGCCGATAACATAATTACTCGTATTAGGGTTTTCCAAGTTCGTTTACACAGACTAAGGATGATGTTATGTGGCAAAAACTACACAAAATGTTCCATTACGATTTTTCAATCAGAGTATACTTTTGAGTGACATGTGTTGAAGCATTTTTAATAACATATAGTCGATATTTTGAAAAAACGTTGTAATTGTTCCTAATACTAGTAATACTTTACTACTAATGTAAACTGTAAACCAATTGATTAAACATTGAAAGTTGAAACACAGCAATTTTTATCAACAATTTGTAAAAACGCTATAGTTAGAAATACAGTGTTGGAAAGAGATCGGTCAGATAAAAAAAACGCAAAAAACATTTTGTTCTGTTATTTCACATCTTACGATTCTTATGCGCAAATTGTGTAGGTAACTGGTTTTTCTTATTATGGTATTATTTATAGCTTTTATAAAAGGTTCCGTACATTCTTCAATTTGAATTATGTTGAAAACTTTTATGTCCTCATTATTTAAGAAATGTTCCACAAACATTTTTCTAAACTTATTTATAATTTTAGCCTATTTAAATGACATAATTAATAAAAATAAGTAACGACAGTATAACGTGCACCTAAATTAAACCTTGTGTACTTAGGTACGTAAGTATAAATAAAATTAATCGAGTTCGTACAAATTCTTCATTTCTGTATATTGCAATAATTGATGTCTCCATAGTATTGAGGACTTTTTAAGGACCAGATTGACCCAGTTTTGCTCCACTAAATCTTTTGTCTTCTTCTTGTCTATCTTTCTTTTAATTTAAAGACGCCTGTTGCTTTAATGATTGTATAGACTATAGACTATAATAGAAGACTGATTTATCTATAGTTTTTATATGTTTCACGATTTACAAAATTGTACTAGTAATTCAATTTAGATCATAATTAAAAATTGTAAATTGTTCCTATAGATATATCTTGTACAATTATTATGCCACAATAGTGATTTGATTGGAGTTAAAAGCTTTGTATAGGAATAAATGATAAGAATATCTTGTTGAAATAAAATCCACCTTTGCTCTCCCATTGAATTAGTTATACGTTATAATTAGGGAAGATAGGTTAGTTTAATCTATAATTACAATACAGAGGGTGGTAAAAAAAAAAGTAAATCTTTTTAAGGTTATGTATGGTCGAAAAGTCTGAATATACATAGCTCCGTAAATCCACGGTTACGGAAATATGAGTGTTTTCATGTTTCTATCTTTCTATACTACTTTAGTTAAGAAGAGGAGGAGGATCTGTTGCATGGCCTGCTAGGCCACCTGATTTAACTCCATTCGACTTTTTTTTTGGGTTACTTATAACGTTTAGTGTATACCGTACCTGTAAATAACCGGGAAGGCGGATTGATCTAGGCGTGTAAAGAATTGGGCAAACGGAGGGAATTTTAGAAAGAACCCGAATCTTCCTACAGCAACGATGCACTGTTTGTACCGAAATGGAGTGAGGACACTTTGAACCTCGTCTTTAATTTACTTGTTTTGTCACAAAATCTATTAAAAATAAAAAACATTTACATAACTAAAGTATTAGAAACATGAAATCGCTAATATTTCCGTAACCGTAGATTTGCGGACCTATGTTTATTAAGACTTTTCGACTTGTTTCAACCTATACTACATACCCTTTAAAAGTTTTATCCTTTTTTGAACACCCTGTATACCTACTATAAGTACTATACAGGGTTTTTCACCAGTGATGAGCCTGCCGGAATTGAAAATGCAATCCACAACACAATTGCAAAGTTAACGTGATTATTAATAAAATTATTTTATTACTCAAATGTTATTATCCGATTTTTATTTTTTTTTCAAGGTATTATTCATTACTTCATTACTTTCCAAAGATGAGAACTACATACATCTGTATCGTTTCCAACTGGAACATTTATTAATTCGTATTTATTATTTAAAGCTGTAAATAATAAATATTAATAATGACACCTGTAGTTTGTAATAGAAGTTTTGTTTCATTTGTAGAAATTTATAATAAACCTATTTTATTATTATTTTATTAAGTCGAATGCATCTAGCAAGATTTACTGCATTTTAAACTTCTTTAATTATTTCCATTTTGAACGTCACTGTTTCCACTGTATATAACCCAAGTTGGAATGTTTCTCGAACTCTATAAAACTGTAGGTAAGGCAACAAACTTTTGTGTATTTTGTTTTCAAAAAGTTTTGTATATACTGTGAGGAATAAGCTTGGCTTATACTTCCTACTTTAGGAGTAAACCGCATCTCATCCATCGTGTATTTTTAAGGATTTTAAGATAATCTCTCATGACAAACGAAAAAAACGGTTTGAGGAGTAATAACAGAAAACCATCCTTTGTTTCATGCGAGTTAATGTGTTATACCAGTCAATATGTTTGGAAGGAAAATATTTGTTTTGCTATCTAGGTATCTATACATCATACCATTTATTAGCTACCAATCAAGATTAATATTTCTTTGTTGTTTAGCTAATTATAAATTTATACGCATGTAAAATATACCCCGGCGGCTAAATTATCTTAACAACCCAGTTTCTAGGCATTTTGATTTGTCAAACAAAGGAAGTATCTTGAGATTTTGTTGTGGTTTGTATTCAATGAGAGTGGCTCTACTTACCCCCAACATGCGTGGTAAATTTATACAATAATAGAATGCGAACCGCTAACCGGATTAGCCCGGAACGTTACGATTAGCGCGGAAATTGACTGTTATATCTCGGAAAATACGCGACGGGGCAGATGACGAGAAGCTTCATATGCTTAGAGACTGTGTGCGGAAAAGAAATACACATCCGATGTTTAAATGAAAAATAACAGCTGAACCTCAACATGCGCTGTTTTTAATTTGCATGTAGAGTAAAACCAACATCAAGATAATTTCGAAATGTCCAATAAAGAAGCGTGTTTTTACAACTATGAATGGACTTGCATGTTGTTGTAATTTACTCCATGAAAAATAGACGTTTCCATGATAAACTTACTAATTGGCATGAACTATTTTTAATGCAGTTAAACATTAATTAAATGAAATAAGAGTACATATTTATAAAACTAACTAAAGATTATTGGAGTTGTTGGAGGATTATTTATTAAGTTTAAATTATTTATTGCATAAATATTATTGTATCAAGTTGCAGAACATTATCCTTTTCGTGATTAAAATTGTCAACAAATTGTTTAAATTTTGTTAACTTTGTCTAAATTATCCCTCTGGTCCTCTTTAAAACAAATGTTTTTGTCATAATGATTAAATGATTGTATAGGTACGATAAAAAATAAATGACGAATCAAAGACAGAATTTAAAATAAACGAACAATAAACACAAAGTAAAATTTTGAAGTTCAATTATTTTAAGTACGCCCCTGTGTGAAACAATTTTACCTTTGAAAAAACTAAAGTAGACTTTGTCAATGCTTGGATTGCAATGCGATTCACTCTTCTACCACCAATTGTTTCGTTGATTCTTGATCTACATGCACCACGTCAAACATGCTTGCTTAATTTTTACTGTTATTTCCAAAAATACTGATTGCTAATAACTCGGCTCGAAGGTCCAAATTGTATGTATAGATTTGCCTGATTGAAACACTGATAGTGCAGTCAAATAAGTAAATGAAATAGCATTTTTCGATGGACAAAATTTCATTTTTGGTATTTGTTCGGGTACATATGCCGATGAAAACACCAAATTTATGGGGTGCTAGCAAATTGAGAACAGCCGCCATCTTGAAAGAGGAGCTGAGTTTTTTTTTTACTCCTTTGTATGGCATTGTAGCTAAAAATGATAAATGGAGAAGTTGTAGAGAATAAAATTATCTACAAAATGACTAGGTACTCAACGAGCTCTGTAGGTTAAGTACGCTCGAAGTTATCACGGGTCAAAATTCACCTACGCCTTATTAGGTGGGGGTTGAATGTAGTTTTTCCGATTATTGCCTCAACTTTTGATTTTATGACATAATGTGCAAATACAAACTTAAAGTGCTAGAAATTATCCTTAAAATGAGTACTTAACTGTTATCATTGACTCAATACTTTGCGACCCATAGAACGCTAAAGTTTGCACCGCATTGGCCTGAAATGACTGATAACGCCAGTTTTTTCCAAATATTTCATTTTCGGTTGCTCATATGGAAAATCAGTAGATAAATAGCAGAGCTGTAGTTTATATCATGTTATGTCCGCAACACAGCGGGTCAAAAGTCAACCACAAGGGTTACGACTACACTTGTCGCCGAATAACTCGCTTTCGGTCAGTTTTGCGGCTAAGATGATTGTGACCTTTCATGTAAAGCACTAAATTGTCTTTATTTTAAGATATAGAACAACTTCGAAAATTAATAATTGTGGAAAATAGAAGCTGAAAAATGTCGTTTTCGACGTTGCGATACTATATTTTATGATTGAGATATCTGATATTAGTCTCGCGCATTTCAGTGTACCGGGAAACTCAAGATTTTCTAAAATTGTTTGAAGAATAAAATAATATCCTCACATTCATTGAACTAATTGAACTAATAGGTACAATAACGAGTATTTTTTCCATTTTTCAACATGGCGGCTATTCCGCCCACCCATGAAGAACGCAAACTCGTTTTCATCATCAACTCCCGAGCACCCGACACTGAACGTTGCCCTCCCCTTTCAAGAGACTTTGGACTCGTCCAGTACGATATTTGGCAGCTGCACAGTTTTATTAATGTGCTTTTCTTACGCTGAGACTACTATACCCAGCTACTAATAGCAATCGTGATCTTTTTCAACTACGAGATTTTGATGGATCTACTCGTTTTAAATCCATTTTGACTATGTTCGATATGATGTCTGCCTGTGTGTTTCTTTGTTCATCTGTATCCATGATAATTCAAAAATAACTTAATGACATTAGTCCAAATTTTATATTTAAGAATTTGAACAAAATTTGGTTCTTCTACGATAGTACAAATACATGTAGTTCTTATCTCGGAAGACATTTTTAGGTTTTTTAAGAATATCTTGAAAGAAAATAAATTACGACAGTTTTATTCTTTAACATATTGGCTTAAAATTAAATTTTGAATATATTTCATTCTACATACTTTTTTTCATAAATTGTTTTTAAGCACCTGATTATACCCAAAGTCTTTTGATAATATTATTACCACTGAATTTTTTCCCTGAGACTTTTCCTCCTTAAAACTCCATAATGCTGAATGGTTTCTGAATATTTCCGAATTAATACGAATAGACCCGATCACCTTGTTGTATTGATATAAAATATATAAATCATTAAATTACTTGCATTAATATTAATAAAGTTTTGGAGGTGGAAAGCACATAATTATTGATGACGGTATAACTATTTTAAAAAATCAGAACTATATCCGTTTCGTATAAGAAATTCATGTGCTGGACACATAAGATATTTTTATTTATTATTTTAATTTTTTGCCGAACATTGTATATCATTCATGCGAAAATATTTCATTAATTGATATGATGTGTATAAATAGTAATTTAAGCATTAAAAGCGGTAGGTAAGGATATGTTACCACTGGAAGGCAATGTTGCCTGACACCGGTAACCCTTAACGCTTGTGATGCTTATTACGATCCATGCAAAAATCAAATTAAAATGATTCTAAATTTGTTCATGTCTAAGTGACAACTATAAAATTATCTAAAATAACGTGTCAAAACTTTACTTTACTTACCGATTAGCTTACCACCTTTTGATCGGTAATAGCGTTTTCGATTGGTAACATGAGTGCGCACTGAGTGCTAATGCTAATGCTATTGGTCAAATTCAATCTGTCAAATATTTTTCGCCAAGGACGCTTTCAGAAATTGCACTCAGTGCGCACTCATTTTACCAATCGAAAACGCTATAAGATATCTTACCGATCAATGATTTGTAAATAAAACCTACTGTTGTTTTAATTAAATCAGTAAATACATGCATTTGACGGATTGTGCAAAAATAACAATTAAGAAACGTCTCACAATTTTATAATAAAAATCATCTAACGCATTTGAAAGATGAAATTTCATTTTGTCAGTTTTCATATCTTATCCAGAGCACTTGTTAATATTAGTACAATAGAATGGAGGGCGATGCAATTATTAATGCGACCTTTTTATTTTTTTCATCTAAAAGTAATTAAGTACTTCATCTTACTGAAATAAAATTCTGGAAACTGTTGGTTAATTTTGTTAACTGTGATGACATGCCTACGTTAAATTATGATAATTTTATATCCTTAATTTGAATTTTCTTTTAAAACAGATTATATATAAGGGTCGTTTTATATGATTTTTTGCTGCAGGCAAATTACTTAAAAATATAAGGAAAGTTTAGTTCATGCAGGAGTGAAAAATAATGATTGTTTTTTATTACGTTGCCTCACATTATTCTACAAAATTTTGTTTTACATATAAACGTAAATAGCATTAAGCATACGTAAAAATTATGGATAAATGGATGAAGTTTGTAGAACCTTTAATTTAATACCTATTACATTACATAGATAGGTTAATTTAAAGAGGTAGCGTTAAACTTAATTTTTTGAAACGTTTTTTTGTATGCATTTGTCCTCTGCAAATAATTTGTCCAAAAAATATTGCGGTTGTTATGTACCACACATCAAAATGAAACACTCACGTTGGCGAATTAACTAGGAAACTAACTACGGTTTGCTATTTACTTCTGCCAAAGGTATTTGATCTGATCCGATCTCCTGAAAATTGTGTATTTTAGCAATTTTCAATCTTTAACGCATTAATGGAATCTTTATATCAATATTCTAATCGGAGTGATGTATTTGTCACCTAAATATTTGTTGTGAGAATCAGATCGAGACCTAAAGAAATATATTTTTTTTAGCCCTTATTCTTAAAAAATAAAATATTCACGGTTGTATCATTTTTTATATATGAGTACGATTTATGTGTTAAAAACAGAATATTGTTAAATTTTTGCAAATCGTGTATAATATAATCTGACATTCTGTTAGTATGGTATACCTAAAACAAGTAAAACATTTTTTTCTTATTTCTCTATATTATATTTAAGAATTGAGAATCATTTTAATTGTGGTTCATGTCCCGTGGTTTTTTACTTTTTATACAGGGTTGGGCATATGTGTGGCAACCCCTGATTTCTGAATAAACGTTTTTATTGTTATTATTACTCTTAAAAGAAATATTTGCAGTTTTCTTATTCTATTCAGTGACGTACTTTGTTGTTCAAACAGCTACCCTATTTTTATTTAATTAATTATTATTTAATACTCTTTATTTTATTATTGAATTATTTTCTTTAATATTTAAAAAACCACAAGTCGCCCAATCACCAAACCTTATATCATTGTAATTGTTGAAATATTGTCTATTTGAAAACTTAAAAATATACAGGGTAATTAATTAAAAAAAAGTACCGATCACTTAATATCTCGAGAAATCGAGTAGCTGCTGGAAAACAAAATACGTCACTGAATAGAGTAAAAAAACCTACAAATATTTCTTTTAAGACCAATAATGATAATACAAAAGTTTAGCCAGAAATCAGGTGTTCCCACACATATGCCCAACCCTGTATACTTATTCACTTAAATAGTTTAAGTTTTTGGCTGTGATTCAGTATATTTTTTTCACTTTTTACTTTCTCGTACGAAGTAATAAGAAAGTAATCATTATTTTTTATTATACCATAAGTATATTGTAATTTCGTTAACTAAATAAATAATTTAAATTGAATGGTGTTAAATAAAGTAGATCAAAAGATAGAAATCACCGTAAAATAAGGACAAAATAGAACTTACATTTTCATTTAGCCGACAGTTTCGCTAGTTTAATCAACCTTCATAAGGACATCTGAATAAGCGTGGAAAATAAAATTTTCCTACAATCGTTAAGGAATTGAACATTCCCACACGCAAAATGAGTGCGGGAAGTGACCAATTCCCGCACTCATTTTGCGTGTGGGAATGTTTAATTCCATTGTTTGTTTGCAATGTTTGTTCCATAGCAACCATTCTAACTGGATTTTCTCTTTTTTTCTACGGTGCAAAATAAGGGTACTTTATTCTTGAGTAAATTTGTAATTTTTAGTGGTTTTGTTTATGCTCTTTTTTGTTTAAGGACATGCAGAACCTTTCTGCAGTAAAATAAATTTGGTAATTCTAAAGATAAAAAAAATTCCCATTTGATGCACTCTTTCCGCCGGTCATTGTATGGTAAATGGAAATTCGAATTGACCGCCATAATAATTTTTCCTTTACGTAGTGACCAATGAAATATTAAATTACACTGTTGTCAAGAAACTTTATACTACACACTTACTTATTCAAATGCACTGATGAAGCTTGCTTAGACCAGAAAAACAATCACCTTAATGATACTTTTCACCTACGGATTGTATAGAGAGGATACCTATTACAAGTAGTAGAGACGGGACATAAAACGGCGCCGACTTAGGCGTGGCTTCAGAGTCTGACTCGCGCTACTGACCCGCGTCTGATGCGCCTTGTTACGTTAGTAACGTACAACGCGCATCAGGGGCGAAGCCGGAGACACGCCTACTTCGGCGAGATCAGCGCCGCTATACGTCCCAAATCGCTGTATGCATGGAGATAGGCTGTAAAGTATCCTCTCTATACAATTCGTAATTTCACCTTTTGTATTAATTTTTCATTTTCTACAATCTCGGGCTATTGAAATCATCATAAGAAAACGAACTCTTTCAAGAATAAATTAAATATAAAAATTCTTATTTATTACATAGTGTAGTCCCCATCCCGTAAATGTTGCGTTGTGTCAATTTTGTTATCTCGCGGATGATGTTATAGTAGTTAACGTCATTAGGCTTACAATAGCAAATAACGAACCAGGTTAGAGTTCGTAAACCGAGGCGATAGCCGAGGTTTATTATGCAACCGAGTAACGTTCTACATTTTTCGTAATACTTACTAAAATCTCAAAACGCAATAATTTTTTCCTTATTTTTAAAACAATTTATAAATTTGTCAAATTTGACAGCAGTGCCGGCGTACTGTTAAATCATATATAGCGGCCGCCGTACTGTTAAATCATATAACGGCCTGCGGCCGTTAAACATGACTTAACAGTACCCATTTCAGTTCTGTTATAATGCAATATCGATGTAGTACCTATAAAGAAAATGAAATTTTAGCTAATTTATTGTTGTTTCTTAAAATATACTTGTACTGAGCGAAACGTTAGCTGAATGAAATAGTAGTTCCATGCAATTGCCCATTGTCCTAAACCGGTATATCTTCAATCAAAAAAAGAAACTTTATAACTTCATTTAATCGTATATTATATGAATGAAACATATCTCGTTTTTCGGTTCACCACGTATTATGCAATGTTTCACGTATATATTTTGTAGGCCATCATTACAAAAACGATTTTATGGCTTTGCCACCATAAAGTTTTACTTTTTTGTACACATCTGTCAAATGTTACTTTTTGGCACACATCTGTCAGATGTTACTTTTTTGGGACAGAACTGTCAGAAAATGAAATAATAAGTGACGCTTAATATTAAATTTGACAGGAGATGCTTTGGTTTTTAGTTGTCTGAGGTAACTATGTTTTTCAGCAAAATGTCCAAAAAATAATTGTGTTTTGTGACCAAATTTTTGAATTCTTTCGTGATGATCGCCTAAAAAACGTTGTGTCCACCTCGGCCAAAAGTGCTTTTTTGGTCTCATCTGAATTGCAGCCTCGGCTAACGCCTCGGACGCAAACAACAGATTCGACCTAAACAGATTACCTTTACGGCCTTGATACACATACAACTATTTCCTACATAAACCTCTCTAGTTGACAGTAACTATACCTACATAATTATGATTGTGATGTACGGAACAGTACACCCAATTGTGTTGGTAAACCATATTTATTTTTATATTTAAATCAGTAACTCTTTATAATTTGCGGTCGAATGTACAAAACGCAAAAACAACAACCTCTATATGCATTGTATACGATATTTTGATTTAATATCTGTTATTGGTGTAACTGAGTTCTCTGCAATTTAATACTATCCTCGCGTTGTGGATTCTAAAATACATTTTTTTTTGTATTATTTGCTCTAACCATTATTTTTATAGGTTTTCAAAGCACTGCAGCGGAAAATCGCAACATTATTTTTATAATACGGAACGGGCTTCACGCAAATTATATTTTCGTTTATTTGGGTTTTAAGTTTTAATATTCTCTGATGTTTCATATCATGCGCACAATTTATACTGTTTTAGATATTACTATTCAAAGTAAAGATGAATTTAAACTTCGTAACAAATTTTCAATGAAACCTTATAAAATAGAGCTGATTCTGCATTGCAGTATATTCGTATAGTCGCATGATAATAATTACAACGGTGTTTGCTTTGGCGTAATCCCATGAAATTTAACAACAGGATTGAAATTAGATTTGTGGATTATTTAACAGTTACTCATAATGAAAAACTAAAATTGTTTGATGGGACAGAAATTTATAATAACAGGTAAAGAATATATCAATAAATTATTCTTAAGTGGTGCTTTCAAATTAAAACTAAAATTATCCAAATGTGACCTCTATAATATCGTATGAATTACGTTGAGTATGTTACTCATATTTGTGTGGGCTTCCCAAGTAAATTATTTTGGCACAGACTTACTTTATTTGCATGTGAGTCACGCTCAAACACCTTGCGCCAAGGTATAAGCTTTGTTATACATATTTGTACAATTTATTGTTTCAAATTACAACATATATTTTTTTGTGAATTTGTCTTAATTTGTTTAATAAAACCGTATTCTACATTTCAATTTCAATTCAATCCAATTCTTTGAGCTAAGGAGAGTAATTTAGTCTTTAAGCTTAGACTTGAAAAAACTGCGAATGATGAAACTTTTATCGTCGCTTACCTATCATCAAACAAAAGTGTACTTAAATAATTTGATATTTCATCATTTTTTGATCTCTTAATTGGTTCATTTTCTTTTCCATTTGTAGTGAATATTTATTAGCAACTCTCAAAGTTTAACTTATTTTTGATTACAACTCTTCATTTCTTCCATTAATATTGTTACATTAGGACAAACAAATCATTACGAATACGAATCATGTTTTAGAATATATTTTTTATGATTTCAATGACATACGTAGACCTTTATACATATCTTTCATTTTTCACCTACTATTAAAACTATCTACTAAATAAATGAACTATATAATTATTATTAATATACATTGTTATGTTATGGGAAAAAACGACAATCTCTAAAAGGGAAAGAGTAAAACCCCATTTTCAATCGATAGTTATCCTTAAAGTATAAGTTTATTTTCTTAGATACCACTATAAAGACAATCACTAAGACAATTAACTAACAGTTAAGGATAATCATCGATTGGTAAACTGGTCTTTAATGTATTAAGATTTTTTTCCTTAATGGTTTTAAAATTGACCAATGAGAACGTTTTCTTCATTATTTGATTGACATCTACCTCATATGTGAATCAATGGTTGTACCCCCAGTGTGGTGCGTTACTGATTTTCTGTCTCAAATTTATATTTATAGCTACATACAAAATACCAGTTTTATTCAGTTTCAGAGATACACCGATCTAGTTTTAATTTTTTAGTTATAATATACAATATTTTAGCTGGAGAAAGATTGTATATAATTGTGAAACATTTTAGAATATTTTGAGTATTATTAGATTTTTAAAAATATAAATAAAATAAATAGTAATCGTGATTTTTTCGATTTCGGAATTTTGATGGATTTTAACCATTTTCGCCATGATATCTGTCTGTTTGTGTCAGTCTGTATTCACGATAACTCAAAAAGGATTTATCGGAGTTTATCCAATCCAATTTATCTCAGGATCGAATCCCACGGCGTGCTTTAGTATTTTTTTGTACCGATAATAAATTTGCTTTAATGTTAACTAATTGATTAATTATTATAAGTATAATAAATAATAAAATATCGAATGTGGACAGAATGCAATTATTGGCTACTACTTCAGTATTTTTCAAAGATTAGTACTGTACAACATGTCTAGCAACCCCGATTCGAGGCGCACAGGCGACAGAGACGTGAAACTGTTTTACTACTCTAGCATAATTGGAGGAAAAATATGTAACAATATTATTTCAAAACATACTTACAACTTGTATGTATTAATTGCAAAGTTTTAAGTTATAACGCATTTTTCTCCAGAATGTATTAATTTTTTGACGTGAAGCACGCGTATTCGACGTAATGGCCGAGGTGTGATTTCGACCACAGCACATTAAATGCCATCTTGGCTTTTACACTTGTTGGGCTGTAGTACATCGCATCGTATAAGAAAGTCGTACACTGAGAAAAATATTTAATTTTCCATTTACCACTAGTCGTAGTAACAGTTTTTTGATTACGAATACCCCGAAAATGCCTTATGTCTTAACATGACAAAAGTATAAAGTACCCTACAAAAAAGTAAATTTTAGAAGTACACTCTAATATGTTGTCGTGGTAAATTGTACCATAATAATGGTACATATAAGCATCTCGTGATAGTTAGTAATGGTGAAACGCAATCTCAGTGCAAAATACGACTCTACTGTGTGTCAATACCTATCATCTGTGGGGTTGATTTTACCACGACAAGATGTTAATATGTTTTAAAAAACTTGCAGTCGTCTAATTCGATTGTGATCGTACGGGATCGTTATCGTTTTTAACAGATATTATTTGTCTACAATAAGTTTGTCCAGACTCCAGAGTCAGATAGAGTGATAGACTGTAGGTGGTGGTGGTGGTGATGTGTAAATTGTGATATCCTGTTGAAATATAAAATCAAGGTAAGCACATAATCCTAAATTATTTTTGAGGTAAAATATGATTTTTTTGTAGACAACGAACAACGAACAACGAAGTTCAGTTTGAGGCATTTCTCGCCTTATCTGTGGAAAGACCTCGCTTTGTTGGTGCCGTCTATTGGCCTTCAAACCAAATTAAAAATAAAGCGGCAAGATATTTTAACATGTAAGGAATTGACATTTTTTCAAATATATGTATTGCAATATTTTTTTATCTTAACTACTAACCAAAAATCAAATTTATATTTTTTTGTTTTGAGTTATGATGCGTTTTTTGCCTTTTTAAACTCTTACTATTATAATGTACACTTAGTATAGTATAGTGTTGTTTATGTGATGTTAATGATTTTATTAATTATTATTTTTTTTAAATTGGTGTTACTTTTACATATTTTATACTAAATGTGTTCAGTTTAAGAAAAATGAAATTGTTATGATTATTTTTCCTCATCATAGTTGGATAAGGGCTTTCTCTTTTTTTTTGTACATTTAAAAAATAAATAAATAAAAGTTTGTTATAAGATAAAACAGAATTATGTAATATATGTTACTACCAACCTTTGGTTTTAAGTAACCACATAAATCCCGAATTAGTACTACCAAAAAACAAAGTAGTACCGTTAATTATATGTTTGTAGTACAATTTACCACGACAGCCAATGTTAAAGATACCCTCAAAGTATGTAGTGCGCATAGACATTTTTCGTGTACCACTGACGACATGGTAAAATTTACCGACTGTCGTGGTTGGCGCATATACAACCATAACAAGTGGTAAACCATACCTAAATTTGGGTATTGTGTACGATATTTTTTTCTCAGTGTATGTTGGACACATCAAATAGGTATTTTTATATTGCATTATTGAACAAAATGATTCTATTTCAATCTTACGAATGATTGAACTGTGGGTAAAAATTGAGTATACTACACACATGCCATGTAAAAGTGAAATTTTTAAGAACTAAATTTCTAATCTAAAATATTGAAATTATCAGCAAGCAAGCCATTTCGTCTTTGTCAAGTACCTAATTATCTGTAACAGATTCATTGTTTTTGATTACATTGCAGAGGTAATCAAATGTAATGCCTGTGAGCGTATTGTTGTTTACGAACAGAAATTTCTCCATGTATTACCTACCTCCATTAATTTTTAATTTACTTAGATACTGGGGAACTCGAAAACATAAGTGTCAAAACAGAGGCATCGAGTGATGCTCTTGTGTGGTATAAATTAATTTGTATTAAATATTTAGACAGGTACACCTTAACTAAACGTATAGTTGACGAAGAAGCGTGCGGCAACAAAATGAACCGTATGGCAACTTGTTGAGCAAATATTGGCACGAAAAACTACCCTTTGTTTACACTGAGAATTAACAATATTTACAATTGCATATGCTGCCTGATTTCAAGTTAATCACTTAGTATATTTACTCTGAACAAAATCATCTGCTATTCAAAGGCCAGAAGCAACCCTATTGTAGTGTTTACATATTTATTCAAAATGAGTTAACTATTACCTGATAAATATATTGTAGGAGTAATTATTTTCATATTATTCTAGACTGCTTTTTATAGTATTTTTTGTTGTATATGTAATAAAATAATAAAAGTTGTTTTATGTAATAGGACAAAAGGTACAGAGAAGTTTCTCATTCTCGTCTTGAGTACTAGAACGCTTTTCCAATTAAAATGTTCAATACGTAAACATCATATACCATACTATTGAACTTCATTTGAATACGTGCAACCAAAATTGAAATTTTCCGTATATATTACCATGGATGAATATTCAAACCTAATTTATGATAAAATTTTACACTGAGTTTAGCAGGTTTAGTTATCCTATTTATTAATCATATACATAATGTAGATAATAAATTTATAAATGGTTATCATTTAATCCACTTTAAAAACAAATGCATTGAGTGTAGGTAATTTTCAAATACTATGTTTACAGTATAAATAAAACATAGACACATACATCAATTTTCCGAATCTAACCACTGATTTATCTAGCCAAATTCATCAATTATTGAATTGCCTCTATAAAGATGTAGTATAGACGTGTGCAAAATAATTAAGCTTGTCAGGTTATATCGGTTAGTATTGGTGTATATTACTAACAGAATGGTGAATTGCTATGGCATAAAGTTACGGCGCCTCCATATGGCGTTGTTAAAGGGTGTTAATTGGCCTCGGGCGAACCAAAATTATCAGATGTTGTTGACAGCAAATGCCAACTCGAGTTCTTACTTATATACAATTCCTATAATATTACTGGAGGTACTAAATAAAAGTTAAATATGTTTACATCCATTACAACTATAATATTTAGCAGTTGTAAACGATTCGCAGCTGTAATACCGTCTGGGTGTGTTATGATATACTCGGTAATGATATTCTTATTTTATTATTATATTATTATAAAACAGAATAGGGAAATTTCTGCATCTAAACTTTTACTTATAGATATTATATAAAATTTCAAATTAATTCTTAGTAGGTACTTAAATTATACAGGACAGGCAGGAAAAACTTGAAATTTGACATGAGCCTATAAGACATCAAAATCTATATTAATTACATTAATAATAATTACATAGGTTCCTTTGTCGGATTCGGAACTTTGTAAATGAAATAAAATTCTTCCGAAGCCTCTACTATACACAAGTTTTTCAATTTTAAGCCAACTTTATTCACACTTCTTTAAGGTAATTGTCTTGATTTGTGTTTGTACAAGTAAGTTTATTATTATTTATTATTTCACTTCACTTTATTAACCCATTTCTCTCTACTATTTTACTATGGACATCTTCTCTGCCTATAAATGTTGACACCCACATGTGGATCTACAATTTTACGTGGATTCCGAACCACTTGAAGAAAATGAAAATCTTGAAAATAAGGGTTAATTTGACTTTTTGGGGACATCTCGGAACTTGTTACTATTTTCGAAAAAGTGACCAGGAACAATTTTATAGAGAATGAAATTCCACACATTTTTAGTTTTAGAATTTCTCATTGCTACACGCATCGTACCAGTGCCACTTCTTACTGCGTCAAAATTTTTGTTAATAATAATTTATAGACTGTTAAGCGCCCTCTTTTTATCTCTGTGTTTTTTCCTTTTTCCTCTATGATGCAGTAGGTTCGGTGTTTTCGTCGTTTAAATCTAGCACTTCTGATTCTTCTCTATCTGTTTCGGTGATTGGTCTGCTTATGGGTACAAGAGTTGGTCTTTCATCCTCAATGTTCTCTTCTTCGGGTGGGTCGTCAATTTTTACAACTTTAGCCGTTGCATTTCAGCCAAATAACAGTACAGTTGAGCATTTGTCCGCCTGGTACCTGAAAAAATTAATTTCAGCAGTTCCGGTTATTTATATGTATTGTTGTAAATGAATAGTTACTGTTAATTAGGTATTCAAAGAGTTGATAAAATTGAACTTTCATTTTGATCAATTATATTTTGCTAAATAATAAATAAACATTTTACAATGATTTAACTTATTAACGGAAACAATTTTGTTACAAAATCTAATTTAGCAGTTCTTGTAATATTCTTTAATATAATAGAATCCACCCTTTCAACTTTCTAAAAATTTTAAAAGCATTCTCTGGTGCAAATCTTTGTTTGCATGCGAGTTAACGCCACCCTTAAACTAACTCCATAACACACCCTTGCTTTCCCATTCATATTTTTGCAAAGCCACCGAAGTAGAGGCAATTTTGAGGTTAAAAGGATAAACCCCTTATACATTTCCAACGAAAGAAGTATCCAAAGTATGAAAAAGATTAGCTTCTGAAAAAACACACTTATACCCTTTAAATTAAGTACTCTACTAAAATGGGATTTTTACTAATAGTTTAAAATGAAACAGAAATAGAATCTTTTTAATGCAATATAGGTACTTAGGTATTGTCGTATTCTTTCACTTAAGTTGACCGAAAAGAATTTAAATTATTTCTGGAACGAGTAACCGCGTGTATTAAAACTGATAGTGCCCCATAAGTCAACAAGAAGATAATAAACTAGGGGTTTATTGATCAGGACTATAATAATTTGGAACTTTACAAGTTTTTTTTAATTTTTAAATTACCTGTATGCTAGTTTATTAACGATAGTTACTATAGTGGGTTGTAGAGTTAAAGAAAAAAATGTAAATTAGTGTTGGCAACCTCAGAGTGTTAAAGACCACAGCAGTGTTTTATTTTTATTCTAGTTAATAGTATTATAGTATTTATTGACAGTGACGGTTAAAAGTATAAAGAAATATAGCAGTCGTAAAAATACACCAACTGTCACCAACTGGTATAAATCAAAATGGAACAGTATATTGCTTTCTATATAGATTTTATCGTTGTCACTAAAATTTTAGTCAAAATCATATGCCGGCTGTTAACACGCACTAAGATATAAAATGAAACTTAGATAGATACTGATACTGCTTGCAATGCAGATTTTTATTGTAATAAACTGTAATATGTCAGTGTCGCCTGGCTGCAATATGTCACATGCTGGTGTAACCAACATGTTAGCATCTGTTTTTTTTTAAATTTTGCATCTAAAATGCATATGAACGTGGTAGACTAAACCGATTATGTAATCAATTTACCAAAATTTAAATTCCAAATCGATTATAAAATATACAGAAGTCATATACCGAGTAGCCAAAGATAAAACCATACATCAGCTTGAGTAACTGAATAATCTGAGATTCGTTGCCACCTATTATAGTCGTATATGGTCCTATGTATCCCTAACCATTAGCAAATTCTACAGAACAAGCTGTAAAAGTTTTTCATAGCTTGATAACTGGCAGGAACTCGTAGCATTAACAGTATTAGTAACTTTTGGAACAATATAATTCACTCTTTTCAAAGTTTGGGAAAATCTTTCTCTAAGTGACTGGTTGATTATGTCCATAAAAGAGATTCTTTTATACTTCCTATTTCCCTTTCGCTCCGCATACTTTCCAAGTATCGAACGAGAAAAAATATTTAAAGAAATTTTCTACATCATACATGATACATTTCTTCATTTATACCACTCTATGTAAATAGAAAAATACTAGTGTAGTAATGGTAGTAGTATTTATATAGATCTGAACAACTCTTATAAAAAGAAACTAATGTCTGTGATTCTATGAAAACAGTAATTGTATATTTTACAAGACATGAAAACCATGTTTTTTTTTGTGAGGTGAGAATTTGTACCGAGTGATGGGATCTCACGAACGAAAAAACGCATTTCATGTCGAGTAGTAAATACTATTTTTTCTACGATATTGTAATTTATATTAGAAAATGCAATTTTTTTTTAAATTTATTTAAGATGAAAGTTTTCAAGTGAAACGTCATAATTATATTTTAGTTTTTATTTTAACTACTTTAAGCTTTGTAGGTATGTATATAAAATATTCCATGAAAAGTGAATGAATTGATACTAAAAATGTATGTAAATTTAGTGTATATGTATAGTATTTTAATTAAAAGAATCACGAAAAAAATCATAAATTGGAAATTTAGTTATTTTTTCTCCAGAGAGAATGGAATATTTTCTCACTAGAGAAAAATATAGAAGTTTCATGTAGAGTATGTCATGGTTGTTAAGTTTCTTTAAATCTTTTTAATAACCCAGTATCTCAACCAGGAAGCATTTTTGTCTGTCTTTTATAGGACAGTTTAGTCTTAACCAGAAAGTATAATAATCGCGATTTTTTTGAGTTTGAGATTTTGATGGATTTAAACGCTTTGACTCTCCCTGAATTCATTTTGACTATATTCGTCATGATGTCTATCTGTGTGTCTGTCTCTCTGTCGGTCTGTAAAAATAATATTCTGATGATTGCTTAAAAACCATGGAAAATATTACCTACATGAAAAGTGACTCGATTGTTTTTAAAGTTTATGGAAATATGTAACTTGATTCTTTTTACAAGTTTACTCAATCCCTTTTTATGTAAAATTCATTGAGGAGATAATTTTTTTGTTTAAAAATAAAAATAACCAGATTGCCTTGAAATGTGGCATGGGGCTATAACTTATCTTAATAACATTTTGACATATTTTTCACAAAAAAAAACACTTTACCTGAAACTAGTTTTTGCTTAATTGTCAAGGCATACTTGATTTAAAACAAACGAAAATAAGTATGTAGAAAATTACTTTCTAACGGAATAGGGCGAGATTCAAGGAATACAAAATTGCTCAAAAATCTGTGACCATTTACACCTACGGTTGTGTCAATCTGGGGACACACTGGGGACACACCTTTAACTTTGTAATGACTAGTATGTATTTGTGAACTGACGGCTGCTTATGTTATTTTAACCTTCAAGTTTCTTCACATCAAAAACATTCTTCTACATTCCAGTTTTTTTGTCCATTGTTCATTCAATATTCAAAATATTACGTTCCTTCGGAGATTACTAAAGATGCACAATTTTTTTATTATAAGATTATAATAAGTACCTACCTATATTTGCTGATAATTTACACAGTTACATTGAATGATCATACAACGAAGCATGAAAAAATGTAACCATAAACAGGTTATGCATTTGGTTAAGAAATTGATTATATATATTATAAGCTGCTGCAGGATAAGCATTTAATGAAAAGGCCCGCATGTAACAGTAGGTAAGGGAGTGCTAAGATCGTATAAGAATCCAGATATTTTAAAGTCAAATGCCGCGTCCCACAGTTTCATTATACGCGTGGCTTTGAGAAATATCGCACTTTAGCCAATTTCGTTCTCCGCTGTGAAACCTAATTTTGTAAGACTGAGACAAACCCCATATTTCCAGCTACATTTCTTGATTGAATGATATGAAAGCGGCGCGCCGTAGGTAGTGGTGGTGGCAAAGCAAATACGACTAGGCACCCTAACAGTGAGACGGGATATGCGGATTTTGTAGGATTTGTCCTATTACGCAGGTATTTGATATACAAGGACGATTTCTGGCATTCTTAATGCCGTGTTCGCGGAATTTTTTACAATTACATTTATATTAAGATTGACAATGCAGTGCAATTTTTTTCTCCGGTTTAAGCTTGGTTGATCGCCCTGGAAAATCTCACACAATCTGTGTTTGTTATGTCTTCAAATATAAAGAAAAAACTCCAGTAACGCGGAAACAAGATTGAATGACGGTTTTCTAAATCAAGTAAATTTTTTTACGGGGATAACATTTTTATAGTAGTTACATTGGCTTTCTTGCCGTCTCGTGGCGCTATCACAAAATTCTCGCTTTTCATCAACGAATTTACATATAAAAAATAAAAATTTCATAGTTAATACATTAAACAAAGTATGTTAGTTAATTAGTAGTAACAATAATAGTTATTTATATTATAAGTGGGATATGAACATCATTAACATAAGAGTCTGGAAATTGCAGAACGAGTCGTAGACGAGTTCTGTAATCAGACGAATATGTTAATGTGTGTATATCCCACGTGTAATATACAAGATTTTATCTTCTACCGTCCAAATAATTAAAAATGAATTTTGAATTTATCTCCAGCGACATTGCTCAGTAGTTGTTGTCAAGTTGTCGTACTGGACTACCTAACCTAAGTTGTGTAAAAACTAGCCAGCGCTACACAACAATGAATTTGAATTATAAATTTTCAAATAATTAAACAATTTATACACCAAAAAATCTGGGACGTGGACCGTCTTATATTTATTATTAAAATATAAAACTAATTTATTATAAAATAAAACTAAAATTTTTTCAGTTATCTAACGTGAAGTTAGGGTTTTTTCTAGGTAGATACGCTATTATAAAATTCTCCAGGTTTCAAAAAATCAAACTTAAGAGTATGAAGTGTCATTACTCAATGTTAATAACAAATTTTAAAGAATTAAACAATATATATTATATTATAATTAGACATTTACAAATATAAACTTTCTTATAAAGATACTAAATTGTAAAAATTGTGTTATAAATACTTGTAAGAAAGAATTTTCTTGTTGAAATTTCAGTGTGGTAATGATTTCTTTAAAATACATGTTGCGTAATAATCTGACTTACCTTACTCAAATTAATGTCAAATCAAGGCTATTATGAATTGGTAGTAGATAATAGTTATTTATATTATAAGTGGGATATGAACATCATTAACATAAGAGTCTGGAAATTGCAGAACGAGTCGTAGACGAGTTCTGTAATCAGACGAATATGTTAATGTGTGTATATCCCACGTGTAATATACAAGATTTTATCTTCCACCGTCCAAATAATTAAAAATTAATTTTGAATTTATCTCCAGCGACATTGCTCAGTAGTTGTTGTCAAGTTGTCGTACTGGACTACCTAACCTAAGTTGTGTAAAAACTAGCCAGCGCTACACAACAATGAATTTGAATTATAAATTTTCAAATAATTAAACAATTTATACACCAAAAAATCTGGGACGTGGACCGTGTTATATTTATTATTAAAATATAAAACTAATTTATTATAAAATAAAACTAAAAATTTTTTCAGTTATCTAACGTGAAGTTAGGGTTTTTTCTAGGTTGATACGCTATTATAAAATTCTCCAGGTTTCAAAAAATCAAACTTAAGAGTATGAAGTGTCATTACTCAATGTTAATCACAAATTTTGAAGAATTAAACAATATATATTATATTATAATTAGACATTTACAAATATAAACTTTCCTATAAAGATATTAAATTGTAAAAATTGTGTTATAAATACTTGTAAGAAAGAATTTTCTTGTTGAAATTTCAGTGTGGTAATGATTTCTTTAAAACACATGTTGCGTAATAATCTTACTTACCTTACTCAAATTAATGTCAAATCAAGGCTATTATGAATTGGTAGTAGATAAAATATCTTATGTGTCCAATACATGACTTTCTCATACGATACGATAATTCTGATCTTTGGAAAGTACTGAACCTGTAACCAATAATAATCATATTTATCTGCTACCAATTCATAATAGCCTTGATTTGACATTAATTTGAGTAACGTAAGTCAGATTATTACGCAACATGTGTTTTAAAGAAATCATTACCACACTGAAATTTCAACAAGAAAATTCTTTCTTACAAGTATTTACAACACAATTTTTACAATTTAGTATCATTATAGGAAAGTTTATATTTGTAAATGTCTAATTTTAATATAATATAAATTGTTTAATTTTTTAAAATTTGTTATTAACACTGAGTAATGACACTTCATACTCTTAAGTTTGATTTTTTGAAACGTGGAGAATTTTATAATAGCGTATCTACATAGAAAAAACCCTAACTTCACGTTAGATAACTGAAAAAATTTATAGTTTCATTTTATAAAAAAATAGTTTTATATTTTAATAATAAACATAACACGGTCCATGTCCCCGAGTTTTTTTGTCTATAAATTGTTTAATTATTTCAAAATTTATAAATCAGATTAACTGTTGTGTAGCGCTGGCTAGTTTTTACATAATTTAGGTTAGGTACTCCAGTACGACAACTTGACAACAACTACTGAGCAATGTCGCTGGAAATAAATTCAAAATTCATTTTTAATTATTTGGACGGTAGTAGATAAAATCTTGTATATTACACGTGGGATATACACACTTTAACATATTCGTCTGATTACAGAACTCGTCTACGACTCGTTCTGCAATTTTCAGACTCTTATGTTAATGAAGTTCATATCCCACTTATAATATAAATAACTATTATCTACGACTAATATATAATATACTAAGTGACATGAAAAAAAGAACACCTAGTAATAATTAGTTTATTTCAATGATATTTGGTATACATGTTTGTTTAGCTTAAGACAAAAAACGATCAGTTTTTCAGTCATATCGATGGATTGGTTTTGGTGTTATAACGTTTTTTCTTTAAAAAACGCAAGAGGCGACAATGGACTTTTGTACTAGCTACAGGTACCATTTGTTTTTCGTACAGTACATTTTAAGAGTTTTTATGATCTGTCATTATGCTTAGAGCGAGAAGACGTGAAAATTTTTATCAACTTAGCGAGTTTGATAGGGGGCGAATTCTGGGTCTGCGAGAGGGCGGTTTATCCTTCAGAGAAATTGCCACTAGGACGAATAGGAGTCTAAATGCCGTGGTGGATTGTTGTCGGGCATGGCTCCAGGAAGACCGAACATGAAGAGCAAGAGGTACAGGACCTCGCCGAAGAACCACAGAAAGCGAAGATCGCCGCCTTAGACTTTTGGTTCTAAGGGCTCGCTTCACTTCCACAGGGACGATTGCGGAGCAATGGTTTACAGAACATGGAAGGCATATTGGGATGCGAACCGTTCATCGCCGCATAAGAAGTTTTGGACTGTTTTCCTACCGTCCTCAACTTGTGTTACTCCTCACTCCTGAGCACCGACGTAACCCACTGGAGTGGTGTAGAGAACGGCTGCCTTGGAAGCAGGAATGGAATACGGTAGTCTTTAGCGACGAATCCAGATTCTGTTTGGGTACGCACGATGGTCGGGCAAGGGTGAGAAGGCGACGAAGTGAAGCGCGTGATCCTCAATTTCCTGTGGATAAGCATGTGTACCGCACCGTTGGAGTTATGGTGTGGGAAGCTATTGCTTATGACACTAGGTCACCTTTGGTCTTCATCAGAGGTAATATGACCACCTAGCGCTACATTCAGGAAGTAGTGGAAACACATGTTATACCCTACCTCAGCATCCTTCCCAATCCACTTTTTCAACAAGACAAGCCCGACCACATGTAGCAAACGTTACGTTGGACTACTTTCAGCGTAATCAAATCAATTTGTTGCCCTATCCACCAAGATCTCCGGATCTTTCACCCATTGACCGCATCTGGAACATTATGGGTAGAAGATTGGTAAATTTACTCCATCCCCCACAACTTCTAGGGGCACTTTGTCATGAAGTACAGGTAGCCTGGAATGAGATACCTCAGGAGGAAATTAATCATCTCATTATGAGTATGCCCAGACGTGTTCATGAGTGCCCAGCACACCATGGAGGCCCAAACCATTATTAATTTTTCTCGGGTTCTAACTGTCCGATTCTCTTCATATTTTGATCGTTTACTTACCTTACCATAATAAACATGTATGCCAAAAATCATTGAAATAAACTAATTACTACTAGGTGTTCTTTTATTCATGTCACTTAGTATATATGTATTATATTTGTGTTTCTTGCAATATAATGAATCTCATTATTCCATACAAATTCCATTATTCAATACTTGTAAACCAATGAAAAAATAGAATAACAATCACAATTTCTGTGAAATTGAAAATAGCCATGGAATCCAAGACAAACAAAATGTCACTGTAAATAAATAATTGTCAAAATACTGATAGTGTTGTACGTGTTGTGTCATTTTATAATGGAAAATGTGGAAAATGATATTGAAGATGGATTTTCGTCGTAGATAAAGTATAGTATACAACTCGCTATAATGGCTATTATTCCCTCGGATGTTACAACACTCGCTCGCTCGAGTTGTAATTTTCATCCTCAGGAATAATAGCTTTCATTATAGCGTCGTAGTATAATATACTATTCATTAATATTTATGTAAATTAATTAAATTTTAATTTTATATCGGGTGAGATCTTGTATCTTCGTTTTAATTTGGAAATATTCGGAATAGATTCAGCAATATAGCGTTTTACGGCAAAAAGATCCGGAAAAAAATTTAGCTGTAATAATTTTATCAAAAAGAATATGGGTCCTTTCGGTAGAAAAAAATTTTAAAAAATGTTAAAACAAAATACGTATATTCAAAATTTTATTCTAAACCAATGTTAAAGATTAAAAAAATCTGCTAAAATGTCTTCAAGCAAGTACCACTTCTATTGGTACGTATTAGATAAAAGTGATAAATGTGTGACCCACAATTTTATTGAAATCCTTATCGCCGGTATTTTAATATAGAGTTAACTTTCAAAGTCCCGATTAACTTTTAGTTAATCTGAGATGACATACAAAATGTTAGTGAAAGTGCATGTAAAGTTAACTAGTAATTATATCGTTAATGTCACTTTTTGAAATAATTAATGTCGAACATTACTATTATTATGGATATATGGGACGATTTCGATATCAATGCATTTAGTGAAGATGAAGAAATTCCTGTTCGTAAACACAAAGTAGTCAGGGAGCGAATTAACCATTTTGAAAGGTGGGATCAAAATGAAATTTTTCGCCTGTCGACTAGAACCGTGGAAAATTTGATTGAGGAATTAGAAGACGTTTTAAAATAACCCTACAAATAGGTAAAAACTTATTGTTTATTTGATACTTATACTACTTTGAGTTCTTTTCAGAAATAATGCTTTATCACATGTTGATCAGTTGCTTTTATAGCTCCGCTTTTATGCAACTGGCTCATTCCTCGAAGTTGCAGGTGATTTTTCACTTTACAATTTTTTTTAAGATTGGCATATTTGTATTTTAAAATTGTTACCGACCGATACACATTTCCACCTTGTGCGTTGAACTTTTATTCAATGTTTTTCCAAGCTTTTTCCTTATCGTGGACTCCACCAGTTTGTTTATTTTCGATGATATGTTTGTGATGGTCAACTAATCTTGTGAGTACCTAGCATTACTTCTTTGTGGGTGAAGTTGGGCGTACGTTTACAGCCACAGCCATCTTTTAACATAATGAAACGAATTTGTTTATAAATTCACAAAATACCACAGAAAACCTGTGATTTTGACGTTATGAAATTTTTGTATTTGACGTTTTTGATACTTCTGCTAGTTTTCAACAGTACCAACCTAACAAGTTTTCAGTTAACTTGCAATTAGCTAACGTGGATCCCAGAATCTTGTAGAAATACCACAGATATCTTACTCTTTCTAAATAGACAGCCATTGCATAAAACCATGAATGAGCCGAATTGAAACTGCACACGGGGGTATTTGGACTTGCGCACAAGTAAATATTGCGCCCGCGAATTCAAACAAAATATTGTAATATGTCCGAATCACATTTCAATACCGTGCTGTAATGTTGGATGCCAGACCAATTTTAGGGAATTTGCTTTTTTATGTTTACCCCCTGTAAGCCATCTCTTTTGCACATACATCTTACTCTTTCTAATTAGAAAGCTAAAGCAAATGCGCAAGTACAAATACCCCCCGGAATCACGATTTTCGACCTTATTGAAATCTTCAATTTGTCGCACTTTTTCATCGCGCAGCCCATATGCTTTAGTTATCTATTTAGAAAGAGTAAGATATCTATGAGAAATACGCTTTCTAAGTTGGTAACTCAAAATAAATTATCAGTTATAATACGACAAGTAGTCAATGTTATACCGATTATTTTTGTCGTGGTTTTACGAATGTAAACTGCGCTGGCATATGAATTTGACGAGTGCTTGCACGAGTCGAATTCGAAAGCGCAGTTGACATGAGTGATACCATCACAAAAATGATCTGCATAACATTGACTACGAGTCGTATTTGGAGGACTATTTAATGAATCAAATACCTCAAACCCGTTTTATGCAAATTAAATAATTTATCAATCGAGCCATTCATGATTGTTACTGTAAGAACAACTAATAATATTCGGTCATAAGTGTCAGAAAACGTCCCACACAATCATTTGTTTAAAATTATCACCAAAAGGACTAGTACAATTATCGATCTAATTTGTACTAGTACAATTACCGCTGCAATTTTTTTGTAACCATGGAAATGACTAAAATTAAGTTTTTTCATTCGTTTATGAACATTAAATGACAGATGAATTAAATAGTCAGTAGTAATATCACAAGAGCATAGAAAATAATCGATTATACTTCCGAGTCATTAGACGTATTCTGCGAAACACTACGAGAGCGTTAATTAGCTCGAGTGATGTTTTAAGGATATACGTCGAGTGGTATTCGTTACGATTATATAAAGAATTAACAAACAAATTGTTTTTCTGACGTTTATTAATAAACATCAAAGAAATGTTACTATGACAAAATTCACATTGTTAGAGGAGCGAATATACAAAAACGGTTATACCACGTCGTCAAGGGTATATTGGTTTATCAATACATAGTAACTATGTAAAACTTGCAATTGCTATTGGCTAAATTTATGATGAGTTATACAGCGTGATCAGGAATGACTGAATCTGTTGGTATTAAAACAGTTGCGCAATGAAGATTTTTTTTTGTGGTATGATTTGCAAACCTGATTGTCACAATTAAAAATGTCAGTTTACAAAATCTAAGGTTATATTATGGTGAAGTATCGTTATGTTGAGATTGTCAAGATTGTCAAAAGTTGACAGTAAGATGTGCGCGCCAACGTCCATGCGGTTGTTTGCGTCAATAGTACCAATTATACTAGTTATTTTTTCAATACCAACAGATTCAGTCATTCTTGATCACGCTGTATAATCGATTAAAGTTTATTGACAGTTACGAAACTAAAAAGTTAACTCGATATTGAAATACCGGCCCTTAAATGTAAAATTTGGAAGAATTTCGATAAGTTCTTTTTGAGTTTTCGCGGATACAAACACATATGTACAGTTGGCGACACGGAATAGTTTCCAGACAAATTGATCAAAGTAGCGATTTGTGAATTTTTTTAGCATTATAAATCAGACTTTTTAAATCAAAATTTCTTTTAACGACAGTGGTGGAGACAGGTGAAGATCTTATTAGATTACATTTACTTGTCTACTTGACCAACTATCTTCTAAGCTGTGATACAATTGCGACTTTTTAACCATCCGTAAGAAAATTTCTAGGCGTTTTACTTCAAATACTTTACATAAAATATTGTGACACAAGTATGACTGCTAATAATGCCACTAAGCAGTTATCCGAGCCTATGAACATGATTTAATTTACAATGGAAAAAAATGCCTGGAAACTATTCCGTGTCGCCAACTGTACATCATAGCGAAAATAATCAAAATGGATTCAGGGGCCCTCAAAATATATAAATCCATGAAAATCTCGAAGTAGAAAAAAGTAACTTTGACTATAATGTACTTCCTTATTACTTCGTAGAGAAAGTCAAACATGGCAATTAGTAGGTACACTTGTCTTTCATAGTTTGTCGTTCCGAGATGGGTTTCAAAGCAGTCTCTGTGAGTCAAATGACATATTATCTTAGGATACGACGGTCTGTGATAATGTAGTCACGTCATCTCAAATTTGCTTTAGTTTGAATTGGATCTTCATCTCATAAACTTACAAACCTAACAAATCGGTTGTTTGGTTACATTTCCATGTGACCAGGTCATCGTAATCTGCAGGCCTAGACTTTTTGCATTAATTACATTTAAATGTCCATATAAGTTATTAGCCATAGAGATTCTGTTGAGTACTTCAGAGTTATTCTCTCAATTTAAAAATATGTTTCATAATATTCTTGTCAGTCAATAACTCATATACCACATGGACTGGATATAATTTTTTTCCGGTTACATGATTTTGGCTAGTACATACACAACATTAAACTAGTCACTACTATACAAGGTGTTCAGTTTTGACTGATCATTAGAATTCCTCTAACATCTTATAAATGCATAGCTACTTCTCAATAAACATATTGACAGTGTATTTGTAACGGGTGTTCATTTAAAAACCCGATAATTTACTCTTTTTGCTTAATTAAGTATCTCACCTTATACCCGTTACCATAACTATGCATTTGTAGATACTAATTCAAGTAATTGATTCACCAATCTAAGCAAAGGGAGGAGGATGATGAGTTTCGTTAGTAACGTTTCTTGGGTGGTAATGTCTATAGTGTGTCCCTGAACTGATTTTTGAATTTCAATTTCGTAGTTTGAAATTAGGTCCTGTTTAGTCATAAAAGATTTTTAAGCTGATTTTCGTTAATTTTATCAAATTGACCAAAACCTAATTTCTTTTCAAATTAACTACTTTCCATCTTATAATACGGCGAAATGTTATTATGAAAAAACCATTGAGATGAAAATAATATGTGGTCATATGCAAAACCTCAAAAACATGGGTCACTTTTTGAAGCAGTCAAAAAAGTAAAAAAATCGGAAAATCGCCTACGGCTTGTGCGGTCAATCTTTCCATTCATGAAAAAAAGTACTATATTATGCACATGTTGCATAAAGAATTGTTATTCAACTGACTATTTCCATACTTTGATATTACTTTCTCTTTTTATATTTCCTAATATTTACATTGTCAAATTTTTTGCATTTTTTTCTGAACGTCTATTCATTTCTGACATTCTTTAGTATAAGACTTTTATTTAGAATCTTTACTTAGAATGTAGGTAATCGTATTCCTTCCTTAATGTCCCATATACTTTTTCTCCATAATATTCGTTCAGTAGGGGAGTCTACCGTTTCGACTGGCGCTGTTACATTAGTTTATTAGTATACAACATTTCTGGTCTTTCCCACGTGTTATGTAGTTGTGGTTCAAAATTGTTTTTGAGTTTACGTAGCAAAAATTCTGTATTCGCATCTGCACTTCTCGTTCTTCGCACACACCTTATTCTACTTGCAAATTAACATGTCTGCTAGACCATATTTTCAATTTGATTTTTGGCGTTTCCATCTTTCAAATTTCTAAAGTTCCTATATTTATTTAAAATTTTGGCTGCTAAATTCATTTTAAATTATTATTATTTATTAATATAAGAATATTTTTGTTTATTCTTTCAAAGCGGCTTGGTGAGGACCACGTACACAAGAATATACTCTCTCACTCACCATTATTAAATCTATGCATTCTAAATAGACGCACTTTTTTCAACTTAAAGGCTTTGCTATGTGTCCATTTATTTCGAACAACCAATATAACTTTATCGTTTTATTATTATGTGTTGTTAGACTGTTAATTGTTAGTTAACCAAATAGCATTAATTATTGAATTTAGATTTTTCTGTCATTAAATCTAGTAGTACCCTCTATATGGAAAAAATATGTAATAATTTCCACTTTTGTTCGCAATCATTTATTGAGCACATCCACCGCAGAAATATACATAAAAACGTGGTGAGTTTCTTTTAAAAATACCTTCGAAGTATAACGCACTAACAGCTTATTGGGGCCATTTCATCGCACGCTAAGCGGTCCAATTTTCCCATTCAATCGTCTCTAAGCTCAGCTACAATTCAGGTTTAGGTGTTAAGAAGATAAAACTGCTGTTTAAGCCCCAAGTTGCGTACGTATGCATAAGGGTAGCTTGACAATTTTACCCTCTGAGGAACTTAATTTTAAATATGTGTTTCGGGTTTTTCAGTTCGTATAATATGTGGATGGAACAACATTTATGGATCTGTAAGTTTTCGAAAGTTTTTAACAGGAATAATTCTTTATCGTCGAATGTAATTAATTAAGTTACAAAAATGTTATTGTCGTCTAGGTACATTTATTATTTCAAAATATATAAGTATGTTAAACAAAATATACATATTATTCGGATGACTTAATTGTTAAAAGCACTTAGGAATAATATATAAACAAAATCGGAAACCATGAAAATCAAAGTTTATTAAAAACAAGAGAAAAAGGAAACTCGATTCACACCTTTATATCACAATAAAACTTGGAAAACTCAGCAAATTCAAATTTTATTGGGTAATATATAAAGAAGTTATGTGCTCTTACGGCTCCGCCAAACTGATATTCATTTTGCGATATATTTTACCCGCAAATGTGGTCATTCGGTATTCATGATGACTATTATGTGCAGTTTTAGATAAAGTGAAAACATATTATTATAGCATTTTTATTAAAAATTACGTTTTCAATTTACCTTCCTTTAAAATTTAATACATCAGTGCATTCTTATAGGCTCTACCGAAATGTAATATTGTATATTAAGTATAACATCTTGAAATAATAAACCGAATGAAATAATTGTATGAGGAAAACATTTACAACCAGATTATGTGGGACATTAAAATGAGAACCAAAATAAATACCTTTACATGACAACAGTGAAATGGTGCTGTTTATTTTAGGTTCAAATATGTTCGTAATAGAGGCGTTAAAGCTTAAGTAAACAAAATTAATTGAATTTTATACAATATTATAACTTTGTAAGTAATATTTTCATTAAATTATTTAATGGGGTATTTTCTTTAAACATTTATTGGTTTTTATTTTATATGCCTACTTACTTATAAGATTAGGAACTCTAACTCAATAATGTTTTTCTTCATTCATGACACCAGAAGGGGGTAACAATAGTATTAAAATTAATACACGTAAAAATATTTTAAATTTGTTACACTGTTAGTTTTTCTTTAAATTCTTAGACTAAACAGTAACTTGTATAAATTGTTATACTAATTTTAATAAGATTCATTTCAACGTCAGGGATATGAAATTAAAACAGATTGGTAAATTAGATTATAATTAATTTGGTGGAGTTATTTTTTAAGGATATTTTTTCGGTGTTCTCCTTTTAACTCAAAAACTATTGATGTTAAAAAATCTTTAGTACTTACTTAATTATTCTCATCAATTTACGAATGGATTCAAAAACCCGAGATTTCTACTACTTTCAAAGATGCGGCATTCCAGTAAACGTTACCGGAATTATCTAGATATTACCAAAAAATATTCTTTTTGGCTAACAACTAGGTTTGTTATTGCTTGAGTCAACAAAAGTCATACAACTTCATTTAAACTTGACTAAATAATGAAGAGAAGAAAATATAATCGAATAAAGGTATGACCAATATTATTAGCACAATAAATTTATTTACTTATTTAACAGATTCAAGAAGCCACAACCTCGATGTATGAACTCTTCATGATGTCTAGTAGGTCGGTGTCGACCCTCCAATGGGACCTAGTTTTCAAATCGCGGTCATTCCGACCTTCTTGACAAAGTTAGTTATCATTAAGGGCAGAAGTTTTTTTATAACCCTACGACCTAAATGTATCGCACTCAGAGTTTGTTGGTGTGTTTTTTTCAAGGCCACAAGGTTGCACTGAAAATGATCCGCGGTTTTTCGCCCTCTAAGCACAGACGACTAAACGTTCCTCTCTAAATTTTTTTGTTCATATGGCTTCTTATCTAAGAATGTTCCTGTCCGCTTCCAACACTGCTTGAGATCTTGGCATTTAGTGTCTTGAAATGAACTGCATTTATAGCCAATGTGAGTGAGATTCTCAAACAGCGCTCTGGATCTTTAAAAATGATTCCGAACACTCTCTCCCCTTCATCTCGCTCTGAAAAGATTTCATTGAAGGTCCTGAGATGGCGGTTTTTGGTAGGTCTGTCATTCAAGGTCATAACGAGTGTGATGTGGGACTCTTTCCTTAATTTTTCACCTCGTCTATGAATACTTATAAGTCTAAGCCTTCCAAACACGATTCCGCTATTTTATGAGTGAATTTCTCAACTTTGAGCTAGGTACTAAAACTGGACTTGCTAGTACTGAACCGTTCCGGTACGTGGAAATTGTCGACACAAAATGCAAATGTGCACTGCCCTATCTAATTATAATATTCATTACGGTGCCGCTACAGTAGCGCACGTTTAAATGTACTTACATTGGGCTTAATATGGTGCGCCAAACGAATTTTCTTTTTCTATGTCGTCTTTAGGACGAGTAGTGTTTGCATTTTTATTACAAAAGCCACATACAATTATAATATCCATATACAGGGTGTGTCACGACGAGTTGACAGTAGACATAACTCTATTACTAAACACAATTCGGTTTTAAAAATTGGTACACACCCTTTATACAATGTGCTCTATTTAATGAAAATATTGCCACCTTTCTAGTACTTCCGGTTATACCGGAAGTAGACACAAACTTTGTTATTTTAATTAGAACGCCCTGTATATTTTTGAATTTTTAGATACTACACTTCATTTTAGACATAAAAGTATTAAGGTTGTATGATCCTAACATTAACGGTATTATAATTATTTACAATTTTTCATTTTTTTTTATAAAAACATAGATGTAAATAAAAATTCAAATCTTGACAATGACACGTTTTTTCCAAAAAAATGTTCTTGTGTTTGAGGTAGGAATATACAAGAAATAAGCTGATGTAGTTTAGAAGTAGTAATTTAGAAAACCTGCTTTATACAGGGTGTTGGTGGTTGTCCGTTCATTTTTAAAAACTTTAATCAATGATAACTTTATTTTTTTAAGTGGAACACCCTATATATTTTTAGATTTTCGAATTCTACACTTAATTCGAGACATAAAAGTATAAAGGTTGTATGGTTTTAAAATTAACGGTATTATAATTAATTACGTCTTTTAAAAATTAACGGTCAATCACAAGCACCCTGTATTAAATAAGTATTTTAAAACCATATTACCATCTTTCTTGTACATTTCTGCGTCCACTACAATTTGGTTTATTTTTTTAAAGAACGTGTCATTAGTAAAATATGAAAATGTTTGACTCTAAGTTTTTGTATGAAAAAATTGGAAGAAACATAATTACTTAACTATAATAAATAAAATAAATAAATAAAAATAAAAAATATTAAATTAAATATAATAAAGAACAAGTTTTAGTCGACGTAGAAATCTACAAAAAACATGGTAATATGGTTTTGAAAAACTTATTTTATATCTACAGGGTGCTTATGGTTGATCGTTAATTTTTAAAAACCTTGGAATTGGAAAAAACGTAATTAATTATAATACCGTTAATTTTAAGACTTTATAACCTTAATACTTTTATGTCTAGAATTAAGTGTAGAATTCTAAAATGTTGAAATATATAGGGTGTTCCATTTAAAAAAATAAAATTATCATTGATCAAAATTTTTAAAAATGAACGGACAACCACCAACACCCTATATAAAGCAAGTTTTCCAAAACCATATCAGCTTATTGCTTGTATATTCCTACTTCAAACGTAAGAAAAAAACTTTGGAAAAAATGTATCATTGTCAAGATTCGAATTTTTATTTACTTCTATGTTTTTGTAAAAAAAATGAAAAAGTGTAAATAATTATAATACCGTTAATGTTAGGACCATACAACCTTAATACTTTTATGTCTAAAATCAAGTGTAGAATCTAAAAATTCAAAAATATACAAGGTGGCAATATTTTCATTAAATAGAGCATATTGTACCGAGAGATCAAAAATTATCTTGGTCAAAGGTCATGAAATGAAAAACGACGGTCTTAGCTTGTATCATCCTTTTGAAGTTTATCAAGTTATGTGCCATAATAAGTATTGACACGATACTAGCTCCGACAATTATTTTAAAATCCATGACCACCTCTGACCAAGATAATTTTTGATCTCTCGGTATAATGGGTGTGTACCAATTTTTAGAACCAAATTGTGTTTAGTAATAGAGTTATGTCTACTGTCAACTCGTCGTGACACACCCTGTATATATTTATTCAAGTATTATGATACAGGATTGTTAATTAAGCGGATTGAATAAACTAACTGTGACAGAGTACTGTAACGAAGTCATTTTTCAGTTAACTAATTATTTACCAAATTGCAGAATTCTATAAAACCCCGGTCCGACTTTCCCGCCAGATAACCCCGTCCTACAGAACTTCGTCCCCTCTCCCGTAGATGGCACAACTACAATTATAGGTCACCGCTCCTTTATCATTTGAAAACACCTATACCCCGATTTTCCGTTATAAGTCACCGCTAGACAGCAGATAAAATCCCTTATAAGGAACCCCAAAACCAGTACAGTTAACTTCCGTCAGTGCAAGAGTTCCGTAAGTCTAACAGTCCTTAAGACTGTATTCCGTTTGATAAGTGTGCTAATCAGTTCTAATCAGTGCCAACCCGACCGACATCTTACAAGTGAGTATACTGGGGATTCCCAGGGCGAACCGTATATCTGCCGTTCTATTTTCCGATTTGCCGTGTTTTGCATATGATATTGTACCGACCGACCTTATACTTCCGTTCCTGCTTTAACCATACTGGCTCTCGTGGGCGTCGAGTCTTCGGACTATCCACCAAGTGTCAGTCACCCACCTAGTGTCCGATCCTAGTATATTTCCTTGGCTTTCTTGGGCGTCGAGTCTTCGGACTATCCACCAAAAGTCATCAACTCCGTTCCTGCTTTATACACTGGCTCTCATGGGCGTCGAGTCTTCGGACTATCCACCAAGAGTCATCCTTATCCGCAATATAAATACATCCGGACAATATCATATCGACACTGCGGTCTGACGATTAAATTGTCGATTCCCAAACCCTGGGAGGAACTAGTGTCCTTATCTTCCGCCTGTAACCGCCGCATATCTGCCAACCGTCCCCGTCAAGTCACCTCTCATAAATCCCCCCCCCCCCGTATAGAATTCTGCCCGATAACATATCAATGTATTATTTCTACTTAGTTTGATTATCTTGTTAATTTCCCGTTGAATATATATGTTTATTTCTTCCGTTTAAACCTCTTGTTTTGATAAACCTCGTATATTACCATTTCCTGCAACCCGGTATATCCCACATTACGAATTCCATACAATTAAAGCCTGTATTGGAGTTCGCCGCCTTCCCAGTCAAGAAGATCTGACCCCTGGAATACCGTGTCTTCACTGCAGCTACCCGAGGTGTCACGTGGAGTAAACCACTCGAATAAATCTGGCGCCCGAGATCCCCTTTCCCCTTGATTAACCGCCTCCCCAACAAAAGTGCGTCACAGTACCTAAACAAGATCATGGCAAATCAGAGGTCTAAGAAAATTTAATTTGCATAAATTTTAGGTCAATATGTACATTTATAGTTATTTTACATTTATGGAAAGATGCGTTTTATTTAGTGTTTTCTCGAAAAGGAATTAAAAAAGAGCAACTCACCAACGGCGCCTGTGAATTTATTACTTTTTTCCAAATTTAGGTTCATTAACCTAGAAGCACTCTTTAAATATTTATTATTGGTTAACATTCATTTCGTATTTACACAATATTCATTAAATTTTGAAAAATGCTATAGCCAACAATTTTATAAATGAACTCATAAAATAGTCAATAATAATTAAAAAATAAATGATAATCAATTAGATTACACAACGGCGAAAAATCTATTTTCGTCCATTTGACGGGTTCAAAATTATCACGTTCACTCTTCGCGTATAAATGTGTGGTGGCATAATTTATTCACAACATATATTGCAGCATTTTGTACGAAAAATTAAAGCCATTGTCGAAACTAAATCATGCTGTATGCATATTTGATACGTAGTGCATGTCTAAAATTGAATCCTATTTATGTTCATTGTAGCTTGATTTGTTCACTATGTGATTCGACACTAGAGAAGCTTTCGTGCCATGAACTTAACTGAGTAGTTAATGTTGGAGACAGTAGTAATGTGCTAATATTCGACTTGGATCAGGCGTACGTAATGAATTGCTGTGAATTATTGCATGCAGTGATTTTGACGGCAGAATTGATTATGACCATGGAGGTATTTGCAATGTAGACGATGGTAATGTGCATGTTATGCTGCATTTGCAATCAAAAATATGGAGTCTAAGTAGTTGCTTTGTTTCAAACAATATCACGATAAGAGAAGATGGTGAAGGATTTGATAAGAAAACGAAAGTAATTGAACTTGAACCATGCGAAATTTATACATTAATATTGTTATCCTTTTATTAAATATATTTATCTAGTGCTCAGATTCAGACACCATTATCTGCATAAAATAAAAAGAGCACTAGGTAATTACTTTCCTGTTTGAAGATGTATTTTCCATTTTGTTCAAATTTTCGCAGCATTCAGTGAGTAGCTCATTCGATGTTTAGTCTATGCTAAGTGTTCCTGGCGGTCTAGTTCAACCTCGCGTTTCAATGCAATGCACACACACAGTATCATTGTTGTATTCAATGCAGGCTGCAGTAGCACAGCAGATATCATTCGGATGAGTTTTCCCACACATAGAGAGCCAGAAAATGAAGCTATGAACAACCCATGTTGTACAGCATTCCCTTTTTATTCAATCCAAGTTTTCCTGCAACAGCTAAGTACGCTTCTCCACTGCAGATACACACCGAAACTATAGTTGGGAGATTTATAGACAAAACGTTACACCTATTTCATTTTCTACTTTTCTTACTTTGTATTATAATGGTGGTTAATTTGCCCTTGAGCTAAACTAAAAGTATACATATTTAATTAAAAATTGAGGTTATATAGTTATACCATGTCAAACCAGTTTCTACTTTGAATTTTTTTAAATGTACTTTTATTGTGTGGTATAATAGGTAGAGTAGATAATTAATTATGCCTCAGAAACTCCAAAATATATTTTTTTGTACACAGTTCCTAAAATAGCTATTTTACGGACTCATTTCAGTCCGTAAAATGGCTCTTTTCTGATTTTAGGTAGGTACTTGTTACAAAATACTATATTTCGCATAAAGGGGAAGAAGTGGACTATTTTTGACGAGCTTTGATCACGAATACCAACTACATCGATCATTATTTGCTTAAAATCAAATTTCCTATGCATTGTTTACGTATGGTAGTTTAACCCTGAGTCAGCCCGTATAACAATGAAATTCACAGTGAAAGCTGTTACCTACCAACAAATGAACATCCATCTTCTCTCATTTAGTGTAGCAATATTTGATTTGGAAGCATAAGATGTAACTGACGTAGACGTTGACTCTTCACAAAATGAAACTGACTCGGTGAACCAGCATCTTTTTGTCCCAGAATTAATTTTGATACTTTTCTTTCATTTTCAAACTTTTATTTGCTTACATATTTTCAAATTTCAAATTAAAGGCTCGCCTCCTTTGTCGCCTCGCCCTTAATCACTATTCGTCCCCAAAAACTTTAGTTTGCGTAATTGATACATACAGTGGACCCAGTGCTAAGTCGCCGATACAATTGTGTGCGCAGTTATTTTCCCCAGCTCCCCCACTATGTAGGACATACGTGTTTCGCCGCAAAACACCGATACAATCTGGAGAAAAATGTGTTTTAACTTAAATCTTCGCAGTTACTATATACAAATTGCATGTTTTTTCTTCGTCCGATTGTACTAGTGGTAAAATAGTTTCCTGCTTCTGTCATTTTCTGTGCAAAGCATCGGCGACTTAACACTGGGCCCACTGTAAATAGCTATAATGCCCTCTAATTTGACAGTTTAAACATGAAGTTACACATTGGAGTAGTTAGAAAAAACGTTTAAATATCTTTTCACTTTACATGTTAATATTTTTAAAAACAAAAATACACCAATATTAGGAAGAGGGAAAAAAAAGAAAAAAATACGTTAGCGGCGTTAGCCAATCGCTGTAGCGTAACCTACTAGGTGGGCGAGTTCATTGCTTTCATTGTTTCACTCTTGCTAATACACTGCCACCCATAAACCTTATAAACCGAAAACCGCGTAGGTAATCTCTAAACCCTGGTACATATTAAGGCACAGAATGTATTAACCGATTCTCTATCTCTTATAGTTTTCGAGGTGACAACCTGGGTTAAGATATTATTTTTGGTAAATTTTTCGATGCTCGCCTTTGTTATCTCGACAGTTATAGAGAATCACTTAAATATCACTTAATTAGAAGAATTTGATGTGTAAATAGTAATTTGTTATCAAAAATGTGAAATTTTGTTTTATTATTCCGTTCCTGAATTATTCTGAAAAAACTAAAAAGTCTATTTTTAATTTTTCTATGCAGTTTGGTTATTTCTTGACAGATTTTATTTGTTAAGAACTTTACTAAAGCAAACGTTTTATGCTCTGCATTGTAAGATAGGAAACATTTTTTTTTATTACTTTCTTATACGAATAAGGAGGTATAGTAGTTATGATTTTTTTTTATTTCGAGATTTTGACGGATTTATAAGTTTTGAGGGCCCTGAAACCATTTTGACTATTTTTGCCATGATATATGTCTGTAAGTCTGGCTGTATCCGCGATAACTCAAAAACAATTTATATTGGAATTGTTCCACATTTCATATGTAAGAGTTTGGACAAAATTATGGTTCACACATTAAATCTTTTTCATATTGCACCACGTTTTTTAAGATTATCTTGAAAAGGAGACAATTTAGGAGATTATTCTGTTCTTTAACATTGGTTTAGACTTAAATTTTGAACATAAATATTTAGTTTTAATTCTTTTTATTCCTCAAAAATTATTTCAAAAAACGAGAAAATCCTCAAACACTTATATTGTGTGCATTATATCAGAAACCTTAGACAGAAAATTGGCATAAGGACTTGGTTCGTGAAAGTCTGAAAGTCCCGGTTTCGAATCTCAGGAAAATTTTTTCTTTTTTGTTTTTTTACTGGTTTCTAAGGTACCGATACACAGTAATAAAAAAATGCTATTATCTTAATAAAATCGAATGTGGACAGTTATGTTATTATTTTACTAGCCTTTCAGTACTTTCCAAAGATTAAAACTGTATGGCATGTATAAGAAATTTTTTATACCTATCTTGTTTCAAAATAGTTTTTTTCTGATTTCAATAATGTCACACATGGATACACTGGAAAATGTAGTCGAATTGGATTAATTTTATTAATTACAAATAAATACACTCATTCGTATTCATGAAAAGTCGGCAACCCATTTTAACTAAAACTACACATAGACTGTGATGTTGTATGCCTTTTTGATTTAGTGAGTCACAGTCTTATGTGCTTTATTTAGTTAAAATGGGTTTTCAGTTTTTGTGAAGAATAACATGGTAAATAAATAACTATAACTTTAGAAAAGTACCTGGTATATTAGTTCCCAAAAAATATGTTTAAGGTTCTCCGTCAAATATGTTTTCAATTGGTTTAAACACAATTCTACACAGCCCAAATTTTTAGAGGTTGGTAGGAGTTTTATGTATAACGAATATTTTTGCATACTCTTTCCTAATAAGATAATTTGCTAGAGAGAAAAAAGGTATACATCATCCTCATAAAAAGCAAGTTGGTGGTTGAATGACAGGATTCCTTTACTTTTCCAGTTCATAATGCATTCAACATAAATTAGCCTTAAATGCGTATTTGCATTGTGGAATACTACATAATGCATAATATGCGGCTGGTGAAGTTTGTTCATATTAAAAACTTTTGTTTTCAACTTTTGTCGTATTTAAAACTTTGAGGTAACTAGTTACAGATGCAGTCTATAATATAACATACAAGTATACAGAGGATATGGAACTCTATAGTATAGAATCGTGTTTGAAGTGTCAGATGCAATGCCATTGGGTATCAAACATCACACCGCATTGCTGAATACAGAAATCAATTAACATTACCCTTAATTAGGGTTATATTGTACTGTCAAATGGTCTAGAGTTACTATGCATTAAATAGATACCATATTTCGATCTATAAATCAATATTATTGTACTATATTCCTTCCATAATTATATTATTGACTACTGAAACATGTGTTGATTTTCATCAAGTATACACATTTAAATGAACTGTTTGGGAGGTATAGTCGCACAACTGACGAATCTAGATATACACAACATTGTTTAAACTGATTCAATCCTGTTTGCTCATAAATTTTTGGTTCATCGTTTAATTATAAACTAAAACAATTTATTATTGATTGTCAAATATTGGTATACGAATTTAACAAATCAACTTGAAATTGGAATAGAATTTAATATTTGATGATTATTATTAAGTAAATAGGCTTAAAATGGAACTAGTTCCTTAAAAATCTACAATAAATATATATTAGAAAAATTTAGTAACGAAGAACAAAAACAATCGCTTAAAAAGAAAGGCAAATCGCAACAAATTGCAAATAAACTAGATAAATTGAGAGATTGGATTTGAAAATGGGGAATTGTACCCTTCTTAAAGTACATCAGCATTCAGTCCAGGATCCACCACAAGTTTTAACGCTGTTGAATGCTGAGCCTTCCGATCAAAATAGCTTCGCTTTATTCGACCTTTTCCCACATAACCCTCTTTATCATATAATGTTTTTATATGATTTTAACTTAGAATCATAATGGGATTATATGTATAAAAAAACAAATATATAATAATTTGTGAATTAAAACTTTTTTCCACACCTATTTAATTATATGTCAATTATTCATATTTTTTTCATGGAAAATCGTGCCCATAATTCACTACAGTGAATTATTTTCATTATTCACTGTGTATCCGGCCAATCAAAAATACACAAATTCATAATTCAATGTTGCTGAATCAATGTCGTAGCGTCGTAACGTGCCGATCGTAGGACATAAATTGTAGAAAACATTGTCCTTTACAATATTTGTTAACAATATTTTCTTCTGCGACTCACCGTTCTCAAATCCAAAAACTCTTTGGATTTTCTAAAAAAGGTGTCGGAGGAGGATCCCGAGTTTTTTAATTTAAGCTTTCCACATGACCCCCTAACGATTTATGAAGAGAAAGTTTACCGGGTAAACTAGCTTTTCTCTGATTGACTGGACTATAAGTGCGAACGTTTCAACTCTGTACCTTTATTTATCCTAGATATATTTTCAATAGACGATCAAAACAATCTCCTTGTAGTCTCGCATAAGTACTATTGTTCTGTAATTCGACAAATTTACAGAAGAAATCAATGTTCTAAGACGTCTCGCCTCCATGTCATTTAATGCAATAGTTTCCTGTGCTGTGTTTATTATTACTAACAATTTTATTCAAATTTTTATAAACTCTCAAAGTACGGTTCGAGCAGTCAAACTTCCCATTCGTAAGAGAAAGTACTACACGTAGCATGATACATTATTCTAAGAATTTTTTGACGATTTTAATATTTCGAAACTACATACAATTATAAGTTTATGAAAATCAAAATTAATGCCTCAATTAAATAAGTAATTACGTGTTAAATATGCTGCAACCAACGTCAATGCAAGCCTCTTTTAAATATTTAATAGAAGATTAAATTGCTACGGTATATAATGTGTGTGGGACAGAAAATGAAAACTTAAATGAACTCTGTGATTTAATTATGTCAAAAACTGTATCAATAATGTTTTTTATCTGAAATCGGCAGTAAAGAACTCCGAAATCGGCATTAAAGTAAGTCATTATTGTATGATTTTTATATACGTTGACTTGCATAAGTAGTCAACAAATATACTAGTTGACAGCTGACAGCCGAACGTGGTAAACGTCTATTTTGGATATATCGCGCTTTACTCGTGCTTTTCATTAAAATTACCTATACTTCGGTGCCTTACTTCAAATTACCAATGTCTATGGACTCTGAACGTTAAATTGGGCGATTTAGTCGATTTCACATAAAATTTAATGTGCAACTAGACAGTAAAGTTATTTTTTGTGCCTCAGGTTGGCATTAGTCATTTTGCATTCGTATAAATCGGCTGGAAACTCATGTTTTGCCGGGCTAGACCGGCAAAAACTAGGAATTTTTAGTTTATCGATTGGCATCATTGAAATGATAAAGAAAATTTGTATTTTCCATAGAAACGGATTATTATTTCTGTCATTCGGCTACTACTGTCAGTGTCAATTTTAAGTATCGCGTGTTACCAATATAAAAAAAATCCCTAATACCAAATATTTAAACAAATATTTTGTAAATTTTATTTATTTAAATAAACTTCGGCACAAAAAATAGTGTGTATTACACGCCTAGAAACTGTTTTGCGAGTACTCGTAGTTGAGGGCCTCGGCCTACGGCCTCTGCTCGCAAACCCTACTCGCACTCGCAAAACTCTAGTTTCTAGGCTAGTAATACAAATTACTATTTCATCACTCATACTAATATCCACATTCGTGATGAAAAATGCAACTTTACTGCCTTGTTACACAAATAACTAATTCCTAGCAATATTGCTAGTTAAATATTTTATAAAAAATTGCACCTAAATATAAATATTTCATTATTATATAATATTCTATGCATGTACGCAAAAATAACGAATACGACTGTTGTTAATTTAAAATGTAGATGAATGCTATTATCAACAGAGTTGCATTATTATTCGCAATACAACTAAATTAGCCACTATGTTTCAGTGGATATGACATTTTTATTCAATTGATGTAATTATGGTATCAGTACAAAAAATATGCTACTTCAAACAATTTTGAATGAAATAATTTATAGGAATTGTGTTTGCGTTTTTCACACTATTCATAGACATAGAGTGTGTCCCATCAGCCAGGTAAAGTACTACTTTACCTGTCGCCGGTAATAAAGTGACACTTAAACATAATCAGTAGGTACAGCAGGGTAATGTCACACTTAAATGTTAAATGACGTTTGAAGAAAAATTAATTTTATCAACATGTTCTATAGCGTTATTGTATAGTCTAAGTATCCTTTTTTCAATATTTTTATAAAAGTAAATAAAATTTTTTTAGTCGAAATAACAGAGGAAAACCATTAATTTTAAGTATACATACTAAGAACATAAAAACGTAAAAATATACAACAAGTGTTCCATTTAAAATAAGAAAGTATAGGTACCTGATATACATGCACTGATGTGTTGCCAATACTACATACTTTGGCGATTTTTTCGACTACGAGATTTTTTAAATTTATTTGCACGTTTTCATGGTCCCTGCATGATTATTAAATTAATACGAGTATTTTGTTCATTTGAAATTTAACGTTCTTACGATATAAATCCATTTTTAGTTTACAAGTAATTTAATTTTAGCCTGTTTCTAAAATAATTTCGTATATCAATATCAATAATTGCCCATCAACTGAGACTGCCGAAAAAATAAAACAACTTGTAAGTTAGTAGCGAATAACTACGTTGGTTGAAAGTTTAGGTTAATGAATATGGTTTTGCACAGTTAATACACGAAATTGCTGAATTCGGATTCTGTAGAGGTTGCAATGAAAAAGATTAGAATGCATGTAGGTAATTAAAGGGTAAAATCTAGCATAACGTTCCTATGGATGCGGGATACACGCCACCTGCATCCTAATTGGATGTTTTTACTCACAGCAAATAAACGCGAAACGAAACTAATATCAGAGCAGATATCTCATTACGGCTGTTGACAGAAACTTCTAATTATCCCTAATAAACTGGCTAATTTACATTCTGTTTGGAGTTTTGGTAATTTTATTTTTATTTTTTAGACTTTTTGAAAGAAAATTCAACAACACACAAAAGTAAATATGCTTGTGTAGTATTGTTAGCTCCTCTTTTTTGTTTGACTTCTGACAAAGTCGCAGATGATGCGGCGAAATATAAAATTAACCTACTGTTTTATACTGAAAAATAAGTTATTTATACAGACATTTCATGTAAACTTAATGGACTGAAAAATATTAACTAAATAATTATAATTAGGTACCTTTATATAAATTTTTAAAAAAATATTTCTCTCAAAAAGATTAAACTGCTAATTAACTTTCTCTTTTCACAGGCAATCCGCGAAAATGAAGATGAGCAAAGTAGGAAACCAAACAAATTCGCAAGACCCTCAAGCTGTAAACTCAAGAGTTTTTGTTGGAAATCTAAATACATTCCAGTGCTCTAAAACGGATGTGGAAAGAATGTTCCAGCGTTATGGACGTCTAGCTGGTAAGTCATTTAAGAATTAATATATTTCGCTTTTTTCCCTCGCTTGGCTTGTGTTTAAACAGTAAAGTTTCGTTCAGTTTTATATTAAATTAAAATTACTCTAGTAAATTAAATTTAAATTGAAAACATACATAATTTCGACGAGAACTGTTTTTTTAAGCATAAACATATGAAGAAAAATAGCGATAAAATTTGCTGCTGAATTACTCTTATACGCCTCTGGAACATATTATTTTTTATTACATTACCATCATATTGAAGCATATGTTTAAAGTCTCAATATTTTTTTCTGATATTTATCTATATTTATTCTGACTTTCTAGACTGACACTGAGTCAGAAATGGTGCATAAGTTAAAAGAATTTCAAACTTAAATATCTCGGAAATAGTTGAGTTCGCACAAATCAAACAAGTATAACTTTTTTAAGTGTTTTGACCATATCTTAATATTTTTTAATATTATTTTCAAAATTAGATTCCTTAAAAAGATATACCTAAAATAGATGTCTCAAAAATAGCAAAAATACTCTTTTGATTTTCGACACCATGTATCTCAATAAAGAAGAATTTTAGGATAGGTATAGGGAAATTATGTTAAATCGGCCGGTTTTCATGCCATGCATTTACCCAACCTGTATATTTAATAACTTGATCTTTATTCTTCAGTACTTTATTACTTCTTATCCACAATTAAATTGGCAATTGCCCCAATAGTTTTTATTATCAAACCGTCTCCATAAATACCTAACTGGACTTTTATTGATATTAATTGTTAGACCTTGGGATGGATATATGTACCTATGTATTCTCTCCAGCAAGGATAGAATGTGCGTGTTTGCTTTTATTTTGTGTTTCACCCGCACGGCTAATAAAAATTTGTGGGTTTCCTTATACGACTGTTGTTCACAGAATTAGTTGATGTTAAATAATGTAGAAACATAATGTATAGCAACACAAATACTTGGATGATATTAATTATTCATTTGCGAATGACCAGATTACGACTACATTATTAGTAACGGGGTTGTTGATCTGATGTTATGATGTTACATAGTACAAAGCAAAGTAATAATGCATCTTCCCTCAAGCGGGGAATCGAATCAAGAAGCAATAAAACAGTACTGTATTTTTTACAATGGATGGTAACACGATTTCTGTTAGCAAGCCAATGAAGTGCCTTATCATCGTTGTTCAGTGTTCGCAAAGGTTGGGTAATTTCATATCACTAACCCAATTCCCTTGATTAGATTCTGGATGGGTGGCCAATAAATTGACTGGAGACTTCATCCATTTCTCATCGCTAACTTGATTGCTGTCTCGGGGACTCCGAATAGGATTTCATAGTAAAGTGGTTAGTCTTTGTTTCAGTCTCATTTCTTCATTTTAACGCTCTTATTTCTTTAATTTAACAAAATTATAACTTATTTGTCTTTTTCCTATTCAACGAGTTTGCGGTGATTAAAAATATAACTTTCAATCGCCCTTAATTTTAATTTTTTATTAATAACGTTAATAAATTTGAAGTTATTTATGTAAAGTAGTCTACTTGGCATATTGGATCATACCTCTTTATGCTCTATCACTTTTAAAATTTTCACCTTTATAAAGTATAAGTATAGAACAGATTTCCAAAACACGTTGAATCCATTTTCTAGTGTAACTAGCTACTTTATATTAAACAATCCCCCAGCATTTACACACAAATTTTTTCACACGTTTCTATGTATATATCTAGGGTAACAAGCCCCCATCATATCATTTTGTGAGATGTTCACAGAACGCTGGTACTTGGTAGGTGTTTGGGGCGCCATGAACTCCGAGTTTCACTAAGCAAGTCTACATTGCTGTGTGCCACCACTTTAATACTTTATATACCTGCCACCTCATGAATATATGATTGTTTATAATATCATATGTGCCTTTGAGACGCTTTCCTGAATTTAATATTGCCTTAGTATTTAATTTACATAGTTTTTGCCTCCCATTATGTACCAAAACTTTGTCACGTAGAATTAATTGCATTTTAGTTACATTAAACAAAAGCACTTTATATATTTTATATGGGCCAACAGATGTACGGGTGGAATAAGCTAAGGGATCTTGAAATTAAACTGTTTTGTTTGCATTTATACAGGGCTAGTCACGAGAGGGTTATTTCTGAACAAAATTAGAAAGCAACCAAAAATACAATTTACAACGGCTGCTAGCTTTCTCATTTTTTAAAAATGGAATATTGGATCTAAGATTGCCGGTCTTGCCATTTGATTCTGTTCCAGTTCTGTCACTTTAACGTTTTAAGACTGAAAAATCAATCTTGTAGATGATGTATTATTATACAAACGATGGAAAAACAGACATGTTCCTCATCTACGGGGAGTGTAGGAAAAATGCTACTGCCGCTGCAGACCTTTATATGCAAAGGTACCCAGCACGAAGACATTCGGTTCCTGAGACGTTTAAGAATCTTGAACATCAACTACGTCAAAACTGGCCTCCAATGAAAGGATATCGTCAGAGGACAGCTACCGGACACGAAAATGAAATTGCTGTACTTGAAGCGATAGAAGAAAATCCTCACGTTAGTCAGACTGCATTGGCAAGACAAATAGGTATTAGTCAGTCTTCAGTTGGGCGTATTCTTCGAGAAAATAAATTCCACCCGTACCAATTGACCTTGGTACAGGAATTAAAGCCGACAGATTTTCTTAAAAGAGTTCAATTTTGCCTTTTTATGCAAGAAAAGCTGAATGCAGATAATAATTTCATAATGAAAGTATTGTTCTCCGATGAGGCTAGATTTAGCAATAATGGCATAACTACCATTATTATAGTCAAGTGAATCCGCGATGGATTCGCGAAACACACTTTCAGAATATCTTTTCGGTAAATGTTTGATGTGGCATACTAAATGAGCAAATTATTGGACCCCATTTTTTTGAAGGAAATTTGAATGGACAAATGTACCTTAATTTTCTACAGATGGAACTGGCCCCGTTATTAGAAACTGTGGACTTAAATACCAGGCAGCATCTTTGGTTTCAACAGGATGGTGCCCCACCGCACTACCATAGAATTGTGAGAGACTATTTGGATGCAAATTTTAGAGGCAGGTGGATAGGACGAGGATCGAACAATATTTGGCCACCCAGAAGTCCCGATTTGACTCCATTAGATTTTTTCCTCTGGGGGTGTTGAAAGAAAAAGTGTATAAAACTCCAGTGAATAGAACAGTTAAAAGACAGAATTCGCCAAGAATGCATGGCTATAACGCCCGAAACATTACGGCGTGTTCAGCGATCGCTTTTTAATCGTATTGAAGTTTGTGTACATCGCAATGGGGCACATTTTGAACAATTTTTTCGGTAGATAATTTAAATATGTTATGTTTTGCTTTATTGTATTGTCATTTTAATAAATTGTCACTTTTACGTTTTTTTCCAAAATTTCAAATCACTTTGATCCGACTTATTAATCAAATAAAAAATAATATCAAGTGATCAGATTAATTAGTATTTATGTTGCGTTCTAATTTTGGTCAGAAATAAACCACTCATGACTAGCCCTGTATAGAGGTCAAAAGTTGTTTGGATTTTAGAGTTATTATTTGGATAATCCCCAAACATGAATCATAAACTTTTTATGTAGATTGATGTACTGTTTAGAATTCAATATTAGAAGGGTCAAATAACATTGCTGCTTGCATATGTAAGTATATTATTCTTTTTCTATCGCCTAGCGTAAGTGATTGCTTTTTAAAATAAATTGCAAAAATTCTGTACCTATTAAGATTACTATACCTATTTTCTTATGGCTATCATTTAAACGGGCGGTGGTAGGTATACTACAGTTTTGGTCAGTATGAACATACAAATTGTATGTTCAATAACATATTGGGCGATAAAATATGAGCATTAAAAAAATGGAAATGAGGATTAACATATCTTGAAATGAGTAGCTCAATAAGTACTTGAATTGATGAAAATCTAATTTGAATGTAAAATGAATAAATGGGCAGTAACGTGTGAGCAGTTACTAAATCAGAATCGGTCCGCTAGGTGTGCCGCTCTTTTCACTAGCGGCTAGCCCCAGCCGGTCACAAATCATTCCCAGTGACGAAATGTTGCGAAGAAGGGTAATTCATATTATGGTACCTATTTATACTATTATTTAAAGGAAAAAAACCTTCCAAAACAACCTAACCTGGTCCGTGACTTATGACCACTGCCGCTCCGAATAAATAACGGCGTCTAATGGTACCGATTTAAGTTATTATTTAAAGGAAAAAAATCCTATACAAAACAACTCAAACCTGGTCCGTGACTTCTAACCGCTCCGAATAAATAACGCATATACTTAAAAATAAAAAAAATGCAATAGTGTTGGGATGAATTGCGACCGTCGGAGTGTAACCCCTATTTTCTTTTTCACTAAAATAACGTTTGACATTTAACGAACGCCGAGAACTGTAGAAATATTTATCTAACTGCCCATTTAATCATTTTAGCGCTCAAATAATTATTGCACAGAAGATTTATTTAATCTACCGCTCGAGTCAGTTTTGTACTGCTACTATAGGATTAAATAACTAGTCAAAATCTTTTATATTACTAGCTACATTTCACTACCACATTAATTTAATTACCGCCAAAAAAGTTTAATACTGCGTATATGAATTTTTAACTGCACAATGTAACTGCCTGGATGTTTAAAAAACCGCTTAAATAATTAATCCCCCTTTCTTATTACCTCGTATAAGAAAGTAAAAAGGATAAGGAAAATTTTGTGCAGAATTTAACTTGTCATAGATTGTTGCAAAAATATACAGGGTGCTCTATTGAAAAAAGGTAATATATTAAAATAACTCGTAAACGCGATGCTCAATTGTTTTTCTGGTTTCATCATTAGAATTAGCGGAAAAAATGCTACTAGTTTGCTAATTTAAACGACCTGGTAGCCCCAATCATAACGGAGTTAGCGAAAGAAATCTATTTCGCGCGACCACCCTGTAGATATAACGAACTAATTGTAAGAAAAACCTTTAATTTTACGAAAATATTACTATAAGAACTATAATTTCCTGTGATTTGCATTGAAAAATGAAGCGTTTTCTTCAATCTGCAAAATTTTCGATTCGACGCCTAGGACATTTGATACTTTTTCATCTATGTATTTGTAATTTTTGACGCCCCTGATTTTGGCGCTCACCATCGCTACGGCTCTGGTTTATACAATTTACTAGCTTCGCAGCACCGCAATTTAGAAAAAATCACAATACATGTTCAACAGAATTTTCTTTAAACTTTTGTAATGAAACGGTACTAATTAGGAAACATTGCTATGATATCTAAATAATAAATGAAAAATCGGCGAAGAGAGTCCCCTATCTAGGATAATTTTTAAATTAATACCCTAAAGTACATAGAGATAAATCTTCAGTGTTTACTGGCAAAAATACATACATAGTCCCTACTCCCTACTCAAATTTAATTACGTATATCTAGTTTGCAATTCCGCTGCATTTCTCTTACACTTGTTTGTGTATTCATTTATTATTAATGCCTGTTTCAGGAATATCAATGCACAAAGGATATGCCTTTGTTCAATTTACAAATCCTTTTGATGCTCGAAGTGCCTGCCTTGGAGAAGATGGTCGGACCGTTCTTAGCCAAATATTAGGTGAGTTATGCAATTATTTGCTATAAGCAATTTCGTTTAATTTTATGCTGCATAAATAGTTGCTCAACAGTCGTAATGGCTTTATAGGGTCGAATATAAATACATTTTAACATTAAGTAATTTTAGTATGTAAAAATGTAATTATAAATTGCTGAATGAGAGCTTGGGATTCAATACAATTTTCTTTGGGATAACTCACATGTTTTTTGTTCATGAATTCTTCATGTATGAAAGCTTGATTTTGTTGTTATTTCAGAATAAAACAGGTGCACAAGTATGTTTCCGTATGAAAATGTACGCCTGATCGATAAATATATTTAAATATTATCCCGTTTCATTACCATGTTCTGCAAGTAATGGAAATTTGCATATTTTGGTATGCATCAATAGCATATATTAAATTTGTTAGTATAATATTACCTTTTGGAAGTTTACTAATACTACATCAAACATGAGGCATTTTCTTTAAATTGCATATAATAATTTTAAAACGACAATTTTAATAATAAACTGTCATAGGCAATTAATAGTTATTTATATCATAAGTGGGATATGAACATCATTAACATAAGAGTCTGAAAATTGCAGAACGAGTCGTAGACGAGTTCTGTAATCAGACGAATATGTTAAAGTGTGTATATCCCACGTGTAATATACAAGATTTTATCTACTACTGTCCAAATAATTAAAAATGAATTTTGAATTTATTTCCAGCGACATTGCTCAGTAGTTGTTGTCAAGTTGTCGTACTGGATTAACCTTACCTAAGTTATGTAAAAACTAGCCAGCGCTACACTACAGTTAATTTGAATTATAAATTTTGAAATAATTAAACAATTTATAGACAAAAAAACTCGGGGACGTGGACTGTGTTATGTTTATTATTAAAATATAAAACTAATTTTTTATAAAATAAAACTACAAATTTTTTCAGTTATCTTACGTGAAGTTAGGTTTTTTTTTAGGTAGATACGCTATTATAAAATTCTCCAGGTTTCAAAAAATCAAACTTAAGAGTATGAAGTGTCATTACTCAGTGTTAATAACAAATTTTAAAGAATTGAACAATTTATATTATATTAAAATTAGACATTTACAAATATAAACTTTCCTATAATGATACTAAATTGTAAAAATTGTGTTGTAAATATTTGTAAGAAAGAATTTTCTTGTTGAAATTTCAGTGTGGTAATGATTTCTTTAAAACACATGTTGCGTAATAATTTGACTTACCTTACTCAAATTAATGTCAAATCAAGGCTATTATGAATTGGTAGTAGATAAAAGTAAATTATGTTTATCTACTACCAATTCATAATAGCCTTGATTTGACATTAATTTGAGTAAGGTAAGTCAGATTATTACGCAACATGTGTTTTAAAGAAATCATTACCACACTGAAATTTCAACAAGAAAATTCTTTCTTACAAGTATTTACAACACAATTGTTACAATTTAGTATCATTATAGGAAAGTTTATATTTGTAAATGTCTAATTTTAATATAATATAAATTGTTTAATTCTTTAAAATTTGTTATTAACACTGAGTAATGACACTTCATACTCTTAAGTTTGATTTTTTGAAACCTGGAGAATTTTATAATAGCGTATCTACCTAGAAAAAACCCTAACTTCACGTTAGATAACTGAAAAAATTTGTAGTTTTATTTTAGAAAAAATTAGTTTTATATTTTAATAATAAACATAACACGGTCCATGTCCCCGAGTTTTTTTGTCTATAAATTGTTTAATTATTTCAAAATTTACAATTCAAATTAACTGTTGTGTAGCGCTGGCTAGTTTTTACATAACTTAGGTTAGGTAAATCTAGGACGACAACTTGACAACTACTGAGCAATGTCGCTAGAAATAAATTCAAAATTCATTTTTAATTATTTGGACGGTAGTAGATAAAATCTTGTATATTACACGTGGAATATACACACTTTAACATATTCGTCTGATTACAGAACTCGTCTACGACTCGTTCTGCAATTTTCAGACTCTTATGTTAATGATGTTCATATCCCACTTATAATATAAATAACTATTACTACCATACACAAAAATAATTTATGATTGCATGATGTTAGACCATCTAGTGCTCAGATTTAAATGTTGTTACAAGGAAAACCATAAAGTATTAATTTAAATTGTCTAGCCATCTAATTTTCAATACCCAAAAAAATGTGCATTGCATGTATACTTACTTCTTGCAATCAAACTTTTAACATATTACTATTAAAGCAAGTTTTGTGCTTCTCTTCACTGTTCATAAGTTGAAAATGATGTCACATTGTAAATTTCCCACATAGTTGGAACAATATGCAGTATAATATTTTAATATACGATCTTATATTTATAAGGTATATGCACATCCAGTGAAACGTTTCAAGTTGGATGCATTAGCAAAGTGCAGTCAGTGGAGCACCACTATTCCTCTGCAATAAATATCTTTTTTGTGTGTGTAAATGGAAGACTGCAATTCTAATGAGGAACAAAGTTTAAAGAATTATGCTATTTCAAATTAAATAGATTGCTACGTCATATCAGATAGCACAGTTTAGTTATTGAGCCAGACAGAGTTTTGTCTTATCGATCAATTGTATATTCTTTGTTCGAACTGATGCGATTCGGAAGTCTTAATGGATTTTCTGTTACTGTAAAATTAAAACTAACGATCGCAATTGCACTACGCTTTTAAATTAGATTAAAAGATGAACGTTTCTAGACAATAAAGTGAATTTTATAAGCAACAGTTTAAATAAAACTATTATGTAGGTAATTAAGGACAGATTTAGGTAATACAATTTTGTGTCTGTTGAATAGATAAATACCTTAGAACAAACAAATACTATTTCACACGTGCGACTACAAGAACTAACATTATTTCTTACAGAGCCCTGAGAAAATAAAATACCTAATAGTATTATGGCCAGTTTTTCAATCAGTGGTTATCCTATATTGTTAGTAATTGCCTTGGTGACCACCATCATCTTTACAATGTAGCTTCTTTACTAATAAAATTAACAAGCAGTTAAGGATAACCATAGATTGGAAAACATACCCATAGGCTCCGTATTACAATATATGGTTACTCTGACTAACAGTTTATATCCATATAAATGGTTGGTGTAACAATTGTTTCTAGAAAAATAAAGCATTAGTTAACTTGTAACGAAAGGACCCGACATCTTTTTACTTTCTTATACGAAGTAATAAGAAAGTATAGTAATCGTGATATTTTTCGACTTCGAGATTTTGATGGATTTACACGTTTTAAGGGCCCTTTAATCCATTTTGACCATTTTCGCCATGATGTCTGCCTGTCTGTCTGTATCCACCATAACTCAAAAACGACTTATCGGATTTGATTCCAATTTCATATTTAAGAGTTGAACAAAATTGTGGGTGCCACATTCAATGTTTTCATCTAGCACCAAAACAAGTGACACTTACCTGAAGACATTTTTAGGTTTTTTAGGAATATCTTGAAAAATAAACAATTTATGAGATTTTTTATTCTTTAACATTGATTTAGAATTGAATTTAGAACAAATTTTGTTTGAACTTTTTTTTGAAATTCCGTCAAAAAAATTTCAAAAAAATAAAACACTAATTTTAAAATTATACAGTGAATTTTTTTTATGAGTCTCCACAGGGATTTACATGGTAAAATATTTAACTTGTGTTAACGGTTTTTCTACTGCGAATTTCAGAATGATTTTTGGCACACTATTAGTTTGCATCTTTTTTTACATGTTCTAGTAGTTCTTAAAATGTAAAAAGTAAAATTTATTTATTTAAATGGGAAAATAATTACATAATTTTAGCTCGTTTTCACATTAAAATTTATTAAGTAAGGAGGCTTTGTCCACTGACAAGCAAATAACTATTCCAAAACTGTCACTTTATTTGCATGTTTTTATTAAGTTTGAAAGACTTTCAAAACGTGAAAATGTCTTTGTACACCATCGAAGAAAAAGTAAAATTCATTACGGCGTATATTAAAGGTGTCTCAAGTAGAGAGATATGATAATTTTGCGGTGGAATATCCAAATCGACCCATACCTTTAAAATTCTACAATAAATGTCAGTGGACAAAGCCTCCTAACTTACTAAATTTTAATGTGAAAACGAGTTAAAATTATGTAATTATTTTCCCTTTAAAATAAAAAAAATTCACTTTTTACATTTTAAAAACTACTAGAATATGTAAAAAAGATGCAAACTAATAGTATGCCAAAAATTATTTTGAAATTCGCAGTAGAAAAGCCATTAACACGAGTTAAAGATTTTACCATGTAAATCCCTATGGAGACTCATAAAAAAAATTCACTGTATACAGGGTTATTCACCGAAACCGTTGGTTAGACGTTTTAAAAGATGTAGTTAATATTTTTTTCTGAAAATTGGGTTATAGCCTAAATAGCATATGGTCTCTTTATTTAAAATATTTTCAAGTCTCTACGACTTCCGGTTATACCGGAAGTAGACCCTAACTTCGTTTTTTTAAATGGAACACCATGTATATTACTACATTTTTAAATTCTACATTCAATTATAATAACATTGTATTAAAACAATTTTTCTCTAAAACATTTCGTTTAATAATTACAGGATGATTTTTTAAAAAATGTCCAAAAATGTGCTAATTTTCAAATTTTATTTTCTAGCCTTCTAATTAATATTCAAATTGAAATGCGGTTTCGGCAAGATGTTAACAAAAGTCTACTACTTGCAATTTCCTCATTGTAAAAGCTTAATGTTCTACAGGGGGTTTATAATTTAGGTGCCATTCAGAAAAAAATCAAAACGGCATAACTCAATTTTTTCAAATGGAACACCCTGTATATCGAAACAAATTTGGATTATTTATTCAATTTAAAGGTAATTTTGTTGAATAAACTTTATACCCAACTCTTGCCGTTTTCGTGAAATATCAACTTTTATGGTACTTACACATAGTATAATGATTTAACAATAGAAGTTTTTTTTTAAATTAATTTTTTATTAATGATTAACGTAACGATATTGTTTAAGATGCTTTATTGACAACATAGATTGCTTGATCCATTAATCGAATTGTTTGGCATAATTTTCAATATTACCCAAAAAACGAAATTACACAAAAACGGCAAGAGTTGGTTATAAAATTTCTTCAACAAAATTACCTTTAAATTGAATAAATAATCCAAATTTGTTTCGATATACAGGGTGTTCCATTTGAAAAAATTGAGTTATGCCGTTTTGATTTTTTTCTGAATGGCACCTAAATTATAAACCCCCTGTAGAACATTAAGCTTTTACAATGAGGAAATTGCAAGTAGTAGACTTTTGTTAACATCTTGCCGAAACCGCATTTCAATTTGAATATTAATTAGAAGGCTAGAAAATAAAATTTGAAAATTAGCACATTTTTAGACATTTTTTAAAAAATCATCCTGTAATTATTAAACGAAATGTTTTAGAGAAAAATTGTTTTAATAAAATGTTATTATAATTGAATGTAGAATTTAAAAATGTAGTAATATACAGGGTGTTCCATTTAAAAAAACGAAGTTAGGGTCTACTTCCGGTATAACCGGAAGTCGTAGAGAATTGAAAACATTTTAAATAAAGAGATCATATGCTATTTAGGCTACAACCCAATTTTCAGAAAAAAATATTAACTACATCTTTTAAAACGTCTAACCAACGGTTTCGGTGAATATCCCTGTATATAAAATTCGGTTATAATGAGTGGGACAAGGACAGATTTATGCGTATTGCAATAAGTGCGAGAGAGACTTTCGAAATTTATTTAAAAATTGCTGGAAATTGAAACACGATTTTTACAAGAAATTTAACTTAATTTCTTTAGGAAAAGTAATGGTACTATCCGTATAAGAAAGTCATGTGTTGGACACATCAGATATTTTGTTTAGTCGTTGAAATCTGTCCTGAACAACGGTTGTTATTCTGTAGTAACATGAAATCGTCTGCAAATCAACGATACCGTACATTGAGCTACTCAAACAGTATCTCCCAGAGAAAGAATTACCTATTCTCATGGCTGCATATACCTAGGTATATTTTTGTGAATATACCGAATAAACAAGCAACTCTATAAGTACAACTTACGAATTCATCACAAAAAAATAATTACATATAATAGTTAACAACCATATTAATACCACCTAGCCTAACCTTATTACCTCTAAGTTTCCCAAAGAAAAAATATCTAGAAAATAAATGTATAAAAGTTTACATTCGTTTTTGTGTTTGTGTATAGTTACGGTTTACGCGTAATGGTCGGTTAGAGCTTTACCTGTAAACTTTACGGGCTACAAAACTGCTAAATTAATAAATATCAATTTTGAGAATAAAAATGCTATATACTTGGGAAATGTTTATTTATTCAGACGCACAACTATTTTTACCTTAACTTAAATACAAACGAGTAAATGGTAGTTATCGGTATACAACTTGATAATATTTTTAAAAATCTAAAAATTTGGCTACCTGGTGAACCGAAATGACCTAAATATTTGTTTTATAAATACCTTCCACTTCTTAAATTGGATAACTGCTCGTAAATTAGAACCAGAACGTACAAAATAAATTTTTCCTCTTTTAAAATTAAAACTCACTCATATATCATTTTTTTATGCACGTTTAACTGAGTAATTATTATTAAAATTGGTAATTTAAAAAGTGTTAAACAAACGTTAATTAGTGTCTAATAACCATTTTTTAATAATTTGGATCATCGCCAATTTCAAATACAATTTATTTTTAACTTTCATCACTAGCATCGGTTATATTTTTTCCATGTTATTAATAGAGTGCAACGCTTACTTTATTTATGTCTAGTGAACAAGCTATTACTTAGGAATATTGGCAACCACCTCAGATAGTATTAATTAATATTTCAACAGTCAAATAAAGTTCTAATGGTGTACATCGATGTAAAGAAACAGAAATGATGAAGACGTTTTTGTGTGCAACATTTTAAAGTATTTGATAAATCTTTAATGATTCTCTTGTCAACTGTTTCTGTAAGATTTAGTGCATAGCATTGAGTGCACACGAAATTATTTTTCAATTTTAATCTCATAAAAGATTAGACTTAGAATTTCTGGTCTACACACCATGTGTAACATAAATAGTTTTGGAGTTCCATAATGTGTAAACTTCTATACCTACAAACCTATGGCAAATCTATTCCATGAATTATTTTAAATAGTTTTGGTTCGACCTGCCGATTTCATTTGAAATAATAACAAAGTACAAATTGAATCACGATCGTAAATCAGATTTCAAAATTAAATTTACTTCTGTAGAAGTTGAAATAAAGAGCCTAGTGGAAACCCTTTATACGATTTTATGAAAATGGTGAATTGTAGCTCTATTAAATCGCGCGCGCGGGGGTTATACAGACGACAGCCAAGTTGAATTATATGACGGAAACACCTTTTTATTCTTACACGTGCTTTATTTCCTTAATGCTATTAAGCTATTAATTCGTTTACGTGGGATGAAAACTGTTTCGTATTTCAAATCACATGTTATTTTTATAAGTTAATATAATACACTGGGAAAAGCTTTTCCATCTATTTATTTTTATTTTTGGGCTCTTAACAAGATAAATTATAGTACGAAGTTAAACGACTAAAATGTTTACATTTCTTGCCGCAAATGCTCTATTGGGGGAGTTTGTATAAAAAATTATCCTTGTCGTGCAAAGTAAGGAAGTTATTAAAATATATGATCAAAGCGCACTCGGAACATAATGTTACTGCATGCTAAATGGTTAAGTAAACTTTAATTGGAGTCATAGAGCAGGGTATTAATAATAATTAAAAATATACTTTTTAGTATTTTTTTTATTAATGTGTCCTTAAAACTAAAAATGTGAAAATGAAATTGTATTGAAATCTAAATAAAAATATAATACCTACTTCTATTACGTCCGTAATTTTTTCGTTACACAAGGTAATTCAATTTCGATCCTCACTATTATGATCTCGTAAACTGTAAGAGATAACGTTGGTTAACTAGGACATAATTTGAGTAATTTATCGTGTAAAAAGAATTTGCCCTCAAAATCGTGATATCTTTTTTTTTCGTTCGTGAATTATCCAGAAAAACAAAAATGTGTTTTATTTTTCCACAGTTTCAGTTATTTTTTTTAATTTGATGAAAACAGAGCAACTTGAACGGACATACCATCTGTTTTATACTTAAAAAAAATTAGGTAAAGATACTATAAGCCAAAAAAAAATGGATTGGACCGTATTTACCTATATCCAAAAGTTCTTCCTTTTACACGGTCAGTAATACTGTCACTATCAAATAGTGTCAGTACTTCGTTTTTCCTTCATCAGTATTGATCAACATTACACGGTCATTCCAAATCGTTATTATTTTTTTCAGTATTGTCCTAGCCGTTGACTTGTGCATTATGAGTATGAGTACTATGGATATTCGGAAGGCGTGTGATGCCATATTTTTGGTTGGTGTTACAAAACGCACTGTAAAACGCAAGCAATTGGGAACTGAAATATAGAATACGCCACCTGGCGGTACAAATTGTCCCCCGTGAAAGAGAGTCACTTTGACATTTCAACATGTGAAGTATGGCAGGCTGCACAAAGTTAATTTTCTTGTTAAATATGATAACTAATAAAACGTTAAGATTTGTTTCAAATATTGCAGATAAGGCACACATAATTAGTGTTAAATACTTGTTACATGTTTATTATTACAGTGTTATGTGTAACGGAGAGCAAAAAGGGCCGCCTGTTGTGTTTAAAACCAGTACGAACCAGAGACTTTTCTCTGGATGAACAGCAAAGTTTTTTGTTGTGTTAATGGTTCTAAGTTGTAACAGCAAAGGGAAAAGAAATTGACAACTTAGTTTTCATTTATTTATTATTTATTTTCTTTTTATAATAAGAGTTTCACGGAGGGAAATTGGCTCATGTTTTTCTAAAACAACTTTCCTTTTCGACCATGTGCATTTCATATCAGTACCAGATATGTGATCCAAGTGTTTTATAGCGTGCCTGAAACAGAAAAAAAAAGAACAAAAGCAAACCAGAAAGACCAGAAAAATAAAAGTGATAGTATGTATTAACAATTGCAAACGCCATGATATTTTTGCCAACGAAGATGTTTGATGACATCCAAAAATACATGTATGTACCTATTAAATGATTTGTTGTTACATTTTCCCTTCTTCCAACTTTAACTAAATTAATTGCTTTTTCCAAAAACTAATTACAACCTAACCTTGCAAATATTTTTTATTACTTACCTTCTGTTAAATTTCTCGAGATGTGATGCATCTAGGACCGAAATAATTCGATTAAACTGAGTTTCATTGTGGTAATTTACTTATTGTAAAAACACAAATAAAAGAATCACACACAAAATTTAAAAAACTTGCGTTAAATCTCGACACCGTTCATATAAACATGTGTAAATATTTGTGCGACCTTTAAAGCGACTCTCTTTCAAGCTTACGACTGCAGCGCCCCCATCGGTCATTTCAGTTCCCAATGGGTAAAATATTGCCCAAAATGACGGATTTTGCTGTCAAATTAGTGTCGATCCCAATGTCATCTGCGTCAGTGTATCAAACGGCCGTCAACGGAGTGAAACTTTCGTTTTCATTGGCAACTAGTGAGTCTGTTTTGACTATTCTAGACATTTAAAACAAAGTTTTTCTTAAAAGTTATGTTTGAGGTTAACATTGAATATGACGGGTTTCCAAGATTTTTTAATTTGTCGCCTTTTTCCGGAAAATGACGGACGGTTTGCGGTACTTTATATATCTAGAACTTTAGTAGGTACAGTCGCGGGTGAGTCGCGGAATGAAAAATCCAGCCACCTAAAATGATTCAGTGTATATCTTACTTTACTTAGCACGTTACCTGGTGAAATTAGTCAACGTCAAAATAAGTATTTGCATATGACAGCATGCCTTATTTAAGAGTCGAACAAAAAATGCAAGTAATTACACTTATTGAAGAAAGGTACTGAATTTAGTTTAAATGTTAATATTTTAAAATTAAAATAAACTCTTATTTGAGTAAAACCCTTTTAGTTATTCTTTTATGACAGTTTGGAGGAAATTTTAAATAGTTTGTTGATTTCACGTTGAATGGTTTCCAGTCAATTGCTAACCTAGAAACGCAAAACCCAATTTATATTACCCAAAAATTGCAAAAACACTTTATAAGACTCGCCCGGTTTTTTAATTCCGCAACTGTACTATAACTTACCTATAGAAATTGAAACCTATGATCAGGTGCTGTACTAAGATCCGATATGTCGGACGAGTCTGCTGTCTTTTATATAGGAAGAAGATTGCTAAAAGAAGAAGAAGAACCTAACCTACCTGGAGTTATGTCTGTAAAAGTACGCATCTCTACCGACTCGTAGACCTCCCAACGACCCTAGACCATGGGAATACATATGAAGACTACACGGGAAAAGCGATCTGAGTCAAAAATTAAAAAAATAGGATAGATAATGACGCCATTTGGTTTCTTGTTTTGAAATCAAATCCCGCGAAAAACCGATCCAAGTCCCTTGAAATAACGATTGAAGAATAAATATTCTTTGAAAAAATGATCGATGTCCGCGCGATGGATGCAAGTTCTTTTTCTGGAATGGACAGAGAAAGTGATGATGATGCCGAGGTATAAAATAATAGTAATAGTAACGAAATAACAGAACTACCAAAATTAGACTTAGATCGTTTTTTCCGTGCGGTCTTCATATACTTTAAATAAAAAATGTAAAAAGTAATAAAGACTTTGAAAGTTCTAGAATAATAATTATTCTCCAACTGAAGAGACAAATTATTATTTTATCTGACTAAGGGTCGGTATTTCAATATCGAGTTAACTTTTTAGTTTCGTAACTGTTAATAAACTTAAATCGATAATTTATTTCGAGTTAACTTAAAAAGCGTATTTCCACAAGATTCTAGGATCCACGTCAGCTAATTGCAACTTAACTGAAAACATGTTAAGCGTAGTTTACACGGGATAGTAACTTGCGATAGAACTTGTGAGAGTAACTTGCGGTAGTGTTTACATATAAGCAAGTTGTCAAGGCAATTTCTCTCAGCAAGTGCTCTCTAGACATAACTTGCAGCAAGTGATTGCATGCGCGTTTACTCGGTAAGCCCGTTTTACAGTTCGCAATTCATCGTGCAATAGCATTGCAGCAATCATTTGACCTTGCAGTACCTTGCCTGCAACTTTTTATTGCAAATTGTTTTACAGTTCGCAATTGCAGTTGTAATTGACAATATTTGAAGTGATACCAACCAAAAAAAAAAGTTATAAGATATTATATTATTATAATATATTAAAACAGTTTCTACAATACGCCAAAATGACCAAATAACACAGTTTCAACACACCAAACCACTACTGATCAGTGATAACCATTAAAAATTTAAATTTGGTAAACCTAAGTGTCAACAAATAACAAGCACGATTGGTAACAAAAAAATTACCATATTTTCCCCCAGAATTGCACGCAACTTGCAATAAAAATCGAGCCGGAGCGATTTTGTGCAAGAGCTTGAAACGGCAAGTGACTTGCACGATTTTTCTATACTGCGCATGCCTTTGATCAAGAGTATTGCGTATTGCAAGGAGAATTGCGAACTGTAAAACGGGCTGTAGAGTAGGTATATTCAAGTGTGAAATGTTACGTCGTAGAAAGAGAGCTGCAACCGTTGTTGTTCTCATGGCACAAAAAGAGCGAAGAGAGGATAGAAAAAGGATAGGGGTCAAAGAATACATAGCCAGAAGGCCTACTCTTGGAGCTTCGATGTTATTAAAAGAGTTAATAAGTGAAGATCCAAATAAATTTAAAAAACTACATTAAAATTCAACCCAGTAGAGACCAAGATATAAAAAATCATCCTTATCACGTGACACACAAGCAAATTTTGTTAGATTCTTGCAGTTCAGAGCTTTATCAATGACCCTCGACTTGCTCTCAAAAATGTGGCCATCCTGTCAACTTTGTAGATATTAGGTAATTTTTGATCTAATTTGACTGGGCTAGTATTATGTACGAGTCTGTATGTACATATTTAAACAAATTTTTAAATTAATTTTGGGGTTTGCAGACCTCATGCAAAAAAACCTTGTATGCAACACGTACGCAAATAGTTTTTGGGGACTTCTCACGATTCGTCCCCAGAAACTCTTGAAATACTTGATACATAAATAGCTATATTAATGAATATAAGTTGTTAATTGATAAAAATGTATAAAATATTCGAGCGTGTCGCTGCAACTTGCACACAACTTTCAGTAAAATCGAAAAAAATTGTAACTTGCTAGAGCGCTCTCCCAATTTGTTTAGACGTGCAAGTGATTATTGCCGCAAGCACTTGCCTCAAGTTTTGCGACTTGCTGTGAGAACTCTCGGGCAGTGTTTACACTACGCAAATTATTTGGAAGTTGCTCTCAGACATTAACTTGCGATAGTTTACTTGCTCGTGTAAACTACGCTTTTTAGGGTGGTACTGTTAAAAACTAGCAGAAATATCAAAAAAGTCAAATACAAAAATTTCATAACGTCAAAATCACCGGTTTTTAATGGTATTTTGTGAATTTATAAACAAATTCGTTTCATTATGTCTAAAGATGGCTGTAAACGTACGCCCAACTTCACCTACAAAGAAGAAATCTCGGAAGAAATGCTACTCACAAGATTAGTTGATCATCACAAACATATCATCGAAAATAAACAAAGTGGTGTAGTCAACTGGAACGATAAGGAAAAAGCTTGGAAAAGCATTGAACAAAAGTTCAACGCGCAGGGTGGAAATAAAAATAAAAACTCGGTAACAATTTTAAAACACAAATATGCCAATCTTAAAAAAATTTTTAAAGTGAACTTTAGTCAAAATAAAACGTCTTCTAATTCCTCAATCAAATTTTTCACGGTTCTAGTCGACAGGCGAAAACGTTGAAAAATTCATTTTGATCCCACTTTTCAAAATGGTTAATTCGCTTCCTGACTACTTTGTGCTTACGAACAGAAATTTCTTCATCTTCACTAAATGCATTGATATCGAAATCGTCCCATATATCCATAATAATAGTAGTATTCGAGATTAAATTATTTCAAAAAGTGACATCCACGATATAATTACTACTAGTTAACTCATACCTCAGGCATGAGTTAACTTTACATGCACTTTTACTAATACTTTGTATGTCATCTCAGATTGAAATACAGAAAATTATTTTAACTAAAAGTTAATCGAGACTTTTAAAGTTAACTCTATATTGAAATACCGGCCCTATATATAACTGCACATATGCATCAATGTGTGTCGTCTTACAAGTACAGTTGGCGACACGGAATAGTTTCCAGGCATTTTTTTCCATTGTAAATTAAATCATGTTCATAGGCTCGATAACTGCTTAGTGACATTATTAGCAGTCATATTTGTGTCACAATATTTTATGTAAAGTATTTGAAGTAAAACGTCTAGAAATTTTTTTACAGATGTCCAAAAAGACGCAATTGTGACACAGCTAGAAGATAGTTGGTCAAGTAGACAAGTAAATGTAATTTAATGAGATCTTCGCCTGTCTCCACCACTGTCGTTAAAAGAAATTTTGATTTAAAAAGTCTGATTTATAATGCTAAAAAAATTAAAAAATCGCTACTTTGATCAATTTGTCTGGAAACTATTCCGTGTCGCCAACTGTACTTCGAATCACCATTGAACGAAAACTGGAACCACTCACTGAGGAAATACGCCCCAGAACAAAACAGGCTCACTGTTATGCGTTTGGCGTACTACGACTTTATGGCAAAAGGGCATGGATTTTGACAGACACAAAGACTGTAAAGTTTTGACATATGGGTTTACCGTAGAATGTTGCGTTGGATAGACAGAAATCGAAATACAAATAAGTTAAAGCGAATAAATAAGAACACAGAAATAACTCTTACTACTACAAAAAACGAAAACTAGAGTATTTCTTACATATTCAGCTCAATAAAAAATATATTTTTTCCTGGCTCAAAAACCTACGGCAATGATATTAGACCAGCAGAACAACATTATTATTATAAGAGTAGTAGACAGGGTGCAGAGAGCGCTGATGATCGACAACAATGAGGACAAGGCACTTAAAGAAGAAGAAAAACTATTAGATATAAATCTGATATTTGGTAGGTAAATTATTAAGTCTTTAATCCCCAGTTTCATAAAAGCGAGTAAATTAATTCCCAGACTTAAATGATAGATAACAATTTAAGTAACATACGATGTCGATTCGACGTCAAACAGGTGATGCCATATATTTGAATAGGTAAAATAATATATAAATCCGATGTCGAATCCACCTAAATGGAGTCATCTGATACGTCGGATCGACATGGAGAAAAGTTAAATAGTTATATCTGACCAATAACATGTTAGGTCGCCAGAAGCTTACTAAGTGGTTTTTAATGTAAAGTGTAGGTCGAATCGGTGTGGAGCGAATTATTTATTTTCTATATCTTTTCTCATTCTGAGTAGGATTCTAAATTTTTTTGTATATCTAACATATTAGCTGACATATGTATAGTAATAAAACTTCCCCGATATATTTATGTGATGGAAATTTTTCATTTGTGCTGTTTCTACGTGAAAATATACATGCAATTGAAACTTTTTTTATAATAAGTATTGTTCCTTCACAACTGACAAAGCGCCTCAAAATCATCATATGAAAAAATTAAGTTTGACTTGTTACCAGTGAATCAGTTGGCGAAAAAAAAATTATTCTTGCTCTTACCTCATTAAATTCTACATTTCCTGATACGACCTTAAATAAAGAAGTTATGAGGATATTTTGAAAAGTACATTTGAAATTTACCAGATTTCTCAATAAATTATTAAAGATCATATAAATGTGCACTACTTTGTTCATTGAACCGACTTTCTATCTCCAATATAACAAAGATGTGTCGTCTTGTGATACACACTGTATAATATGGAGTGCTCATTTTCCAATTCTCAGTGCATGAAAAGGCCAGTTCAACGAGCATAATTTGAAAAAATCTAAAAATAAATATAAATCAATCTCTAATATAAAGAGTTGTTAAAATGAGACGAGAAAAGTGTAAAAAGTTTCAGAAAGAGTCATATGCGTGCCACGTTATTAGGTAAAGCAGAAATGTGCAGTTAGCTAAAAAGTTATGAAATCCCACCAGACAAGCTTTTTTTTACTATTATGTTACAGTTTTCCCTCAAATAAGAGGAAGAGAAGTAAATGGGCTAAATTCTGTGAAGTGCTTCTCCAAAATTTAGTAAATACCAAGTCATCGTTTGTTAATGTTAATAAAAAATATCTGATCTGTCGAACACATGACTTTCTTATACGATGCGATATGTATGTAATGCCAATATTTGAAAACTAGTGAAATGGTAGCCAATAATCATATATGATGTCCACATCCGGTTTTTTATTAATAGTAAGGTAGTAGAAGCTTCGTAAAATACGAAATGAGGATTCGAGAAATTCGTAAAATTTGAATGAGTCTTGTTATTTTTTTCCGAGATAATTGACTCGAAAGTAGCTATTTTAAGCATGAGAAGTACTTATAGGAAATGAGTGAAAAAGTAAGATATTCTTAAATGTACCCGTGGAACTTTTCTTACCAAGTCGATAAAAAACTAATATCTTGTAATTAACGTTATACCTATTCGAACCACTGAATAAAATTGAAAACAATTTTGTTATACTTTTACGAGTACATACTAACAATCGAAAGTTAAAAAATGTTGTGACAATATAGACAATAGACGACGGCGACCCTACCTACTATAATCCGCCAATGCTTAGACATAAAACTTTTGAGCTTAACTGTCGCGCTAGTTCAACCTTAAAGAAAATGTATTTATTTAATTAATACTAGGTATCGGTATAACAGAAAACAATAAATAAAAACAAAAAAAAAGCTCGTCCTGAGATTCGAGCCCGCGGACTTCAAGATTACGAGCCCAGGTCTATTAGGTACCTCTACTATATCTAGGCGTACTGAACTAATACACACAGTGAGATAGTATATTAAGTATGGAGAACGGTAACCCTTAACGTTCGACATACTTATAACATTTTTTGCACGATCCGTCAAATTCACGTATTTATGGGTTTAATTAAAGAATAGTAACCAAACTAAAATTTGTTTATGTCAAAGTGACAACTATAAAATTATCTAAAATAAAGTGACAAAACTTTCAAATGTCATTACTTACCGATCAGAAGGCGAGAATCTGATCGGTAAAATTACTTACCGATCAGTAATTTGTAAACAAAACCTACTATTCTTTTAATTAAACCAGTAAATACGCGAATTTGACGGATCGTGCAAAAAATATATTATTATTGGAATTGCTCGCCCAAATAAATATTTCTTTGTTACAAATAAGGTCATATGTTGGACACATCAGCTATTTTTCATGTACAAATGCCGACTACACGATTACAGAAAAAAAGACACAGGTACTGTTATTTAAATTAGAAAGTTGAAGTCACTTCCGGTCAAACTGGAAGTTAAAAGTCAAGAAATTACGTTATGAAATAGAATGCTTTTGTTTATAAATTTTTGTATTTGGAGTTACACTCGAACTTTTTTAATTTTCGAGTTATAGGCTTGTGGCACTTCGTGAAAAACCTCATATAGTGACAAATTTAATAAATTACAATGATTTCCTTTTTATTCTAGAAAACAATACGTTAAAGTAACTAATGGCCGTTTGCAGCGACATAACTTAAAATTAAATAGAACTTTAAATACAATTGTTGCTAAGGTTTTGATAATTGTAACTATGAAATTAAGTTCCGGTTATATTTTAAATGCTGTCGGTGCAAACGGGCATTCGTAATTTAAATATTTACATTGCAATACAATAAATAAGTGATAATTCATAAAGCAACAAAGGTCTCTATTAAATAAATCAAAATCAAAATAAATAGTAGACAGTAACAAATTTCAGTCTGGTAAATAACAGGCTATTTATCATGCAAATAAGAGAGTCATAACTTGGTGCGCGTGTTAAAAACCTTCCCCATCTCTCCCATTTGCATTTTTTCAAAATAATTCACGTATTTCGACCATGAAAGAGTGGAACGGTGCACGACAGGGCGATATCCGAGACCGGCACCAAAGTCAGGAGAGGTTGGCGGACCACACTGGTTGCTAATACAATACAGTGGACGTGGTCATAAACATTGGCACTGGCTCGGTTACTGCAACAAAGCTCAGTTGAGAGTTAGTTGCCAAACCGCAGGGTGTCCGCCTTGCACCTGAGTTTTGTTTTTCAAATATATAAACTGTGGTTCCTTTATGTGGGCCATGTAGATTTTGCATACAACATACATAAATATTAGACAGGATAAAACGCAATTTAAATCGCATCCGGATGGTTTTGGCCGCAGCATACATTTAAATTTAACCACGAACCTTATTTTTCAATTTAATATTTCCCTAGTTTATGTCGTGTCGAATTCGTTTTAAAATAATTGGTTTCTTGGATATTTTTTCTAAATTCAGGTATTCTACACATATATTACCAGGAAAATTCATTTCGAATATACTTATGATAGGGGTAACTGCAGCTGTGTTCTGTCCGTCATTTTATGCACTCAGAAATATATTATACTTAATTATAGTATCTTTTACAACAAGAGATGAAAAAGACGGTTTTCTTTTCGTGAGGTGATAATTTGTACACGAGCTGCGTAGCAGCGAGTGAAGCAATCTCTCGAACAAAAAATAAAATGTACTTCATGTCGATAGTAAGTACTATTTTTTCTACGATACTGTAATTTATAAAATTGATTGATAGTACAAAAATTATTTTTCCTACTACCGTTTGGAAAAATCTTAAGTTTCGATATTCGATATTAAGGTTTTGAAAGTCATAGCAAAAGTCATAGCAAAAGTCATAGCAAAAATCGTGTTTAAATTTTTAAGGTTTCCAGCAATTTTCAAATAGTCTGTCGCACTTATTACAATACGCATAAATATGTCCTTGCCCCACTCATTATAACCGAATTTTACGACAAAAATGTGTTTTATATTAGATTTTTGACCTATTACTTGCTTAAAAAAATCTCTCGGTATAAAATCACATTTAGTTATTCATTATTATTGTTTTCGGTACCATAGAAACCAGTAAAATAAAAAAAAAACTAATGGTCCTTCTGTGATTGGAACCTGGGACCTTCCGTTTGGCAGCCAAGCCTCTATGTCTAGTCTACCTAGACCGTCGGATTTAACGATCAACACGCGCTATGAGAAATATAAGTGTTTTAAGAATATCTAGTTTTTTTTTAAAAAATTTGACGAATTTCAATAAAAAAGTTCAAACAAAATTTGTTAAAAATTTCATTCTAAATCAATATTAAAGAATAAAAAATCTCATTAATTGTTTATTTTTCAAGATATTCCTAAAAAACGTAAAAGTGTCTTCAGGTAAGTGCCACTTGTGTTGGTGGTAGATGTAAAAAGATTTGTGGCACCCACAATTTTGTTGAAACTCTTAAATATGAAATTTGAGTCAAATCCGATAAGTCGTTTTTGAGTTATGGTGGATACAGACAGACAGAGACACAGACAGACATCATGGCGAAAATGGTCAAAATGGATTCAGGGGCCCTCAAAACGTGTAAATCCATCAAACTCTCGAAGTCGAAAAAAATCACGATTACTATACCTACTTTCTTATTACTTCGTATAAGAAAGTAAAAACCACGAAGAAAATCATTAATTTGAGATTGGTTATTTTCTCACTAGAAAAAAAATTTCATCTCTAGAGAGAAAAAATAGAATTTTCATGTAGTGGAAAAATGGCTAATATAAGAGTAGAAAAAGTTAATAATCTGAGGTAAATTTTTATAAGAAGTTTATTTAAGGTATTAAAGAAATCACCAGTTGGTTAATAAAGAAAAGCCTGACCTATTTTAATGTTTCAATATTATATTCCATCCATGGACATTAATTATTTAAGTCAAGATGGTTGTATTTTACATTGTATTTCATTTATGTAGGTAAGTAACATTTTATTAGAATAATTCTCGGAATAATTAATTATAATCTGATGTCTATCTCTCTACACCGGATTATTTATATTTTTCATCGAAACATTTCTGCTTGTACAGTTGAGGAATAAATATAATTTACAATTTTAATAATCTAGTTACCTGTTTTGTTAATTTCTGCATTATGTAATGGGGTTTTCGATGCCAATGTATTGCATGCGTTACATCCACGCTGTTACGTGCTTCCAACAACAAAACAGTGGTAGCTGCTCATGGCATCAGAAGGGCGGAAGCATGTATCAATTTTGGAGGCAGAAATTTTGAACAATTACTTTAGTTAGGTACTTACTAGTCAATAAAGGTAATAAATTTAATAATTTCTTTTTTTGAACAAAATCTCAAATGCCGGTTCTTCAGTTGGTCACGGGCAACGCAAATTGCTTTTCTTTTATATCTCATCAATTCAAATTTTGCTGATGAGATTATTGCTTTCTCAATTACTCATGGAAACCTAATATAGCATAATCTTAGCAACGCTTCCAATTGAGGTTCGGAAAGGTGTAACAGGTTAAATCTACATCTATGCTCAACAAAACTATGTACTTAAACTACGGATATGGGTCCATGTTTTTCTATGGCATGTAGTTGAACCCTAATGTTCTACCAGGCAGTTATGTTTGTTATTATAAATCAGTCCCGTCGTTCTTATGCCGTTTTCTCTTAGTACCCCTCGAGCCTCGAGTACTATGTTAAACAGGAATGTGGATAGTGGGTCCCCTTCCTCGGTATTGACAGCTGCTTCATCTGTCTGTATAACATTTTTCTCTGGACCGAATCGTCGACTTGTTTATAATCTATAAAGAGCAGGTGTAGACTCAGGTTCTGTTCATACGCATTATTTTGTATTTGTTTCAGGTTAAAAATTTAATCTACTGTGGATCTGCCTTATATGTTCCACTAAAACATCTTCATTTGAAGAAATTCCCCACTGACCGATACCTGCTAAAAGCTCAAAATTATGATTTTGGTGCTACCGGTTTCGAATTATTGCTAAACTGGTATTTAATACATCAAATTCAACAACATTTTGTTAATTTCAAAATGAATATGGCAATCTAGCAAAAAAGTCTTTTTTGTTCATCGTTTAAATAATTATAAGACATTTTAACTTTTTAAATTTGTTTGAACTATTGTCTAACATAATTTATTGATAAGCTTTCATGAATTTACACAGGAAAAATCAAAGTGTAAACTATATTGATATTTATTGTACTTTGTTACAAACTTATACACTACCTAGAAATTTAGAATTGCCATGTATAGTTCTTCATACCATTATAGTCGTTCGACAAGTCTCATAGTGTAAATGCTAAAGGCACTTAAAGTATATCCGCAACATTTAAGAAAGTTATGTGGTTATCACATCAGTTTTTTTTGTAAATATGTCTTCGTTTGCCTTGTGCCCGTATACTACAAGTTGTGATGTTCTCTTCTATATTGTTATGCAATCAACAATAAAAAATATCATTAATGTGTAGGTATAGCAAAGCATAGTATATGTGACGAGGCTAATACGTTAAAGCAGATCAGACGGAGAGACGTTGTTTTTTAGCAATTTAGCAATTTAAAGAATAGTCATCCTCTGTCAAAAATGAAAACGCCTGAAAAACGGTTTAATGTAATCTAGAGGTAAAAAAACATTGTAGAAAATTTTTTTATACTCCAATAGTTTATCCCGACCCCAAAATATCAAATTGAAAACAAGGTACTTTTCAAACGCTCCCGAAAAGCGCACCATATTGCGTGATGTCATGAACCACTGTCGAAAATTCGAAATGTCAACTCGTGCGTTAGAACCACGGATATGTATTACTGGATAAACACAAGAGCCGACCCGCGCGTGAAAATTTGCTACCTTTACAAAGCAAAATTATGACCTTAGACGGTACATCACGGCTCCTCTGGAACATGCGCAGATAGTAACTATAGACTCACAGTATAAACTTATTATACCAATATTACCATGGTAGAATAAGGATTTTGCTAAAACTAGGCTAAAACTCAACAGATGTCCAGCACAAAAAATAGTGTGTATTACACGCCTAGAAACTGTTTTGCGAGCCTCGGCCTACGGCCTCTGCTTGCAAACCATACTCGCACTCGCAAAACTCTAGTTTCTAGGCTAGTAATACAAATTACTATTGTTACTTTATCTTTATATATTTTAGTATTTAATATTATTTATTTTTGTATAGCTAAGTTTATTATTTTAGTAATTCAATGTAAAAAAAAAACATTTATCGTAGTCTTGCTCATGCTTTCAACTTTTCGAACAGTCCCGCTCAAATCGAGTATACTAGCGCGCAATCTCCATAGGAGCCCAAAGGTACGATGCGCAGTTTCAATTTGCTTCAACTTTCGTTAATGGCAATGCTTATCCAATAATACATATCCGTGGTTAGAACTTGTATACAAACAACATTGACAACTGAACAGAACATGGCTAATGGCATCCCAACCCAAACGCTTCAATTAGTCACATCGTGTTTTAAATGCGAACTAATTTTTACGACTTTTGATATTGAACAATTTTATTATTGAGTAATAAAAAAATACTTTATTTAATTCTTTTATTATTTTTTACCGATTTCAGTATATTAAGCCTTTGTTTACATGTACAAAAGTAGGTTGGTACCTAAGGTATAACTGTATTTGTACGGTAATATTACCTTACTGACATGTAAGTTATGACGTTTAAATATAAAAATTTATTTATGTACGACTGCATTATAAAGTACTGTTTATGCCGTACTTTTGCGTGCGTAAAGTGGGTCTTTATACACTAGTGTATAATGGCACTTTATTTTACTATTATTGTAAAATATTAATATATCAGCTGTCAATGTCACAATAAATACTGTCAGAATGAATTAATTACTGTCATTTATATATATATATATACAGGGGGATCAGTAATTGGCGCACTCCGAATACAGGGCGTTATAGAGCACATTAAAACTAAGGATAATCTGCAAAGAAAAATTAAATCTGATGGTTAGTTTCCGAGTTATAGAGTTTCCCTCATCCAAGTTACAAGCTAATTATTTTCATAACCAAGACAAAAATGAGTGAATAATTCATGCTACTATAATCTCTGGATAAAATGCAATATGATTTGTTCAATTTTTTTGACAAAACCTCTAATACAAAGAATTTGAAAATGTTAAAATTTAATAAAATACCTAAATTTGAGAGAATTTTGAAGTTTGGCAACCTCTCAAGCTCCCCTTGGGATAAACTAAAATACCTTCTATTGCCATAAATAGTAATTTGTATAACTAGCCTTGAAACTAGAGTTTTGCGAGTGCGAGTAGGGTTTGCGAGCAGAGGCCGTAGGCCGAGGCCCGCAACACTACGAGTACTCGCAAAACAGTTTCAAGGCGTGTAATACACACTATTTTTTGTGCCGAAGTTTATTTATATAAATAGAATTTACAAAATATTTGTTTAAATATTTGGTATTAGGGATTTTTTTTATATTGGTAACACGCGATACTTAAAATTGACACTGACAGTAGTAGCCGAATGACAGAAATAATAATCCGTTTCTATGGAAAATACAAATTTTCTTTATGATTTCAATCATGCCAATCGATAAACTAAAAATTCCTAGTTTTTGCCGGTCTAGCCCGGCAAAACATGAGTTTCCAGCCGATTTATACGAATGCAAAATGACTAATGCCAACCTGAGGCACAAAAAATATTAATATTGAATTTCAATTGTTGTTTCTGTTATTTAATAAAATTGACAGTACTAAATTAGTTTGACAAGTTCTCGCATCATAAAATATTGAACGTTTCTCTTTTATTTTCTCGTCGACACATGTTCAATGCAGTGTTGCCACTTTTATTTTCACAAAAGTGGTTATATCTTTGTAAAGAAAGGACTTACAGCACTGCGGTAAAAAAATTCGTCATTCTTAAAACGTAAAGATATATATATATATATATATAGGGTGTCTCACGCTTGTGGCCTATTAGAAGTATTAAGAGAACCAAATGAGATAGAGAGCTGAAATTTTACATGCGGGCCTAGCTTCATATAATCTATCAACTGAAAATATTTGCAAGATGGCGGCACATCCGGTTATACCGGAAGTTGATACCAACTTCGTTATTTTAAATGGGATACCCTGTATTTATATTTTTTTTCTAATTCTCCAAGAAATTCTGAGTCTTTTGACATAAAAAATCCTATACCTAAATTTTACCGTTTTCGAGAAAAAAAATATTATCTAAACTTTTTACAAAAAAACAAGTCACATTTAAATTGTAATATCTACGTTAAAAGTGAAGATAAAAAACTGAAATTTTCACAGTAGTTTTATGGGACTTTGTGGCTTCTGTCCATGGCAAATTATTTTAAAATTATTATGTACAGGGCGATATTTAATTCATAACATTTCGTTCTCATAAAATGTCAAAAAACCCATTTTTCTTAAATGGGACACTATGTATTATTCTACATCATTCGATAGAACGTGAAAATCTCTATCTATTCATATCAGGTGTTTCTATACCTAACTTTAACTGTTTTCCAGTTATTTGCTATTTTATAAATTAGTTACATTAAGAAATTATTTATACCTAAACTATTAAAAAAATATTGAAGTTGATACAAAGCATCATCTGATATGATTCTTAAGATATGAAAAAGTAGCATGCATAGCCCCCCCATGTTATGTTGACAACCAATCTGTCTACTGTTCTCTAAATCGTGGCTTACTATTCGATTTCTTAATAATAAATATGTAACTAATTTATAAAATCGCAAATAACTAGAAAACAGTTAAAGGTAGGTATAGAAACACCTGATATGAATAGATAGAGATTTTCACGTTCTATCGAATGATGTAGAATAATACATAGTGTCCCATTTAAGAAAAATGAGTTTTTTGACATTTTATGAGAACGAAATGTTATGAATTAAACATCGCCCTATATATAATAATTTTGAAATAATTTGCCGTGGACAGAAGCCACGAAGTCCCATAACGCTACTGTGAAAATTTCAGTTTTTTATCTTTACTTTTAACGAAGATATTACAATTTAAATGAGACTTGATTTTTTGTAAAAAGTTTAGATAATATTTTTTTTCTCGAAAACGGTAAAATTTAGGTATAGGAATTTTTATGTCAAAAGACTCAGAATTTTTTGATGAATTAGAAAAAAAATATAAATACAGGGCATCCCATTTAAAATAACGAAGTTGGTATCAACTTCCGGTATAACCGGATGTGCCGCCATCTTGAAAATATTTTCAGTTGATGGATTATATGAAGCTAGGCCTGCATGCAAAATTTCAGCTCTCTATCTCATTTGGTTCTCCTAATACTTCTAATAGGCCACAAGCGTGAGACACCTTGTATATAACGTGTGATTCTTTAAATTTCCATTCTAGGTAAGCCTTGTAATTTGAACGTACGCGCCGAATTGATTCATATGTTGCTGTCAGTTTCAAACAACAACCAGAAAACCTAACCTTTTTTGACATTTAAAGAAATGAGGTGTAATCAAAGACATGAATTTTTTTTCCACCGCCAACTCAGAATGGAAATTTAATGAATCACACGTTATATATATATATATATATATATATATATATATATATATATATATTATCAATAACCCAGTTACCATTTGTAATGGTGTAGGGTATTACTGTCATTTATAATTTTTCTAAATAATTAAAAGGTAATTTTCGCAGTTGAACATAAAGCTTTGTATGGAACTCGTATATAATCTGACTTTATTGACTCGTCCTATTTATTAGCCTCGCTCGCAAGCTCGCTCTGCCATAAACCAGACTCGTCAATAAAGTTATAGATTATATATATACTTGTTGCATAAACTACTATTATCTACGACTAATTTATAATATATGTATTATATTTGTGGTTTTTGCAATATAATGAATCTCATTATTCCATGCAAGTTCCATTATTCCAAACTTGTAAACCAATGAAAAAATAGTATACCAATCACAATTTCTGTGAAATTGAAAATAGCCATGGAAACCATGACATACAAAATGCCAGTGTAAATATATAATTGTCAAAATACTGATAGCGTTCTACGTGTTGTGTCATTTTATAATGGAAAATGTGGAAAGTGATATTGAAGATGGATTTTCGTCGTAGATAAAGTATAGTATACCACTCGTTATAATGGCTATTATTCCCTCGGATGTTACAACACTCGCTCGCTTCGCTCGCTCGAGTTGTAAATTACATCCTCAAGAATAATAGCTTTCATTATAGCGTCGTAGTATAATATACTATTATAAATATGACAAAACAACAACAAATCAACCAATACAGACATGATCACCTGCTAAAATGAAACTGTCATTACATAATAAGAGAATTTCAAAAAATAATATTTTTTAATAATGTCTTCATTTTCTGAAATTGATAAACTATTGAACAAACCACGGATGTTATGCATCAAAACAGCCTAAGATGTCTTAAAATCCTCGCTCTGCGAGCTCTGATTTCAAACCGACATCTGCGGCGGTTATGATACGCATAAGACGCATAACATACCTAGATATGTTAATAGCTATTACCCTAATCTTTGCAATTAAGTATAAAAAAGGTATGTCAAAAATTTCCGGATGACTCTATTTAGTCTATTTCTAGTTTTTTTCTAAATGATGTGGTATATTTTTCTTAAAAATTAAAACCAATTTACAAATTACAATAATAAATTGTCAAATGTTGTAATAGAATAGGTATAATTGTCATAACATTTCCTCATAATGATTCCATTTTTACTAAGTTTTCTGAATATGAGCTGAAATTAAAAGTTTTTGTTATTACCTGCTAGGCACATAAACTCTAAAATATTTAGTTTATGACAACATATAAATAACTGGTTTATCGTTTAAAACAAAAATTGTAGAGCTCAACATATAAGTTAAATGTAAGCAGATTAAGTTATAGGAGAGTGCGTAGAACAACTATTAATTTAAAACTTATTTTCGAATTTACATTTGCATATTCTATTTTTAAATGTAACGTTTAAATGGTTTTTTGGTTTTCACATCTTAGGAATACTAATACTAACAATTAGTGATTGACTTATAATAAGAAAAATATTGTTAAATTAGCCTTAAAAGTAGAATATTTGGGATTTCACTGTATTTGAATTGAATAATGGCTTCTAAAATTTATGAGATTTCACTTAAAACTGCCTACAAGTTTATATTTACAGTTATAAAATCACTACAAGCATCAATATATTCTGCGAGTTGAACAAAATGTTTTATCTATATTTTTACAATTTCATTTTGTAAAAGTCGCACAACTCTTTATTTTCTAACTAGTAATCGAAATGACTTTATGTATGCATTTACAGTTTTCCCGTGCAAAAACCAATCAAAATAATTTTATTTTGGATGTTACAAATGGCCTTTGCCTCTCAAATTACGTATAGATACCGTATCACCAGACACATGCATAGATAGAAATTGTACAATGGACTGAAAAGCAAAATGAAGCATTCGGGAATTGAAACTGTATTGTAATGTAGTCGGTAGTCCACAGGAGAGCAATAAATTATATTCTGAAAAGGTGTTTCATAACTTGACCCTACCTGTACGTTAAAAGTTACAGATAAAATACATGTTGTGTACAGCAGTGAGACTACTTCTGAAAATTCTCTTCCAAAAGTATGTTCATAAATAAAATATCCATTGAGGATAAAGTTTTCCATAAAATACAAGTTTTTATACATTCATGTTTATAACATTTTTTACACTTTTAATTTACGCATGAAACCAAAGAGTTTTGCAAAGAATCATACTTTAAGGTTTATCCATCATGTTATATCTATATCTGTATTTTTATTTAACTTTGGGTACCTATCCCTAACTTATTTCATATTATGGAAAGTCAATTTTAGCTAACACAACAGCATACGTAATTATGATATTTAAATTAGAGAAAAGTAAGAGGATGTGTCAGGAACTAGTTGGCACCCCTGCGTGGGAACACACAGGATTGCAGTGCTAAGTAGCAAGGTTTGTTGTCGGTTTGGTCGTATTATAGATCAGATCCTACAGACAAGCTACGGTATGAACACAACGCAGAACGATTAAGTTTACGATAGCCTGCAATAGTCATGCTAACATGATTTAATAAACCTCATGATAAATTAGTCACAACCATATAACGATCGTTTAACATGAAATAATATTTGCTTAGTTTTCTAATTATTATTAAAAGTTTAAGTTTATTTCACAAAAAACTTTTGCCACATAAAGTTTGTCACCGTATGCGTATACGATTGTCATCAAAATTGCTTCAAACATTCAAAATTAATAGTAGTTTATGCAACAAGGTAGGAATTAAGAGATTCTGACGAGTGTGAAAATTGCGCCAGAGCGAAGCGAGGGCGCAAGAACATGACGGAGAATCAATTCCTCCCGTGCAGCATACTCTATTTTTTCTCATACCTGTACGAAAATGGCCATTTCTTTTGCGTGAAACGCGCGAACAAGTTATAATAGCATAACACTGACATTTTTGCTTGACACTGTGCGGTGAGACAATCACCTTGACAACCATAAACTAACACAAATAACTCCCGGATATTAGGGATGGAATGGCTACCCAAGTGAGAAATCTTACCCCCACTCCTTATTTTCCGCGACTACCCTAAAAAGCCGACTTTCTACCCACATTTCACGCAAATAAAGTGGTCATTTTCGTGTAGGTATGAGAAAAATATTATTATGTTAATACTTAATAACAGTAATGGTTATTTCACCCCACATAAACAGAGTGATTCATATTCGATCCTCACCATTACGACCGCGATCACGTAAATCTAAGGGATACAGTGCCAGTTTAACTGGACATATTTGGAAAAAAATTGTCTGTAAAGAGAATAATTATCTCATTACAACATCTATTTTTGTTCCTGAATTATCCTGAAACAAGTCGACTTTTAATTTTATTCTGTAGTTCAGTCATTTTTTAACTGATTTTGTAATTATTTTTTATTTAAATTAGTAAATCCATTTTGAAGCAACTTTTTAAGCTATACAGGGTGTTTCATAACTCGTGGACAATAATTAAGTGACATTCTGGATAAAAAATGTAAAATAAAATTTTGGCCGGGAGGGCTTTGTTTCCAAGTTAATTAGGCTTCAAATTTTCGGCATGTGATCAAATTTTAACTTTAATATACATAATAGCAAGCCATTTTTGAGCATTTGTTATAATTACATATCTTATTATTTTTATTGTTTTTTGTAGTTAACAATACGTTCATTTTTGTAAATCAATTATTGTTTTGAGCGTTTTAAGAATTTTAACAATTTTCATGATTTTTTCCTCAAATTTAACATTCTGTATTAAACGATTAAACAGTTTGACTCAATGTTGGAATTGACATTTCTCCACGACCATTAGTCAATGTAATAATTCCGAAATCGTTATTAATAATAGAAAGTAAACATTCTCACTCTTGAGATAGAATATTTATTCTAAAACACTTGCTTCTTATGTGTTTTGCATGTTCCATAATAAGTGTTGGAATGAATATTCCATAACAATCTGATGGAATGACCAAACAAAATATGCTCAACGAAATAGATTGTCATGAATTTGAAAACTGTCAGTGTCAAATGTAAATACGGCGTCCTAATAGTTATTTTAATTTAATTCTTTTGATTCTAACATTTATGGTCGTGGAGAAAACACAGTCTGTTACTCGGTTGGGAATGAATATTCGATACTAGCAGTTCTTCTTTTTTTCAATTTTTAAAAAATTTGTTGGTGAAATGGTGAAATTATAAAAATATGTATTTAAATTTTTGCCATTATTTGATTTTCTAAATATTCCTAAAAATTCCTAAAATGTGTTTAAATTAATTTTTTGAAATCCTAAACATAAAATTTGGTTCAATTCTCCAAGTCCTTTTTAAATTATTGTGGGTAGGTACATACAGATAAGTCATTTTTGAGAAGTCGCGATAAATTCAGGGCCACTCAAAACGTGTCAATCCATTAAAATCTCGAGGTGGAAAAAAGAAAAGAAAGCAAAAGTGATAAAATAACTCATCGCTATTTGAAATCTCAAGAAAGATAATCATTAACAATACTTTTATTTCATTATATTTGTAGAACATTTACCGTTAATTGTTTCCAATTAGAAAATATGAAACACTAGTTATTTATGTGAGAAAAGAAGAGCTATAATTAATATGAGCTTTTGTATTTGAAGCCAGAGTAGCTAAAAATATTCAGCATACCTGCTAAAGCATCTGTTTCAAGGTTTCAGGAAATTTCAAATATAGCACCTACTCACCTAGCTAACCATAATCTTAGAATTTAAGTTCAATTTTTTTTACGACTATAAAGGAATATGTTCATTCTGTGGGCCGGTATATCAATAAAATACAGTTAACTCTAAAGTGTTGTAACAATTGTATCTCTAGAAATAAGCCCTTGGTTAGAGTTAACACTACATTAAAATACCTGCCCTTAGGTCCCAATTTTAACAGGTTATTCAAATTTCCATTTCTTTCTTTGTAAAATGTAATGGTAATAGTCACTCGTATAAATTGTGACAATCGGCACCTTCGGCTCGTGTCACAAATTTTCATACTCGTGAGAAATGGCTATCATGCTCTTTGTACAATATGTATAGTATTCTACACTGGAATCATTCTTATAGAAACACGCACATGTGGTGTTTAAAAGTGATGGTATCTTATCTATGAGATACAGTCACTGCTATGCCACCATTAAAAAAATTTCAAATAATTTTGATTTATTTAATGCCTGAATTTTTTAGTACTCTAGATGTGTAAATTACAAGAGAAAAACAACAATCATTATCAAATTTAAAAGATAGACATGCTTATTTACAAAAATACACACGTATACCGGGTGCACTAAAAGTGATACAAATTTGTAACTCGAAAACTAAAGTCTTTCGAATATAATTAGAAATACAAAAATTGCATTATTCTACTTTATCATGCACGCGTAGGCAATGATTTTATTTTTTTAACTTTCGGTGTGACCTGACAATCACTGTTTTATTTAAAATTGTCGCGGTACATTGTTAATGATATCAGGAATTGAAATTAAAAAAAAACATAGTCAAAAAGCAATTTCGACAAATCTTTCAGGTAAAATTTCAGTTCAAACGTGGGATGCAAAACCGAAAGTTTAGAGAATGAAGTACGTGAATCATTCGTGTATCATTCGATACTTAGATGGTTTTCTAACAATCCACGTACATAAAGTAATTTTTCTTCAAACGTCATTTAAGTGTGAAATTATCCTGCTGTACTGATTATGTTTAAGTGTCACTTTATTGCCGGCGACAGGTAAAGTTATACTTTATCTGTCGCCGGCGCTTAAGTACTACTTAAGCGCCGCTGGTCATAAGTCAAATTAAATGTCAAAATGTATTTATTAAAATTTCAATTAATAATTTTACAATTTAATGAATTGTTTGCGTTTGAAAAAAAATAGCATATTTTATTCGGAGCTTAAGTCGCTTTATGTGCTTCGGCTGCTTTTGTCTGACTCACTTCGTTCATCAGCCAAACACCAGCCTCTGCACATAAAGCATTACTTAAGCTCCTCATAAAATAATATACTATTATTTCAATCATTTCGCATTTAATTAGTTTGTACTTGTAGCCATGAAACAACTTTTTTTTTAATTAAATAGACGCGTAGAAATGAATTTCTAATAACATGTTAGAGTGTCAATGTGCGTGCTATAGTTTTTCTTTGTAGTCCATAAGAAATTTTAATTACCGCTATAAAACAAAACTAGTTTGTGGTTGGTCGAGATAACATGCTATATCCCATTCAAATAACGAATAGGTTATTGCTAATTTCTTCTTTAATAGCACAACTACAACCAGTTTATTACTTTAATAAACTAATTTTAGATTCAAACTATAACTTTATTTATACAAAATTATTAAAATGGATAATACCAAAAGTTTTTAGCAACACACGTTTAACTTTTCACGACTGCAATAATTGTTTATATCAGGGGGTTTCAGAATAAGATAAAGATTTTTATAAATGTAATGATAGAGGAGGTAAAGATTAATATTTATATAACAACTGTGTGAAACTGCTTCATTTTGGACAAAAAATTGAGAAAAGCCATATGAAAATTTCGAAAACATATAAACGTTAATAAGATTACCTTTCTTATACGAAGTAATAAAGAAATATAGTAATCGTAATTTTTTCCAACTTCCGGATTTTACTGTATTTATCCGTTTTGAAGCCTCCTTCAATCCATTTTGAATATTTCCGTCATGATATCTGTCAGGCCCGTGCCCAGGGGGGAGTTCATCGTTTGCCGCCCCCCCCCCCCCTGGTATTTTTTTTGGGTTTTGTGTAGATTTATTACTATTTTTAAAAAGTTTTTGAGTATTGGTTGCCTCTAATAAAACTACATAGCGAGAAAAAAACGTTGCCCCCTATAAAAATTATGTTTGCCTCCTCTGACATATGAGTCTGGCTACGAGCTTGGTGTCTGTCAGTGAGTTTGTGTCTCTCTGTATCCACGATAACTCTGTCACGCGTTTTTCCTCGGCAACAGCGGAGGTGAATTTAAAGTTAAAAATTGGCCCTCGGACGGACGAGACAAAAGGCTCGACTAAACTCAGCGAGTGGTCGCGGGCTGAGTAAAGATTTTCCTATAAGTGGACCTTGAAAATCTTTAAAAGGGCGCCAGAATCCTTAAGCCAAGAAATAAATAAGATTTCATCAGATTGAAATGAAACTATATACCCAATAGTTAACGATAAAATAAAACCAGAATAAACGGTAACAAATATCGATCTTTATTAAACTTGACTTGAGACTAGTATCTAACAATTTGTATAATTATGTATAATATAAACCTATATTTAATGCCGCTAACCAGATTCAGATATCTCTTGCCATTTTAGAGATATAAGTCAAATTTGACATTTCGACGATTTCGATGAAGCGCCATAACTTCTTTATTTATGAATATTTTTAAAAACTGTAAAAACATTATTGGTCCAGTTTTTTATGTAGATTACGAATTATGAAATCAAATTTTTCCAAGGCTACTAGATTTTGCTACAGAACCCAAACATATGTTTTTTTAAATGGAAACCATAGTTGACTTTGATCTCATTTTAAAGATCTTTTTTTTTTGCTTTCCGAATATATAAACATTTATATATTTATCTCAAAAAATAACTGAGTTTTTGATGATTTTCTCTTTATGTCACAAATCTAGTGTGCCATGAGTTTTTCAATCCATAGTTATCTTTAGCTACTAGTTAATTCTCTTGGTTACAATTGTCTTAACAATAGTATCTAAGGAAATTAACTTAAAGATTACCTACCATCCATTGAAAAACTAAGCCAAATTGTCATAAGCAGACTATCAGCACTTTCCAGACACCAACAGCATGTAAGAAAGACAATAGGTCGAATTACTGCACCACATCAAGACCGCTCTATCGTTTAAAAGCGAGGAGGAACAGATTTCAAATTGAATTCGAATTGGTTTCTAAATTGTACTTGGCACATAATGTAAGTGGCGAAACCGTCGAGAGACGTTTACATAAAGTAAATCTTCATGCTAGATGTTCACTGTCTCGATTTGGCCTTCATCCACACTCAAGGCCAACAAGGGTATGTCCAGGGTATGGACCAATAGCATGCTCAGAAAGCTCAAGAAATCTGTAGTTATCGTGGTAGTACTGATATGGTATGGGGTGGCATGGATACGTTTTCCTACAATACATGTTAATGCAACTACACACAGTGCTCGAACAATGCTGAATTTCTTATATGAAGAAAATATCGACGTTATTCTTTGGGCAGCACCATCTCCAGACCTGAACCCAATCGAGTCCATGTTGCAAAGACGAGTCATGGGTGAAAATCTTTTTTTAATAATCGGAGGAGCTAATTTAGAGTTTACAAAGGGAGTAGGCAGCAATTGATAAAGATGAAATTGATTCGCTAATTTTGAGTAGGTATCTGTACACAGTGCAGGCTGTATTAAATCGTTTTAATTAAATTTTTTGTCGATTTATTCCCGGAGTTTGCAATATTATTCATATGAATACAATACTCTTTTCAAAGTTGCTTTTTCTTTTTTATTAAATATTTTTACATACAATTATCTGATATACACGTGAGAATATCATGTAAAAACGGATCGTTTTCTCAAAAAAATATCCCTATTATAAATTTTTTTTCCAATTGGTATCTCTAGATATTATGTGGTGGATGGGTGTAGTATATCCAATTGCTCTTCGGGCTTCATATTTTATAATACTTACTTATTCTTCCAAATACAGTGTGTTTCTTAGTTAGTACATGCTCCCGGTATAACAGAAAAAAATATCCTGCCGTACTTTTTATTCGATAAAGCTCCAGTGGTTTTTTATAAAAGTCTAAATGGCACTCGCCATGGATCACCTTGTATTTATGAAATAATTTTCATTGAAAATGTTTATTCACGTGGATCATAGAAAAAATACTATAGGTTACTGAACTTCTGCACTTGTGGAAAAAAGCATCACTTTGAACACTAGTTTGTATAAACTAATAATTTCATAGCTGATAATTTTCGCAAATTTTATTATTTTAAAAATAAAAACCCTGTCCTTTTTCATATTTATCCTGAAAAGTCTTTGCAATTCAAATCGATTGACAATTTAATGTAAATGAACTACAAAGAAATGTGCCTGAGTAAGTTTTAATTATAATATCAAATAAAAGGCTTATTAATTGTATAATACCTACACTTATTGTTTCTGTACATACAAATTAATTACTATACTTATAATTGATGTACTGTATGTAATATATGTACATTTAAGTAACGATTTTCCGTTTAAATCGATATATCATAAAATCTGCAATTGTTATAAATATGTGCAAACAGTTCTAATTAGTATTTTCTCTTTCAGGTATGTAAAGATTACGCATATTTATACATCACAAACCAGTATGGTACGTATAAGAGGTGAAATTTAAATGTTATCAGTCTTTACTCATCGGATACCCAATATAATAAGATAACAGAAAAAGTTAGGGATACATTCAATAATAGAATTTATGTTTCAAAAGTTGCAGCTTCGCTAACTCACACATTACACACGGCTTCTCCAATAAACATTAAACTTCCTTCCATTTATGTGATAATGTTTAAAAGAAAAAATCTGGTAAAACCGTGGACGATAAATCTAGGAAAAGCGGATTTCAAAACTTAAATTAGTTTCTAGTTTGGTCTGTTGGGAACGTCAGGTAGAATTGGCAGACCAATTGGAATGTATTGAATGCAAAAACTATATACATACAGGAGTAGGCATATTGCAGATGCTGATAGTTCTTCATGCATACTGAACAAAGTTTAGCAATAATTTATGGATGAAAATTCGTACAAGGTACGTTAGGAATTTTGCTGGAGACATTAGACATTAAATAAACATGTAAACTAGTATAGATTTACTGTGTAATTGAACGGAAGAAAAATAAACCAAGCTTATGTCGGGTCAATTTATTTCATCAATAAATACCTTACTAATTAGTTATTTATATAACAAATGTATAATTACTAAGTTAGTACTTTTTTACGAATGGGAAGTTTAACCATGCGAGTCGTAGGCGAGATCGGCAATGCCATGTGTGAAAAATATTTGATGTGTCCAACACATGACTTTCTTATACGGATAGTACCACAATTACTTTTCCTAGAGAAATTAAGTTAAATTTCTTGTAGAAATCGTGTTTAAATTTTGAGGGTTTCCAGCAATTTTCAAATAATCTCTGTCGCACTTATTGCAATACACATAAATATACACATAAATCTGTCCTTGTCCCACTCATTATAACCGAATTTTACGACAAAAATGTGTTTTATTTTAGATTTTTGACCTACTACTCACTTAAAAAAATCTCCTGGTATAAAATCACATTTCTTTATTCATTATTATTGTTTTCGGTACCATAGAAACCAGTAAATAACAAAAAAATAATGGTCCTTCTGTTCAAACCCGGGATCTTCCGTTTGGCAGCCAAGTCCCTTTAGTCACTAATCTATCTAGACTGTCGGTCGGATTCAACAATCAACGCGCACTATGAGAAATATAAGTGTTTTAAGAATATCGCGTTTTTTTTTAATTTTTTTGACGGAATTTCAAAAAAAGTTCAAACAAAATTTGTTCAAAATTTAATTCTTAATCAATCTTAAAGAATAAAAAAATCTCATAAATTGTTTATTTTTCAAGATATTCCTAAAAACCTAAAAATGTCTTCAGATAAGTGCCTCTTGTGTTGGTACTAGATGAAAAACATTTAATATGGCACCCACAATTTTGTTCAAACTCTTAAATATGAAGTTTGAATCAAATCCGATAAGTCGTTTTTGAGTTATGGTGGATACAAACAGACACACAGGCAGACATCATGGCGAAAATGGTCAAAATGGATTCAGGGGCCCTCAAAACGTGTAAATCCATCAAAATCTCGAAGTCGAAAAAGTCACGATTACTATAAGTACTTTCTTATTACTTCGTATAAGAAAGTAAAAAGACAAGTTATGCATGTGTTTCTTACAATATTTGACGGTCTCTGAGTATAGTAAAATAAGTCTGTCGTATGTCAAAATGTCGATTTAAATGTAAGTGACATTTTTTTTAGCCATAGCTATCATAGTTATCCAAAACAATGCGGTATTTTAGGTATTTACATCACAAAAGTTACATTATCGTACGCGTGAGCGGTAACTAGATTAATGTCAAAGTGACAACTATAAAATTTATCTAAAATAAAGTGACAAAACTTTCATATGTCATATTACTTACCGATCAGAAGGCGATAATCTGATCGGTAAGATACTCACCGATCAGAAATTTGTAAAAAAACCTACTATTCTTTTAATTAAACCAGTAAATACGTGAATTTGACGGATCGTGCATAAAATGTTATAAGCATGTCGAACGTTAAGGGTTACCGTTCTCCATACTTAATATACTATTTTTTATTTTAGACAAAATTACCAATTGGAACATCAGACACAAATAGGAATATCTCTATAAAATGTTATAAAATTTATATTTTATATTTATATATATTTTTATTGGTAAGAACTTCACTAGATTAAAGACACAAGTATTTCTAGGTCAAAAATAACAAAACTTATTTATAAAGAAATACAACTCATACGAACGTGTTTGTGTATCGTTATAATACGTGAAGACAGATGTGTTACACATTTAAACACATTATAACACCGTAAATCCAACATAGTGGGTTACTCGAGGATTAACACCTAACTTTAATACTATAAGATGTCATTTAGGAACTTGGCAATAGCATCGTTTCGAACTTATGCCATCATCAAATGCGTCGGTAACGTCTTCTATTTTAGTGAAAAGTCAATAGTCCTCTGGCTAGACATTTTAGTAATTTGAATCATTTCATTATTATTAGCATTATTAATAAGATTTGATGTATTTTTTTAATGGTTATATGAGTCCATAATTATGTTTGCTTTTACAAGTGTATACCAGTATACCTACTTGAATAACTTACTTTAAGATATATTTTTATTATAGGTATTGTATATATATTATAGATTTTCCGTAATTATTATACAGAGAGGCCCAGGGGTCATGTACAGGGTGGACTAATGCATGTTTTGATAGGGCAACTCGTTAACTGTAACAGATATTGAAAAATAGACACGGAGTCTCGATCTCTGTTTTCGAGATAAAATTAATTCTGAAAACAAAATTTTTTTTTGTTTTCGAATTATCAAGGAAAGTTCGATTTTTCAATTTTTCGTTAGATATCTATATCTTGATTGTTTTCAATTTAGAGAAAAGTTCTTCAGGCACTTTTTAGTAGTATGCAGTGACATAATCAGACTTTCAATAAATTTATTCATTTTCAAGTTATAACATAAACTTTTTTTTTTTTAATAGGTACAAATCATAGCTGGCTATTGCTTAGTTGAAAAGACATTTTTTGTCTTTTTTCAAAAATATGTAACATGTGGGGTATATTCCTTCATGTTTATTTTATTTTTCACAAAATTCGCAAATTTCAAGATTAGACGTAATATTTCCTACTACTAAAAATAGATATACGAAATATTACATCTTATCCTGAAATTTTGCGAATTTTTAGAAAATAAAATAAACGGAAGGAGTAGACTACACATATTATACCTATATCATTGAAAATAGAAAGAAAATGTGTTTTTCTACTCCTATATATGAAAATAGTCATTTTTCCATGACATACTCTACTTGAAACTTCTAAATTTTTGTCTACTGTCTCTCTAGAGTGAAAATATCAAAATTTCAAATTTATGATTTTCTTCGTGATTTTTTTAATGAAATATTTTATATAAAAATAGTTAAAATAAAAACTAAAATTTATTTTTTTTGTAAACTATAGAAAAACGATAACAAGTTTGAAAGGAAAAACATATTATTTATGGAGTTTCTCCTAAAACTTTTTCATTTCTAAATAAAACAATATTTGAAAAACTAATTTTTTTTCCTTTCAAATTTGTTATCGTTTTTCTATAGTTTTTTGTTCTGGAGAGGCGTAGAGCCGTGAATTCCAATCTAGCGGAAAGCCAGCGCACGGAAGTCTTGGCTAACCGGGCGCTCTAATTTGTTCCGATCAGCTATCTTTAATTATTATTAACTCCGCTAATTTTCAGATATGAAAAAAATGACAAAGGAAAATACGTCTTAGAATTTTGTGAGAAATCTATGGTTTCCGGTATTAGCGGTGACTTTGGGACACCCTGTATAAATTGAAGGAAAAGTCAATATTCCTAAAGTAGAAAACGCATTTCTACAGTCATCTCTGTAATTCAAAGTCTCCACTATTCTAATTTCCCTTCTCTGCAATCCAAAAATTCGCCCCCAATTTGCCGCCTGGCCCACACTACTACTGCATAAGAGATGAGAGAGTGACACAGCAAAATATGCTCCTTTCAAAGTAAAAACATCAACAGAATCGGTCAGGCTCCTGAGAACGTAGACGCTGGACCGCAGTTTTCTGGCTAAATGATCCATGTGCAAGTCCCATCTCACCGTGGGGTCTAATAAGACTTCCAGAAACCTGACAGAATTCTCAACAACACAACCCTCCCCCCGCAGGTACATTGCATTCTACTCAAAAAAGTGCATAAAGAACGTGTCATTAACTTTTCTCTAAATTGAAAAACTTTCAAGATACTTATAGACTTCTAGATATCGAAAAGTTGAAAAATCAAATTTTCCTTGATAACTCGAAAATAAAAGAGGACAGCTAATTTTGGTTTTCAGAATTGAGTTTATCTCGAAAAAGGGGATCGAAACTCCGTGGTCCATTTTTCGATATCCGTTATAGGTAACGAGTTGTTCCATCAAAACACCCAATTTAGTCCACCCTGTACACCTCCAAAACGAAGGGCCAGTTTTAAGTTTGGAAGTCATATTTTGGCCATTTCTGATTTAATCGGAAGTGAAATTAAATTTTTTTAAAGTGCTAACCATTCGTTGTCGGTAAATTATTTTTACCACCGGGCCCTGACAACTTAACCAGCCAATTTATATTAAAGGTTCATTCACAATCAACTTACTGCAAATTGATAGAAATGGAAATGCAGTTGGTAATTTGGCCCTGCGGTTAGTAAAAATAGGTAGTTCAGATACGAATTGGTGCAAAACAGTAATCATGCGCAGTAGAGTATCAAATTTTAAATTTTACAGCCGTCAGTTATAAATTATAACCTACAAAGCTGTTATTTTTATATTCGATCGGATAATTCTGTTTCCATTCGTGAGTTTCCGTGCACATCGTTCTACACACAGTTGTGGTTGGTCTGCTGAAATTGTGCAATGTGCGAAAGCTTGCACCTTGCAATATTTCGCCACTTACCAATATACCTACCATTTTGTTTGAATCAGCACACGGCAGTATTGTGAACAGATGCAATAATACCAAATGTATTTAGGTTATGCAGTACCATCAAGTTGCCCTACCTAACTGCACTAAGTCAATTCTGAATGATACTTAAGTGTTTGTAAATTTATGTAGTTTATGTAATTTGTTCACAATGATTTGTTGGTTTAAATTTAGGCCAGTGACTGAAATCGCCAGTTGAACAACATTTTACATCGTAACGATACTTTTGTAATTCTGTTTTTGCTAATTTTATGGATAATATTTCACAAAGAAATTAAAATAACATTTTTCGTTAATTACAACTTAATGTTTGCAAGAAGAAAATCAATGGATCCTTTCTCAATGCCTCCTTGGAATAACACGGATTAAATGTATAATTAACAGGACAAAGGTACTGGAAATTAACATCGTACTGTTTGAAAATTTTAAGGTATGATCTTGTAAAATATGTAAGATAATGAAAGTAAACTAACTGCTCTACTTAGAAAAGAGAACGAGTTAATGGCTTTTCAACGCAGTCTGAATAAGAAAAGTTTGTAGCGTCTCGCGTAAGATGATAGATTGTTTGGAGTTTTCAAAATCTATTATAATCCTATTTATCTATAAAAAACAATTTTAGTTTGATATGAGAATGTATTTGAGGTTAACGGCATTTTATAAAGTTTAGTAATTGAATAAAAATATTAATTATATAGCTAATCAATATTGTTTAAAAGAATATTTTTCTTTAGCATTCTTTAGCATGGTCATTTCGATTTCTTGGAGAAACCAAGTTTTCTGAAAATTCTACACTTTTAAAAGTCAATAAAATTCTAAAACCATTCTTTATCGGCGTTGATTTTGTACGTGGGCTGCATAAGAAATTATTACAATTATGTTCATGGCTCAACAGCCCGTTTTATATGTCATAGAAGTTTAACTTTAAGAGGATACAGAAACGATATAAATTTATGAAATATTCCAAGCTTAAGATTTGTTCCGTCTTCGTATTAAACCGGACAAGTTATAAGAATAGTTTAGATTTTATTTATCTTTCGACCCTTCGAGACTTGTGGAAAAAAGGACACTAGTTCAAATTTTATAAACCGTGTGTTTTTACTTTCTTATACGAAGTAATAAGAAAGTATAGTAATCGTAATTTTTTTCGACATCAAAATTTTGATGGATTTACACGTTTTGAGGCCCCTGAATCCATTCTGACCATTTTCGCCATGATGTCTGTGTGTCTGTCTGTCTGTATCCACGATAACTCAAAAATGAGTTACCAGATTTGATTCAAATTTCATATTTAAGAGTTTGCACAAAATTGTGGGTGCCACATTAAATCTTTTTAGCACCAACACTTGGATATTTTCAAAACGGTGCATTTCTCGTATAGAGTGCTTTACATAAAGTCACCTTAAAATTTTTCAACAAATCCAAATATGACATAAAAAAGTAGGTATTCCATTTAAAATAGGAAAGTTGACACCCACTTCCGGTTATACCGGAAGTAGTAGAAACGTGAAAACATTTTAGTTCAAACCGGCAAACTGAATTAGATAGGTAACCAAATTTTCAAAGTTCTACTGTAATTAGTTTTCCATAGGTATACCTACAGATCGATGGCTCTCTCCGTGACACACCCTGTATAATCTGTCACCAGGTGAAGCGCCTGTGACTATTTTTGGCGATTTTGTTATTGTTTCACCGTTCTGTTAGTTTTCCAACATTTCAGTACAGCGCATACCATTAACGTCTCACGGAGATTCGCAGCAGTAGAACGGTTTTTTTCCGTTTCCTGCCGCGTTTGAAGCGCTGTACAGCGATAAATATTTGTTTGATGATAAATGTTATGAAGAGTTTTTTGTGGCTCGAGTAGTCCTCTACAAAAAGTATTAGCCGAAATTTGTCGAAAAGGCAACCCTTCTGGCGCTGTCCCCGCTTTAAGCAAATCATCCCCTAATTTTTTGGCTATCATCGTCAATAAACTCGAAAATAATAACAATATGAAAAAAAAGTAATGACATAAAATGTAGAGCGGATTTTTCTCTCCAAAAATGATGTCGTGTAATTTTTTGTAAAATATGACCGTTAACGAGATAAATAAAAAATCACCACTTTTTTCAAGATGGCGGCCGAACGACAGGAGGTGGGTACGGAAATTCAGTTTTAAGCTTTTCTAATGACCCTCTAAGCAATGAAATCGAAAAATTCGACTCACCCAAGGCTGCTAAACGGCAGGTCGCGGGTTCGAATCCCAGAATTACCATTATTTTTAAAAAATTTTACTGGTTTTTATGGTAGGTACCGAAAACAATAATATAATATAAATGTGATTTTACGTTAATAACGTATTGAATGTCGTCTGCATGTGATTATTGGCTACCCCTTCAGCATTTTCCAAATATTAAAACGGTATCATGGCAATGTATAAGAAAGTCACGTTGTTGGACACATCAGATATTTTAAATAGCGCACGAGCCTATAAAATAATCCAGTCCAAAATAAAGACTACATTTCATATCTTTTGGATAGGCCAGGTGCTAGCTAATATTTCCGGAAGTATCCGGTAGTAATCAATTAATCAATTTTGAAATTTCAAATGGCAATATAAGTAGGTTGAAAAGGTAAAGTTTTTCTGTTTCCAATGATATAAAAATTTCATGGGATCACATTTTCGAAAAAAAATGTTTTACGTTTAATTTTAAATTTATCTGGTCTCAATAACTAACTTTTTTACCGATTTAGATATTGAGATGGTAGTTTAAAACCAATATTGGGTAAATTTTAGGTTTAAGGAAGGTTTCATTTATCCACATAAAAAAAAACTTCTTTAATAGAAAAATTTCTTTTATGATCCCATGAAAGTTTTGTACCTGTATAAAGAGTAAAAGATTCCCTTTTCAATAATGCCCAACATGATCTATGTTGCCATTTGTAATTGAATAAATAAAAGTTGATATCCCTTACGACTTACGAGTACTTCCGTGTTACGCTATTAAAATTAATAATCATGTTTCGAACTTTAGCATCGCCATATTTATTAAAATCCTATTGTTTTGTCATGAAAATTTTAAAGTTAATATTTTGGTATACAGAATTAACATATTTTTCAAAAATATGGTTTTTAAATAGTTCGTATGCACTTTTAGGTATTAGTAACTTTTTTCTGTCCTTTTTTAACACTACAACATTTTTAAATTGCGGTTACTAACTAGATTTGTAATTTCATTTTGTATTGTTAACTGTGTTTTCCATTTTATGGTTTGAAGATGATCTAATGATCGAAATATGTCACCAAAAATAATTTAACTCATTTAAATACAACTTTCCCACGTGGACTTTGACTTGGAGGTCTTTTGTCTTATTTCAACTAATATTGATATCGCGATAATTTTTCTTTAAAAATAAAATAGACTAGTATACCTACCTAATCGCTATCATACGTTTTAGTTTAGATTTTAGAATATTTCAATTGACTGTCACTGATTTAGTGAGATCGCTCAGGAAATAGTATATTCTGTAACTCGTGGTTCCTCACGCTCGCTAGCGCTCGCGTTCGGAATCTTCCACTCGTATCGAATTTTCATTCCCAACCGAGTAACAGACTGTATTTGTTCCACGACCATAAATGTTTTAATCAAAAGAATTAAATTAAAATAACTAAGAGGACGCCGCATTTACATCTGACACTGACAGTTTTGAAATTCATGGCAATCTATTTCGTTGAGCATATTTTGTTTGGTCATTCCATCACATTGTTATCGAATATTCATTCCATCACTTGTTATGGAATGAAAATACATGCAAAACACATAAGAAGCAAGTGTTTTGAAATAAATATTCTATCTAGTGAGAATGTTTACTTTCTATTATTAAAAACGATTTCACTAATGGTCGTGGAGAAAACTACAGTCGGACCAGGCTTACAAAATCAAAAATGGGCGTGTACAGAGCTGCAGTCGTTTTACTGGTACATTCAAAAGTAAAATGATGTGCCGGTAAATTGGAATGACAGTGAAATGAAATGACAACTGTCAAGCATTTTTGCCTAGGGGATTAAAACAACGTATAGTAATGAAGAAATGCTTATTCTATTTAAATATTTTCCTGTAGCCGTCGCAGCTATTTCAGTGACTTTTTGTAACGGGTATGTCCATTCCATTCACCAGCTTGTTTTTGTGTATCAAAAAAGTCGATAACATTCCTTGCTTCGGAATGAATAATTTTTCGTGCTTTGCATTTACCGCTCATTTTCACCGACTCTGTTTTCAAAAGTAAGCATAATGTGAATATTTGTTTAGTTTTCAATGGTTTAAAATAACTTACCAGGGCCGAAAATGCTCATATTTGGACCCAAACCAAATCACGCAAACAGGAACAAGTAACAACAACACAATAGAACCAAAAATCCAACCATAAAACGCAAATTACTTAATTAGCGCAACCGAAAATGCTCGTATTTGGACACAAACGAAATAACGCAAACAAGAACAAGTAACAACAACAGCAATAGAACCAAAAATCCAACCACAAAACGCAAATTACAGTGGGCCCACTGTTAAGTCGCCGATGCTATGCACAGAAAATGACAGAAGCAGGAAACTGCGAAGATTTAAGTTAAAACACATTTTTCTCCAGATTGTATCGGTGTTTTGCGGCGAAACACGCATGTCCTACATAGTGGGGGAGCTGGGGAAAATAACTGCGCACACAATTGTATCGGCGACTTAGCTCTGGGTCCACTGTACTTATTTAGTTAATTTAATAAATATTTGAGTTTAAGTTCTGACAGTTTTGACTTTTTGAAACGAGTGTACATATATCTAGAACTTTAGAGTGTACGGAGTACTAGATACGGTCTTCAATTGGTCGGAACTTTTCCCGCCTAGAAATATTAAAAGTAGTTCGCATATTTTCCGGGGCTTTTGTTAGCTTGGTGGCACTGTATTTAAATGTAATTTTCGCCATTCGACTGAAAGGGTAAAATTCAAATCTGTTATTTATTATTATACGATTTTAATACATTTTTATGCAATTTAGAATTAATTGCTTCCTGTTTGTTTATAAACAAGCTTTTAAGAGTATACCCGTGCTGACAGATGATGTAATATGATATTTAGAGGCAAAGCTTTCGTTAAATTAAGTAAAACTAGATAATTATATTATTGATTTTATGCACAAAATATGAAGTAATCCAATACATTGCGGGTGGATGAAAATTTTATAAAAGGTATCTTTTATCGAATTTCTAGCTAATAATACTTTCAATATGATGTATCTAATAAATTTTGCAAGATACACTTTTTGTATATTTTATGTTTGTTGTATTATAGTTTTTTGCGCTACCGACTAATTTTTCTATGCTTACCGGCAAGAAGACTAGATACAGGAGAGTGCACTTCATTGTTGTTCTATTGTTGTCCGATGGGACATATGCGGCGAAAAGCTCCCCACTCTCAATCGTCACTCGCCATGTGCGCCGTGCTCTTAAATTGGTGTACTGCGCATCTGTCAAACACATGGCACATTCAAAATAATTCGAAACATGCAAGATGTCAAAGTCACGTAGTAAATATAGTGAAAACCATTAAAATGTCACGAAAGTTTTTTACCGGATTCAACAGCAGTGATAATATTTGATTTTCAAGCAGTATTGCCGTGTCTTACAGGAGATGCTTGATCTTTTTACCGTCTCTAAATGGTTTTCAATTTAACGATGTTTCAATTAAAAATCAATGAAGCACGTTGTTACATTTGGCATGAAGGAGAAGCCCACCAAGGGGCAAATGAAAGTGCTTCGTGTGTTTGGAATTACTTGATGTCTTTACAAGAAGAAAACATTGCCACATCAACAGGCAAATCAAAATCCATAGATTTGAATTTTTATACAGACAACTGTGTGGGCAAAAACGAGAACAGATTATATATCTATAACATATTTTTGTGTGCCACAAAGATGTCTTCCATTTTAAAAACCTTGTTACCCAAATTGATATAAAAACGTGTACGTACAAGAATTCAGACGGAGATAGAGTTAAAAATGTCAAATATAAAAATATTTATGCTAAAAAATCATCCTGGAATACTCTTCTACAAAACTTCTTACGAACAAAAAGAGTTTTTATAAATGTTCTAAATAACTATCAGACGTCAACTAGCTGACTTTTCTTCAGTGACACTGAAGAACCTCTAAACATAAGGCAGGTATTAAAGAAGCAAAAAAGAAAGGTTTACTCTCCTTATTCCCCCCCCCCCCAGAACAAACCGAAGAAACTAGTTGTCCCTATGTACTATTTCGACTTTTACAATAAACTATACTACAGCTTAAATAGTTTACATCGACTGTGTACCTACATTGTTTATCGTTTTGTTCTGCAGTTTTGTAAGTAATGAATTTTATTTGCATTTATATTGTGCGTAGTTTCTTTATTTTATACTGTTTTATACATAAGTCAGTAAATAAAAGTTACAATTTTTTTTGGGAAAGACCGTCACAAATTTTCATTAAAGGTGAAATAAGAGTTACAGGTAATGAGAAAAATGAAGTTGTTAGGTTTAAATGCAGCTCATGATGTCTACTTTTTAAAGCGTGTACCACGTTAGTTTAGCATATTGTTGTATAAAACGTATAATTTAAAAGGCTTCTCCTGAAAAACAATGAATTTTTAGTAGGGACGGTCTTCTGCCAAACCAACGATATGTACTTACAATTTTCAACAAGCTCTTACGTTAATAAATTATTTTGTGCTCCTTCCATCGTTTTATAATTTCATTTCCTTCATAACAATGACTGGTTTTACACTCAGAATATTTGACATATTTGACGTTATTACAGTCACAAGTACTATTATAACCTATAACAAACGCCACAATGTCGAGCTACTTGAAAGATGCGCAGTACATTACTGCGCACATGGCGAGTGACGATTAAGAGTGGGGAGCTTTTCGCCGTATATAGGCCTTCCCTTTCCAAGTGAGTGCACTCTCCTGTATCTAGTCTTCTTGCTTACCGGGTTTGTTGATTGTCACTAAAAGATAAAAATCCCGAACTGATACTGGTTTTTAAGGAAACATAATAAACAATACCGTTATACCGAGAGATCAAAAATTATCTTGGTCAAAGGTGGTCATGAAATGAAAAACGACAGTCTTAGCTTGTATCATCCTTTTGAAGTTTATCAAGTTATGTGCCATAATAAGTATCGACACGATACTAGCTCCGACAATTATTTTAAAATCCATGACCACCTTTGACCAAGATAATTTTTGATCTCTCGGTATATTCATAACAATACATCTGCGTTTTACTTTCTTATACGAAGTAATAAGAAAGTATAGGTAGTATTCGTGATTTTTTTCGACTTCGAGATTTTGATGGATTTACACGTTTTGAGGGCCCCTGAATCCATTCTGACCATTTTCGCCATAATGTCTGTCTGTGTGTCTGTATAACTGTATAACTCAAAAACGAGTTATTGGACTTGATTCAAATTTCATATTTAAGAGTTTGAACAAATTTGTGGGTGCCACATTAAAGGTTTTTCATCTAGCACCAACACAAGTGGCACTTACCTGAAGACATTTTTAGGTTTTTCAGGAATATCTTGAAAAATAAACAATTTATGAGATTTTTTTTATTCTTTAACATTGATTTAGAAAATTGAAGATACGATTTTTCTCTACGAAATCCTTTTTTTATTTTTTCTGAGATACAAAAATTATGGGAGTAATAAGCGGAAAACAAAATTAACCCTTTGAAGTTAAGGGGGTGAGAAGGATGCAAATTCAGGGTTAAGCTTCCCTGATGGTACCCTGCACCCATGTAAAATTTCAGCTTGCTCGGTTTTAGTTCCCAGAAAAGCTTTGTGATAAGAAGGAATAGATACAATTTGATTGGATTAATCGTAAATATACCATTAATACATGATTAATACCAAAATTAGCGGTTCTGCGTTTGTTTACTGGTTGTCATGACAATAGAGAGGGCAATAATTAATCATATACAGCGTGATCAAGAATGACTGAATCTGTTGGTATTGAAAAAATAACTAGTGTGATTGGTACTATTGACGTAAACTTCCGCAAGGGCGTTGGTGCGCACATCTTACTGTCAACTTTTGACAATCTTGACCATCTCAACTAAAGTTCTAGATATATAAAGTACCGCAACCTATGAGGCTATGAGTTAGACAGAGATTGCATTCTTTTTCCCGAAAATGGCGGATTTCGCTGTTAAATTAGTGTCGATCACAATGTCATTTGCGTCAGTCTATCAAACTTTCGTTTTTCATTGGTTTTTTATTATGGCAACGAGTGGGTCTGTTTTGACTGTTCTAGACATTAAAAACAAAGTTTTTCTTAAAAGTCTTGTTTGAGGTTAACATTGAATTTGGCGGGTTTGCAAGATTTTTGAATTTGCCGCTTTTTTCCCGAAAATGGCGGACGGTTTGCGGTACTTTATATTTCTAGTTCTAGATATATATCTAGAACTTTAATCTCAACATAACAATACTTCACCATAATATAACCTTAGATTTTGTAAACTGACATTTTTAATTGTGACAATCAGGTTTGCAAATCATACCACAAAAAAAATTTCTAATTTCGCAATTGTTTTAATACCAACAGATTCAGTCATTCCTGATCACGCTGTACTAATATATTGCTAGCGTCTTTATTCATATGTCGCTTTTAATGTTAAAGGCGCTTGTTTAGATGCGCGTTACAAATGTTTAACCGCATCTAAAGAAGCGCCATTAACACTAAAAGCGACATATGAATACCTAACGGCCCTACTCTTCGCTATAAGTTGAATGCGAGTATTAAAATATCTGATGTGTCCAACACATGACTTTCTTATACGGATAGTATCACAATAATTACTTTTCCTAAAGAAATTAAGTTAAATTTCTTATAAAAATTTTGAGGGTTTCCAGCAATTTTCAAATAGTCTCTGTCGCACTTATTGCAATACGCATAAATCTGTCCTTGTCCCACTCATTATAACCGAATTTTACGACAAAAATGTGTTTTATTTTAGATGTTTGACCTATTACTCACTTAAAAAATCTCCCGATATGAAATAGTAGTTTAATAAACAAGAGTGTTAATAAGAGCGATTAATAATCGATTATTAATAGATAAGATTATTAATCGCCGATTAACACTCATGTTGATTACAATATTTTTTTGTCGATCTATCTTTATTAGAATGAAAATAATCTAATTTTGTTCCATGGCAAAATCCAAATTCTGACATAATATGCAATAAGTCAAAATACCACTGACATAATTAATTAATTCCGGCAGGTGTCAGTTCCAAATGCATGTTTCAATAATATAATATATTGTTGGTTACCTAGCAAATCTCATAATCTCAACAATGTTTTTAATGTGCATGTATGCATTAAACTGAGTTATTAATACACTCCTTTTATTACATTAACTAGATCTTTAATAAACGATCGACAAAAATTACATTTATTTATTCATTATTATTGTTGTCGGTACCATTAAACTAATGGTCCGTCCTTCTGGGATTCGAACCCGGGACCTTCCTTTTGGCAGCCATATAATGAGACACATGGTCTACCTCGACCCTCGGATTCAACTATCAACGCGCGCTATGAGAAATATAAAGTGTTTTAAGAATATCTAGTTTGTTTGAAATTTTTTTGACGGAATTTCAAAAAAAAGTTCAAACAAAATTTGTTCAAAATTCAATTCTAAATCAATGTTAAAAAATAAAAAAATCTCATATATTGTTTATTTTTCAAGATGTTCCCAAAAAACCTAAAAATGTCTTCAGGTAACTGTAACTTGTTTTGGTGCTAGATGAAAAACATTGAATGTGGCGCCCACAAATTTGTTCAAACTCTTAAATATGAAATTTGAATCAAATCCGATAAGTTGTTTTTTGAGTTATGGTGGATACAGACAGACATCATGGCGAAAATGGTCAAAATGGATTCAGGGGCCCTCAAAACGTGTAAATCCATCAAAATCGAAAAAAATCACGATTACAATACTTCCTTATACTTCGTATAAGAAAGTAAAAAGAGATAGAGCATCTTGAAATGGGCGCTAATGAGTGTTTCATTATCATTCGATTACGAGCGAGCGCATGCGGACAACGAACACTCGTGTGCGAGCGAAAGGTTATTATGGTCTGCACCGTAATGTTTGCGTCCTTTTTTCTTAAGACTAGCAATACACCTATTAGTATTACATGGCACAATACATATAATATGTATTTCATTTTATTAATATTTATTATTTGCTCATAACCGATAAAACCACGCAACCTAAGTAAAAGTGGAAGCAAATGCGATATTAAACTTGCAGAACAAAAATATGTATAGTTAGACTGTAATGCTCAGTTGCATAAAAACTTATTTCGAGATTAACCCACAGTTAAACCCTGGAAACGATTATTGTCAACAATCTCTCCATGGTTTAACTCTGGGTTAACTACGGAATAAGTTAACTCACTTTTATGCAACTGGGCATTAGAGTAGTTGTTTATTGCGGCATGTGTAAAAAAACTCGTTTGTCCGTTTCAGTGTTTTCACTTTGATATTAGCGTATTTTAAACGACCAGCCCACCAATAATTATGTCGAAATTTGAAATTGCAACGCAACAAGCACCCTCTGTGCCATTGTCGTCAAACTTTTAGCAACTACATTAACTGATGCCTACTGCCTAAGTAATTATTATTTTATATTGGACTTTCATTATTATACTAACCCTTTCAAAATTTTTCCAATGTAATCGAAAAAATTGTGTACGCACCACGTTACGTAAGCATTTTAATGGTCTCGAATGTTAGAAAATCGTGAAAAAGTGAGGAAGTGAGGTTTTCCAAACTACATTCTCGACTACTAAAATGATGCTTGGAGCTAGGTACGTAATATACGTACTATACCTAAACTAAAGCTTCCTTTTTTTGTGTAAGAATGTTTGTACTAGAACTACAGGGTGCCCACAATAATGCCCATCGAAAATGCTCCACCGTAAACTGAATTATTGTAAAATTTTATACTTTACTAGGAGTATTTTCTATGATTTATATATTTTTCTATGATATTTCTTCATTTTATTGCTTACTTGAACAATATTTCAACAAATATCCAAAAATTGCTTATTAGGGTGTTTTTTTTTTCATAATTAAACTTTTTTTATAAAACTGAATATCTCGAAGGCTATAATTGTTTTTCTGTTTTCACCATGTTAATCGGTGGAAAAAAATTCTATCAATTTGTTAATTTAACCGACTTTGTAGCTCCAATGATAACGGAGATAAATAGGAATGGTAAACCAATAAGTATGGACACAGTGTATACGTATAGCCGAATGACAGCTAGCCGACTGCTAAGACATTCATAGTGTACGACCTGGCGTTGCTCTCCGTTTCACGCAATCGTTGGGCTGGCTAGTGGGCACTAGTTACTGTATGTATTTCTATCCTATGTTGTAGGTAGAGTGTAGACTATAACGATCCACTGCTTCTGAAAGTCTAAAAAATTTCAAAATCAATTTAGTTGAAACTTGTTTTTTAGTCCGGAAAGTTTTTGGTTAATTTTAACTACAGACTTTACGTTATTATAATCTTAATTACTTCCCCAAACATTTACAAAAATATATATCCCTAATTTTCAATTACTCCGGTAGATGGCCCTGACATTTTTTTGGTACCTAAATTACACAATAGGCAGGTTTTTTTTGGATTTTTTTAATGGAAATGTTACTAGTTAGTCTGTTGACACCTGATGATGATGGTGTCCATTTCTTAATTTTCGCCAGTGATCGAAATACCCAATATGACTTTATATTCATACGTCTACCTATAGCCTATAAGCTATTTATTTATTATAATATTATTATAATTTCACATCCCCGCGACAGAAATGATTAAGCGGCCCTGTTATTCCGTATAACGAAATAAACTTTTTAAAGTAAATGTATTTATGAATTTATGTATCTATTTGTAGTCTATTATTTATGATAAAGCAATGATTGGCCTTCTTAAATAAATACCTATCTCTTAGTTAATACTCGTTCGATATAAGCTTCATTTCCCAACTTTTCAAACAGGTATTTCAGGATAGTAAAAGTATATGCATATATTTATATAAAGTATGTCTTCTTCTAAAGCTTCGTAGTAGTTAGGTGTATGTATATATCATAAATAAATTCTAAATTTTACTTTTTTTTATCCCACACTCACATAGAGTAAATTCCGTTCTAGCGCATCTTAAAATAGTTAAAAGTTTAAAAATTAAAATTTTATTGTTTGCCATCGCGTAATGGAGACGAATGTTCATACTAAAAGTTTCATATTTCTTAAGGGAATCCAAACGAGCGACCCGACTTCCTTAAAAGGAAAAAATATATTCTCGCCAAATCTTGGCATTTGTCATCTATGCTGATGGAGTGCTAAAGTGTAAAACAGAGATAGAAAGTGCCATGCGTAAATTGAAATTGTCACGATTTTACGGGTAATGGCAGCAGGCCGTGGCAGTTTCACGGCACGCTTGATTCGAATTGAATTTTAATGTCATCGCGCTTACGGAAATGGATAATTAATAACGGTTACTTGCGATTGGATCACGACTTGACTTTACTGTTTATTTTCGAAAACGATTTTAGTTGTGCTCCCCATATCCGGCATTGCAATTAATTTCAATTACTTTTAAAGTCAGTTATAGAGCCGATGGCTGGTATCTTTTTCTTCCTATTTTTAGATACATATATTGATTGAATTTGGAGAAGGGACAGATTCAAAAATTTATAACATACAGATACAGAAAAGTAAAATTAAATTCGGGCGAGCTTACAAATTGGAAAAATTTACATCACCAGTTTATTGAGTTTAGAAAAGCTAGTAAAGGTTTTTTTTTTCGTTCTTATTATCGCCGTAATCAAAGAATAATTGGCTATCCTGTTAGCTGTGTGCGCAGCTGGCCATGAAATTACAACTAGCACATGTAACTAAGATATACGGGCCCAATGTAAGTGCAAATGTAATATTTCCAGCTGTATCTTTCGCGCGAACAGTTTTATTGGCTACGTTATGGATGGTTGTTATAATTGGTTCTCGTGCTTTTCGGATAATGTAAACGCAGTACGACTGGAACATTGGAGATAAAAAACACACTTTTATATAAGTGATTAAATGGAAATTATTTAACGCGTATATCGATGAGCCAGCAGTTTATATTGCTGCCAATTTGCAAAAGATATATGGGACTTGTCGCACACTAAGTCAAATTTTAACAACAAACGCATTTTTATTTATTACTCGTTGTAATAAATGATATAAAAGAAATTATTCATAGCTCAATTGTTAGCCTATCACCGGCTTAACATAATGAAATAAAATGTTAACTAATAGCTTCACTTCGTTTTTTATAAGTAGGTAGTAGCTGAAAGTTAAACGTTTACTTGTCTGAATCGGACGGACCGCACACATCGCATAATCGAATTTCAGAAATTTATATACTTTATTATTTTACGATTGCGTCGGCAATTCAGATCAGAAATCGGAGATGAGATTAAATTAAAATCCATAATTGTCGATGGCGTCATCTTAATATAATTAAAGTACGTTTTTCTATTTAGCGTCTCTAAAGGTGCATCCACACTGCGTCGGCATAGGCTGATCGGCACAGCTGATCGGCAATGCCAGAAAAGTGTGGACTGACTGATGGCTTGTGCCGCGTGGCTAAAAAAGCCAATTGGCTGCCGATCCATTTACTGACTGATGTCGGTAAAGATGAAAGAAAGCCAATGCAAAATCATCAGAGTAGAAGAAATTGCGAAAACCGCCGTTACATCTGTATTCTCGATTGATGACATCCACATCGTCCAGAATTAAATCTTGAATAAAATCACTTGCACTGTACTTACTTTATTCTGTTCCTTAAACTTGGTCGCACCCAAAATATTCGTTTCCTTCTTTTTTTCTTGTTCGAAATAACGATAAACGCGGCTGCAGCAAATACGTCCTCCTCTCCGTATATTTTCGACCACAATGGCATTGCGATAATGCCGATTAAGTGTGGACAGGTTGAAAATTTAACTCGCCCAATCGGCCATGACCTTGCCAATTGGCAACAATCGGCCTATGCCGATGCAGTGTGGATGCACCTTAAGAGAATCATTTTGAAGCACCCAAACGGATTCAAAATAGCTTCATTTTGAACTCCGGTTTTTTATTTTTTCATAGTGTCAACATTGCTTGCCATTAATTTCCAATGGGTGCATCCAGCTGACACAGCTGCTGGAACTCAGCGTTCTAATTGCTGGGTGCGCTGGAATACAGCACAATACAGTTCTCTGAACTGTTTAACATCAGCTGTTAAATTATTATTATTCATTTTAGTATGAATAACGTACAGAATAATGTTTGATAATTGGCAGTGGTTAAGGTTTTGATGTTTGCCGATTTAAGCAAAAACTCAAAAATAACCCCCTCCACACTAAACAATGCGCTGCATCAAAACCTCAGAATTTATTTTCGCTGAGAGAATTCAGCAGCTGCTGGAAAACAGCTCAACTCAGCATACGCGTACAGCGTACCGCTGTTAAGTCAGCAGCTGTGTCAGCTGTACGCACCCAATGACGTGTGGGTAACGCAGCGTCAAAAGCCAAAGCCAACCTCACAAAATTGTAAAAAAGAAAATAGAGAAATTTTGAACATTTTATTATTATTTTTTCGAAAGTAAATCATTTACAGCTAATTTAGCTCTATTTCTTAGTTCAGGTGGTGTATTACTTATATTTGCTTGTTTACACATTTCAATAGAATGCCAAAAAAGCTTGTTGTTGGTTTTGAAGTAAAATTGACAACTAATTTCAAATTAACCTCGTCTTATTGTTTGATTATGTTTGGTTAGTGTTACCAACCATTGTCAAATTATTCCAAATATTCCTAGGTTTATATTTTGCATATATTCTTAAATTTAAAGTATAAATAGATAAATATCTGATGTGCCCAACACATGACTTTCTTATACATTGCCATGATACAGTTTTAATCTTTGGAAAATACTGAAGGGGTAGCCAATAATCACATGCTGTCGACATTCAACACGTTATTAATATAAAATCACATTTATTTATTACTAGCTGTCCCCCGCGGATTTCGCCCCACGATAGTTTTCTGTCTTGCTCCGTTTTTACAATAATATTTAATTGTATTACAATTTATCAATATTACACAAAAAAGACGCCACCACGATGCTGCCATTGCCGTCGATTTTTTCAATAATAATTATAGGTACAGTTAATTTCACAGAAATCGACTACACCTAATATTTCCCTGATTCCCTGTGTTACAATGCCTTTGTTTGATTGACGTTTACTGTCAAATTGACAAATTAAGTATTTATTTGCATCCGTCGCCAAAAATCAAAATGCCAAAATTTACTGAACGACTCATGATAAAAAATAACCTAATTTCTGTGAAATTAACTGTACATATTACAATATGACACAAAAAACACAAATCAACGACCACGTAACAACCGGTGGTGGTTTCGCCACCACAATGCTGCCGTAGCCGTCGATCTTTTCAAATAATAATATTGCTACAATCGATTTCCTCAACGGTATAGATTTCTGTAATTTATATAAAGTACTTTTGTACCTGAGTGATAGATGGCGCTACTATATGTTAATAATTAAAAAATTTTGACGGAATTTCAAAAAAAAGTTCAAACAAAATTTGTTCAGAATTTAATTCTAAATCAATGTCTAAGAATAAAAAATTGTCGTAAATTGTTTATTTTTCAAGATATTCCTAAAAAACCTAAAAATGTCATCAGGTAACTGTCACTTGTTTTGGTGCTAGATGAAAAACATTGAATGTGGCACCCACAAATTTGTTCAAACTCTTAAATATGAAATTTGAATCAAATCCGATAACTCGTTTTTGAGTTATGGTGGATACAGACAGACACACACATAGACACACAGACACACAGACAGACATCATGGCGAAAATGGTCAAAATGGATTCAGGGGCCCTCAAAACGTGTAAATCCATCAAAATCTCGAAGTCGAAAAAAATCACGATTACTATACTTCCTTATACTACGTATAAGAAAGTAAAAAATAGAAAAAATAGTATATTACACTTGTTATATAAGACATTATTTTCATATTTAAGAGTTTGAACAAATTTGTGGGTGCCACATTAAATGTTTTTCATCTAACACCAACACAAGTGACACTTACCTGAAAACCTTTTTAGGTTTTTTAGGAATATCTTGAAAAATAAACAATTTATGAGATTTTTTTATTCCTTAACATTGATTTAGAATTGAATTTTGAACAAATTTTGTTTGAACTTTTTTTTAAATTGCGTCACAAGAATTTCAAAAAAACTAGATTCTTAAAACACTTATATTTCTCATAGCGCGCGTTGATCGTTGAATAACAAATAGAAAATTGTATATTTTACAACAAGACGTGAACATGCCGTTTTTTTTTTCCGTGAGGTGAGAATTGTATCTCACGAACGAAAAAATACGCATTTCATGTCGAGTAGTAAATACTATTTTTTCTACGATACTGTAATTTATAAATTGGATTAGAAACTATAAATTTTTTTTAAATTATTTGAAGTGACAGTTTTCAAGTGAAACGTCAAAATTATATCTGAGTTTTTATTTGAACTATTTTAAGCTTTATTATATAAAATATTTCATGAAAAGTGAATAAATTGATATTGAAAATTTATGTAAATTTAGTGCATCTAGTGTTTTTATTAAAAAAATCATGAAGAAAATCATACATTTGAAATTTTGATATTTTCCCTCTAGATAGAATATGACTATTTTCGCAGTAGACAAAAATTTAGAAGTTTCAAGTAGAGTATGTCACGGAAAAAAGACTATTTTTCTACGAAAATGCGGAATGACGTTTTTTCTGACAAGATAATCGAACTTGAAAGTAGACTTTTGAAAAACTAGTACGGAAAATTAGTGTGGAAATTTTTTTCCGCACACATTTTTTAAACTTTCCGCACGCAAACAAAAACATAAAGAAGTACTTACATTTAGTTATAATTGTAACATTTATTTAATATCTAACAACCGGAGGAGTGCACATTAGTTCATCGCTTTCGCTTTAGTTCTGAAACTCCATGTTTATATTCACGTAATTTGATCTCAAAATCAAAATTATTTCGATGACAGGACACAATTTATAAACTGTCAACAGCTATGAGCTTTCAGTTCTATGACAACAAACTCACTTGATGTTTTTTTTTAGTTAGAAAAAGATTTAAAAATAATTTTATTTTTTACGAATTCCACGTTTTCGTAGAAAAAATCGTATGTAACAGGCTTGCGGAAATGGCCCATGACAATACTCGTGTGATTGCAGCACTCGCTATCGCTCGCGTTGCAAATTTCACACTCGTATTGTCATGATGCGTTTTCCGCACTTGTATTACAATATACTATTTCATATATAAGAGTAGAAAAAAGTTTTTTTTACACATGTATGTTTTCAGCGTCATTGTAGATCTGTAAAGCGGGTCTAAAGTTCCGTTTTTCATTGAGTCGGGAAAAAACACATATAAACAGGTATTTTTTAACCCTAGGGAAAAAAGTATACTTTTTTGCCCTTTAGATCCCCTCTACAGATCTAAAATGACGCTGAAAACATACACTTGTAAAAAAAAATATCGTTGGCAACACGGGGAAGGGTCATTTTTCGACTTGATCGATGTGGTTGGTACTCGTGATCAAAGCTCGGGTGCCTAGGGCGCCCTTGCACGTCACTCGTACCAACTACATCAATCTCGTCAAAAATTGTCCACTTCTTCCTTTTGATACTAAATATACTATTTTTTTTAATTGAACTTTGTAATTTTTTAGGCTAAATCAATTATTTTCAAATAAATTTGAGATTTGGGGTTTTGAAGTGATTTTGATCAGGTTTTCTTTTTACTTTCTTATAAATTTGTGGGTGCCACATTCAATGTTTTTCATCTAGCACCAAAACAAGTGACAGTTACCTGATGACATTTTTAGGTTTTTTAGGAATATCTTGAAAACTAAACAATTTATGAGATTTTTTTATTCTTTAACATTGATTTAGAATTGAATTTTGAACAAATTTTGTTTGAACTTTTTTTTGAAATTCCGTCAAAAAAATTTCAAAAAAAATAAAATTAATTTTTGTCGTAAAATTCGGTTATAATGAGTGGGACAAGGACAGATTTATGCGTATTGCAATAAGTGCAAGAGAGACTTCCGAAAATTATTTGAAAACTGCTGGAAAGGCTCAAAATTGAAACACTATTTTTACAAAAAATTTAACTTAATTTCTTTAGGAAAAGTAATTGTGGATTATAACACTTTTGAGTTAAACAAATTATATTTTATTCATAATTGTTTGGATTATAATATTAAAGTGTATAACATTTTGACATACAATGTTATACAATGTTACAACAATACAATGTTAAATTACTAATTATTATTACTTATTATAATTAGTATAGTCAACAAAATCGCAATATTCTTTAAGATCTTCAAGAGATTCTTTAATCCGTTTACTATAATTTTCATCCTTGTCCATATATCTCAACACAATTAAACTTCTGTCTTCGAACAATGCCCTTCGATTCAAGTCCTCATCACTAAAGTATTCTTCCACCGCCTGATTGTCCACCAAAATCAATGGAAAATGAAACGCGGCCTGTAATATCCCAAAAAGTTTTCTCTCTTCACAACTTTTCAAAAAATCATCAAAAGATAAAATTCGATTTACATCCGTATATCCAGCACTCTTCAAAAACTTTTCCAAAAAACTATAGTAGAGTCCTATCATCTGATACATATACTTCTTTCGAAAATCTCTTGACGTGGTCAAGTGAATCAAAGCGAATACATCTTGGGCAGGGGGTACATATCGTCCACACTGAAAATCCACAAACTTGCAATCTTTCGGTTGATTCGTGTTGGGATCGTACGATACCATGAAATTTGTTGCCCACAAATCACCATGACAAAGGACATTTCGATATGCCTTCGACGGTTTGACCAACTGATAGATTTGTTTACATGCCTTTTCTGCAACTTGTTGGAAGTTTTGCCCGGATAAAAGTTGAAGTGGTAATCCGAAAATTTCGATTTCTTTTTTAATGCAATTTATACAGGCTGCTACTCCTTCAGTGTTTGCAAACCCCTCACGATCGTTGAAGAATGATTCCTCTAGTTCATCCGAAAATTCTTCACCAAGTCTATAAGAACGCCCTAGCTGTTCTGACTGTTTTTCTTCGTATATCAAACTGCTGGCGTGGAGTTTAGCTAGAGATTTTAACAAAACCGCCACCATATCATAGTCTAAAATTTGATGCTTATTTAGGGGTTTAAATCCAGTTAAACCAAGATTTTCAAATATAAAATAATTGTTTAGTTGTTTAACAAAACATATAGGTGTGCAAGTAGTGATCAAATCAATGTTGTTTAGTTTGAATTTCTTGAAGAGTTCGTACACGAACATTTCCTTCTTAAATGCACCAATACCCTCAGCGAAATCTGCAACTGCTTTTAAGTGTGGGAAAAATTTTACGAAAAACGAAATGTTTTCAGTTGAATTATAAATAGTCACATGTAGGATGGCATGATCTCCAAGGAAACCTATTCGCTCAGATAACGGTTGTAATTTAAAATTGTTTAATTGGACCTCGTCGACATTGAGATAAGTTTTAACAGCTTGTATGATATCCTCCTTCTGTATGTTTAAATCGTATTTGGGGTCCAGTTCCATGTTGATAGATGTAATTAAACTGTGAATGAATCACAGTCACACTTTAGTTATTTAATTGACAATAAAATAACAACTAAAAATACCTGGATTTGTCTAGCATATTATGAAGCACTTCACATAAATAAAATTTTTAATAACTATTTACTGACTAAAAGATTGAGAGTTATCTCTTGTTTGTATGGTGTTGTTGTCGCAAGTTAAATAGTCTAATATATACAGATAAGCAAATGGCAACTAACCCAACGCACGGTCGTAGTAGTCAGCTTAGTTGGCCTATATACATATACAGTGAGTTTTTTTTATCAGTCTCCATACCGATATACATGGTAAAATATTTAACTCGGGTTAATGGATTTTCTACTGCGAATTTCAAAATGATTTTTGACACACTATTAGTTTGTATCTTTTTTTACATATTCTGGTAGTTTTGAAAATGTCAAGAATAAAATTAATTTATTTAAAAGGGAAAATAGTTACATAATTTTAGCTCATTTTCACATTAAAATTTATTAAGTTAGAAGGCTTTGTCCATCACGGACAAGCAAATAAATAATCCAAAGCTCTCAATAAAATGACAAAAAAATACTCAAATGTTGTTAATTTCAATCTTCAAATTGTCTACCATAAGAAGCCGCTACACAGTAACCTTTTGAAAGTCTTTCACACTTAATAAAAGCATGCAAATGAAGTGACAGCTTTGAATTATTTATTTGGTTGTCAGTGGACAAAGCCTCCTAACTTACTAAATTTTAATGTGAAAACTAGCTAAAATCATGTAATTATTTTCCCTTTTAAATAAATAAATTTTACTTTTTACATTTTAAAAACTATTAGAAGATGTAAAAAAGATGCAAACTAACAGTGTGCCAAAAATCATTTTGAAATTCACAGTAGAAAAACCATTAACACGAGTTAAAGATTTTACCACCTAAATCCCCATGGGGACAGTTAAAAAAAACTCAATGTATAAGACAATAAGTAGTGCAAAGCTCATCATTATATAGGGTGAACCAGAAAACAATTTTCTACACACACTGAGAGTGGATTATATTGAAAATGGGACATTTCGATTTTAATTTTTTTTGACCTATTAGTATACCTACTCATAAGAATTGTAAACACCTTTCAACTAAAATAACACTTAGACTGCGACGTATTAAATCAGACAGAAAGAACAGTTAAATGTATTTCTTCGGAAATCGTCATAGAAACAATATTTTCCTACTAATGTATGCGCAGGGAAATTGAATGCATATTAATTTTTCCGCAAATATTTTATTAATTAAACTGAAAAGCAGAAAAATTCATACACTAATGTACGCGCAGGGAAATTGAATTTCGCTGACTAGTCCGATAAAGACTTTACAAGACACTTTTTGTGTTGTTGATTGTTTGTAACTATGGAGTCAACAAATTGATAAACTTGACTTTTGCTCAATTTAAAAACATTGTTCAATTATGTCTAGTTACATAAAAGCGAGTTAACTAATTCCGAGATTAACTCGGAGTTAAATCATAGTAACGATTGTTAACAATAATGGTTGCTATGATTTAACTCTGAGTTAACCTCGGAATTAGTTAAAATTTCGATATTTTACAATTTCCGAAAAAATGTAATACCAAACTTGCGAGTAAAATGTCTCGCTTGACTCGGAGCTTTAAAATACTCGGCACAAAGTGCCTCGCATTTCAACATAGCTCCTCACCAGTAATGTGTCATTTTCCTGACTCTTATTATGTAAATAACTATTAAGTAAGGTCCGGTATTTCAGTGTCAGTTTAAACCAAATTCGGGTAAACTTGGTTTAGAATATACAAATTTAAAATGATAAAATTCACATTCTAATTGAAGTTTACCCAAATTTGGTTTAAACTGACACTGAAATACCGGACCTTAGTCATTTTTGATAAACTGGTTGATACATACTTATTTCGAAAATATCTTACAGTTCAAACTAAAAATACTTGGTGATTTCTTCGACTGTCTATTAGAAGTATCAAATACTCTTATTATGGACGAAATTTGAGGAAATGACTGAGTCTCCTCCAAAAAGTCTGCACCGTAAGAGAAAATATATTTTTGATTCTTTAAAAACTCTTGGCACGGAACAATTATAAACATGAAATTTATATTATACATTGTTTTATTGGGGAGTCAATTTCAGTTTCAATTAATTTCATCATCATCATTGGTGCTAAGGCCCTAGTTGTACCTCGACCTTCCTCAGTCTTTTTCGCCAGTCGTCTTAATAAAGCAAAATAAAATTAAGATGAATAAAGTATAGTAATCGTGATTTTTCCGACCTCGATTTTGATGGATTTACTGGTTTTGAAGGTTACAGTAACCCTCAAAATGTGAACTTAAATCAGTCAATATCTTGAAGACGCAAAAATATATGGGTCATAGAATGTTTTTTTTGCGCTACCGACTCATTTTTCTACGCTTACTGGGCTTGTTAATTGTCACCAAAATATGAAAATCCCGAACTGATATTGGTTGTTACGGAAACATGATAAACAAGACCGTTATTTTCATAACACTCGTGTTTATAATTCATAACGGTTCTCATCCGTTTATTTTTTTGTAATTGTTAAAAAACATATATTTTTTTAAATTAAGTCGGAAGCGCAAAAAATGTGATACGATACACGATCGGTAGACGCCTTTTATAACAGGATTTGAAAATTAGAAAAACTCAACCCTTCGGGTCTCGTTGTTCTAACTTTTTCTCTTCCTGTTATAAGGCACCTATCGATCTTGAATCATAATATACTATTTCAATTTTTTTGAGCTATAAATCCCTGATATTACGAAAAAATGGCTCAGTAGCGTACTAATAAGAAAGTGAACTTTTGACATATCTTTTTCAAGAATTAAAATTTTGTCAAAATAATCAAAATTAAGAAAGATACTGTCAAAAGACAAAGAAAATTAATAGTTGTTTGATTTGTTTTGTATCAACTGTTTACTAGAAAATAAGCTATTAAATTTATATTATACCTATTACGTATTAAATCCTTTTTGATTTACCCTGTAAAGTCAGACATACCTGTTGGATTGAGCCTAAAGTAAGCCCAAATTGTCCTATGACACAAAAATGCTTCCCTAATAAAATTTCACAAATTTGTGCGAAGTAATGTCTATATCGACTTGTTATGTAAACAGTTATTCTTATTTTACAAAAAATTTAGGAAGGGAGGTTTCATACAATATACAGGGTGATTTGTAAGATATGGAGGAGAATTAAAAGATAGATAGATAGGCTCAAAATAAACTAATTTTATTAATACACTTTTCACAAAAGCTCAATAATTATGAAGATACATCAATACAAAGTTACATGAATTACTAGCATTTTAAAAAAAAAAAATAGTAGGTGTAATTTATATTTAAATTTTATATTGGGGATATTTGAACTTACTGAACTATTATTTAGTTCAAGAAACTATAAGAAAGTGGTAAAATAAAAATTACTCCTACGCGAATTTTCGTTTTATTGTCCTAAATTTTCCATTGTTGAGAGCCGCTGAATATTAAACAAAATAACGTGTGATTCTTTAAATTTCCTTTTTAGATAAGCCTTGGAATTAGAACGTACGCGCCGAATTGATTCAAGTATTGCTGTCAGTTTCAAACAACAATCAGAAAACACAACCTTTTTTGACATTTAAAGAAATGTCGTGTAATCAAAGACATGATTTTTTTTCCACCGCCAACTCAGAATGGAAATTTAATGAATCACACGTTACATAGTAAGTTGACGTTGAAATGTAAGTAAGTGTCAAACTGGCATTTGAGTAAATTGCAATAAAATCAGTTTTATTTTGAGTTAATGTTGTTATTTATTACTTATTGTTATTAGCTGTTGTTAGAAGTTATTGTTATTAAATTAATAGTTGAGTTAAAATGGTGAATTACACTAATAATGAATACATGGACATGCTGCACGATCTAGGTGTATAGAAAGATTTTCAGATAGATGCACGCTTTCTGAATTTAATTTCAGAGGTACTCAATAAATTTAAAAAAAACTGTAAACCACTGCAACTTTTGTTTTAGTGGGTTTTCGTCTAAAATTTATTATGCAAAAATGTTTATGTTAGTCCCAACTAATTGCCCTTTCAATCTCCTCCATATGCTACAAATCACCCTGTATAAAATTATATTCTAAAATTCATGAAATTAAACTTATTGGCAATGCACTAAACTGTCGACAAAGGGACATTGAATCTGAACGATATTGACTAGAACTTATATTTGAAGCTTTATACAAACTGCAGCAATTTAGTCAAAGACAAGCATTGACAGCGGTTGACCTGTAAATGCGAATGGTCTAAGTTACAAGCGACAAGACGGCCATGAATACTGATGTGGTTCCGTTTCAGTTGGCCCTCATCATGTCTGCCAACTTACAACCACATTCCACTTCCGATTTGTAACCTTCCGGATGCGTTGACATATTACACACTTTGTTAACCGTTATCGGAACGGACAACCTAAGAAGCATTTCAGAGCTTCAGTGCAATGCCAGAAATAACAATATAATAGATATTGTTTTCAGACTGATAGATATGAAGAATTTAATGAGTATCTAATTGCTTGAAATTTTGTAAAATATTCTTGTTTCAAGGAGAATTTATAGGTTCCTTATATTTTGGTTCCTAAATCATGTAACATTAGGAGAACTGAACAACAGCTGGTTATGTTATTTTTAGGCAATTTATAAAATGTCACTGTTGTAACTTTAATTATACGCATCATTAATTACCGCATTAATTAATTAATCTGCAGATAATTACAAACGATTCTTCTTAAACTTTAACAAACTGTTTTTAGAATGTTAAAAGTAATTATTGATCGAAAAAAGTTTGTGTGCTATTTATATTACCCTGTATAAGCAACTTCAACCCCTCGATAAGATGTTTTTAATTGTTGTATATATCAAAGACGTTTCGATTTAGAAAGTTGTTTATAAACCCGTTAAACAGTTGTTCAAACTTGAATGGAGTTAAGTTTAATCTTCTTTCTTTTGATTATACTCTAAAAAATATTGGCGGCATGTTATTAACTTTTGGTAAAGTTACAATATCAAGAGAGTTGCGAATTGATTGAACTAATATTATTCTATAAGCTGCCTCTCTGTTAATGCATATTCCCTGATAATGAATTCAGAATTCAAATAATGTCAGTTTTATTGTTATACAATATTGTTTATACAATCCAGCTCAAATAATTCGCATCCATGTAGAAATTCACCAAATCATTATATGGTAGTTTAATACAAATATTTGTTCGATATAGAATTTTATATCACAAACTTCATTAACAGGGCGATGTTATAAACAAATACTTTTGCCCATGTTTAGGTAGGTACCTACCTACTGTTAATTATTTGGGAATATCATTTAATTTATATAATCATTGCATTATAATATGTTCAATTTTTACAATTTAAATAATTTGTATTCCTAAAGGGTAAGTATGAAAGAATCTAACATCAAAAGTTGCTGTGAATTTCTCATCTATACTATGCCCCGTTTCATAAAAGCGAGTTAACTTTTTCCGAGTTTTTCAGAGTTAAACCATGGAATGGGTCAACTAGGAATTAGTTCACTCACTTTTATGAAAATGGGATAATTAGGATCTATATATATAAAAACGTCCATCATCCATTATCTGACCATTGCATTGTGTCAATAAATGTCATTTCACAGTTACTAGTGACTAGACCGCTTTAATAATAATTAACCGTTTTCTTTTTACATTCCCTAATATTAAATTTTTAATTTTCAAAAGTACGTGTGATATCCCATGCTGCGTAATAGATATTTACGATATACAGGGTCAGTTTATATCGTCAGAATTTCACCAGTCCATAGTTTAGCGAAAATTAAAGGTGGTTTGTCTAATAAAATATGGTCGAATTTTGCTTCCTTTTTGATGTTTCGAGACTTTCCGGGCATATTATAGTTATTATCAAAAACAGAGTGTTGCGGTTTTCACTTTAATTTCTTATTGTTTTACGAAACGAAAGATTCCGAGGTCAAATTTGTCATGGCTCTCTTAGTTTTTAATCTAGTATAGAGTGATACTGAAAATCTTTGCTTTTTAGGCACCCCTCGTATTTCCGTTAAGCGTCTACTTATCAAAAAGGTGAAAACTGATCTTGATAGAGTTTAGTGGCGTAGGCAGTCTTTGTCTAAAAAGTTTAGTTTTTGAGATAATAATTAAACTTATGATTTTTAAATGGAACACCCTGTATATTATTTTTTATATTGATTAAGCAAAATTCGGGCTTTTCAAAAATATATAGTTGTTTATATTTACTTTGAAAAACAAGTTCAAAATTCGATGTTTTTAATAATTTATTTGTAACAGTATAACATCATGCATTTTATTGTTATACGAAGTATAAGGAAGTATTGTAATCGTGATTTTTTTCGATTTCGAGATTTTGATGGATTTACACGTTTTGTTTTTCATCTAGCACCAAAACAAGTGACACTTACCTGAAGACATTTTTAGGTTTTTTAGGAATATATTGAAAAATAAACAATTTATGAAATTATTTTATTCTTTAACATTGATTTAGAATTGAATTTTGAACAAATTTTGTTTGAACTTTTTTTTGAAATTCCGTCAAAAAAATTTCAAAAAAACTAGATATTCTTAAAACACTTTATATTTCTCATAGCGCGCGTTGATAGTTGAATCCGATGGTCGAGGTAGACCATGTGTCTCATTATATGGCTGCCAAACGGAAGGTCCCGGGTTCGAATCCCAGAAGGACCGGACCATTAGTTTTTTTTTATTTTACTGGTTTCTATGGTACCGAAAACAATAATAATGAATAAATAAATGTAATTTCATACCGGGAGACTTTTTTAAGTGAGTAATTGGTCAAAAATCTAAAATAAAACACATTTTTGTCGTAAAATTCGGTTATAATGAGTGGGACAAGGACAGATTTATGCGTATTGCAATAAGTGCGACAGAGACTATTTGAAAATTGCTGGAAACTAGTGGAAACCTTCAAAATTTTTACAAGAAATTTAACTTAATTTCTTTAGAAAAAGTAATTATTGCAATACTATTCGTAAGTATAAGAAAGTCATGTGTTGGGCACATCAGATATTTTATTATTCATTTATAGCAAATTATTTAAAATAATGTACTTTCTTTAACGCCCTTGTAAATCAAAAAGGAAGCAAAATTCAACCATGTTTTATTAGACAAACCACTTTTAATTTTCGATAAACTATCGACTGGTGAATTCCTGATGATATAAACGTAAAACGTTTTAAGTATCTACTTTCATAATTAATACAATTATTTTTGTGTTAGTCTAATAAACGTCATTTGCAAAATTCACTCTCTTTACAACACATGTGCGGTAAAAACTGTCATTACGACATTTAAAAAAAGTTTGTAATATGTCACATTACAAAATGAAAGTAGATAAATAACTATTTTCTACGTCAATAAGCGAAACTGGTTCATATCAAAGTGAGGATGAGTAAATCAAAAGTAGAACAAACCAAGCCCAATACATTTTGTGGGTTGAACTTTGTTCAACTTTTTATTTTCTACGTCTGTTTCTTTTTTTATAGCAGATGTTAAAGTGTACTTTTATCAGCTCAAAATAGTAGGTAGGTAGCTAAAGTAGCACTTTATCCGCAAGCGTAGAAAATAAGTAGATATATTATGCAATGAGCATTTAATTTCAAACAAACGACAATTCCTAGCATGTTTTTTGTGCTGTGCGTCTGGTTCTTGAATACAAAAAAAAAACAAAAATAATTTTGCTCTAGTCCGAACTATCAAAATCTTATAGGTCCCATTAATCCCGATTCTGACAGAATATTCAAATTTGGCAGATAATTGAAATTTTCAGTTATCTCGATGTTTATAATATTGCCTAACATCTCAACCATCAGCGTGTTGTTTTCCTTATTTATTTACGGTTATCAATTAAATGTAGCTGTTCAGATTTTTTGTAGAAAAAAATAGGTTCTAAAAATATTTTTGAGAAATTTAATAGTAGTTTAATAAACAAGAGTGTTAATAAGAGCGATTAATAATCGAAACGAATTTAACGCGTATGCTACGCTCACGCTTTAATGAGTCGAGATTATTAATCCCCGATTAACACTCATGTTGATTACAATATTTTTTCGTCGATCGCTCTTCATTAGAATGAAAATAATCTAATTTTGTTCCATAGCAAAATCCAAATTCTGACATAATATGCAATAAGTCAAAATACCACTGACATAATTAATTAATTTCGGCAGCTGTCAGTTCCAAATGCATGTTTCAATAATACCGAGAGATCAAAAATTATCTTGGTCAAAGATGGTCATGGATTTTAAAATAATTGTCGGAGCTAGTATCGTGTCAATACTTATTAAGGCACATAACTTGTTAAACTTCAAAAGGATGATACAAGCTAAGACCGTCGTTTTTCATTTCATGACCACCTTTGACCAAGATAATTTTTGATCTCTCGGTATAATATGTATACAGGGTGTGTCACGACGAGTTGACAGTAGACATAACTCTATTACTAAACACAATTTGGTTCTAAAAATTGGTACACGCCCATTATACAATGTGCTCTATTTAATGAAAATATTGCCACCTTTCTGGTTATACCGGAAGTAGACACAAACTTTGTTATTTTAAATAGAACACCCTGTATATTTTTGAATTATAGATTCTACACTTCATTTTAGACATAAAAGTATTAAGGTTGTATGGTCCTAACATTAACGGTATTATAATTATTTACAGTTTTTCTTTTTTTTTACAAAAACATAGATGTAAATAAATATTCGAATCTTGACAATGACACATTTTTTTCCAAAGTTTTTTCTTACGTTTGAAGTAGGAATATACAAGCAATCAGCTGATAGTGTTTTGGAAAACTTGATTTATACAGGGTGTTAGTGCTTGTCCGTTCATTTTTAAAAACTTTGATCAATGATAACTTTTTTTTTAATCGAACACCCTATATATTTGCACATTTTCGAATTCTACACTTAATTCTAGACATAAAACTATTAAGGTTGTAAGGTCTTAAAATTAACGGTATTATAATTAATTACGTTTTTTCCAATTTCCAAGGTTTTTAAAAATTTTAACGATCAACCATAAGCACCCTGTAGATATAAAAAAAGTTTTTCAAAACCATGTTTCTTGTACATTTCTACGTCGACTAAAATTTGTTTTTATTATATTTAATTTAATATTTTTTATTTTTATTTATTTATTTTAATTAAGTAATTATGTTTCTTCCCATTTTTTCATACAAAAACTTAGCGTCAAACATTTTCATATTTTACTAATGACACGTTCTTTCAAAAAACAAACCAAATTTTAGTGGACGCAGAAATGTACAAGAAACATGGTAATATGGTTTTAAAAAATTTATTTTATACAGGGTGCTTGTAATTAACCGTTAATTTTTAAAAAACGTAATTTATAAACCATTAATTTTAAGACCTTACAACCTTAATACTTTTATGTCTCGAATTAAGTGTAGAATTCGAAAATCTAGAAATATATAGGGTGTTCCATTTAAAAAAATTAAGTTATCATTGATTATAATTTTTAAAAATGAACGGACAACCACTAACACCCTGTATAAAGCAGGTTTTCCAAAACTACATCAGCTTATTTCTTGTATATTCCTACTTCAAACACAAGAAAAAAAATTTGGATAAAACGTGTCATTGTCAAGATTTGAATTTTTATTTACATCTATGTTTTTGTAAAAAAAATGAAAAAGTGTAAATAATTATAATACCGTTAATGTTAGGACCATACAACCTTAATACTTTTATGCCTAAAATGAAGTGTAGAATCTAAAAATTCAAAAATATACAGGGTGTACCATTTAAAATAACAAAGTTTGTGTGTACTTCCGGTATAACCGGAAGTACCAGAAAGTTGGCAATATTTTCATTAAATAGACGACATTGTATAATGGGTGTCTACCAATTTTTAGAACCAAATTGTGTTTAGTAATAGAGTTATGTCTACTGTCAAAAAAATTTCAAAAAAATAAAACTTATTTTTGTCGTAAAATTCGGTTATAATGAGTGAGACAAGGACAGATTTATGCGTATTGCAATAAGTGCAAGAGAGACTTCCGAAATATATTTGAATATTGCTGGAAACGCTCAAAATTGAAACACGATTTTTACAAGAAATTCAACTTAATTTCTTTTAAAAGTAATTGTGGTACTATCCGTATAAGAAAGTCCTGTCTTGGGCACATCAGATATTTTGATAAAACCTAATTGAAAATAAACGAGTTATTTTGAAAAATATCTGATGTGTCCAGCACATGACTTTCATGTACATTGCCATGATACAGTTTTAATCTTTGGAAAATACTGAACTGGTAGCCATTCAATACGTTATTAATATAAAATCACATTTATTTATTTATTATTATTGTTTTCGGTACCATAGAAACCAGTAAAATACAAAAAAAAAGAAATAATGGTCCTTCTGGGATTCGAACCCACGACCTTCCGTTTGGCAGCCAAGCTCCAAACTCACTAGTCTATATACTGGTCGTATTCAACGCGCACTATGACAAATATGTGTTTTAAGAACATCTCGTAAATTGTTTTTTTTACAAGATATTCCTAAAAAACCTAAAAATGTCTTCAGGTAAGGACCACTTGTGTTGGTGCTAGATGAAAAAGATTTAATGTGTCACCCACAAATTGTTCAAACTCTTAAATATGAAATTTGAATCAAATCCGATAACTCGTTTTTGAGTTATGGTGGATACAGACAGACAGACAGACATCATGGCGAAAATGGTCAAAATGGATTCAGGGGCCCTCAAAACGTGTAAATCCATCAAAATCTCGAAGTCGAAAAAAATCACGAATACTATGCTTTCTTATTACCTACTTCGTATAAGAAAGTAAAAAGGTTGCAATTCTTTAAAATCAAGTAGCCATAAAACGGAATAGTAATTTATTAAAGCCAAACAATCATAATTTTGAATTTAAGCAAGTTGAAAAAAACTTGAAAATTTCACGGAAATATTGAAAATAGACAAAATTATATTTTAGGGCTCTACTTGATATTAAAACTTTGCAAACTTTTTTTCAAACTAACTCGCTTATTTGAAATAATTATCAAAAAAAGATAAACACATTTTTTGTATGGAATTTAATTTATCATCGATTTTTGCAAAAATATACAGAATGTTCCATTTAAATTTTTTTTATTTTTGTAAATATCTCGAAAATTGTTTTTCTGTTTTCACCATTGTAATCAGCGGAAAAAATGCCACTAGTTTGCTAATTTAACCGACTTTGTAGCTCCAATAATAACAAAGATACCCAGACAGTCCAACTTCAACTGGGACACATTGTATATATATGAACATAATGTTTTCTAGATATTTTAGTTCAGCCTGATGGTAATATATTTTTGTTTGAAAATAAACATTGAATGTAAATTTAAAAAGGTTCGAAAAAAATTAATTTCTTTAATGATGTGTAATGATATTTAGCATATGTGTTCATATCAACATGTGTTGAATTAATGTTTATTTAGTTTATGATTATTTATGTATGTTACCGAGGCAACTAAATTATGTTATAATTTTTAACTTAACATACATATTAAACAATGTAGGTGTTAACATATGAAAAAAATATATCATGTATTAATGTTTATAGACCAGATTTATATTGCAAGTAAAGAAAATGGCAATGGATACCCATTATTCTGTGCACACATTTTAATTCTAAATTAATCGATTCCCTTTAAAAAGTTAACATTACATAAAATTATATGTTTTATATGTGAAAACAAACTGTCACATAAACAGTGTATATGTGCCGGTTTTAATAATTTATCGATGGTGTGCGTAAAATTTCTGGCAAAAATTCAATTTTGTATACGCGGTAAATGCACTGGAATGCACCTATGTAATCATACGATGCTTAAAAAAGTAACCAAGTGCTATAAATATAAACAGTAGGAAGGACAAGGTAATTTAGTCAGACATTTTAAATTAGAAAATAATTTTAAAGTGTTTTAAAATACAGACGTGAATGTATGTTTTTAACAAACAAGATAATATAAATGTGGAACGTAAAGCAAAATGAAATAGAAACTGAGGATTTAATAATAATACACTATGATCTGTTTATAAATAAAAGAGGTCACGCTATGGAATTTCAGGTGAATATCTGGCACAAAAGTTATTTCGATGCTGCATGTTTATGTAATGTAGATTTATACAATAAATCACTGCACAGTATTACAGAATGCATTGAAAATGAGAGAAAATGCGTGAGGTTTACAATAAAAACGACTTTAATTATTTCGAATTATTAAGTATAATTATATTGTTAACTGGACAAGGACAACATGATTTGAAGATTGATGAATAGGTGTGTTTAATAGTAATTAAAGTAGGTATCAGTATCATTACATACATATGAGTGAATAATTATTATTCTCTTTAAAACGAAAAACCTTTGCTCCCAGATGTGCATGCCCCCAGACTTGTTGCTTACGTTTTTATGGCACTATGTTAAATATTTTTTATTAATTGTAATGTACCACTACCTCTATGCCCTTATTTCTGTTGTTTTTACTTGTTACATTCATTTTAAGTATTTTAACACATGCCAATATCTTAATGTGTGGCCTATGGCGTCAGTTTGACGACCCCCCATTGCTAGAGGTCCACTTTTGATACACGAATTTTAAACTTCTAATATGTAACTTGTAAGTAATATGTATATGTTTGGTCAAGACCAGTCGACAGATTTATCACCTACGGTTGGGACGAAAACCATGCACCCCGCCTTTTCAGGGGATGACTTTCAGGTCATCGAAACTTATCCTATTTTAAAAACAGTATATTTCCATCTTTCATACTCATTAGTTCAATTTTCATTTAACACATAATATTAACGTAACATACGTATTAAAAAGTACATTTTTGGACCAGTACAAAACTGATAAACCTGGTCTTGACTAAAACCTTAACGGTTATTATTTGTAGTGATTTTAGTGTTTGTTATATCAATAAATAAATTGAAAGTCTCTGTTGGTTTCTTTCGACAAGTTCAATAATATCACCCAAAAGGAACTACGAGGAATAAACATTAAAACCATCCTAATTTCAATCAAATAAATTCTACACAATCACAAAGTAAAATCAATTAAACAAGAAAACACTACAAAAAAGTGGCGCAGTCGGTAGGATTCGACAGAATCCATTTCGCTGTAGAATTTATCTTGACATCGAGTGTGATCAAAAATTTTGACAAACAACAAAACAGTGACAGTGCTTTCAACAACATCCGGAGACCGTCTTCATAAAGTTTAATTTTCAACGACCAACAACCCCTACGAGAAGATCACCAGCATATCATCCCCAATAATATTGTACTAATTTATCTGCTACCGATTACCCTGCAATAATCACCATCATTGGAAACTTCTGCTGCAAATTTACATCATTATCCACAATCAACAATCGACAACCAGCAACCAAACAACTGAGGAGGAAAGACAATTCGTACATTTGATTCTCAATATAGCAAATCTGTAAGTGAACAAATTTTCTTTTAGTTTCAATATTCTCTTCATATTAATCAAGTTTATTTTCCTATAATATTTTATTAGTTCTTATATTTGTAAATCAGATTTATTAAAAAACGAAAATGCCAAGAAATAATTCAAACGACAACGATGCCTCAGGCAATAATTTTGAACTTTTAACTTTTGTAATAAATGCTCTCACTAACGTCTTTTTTGACGGTACAAAAATTAATAGTAATTTAGAAAATTTTATTGGAAGTTGCAACCACGCGTTCGAATTGATTCCCGCAGTAGATCACCCTAAGTTATTAGCAGTGGTAAAAATCAAACTTTCTGGTGAGGCGCAAAATCGCATTAAAGACAAAGTACTACCTACTTGGAATGCATTAAAAACATTTTTAAGATCTGAATTCTCCACTAAATCGAATTTCCTACAAGCTCAAATTGAACTGAATTCGTGCAGACAAGATCGCGGTGAAAATCTAGAATCATATATAAATAAGGTAGAAAAATGTTACAAAAATTTATTGTCTTGTTTGGACCACAACCTCAGTGCAGCGGAAAAGGAAGCAAATACGAGACTAATTAATACTCAAGCAAAGGGTAGTTTTATAATGGGAGTGGATAAAGAACTTAGTATAATAATAAGAGCACGCAATCCTGAGAGTTTAGAAGGCGCTATTCAAATCGCGAAATCAGAAGGCCAAATCTCTGAAGCATATTCAAATAACTGTACATCTTATTCTTCTTCAAATCAATACTGTCATATTTGCAAAAAAAACAATCATACCACTGACAACTGTCGTTTTAACTCTAAGAGAAAACCTCAATCGAATTTACGTACACCAGTACAATGTAGCTTTTGCAAAAATTTAGGACATACGATCCAGGAATGCCGGAAGAAAGCTAATCAAAATCGAAATCATTATTATCAAAATGGCTCTAACAATTTTAATTATCAACATAATAGGCGCGAAGGTAATTCATGGAATAATGGAAATCGAACCAATGTCTCACATCTAAATACCGAAGCCTACAGAAACCCTAACTACCCCAACCAAACCCGAAATTATCAAAATCAATCAAACCGCGTAAACACAATTAACGAATCGTCTTTAAACTCCAATGGCCCCGAGAGCCAAGCCGAACCTCGGGAAGCCACACAAGTTCAGGCATCTATACAATAAATGTAATAGGTGCAACGGCACACGTTAAGTTAGAAGTATCTGACTTAATCAGTACTTCTTCGTTTTTATTAGATACGGGATCCGAAATTTCACTAATTAAATTATCCAAATTAAAACCTCATACTCTTTGTTTTGAACATAATCCTATTTACCTTAGGGGGATAGGCAATGTTCTAAATCTTATTAAAACTATCGGTTATTGCTATTTAAATTTTACATTCGGGTCCGATACAATTACTCACATTTTTCATATTGTTCACGATTCTTTTCCCATCGAACACGATGGTATAATAGGCAACGACTTTCTAAAAAATCACGATGCTATAATAAACTACGAGAATCGACACTTATTAATAAAAAATGCCATAATTAAACTAAATTCTTACGAAGATAGTAGCTCAGACGATAATCCTGACACTAATCATTCTAATCATCAAGTCGATAATACTAGTTCTACACTCAGTGCCAGTGTAACAAATAACACTCCAAGAAATCCAGTTCCAAAATCCAAAGTTACAAAACGCGACTCTCTTGCAGACTCGACAAGGAATCATTTTAGACCTAGGTCAACTTCCAGTTCGAGAATCAACGCGACTTGCGATTTTGTACCGGATCAAATTATTAAAGCACGCACCGAAACGGTAGCCCAAATCAGAATTTCAAACCCGGAGATTATTGAAGGCATAACACCAAATATAAGCATAAGCGAAAACGTCTATCTCGGAAATAGTTTAGTAAAAGTCAAAACAAATAAAAACACAGATGCTTTAAGCAGAATAGCACAAGTAAATGCATTAACTTCTAAGTCACCTCGCGAAACATACGATAATTTTTTACAAACCTTAGGAACTTCCGTCATAACATATAGCAAAATCAACGATCTTAACGACGACATAGTAACCGCACGCGATAATATTGCAGTTTTAATCCCATTAGATCTAAATATAACAGATAATAATTTAAAAAATATTTTCAAAAAATTTAATCACTCGGATCATCTATCAAAAATAAATTCTAATCAATATGAAATTCATAATTTCAAGGAAAAAGCTAAATTTGTAATTTACGGATTTTATAAAATAAATCACTATGATTCCGCAACATATCAAGATTATTTCGAAACATTATTAAATTTACGTAGCTTTTTATTAGAAGAAAACATTGAAACAATTAGTATACCTCGTTTTACCGATGTTTATGATAAAACACAGTGGAACAAATTAAGATCAATGATTAGATACATTTTTAAATACACCGATATTACAATTAACATATTTCACAATATTTTGATAACACCCCAACGCGCAGACTTGAGTACAATTTTAAAAGAAAATCACGATATTCCCAGTTCAGGCCATTTAGGTGTACACAAAACATACCACAGAATAAAACAGGTTTATAAATGGAAAAATATGAAAAAAGATATTAGTAAATATGTGAAAGAGTGTAAATCATGCCAAAAGAACAAAATTAGGCGCAAAAACCGTATGCCTATGGAACTGACAACTACCTCTAAAAAGCCATTAGAAAAAGTGTTCTTAGACATTGTTGGCCCCTTGCCATTAACTGAAAGTGGTAATAGATTCATCTTGACATTACAAGACGATCTTACAAAATTTTCACAAGCATTCGCGATCTCGAACCACGAAGCCCTAACGGTAGCCCAAACATTCGTCAATAACTTTATCTGCAAATTCGGGATACCTACTTGTATTCTAACTGATCAAGGTAGAGAGTTTAACTCTAATTTAATAAAACACATCTGCAAACTTTTCAAAATTAAACACGTCACCACCACCGCATATCGACCGCAGACAAACGGTGCTTTAGAAAGAAGTCATCTAACGTTAGCAGACTATCTTAAACACTACGTTAATGATCAAGCAGATTGGGAAAATTATCTAGATTTCGCCATGTTTTCGTATAATACTTCGGTGCATGCCACTACTAAATTCACTCCATATGAACTCCTGTATGGCTACAAACCTGAACTACCATCAAGTATAAAAAACACACCTGAAATAAAATATTCTTACGACGACTATACAGAAGAACTGAAATATCGGCTAAGTAAAAGTCACGAAATCGCACATAAGCATTCGATTCAATCAAAAATTGTCAATAAGTCATACTATGATAAAAAAGCAAAGCCGATCACGATAAAATCTGGTGACATGGTTTATTTGCTCGACGAACAGTCCAAACCGGGTACATCGAAAAAATTAAATGCCCGTTACAAAGGACCTTACCAAGTTCAGTCCATAGATTCTAATGTAAACTGCACAATAAAGATTAAAAACAAGAATGTGAGAGTACACTTCGATAAACTAAAGTCAGTCATAGCATAGAAATAGAACCGATTATTTTAACTATAATCATCCCATAAGAAATTCGATTTATTAGCATATGGAGACGCCTACAAAAAATGTTTTTCTATGATATTACGGAAAGAAATACGTAACAAGTGGAGTTGTAAAACTTAAAAAAAATATCAGTTTTTCTCGTCTAGTATTGGCCGTCAAAAGTTTGACGAAGTGAGAGATTAATTAACAAAATTGGCATTAAAAGGAAAAATAATAAGATGAATATTGCAAAACTAAAATAAAATATGTTTCATTCATTTCATTCATGTTAATGTAGATATAGATATAGAATAGTTACACTTAAATCAACTGTGAAGTGCATCCCAGGTTAAAATCCGACGAAGAAGACAAGTTAGTGAAAAACGCAAATCGGTTACCTGAATGTGTTAATTCAGAATGTGTAGTGAAACAAAAAAAAAAAAACTTTAAATAGTACCTAAATAAATAAAATTTTGTGAATGTGCAGTGAAAAAAAAAATGACAAACAAAACTTTATAATACATTAGTTTAATAAAATTATTGATGAATGACTTTGCTGTACCTTTGTTCAACTAAAACATTTTTTATATTTAAAATACAATTTATTTTATATGTACTCTGAGTTGTTATAGACATCGACGTTTAATTTTAGGAAATGTAAAAAAAAAAATTTAAGGAAAGTGATTATTGTTTCAAATTGATATAATATTATGTACTTACCATTCAGTACCTAAAAACAAATTATAAAAATTTTGAATGAACAAAATTTTCATCTTTTAAGGGGGGGAGTGTAATGTACCACTACCTCTATGCCCTTATTTCTGTTGTTTTTACTTGTTACATTCATTTTAAGTATTTTAACACATGCCAATATCTTAATGTGTGGCCTATGGCGTCAGTTTGACGACCCCCCATTGCTAGAGGTCCACTTTTGATACACGAATTTTAAACTTCTAATATGTAACTTGTAAGTAATATGTATATGTTTGGTCAAGACCAGTCGACAGATTTATCACCTACGGTTGGGACGAAAACCATGCACCCCGCCTTTTCAGGGGATGACTTTCAGGTCATCGAAACTTATCCTATTTTAAAAACAGTATATTTCCATCTTTCATACTCATTAGTTCAATTTTCATTTAACACATAATATTAACGTAACATACGTATTAAAAAGTACATTTTTGGACCAGTACAAAACTGATAAACCTGGTCTTGACTAAAACCTTAACGGTTATTATTTGTAGTGATTTTAGTGTTTGTTATATCAATAAATAAATTGAAAGTCTCTGTTGGTTTCTTTCGACAAGTTCAATAATATCACCCAAAAGGAACTACGAGGAATAAACATTAAAACCATCCTAATTTCAATCAAATAAATTCTACACAATCACAAAGTAAAATCAATTAAACAAGAAAACACTACATAATAAAAGATTTTTTCAAGGTGTAATCCGTCTAAAATGTTCATCAAAAAACCGTTTTTGGCATCCATTTTTCAATATGGTGACTAAAATTAGCACTGGATTTAACATTACTTTTAGTAGATTATACAGAGTGTTCAAAAAAGGGTAAAACACTTATGGGGTATGTAGTATAGGCCGAAACAATACTAATACTTTAGTTAGGTACGGGTTTTTTATTTTTTACACTCTTAGCTCAAATTCGCTGTCTTAATTTGTCCAGCTTATTTACAAACACGCTTTACACTAAACTTTTTGAATAAGCCCAATGGAAAAAGTCGAATGGAGTTAAATCAGGTGAGTTGGCAGGACATGCAACAGGTCCTCTCTAACTAAAGTAGTATAGAAACATGAAATCGTTGACGTTTCCGTAAACGTGGATTTGCGGACCCATGTTTATTAAGACTTTTCGACTTGTTTCGGTTCATATTAAAAAGTTTTACGCTTTTTTTGAACACCCTGTATAAAATTAAAATAGAAATATTTATTTACAGGTGGAAACTGAAAATTATTTGTATTTTTCAGTAATGTAATCGCTAAGAGATATAATATGATTATTTGTGCTCTATTCTCTGTACTTATTTTGAAAAAAACCACAAAAAAATATTTTTTTCTACGAAAATGCGGAATGACGTTTTTTCTGACAAGATAATCGAACTTGAAAGTAGGCTTTTGAAAAACTAGTACGGAAAATTAGTGTGGAAATTTTTTCCGCACACATTTTTTAAACTTTCCGCACGCAAACAAAAACATAAAGAAATACTTACATTTAGTTATAATTGTAACATTTATTTCGATGACAGGACACAATTTATAAACTGTCAACAGCTATGAGCTTTCAGTTCTATGACAACAAACTCACTTGATGTTTTTTTAATTAGAAAAAGATTTACAAATAATTTTATTTTTTACGAATTCCACGTTTTCGTAGAAAAAATCGTATGTAACACGCTTGCGGAAATGGCCATTGACAATACTCGTGTGATTGCAGCACTCGCTATCGCTCGCGTTGCAAATTTCACACTCTTATTGTCATGATGCGTTTTCCGCACTTGTATTACAATATACTATTATTGGAAAGGAGTGAAACCATGTCTGGGGATAACATTATTTTGATTTGAAACAACTTCCTTCTTCAAATATATTTTGTACGATATTTTACTATTAGTGTAATAGGGATGTTGCATTTTTTTAAAATCCCGTTTTTTTCTGTTAGAAATGTAAAACGACTATATTAATAATACTCTAAAGCAAAAATAATTTTTTTTACTCAATATTTGTACATAAAAAAACGATTATAAATTGACCGTAATTCAAATAAATTATTGCCGCCCGAAAACGCTTTGAGATCGGAGAGTCCTGTGTGACGTCACGAATCTAGTTGACATTGGCAGGTCTAAATATTTTTTGCGCGTTTGACATTTTTCGAAATAAATCAAAATGCGGCCTGCTGCACTGTGGAACTAGATTCGTGACGTCAGCAGTCTTTTGGACCGATTCGGGCGTTTCCGGGCAATGTGTGGAAATTTTAAATTTTGCAATACTTTTTATTTATTTACTTGGAAAGTACCGACCAAAAAAATTTTTCAAAAAAATTGAGAGTGATAATTTGGTATCAGCTTTTCAAAAAAAATTAACTTGAAAATCATGCAAAGTCCCTATTTCATATTTTCGATTATTCCATGTTTTATTATATTTGATGTATGCTATTTTTGTGTAATGTAAAGATAAACAAAACTTTTGCACGATCAAATAATTTACTTAATTCAAAATATTTTTTCCCATATGGTGTATACTTTTTTCCGGACATTGTATAATAGTCGTTTTCGTAGGAAATCGTTATTGTTATTTGTGTAACAAGTGTAAAAGATTGACTGTATATGGGTTTCCTAATGATAATTCAGCACAAGCAGCTATGGGGTATAAGGTATAAGTGGCGATTACCTCAAAGACGACACCCACATAAATTTATTTTTGTCAATGTTCACCGACAGTTCGCTACTGATTGAAGTTGGTACACATAGGGTACCTACGTAATCAAATTATTATAAATGTTGACCAAGATAAAATGAACAAGCGTGCATTTAATAGAGATCCCACAGGATCCATGGTTGTCAAAAATTTAACCAATCATTTATGTGGTAAGAACCATATTTTGTATTTTGTCCACTTCTTTGCAAGTGTTCCGCTGATGAAAGACCTAAAGAAAAATAATCTGCATGCTAGTTCAACTATACTTAGTAACCGCGTGTACGTTCACAAGTTCTAAACTGACGCAGATATGAAAAGAGGGGAATACCAATGGTTCAGAAACAATACAAGCTTGGCAGTCTTCAAGTGGAAAGATACTACATAGGTCCATATGATTACCAATTTTCATAACCCCAACGACACTACTGAGGTGAATCGAAAAGACAACAATGGTACTATTAAATACCTTGTCCAATACTCCTGACCGATTATAATGCTCATATGAACTTCGTAGATAAGTTTGATCAGTATCAATCTGTATAATATAGAGTCGACAGAAAAAGCCGCAAGTGGTGTTGCACAGGATTTTCTTCTTTTTACTGCACGTTTCAGTTGTGAATGTGTACTGTCTTTACATACTACTTAAGTTACCAGCTATGACATCAAAAGATTTTAGAAGAAGCATCATCACTTTCGGAGAAACTGGTAACGAGAAAACGCCTTTCAACAATCGTGAACCTGTAATGGTAAAAAAATCGAAACCATTTACAAAGATAAAGCCACAGTCATCTGATCATCAGCGTCGAAGGTGTGTCAAATGCAGCAATAAAAAGAAGCAAATTGTAACTGCTGCATTTGTCAAGTGCCACTATGCCCAGGGAAGCAAAAATCCTGTTTTCAAGAGTACCATGCAAAGTAACCCATGTACTATAGTGCTACTGACAGTATACCTCCCTCTAATTAATTAAATTAATATGAAATAGTTATTTGTATTGTTAGCCTAGAAACTAGAGTTTTGCGAGTGCGAGTAGGGTTTACGCAACTACGAGTACTCGCAAAACAGTTTCTAGACGTGTAATACACACTAGTTTTTGTGCCGAAGTTTATTTAAATAAATAAAATTTACAAAATATTGGTTTAAATATTTGGTATTAGGGATTTTTTTTATATTGGTAACGAGCGATAATTAAAATTGACACTGACAGTAGTAGCCGAATGACAGAAATAATAATCCGTTTCTATGGAAAATACAAATTTTCTTTATGATTTCAATGATGCCAAAAATTCCTAGTTTTTGCCGGTCTAGCCCGACAAAACAAGTGTTTCCAGCCGATTTATACGAATGCAAAATGACCAATGCCAGCCTGAGGCACAAAAATTTTTTTTACTTAATATACAATTCTAATAGGTATCTAAAATAACCATATAATATCATTAGTTCTATGAAATTCAATAAATAAAATTTTGGCGCCCCTTGGTCACTTTTTGTAACAGAAAATCCGCGCCGGAAAGAGTTACTTGGTAAACTATAAATAGGACTATTAATATTATTTTGTCTTTCAAAAGTAAGTAAGTACAATAGTTATTTGTGTAACATGGCAGTAAAGTTGCATTTTTCATCATGAATGTGGATATTGGTAGAAAAACCACTATGAGTGATGAAAAATAACTTTACTGCCTAGTTGCACATTAAATTTTATCTGAAATCGACTAAATCGCCCAATTTAACATTCAGAGTCCAGACACAATTTGAAGTAGGCACCAAAGTATAGGTAATTACGAAAATCACGAGTAAAACACACGATATAACCAAAATAGACATTTACCACGTTCGGCTGTCAGCTGTCAACTAGTATATTTGTTGACTACTTATGCAAGTCAACCAAGAAGGTATAAAAATAGAGGAGAGAAAGCTCCCGGATAGGTGTAGGCACAAATCCGTTGCCAGTTGCTATGACAGTGACAAACCAAAACAAACACTTGACCAATAACGCGCCTTATTGACTGCTGGCGCATGCATGTATTTTATTCGGAGTATAAGCACTTTCATGTGACTCCGTATGGAGTTAATTCTCCTCGCTCCGCTCGGCGCTTACACCTCCATACTTCGTCACATAAAAGTTTTGCTTATACTCCTAATAAAATAAATATCTATTAAAAGCTGGTTTTCAATCGGTGCGTGCATGGTTATCCTTAACGGTAAGTTATATATTTTCCTAGCCCATAAAGCTGAATTATATAACGAATTGTTAATAACAATTAATTGTTATAGAAACAATTTGTTGTCTTTACCTAGACTGTTAAACTTAACAGACAATGGTGAATATGACTGTTAGACAATTAATTAAAAAGGATAAGGATAACATCTAATTACAAAACAATATTACTATGTAATATACACAGTAAAAAATTTTAACTGGTAAAATTACTATTATTAATAGTTATTTATGATATAAGTGTTAAAAGTGTTCGTGGGTTGCTCCACTCGCTGCGCTCGTTCCGCAATATTCCCCACTCTCAAAATAAAATCACTTTTAACACGTAAATCATACACTATTTTTTCTACAAACACAGTAAAATGCATTTCAAAGTCTTATTAAAAATTCCAAAAATTACCTAAAAAAAATAGTAGTCTGTGGTCTGTGACATTTATGAAAAAATCTTAAATGTGACATGCTTGTCAAAAGTAATTACCTCAAAAGTAATTAAACTAAAGATGAGTTCCAACGCAAATCCAATAGAAATAGAAGAAGCTGCTAGCAGAGCAACGTTAAATTTGTTGTCCACCAAATTATACTTGATAATAAAGGCAATGTTAAGTCATATAACTAACCTCACATTTTACTTTTAACACTGGTGTTAAAAGTAAATCACGTGATTTACTTTTAACGCGTTTTCAATTTAATGACACTTTTAATTGCAGTGGGCCGTGTAGAAAATTCAATTTTTACTAACGTTTGTAGAAAAAAGGTATTTTAGAGCCGTTTGACACCACACTAATTTTAGTACTAAATTTATTAGTAATTATGCGCGCGCAGATTTAGTAAACTTGTTACAATAAATTAAAGCATGTTCTATTTTTTTGTATACAATCTGACTAAATGTGCGTAAATTCGGTGCAGTAGTGTACAATGCTGTACAGAAGAAATTGAATTTAGACTTATTGTTTATTATTAATTTTTCAACTAAATCTGCGCGCACATCACTTGTATGAACTTTAGTACTAACATTAGCCTCGTGTCAAACGGCTCTTAGCCTAGTGTTAAAATTGACACAATTTCCAAGGTATTTTTACCAAGGCAGCAACAAAAATTATACCTCCTCGAAATGATAGTAATTTTAAATTAGTCTAATCAGTGTAATTTCAATAAAGGTCAGCTCATCTTCACACGTTGACGTGTAAAAAATGACACTAATCCCCACTTATTTCCAGAAAACTGATATTGGACATACACCAAATTGCGAAACAAAGGGTAGGGGCGCGATTTTAGAGGATACTGGATGGTGTGGTTTGTCTCTGTTGTGGGGTATTGCGTATAGTGCAATACTTTGGTCTAATTGTGTAAGTAGTAGGTTCCACATTGGTTTGGTACATATCTACATAAGATTTTGCGTTTGTCTTTGTAGATTGTGGATACCTGCACCTACTTGTGATTTGCTTGTGTTTTGTGTTATGACAACATGGATGACAACCAGAAGATAATAAAAATTAAGTTCTTTCTTTCTATATTATTAACTCGAGCGATCAAATAAATTTGTAATCGAGTCATCCATGGATTTGAATCCGTATGTCTTTAACTTGAAGCATTTTAGCTTTCAACTGACATTTTATTGTAATGCAGTTCAAGTAACTACATACGATTTCGGGTTCATGGGTGACTCGATTACAAATTTATTTGATCGCTCTTTATATTAAAATAACGTGTGATTCTTTAAATTTCCATTCTAGGTAAGCCTTGGAATTTGAGCGTATGCGCCGAATTGATTCATCTGTTGCTGTCAGTTTCAAACGACAACCAGAAAACCTAACCTTTTTAGAGATTTAAAGAAATGAGGTGTAATCAAAGACATGATTTTTTTTCCACCGCCAACTCAGAATGGAAATTTAATGAATCACACGTTACTTATTGTTCAATTTCGTTAATACATAATATTTTTTATAGATTTTATTGTTTTATTTCTACATATTTCTGTCATATTTTTAAAGCACATTAAAGGAACAACAATGTCTATCGCAATGTAACAAATAATGAGTGTAAAAAATACTCATTTAAGATTTAATATACACCAGTTTGTGCACAGAATTACTCTAAAATAGTGTTAATTTACTCTAAACTGTTTAAGATTTTACACTACATTTTAGTTAATTTGAACCTAAAACGATTAAAATTTTAGTGTAAATTTACTCTCCATGAAAAAGTAAATTTACGAAAATAGTACTGACACTGTTCAGTGTGAACTATATACACACTGGGGAGTCTTGGTTTAGTGTTAAAAGTATGAAATATTTTTTACTGTGTATATCCTTAAAAATATTTTTCAAGCATTCTATAGGAAGGAAATTTAAGTCTAGTATGTCGTCGACAGCATAGTAATATGTGATTATAAATTGTAGTACTCGAGCATGTACACCAGTGTTGTGTAATAATTTATTTAATGCCAAAGTATCTTGACGTATATTTAAATTGCTCAAACTGTTATACAAAATCGCTACATAATAAGAAGGGCGGCTAAACAGCTTTTCTAAACGTCAAGGGGAAGACTAAGCGAATATAGAGACAGAGAATCGCTTTGGAAAATTACAACAGGTGTTGCATTCTGGGCTTAGACACTGTTCCCAGCACAATATCAAGAAAGAACAACAAAAGCTTAGATAGCTATACATACTTTCCTAAACTAATAATAGTCTTTCATATACTACTACTACTACTATAGTTTTCTACATATTTTATAACGAGCAATATACAAAATCTTTATAAATAGTAGTTTTTGGATTTAGTGATTCTTATATTATCAATAACACTAAAAATTAAAACTTTCAAGCAATAAATCGCAGCTACCGATGCGTCAAATAGAAAACAAATATGACAAAAACTTTTAACCAACCATCATAATGTAAGGGAACTGAATAAATCTGAAAATGTTTTCCACAATCATAGTATCATAGTATAGTAAAAAAATAAAAGCTCGTCAGCAGTTTTTGCAGATGGTTCAGATTCAGACACAGAATCTCTCTTCTTTTAAATCCATTTGGTGGCTTCAAAAGTTTCTTGCACTTTTTTATTTTAATGCTCTTGTTGAGTAATGTTCTGGCACAGTTCTGACAGTTCGGCATCGCTCTGCACTCTCGTATCTCTATGTGTGTATATATACACATATTACAGTTGATTCTTTTGGCAAACGCTTTTATTTATTGAGAAAATATCTGCAATGTTTAGCAATTCCGACGGGTAATTTTTCTTTTTGTACGATCAATGTAATTTATCTGCAAACATTGCAGTTAGATGTTGCATATTTGAGAAGTCCTGATGAAAGCTTTAAAATTTCATGTCTGCATAACATCATCAACTGACACAGCCAACAAAACTTATATGTAGGTATAACAACTAAGGTGTACTTAACCGTACGACGTGACTATACCATGTTTAAAATTGCAATAAATGAAAAAAATCACCATTAATTTTAAGTAAATTTCAATGTGTAACGGTCTAATTTAATCTGTAGTTTCAAGGAGACTTTAATCCCCTTAAAAATATTTTATAAATAAAAATATTTGTTTATAAATTCAACACACATACCTATTATTTAACTGAACGATATTATTAGATATTAAACTATTTAACAAAATTTCACTTCGTTACAATTACTTATTAAGTATGTATTTCGTTTTAAAAATTGTTTGTAACTTTTTCTATTAATTAATTTTATGTCAAATATATGTATAAAAGGACTACCGTTTAAAAGTTGTAGTTTTGACGTGAAATTAGCTCGACCGTTTTAAAGTTTAAGTTTTAAAAAAGAAATATTTCAATTAATAATAATCATAAATGAAGTAAAGTTGTGTCTTTGGTTACTAAAATATTTTTTAACGGAACAACAGAAATTACAGATCGACATCGATTATTTTTAACTACTATTTACGTTTTTAACTTTTTAAAGTAAAAATAATGTTCATTTAGGTATATAAGTTTAAACGAGATGCAAAAGTTAACAACATAGTTAAAACTAACCTTAAAGGGTTTATTATGTAATTTCTCAGTTATGGAAATCTAATAGATATTATTCTTTATATCTCCTGGATATCTCTATGGATATCTATAAAATATCTATAGGAGATCCACTAGATATATGGGATGTCCACAAAAGATATCCTTTGGATGTCTAATGGATTTTGTGTGCTGTCTGGGTTGCTCTCATTAAAAAATATTTTATTAATAAAACTTTTTTCTATTAATTCAACACATATAAATATATTATTTAATTTTGAGATAATATTTAACTCTCCAACACAACTTTACTTTATTTATAATTAATGAATCAATTATTTTTAAAGAGACTTCCAGTATATGTATGTTAAAATTGATAGATTAAACATAAAATCAACGGGACCTGTTAAAAATTTAAATTTATAAAACAAAATGATTATAACTTATGTAGTTATTTATGAATATTTGGATAGGTGGTCATTATTGTCAAATTAGGACAGGTGAAAATTTTTCAGAATTGTTCATTCAGCTGAAGTTGGTCCCATTATTAAAGCTTCATTGGAAAAATCTGAATTAAAAAATTTCTGGAATGTGCGTTTGAATAAAATGACATTAGTCAAAGATTACATTATAAGAGCAAAATGCGATGTTTACATTTTAAGTTTGACCAACTAATACTGAAACACCCTGTATAATTATAATGATTTAATTACAAATGGTATAATGGCCAATAATAGAGTAATTTCTATCTGTTACCCAACTACTAAAAATGTACGGTGTACCCTTATTTGATTTAAATCTATACTTCCATTCACCATTGTTTCTTATATTTGAATTCAAGAGTCCTCATGCAAAATGAAGTAAAAAAGTTTCCAATGATCAGGATGCATTTTTTGAATCTGTATCAATGAACCTTACTACATTATATGGAATGCGTTAGCAGGTCGAACCTTTTGTTCACTGAAATAGAGAAATGGAACAGTAGAAATTGTTGTCTACGTGTTCAATCGAACATTATATCACTTACAAGAGACATAGAAATGTAGTATTCATACACGTTTAAACACGTCCGAAATAACAGTGAAACAATTGCAAGGTATATATGCACAGAATCCCTCTGGTTCATTGTCTTTTACTATCTTGTTTGCTATTAATTTTGAAAGTTAAATGTTGTACGGAAGATTGTGCTTGAAATACCAGTACAAGTACTACACAATGTTTTATCACTGTACATATTATCGTCAATAATTAATATTACCTAATAATAAATATTTTCAAAGAAACAACAAAATTTTAATTTGAAATTGTTTTAGGTACCATTAATTCTAATTTTGTAAGTGAACCTAAATGGATATAATAATTAATATAGTAACACATCGAGGATTATTGTTATAGTTTTATAATACATACAAATGCAATAAATATCTATAAACAATACATAAAAACATGAAAATTCTCTTTAAATTATAAAATAGCAACAGAATTACGAATGTTTATCTGGAACATGCTCTAACTAATTCAATATTAATTTTTAAATTGCTAAACTTTTAATTAGCGCATTCCGATATTATTTGATTGCAATCAGTTTCGGTCAATAGAAATGATTTTGCGATGCAATAATTAATTTAATTCTATTATTTTCAGTAAAATTTCGTGTGTCAACTTTGTATACAGTGTATCGTGTTACTACACTAATAAAACCGTTAATTTAAATTAGCAAAATATTTACGCTTTATAAGGATCACCAACTTTGCGTTTCCGAACTTCAATGGTAGTACAGATTTAATAAAAGAACTGACAATAGCTCGAAGTCATTCTACGATAAAATATTAATCAGAACCCAACTCCCACATTAATAAATTTTGCACAACTTTATTAAAATTTTGTTGTTTTATTTAATACTATAAGGTTATGATTCGTATGCATTTGCGTAATATTAAAAATCACCTATAGATATTTTGTAAGGAAAGGGAACATACAAGATATCGTCTTTAATCCTATTCAAGCAGCCTTTTCAGCAAATATGAGGTCTTATCACATTAATTCACATTCTGGTTTTGCAAACATTTTAAACTTTTTTTGTATAACATGTTTCTTTACTTAAAAGTTCTGAAATTGAAATGAAATGTCCAAAACATTAGGGTTTATTCAAATGATTTAAAAAGTTTTCAATTCCACCAGTTCAGTTAGTAAGCAACTTAATCTTGAAAATGTAAAAATTGCATCTGAATATTGAATAAAATATAAAGTATCTAAGCATTGTCATATATCTTACCTACCTAACTTCAACTAGATACCTCTGGCAAATAAAATATAACAAGATTGTTAAAGCAATTAGAAAAATTGCTTCTGACTATATAGTAAACACAAACCATACATATTTAACATGTATTTCCAGTTTACATCTACAGATTAGCAAATGAAGCAGTAATTCACACTGCAAGCTGTGGTTTTGTTAATCCTTACAATGGAGAATGAATTATGTTCGACCAGGATAGAACCAAGTGATTGCAATTCTGCTAATGTTACTTAGTTATTTATTACCGTTTCCTTTCTGCTCCGAATCCATCAAATGAGTGACCAAAATATCTGTTAAACAGTGTAAATCACTCGGACAAATGAACATTTCTCCGGTTATTTAAAAATGCAGGTAACACCTTCATTTGTAAAATTATTTATTTAGAATCTTTATTAGGTTTTTAGGAAAAGTACGAGCGGTAAATAAGTAATCTTTCTTTTATTTATATAAAGAGAAACTAACAAATATTGTCAATGTATTGGGGATAGGTACCTCTTTAATTATTTATTAATTCAAATTTTTGCCAAAACAAGTTAGGAATATCTTTTGAAGTTAATCGAATGAATACAATAAGTGGTAAATTTTCAAAAACGTGTAAATTTTTTAAACTAATTCTATCCACAATTATTTGCATATATCATATTCAGAATGACAACTAGCCGACTGCTAAGACAAGGACAGAGACGGTGAACGACCATACGTTGCTCTCTGTCGCACGCACTCGTTGGGCTAGTTGGCAGGCTGGCATTAGGTACTATGTATGTAGATAATCAACGCAATGATGGTCCTACTGTAGGTCCACAATCGAAATCAAACTTAAACCTTATTTTCAATTATAATATGATTTTATATCAAAATTTTAGTTTTTTTGTTAAATATACTATTTTATTACTTTCTTATACGAAGTAATAAGAAAATTTAGTAATCGTGATTTTTTTCATATTTAATCCGTCATTTGTGGCTATATGACTTGTAACGCGGTTTGTCGCGCGTTAGCATTTCGCTCACAGTGCTATTTATTATTATTATTAAAGTTTTTCTTGCTGCCTTTTACTTCAAACAACTATAATTACTTATATTTTAGCATAATCTATGATAATAAACTCTGGTGCATAACTATAGTACCACCTAAAATTTTTGAAATCTCAACACTTTTAAAACAGTTATGTGAAATATATTAATTTCAGAAGAAGGAATATGGTTAAAAAATCATTGTTTCGGAATATTATGGAATTTAAAAATTTATTTTTAAATTTTTAATTTTTTTTTGTGGTGCGTAATAGCACCACACAAAATTCAAAATCAAACAAGTAATTATGAAGTTCATATTTCATTATTTAATAATGAGTGACTCCCCCTTTTTGACGAATTACTTCGAAAATCCTGTTTCGCATACTTTGATTAAGTTTATGGAGGACCTTTCCGTCCAAATTACTCCAAGCTTGCGTAATTGCTGCCTCCAGATTAACCACTGTTTTCTGTTTCCAATTGACGATTTTCTTCGTACACTGTGCGAACAAGTAGATATCCCCAAAGATTCTCAATGGGGTTTAAATCAGGCGAACTAGCAGGCCATTGATGATGTGGTGCTACTGTTATGCACCACAAAAAAAATGTTTTTCTATTTTGCGTCTCTAACAGAGTCATTATGAAACTCAAACGGGTTTCATAATAGCTTCATTGTGAACTCTGGCTTTTTATTTTTTCATAGTGGTAACATTGCTTGCCATTAATTTCCAATGACATGTGGGTAACGCAACGTCAAAAGCCAACCTCACAAAATTGTAGAAAAGAAAATAGTGAAATTTTGAACATTTTATTATTATTTTTTCGGAAGTAAATCATTTATAGTTAATTTAGCTCTTTTTCTTAGTTCAGGTGGTGTATTAGTTATACTTGCTTGTTTACATATTTCAATAGAATGCCAAAAAAAACTTATTGCTAGTTATGAAGTAAAATTGACAAATTATTTCAAATTATAACCTCGTTTTATTGTTTGGTTAGGTTTGATTAGTGTTACCAACCATTGTCAAATCATTCCAAATATTCCTAGGTTTTTATTTTGCACATATTCTTAAATTTAAAATATAAATAGATGCAAAATAGAAAAAATAGTATATTACACTTGTTTTATAAGACATTATTGTGGCACTCGTTCCTTTGAAGCACTCCTCGCTTCGCTCGTCGTACTTCACACAACTTGTGCCACCATATAGCGTCTTATAAAACTCGTATAATAATGTACTATTATTTTAATAAATTCAAAAATAAATTTTTAAATGCCATAATATTCCGAAACAATAAATTTTTAACCATATTCCTTCTTCTGAAATTAATATACTTCACATAACTATTTTAAAAGTGTTGAAATTTCAAAAAATTGAGGTGGTGCTATAGTTATGCACCAGAGACTATAAATGAAAAGTGTTAGTTATCAATAATTAAAAACCCGTCGTTTGTCGCTGACAGATTTTTTCATTTTTATAATCTTTTCTTCCAGTTTAAATTACATAGTAAAATTGTAAAATAATGATGTAGTTATAAATTAAGCTCTTTGTACTTAAGTACTTAATTTCAGAAATTTTAGTAGCGTCTATTGCATGTCAAAGAAGGGATGTTTAAAAAAATTATTTAGCTTCAACTTACTTTAAATTACCACTTACCTACCTACCTCGTGCGTTCTTACATTTCAGCACCTTTGAAGACACAGAAAAAATATTTAATTTCAATTATAGTGTTCCCTACTTAAATTATTCTTTTAATCTTTTTATGTAAAGTCTTTAACATTCACATTTTAACTTATTTTCATTTAATTACAGCATTGTGGGGTTTCTTTTTCTTACTGCTTTTAGCTACTTAAATTAATAAAAAGTATTTTGTGAGTAACGGCAAGGATACTTGTATCGATTTCACGTTCAATGCATTCACTTTAATCAAACATTTTCTATGGAAGTCGTTTTAAAATTCTATGTAGTTATCTTCTAAAACAACATGATTTTTATGAAACTTTTCTGTGTGTACAATATAATTAAAAGTGGAAGTGCACAGTTAATGTTAGTGAACTGCAGATTTTTGCAATATTAAATATTGGACAAAATGGCGAATAGTCAGCAGTTTTGTTTCAATGTTAATTAAATTTTTATTTTAATGCAGTTTTTATCTATTTGTTATGAAGAATTTTAATTTATATTTGTACCAGTAGTCGTAGAGGCTCTTTCAAGGGTACAGCTACTTAAAATTTTGTTTTTATTGTTCAATATTAAAAGTATTTTACTGGAATTTTTGGACAAACTAAAGTGATTTGTGTAATAAATAAGCGATTTTATAACTTACTTTGGAGACTCAAAGGAAACTAAGGAAAAACTTGGTTTTGGGTACGTGTTAAGTGCAACAGAGTCGTCCTCATGGCGGCCCAAAGGCGATTTTAACATCCCTACACGAGTACTGCATTAGCGGAAGAAAGCCTATGGAAGTGGACTCAGCGGCCGCCGTCACTTATACTGACGTCGTTTTATATGTACAAAGTACGTGTGTAAAGGCTTAAAATTTATTCAGTTTTTGTCGTCAGCGAAGTATTCCTTTGGCGACTGTACAAATAGCAAACGAACCAGATATTTGCTTTACATCTCACTTGGTTTTATAGCTGTCTGTAGCAGAAAATACAAAAACTTCTGTGTAATTACCTATAGAATTATTTTTAATAATGTAGACAATCTACGTTTAGCTGGAAATATTTTTTATTTCCCGATATTCTAGAAATATTTCAATCTAATCTATATTCTTACTCAAGTAAGTTACAATATTTTCATTTCCTTCTGATTTGTTTGTATCATTACATATGCATTGAAATAGCAAACTAAGATTTAGATTTTTACCATGTCGCAGTTATGTTCTACAGTAATGCATATGAAACTGACATTCAGTTCATATCCCGATAATATTTATTGAGCAGAAGTTTCCAGTTTCCAGTAAAGCTAGTAACATACAGGGTGGACCATTAGTGTGAATTCGTTCATAGTTTCTTAACCATAATATAATAATAACCATATAAACTGCTGGCCAATTGAAACGTACCAAGCGAATTTTTAGGTTGAATTTAAAGTCAAATATTTTGAAAAGGAGCAAAGATATCAACATGAGGTTTTCAGGATTCAAGAGATAATTTTATTGCGAAAGCAATAGTGTGACCCGATTTTTTTACTTTGAAGTACGTTACTATCTACAGGGTATGAAAGAAAGTCTTCTTTTTTTTGTCAAACTTTATACCTACCGGAATTCGACAAAAAAAATTTCGTATTTTTTTGAGGTCGATTTTTTTAGTCCCTGGTTAATGAGGAAAAAACCAAATTCTCAAAAATTTTATATCCCTCTTATTTTATATGATACTGAATTTTTTATTAAATTTAATATTGTTGAACAGGTTTTTGCAATAATAATTATGCTGCCATTCTGAAAGCAAATGTGATCATGTGATATGTCGATTAAAATATAATTTTAAGTAGAATCTAATTCTTACGGAAAAAAATATACAGGGTTGTTTTAAAAAATTTTGAAAGTTAGTAGGTGACCCTTCCGGTGAAACCGGAAGTGTCATCAGATTGTTTTAAACGTCAAAATGATTATTCCTTTCAACAATCAAATCCTGCCAAATTTCAAATTAATACAGTCATATGTAACAAAATGGTGCAGGTTGTAAAACGATTTCGTAGCCACCCGGTATGCACGAATATGAGAAAATTTTTGAAAAAGTGGAAAATCCGTTTCGAGGATACAAGTCACTTAAACCAATGGTGAACATAAACTAACTAAATTCCATTCTATTCCATTAAAAAAATAGCCTCAAAAAATTAATTCTAAATTTGCCAATTAGCGAACCTGTACCGATTTTTGATAAGCCACTGGTTACCAATAAATTAATGAAAGTACAAAAAGTGTATTTTTTATAAGAGAGCCATTCATAAGGTATTATAATCAACTACAGAGATTGGTTCTTACAAAACACAATACGGCCTAATGACAAAAAACAAAGAAAAAATCAAATTTTCAGCAAAAATTCGGTATCTTATAAAATAACAGGGATATCAACATTTTGAGAAACAGGTTGTTTTCCCATTAAGTAAGGACTAAAAAAATCTACATCAAAAAAATATATAAAAAATTGTGTGGAATCATGGTAGTTATAAAATTTGACAAAAAAAAGAAGACTTTCTTTCATACCCTGTAGATAGTAATGTACTTCAAAGTAAAAAAATCGGGTAACACTATCATTTTCTCAATTAAATTATCTCTGAAATCCTGAAAACAGCATGTTGATATCTTTTCTATTTTTCAAAATATTTGACTTTAAATTCAACCTAAAAATTCGCTTGGTACGTTTCAATTGGCCAGCAGTTTAGATAGCAAATTTGTTTCAATTAGGTACGTTATTTTTGCTACTACACAACATAAAATTACTGACTACTACCCAGTCTTCATATTTCCCTGACTATTAGACATAATATTTCGTACATTTATAAAATCTTCATTAAATTTTGGTATGAAAATATGTAATATAAGGTTTGATATGTCTCAAATTAGTATTTTTTGAGTGTTTCACCTTTCACATAAGTATCTGATATATCCCGGCTCCAGCACGTGATTTTCTTGTACAATTACGTGTTTTGTGTTGGTACTAAATTTAATGTGTAACCAACAATTTGGTTCAAAAACTTCAATATAAAATTTGGTTCAATAATTCAACGCAGAAACTCAGACAAACTTGTCAAAGTAATCCTAATAGATTCAGGGGTCTTCAAAACGTGTAAATCTATGTGGCAAATTATAAAAGCTTCAAATTCACCAAATTTCATGAATCTATCTCAAACAGTTGCAAAGATATTACAGAAAACTCCTCTTTGGGGTCCCCCTTTTGGGGGGCTGTAGCCTCCTTAGGAAGCATTTTTTAACCTATGTTTATTGGAACTTTTTGTGTTATTTTTGAACGTAGAATCAGCTGGTACATTTTGGCAGGCTAATTTTGGGACACCCTGTATACATATAAACACAAACTGTCTAAAATTAATATCTATATAAAACAACTCAAAAAATTACGTCCATTAACTGCAATACACTTTTCAAGACACTTCTGTGTGCATTATTATGTGTGAATATTTGACACGGAATTAAGAAATTGTGTACATACACTTGGCTTTGAGTTCATCTGTATTTCTTCTTTTAGTTTTATATAAATTATTTTTATATGTTCCCCAAAAAAGAAGTCTAGAAGTGTCAAATCGGCGACCTTTTGTTGGCCATCATCTAACTGGTCCAATTATCTATGAATTTTGAGTTAAGCGATTCTCTAACTGTTCTCGTATTATCAGGACGTGCAGCGTGCAACATCTTGAAAACTTATATTTCTCATAGCGCGCGTTGATCGTTGAATCCAACGGTCTAGGTAGACTAGACATAGAGGCTTCGCTGCCAAATGGAAGGTTCCGGGTTCGAATCCCAGAAGGACCATTAGTTTTTTTTTAATTTTACTGGTTTATATGGTACCAAAAACAATAATAATGAATAACTAAATGTGATTTTATACCGAGAGATTCTTTTAAGTAAGTAATAGGTCAAAAATCTAAAATAAAACACATATTTGTCGTAAAATTCGGTTATGAGTGGGACAAGGACATATTTATGCGTATTGCAATAAGTGCGACAGAGACTATTTGAAAATTGCTGGAAACCCTTTAAAATTTTACAAGAAATTTAATTTAATTTTTCTTCTTTTACCTACACGAAAATGGCCATTTTATTTGCGTAGTCGCGGAAAATAAGGAGTGGTGGTAACATTTCTCATTTGGATAGCCATTCCCTCCCTGATATGCGGGAGTTATTTGTGTTTGTTTATGGTTGTCAAGGTGATTTTTACTTTCTTATACGAAGTAATAAGAAAGTATAGTAATCGTGATTTTTTTCGACTTCAAGATTTTGATGGATTTACACGTTTTGAGTGCCCCTGAATCCATTTTGACCATTTTCGCCGTGATGTCTGTCTGTCTGTGTGTCTGTTTGTCTGTATCCACTATAACTCGAAAACGACTTATTATATTATATATTATTATTGTGATACTATCCGTATAAGAAAGTCATGTGTTGGACACATCAGATATTTTCACTTCACAGTGTCAAGCAAAAATGTCAGTGTCATGCTGTTATAATTTGTTCGCGCGTTTCACGCAAAAGAAGTGGCCATTTTCGTACAGGTGTGAGAAAAAATAGAGTATGCTACACGGGAGGAATTGATTCTGCCTCGTGTTCTTGCGCCCTCGCTTCGCTCTGGCGCAATTTTCACACTCGACAGAATCTCTTAATTTCTACCTTGTTGCATAAACTACTATTCTTTAGAAAAAGTAATTGTGATACTATCCGATTCCTGATATTGGATGTCAATGGCGCGCCGAAGGTTCTCATCAGACCATCAATGACATTCGCCTACTGCGATAAAAGTGCGAAATATTATTTAAATTCCAAAAATTTAGATTTTTTGATTTTTCAAGAAGAAATTGAAATAATAGACCGTACATATTATACATATTTGAAAAGAGAAAAAAATGCTCTTTTTAACAATGACAGCCCACCATATAAAAAAATACAACTTTATGTCATAACCTAAAAATTTAAAAACATTTTCAAAATCTGTTAACGCCATTGCATTCTCCTTAAAAAAGTGCTTTAAGAACGTACAAACGCCATTTCTCTAAATTTACAAACAATCGAAATATAGACAAAAATCGAATTTTCGTCCGTAACTCGAAAACAAACGACGATCGCTAAATTAAGCGTTCGTCAAAAAAAGAGCTCGACGATGCGACAGATTTTCAATATCTCTTATGGTTTAAAAGTTACCCTATAAAAACATCGAATTTTGCCCATATAGGTATACAGGCTGTTTCAAATTCGCTTCTCACTACAGGGATCTCAGAAGCGATAACAGATACAGCTTTGGTTAAATTGGCGCAAAGTTGCGTAATAATGTGGCCCATAATAAGCTGTTAAAAAATCGAAAATATCTTTTGTAGTTCTGGGGATTTTTGGAAAAAACCAAACTTTTGACTTTTTGTTTTTATTTTTTTCTGCTCTTATTTTTCAAGATATCAAAAAACCAAAATCACTTTGCCATTGACACTTTTTGTGTTTTATAAAATGACGTTAAAATTTTCCTCGTGCGACGTTTCTTTTTTCCGCTGACGTCATCAACTCAATTTTTTTAAATACGGCCCTGTATTTTTTTCATCATTTTAAGTAGCATTTTTTATGTTCTATAAAATGGCGTTCAAATTTTTTCCATACGACGTTTCGTTCTTGTGTAATCATCGGGTCATTTTTTGAATACCTACGGCACTGGATTTTTTTTACAATTTCATCAGTATTTTGGTTCATTGTACAGCCCATCATCAGTATTGACGATTTCATAAGTGTTTATTTTATAAAATTATTTAAAAAAATTAATTCCATTGTTCTTATTATTACTACTAACAATAAATAATAGGTTAGTTTGATTTATTATAAGAGAAAAATTATTATTATTAAAGTTTGCCAAAATGTGTGGATATGAGGAAGTGAGGAAAAATACTGATGAAAATGTAAAAAAAAATCCAGGGCCGTATTTAAAAAATGATATGATGATGATTGCACAAGAACGAAACGTTGTATGGAAAAAATGTAAACGTCATTTTATAGAACATAAAAAATGCTACTAAAAACGATGAAAAAAATCCAGGGCCGTATTTAAAAAGTGACTTGATGACGTAAGCGCAAAAACGAAACGTCGCATAAGGAAAATTTTAACGTCATTTTATAAAGCACATAAAGTGTCCACGACAAAGTGCTTTTAGTTTTTCGATATCTTGAAAAATAGGAGCAGAAAAAAATAAAAACGAAAAGGCAAAAATTTCGTTTTTTCAAAAAATATCCAGAACTACAAACGATATTTTCGATTTCTTAACGGCTTATTATTGGCCACATTATTACGCAACTTTGCCCCAATTTAACCAAAGCTGTATCTGTTACCGTCTCTGAGATCCCTGTAGTGAGAAGCGAATTTGAAACAGCCTGTATACTCGTATACCTTCCGCTTGGCAACCAAGCCCCTACGCCACAAGACTGTCGGATTCAACGTACACAAAATTTTTTCAAAATTTAATTGTAAATCAATGTTAAAGAATAAAAAATCTCGTAAATTGTTTAGTTTTAAAGATATTCCTAAAAAACCTAAAAATATCTTCAGGTAAGTACCACTTGTGTTGGTGTTACATGAAAAAGATTTAATGTGGCACCCACAAATTTGTTCAAACTCTTAAATATGAAATTTAAATCTAATCCGATAAGTCGTTTTCGAGTTATCGTGGATACAGACAGATAGACAGAGAGACATCATGGCGAAAATGGTCAAAATTGATTCAGGGGCCCTCAAAACGTGTAAATCCATCAAAATCTCGAAGTCGAAAAAAATCACGATTACTATAGGTACTTTCTTATTACTTCGTATAAGAAAGTAAAAAGCTATTGATTGGTTTAATTAATTAAATTCTCATTTACCACTTTATTGCACACTCAAACACAATGAAATTCACCGTCGAAAGTTACTATAAACTTACGTTAAAACTTGCGTTAACGTACCTAACCAGTTTTCATATAAGAATCACCAAAATTTGTCTTTGGAAATGTCATATGAAATCATCACAAAGCATGCGCAGAAGTTGCCCGTGTGCAATATTTTAAAATGATTTCCATTGATTTCCGTAGAGTTGTACACCAGATTTCCACAGCGATATAAACCACGTAACAGCCCCCTTAGTAGGCACATTGAATTTTATTGAAAGAAACATTTTAAATATCAATGTTTACCTATTGCATCATTGGATGGACGAGATGGATAACTTGTTTTCTAACCGATATTTGTGAATCTTCGCTGTTATTTATTTTCAATTATTCATATATCTTTACAAAATTACAGAAACGATTTAAACAAATTTGGTTTTGTATTTGCATAAATCGTAGTAAGTCATCACAAAATAAAATTGTTATTATCGTTTTTTAGGAAAACAGACACAATATAATTTCGTTGGTTTATTTGCATTCTCTTTGAGTAAGAAGCGAGATTTATTTGCACGAACAGCTACAAAGTTATTTTCTTTTGAACAGTGATCTGGTAATCAGAAATACTAGGGAAGAAGATTTGCACGTATGCACACAGATTTCACTACTTGATATCTCGATTTCCATTCTACTTACATCAATATGTATGCCGATAAATTACGTATTTACTTTTTCAGTTAACTTGTAAAGTTTATATTATGTAGCTTTGCATTTTCACAAAAAAATGAGAAAATACTTCCTCGTCTCTATTTCAATATTCACATGATACTAGGTAATTATAAAAGAATCTAACATCAAGGGTGGCTGTGCATTTTTCATGTATTAGGATTTGCTACCTCTCACTATCAGTAGTGAATCAATGAATATCATTTAAATATCACTAGTATACCTTGGTCAGATAGGCATTTACATTAAACATTTTTTCTTTGAGATCCTCTAGTAATTTTAAATTTATTAAATATCGCAGCCACCTACGATGTTAGGTTCATTTATAATGACCCAGTATTACGTGATTAAAAATTTTCAAAACAATTGCGGTATTAAATTTGAATACGTAGAATACAAGTATATTAAAAATAACAAAATATTAATTTAATGTGTTGTTTCAGATGTAAATATGGTAGCAGAACCAAAACCTCATCAAACAGGAAGGAAAAGACAAAACGTTGCCAAAACAGGAAATGACTGGTGAGTACCTTAACACTCTGATAAAACATATTTCATAAACTTAATTGTTTTCTCGTACACAACTAATTAATACACAGATCTGCGATGAAAAAGTTGTTTAAATTTTTTCACATGATACATATACATAGATTTTCGACTGCTGATTCGGAATATGAACTTCATTTTTACGTATCACGTCATGATTTTTTTTTATTCATATAATACATTCACAGTGTGGTTCCCTCTGAATTATGACTACCCCCCGAAAATTTTAAATTGGGAAAGGAGTCGTGCGGCACCTCGTTCGAAAGGGATTTTGATTCTATATTGTCTATTTAGCAGTATACGTACTGTTGTTTAAATCTGTGACATTAATTACTGAGTAAATTAATTTTGAAAATGTAAAATTTATTACTAACTTGTAAACTCAGTAGACAGATTTTTTGCTAAATTATTGGTTTTAAAGAAAAGTGAAAACTTTTTATGGATCAATATTGTCTGGTCGACTAAAATACACTTTTGATTTTAAATAGCCCCATAAAAAGTTTTAAGTTTTCTTCAAAACCAATAAATTAACACGGAACCTGATTGATATCAAAAAATCTAGGAGACTATAGTCTGGAACAAGGAAATCGGTTCCAAAAAGGTGTGATAGAGATGGAAAGAAGATATGAAGGCCGTTAGGATGTCAGTATGATGGAGGACTATTGTTGGTCCATAGAGATGAAGCAGATAAAGTTCATAAAGGAAACCAACGAAAAACGAAGCATTTCCTCAAAAAAACAGCAATATTATTGATTTCTTACATCTTTTATGTATACATTGCTCATTGCTGTTTTATAATTTTTAATTTTAACAGTTAAACCTATTGATAGTTAGTTTTATTTGAGTTAATCTGTATTTGTACCTATATTCTATACAAAAAACTGAGTCATCTGGATCTGCTAAATGTGACGTGGTGTAGATCATATGAATATCGTTTTTTATTACATTTAGATATACTATCACGAATATTAACACTTCAGTAAAACAACTTTTAAAAAACAAAATTCGCAGACCTGTGAATTATATAATTCACACGAAACCTTGTACTCCTACAAAATATTATACTCGAACAAATAAATGCAGAATGAGAACATACTTGATAAATTTGAACAGTATTTCAACCAGCCAGCTAATATACTAGATACGCGCTTCATACCTTTAAAATGCATAGAAGAAAATGTGCTCTTTTAAATTTATATTGGTCTCATTCTGTTCAATATCATTCTTTCCAAATATCGTTTTCTCTACATTCTGTTAATAAAACGAACGTATCATGTTTATATTACATCTTTGAGTACTGAGGCAATGTTTTCCAATAACTCTATTTCAGCGTTTACATTCGAACAAAATCTAAGTATCACTTACAAAGGGTAAAACGAATTGCTTAAGTTCAGACGGTTTAAAGTAGATCAAAGAAAAGATATTGTCAAGTGTAAACTCAGCTGTTGGTGTCCATATATTGGAAATCTAATGGGTGTAGTGTTCAAACTGCTACTGCATTCTCCCGGTTTTTGTTTTCTTTTGTTCTTTCGTTAAAGTATTGGAACGGTTGATGTTTTATCTTACATATTGTTTGTTCTCACTAATAGTTATTTGTTTTCTTGAAACTCGAGTGATGTTTATTGCTACCTACACTTCACTTTCCCATTGATTTACAAGTGGAAATTGATTTTATTAAGGAAATTCTTTACATTTTTGCACATCACTTTTAAGAACAATTTAAATAGGGTTTTTCATTTCTTCCTACAAAACAAAAAGTATAACTGAAAATCAGAGACAGAAATTGTATGCCCCTTAAATTTGTCAATTGTAAGTAAAAATTTATTGAATATCATAAATTTATAACTGACAAATTAATAATATGAAACTAAATGTACACTTAATATACAAATAGAATACTGCATTAGAACAAAATTATTTTATAAATAATTTATTACTGAAAGAATTATTTTAAATGAATTTGAAGGCAATGCATAACAATAAATTAAATGGATTGGTGTAGCGAAGGCGTTGTGTATGCAAATTTCCAAAGAAATATAAGAAACAGGGCTCAAACGATACGTTGGTGTATTGAAGTCGGTTTGGTAACACCGCACCGTTCTAAATCCCCTGTTAAGACCGGAATCAGGAATGCTAAAATGCCCCTAAATGGAGGCCGAAATGGAATATTTGATTTCTAATTTGGCTGACGCTTCTGGCTTGGAATTCCCATTCCAAAATTATACCCTACTACTATTTATAGGCTCTTAATAAAACATATTAACCTTTGGGCTTTATCCCTCTGACAATAAATATATTATTGTGTTAGCAAGATTTATTCATAATTTGCAAATAGAGCTATTATTTACAATTATTAAAATTAAGTATGTATACAACAACTGAAACTATTGTAAATAATTTATAAAAGTACTGGTATCTATGCAGAAAATTATCGTTGGATGTTTCAAATGAATATTACTTGGACATTATTTGTATTTAAGTAAATGAGGCAAATTTCTTTCCTCTTACTACGTGTAATAATTTAGAAAATTTACCCGCAAAAATACGTTTAGAAATCAAAGGATTAGCCATTGAAGTACATACTAATTTTTTCGATTTTGTGATTTTGACGAATTTACACGTTTTGGGGATCCATCCCTATATCGTTATTGACTCTCGCAATGATGTCGGTCTTTTTGTCTGTGTGTTTATAAAATAAATGTCCACGATAACTCAAAGTAAGTTCCTCAAAAATAGTATCAATTCTGGTGATTTTTTTCGATTTTGATGGATTCACATGTTTTAAGGGCCCCTGAATCCATTTTGACTATAATTTTCGCCATGTCTGTATCTGCGATAACTCAAAAACGACTTATTTGGATGGATCAAAATTTCATCTTTAAGGGTGTGCATAAAATTGTGTTATTTAAAGAATATTTTGAAAAATAAACTGTTCAAGAAAGTTTTTGATTCTGTAACATTGTTTTACAATTAAATTTTGAACATATTTCGTACTAACTTTTTCTAAATTTGTTCAAACAATTTTTCAAAAAACACGAAATTATAAGTATATTTCGCATATTGTGCATCATATTAGAAGGTCTAAATAGTGTAGTGGCGTAAGGTTCTGTAATCTGAAGCTCGGGTTCGAATCTTACGATTTCATTTCATCATGCCTTTTTTGGTTTTTCACTAGGTTCTATGGTACCGATAGCAAGTAATAAATAAATGAGCTCCAATATTAATAAAATTTCAGATCTGGACGTGATTTTCAAAGATTAAAACTATATCGCATCGTATAAGAAGGTCATGTGCTGGACACATCACATATTTTTCTTGAAAATTTTACAATATTGGAATCCACCATTTCCACGCCCATATCAAGGAAGCATTTTAGGGTAAAATATTGAATGATATTCAATGGACGCCATAATAATCCTGAATAGTGTATAAATTTGATTTTATAAATTTTTGTATAAACTGGATTTCTTGTTTTAAAGAATTATAAAAAATGAGGTTCCTAATACGTTATTAATTATGCTATACATCAAATAAAATGTTTCTTTTTTCAAATAGCTAATTTATAATATGGGTAAATAGTCTAAGTACCTAATCCCTAACCTACCTACATTGCAGTTTGTATTGCAACATCTTATATTAATCATTATTAATAAAATTACCTTTCTCCTGCAGTACAATCGATACATTTGTGGTGTGTTCTAGATTGCTTTATGTTAAAATTCTATATTTCATGTTATGTTACTATTGTTTTCGACCAGCTACACCGCTTATGTACAAATACTCGTAAATATGAAAAATCTCTTTATGAAATTTACCTGTTTAATTGGGTGTGATTGTTAAATTTAATAGATAGACATTGTGATGGTCAAGCACACACATTTTTCATAACATAACACCCTCTTGTGTCGACACGAGCAAAAATGATGAATGTGAATGATAAGAAATGAGTTATAACAATTGTTACCGCCACAGGTTGCTTCATTTGACATTTATTCAGATTGATGGAAACGTTTATTGCATGCGTCAAATCAATCACACATTCGATTGGTTTGTAATAGTGTATTGTTGCAGGTTCCGTTTTTATAAAAATATTTTGAAAAGAATTAATCACGATGGATGGGAATATATGGATGTATGATGTATCTGTGTGTGTATGTTGAATATGAGGCATTGTCATTGTAGCTGAACTACTCCTGTCACGTTATGTTATAATTTCAAGTTTTAATTTAATACGTCGGCGAGCCATTAAAAACTAATTGGTTAAAAAAGGAGGACTCTCAGTGGGTTGACATGGGTAAGGTGAAATAATGAACGGATGAGCAAACTTGCCACAACTGACAATCACAATGAATAGCATCAAATCAATCAGGACAAAGAATGAAAAAGTGTGTCTCGCCCCAGTTTAGCCGCGGATTAGACGAAAGTTTGCTCAAACGAAAAGACTAGACTTTTCTACTTTGCACAGTTATAATGGAAAAGAATTAATCCACGGAACAGCTATTGATTTTTTAATGCTATTTTAGAAAACAAAATAATACGGAATCTTATCAGAATATTAAAATTGTGGTGGATTTTAAAATAATACAGAGTATTCTCCAAGAAAAAAAAACAGTGATCTATTAATGATTTTTTCATTGTAAAATATATCTTTTATTATTAATCTTAACGAAAAAGTTTGGATACTAATTATACACAATTTGAAAATATTTTCAACTATACAACATGTTTTTATAGAGTACTGTATGCATTTCTATGTTGTAGAGATTTAAATTCTCATTTTAACCTTCTTCATTGCGTATTTCCTAAACTTAATAAGAGTATAATATATGTATGTAACAAAAGTTTCGGGAAGAAATTGTAAAACAATTTTAGACATAATAATACAATTTGCTCATACATATCTTACATTCACGATGTTTCTCATTTGTATCTAATTAACAATAACCACAATTCAAACTATACTTGAAGGTTCTTTAACTCCGAAGGCATGCTATTTTCTTCTTGCATGTCGCATCGATTGTAAGTATACAAACATGTATACCAATAATGTTTTTCGAAATTGATTGATTTTATCAGTACACTATTCTGATGATGAAATTATGTTTTGGCATGATTTAACCTTCTGCCATTATGCCGGAATAACCAAGAATTGATTAAAGACTCACAACATTTATTTTAACCAGAAATGATTATTTTTAAAACATTCCAAAGGCACGCCCCATTAAAGACTTTTGAGCAATATTAAGTAGAAAAGCTTGTAACAATGACTGGGTAGCCGAGAATGGAGAATAGTCAGGAAGCAGATACTTTGTAATGTTAGGTTCGTTGGGAATCAATAGTAATATAATCAGTTTAGGTATGTAATTAGTATTATTACCTTACAACTTTCATAAATTCTGGAAATAGACAATCCGTCGGTCCAGAATATGGTGCGACAGGCAAGAAAAAATTTGCGTACTAACGGACACACACTTTGAATCATGTTTTTTGTTATTTAGATACTAAAGAGAAAGATCGTAAGATTTGAGCACATTGTATTATTTTGTTTAAATTGCTATGGATTTTTCCCCAAAACATGTTACATAAATCACACGACTTTTGAAGATATTTAGAGATTTTTAACTTATTGTTAGTTATATACAGTGTTTTAAAAGGAAAATTTAGAAAATCAATAAAATACTCCGAAATAATGTGATTTGTCATATAAACTTATAACTGAAAATGTTTAGTTTTCGATATTGAAATTTTAAGTTATTTTCAATTTTTGCACATATCTTTGGAAATAAAATGATTGCGAAAGATTTCAGGTGGTCATTCTCGAGCCCATTTTAATACAAATACAACCTTTATACTTTTTATATAATAGTATAATAGTAATCGTGATTTTTTTCGACTTCGAGATTTTGATGGATTTACACGTTTTGAGGGCCCCTGAATCCATTTTCGCCATGATGTCTGTCTATGTGTGTGTCTGTCTGTGGTCTGTCTGTATCACCATAACTCAAAAACGAGTTATCCGATTTGATTCAAATTTCATATTTAAGAGTTTGAACAAAATTGTGGGTGCCACATTAAATCTTTTTCATCTAGCACCAACACAAGTGGTACTTACCTGAAGACATTTTTAGGTTTTTTAACACTGATTTAGAATTAAATTTTGAACAAATTTTGTCCGTACTTTTTTTTGAAATTCCGTCAAAAAAATTTCAAACAAACGATATATTTTTAAAACACTTATATTTCTCATAGTGCGCGTTGAATCCAACAGCCGAGATAGACTAGTGACTAAAGGGACTTGGCTGCCAAACGGAAGGTCGCGGGTTCGAATCCCAGAAGGATCATTATTTTTATTTTCTTTTACTGGTATGTATGGTACCGAAAACAATAATAATGAATAAATAAATGTGATTTTATACCGGGAGATTTTTTAAGTAAGTAATAGGTCAAAAATCTTAAATAAAACACCTATTTTTGTCGTAAAATTCGGTTATAATGAGTGGGACAAGGGCAGATTTAACCGTACTGCAATACGTGCGACAGAAACTTCCGAAAAGTATTTGAAAATTGCTGGAAAAGTTCAAAATTTAAATACGATTTTGACAAGAAATTTAATTTAATTTCTTTAGAAAAAGTAATTGTAGTACTATTGTATAAGAAAGTCATGTGTTGAACACATCAGATATTTGGGTTAGATTTTAACCAGAACTCAAAAAAATTAAACATATACAGGGTGTTCTATTTAAAATACCAAAGTTGGTTTGTGTCTAACAAAAACCAAACATTCTGTATTGTATAAAATATTTAAGTGATGCATATTTGGTCTTGATAATTTTTCGCTGGGATTAATAAATTCTAAAAATATATCTATGGAAGACCCACTAATAGCTGTATAGCCGGACACCCTATATAAAATTACATAGAGAAATTCAAAATTGTCTTGTTTGTTTTTACTACACATTTTATCTTTACCTATAGAAATTTCATGTGGTACATGTATAATTATTGTGCATATAATCATTAGATTATTATTTTTATAATGGAATTATAATCAAACCTCCCAATTATTTTTATTGCATCAACAGTATTCATTTAATATGTTTGAAATAAATTTAACGAGTTTACCTAGTTTCCAATGAACAATTCTAGTTAGTTCAAAAATATTTACCTAAAATCTAAATGAGAATTATAATTGACCAACATGTTTGATGACAGCAAAGCAAACCATTAAATCTATAAATAGACTGCTTTTTGCCCTTTTTCTATCCAAATGGTAAAAGATTCGGTATGTACCTAAATCAGTTTTATGCATTGAGCCGTGGTAAAATGTGACTATGTTCGAAATGAAATCGAGGGAGGTAATGTCATGGTTCTAGTCAGTTTCTGACCGATAGTTGATCTGTGATCGTTCAGCAAATGGAGAACATTCGTTGCAAATCACGGACAGGGTTGGTTGACTTCGGTCGTCAACTCGCGAACTCAGCAAGCTCGCTTTGTTCACATCGTGTTCACGTCCTATAGACTGATTGCTTTACATCATTATCCCTTAACACACCATTTTTCATTATTTCCTGTTGTTAAAAATGTTATCTAAGCATAGCGGTATGGAAAAAGGAAAACGTAAAATGATCAGATACTCAGATATTAATTTTAGCTAAATGCATTTGTTTGTTGTTTTTTTATCATATATGTTCACATTTAATTTTTGTTAGCTTGTCCAATTCAAACACGGTAGACTAAGTAATACTGCAGTTAAAAATTCTATGTATAATTTCAACAGCAGGGGAATCCAGTAACAAGCTCATATATTTCAGGAGAAGCTCCTTAAATTATTCATTCCATTATAAAACTCTTAAGCCGGGATTTAATATAAGTCGTAGGTACCTTAAACGTGTCTTGTAGCCGCAGGCACTATAATTGGGGAAGGCGCCTACAGCATCTGCCTTATTGGACTACTGCGGAACAACGCAAATCAGTATTACTGCCCCGTGAGAAATCAAAAGATTACCTTATTAAGCGAACGAAGAGATAATGAATTTGTTAATTAGTTTTTCTTATACATAATCCCATTAATTTAACATTAAAAGGCTTTTAAAAAAATTTAAATTCTAACTTCTAAAAGGACAACAAAGTGATTATTTAATTAAGAGGAAGTTGAAACATTCTTAGATTTTGAATTATCCTTAAGTTGCTAAATGAAACAGGGTATAACCTGCTTTAATTTCCGATATGAAATAGGATAAATGCGTTATTTATATTGGACTATCATACATTTTGTGTTTGAATACGTAATTACTTTGTTTAACGATTATAATACCAAAAGTTTACCGTTACATAAAATAGAAACATAAAATTCACGACTGTTTATATTAATTGATATTGATAAGTTATTTTTCTACGAAAATGCGGAATGACGTTTTTTCTGACAAGATAATCGAACTTGAAAGTAGGCTTTTAAAAAACTAGTATACGGAAAATTAGTGAGGAAATTTTTTTCCGCACACATTTTTTAAACTTTCCGCACGCAAACAAAAACATAAAGAAGTAGGTACTTACATTTAGTTATAATTGTAACATTTATTTAATATCTAACAACCGGAGGAGTGCACATTAGTTCATCGCTTTCGCTTTAGTTTTGAATCTCCATGTTTATATTCACGTAATTTGATCTCAAAATCAAAATTATTTCGATGACAGGACACAATTTATAAACTGTCAACAGCTATGAGCTTTCAGTTCTATGACAACAAACTCACTTGATGTTTTTTTAATTAGAAAAAGATTTACAAATAATTTTATTTTTTACGAATTCCACGTTTTCGTAGAAAAAATCGTATGTAACACTCGTGTGATTGCAGCACTCGCTATCGCTCGCGTTGCAAATTTCACACTCGTATTGTCATGATGCGTTTTCCGCACTTGTATTACAATATACTATTGTAAACCGTAAAAAAATAGTAGGTATATTATTATACGAGTTTTATAAGACGCTATATTGTGGCACAAGTTGTTTGAAGTACGACGAGCGAAGCGAGGAGTGCTTCAAAGGAACGAGTGCCACAATAATGTCTTATAAAACAAGTGTAATATACTATTTTTTCTATTTTGCATCTATTTATACTTTAAATTTAAGAATATGTGCAAAATATAAACCTAGGAATATTTGGAATGATTTGACAATGGTTGGTAGCACTAACCAAACAGAACCAAACAGTGAAACAAGGTTAATTTGAAATTAGTTGTCAGTTTTACTTCACAATCAGCAACGAGCTTTTTTGACATTCTACTGAAATGTGTAAACAAGCAAGTATAAATAAATACACCGCCTGAACTAAGAAAAAGAGCCCAATTAGCTATAAATGATTTACTTTCGAAGAAATAATAATAAAATGTTCAAAATTTCACTATTTTCTTTTCTACAATTTTGTAAGGTTGGCTTTGGCTTTTGACACTGCGTTATCCACATGTCATTGGAAATTAATGGCAAGCAATGTTACCACTATGAAAAAATAAAAAGCCGGAGTTCATAATGAAGCTATTATGAAACCCGTTTGAGTTTCATAATGACTCTGTTAGAGACGCAAAATAGAAAAAATATATTTTTCTATTTTGCGTAGTTCCTTTGAAGCACTCCTCGCTTCGCTCGTCGTACTTCAAACAACTTGTGCCACAATATAGCGTCTTATAAAACTCGTATAATAATATACTATTATACAATATCTCAGAAAATTCTTTGAAGAGTAAGTTTGTAATCATAAACTTTATTATGAATAATATATTAAATTTTAAAATTTAAATTCAATAATTTTATTTTTATTTACTATACACAATACACATAGTGTCTTATACAAAGCCGCATTATAAAAGAATATAACATGCCAGTGGGCTGTGAAATTTTTAAATTACTATAGGGAATCTCAAAGAGGAAACGTTTACTGTAAATGCCGATCTGACCAATGGATACTAGTGATATTTAAATGATACTTTTTGATTCACTACTGATTGTGAGAGGTGGCAAATCCTAGTATATGAAAAATGCACAACCACTTTTGATGTTATATTTATAATTACCCTGTATATCTTTATTATTATTGGAGATAGAAAGTCGATTAAATGGACAAAGTAATGCAGATTTGTATGCCTATGTCCATTAATAATTGGTCGTGAAACCATTGACATTTTTAAAAACAAAGAGCAGGCAGCGTGCACTCACCCGTCAACAATTGATTTTTCAAGGCAATCGTTTTTTATTTTCTTGTACGAAATAATAAGAAAGTATAGTAATCGTGACTTTTTTCGACTTCGAGATTTTAATGGATTTACACGTTTTGAAGGCACCTGAATCCATTTTGACCATTTTCGCCATGATGTCTATCTCTATCCACGAGAACTCAAAAAGGACTTTTTCAGATTTCATAGTTAACAGTTTGAACAAATTTGTGGGTGCCACATTAAATGTTTTTCATCTAGCACCAACACAAGCGACACTTACCTGAAGACATTTTTAGGTTTTTAGGTTTTTAGGTTTTTAGGAATATCTTGAATAATAAACAATTTACGAGATTTTTTTATTCTTTAACATTGATTCAGAATAGAATTTTGAACAAATTTTGTTTGAACTTTTTTTTTTAATTTCCTCAAAAAAATTTCAAAAAACGAGATATTCTTAAAACACTTATATTTCCCATAGTGCGCGTTGAATTCGAACAACAATAATGCATAAATAAATGTGATTTTATACCGGGAGATTTTTTTAAGTAATAGGTCAAAAATCTAAAATAAAGCACTTATTTTTGCCCTAAAATCTGGTTGTAATAAGTGGGACAAGGACAGATTTATGCGTACTGCAATAAGTGCGAGAGAGACTTCCGAAAATTATTTGAAAGAAATCTATGAAAAGTTACGAACTAGCATTTTTTGTTAATTAACATATGTTTTGAATTGCTTCTTTTTAAAATATAGGATGTAAACGTTTTTGGAAACGGATATTAGACAGAATAGATCATTCTTTCTGCGCATCAAAATTTTGTTTGCCGTTTTATTGTGCATATAGATAATTGTATGTGGTGTTCTGTCGTAATTTTTCGGTTAATTCTACACATTGATCAAATTAAATTGTGAACAGACCAGTACATTGATACATAAAACAATTTTCATGTACATAGAAATACGAGACTGTGTATGAACACGTTATACTGTCATTTTTACGATTGGTTTTAGTATCAATTCTCCCAAGGGACTATTAAGCTTTACGATAGAATAGGTCAGGTGCTTCGGATGCATGATGTTTGTTTTTATAACGTTGACCATAAACATCACTCGTAAATGCATGTTTTACTTTTCACGTTTGCCAAACGCGCGACATCTTTTTCGCATTACTCCACCCAAAATATATTCATTTCGACATAAACTATGATGTAAACGTAAATAAAACATAGCCGACAATTTTTCTCTAATAATTCATAAGCAGTAATAAAAAAATTTGCTTCATATAAACTTAATAAATTAGTTTTGTAATTACGGATTTTATGCTTTTGGTTTTATTTAGTGGTGAATGTTATCTTTACAGCATGGAGAGTTGTTAATGGAGAGAAATAAAAAGTTTGTGACAAGTTCGAAATTGTGCAGCATGTGTTTTTAAGGCATAAAGCAGAAAATTAGTAATGGTCGAATGAGATATTACTTTTTTGACATTTACCCTAACCCACTTCGTACTATTTTTCTTTGAAACGAAAGTACAGAAATAATCGTAAAGTAATGTATGAATTATAACTTAGTTTTAGTTCTTGTAGTTTTAAGTACACACTATCTACCACAATGAAACATCTTTAGAAAAAAAATAATAACTAAACACAAACGTTGGTTTCTTATTATCGTGTAATAATGTTTAAGCCTAAATGATGACCATTTTGATCGAAAAAATTCACAGTACAACGCAGAGTTAATAGATTTTAGAAATAAATCGTAAATAAGATGAAAAAAATCATATCCGTAAATTAATTGTTGATAATAAACTGGTGGTAAGAACCAATTTGTAATTATACCATTTCTAGCCATGATAACAATACAACATTGTTGGTTTAGTATACTTGATAATTAAAGGTAATATTTGTAATATGTTTTCCTTGAAACTTCCAAATTTATGTAATTTGTTAAGAATCTTAGCATGTGTAAGGCAAATGAAACTATAAACGGTATTGTACTACTACATGTGAGTAAATACAATTACAGTGGAACAGAACAATACCTACCGGAAAGTTTAGTGTTTCACTAGATAGTTCGTCCCAGTTGGTGAACTAACATAAAATTATAGATTCCAAGCTTTACGGCAATTACAATGCAAGCCTTCTCTAATTGTGGCTTGTTCTTTAATCTTGTCTTGCAGTCACGTCTATGGTGACTCGCCTTTTGCTTAATCGCTGGATGTTGACTTAAATAATCTGAAACTGGTACTTACGACTCAAGTACTGGAGGATTTATTTCTACTAACTAATTTGAGACTATATTATAATTAGTTAACTTTTTCATCATTGAAAATTTACTTTTCCGTCGATCGTTTATTAAAGAGTCTAGTTAATTGTAAGTATTAATAGGAGTGTATTAATAACTCAGTTGCATATTAAAAACATTGTTGAGATTTGCTAGGTAACCAACAATATTATTGAAACATTCATTTGGAAGTGACGGCTGTCGAACTATTAATTAATTATGTCAATGGTATTATGACTTATTGCATATTATGTCAGAATTGGAATTTTCCCATGGAACAAAATTAGATTATTTTCATTCTAATAAAGTGCGATCGACGAAAAAATATTGTAATCAACATGAGTTTTAATCGGCGATTAGTAATCTCGACTCATTAACGCGTTCGCTTCCCTCACGCTTTAAAATCGTTTCGATTATTAATCGCCTTCATTAACACTCTTGTTGATTAAACTACTATTATCTATTAAAAATATCTGATGTGCCCAACACATGACTTTCTTATACTTACGGGTAGTATCACAATAATTACTTTTCCTAAATAAATTAAGTTAAATTTCTTGTAAAAATTTTGAAGGTTTTTAGCAATTTTCAAATAGTCTCTGTCGCACTTATAGCAATACGCATAAATCTGTCCTTGTCCCACTCATTATAACCGAATTTTACGACGAAATAGTGTTTTAATTTAGATTTTTGACCTATTACTCACTTAAAAAAATCTCCCGGTATGAAATTACATTTATTTATTCATTATTATTGTTTTCGGTGCCATAGAAACCAGTAAAATTAAAAAAAACTAATGGTCCGTTCCTTCTGGGATTCGAACCCGAGACCTTCCGTTTGGCAGCCATATAATGAAACACATGGTCTACCTCGACCATCGAATTCAACTATCAACGCGCGCTATGAGAAATATAAAGTGTTTTAAGAATATCTAATTTTTTTGAAATTTTTTTGACGGAATTTCAAAAAAAAGTTCAAACAAAATTTGTTCAAAATTCAATTCTAAATCAATGTTAAAGAATAAAAAAATCTCATAAATTCTTTATTTTTCAAGATATTCCTAAAAAACCTGAAAATGTCTTCAGGTAACTGTCACTTGTTTTGGTGCTAGATGAAAAACATTGAATGTGGCACCCACAAATTTGTTCAAACTCTTAAATATGAAATTTGAATCAAATCCGATAAGTCGTTTTTGAGTTATGGTGGATACAGACAGACAGACAGACAGACAGACACACAGACAGACAGACAGACATCATGGCGGAAATGGTCAAAATGGATTCAGGGGCCCTCAAAACGTGTAAATCCATCAAAATCTCGAAGTCGAAAAAAATCACGATTACAATACTTCCTTATACTACGTATAAGAAAGTAAAAATATCATGTAAAGAAACTATTATTAGATATTCATTATATTTTTAATTTGAATTTGAATCGCAATGCAGAAAGGGGTTTATGAATTAAAATCTCGTTGCATGATATATTTTTGTCAACTTATTCTGTTAATCTTGAAAATGCAACTTTCCAGAATCGTAGATATTGTGAAATATAATATATATCATGATATTAATGTTCAAAACGCTAATGGAAAAAGTGTGATTTACCGGGTGTTCCATTTTATTGTTACACACGGAAACAGATGAGAGAACATTAGTCCAGTTATTCTAGACTGACTTGAAACGAAAAAAATATCTGATGTGTCCAGCACATGACTTTCTTATACATTGCCATGATACAGTCTTAATCTTCGGAAAATACTGAAGGGGTAGCCAATAATCACATGCAGTCGACATTCAATACGTTATTAATAAAAAATCACATTTATTTATTTATTATTATTGTTTTCGGTACCATAGAAAATTAGAAACCAGTAAAATACAAAAAAATAATGGTCCTTTTGGGATTCGAACCCGCGACCTTCCGTTTGGTAGCCAAGTCCCAACATCGGATTCAACGCGCACTATGAGAAATATTTATAAGCGTTTTAAGAATATCTCGTTTTTTTGAAATTTTTTTGACGAAATTTCAAAAAAATTTTCAAACGAAATTTGTTCAAAATTTCTAAATTTCTAAATTAATGTTAAAGAATAAAAAATCTCGTAAATTGTTTTGTTTTCAAAATATTCCTAAAAAACCAAAAATGTCTTCAGGTAAGTACCACTTGTGTTGGTGCTAGATGAAAAAGATTTAATGTGGCACAATTTTGTTCAAACTTTTATATATGAAATTTGAATCTAATCCGATAAGACGTTTTTGAGTTATCGTGGATACAGACAGACACACACACCCACAGAGAGACATCATGGCGAAAATGGTCAAAATGGATTCAGGGGTCCTCAAAACGTGTAAATTCGTCAAAATTTCGATTACTATAATTACTTATTACTTCGTATAAGAAAGTAATAATATACAAACGCTGTAGATTTTCAATGTTGACCTATTTTTACTTTCTTATACGAAGTAATAAGAAAGTATAGTAATCGTGATTTTTTTCGACTTCGAGATTATGATGGATTTACACGTTTTGAGAGCCCCTGAATCCATTTTGACCATTTTCGCCATGATGTCTGTCTGTCTCAAAAACGACTTATGGAATTTGATTCAAATTTCATATTTAAGAGTTTGAACAAAATTGTAGGTGCCACATCTAGCGACAACATGTGGTATTTAACTGAAGACATTTTTAGGTTTTTTAGGAATATCTTGAAAAATTAACAATATACGAGATTTTTTTATTCTTTAACATTGATTTATAATTGAATTTTGAACAAAGTTTGTTTGAACTTTTTTTTAAAATTTCGTCATATAAATTTCAAAAAACTAGATATTTTTAAAACACTTTATATTTCTCATAGCGCGCGTTGATTGTTGAATCAGAGGGTCGAGGTAGACATGTGTCTCATTATATGGCTGCCAAACGGAAGGTCCCGGGTTCGAATCCCCGAAGGACGGACCATTGGTTTTTTTTTTATTTTACTGGTTTCTATGGTACCGAAAACCATAATAATAAATAAATAAATGTAATTTCATACCGGGAGATTTTTTTAAGTGAGTAATAGGTCAAAAATCTAAAATAAAACACATTTTTGTCGTAAAATTCGGTTATAATGAGTGGAACAAGGACAGATTTATGCGTATTGCAATAAGTGCGACAGAGACTATTTGAAAATGGCTGGAAACTCTCAAAATTTTTACAAGAAATTTAACATAATTTCTTTAGAAAAGGTAATTATTGTGATACTATCCGTATAAGAAAGTCATGTGTTGGACACATCAGATATTTAATATAAAATTTAGTATTTATTTTGTTTCCAATCAAGTTTTTATTAACAAATCAACAAATTTTTCTTGAAATAATTACTAAATCATTTGAATTGATGCATGTTTTTTCTCATATTTTACATATTAAAATAGTACTCACAAGAAAAGAACCTAATATGGGGTAAATGTACTGAAAATACTGTAAAATACACGGATGTGTTCGATTAATTTAAATTTCTCGCCCCGCTCTTACAATGTGAAAAACCTATATCCATATGATTTATTAATTATTTTTAGAAAATGTGTTGTTTAGTTCACAAACACTTGATTGGAAACCAAATAAATACCATACATTGATAATACTATATTCCATGCCGTAAAATTTAATTATTCTACAATTTTTTTTATTACAATTACAGCTCGATAATATATTTTTTAATTTTTAAATTACCAAAAGCTTTTAATGCAATAAAATACTAGAAGAAACCCATCTTTGTCATTTGTTTTGGTTCATAAAATAAATTTCAAGATTACAATTGTGTACTTATTTCTAGATATTTTTATAGACTCATTTCCAACTAACTTTATTACTGATATTGCAGTGCTCAGAAAATTTTATAACTTCAAGTAACAGTAGTCGAAAAACTTATATAAAAATAATGCATCAAGCCAACAATCCAAATTTTGTTGTCGACGTAACCGAGTGAACTGCCTCTCGTCAATGAACACTGGGGAAATTATGTGGCGGGCTGAAAGTGGATCCGGCAATGATTTTCGACACTGAAGTCTGTGTTTGGTGAAGCAGGTTTCATTATATGATTCAGTTTCATGCCCACGGGAGGAAGTAACTGCACGACATAACACACCTATCAGATATTAGTAACGATATTACAGCTCATGCCCGCTCATTACTGTTCTAATGGAAAGGACATAATTATAAGATCGGTAATATAACATTTAGTTATGAAACTACTACATGAATGGAATCTGTTAAGTAAATTCTAGTATTTACTGGGTATTACTACTATTATTACATTGTTAAGTAAACAAATTAAATCTAATGGGATTTGTGAGAGAAAACTGAAACCAGATTGTTTTATTCTAGTAAATTATGCTGTGTTGCCTTAAAGAAAGAAAAATCTCACAAAATTGAAATAGCTTTGTTCATTGAATGAATAGCAATTCTTCGCTTTAAGGATCCAATTCAGAGGCAATTATACAAGACTTTATAAACTTAAAGGTTGCACGATGAAGTAAGCGACAGTTCAAGGAATTAATCTATCTTTGAAAATAAAATAAAGCCGCGGCACGTCTACTAAAGTTCCATTATGCCTCATCCCATTACACTAGAGACGCGCTTATAATCGTACTCGAGATGAGAAAAAGCATTTTTCCAGGGTAATGGAAGGTTTAAGATTGCTGGAATGAACGAAAAACCTAAGTTATACTCTCCACATTAATAGAAAAATAGGTATTCTATTACCTACGTTTTGCTTAAAATTAATCCTACTGTAAAAAAATACAGGTGTAATAATTGGAACCTTCCGCCTGTTGGTTTGTGTATATTATATTTTTCATTAACACCTGAAACGTGATTTACTTTGAACTTTTGTTTCACCAAGCATCATTATTACTTTAGATAGAAGTTTCAAATTTAACACATTTTTACTTATCCTAAATAAAAATATCTGATGTGTCCAGCACATGACTTTCTTATACATTGCCATGATACAGTTTTAATATTTGGAAAATACTGAACCGGTAGCCAATTATCACATGCAGTCGACATTCAATACGTTATTAATATGAAATCACATTTATGTATTTATTATTATTGTTTTCGGTACCATAGAAACCAGTAAAATAAAAAATAAAAATAATGGTACTTCTGAGATTCGAACCCGCGACCTTCCATTTGGCAGCCAAGTCCCACGTCACTAGGCTGTCGGAATCAACGCGCATTATGAGAAATACCGAGAGATCAAAAATTATCTTGGTCAAAGGTGGTTATGAAATGGAAAACGACGGTCGTAGCTTATATCATCCTTTTGAAGTTTGTCAAGTTATGTGCCATAATATAATAATAAAAATTCATTAACTAGCATACCAGTTCGAAAATAGGCTTCAATAATGTAAATTTTGTGATCTGTGGTGTAAACCATATTCAAAAACTGCTTAAGATTACATTAGTAAGAACAAATTTTGACAATCAAAAGATGGTTGACATAAATGCACGGTCCTAACTCCGACAATTATTTTAAAATTCATGACCACCTTTGACCAAGATAATTTTTGATCTCTCAGTATATGTGTTTTAAGAATACATAGCCATATTTTGGCGAAATAACTACGAATAACCATAGTTAAATAGTTATTGGTCATAGCATTTTGGCGATTCGGTTTAATAACTATGACGTCACGTTAAACTAAACCATACTACTAGCTTTCGAAGCTGGTTATTAGATGTAGTTTCTTTTTAATATGTTATGATAAGACAAAACAATTGTGTATTGTGTGCCTTTATGACATTTTAAAGTTAAAACCAATATGAATAATCCGCGACCGCTTTGTGCAAATGAAAAAGCAATATTAGTTATCAAAATAAATGATAATTCATCGCTATTACATATCGTGGATGAATTAAATATTATAGACGGTTTGAAATATGGTATGTTAAAATTTATAATAAGTTTATTTATGAGTAGGTAGGTAAGAAATTTATTTTTACTTTTTTAGATGATAATAAACTGTCACAATATGTTGTGGACCTTATTAATGAAGGACAAGTACCATGGTTAAATGAGAACGCCGATAAAGAAAATATAAAAATAGAAATTGTTGAGACTCCTGAAGAAGTACGCATAGAATATCTATTAAGAGAAGCGTCAGCTCCGTGTTACGCCTATGGAAATTTAAATACACGCTTATTTCATTAATGCGTTTATTTTGTTTAAGCATGTTATTATATTGCCACCAAACTGACAAGTTCATCCCCATATCTGGCGAAAAAAAATCGTCAGCTACTAATAGAGCCCTTCTAAATATCTTTTTTGGTATTTTTATTATTCAGAAACTAAATAGTAATTTGTATAACTAGCCTTGAAACTAGAGTTTTGCGAGTGCGAGTAGGGTTTGCGAGCAGAGGCCGTTGGCCGAGGCCCGCAACTACGAGTACTCGCAAAACAGTTTCAAGGCGTGTAATACACACTATTTTTTGTGCCGAAGTTTATTTAAATAAATAAAATTTACAAAATATTTGTTTAAATATTTGGTATTAGGGATTTTTTTATATTGGTAACACGCGATACTTAAAATTGACACTGACAGTAGTAGCCGAATGACAGAAATAATAATCCGTTTCTATGGAAAATACAAATTTTCTTTATGATTTCAATGATGCCAATCGATAAACTAAAAATTCCTAGTTTTTGCCGGTCTAGCCCGGCAAACATGAGTTTCCAGCCGATTTATACGAATGCAAAATGACTAATGCCAACCTGAGGCACAAAAATATATTTATGTTTAACAGTAATTAGTAATAATTCGCCTCAGTCTTCGATGAATGTCAAAACTTACCACTCAGTTTAAATTTCAAACAGTTTAAATATACTCATTACTTAGGTCTGCCAACCTCCTCTTTTAAGTTGGCCATCTGTGTCTTATAACTATGACGTAAATTACTATTTAACCATGGTTGTTCGTAGCTATTTCGCCAAAATATGCCTCATATCTCATTTTGGTAAACTTGGCGAATGTAGCTACCAAAGATTTTGGAAAAACTTTGAAATTACCTTATTAATTTAGATCTCCTGATTACGAAAATGCTAAAAATAAGCGGCGGTCTCCAATATTTCCAAAGTTATAGCAGTTTGAAAACTTGAAACATCCAATGTTTGGCTGTGTAAATTAAGCACTTTTATCAAGTTTTATTCACTAAAAATCCACTCACTAGTACCTATTGCACTAATTATTAATGAATTAATCATTACCATTTAATATTATTGATGAAAACCCTATTTTTAAAGCATTTTCTTTTTCTTGTTTTGCTGTCAAAGGAATTTCCCTTCCCCTTACTAAGAAATCAAGCGATCCTTGATTTTAAATGTTAAGGTTAAATTAGTGTTTCAAAATAAACGTGCCGAAATAGAGTAAATAAATCTTTTTTACTAAAATGTAATGCTTGATTAATCATTAGTTAGTGCAATAGAGTCGACTGAGTGCATTTTTAATGAATATAAGTTGAAAAAAGTGCTTAATTAAACATCCAAACTTTGGATGTTTCAAGTTTTCAAACTCCTATAACTTTGGAAATATTGGAGACCGCCGCTTATTTTTAGCATTTTTGTAATCAGGAGATCTAAATTAATAAGGTAATTTCAAAATTTTTCCAAAATCTCTGGTAGCTACATTCGCCAAATTTTCCCTCATTTTTACTTTCTTATACGAAGTAATAAGAAAGTATAGTAATCGTGATTTTTTTCGACTTCGAGATTTTGATGGATTTACACGTTTTGAGGGCCTATGAATCCATTTTGACCAATTTCGCCATGATGTCTGTCTGTGTGTCTGTCTGTCTGTATCCACCATAACTCAAAAACGAGTTATCGGATGTGTTTCAAATTTCATATTAAAGAGTTTGAACAAAATTGTGGGTGCCACATTAAATCTTTTTCATCTAGTTTTGAAATTTTTTTGACGGAATTTCAAAAAAAGTTCAAACAAAATTTCTTCAAAATTTAATTCTAAATCAATGTTAAAGAAAAAAAATCTTTTATTCTTTATTGTTTATTTTTCAAGATATTCCTAAAAAATGTAAACATGTCTTCAGGTAAGTACCACTTGTGTTGGTGCTAGATGAAAAAGATTTAATGTGGCACCCACAATTTTGTTCAAACTCTTAAATATGAAATTTGAATCTAATCCGATAAGTCGTTTTTGAGTTATCGTGGATACAGACAGACAGACAGACATCATTGCGAAAATGGTCACAATGGATTCAGGGGCCCTCAAAACGTGTAAATACATCAAAATCTCGAAGTCGAAAAGATCACGATTACTATACTTTCTTATTACTTCGTATAAGAAAGTAAAAAAATGTTTCAATATTTCAAGATTTTAACGTAGAAACTTCAGCTTTTAGAATCTTTTCCAGATTTGAAAAATATTAATTATTAGTTCAGGTGTAGTGAATGTTTGAATATAAAATGTAACTTTTTATGTGTAAGTACAGGGTGTCTCAATTTCGATGGGAATGGGAGGTTTCACCCATTTTTAGGCGAGATAGAAAAAAATGGTTTTCGCAATACTGTGCTCGATTTTTAAGAAAAATCGATTGGTAAAAACCACATCTTGATATCTCTAACCGTTATCAAGATATCTTTAAAAAGTGACATTTGGCCGATTTTTAAAAAGTGTCATAACTTTTTTGTTTATTAAAATATTTTAAATCTGTAAAGTGTTTGTTGTAGTAGTTTTTCACGTAGAATAATGTGCACTAGAAATTTTTGTTCTAGGTTCAATACATTTCGAGTTATTACACCTAACTTTCTTATTTTAAATGCAAACCATAGTTGGCTATGCCATTAAAAAATTGCTTATTTTTTTATATTTTCAAAAATATATATCTTGGTATAGGTACTTATTTTTATGTCTCACTGAATTATACGTTTTTATATTTTTAAATTCGTAAATTAAATGTTTTGAACATTATTAGTAGGCGTTGTTAAAGAAAATGTTATAAGTATCAATGAACCAGCGTCAAATAGTAAAAGCCATTTATCGACAATATTCAAAATATATCAAATTTAACAGGTAAAAAATCAACAATAAATAAATAGAAACACAAAATATATAACTGAAAGAGAACTAATAAATAAACAATTGAAACACATTATAGTACGAATTTGTTGAATTAAATGTTCAAGTTCTTGTCCGTTCTGTTGAACACATAAACTTTTGGCAAGGACAATATATTTTTTTTAAATAAATCGAACATAAAGGAAGAAATTGAGCATAGAGTGAGGCAGATTGCAAATAATTAGAAATATAAAACCAAATCAGATTTTTAACGTGATTCATGCTGCAATACAACATTATCGGCAGCAATTTGAATATTTAAATTAAACAATTATTTGTTTAACCTGTTTATAATTTACTAATATGATTTCTATAAAAAAATGTAAAATCTTAAGTTTATGTTGATTAATATTAACTTGGCTGTGTTGTTACCATTCGACGTTGGTTCATTGATATATTTTTCTTTAACAACGCCTACTAATAATATTCAAAACATTTAATTTACGAATTTAAAAATATAAAAACGTATAATTCAGTGAGATATAAAAATAAGTATACCAAGATATATATTTTTGAAAATATAAAAAAAAAGCAATTTTTTAATGGCATAGCCAACTATGGTTTGCATTTAAAATAAGAAAGTTAGATGTAATAACTCGACATGTATTGATCCTAGAACAAAAATTTCTAATGCACATTATTCTACGTGAAAAACTACTATAACAAACACTTTACAGATTTAAAATATTTTAATAAACAAAAAAGTTATGACACTTTTTAAAAATCGGCCAAATGTCACTTTTTAAAGATATCTTGATAACGGTTAGAGATATCAAGATGTGGTTTTTACCAATCGATTTTTCTTAAAAATCGAGCACAGTATTGCGAAAACCATTTTTTTCTATCTCACCTAGAAATGGGTGAAACCCCCCATTCCCATCGAAATTGAGACACCCTGTACATCAAATGTAAAATAAAATGTCTCACTTAGATTTGACCTAAAGTGCTGAAATTTTGAAAGAATTTTTTTTTGTTTAAAGGGTATCGATTCAAAGGCACAGAGAGAGAAATTTTTCTACAGAACCTAATTACGCCCTTTTGTAATTTTTAGATAAGAGTTCAACACATGCACTTTTTCAGCAACATTTTTTTTTAAATAATGTGTTACCGCTAAAATTAATTGATCTTTCGGGAACTTGAACACAAACCTTGCTAATCCGTTTGTCATAATAAAGTTCGGACTATATCCAAACACCGCCTCAAGATTTGGCTTTTGACAAATGCAATTTCCTGAACAATCATGTCTGGTTTACCTAGCCGACATAATCACACGCTGAAATATTGATTTTCTATTAAAGGGACTAGAAATAAAAGTAATATTCTGAGTCGAAAATATTAATTTAGTTGTCCGATGTCTCTGTATTTTGTTTTTATAGAAATCATATTGTGGCTTGATTATTTTTGTTAAATTCCGAATTCAATTAGATTAAACATTAGATATACTTTATAAGAAAGGTGGAATTAGTTATATTAGACACGTTTTTATTAAACTCCTTTCTCTGCACCATTTTGGTTTCAAATAAGTACAAAAATCAGATAGCAAAAGTTCCTATTTCTTAAGATTACTGTGAATTGGAATAGAAGGTGTGACATATAAAAGACAATGATATACGTGGAAAGCGAAGCAACAGTAAAACAACGCTCCAAATAGAAGGGACAGAATAAATTACACACATACAAGGTTGTAAAGTGTAATAGAAGACAAACCCTCCGTTACTCGATTACGTTCTAGTCCTGTTCAATACTCTTTCGTACAAAAGATTGGATCAAGATGCGGTTTTTTAATTTATTTGTCGACGCTAGTTGTATTACGAAAATATCTGCTCAATTTGGTTCCTACTACATTTCAAGGCTGTTTTATAGTCGTGCTACATTGCAACAACTAAATTAATTGAAAGATTTCAATTTCAGCTCAGTAAATTACCCAGACAATGAATAGATTTTTATTTAAAAAACACACAAAGGTTAATTCGTGGTTGAAAACTACATTTAGTTGACATTGATACAGTATCACATATCCCGTACTGGGTAAATAAAGTATCCGTGGACCGTAGCCGAAATAAAAAGAACCCTAAATAGCTAAAGTGGAGAGATTACAATAAAAAATGTCGCCATTTGTGTAGCCAGTCATTTTTCCACAAGCCATAACAATACACGATAAATACCTTGCTTTATGATAGAGAATTTTGGGTGAATTCAAGCTGAACTAACAATAGCCGCTCAACTCAACACGGAGAACAAAATGCCCACAATCCAACATGTGCACGGTCGTATTCTCTACCGGAAATGAAAAGTCCTCAACACACCGGATTTCGATATGATCTTGTAGAAGCTGTTTCGCATTTTAAATTTTCACAATGGACCGCGACTATGGCTGAATTAACAGGGAAATAATTTGTTTTAAGTTACTTTCAAGATCATGGAACATGCAAATTTACATAAATAAAACACAAATAATTAATAAATCTACTGAATCATTAATAAACATTAAGACATTTTAGGTTTCCTTCCAATAAAGATTTTCTGGGAAATTAATGATAAACTTGTAGAAACTTCCCCAACACTAACCATAAAAATCAAAAATTAAACACTGCACCATTTCTTTATGTGCACAAACCATCATTAGAAGAATAAATTTATGGTCTTGTACATTGAGAGTAGAGAGGACCCCACTAGAGTGCAACAAGAATTGGTTAACGTTACTTTGTTACCTTACATTGGTAGCGCAACCAACTCACTCGTACATAACTCCTAAGGGAAGTTGCTACTTGTCTCACAGGAGACAACGGAAGAAATGAATCAGTACAGATACCCACAAAACGGAAGTCAGTTTATATATCCCTTGCCCCTTGCTAACCTATTTCTACTGGTCAACTGTAAATGGATTGGGCCCAGAATAAATTACGCCTTGATTTGTATTCCTGTAATGTAAATATTTAATCAGATTTGCTTGCTTTCCCAAAAAATTAGATGGTAGGGTTTGAATTACTTGAATAATCACTATTTGTATATTTAATTTTTCAATGAGTGAATGAGTGCAATTTTGTTGTATGATTGACTGATGTCATATACTTTTTCTAATTTGATGACGTAACAAAGCTATTACAGCACTCGTTTTGAGTGTGTTAATATCCATTACGAAACCCCCCTAAATCTAGAAACTTTGTTTCGATTGGTAACACATATTGAACGAAATGTCAAATATCCGTGTGAATTTGACGTTACTGTTTTTTATTGTTTTTCGTATTTATCATGAGATTTTATCGGCAGCAAATTAACCGTGGAATTTTCTGTAATTTGCCGTACCTATTTCTGGCGGAGTGCAGGAAGTTTCTGAATTCATTTCGCAAAAAATGACAATTATGTATCTACTTGATTCAAATTTAAAAGTTACCTGTAAATATCAACTTTGAAATAAAAGTGTCACCAACTGTTTACTACTTACACCTCCATACTTTGTCACATAAAGTTTCGCTTATACTCCTAATAAAATAAATATCTATTCTAAGACATTTATGCAATAAATAACTAATAATTATTATAGTTATACAGCGTGATCAGGAATGACTGAATCTGTTGGTATTAAAACAGTTGCGAAATTAGGAAATTTTTTTGTGGTATGGTTTGCAAACCTGATTGTCACAATTAAAAATATCAGTTTACAAAATCTAAGGTTATATTATGGTGAAGTATTGTTATGTTGGGATTGTTAAGATTGTCAAAAGTTGACAGTTTAGATGTGCGCACCAACGCCCTTACGGTTGTTTGCGTCAATAGTACCAATTCCACTAGTTATTTTTTCAATACCAACAAATTCAGTCATTCTTGATCACGCTGTATATTTTCGTAACAAATGTCGGGATCTGTTTTTAATTTTTGATATTGAATCTGTAAGTCCAGGTTTGCAGCACGACTGCCATAGGCAGGAGTGCCTGTAAAGAACGAGTGCTCTTAAGTTTTACAAAACGAGTTTTTTATACTACTTTTTCTAATTTGCATATTAAATACATTTTTTTTTACAAATAAAATCAATTTAGGAAATTTTGTAACAGTTGGTGACACTTTTATTTCAATCAAGTAGATACATAATTGTCATTTTTTGCGAAATGAATTCAGAAATTTCCTGCACTCCGCCAGAAATAGGTACGGCAAATTACAGAAAATTCCACGGTTAATTTGCTGCCGATAAAATCTCATGATAAATACGAAAAACAATAAAAAACAGTAACGTCAAATTCACACTGATATTTGACATTTCGTTATTTATGTGTTACCAACCGAAAAAAAGTTTCTAGATTTGGGGGGGTTTCGTAATGGATATTAACACACTCAAAACGAGTGCTGTAATAGCTTTGTTACGTCATCAAATTAGAAAAAAGGTTTTTACAAAATACTACCACAAGTTTTTGGGGTCAAAATAAGTGGTTTGAACCAAACATACCTCAGTCAAAAATTCTTCCTTACTGAGTTACAGGGCGTTAAAAAATATTTTTCCAAATCATTTTTAAGTATAGCTCCAGAACTGTTTAAAGTAGAGATTTGATATTTGATGGGTTAATAAGTCTATAAGGAATCTACAATTTGTTGGTAATACAACCAAAATAATATTGTTCAGTGGCGTACTTATAGAGGGGACTCTGGTTTTTTTTGGATAAATTTTGTAGGGTATTGAATTTTTTTTACAAAATAACAAGAATTATGATAGATACGCTCAAGACACGTAACAATATTATACTTGTTTGACTTGCGTTAACTCAACTGAGATATTTAACATTGAAAAATGTTTTTGCTATTAAAAGGACAATTTGTGACACCCTATAAAGTCAAAAATATTGGGTCACTCTAATACAGCTGATTCTATGTCCAAAACTAAGCATAATTGTTATCTTAAATTGTTCTGTAGATTTACCTAAAAAAGATACAGGTCGAATAAAAAAGATAACTTTCAACATCCTGTATTTTAGTAACGAAACATTTTTGGGGGTTGGTTTCTACAACCGTTCATGCTTAGTTTTGGACATAAAATCAGCTGTATTAGAGTGACCCAATATTTTTGACTTTACAGGTTAAGTGACAAATTATTGAATAGCAAAAAAGATTTTCAAACTTAAATATATCATTAACAGTTAAGTTAACGAAAGTCAAACAAGTACACTGTGACCCAAATTGCTTGTAATTGCAGGGTATCTCTGTAATTTGTAAAGATAAATCTTTGTGGTTTTCGCGAACCTGTGCCACTTTTTCGTTAAACTTTTAATGCCGCGAACAGAAGTAAGCTAACTTGTTTTGTTTCTGAGATACAGGGTGAAAATAAAAAATTTCACTTTCTGGGGTGCTGTCATATCTCAAACACCGTGTATGCTAGAAGAAAAGTAGAAACTGTTCTAGATAGATATTTTTGCGTAGAATCCAGTGGCGTACTCTAAAAAAAATTGTTTTGCACCCTTTATGAGATATGACCCAAACTAGGACTTTTTTAAATGGAACACCCTGTATTTTTTAGTCTCATTAAATTTGTCTATTTTTTTTTGGTTGGCCTTGAAAATCAGGGATAAAGAAATGTTTACAAGCAACATGAGACACAATATTACATAAAAAAGTAACAACGTAAAATATTTTGTTAAGTTTCATTATTTATTTATATGACCGTTAAAAAACTGTATTTCGCTTTTGGTTTCTTTTTTACTAAGATAAAATAAAAATAATATTAATGTTAAGAGTTTTTAATTTAATAGTGTCTCATGTTGCTTGTAAACATTTCTTTATCCCCGATTTTCAAGGCCTACTAAATTTTTTTGCCTTATAATTGAGTTTTTTGCTTTTTTTAGGGCATTTATTAAATTTTAAAGTGTCTACTATTTACATCATTTTAATGAGAAAAAATACTAAAAATAGACAAATTTAATGAGATTAAAAAATACAGGGTGTTCTATTTAAAAAAGACCTAGTTTGGGTCATATCTCTTAAACGGTTCAAAACACTTTTTTTTTCGAGTACGCCACTGGATTCTACTCAAAAATATCTATCTAGAACAGTTTTTACTTTTTTCTAGCTTACACGGTGTGTGAGATATGACAGCACCCCAGAAAGTGAAAATTTTCGTTTTCACCCTGTATCTCACAAACAAAACAAGTTAGCTTAGTTCTGCTTGCGGTATTAGAAGTTTAACGAAAAAGTGGCATAGGTTCGCGAAAACCATAAAGTTCTATCTTTACAAATTACAGAGATACCCTGCAATTACAGGCAATTTGGGAAACAGTGTACTGAATTTAAATTTCTAACTGCTAATTGCTCAATAGTAGATAGGTATCTGAAAAAAATCAAGAGATCTGAAAAAAAGTTATTCTTTGTTTTATGTTTAGAATTAGATTTTACATACGACATTTAATTTTGGTTATCCAGTTACAAAACACCCTGTATAAAGCTTAAAATAGTTAAAATAAAAACTAAAATATAATTATGACGTTTAACTTGAAAACTGTCACAATAAATAATTTAAAAAAAATTTGTAGTTTCTATTCCAATTAATATCTTACAGTATCGTAGAAAAATAGTATTTACTATTCGACATGAAATACGTTTTTTTTCGTTCGCGAGATTGCCTCACTCGCTGCTACACAGCTCGTGTACAATTGTCACCTCACGAAAAAACAACGGTATCTTCATGTCTTGTTGTAAAATATACTATTCTTTTCAATTTTATTATCGTAATATAATATAAATGTTATAATAGTATATTATTATAGGAGTATGAGTTTTATAAGACGCTATATTGCGGCACAAGTTGTTTGAAGTACGACGAGCGTAGCGAGGAGTTCTTCAAAGGAACGAGTGCCACAATAGTATATTATTATACGAGTTTTATAAGACGCTATATTGTGGCACAAGTTGTTTGAAGTACGACGAGCGAAGCGAGGAGTGCTTCAAAGGAACGAGTGCCACAATAATGTCTTATAAAACAAGTGTAATATACTATTTTTTCTATTTTGCATCTATTTATACTTTAAATTTAAGAATATGTGCAAAATATAAACCTAGGAATATTTGGAATGATTTGACAATGGTTGGTAGCACTAACCAAACAGAACCAAACAGTGAAACAAGGTTAATTTGAAATTAGTTGTCAGTTTTACTTCACAATCAGCAACAAGCTTTTTTGGCATTCTATTGAAATGTGTAAACAAGCAAGTATAAGTAATACACCACCTGAACTAAGAAGAAGAGGCCAATTAGCTATAAATGATTTACTTTCGAAGAAATAATAATAAAATTTTCAAAATTTCACTATTTTCTTTTCTACAATTTTGTGAGGTTGGCTTTGGCTTTTGACGCTGCGTTACCCACATGTCATTGGAAATTAATGTAAAGCAATGTCACCACTATGAAAAAATAAAAAGCCGGAGTTCATAATGAAGTTATTATGAAACCCGTTTGAGTTTCATAATGACTCTGTTAGAGACGCAAAATAGAAAATAGTATATTAAAAAACAAGTGTCATAAGGCATTCTCTTAACGTACCGAGTCCAGGATTGAAAACCGAGGGAGCCTAGCGACCGAGTTTTTCAATGGACGACTGCGTCAAGACGCCTAATGAATCGCGTTTTTTATACTATTTTTTCTATTGAGGAAAATTATTGAAAAAACGCTGTAAAAAATTGCGGCGATCAAATTTGGTACATTTAGTATGTATATGTTAGCAGTAAGTTTCAAATGCTACTTGTTAAGAGCGCTCAAAAGTTTGACGTTCCTTCAAAGTTTGGCAAGCATTAATTTGTAGATTAAAATTCAAATTACTCATCTATAATAATTTATCAAAAGTGATAATGACTTAAACTGTACCCTGCCCGAGTTACGTGAAATGACGGAAAAGGCTATTGAGGGCTTAATACTTTATTATAATTGTTACTAATTGAAATTTGATAGAATTTACCTTGGCGAATATTAATAAATTACTAAAAAAATCTATTTTGTCGATTTAAATCTGTTATCATGAATACCAATATTAGTTGATGAAATTTTACTAAAAACAATGCGTTAAAAGATTCTCTTAAAGCACTGCTTTTTAGTTAAAACAGTGCTTTAAGAATAACCTTATAAAACCAAAATAGAAAAAATATTATACTTACTGTACCTACATATATTTTTTATGTATTTTGTACATTTATAATGTTTCAGATGTTTAAGAATTAAATTCGGTTCAATGGTTATAAGATTTATTTCCATAGTAAAACAAAGTCCGTGTCAGTTTTATTGGATGACATTTCTTTGTTATTTATACATGATGGTCAGTGGATCGATAGCACTCATCGGTCGTAAGACCCAAATCCTAAATTTAACGCAATTTCTCAGATTTACCCACACAACCCATAAATAATTTAAAGTGGTCAATTCTCTTCAATTTTATGGCAGACATGGTACGATCATGATTTTATTGTGCCTTTAAATCTTGATTTAACTTTATTTACCTTACAATAACATATTCAAAAAATTTCCACAGAAAAATTAGTATTATATATATATATTCTGGTAAAATGGTTTACAGGCTTGAAACATGTTTGTCCTTTAAGCTTTAAGCCTAATTGTAAGTAAATCTAAAACTCATTACCATTCGCGATTTTACTTCATTAATGTGTTTTCCAACGGTATTAATATTAATATTTGAATTTGTGCTTGCAGTTAATTAGTTTTAAATTTCAATTTTGTATAATAGGGTGACGATGACAATTTTAGGGTAAATAAGATATTTAACAAAAACAATTTAGTGGATGTCTTAGAAATTTGAAAGTCGGCGTTAATCTTATCAAAAACTTGTTATAATACAGAAGTAATCTTTCACAGTATTAAGGTACATCAAAGATTGCTGGCGGCTCGAAAGATGAAAGTAATTGGATTTGTCTGTGAAGTCCGTAAATAAAAATAAACGGTTTTCGAATCCACGCCATTTGACTTAAAGCTTGGTATTTCTCACTAATACCGAACGTTATGTTCACCAATTAATAAGCAAATATTCTATAATAGATAAATAAATATACATTTACCATATGCTGAACATCTTAACGATTTATAAAAAAAATTTGAACAATTTTTAATATGTTAACTAAAATTAAAGTAAAAGAAAATACCTAGATACATATATAAATTCTAATCAGTTAGGGGTTTAAATTCGATTCACATTCCCAATTTGTCTATACTGAAGATATATCGATTAAACCTCTAAAGTTTGCCTCAATATGTTTTCCATTAAGCTGGGGGTATTAACAAACTTGCCAACTACTCCATGTAATTTGAAATTCTGGAACCAAATAGCATTATAAATTGTTTTCATGAACAAATCACATTCAAACGTTGCATACGTTTTTCGATTTTCAAAATACATGCCGAAATGAGTTGCAATTTTCAAAAGATATTTACCTTTCCAGGGTTCAAGGTTCAATAAAGAAACTTGATAAAAGTGCTGTCCCGTGTGGGTGCTGACCACAAAACGTGAGATGTTGAGTTGAAGTGTAAGGAGGTTGATTACAACTATCCTCGCAAGCACTTGTGTAAATGTTGCTTAAGATGAGGTTTTGTACGATATTCCGTTAGAATACGCTTTTGCCTTAAACATTCCTTTGTGACATTAGTATTATCAATTAGAAAACGATGTAATTCCTTTGTGATAGTTTGATAGAAATTAATTTAATGAAATTACATAGGTACATACAAAAATTATATACCTGGTCATAACGTAAATTTTAATTAGTAAATTTCGTTTGATATTTGAATTGGAAAAAATGTACATTTTTGTGTATCGTGATATTTCCTAATTGGCATTTGAGTCAAAATTACAATTGGAATATTAATTGCGGAAAAATTTGAATACGCGTTAATTTATAATTATGAATTTATCAACCAAATATACCTTTTAATTAGTTAGTTTTAATTAGAAGGTATTCATGAAATGTAATAACAACCGCACATGATTGTATAATAGTAGAAATTCTGTGTGTGCAATATGAGGCATATTTACATACTTTAAGTACTCACTGTGTTATTAGATTGTGAAACTAGGGTTATATTTTATTAATAAAAATATATCCCGCGTTGAACGTATGTTACAATTTAATTATAAAATTGGAAAAACAAAAATTTAACGGTAGAATAAAACAACATTAAAACCACTCCCGAAACTAAAATATATTTTAAAATATCTGATGACATGACTTTCTTATACGTATAGTACCACAATTACTTTTCATAAAGAAATTATTCAAGTTAAATTTCTTGTAAAGTAAAAATCGTGTTTAAATTTTGAGGGTTTCCAGCAATTTTCAATTATTTATTCATTATTATTGTTTTTGGTACCATAGAAACCAGTAAAATACAAAAAAATATATAATGGTCATGTAATGGTACTTATGGGATTCGAACTCTATGTGACACTAGTCTACCTAGACTGTCGGATTCAACGATCAGTATGAGAAATAATAAGTGTTTTAAGCATATCGAGTTTTTTTGAAATTACTTTGACGGAATTTCAAAAAAAGTTCAAACAAAATTTCTTCAAAAAATTTTATTCTAAATCAATGTTAAAGAATAAAAAAATAATTGAAGATACAGTTGAAGCATTTGACCTCAAAGAAAAAGTTCCTCTGTCCTGTCTGGATCTGAGCCAGGCTTTTGACCCTATAGATCATAAGTCCTTGTTCCATAAACTAACACTTAACGGAATTCGATGACCCACCTACAATTTGCTTAAATCATATTTGGAAAGCAGATACCAGATGGTCTCTTGGAACGAGCAAACTTCACATAAACGTAAGATAGAGCGGGGAGTCCCACAAGGCTCAATTCTGGTACCCTTATTATTTGTAATATTTGGAAATGTCCCTGACGCTAACGTCACTACCGACAAAATATGCATATATGCAGACGATACAATACTTTTGAATAGGAGACGCATTGCGTTCAAAAACTAGTAAATCAATAGAAGAGACACAAAGATGGTTTAGAACAAATAGCCTTAAATTAAATGTTGAAAAGACCCAAAGTCTTATACTTACCACAAAAAGACAAATTGTAGTAAGCTATTTGAAGATTCTGGGAGTACATCTGGATAGTTCGCTGTCCTGGAACACCCATATTTCTGAAACATAAAAAAAGTTATCTAGAGCAATTTTCTAGATAAGAAGAGTCAAGCAGATTGTAGACGTAGATACAGCTGTCATTACTTACTACGCCAACTTTCACAGCGTCGTATCCTTTTAGAATTAAAATCAATTTGAAATTTTTATTAAGTACATGTCTTAAGTATAAATATGAATAATTAGTGGACCGATAGGATTCACTTGACAATTTAGTTCACATTATTATCGTAGCATTTGAAAAAAGCTGAGAAATTGACTAATTAATTGCAATAAATAAAGTAATCAAACGCCACTGGCGTATTAACGGGAGGAGTTTGGAGATAAAACCCCCGAAAAATTTTCTTACTACGCCACTGTCAAACACATACGTATTTATTATTTATAATAATAATTGTTGAAATAAATATCCATTTCTCCGATCATCGGACCTCAACCCGTTAGATTATTATATACCGTTTTCAAACTTTACGAGCTTCCCGCACCATAAGACGTAGGGCGAGAATTTGTATTTAAGAAAATGGATATTTATTTGAGCAATTAGATTATCATAATAATATACACATATGGTGTAACTGTGTGACTACATTATTTATTGCAATTAATTAGTCAATTTGTTTTTTTTAAATTGTATGATAATAATTTGAACTAAATTGTCAAGTGAATCCTATCGGTATACTAATTATTCACTTATTCACTTAGCCTATAACATTTTTGACACCATCAACATATGCCACATTCAGGTTTCAACATATATATCTGATGTGTCAAGCACACTCTTATACGATGCAATTTTAGTTTAGAATATACTGAAACCGTAGTCAATAATTATATGTAGGTATACTACATTCTGTACTTTATTAATATTAATGCAAATTAATTTAATGATTACTTTATATCAGCACAACAGGGTGAGATCGAGTGTCTCTGTATCAAATCGGAAATATTCGGAAATGATTCAGGAATATTCAGTTGTAATCGGAAAAAATCAGTGGTAATAATTTTATCAAAAAGACTTCGAGTATATTCGGGCCTTTTCTGTAGAAAATTTTATTTAAAATAATGTAATAATGTCAAAACAGTCGTTTTTGAGTTATCATAGATACATACATCGTGCAGACATTCTTGTGAAAATAGTCAAAACCTTTTTTTTCACAGGTGTGTAGAATTACTTTTTACTTTCTTATACGAAGTATAAGGAAGTATAGTAATAGTGATTTCTTTCGACTTGGAGATTTTGATGGATTTACACGTTTTGAGGGTCCCTGAATCCATTCTGACCATTTTCGCCATGATGTCTGTCTGTGTGTCTGTGTGTCTGTGTGTGTGTGTGTGTGTGTGTGTGTGTGTGTGTGTGTGTGTGTGTGTGTCTGTCTGTATCCACCATAACTCAAAAACGAGTTCTCGGATTTGATTCAAATTTCATATTTAAGAGTTTGAACAAAATTGTGGGTGCCACATTCAATGTTTTTCATCTAGCACCAAAACAAGTGACACTTACCTGAAGACATTTTTAGGTTTTTTAGGAATATCTTGAAAAATAAACAATTTATGAGATTTTTTTATTCTTTAACATTGATTTGGAATTGAATTTTGAACAAATTTTGTTTGAACTTTTTTTGAAATTTTGTCAAAAAAACTAGATATTCTTAAAATACTTTATATTTCTCATAGCGCGCGTTGATACTTGAATCCCACGGTCGAGGTGGTAGACATGTGTCTCACTATATGGCTGCCAAACGGAAGGTGCCGGGTTCGAATCCCACAAGGAACGGACCATTAGTTTTTTTTATTTTACTGGTTTCTATGGTACCGAAAACAATAATAATGAATAAATAAATGTTATTTCATATCGGGTGATTTTTTTTTAAGTGAGTATTAGGTCAAAAATCTAAAATAAATAGTATATTTCATTACCAGTCTGGAAATAAGGATTTTTTCGTGCGCGCGTGACGAATTCTCGTGGGAGGCGAAGCCGAACACTGGAAGTCATGCAAGCACGAAAAATCCAATTTTGGACGTGTAATGAACGATATTTTTTATTATACTTATCTAAAAACAACCCAAAAAAGGATTAGAAGTAATTTTAGCACATTTTATTTTCAAAGTAATCATAATACATCGTAAAAATAGTAGGCAAACACGATTAACATTTCCATAGCAACGACTTGTTTATTATCGGCGATGCTTTAGTTTCTGTCATATTTAGTGCACGGAAAAAAGAATAGGAGATCGGGAAAAGTTTTCCGTGCGCTGTTCTGAAAATGTCACCTTTACGTCATTGCAAAAACAGATGAAAACAAGGTGTTTTCAGATAAGTATAATAAAAATACATTTTTGTCGTAAAATTCAGTTATGAGTGGGACCAGGACAGATTTATGCGTATTGCAATAAGTGCGACAGAGACTATTTGAAAATTGCTGGAAACCTTCAAAATTTTTACAAGAAATTTAACTTAATTTCTTTAGGAAAAGTAATTATCGTGATACTATCTGTAAGTATAAAAAAGTCATGTGTTGGGCACATCAGATATTTTTGTAATAACATATTATTCATAAGTTTTGTCAAAAAGTTCAAGGTACTCTAATGGGATACCTATATGCAACTTATCGAGATGGCTTTAGAAACAAAAGTATGTTTGTTTCCTAGGCTTCAATTTGACATATGGAAATCTTTATTCAGTTTGTCGTACAAATTGTAAATTAGAAAAAGTATTTATAATTTAGTTGGGCAAATGCCTAAGGCTGAAATAGTACGTATTTTTCGAAACCAAGATATGTATATCAGCTAGGATTGTAGGTATATCGAACTGTAGCGCAATGCGAACAGGGTATCCTTTTGTATGAACTTTCCAAAAAGTGGAAGACCAAGGCTATTAACCCCTCAGCAGTGCCGAAGAGTGGTAAGAAGGCTAAAGATAAGGTTGGTGTATCTGTCAGGAAACTAGCCAGGGAGAATCGGACTTCTGGCAGCACTATTTTTAGAATTTTAGCCAGAAGTGGTCAAAAATACCGCAAAAGACAAAAATGTTCAAAATAACAAGTTTGATGACCATGAACTTAGCGAAGCACCCATCGCCAATTAAATCGCAATTAGGTGGATAATTTGTTGCTAATTAGTTACGCCAATTTTGATTTTGTTGCTTTTTTATTTTTTTTTAGGGTGCTACGCTAAGTTCATATGAAGTTAGTGAAGCACCCCCCTAAAATAGGTCTCAGGCGAATCGAAATGTGGTTCTAAATTTGTTGCTAATTAGTTGTTAATTAGTTACGACAATTTCAACTTTGTCACGTCATTTTTTTTTTGTTTTTTTGGGGTGCTTTGCTAAGTTCATATGAAGCACCCACCTTAAAATAGGACTCAGACGAATCGAAATGTGCTTCTAAATTCGTTGCTAATTAGTTGTTAATTAATTACGCCAATTTTGATTTTGTTGCTTTTTTATTTTTTTTAAGGTGCTTCGCTAAGTTCATATGAAGTTAGTGAAGCATCCCCCCTAAAATAGGACTCAGACGAATCGAAATGTGGTTCTAAATTTGTTGCTAATTAGTTACGCCAATATCAATTGTGTTACGTCATTTTTTAAATTTTTTTGGGGTGCTTCGCTAAGTTTATATGAAGTTAGCAAAGCACCTTCACCTAAAATAGGACTTAGACGAATAGAAATGTGGTTCTAAATTTGTTGCTAATTAGTTACGCCAATATATTGGCATTTTCTTATACCGATTGAATTTTTTACATGTAATCATGATTTTAGGAAGCGTTATCAACGTTCTAGGTGCAATGACTTTTTGTTAAATAATTACAGGCTAATACAGAACTAATTTTAAACATCACAACAATTTCGCGCCTGATTGACCACACCCTCATTACGTACTATCCATTAGACCAATAGAGTGAGACTAGAGTGAAGCACATAGCAATAGCTTTGACTATACATATAATACTAGACACTCAACCGCCCTTAATTGGGGATCAGAACCGCTAGATGGCGCGGAACTAAAAAAAGTTGCACCCAAGTTAACAGTGGCAGATAATAAGATTTTACTGATGAACAGATGAACAGTTCTTCTTGCTTCCTAAAATCATGATTACATATAAAAAAAAAACAATCGGTATAAGAAAATGCCAATATATTGGCGTAACTAATTAGCAACAAATTTAGAACTACATTTCGATTCTTCTGAGTATTATTTTAAGGTGGGCGCTTCATATAAACTTTGCGAAGCACCCCAAAAAAACAAAAAAATATCTAATGTGCCCAACACATGACTTTCTTATACGGATAGTACCACAATTACTTTTCCTAAAGAAATTAAGTTAAATTTCTTGTAATAATCGTGTTTCAATTTTGAGCGTTTCCAGCAATATTCAAATAAATTTCGGAAGTCTCTCTCGCACTTATTGCAATACGCATAAATCTGTTCTTGTCCCACTCATTATAACCGAATTTTACGACAAAAACCAATGTTTATTTTTTTTTGACAGAATTTCAAAAAAAAGTTCAAACAAAATTTGTTCAAAATTCAATTCTAAATCAATGCTAAAGAATAAAAAAATCTCATAAATTGTTTATTTTTCAAGATATTCTTAAACAACCTAAAAATGTCTTCAGGTAACTGTCACTTGTTTTTGTGCTAGATGAAAAACATTGAATGTGGCACCGACAAATTTGTTCAAACTCTTAAATATGAAATTTGAATCAAATCCGATAACTCGTTTTTGAGTTATGGTGGATACAGACAGACACACACACACAGACACACACACAGACAGACATCATGGCGAAAATGGTCAGAATGGATTCAGGGGCCCTCAAAACGTGTAAATCCATCAAAATCTCGAAGTCGAAAAAAATCACGATTACTATACTTCCTTATACTTCGTATAAGAAAGTAAAAAATGACGTGATAAAGTCGAAATTGTCGTAACTAATTAACAAATAATTAGCAACAAATTTAGAACCACATTTCGATTCGTCTGAGTCCTATTTTAAGGTGGGTGCTTCATATGAAGTTAGCGAAGCCCCCAAAAAAAATGACGTGACAAAGTTGAAATTGTCGTAACTAATTAATAACTAATTAGCAACAAATTTAGAACCACATTTCGATTCGTCTGAGTCCTATTTTAGGGGGGTGCTTCACTAACTTCATATGAACTTAGCGAAGCACCCTAAAAAAATAAAAAAGCAACAAAATCAAAATTGGCGTAACTAATTAGCAACAAATTATCCACCTAATTGCGATTTGATTGGCGATGGGTGCTTCGCTAAGTTCATGGTCATACAAGTTTGCTGTTTTAATAGTTATTTATTGTATAAGTATGCAACACAACTTTTTATCCACGACCAGGCCAGAGAGTAAGAGTGACGTTCTTAGATTAATATTTTGGAAAAATTTTATTTGACATTTAGAAGTGACTTTTGTCATTTTACGCAGAATTAATTTTTATTAGGAAGTATGTATGGATACTTAATTATAAGACCCATGTGTTTTATTAATATCATAAGACAAAATTTATGAAACATACGTTATACTTATTCGTGAAAATTGTACTACTTTATGCACTTGCGGCTTAATAAAATAACTGCTCCTGACATATTCTTGTCTGTATTATTATGTTTTGCTATTACTTTAACAGCAAAGTACTGCTTTCGTAGGTTCGAGGTTCTTGGAGAATTTCTTACTAGAACTATTTTACTTCCTAGCGAAATATTGTACTCATGTAGTTCTTTGTAATGGGAGTGATTAATATTTATGAGGTAATAAACTCTATTCTGTATAAACATTGCTATCCATATCAACGTTGTTATCAAATTTTCAGCGTGTTAATTGGTTAGTTTGTACTAACCAACTATTAGTAACGCTAAAAATTTCATAGCAATTTTGTTATCGCTAGCAATGTTCATACAGAATAGTGATTGTTTACTACTTTAAATTTTTTATTCACTTGTCTAAATCTTTTTAATGAAAATTAAATGTATGGAGTGATCATAGATTTGTTCCTGCAACAGTTTCAAATCATTCAAAGGATGATAGCAAGAAAGTCATTTGCTCACTACTTTCCTGAAATTTGAGGGGTCCAGTTTGAAAATGTTGCAACAACATATAATTCACAATTTTTCAACTAACATTATTCGGTTTTAATAGCATATAGTTCTTAGTTTATATTGTATTAATAACATTTGTTTCATTTAATTCCTGTTTACAGATTATCCGATAGTAATATTTCATTTTTTGTTTCAGGGACTACTACTACGACAGGTAAGATTTCTTGTAATCATTGTCGAGATAAATTTATAAATTATTCTCAGATATTTGGTTATTATACAGAGTAATTTTCAAATTCAGGAAACAGTAAAATTCATTCATTCATTCAGGGGAATTCATTCCTTTTTGTCGCTGCGTCAAAAAAACAAAGCACGTCAATACCTATACCAACATTTTCTCTGTATAAAGTTACTTAGGTGGAGGTAACTTTACACAAGCATTCTGGTAAATTTGACTACTTACTATATATAAGTTTCTGCATAATTTTATATGTTAATCTAAATAATTATGTAAGAAATTTAGTTTATACCTATTTATTATTAAAATTAAATAAGGAAAATTTGGCGAATGTATACCCGAGCGATTTTGAGAAAATTATGAAATTACCTTGTTAATTAGAATCTCCTGATCACGAAAATCCTAAAAATAAGCGGCGCGGCAGTCTCCAATATTTCCAGCAGTTTGAAAACTTGAAACATCCAATGTTTGAAATTAAGCACTTTTATCAACTTTTATTGTCTAAAAATGCACTTAATAGAACTTATTGCACTAACTAATGATTAATCAAACATTACATTTTAGTAAAAACGATTTATTACTTTATTCTGGCAGGTTTATTTTGAAACACTATCTAACCTTAAAATGAAAATAAAACATTTTTGTCTAAATCACCCAGGCCGATCCGTTCATACTACACTACTGCGCATATGCCAATTCTTACTACTACTGTTCACAACAAATAGTGTGTTCAACACTTTTCATCATAAGCAGTCGTGGTGTAGTGGTTAGAGAATCCGTCTAGTAATCGAGGTGGTGCTGGTTCGATTCCGCAGATTTTCCTTTTTTTTAATTTTAAGTATATGCGTTATTTATTCGGTGTGGTTATAAGTCACGGACCAGGTTAGGTTGTTATGTATAGGCTTTTTTTTCCTTTAAAATAATAAATAGCATAAATCGGTACTATAAATATGATTCCGGTTGCCGAGATTACCCTTGCCCTGTTGCGTATGCGTAGTGAGCGGATCGGCCTGGGTGATTTAGCTTCTCGTAATAATAGTATATTATACTACGACGCTATAATGAAAGCTATTATTCCTGAGGATGAAAATTACAACTCGAGCGAGCGAAGCGAGCGAGTGTTGTAACATCTGAGGGAATAATAGCCATTATAGCGAGTTGTATATTATACTTTATCTACGACGAAAATCCATCTTCAATATCATTTTTCACATTTTCCATTATAAAAAGACACAACACGTACAACACTATCAGTATTTTGACAATTATTTATTTACACTGACATGTTGTTTGTCATGGTTTCCATGGCTATTTTTAATTTCACAGAAATTGTGATTGTTATACTATTTTTTCATTGGTTCACAAGTATGGAATAATGGAATTTATATGGAATAATGACATTCATTATATTGCAAGAACCACAAATATAATACATAAGTATATTATATATTAGTCGTAGATAAATGTCATTTATCTACATTTATTACTTCGCATAAGAAAGTAAAAATAGTATAACAATCACAATTTCTGTGAAATTGAAAATAGCCATGGAAACCATGACAAACAAAATGTCAGTGTAAATGAATAATTGTCAAAATACTGATAGTGTTGTACGTGTTGTGTCATTTTATAATGGAAAATGATACTGAAGATGGATTTTCGTCGTAGATAAAGTATAGTATCCAACTCGCTGTAATGGCTATTATTCCCTCGGATGTTACAACACTTGCTCGCTACAGCACATGGGTGAAACTCAGATAGGAACAACCGAAACAAAGTCTTGATTGGCTTGAGTCGAAATTATACTTTCTTCCTTTTTGGTAGTGTAGTAAAGCAGAGTATGTCTCTGTCCAACAGTACACTTGTGCGCATGTCTGGTAAGTAGTTGAACAACCACGCACAACGGGGCGCTAATATTCAAGAATAAAAGAGATGACATGATACATAGTAACTTTTAGGGGATTTTATTGATAGTGGTGTCAGGGTGTCACTACTGTCATCCAGTCCAACTGATTTAAATCGTTTGCTTTGTGATGACGTGTGTGGAAGTTCTCGTCAATTTGTTATTTTTAACATTTTCGGATTTGAGCGATACGAAATTGGTAAGTTTTCTTGTATTTATTTAGTTTTTTATCCATTTGGAATTGGAACGTTCCAGTTCTACTGAAATGTAACGAAATTTAGGTGTAAATATTTGTAACTTTTCAAACATAACCTAAAACTGTTGAAGTATATTTGGTTTTATTTATAAATACACCAGTTTTATATTTTAATTTTTCACGTTATGGTTTTAATACATATTTTGTAAGAAATTAGAATTGTATTAAACTACTTATGTAATTCTTGTTTTAGGGTTTCCGAGTTGATGGAAAGCATCAGATCGTGAAGTAGAACATCGATCATCGATCTAAGTTTAATTCTTTCACATAAATTTTATTAAAAATGTATTATTTATTTTTTGTTTTTTTCTTTGTTGTATTTATTAATGCTATTCGAAAGAAGACTGAATGTTTTATTTATATTTTTATGGAGAAATACATTTTTTTTTAAATAATCCTGTTTTTTATTTATTACTTTGTATTTTTTTCAATTATTCAGTGTATTTAATTTTAGTTTCAATGAAAGTTAATTTTCATTGAAATTAAATATTAAATGCATGGAATAATTTGAAAAAAATAATAGTTGGTGGGTGTATAACGCAATGTACAATTTTAAATTTTCGCGGGAATGTAGTAGTTCCTCAACCAGACGCAAAAATCTTGTTTCTCGTGTTCACCGTTAGGTTCGCACTTCTCTTGAATGTTTTGTGCGCTACAGTGACTATATTAAAACAGAGGCGACACGTATGGCTAAGCCCCGCCCATTCGCCATGAAGAGGCAAATTTTAAATTGGAAATAAAGTAGTGAGTTAGGAATCCAGAAAATAAATGAGTTTTGTTGGTACTAAAAGAGGATAATTTATTGAATATTTCCAAGAAACGTCTACTTTAGTTCAAAATATATTTATTTATTGGTTAATGTATAGCATAGACCATAGAACAAACCACCTTTTTGCAATACGAAGCTCAAGGTTAGAAATTTGTTTAAAATTTAAAATATGTGTACAATAATATAGAGTATCAAGTATTGGCAATAAAATTGGTTCTAAGGAAGTTGAACTAATAAAATGATTATAGATTATATATTTATTACACTAATTAACCCCTTATCGCATGGTGTGCGAAAATCTGTAACGATTTTTTTAAACATTTTTTTATAAATAAAGCCTACCAAATACTATAAGATATTTTTTTTTCGAAAAAATTTTAAAAAATATGCAACAAGGGGTTAATACGAAGATAGGTATACATATAAATAGGTAAGATTTCACAATACGTGACCATCGGCAATAGATTTACTGACAAATTTTTAGTAGCTTTTTTTGTTGTTGTAATTAATTTTTAATTTAAACACAGCATCATCCCATTATGTGTTATCTGTTAATAATTTGACAATTTAAATATTCTCGCGAATTAGAGTCTGGTACCCCCAAAAACCGCCTCTAACGTGCACGTTCGCGGTTTTTTGCCTTTTAGACTCTGTACAAAAATAATCCTTATAAAATTCTGCAGAAAATTTGTATTTTCCACTTTTTCTTATATACAGTAGTTTTCCAACTGCAAGTGCCCCAATATAAGGGTAGTTAGCATACTAGTTATTATATTATTTATTATTATTAGTATACTCCCTACGACAAACCTTCTGCAGCGAAATACTTTCAGCTCTTGGAAATGTACATACTTCATACTTCCCATCCCTTCGGCGCTTTCTCGATGTTATTAAATTAATTTAATACCCCTATATTGGGCCGCTTGTAGTTTGAGAACCACTGTATATGTATAAGAAAAAGTGGTAAATATACTTTTTGAGGAGAATTTTATAGAGATTATTTTTGTACAGAAGCTAAAATTGCGAAATCGTGACCGTTTTGCGGTAAAATGCGAAAAACCACCAAGATGCACATTGGGGGTGCCATGCTCCAATAGTAATAATAATAGTTTATAATATTGTAGCACTTACAAGGGTCACCTTAATAGACCTGATTAACATGAAAAATAATCTACAAATTTCACATGAAATGCTAAAATTTTAGATAAATCACATTAAACCCATGTAAACAAATGCACGATTCGCCTCCTAATGGCGGACGAAACCATGTGACTGCAGAAACCAATCAAAAATGACACATCTACGTGTCGCCACTGTTTTAATACAGTCACTGTAATTATAGCGCGATCGAAGCGTCAACTATAGGAAAAGACCATTAAACCCCAATCCCTCCACTTTTTCTCGTAAGAATAAATCGTAGCAAAATTGGAAACACTTGTTCAGGATTTTACAAACAAATTCATATGCGAATATCACAATATCGATATTCTATGATACTCTAGTCTGAAAAACCCATGTTATCGTTACAGGAATAGAAATATAGTTGATTCAAAAAATCGATATTGGGATTCTATTAGGATTCCTGTTAAGAGGAGTGCGGTCTTGTTGGCTTGGCTGGGGGGTATCGGGGGGCGACCGCCCCACTGGATTGTTTAAGTCTGTAAGGACCGATACCAATGGTTCATTTCTATAGAAACAATTTATTGTTACAACAGCATTTCTATGGATATGTCGCAGGGAAATGATGAAAACGGAGATTTGATCAAATCCGTAAGGTAGATCATCAATTCACGGAAGATGGTAAAATTACAACTCTGTGGGGTGATTTCCCTAAAGAAAGTAAGTGATTTGATCAAATCCCTTAACTGTTTTAGTGAAAAGATGAAATACATGTGCCTGTAAAAAAAGTAACGTACTTTGTAACTCGAGATGCCACAAATCAACAACGTGTTTTAATAAAAATGAATGAACATTATTATTTATTAATTACATTCACTAAAAATGTTTAAAATTTCACCAAAAATATCCTTTTTGTTTTTAAAAATATCAGCTTAAGTACGTATTTCTTTTGTTAATTAGTTTCGAATAAATAATTTGTGTTTCAATGACTATTGTTGTTTTGCCTACTCCATATTTAAAAATACATGGTTTACTAAATAAATACTTTTAATACCTAACAATATTATTTCATCTTTTCACTAAAACAGTTAAGGGATTTGATCAAATCACTTACTTTCTTTAGGGAAATCACCCCACAGAGTTGTAATTTTAACATCTTCCGTGAATTGATCATCTATTAGGAATTTGATCAAATCTCCGCTTTCATCATTTCCCTGCGACAGATATAAACTGTAAGTTAGAATTAAACGTATATTGAAATATAGAGCCAGACCTGTAATCAAACGATTATTCATTTGTATTATAATATGTATTAATTAAAAACTTCATGTTAATTCAGAAATTTCATAGTACCTATAGGTACTTGATATACGAAATCACATAGCTGTTTTCTAGACCGTCACAGAATATAAAACTCTTTTTAAAATCATTGTACCTACTTTGTTGTTCTCCGTTAAAAGTATTTGTAAGTTATAAAATAGTTTCCTGTGTCCCTTGCTCTTCCAAGAAAAGAGCATAATATGCAAATATTGAGGTTGCTTTCCATAGTAAATTATCATTTAAACACTTTATTATTTCTGGGAATGTTGTGTATGAAACAGTGAGTAGGCATAAAGTACGTACACAATGACCCAGCGATCCTCAGGTATTTTCATTTCCTCTTTCAAAGTGGATGCATGCAACGTAAATAAAAGATTGTGATTGTTTGCAGCTAGCTTTACGGTAACACAGCACGAAGCGAGAAAAAGCCGTTACTCTGTTTGCGAGCAGAAAAGATTGTTGGGTTATATGAAGCTGGTTTCGTTTTGGCTTATGTTAAGCTGCTGCATACAAATATATGCTCTGCTAGGTGCATTCCAAAGTTAGCTTGTATTACTCTCACGTTTTCTATGTATACAGATTTTTGTGTAAAATTTGTTTGTGTTTTGGCATCACACATCCCAAGCTGTAATATACAAATCAAATTTATGGGCTTACTATTCATGTGACAATGGAACTCTGAATATCATTTACATACAGAGGGTGTCTAAATTTCAATATAAATTATTTTAACACCCGTAAAAGTTGGCACTTTGAAACGGTAAGTGTACTATACATTTGTTTGGTGTGCTTAACAATAATTAATTAGACTTTAGGTGTAAAATATACAATACCTTCTTTTATTGCATTTAGTTTTAATAGAGAACAGAATGGTATACAAGAGAATTTTATTTCTGGAAAATAGTTTATCTTTCTTATACAAAGTCATTATAAAATAATATAACATCGCAGTGGGCTGTGAAATTTCATAAATTTAAAATTACTGGGGAATCTCAAAGAGAAAACGCTGAATGTAAATGCCGATCTGACCAAAGGATACTAGTGATATTTAAATGATATTCATTAATTTACTACTGATTGTGAAAGGTGACAAATCCTAATACATGAAAAATGCACAGCCACATTTAATGTTAGATTCTTTTATATGTAATTACCTTGTATATCATTCCACATAATTACGAAATTATATCAGTAAAATGAAATCTAACAGATCTCGTGTTGAAAATCTCTTATCAAAATGACATGAAATATATCCACAAATAGGTAGGTACATACTCCAATTAAATGTTACGATTTACAAATTTCTAGTGATTAGCTTCTGCAAAACACACAAATAGAGATACAGGCGGTCGATGATTTATTTTTTGGATATTCGTAACTATGGAATGGTTTTTTAGAGATCTGAAATTTGGTGGGTTAGTTGGTTAGTAAGTTTTTAAATAAAATATAATTCGATGGCATTGTTACAAAAATAACATTGTTTAGTGGCGTAATTGTAATTGTGGAAGGACCACATAGTTTTTTTGATAACTTTTTAGGTACCTAGTTAATTTAAAACATACCTATATTTGAAGTAATGAAAGATGCGGTCAAAATACTTTAATAGTATATTATTATATGAGCGATTATGATGGCCATTATTCACTCAAATGAATTGCGCCACTCGCCTACGGCTCGTGGGCTCAAACATAATTTTCGTGAATAATGGCCATAATCGCGAATGTAATACTATGACTATGCTTTTTCCACACATATTAAAGAAATAAATTAGACTCAAATTTGATAATTTTTTGACACTTACCTATTTAATTACTGTCAAGCTAGTCGATTGTCAAGTGCAGAAAGACTTGATGGGGGGCGATTTAAAATATCATTGGTTCAGCAACGTTGAATTATAAATTTGTGTATTTGTGATTGTAGTGATACACAGTGAATAATGAAAATAATTCACTGTAGTGAATTATGGGCACGATTTTCCACGAAAAAAATACGAATAATTGACATATAATTAAACAAGTGTGAAAAAAAACTTTTTTCCCATACCTACACGAAAATGGCCACTTTATTTGCGTGAAATGCGGATACATAGTCGCCTTTTTAGGGTAGTCGCGGAAAATAAGGAGTGGGGGTAACATTCCTCCCTTGGCGAGCCATTCCCTAACTGATATGCCGGAGTTATTTGTGTTTGTTTATGGTTGTCAAGGTGATTTGCTCACCGCAGTGTTAAGCAAAATGTCAGTGTTATGCTGTTTTAATTTGTTCGCGCGTTTCACGCAAAAGAAACAGTTTTATTTGTCAAATAATTTATCAATTGAAATAACGATAAAATAATCTTACAATTTAGAATTAACAGCGATGTTGGATAAAATATTATATTAAATTCGTGTGGAATGTTTATTAGTCACTCAAGAAATTAACCTTCGGGCGTCGTGACTAAATTTTTCTTTTGTGATTAATATATCACATTCCATGCTTATATAATAAATATCTATTAGGTACTTGTTTGATTTGCGTTATCCGTTTTTATATTATTTGACGTCTTAATAATTATTACTGGCATTCTGTAAGTTGAGAATTATCGTGTCAGCTTTTATGAACAAAACTACCTAATCCTTAATTATTCTATAAATAAATATGCGAAATGCTTCTTATAGACCAGGAGCTGAGAGTAAAAAATGCAGGTGATTTAATAACGGCTGTAAATTAGTCCCATAACAGTTTATTAGTTCCCTAATCCGAATGTCAAGGGCTGGCTGCTGTGAGTGGGGGAATTTTGCGCTCGCGTAGAGTTAAAGTTAAAGTTAATATCAATTCGAAAAATTAAATTATTAGTAGTTTATGCAACAAGTATACAGGGTGTCTCTGAAAGGTCTGTACAAAAAGCTACCACAAGTATTTGGGCTCAAAATAAGTTGTTTGAACCAAACATATGTCAGTCCAAAAGTTCTTCCTTACTGAGCTACATTACGTTAAAAAATATCTTTCGAAATCGTTTATTAAGTATATCTGTTACCGGACAAATCCGAAATTAGGATATTCTAGTTTAGACTAGGCCAAATGCAAAGTTCCTACTGTTCATAGGAGCTTCGCAAGTTTTCTAGGCTAAATGCGAAATGACATGTCAATTTAGGAAAAATCTGTTATTCATATACAAGTTTTAGTTTGTCCTGGTATTTTTAGGACGAACTCGAAGTGAATAAATTACTTAGGATAAACTAGATATTCCGAATAATTTTAGAACAAACTAGATATGCCGAATATAACAGTATACCGGGTGTCAAAATATGCCGAAAAGTTTATATTAACATGGCTCGATAAATGCTTCCTAAAAGCGGTTTCACACCAAACCGAATTGCAGGATGCAGGATGCGGGATCCAGGTAACAGCACACGTATTTAAATAAGCTTGTTCACATAGGATCCATTTTTGAACTCAGTGTAAATGTATATAGTCATCCTGCATCCTGTGGTGTGAACCCGCACTATGGAGGCTAGAGCCTCCCGAAAGAGGGATTCCAAAGAGGAGTTTCCTGCAATATCTTTGCAACTGTTTGAGGGAGACTCATAAAATTTGGTGAGTTTGAAGCTTTTATAATTTTACACATATTTCTTTTCCCAATTTTCAAAAATTTTGTCAGGGGCGTCACATACAGGGTGATGCTGAGTAAATTATACCCCATATTTTTTGTGTGGATAATTTTTAAATTTTTTATATCAAATTATCAAACTTGGTTTATTTTTATACAAAAAAGGTAGGTAGTCTCAGTCGATCTTTATATCTTGAACCGTTTTCGAGTAACTTCGTTTTAAAAAAAATCACGTCCATAAAAACTAGACTAATAAAAATAATCACAAAATTAAAATTTGTCAAAAATAGACCATGGAATAAAATTTATAGGTATAGCTTCAAACTCACCAAATTTCATGAATCTCCCTCAAACAGTTGCAAAGATATTACAGAAAATCCTTCTTTGGGGTCCCTATTTCGGGGGCTGTAACCTCCTTGGGAAGCATTTTTCGAGTCATGTTAATATAAACTTTTCATCACATTTTGAAAAGTACAACCTGTCCTAGAAATACTGCCCACTAATTTCGGGACAGCCTGTAGGTATACTGTTATATTTGGCATATCTAGTTTGTCCTAAAATTATTCGGTATAATATCTAGTTTATCCTAAGTAATTTGGTTCACTTCTAATTCGTCCTGAAAATACCAGGACAAACTAAACTTGTATATGAAAAACTGATTTTTCCTAAATTGATATGTGATTTCGCGTTTAGCATAGGAAATTTGCGAAGCTCCTATGAACAGTAGGAACTTTGCATTTGGCCTAGTCTAAACTAGAATTTCCGGATTTCAGATTTGTCCGGTAACATATCTACAGAACGGTTCAAAGTAGAGAGCTGAAATTTCGTCCATAAAGAAGCTATATTGTGTTGGTATTACAACCAAAATAATATTGTTCAGTGGCGTATTTATAGGGGAGGATTTAGGGTTTTTTTGAATATTTTTTGTAGGGGTTTGAATTTTTTTACAAAATAACAAGAATTGTGATAGATACGCTCAGGACACGTAAAAAAGGTATACTTGTTTGATTAGCGTTAACTCAACTGTTTGCGAGATATTTAACTTTGAAAAAAATTTTTTGCTATTAAAACAATTTGTGATTTACCGTGTATAGTCAAAAAGATTGGGTCACTCTAATACAGCTGATTCTACGTTCACCTCTAAACATAATTTCTTATCTTATACCATTCTGTAGAAAGGTATACTTAAAAAAGATACATGGCGAATAAGAAAGACAACTTTTAACACCCTGTATTTTAGTAACGAAATTGTTTTGTGGGTCGGTTTCTATAACCATTTATGCTTAGTTTGACAGAATAATCCTCCCGCTTCGCGGTCGGTTTATTTTAACTGTCAAACTGACACTGACTGACACGAATTGCAGATGATTTTAGGTACTTGTTACAAAAATAACTGTTTTTGTACACATCTGTCAGATGTTACTTTTTTGGGACAGAACTGTCAGAAACTGAAATAAAAAGTGACGCTTAATATTAAATTTGACAGGAGCTGCTTTGGTTTTTAGTTATCTAAGGTTATAATGTTTTCAGCAAATAGTCAAAATAAAAATTAATTTTGTTTTTTGTGACCAAATTTTTTAATTCTTTCGTGATAATCCCATGAAAACGTTGTGTGCACCTTGGCCAAAAGTGCTTTTTTGGTCTCATCTAAATTGCAGCCTCGGTTAACGCCTCGGACGCAAACCAAAAAAGAGCACCTTTACGGCGTTGATACACAAATAACTATTATGTAGGTATGTATTATATTTATTTTATTCCGGCGATATACAATATACCTTTGACTTATTGCACCCTGTACATATAATTGACTGTATTGATTTAATAGAATTATTAAAATATAATACATGTAATAATGGAAATATTATATCAATTCGCTAAAGTGAAATTGTCTGCAAATTTCGTGTTTTATGGTACAACAAATTTATCCTAGGAAAACTGTCAGAAGCTATTAAAATTTCCGCAACTCCCTTGCTGCAATGAAATATTAACATCAAGAAAAGGGAATTTTATTTCATGAATTTGTAAGACCTTGTGGGTATATAATCGTGCAACGCACACTGTGAGCAAAATTGTGAACTAGAATAATATAAAGTGTGTGTTGTATCTTTTTATTCATGCATGTGCGAGATATCGAGAAACATTCTCCATTTATGTGTAGAAAGAATAGGTAGCTTAAGGATTATTTAATCTTGCTCCTAGTGACAGAGATGGTAGTTAAAGGTATTCATGTTAGCACTCAAGGTGCTCAACCATTCAAATATTCCGAAATACATCGCCTTCTTCACGGCCATTTCCAAGTCAATTTGGCGGTTCAACATCCCGCATGCAGACGCCAAGGAAATTCAATTAACTTTAATGGTTGATCCGACCATTGCCGACCGCGCATAGAAACTTTGCACACAGCAGTAAAAAAGCAGAACGGGCCTGGCACCTCCACCCGAATAATATTCGTGTAATGGATTTAGAATTAAGTGATCTGTTCGTTTTGGATATTTTTTTAAATATAATTTGCATATCTATACCATTCTTATATTAGCTAGGTATACTAATTCGTTCATTCCATAAATTAATAAAATATCAGATCTTTCTATCAGGGAAATTATATTAAAAATCGTTATGCACATGCCCAGGAAACGGGTTGAAAAGCATATTTTCTATAATAGAAGTAGGGAACAACTTCCAACCATTTGCGGAAAAACACTCCATCACCTATACAGTCTTCATACCGATCCCTATGGATGCCTTACCAAGGATCTGCATGAAAAGAACCATTTCGACTCCAGGGCTATTTTTTATTTAATTTATTGCAAAAATTCGAATTATTTATTTGAGTATACAAGCTTTTTGTTACCAAAAGTTTCTTTCATTGTAATGTTTTGTTTAAATCATAGATTCAATCCCCGAGTCGATTTTTTTATATGCGCTCAAACGGAAATTTTTGGTTTCGAGTTGTTTTATATAAATAATTATCTAAAAATTATTTATATAAAACAACTCGAAATCAAATATTATATTATATATGTATATATATATATATATATATATATATATATATATATAATATATATATAATAATTACAAAAAATAGTTTTTTTTTCGACTTGATCTCTGGCACCCACGGGTATCTGGGTGAAGGGTGAAGGATGAAGGTCTGTTTCTCAAAGATTATTGAGATTTGCACCCTGACAGGGTTTACTATATTTCATTACTAATCAACGGTTATTATAAAAAAAATCATTCATATCTGTTTTCCGATAGACATAACCTGCTTTCATTGTCAAAGTAGAACGAGAAATTTCCAAAAAAATATTATTAAAATTTAAGCTTCTAAAGTAATTACAAAGTTAGTTTTGTTCTCTAACATAAGCTTTTATATTAAACAACTTTTCATTATAACTTTTTCTTGGGTTCACTCTGTTGGGATAGCTTACTCAGTACATAGTACACAAAATTTAACTATGCCATTATAAGTTTAAAATTTAAGTTTAAACTTCTTTTAGGATGTCACATTTTCACAGGGCTTACCCAAGCAGACTTAACTTATTTATGTTATGCTAACATTCCCTACATATGTGTACACATAATTTATTTGTCAGTGTTTTTATCATAGAAAAATATCAAACGTAATCTATACTTAACACCTTTATTCTAATTTACTATAATTGACCTGCATGACAAACGAATTTATTTAGATCATTCTTATCTGTTGTCAAATGTAATGTCATTATCACACATAGGTTATCAAACTCGAATGAGAAGGAATATGTAAACGTTTCCACATTCAATAAAATATTTGATGTATCCAGCACATGATTTTCTTATACGATACGATACTAGTTTTAATCTTTGGAAAATAGTGAAGTGGTAGCCAATAACCACATGCTGTCCTCCAAGAAGACTAGAAACAGGAGAGCGAACTTCCGATGTTGCTGTGTACACAGCGGTTAATCGGCACGCGCCATGTGCGCCCGGCTCTTAAATTGCTGAACTGCGCATCTGTCATGTGAGGGGAAATATCGCCATATATCCGTCTTCCCTTTCCAGGTGAATTCGCTTTCTTGTTTCTAGTCTTCTTGCTGTCCACATCCAATACGTTAGCTTTGTTCGCAGTAGCCATCCCGAACTAGTTCTGAATACATTTAGAATGTATCTTGAACTATTTCTAAACGCATGCGCCAGCACGAAATTATTTATAATTCTATATTTTAGCGAACGTTTATGGAACGTGTTTGCGATTCTAAATTTTCCTGATGCTTATAGTTACCTTTTTTTATAATGTTAAGTTGAAAATATTTTGTAAAAATTATTTTTTTCTTCTTTTATATATGAAAATAGTCATTTTTTCATGACATACACTACTTGAAACTTCTAAATTTTTGTCTACTGCGAAAATAGTCATATTCTATCTAGAGAGAAAATATCAAAATTTCAAATTTATGATTTTCTTCATGATTTTGTTAATGAAAACACTATATGCACTAAATTTACATAAATTTTCAATATCAATTCATTATGATTAAAGACAACGGATGGTAGGTGCTATCCGCCTAGAAATAGTAGGTATATTACACTATAAGAGAAGAAAGTGACACTTTTTCACTAAGTAGAAAAGTTGTATTTATAGCCCTCGCCTAAGTTGGTTAATTAAAAATGATTTTTATTATTTCTTACTACCTAACTCGTAAACTGAGATGTGTATTATATTAATAATATCTACCTATACTTGAGTTTTTCAAAAATAAAATGCTAAAAAATATTATGTTTATATTATTTATAGGGAGTGCCTACCCAACCGCCGCGACGGATATTTTAGATTGTCAACCGTCGTGTGATTGTAGGTTAAGTATTCGCGTACCGATTTATGCTGTTATTTAAAGGAAGGAGAAAAAACCTATACAAAATAACCTAACCTGGTCCGCGACTTATAACCGCTCCGATTAAATAACGCATATATTTAAAATTAAAAAAAGGGAAATATCTAGGGAATCGAACCAACACCAGTTGGATTACGAGGCAGGGTATGTCTGTAAGTTGTAAAGATAGAATTTTGCGGTGTTCGCGAATCTATGCCACTTTTTCGTTAAATTTTTAATGCCGCAAACAGAACTAAGGTAACTTGTTTTGTTTCTGAGATACAGGATGAAATCGAAAATTTTCACTTTCTGGGGTGCTGTCATATCTCACACCGTGTAAGCTAGAAAATAATTAAAACTGCTCTAGACAGATATTTTTGCGTAGAATCCAGTGGCGTACTCTAAAAAAAATTGTTTTGCACCGTTTAAGAGATATGACCCAAACTAGGTCTTTTTTAAATGGAACACCCTGTATTTTTTACTCTCACTAAATTTGTCTATTTTTTCTCATTAAAATGATGTAAACAGTAGGCACTTTAAAATTTAAAAAACGCCCTAAAAAAGCAAAAACCTCCTTTCTAAGTCAAAAAAAATTAGTTGGCCATGAAAATCGGGGATAAAAAAATGTTTATCTACGACTAATATATAATATATGTATTATATTTGTGGTTCTTGCAATATAATGAATCTCATTATTCCATACAAATTCCATTATTGCATACTTGTAAACCAATGAAAATATAGTATAACAATCACAATTTCTGTGAAATTGAAAATAGCCATGGAAACCATGACAAACAAAATGTCAGTGTAAATAAATAATTGTCAAAATACTGATAGTGTTGTACGTGTTGTGTCATTTTATAATGGAAAATGTGGAAAATGATATTGAAGATGGATTTTCGTCGTAGATAAAGTATAGTATACAACTCGCTATAATGGCTATTATTCCCTCGGATGTTACAACACTCGCTCGCTTCGCTCGCTCGAGTTGTAATTTTCATCCTCAAGAATAATAGCTTTCATTATAGCGTCGTAGTATAATATACTATTACAAGCAACATGAGAGTATATTATATAAAAAAAAAGTAAAATATTTTCTTAAATTTCATTGTTTATGACCGTTAAAAATTTTTAGTTCGCTTTTTGTTTATTTTTTACTAAGATAAAATAAAAATAATATTAATATTAAGAGTTTTTAATTTAATATAGTGTCTTATGTTGCTTGTAAACACTTCTTTATCCCCGATTTTCATGGCTAACTAAATTTTTTTGACTTATAATTGGGTTTTTGCTTTTTTAGGGCATTTATTAAATTTTAAAGTGCCTACTGTTTACATGATTTTAATGAGAAAAAGTTGACAAATTTTATGAGACTAAAAAAGACCTATTTTGGGTCATATCCGTTAAACGGTGCAAAACAATTTTATTTTTTTCGAGTACGCAACTAGATTCTACGCAAAAATATCTATCTAGAGCAGTTTTTACTTTACCCCGAAAATGAAAAATTTCGTTTTCACCCTGTATCTTAGAAACAAAACAAGTTAGCTTAGTTCTGTTTGCGGCATTAAAAGTTTAACGAAAAAGTGGCACAGGTTCGCGAAAACCACAAAGTTCTATCTTTACAAATTACAGAGATACCCTGCAATTACAAGCAAATTGGGACACAGTGTACACGTTTTTATACCAATTTGGGTAACAGGGTTTTTAAAATCGAAGTCGGCACTAAGTTAAGTTTAAACGAAATAAGCATGATTTAAATAATATACCCCGCCAAGCTCTGTTATTTTATTTTTTTACATTTCACAATTCAGAATCATAAATTTTGTGCGAATATTTTGATTCAAATTGTCAAATAGTCAATAAATAAACACGTGATGTGAGATTAGTTTATTTTAAATCTGATTTTATTCAGGGTTGGGATGATTAAATCATTTTGATTAAAATCACGATTTAAATCAGTGTTTCAGTGCGGTCCATATGTATGAAATACATTCATAAGCGTAATTATGAAATTTTAGGAAAAGTCCTGAAACAAGTCGATTTTGAAATTGCCATTTTTTATCATGATTATAATTATATTGTGTTTGTTTTCAACATCCTCCGATGGTTGCAAAAATTGCGAGATCTGTTGATTTTTGTTTTTATGGTTTAGTACAGTTTAATTGTACAGAGATATATGTCACTTTATTTCCGTAGAAAACCATATAGATACGACATATACCTATTTATTATACAAGAGTCTTATTTGCTGTTAAGGCACGAGCGTAATATGTACCTACATAGTTTTATCCAACACCTCCTTCTGTAACAGTTCTTAAAACATTATCAAAACCCAAAAAACTGATTGCCATGTGGTTGCTATGACAAATTGTTTTCTGTTTAATTAAAAGAAAAACAGTTTAATTATAAGTTCATAAGAGTATATATATATATATATATATATATATTATAGACCTCATAATATATTCAAAATCGGCATTGTTATGACTTCATACTAAAAAGGTGTGTTGGTTAAAATATATATTTAATTAACATTAAACCACACAAATTGAGTATAATCAATAATCCTCTACCTTAATAATCAATATGAAACCATGAATTATTAATTCACGTTGTATGTCTGAATAGCTCTCTACTCTTATGAACTTATAAGTACGTACATTTTGAATATCTACGTAATTTTAGAATTATTTTAAGTAAACATGTATATCTGTGGGAGACAGAAAATAAAATAATTCCGGTCTGTTATTACAACAAATGTACTCTAGTGATTTTCACTCGTCTAACATTTGCCATAAATAGACCACCTACATTTATTTATTTTTTTAATAGTTTCCAATTAAAATAAAATTAAGTGATAGTAGCTCATTAGTGGGCAATTATCGCTAGTGGAAGCTTTACACATAATTGAAGGGTAGGATAATTCGAAGTTGTCAAATTAATTAATTTGTTTATTATTGCACTACTTAAACAATTGTCCCAGATAAATTATTAGTCTACGCTATGTACACGTGCATTTTGGCATAGAAAACTGCCCTTGTGCAAGCCCTACCTGTACAGGGCGTTAGGTAAATACATTACAATCTGTGAAGGGGAAAGAATGGATAGTTATTATAATAAGAAGAAATAATTTTCTGTTAATGAATACTGTAGGTAATGATTTGTTACTTAGTTGTGGCTTAAGTAAACTCATTACCTTATTTCATTTCTATGAATTTGCATTATAAATAATCTTTACTAATAAAACAGTGTGTGTAATTATTTATCAAAACCATGGAAATGAAATAAGGTAAATGAGTTTTCTACTCTTATACAGGGTGTTTCATAAGTCGTGGCCAAAAATGAGTGGGGTTATAGAAAATTAAATTTTAAACATTACGATTTACACTCGTTTGCGAGATACAAGCGTTTAGAATTTTTAAATTTTGCTTATTTTATTAATCAACATTGCCATGATTTAAATCCTTTGGATTTTCATTTGTGGGGAGCCTTAAAAGATAATAGGCATATTTTGGCGAAATAACTAAGTACGAATAACCATAGTTAAATAGTTATGGGTCATAGCATTTTGGCGATTCGGTTTAATAACTATGACGTCACGTTAAACTAAACCACACAACTAGCTTTCGAAGTTGGTTATTAGATGTAGTTTATTCTCTGTCTCTTTTTAATATGTTATGAGAGGACAGAAAAAATGGCATATTGAAAGATTAAGCAATTATAATAAATGAATGTAATGTACCTAAATATAAATAAATAAAAACAAATCTATCATATCTTGAACTTTTGTCACAAGGTCCATGTCAAGTTAACAATATAAGGTATTATCCCATTTTTCGTAAATCGGACACTGACAGAAGTGACAGACTATAGCTGATTAATATTTCAAATATCACGGTCAATATTATGGAGCCTATATAAAGGAGGCTCAGCTAAGTGGAATAATCGTGTCTAAAAACTTTGGTCGCACAGAAGGTGTACTACTTCACTGCCGCCATCTTGTTTCTACCTTTCACGCGCAAAATTACATTTTAATAAAGTGTAAACACAACGTGTATAAATAAATAAATTTTAGGAAATGTTTGTAAAAAAAAATTGAAAATATATGCTTCATAAGTATGAGTGAAAGTTACTAGAAAAATAGCCCCTGCGACATATATGCAACCACGCCAGCAGCGCGCGCAGGCGGGCCGCCAAAGTTTTTAGACACGACTATTCCACTTAGCTGAGCCTCCTTTATATAGGCTCCATAGTCAATATGGCCGGCCGCTGGGGAATGGCTCTGATTGGCTCTCCACCAGCTAACATGCCCGGGATCATACCTTGTCTTTTTATGCCATGGTTAAATTATACTCATTACTTAGGTCTGCAACCTCACTTTTAAGTTGGCCATCTGTGTCTTATAGCTATGACGTCAGGCTTTTAAACTATGACGTAAATTACTATTTAACCATGGTTATTCGTAGTTATTTCTCAAAAATATGCCTAATATATTTTACAAGACATGAAAATCACTTTTTTTTTTCGTGAGATGAGAATTTGTTCACGAGCTGTATAGCAGCAAGTGGGGCAATCTCATGAACGAAAAAAAAACGTATTTCATGTCCAGTAAGTCAATACTATTTTTTCTACGATAAATACTGTAATTTATAAATTTATATTAGAAAGCACATTTTTTTAAGATGTCAGTTTTCAGGTGAAACGTCATAATTATATTTTAGTTTTTATTTTAACTAGTTTAAGCTTTCTATATAAAATATTCCATGGAAAGTGAATGAATTGATATTCAAATTTATGCAAATTTAGTGTACTCGTATATGTTTAGTGTTTTAATTAAAAGAATCACGAAGAAAACCATAAATAGGAAATTTAGTTATTTTCTCTCTAGAGAGAATAGAATATTATCTCACTAGAGAAAAATATAGAAGTTTCATGTAGAGTCTGTCCTAGAAAAGTGGCTATTTTCATATACAGTGTGCCCGTTTTCAAATTCGCACATAATGATTTAACATTGTTTTTAACATTATTGTGAATTCCCGCTCGCCAATTCGGCCTAGAAAAAATATTTTACTGTCAGTGTAGAAAAAACATAGTTAACGCTGTTGAAATTCATATCTACCGAAGAGCATCTTCTGGAAATAATTCATTTTGCTTCAGCAGAAATTCAGAACGGGAATATTTAATTTAGTTATTCCCAACAATTAGTTCGTCGATATTAAGCTTGAGTAGATAGGTGCTTTTGAACATTTACTTTAAGTAATTTTTAAATTAGTACTTATTATTATTGTGAAGTAGTTGTAACCTTAATAAACGCAAAAAGGAAATATTTTGAACGGTTGCATCTTGCAAACGAGTAGAAATCACATATGCCAATATGAAGAGAAATGATAAAATTAAATTTTCTACAATCCCATTTATTTTTGGCCGCGACTTATGAAACACCCTGCATATGAAAATAGCCATTTTCCCACGAGCTACTCTACATGAAAGTTCTATTTTTACTGCAATTAACAAATCTCTTTTGTACCATATGACATCTTCTTTCAAAATTAATTTTCACTGAAGAATCCACTATTAAAATATCATGAGGCAGTTCTGGGACACTCTGTATAAATCAAGATAACAAAGTGTAGGTGACAATGTATAAAATATTTATGATAAAAGCATTGATTGACATAGGTATCCAAAGGGATAATTTATGCTGTCATTGATTCTTTGACATTTTCCTTATTAATATTTTTACCCAGAAGGCCGTTATGGATATTTTAAATTATCCTTGGATTATTTTATATGATGAATAAGACTAAAAGCCCATTCACAACCACTTTGCATACGTGACATAAAAAAAAACATAACGTTTGACCAATAGTGGCCAATAATAATTGACAGTGACAAATGTTTAGATTTTTCTATTGGTCGAACGTTATGTTTTTTTGTTATGCACCGTACGTTAAGTGGTTGTGAATGGGCTTTAAATGATCTTACTAATATAACCGTTAGCTAGACATAGCTACGTTTCTGTATTTTTGGAAAGGTCTCCGAAAGAACTCAATTGTATGTCATTAATTGAGGACTGAGGTTTAGAAAATCAGTTTCTTTGTTATCAAGTTAAATAATGATTCATTTTTCTTGCGACTCTTTAATATGGACATTAAAGATGAATTTGTTGCATTTTTACTTTCTCATACGAAGTAATATAAATAGTAGGTAATCGTGATTTTTTTCGACTTCGAGATTTTGATGGATTTACACGTTTTGAGGGCCCCTGAATCCATTTTGACCATTTTCGCCATGATGTCTGTCTGTATCCACCATAACTCAAAAAGGAGTTATCGGATTTGAATCAAATTTCATATTTAAGAGTTTAAACAAATTTCTGGGTGCCACATTAAATCTTTTCATCTAGCACCATTAGAAGTGTCACTTACTTGAAGACATTTTTAGGTTTTTTAGGAATATCTTGAAAAATAAACAATTTATGAGCCAACTATTGCAGTTCCATTAAGGTCCATTAAGTTAACAATAAACCGGTCGATCTTGCATGTGTTTAACAATGCACAAGAATAATAAACAGAACGGTGCCTATGACGAAGAGTAAGAGTATCAGTGAGGAGAACCTGACACTCGAAAGGCTATCTCGGCACCACGTGATTTGGATATACTTATGTTGATAATATAGAGGATGGATATTTTAATAACGAACTCTGGAGTGAAAATTCAGACTAAATTTTTAAAAGCAAATGTCGAATGCCATATACAGGGTGTCCCAGTTTATATCGTCAGGATTTCACCAGTCGATAGTTTAGCGAAAATTAAAGGTGGTTTGTCTAATAAACTATGGTCGAATGTTCCTTCCTTTTTAACGTACAGGCCATTAAAGAAAATAAATTATTTTAAATAATTTGCTATAAATTAGCCTTCTGAAATTTTGCATAGATTTTTTTTTGTATTCTCTTATTAATAGTGGTTGCAATTATTTTATTTAAAACACAGAGGCGTGCGTGCGGGTTTCTTCAAAAACATTTTATTGAATAAAACGTACGCAAGTGGTTTTTTTGCAGCACCAATATGCAGAGAGTATTTTCCATTCAATTTAGAAACTTTTTCGTACCTTATAATTTTTTGATAACTTAACTTAAAATAACCTAATAGTACAGTAAATAAGGGATAAAAAGGGCTTCAAATAGACTAATTTTATGTCCTTAAAATCGCTTAAAATTCACTAATAACCGAACTAAATAAGGTAAATACTAAAATCTAATAATGTGCGATTTTGTGGTTACATTGACTGAAATTTGTTAGCGCGCAAACATGAGTGCATGAGAGAGAAAATGTATGATGCTATAGTATTTTAGGGAACCTGTAATTGGTAGGTACTCTTGATGCACGAATTGTGTTAAGTTGAAGTTGGGTGAACTTTTCGTTACGTTATTTGCATTAATTTTTAATGAATGTAAACGTCTAAATGTACAGGGTGGTTCAGAGTTTATCTTTCAAACTTCTATACGTGATAATGCTCGCCAAAATAATAAGATTTTTCATTTGCCACTTTTCATATAAACGCCTCCTTTGGAAGTTACAGGGTGATAAACTGGTCATTTTTATCAGTGTTTTTAAAATTACTCGAAAACTAAGAAGGCTATTGCTATTGATTTCAAATTTGGTAAGAACAGTAACAATGTTTATTATTATAAGATAAGGGTAATTTGATTTTATTTTATATACTGAATGTGAATATTCTTTTTCTGGTGGGCCATACGCTTTTATTCACTCTAACTTTGTTTACGCATTCCTTTGACTATTTTTAATAAAGTACTAAAATCGGCAGGCGATTTTCTCTATCTTTTAATACTTTTGCATTTTTTCTAAATTTGGCTTATTTTAAAAGTTGTAGCCTCCGACAGATAAAATGTACTCTTACTAAATTGCAAGTTCATACTCCTAGTTGTCATGGTAAACAAAAATAAGTTGATGTCAGTAAGTTTTTAATCATTTAATTTTATGTACTTACCAACAAGCGAAGACTTCACAAATGAAGTTTAGTGGCGTTAATATGTATTTTTTCTACGAAAATGCGGAATGAATGACGTTTTTTCAGACAAGATAATCGAACTTGAAAGTAGACTTTTGAAATACTAGTACGGAAAATTAGTGCGGAAATTTTTTTCCGCGCACATATTTTAAACTTTCCGCACGCAAACAAAAACATAAAGAAGTACTTACATTTAGTTATAATTGTAACATTTATTTAATATCTAACAACCGGAGGAGTGCACATTAGTTCATCGCTTTCGCTTTAGTTTTGAAACTCCATGTTTATATTCACGTAATTTGATCTCAAACTCAAAACTATTTCGATGACAGGACACAATTTATAAACTGTCAACAGCTATGAGCTTTCAGTTCTATGACAACAAACTCACTTGATGTTTTTTTTTAATTAGAAAAAGATTTTCAAAAATTTTTATTTTTTACGAATTCCAATGCTCGTGTGATTGCAGCACTCGCTATCGCTCGCGTTGCAAATTTCACACTCGTATTGTCATGATGCGTTTTCCGCACTTGTATTACAATATACTATTACTTTTTATAAATAAAATAAATAACAGCATACTCTTCATTTTTGAAAAGTCTTGCCATGTTGGTACATAAAATAACTGTTTAAAAACTTACTGACACCAATTAACCGACATTTTTTACTTTTGTTTACCATGACAACAAGAATTATGAACTTGCAATTTAGTACATTTTATCATTTCGGAGGCCACAACTTTTATAGGAAGCCAAATTTAAAAAAGATGCAAGAGTATTAAAAGATAGAGAAAAGGCCTCTCGATTTTAGTACTTTATTAAAAATAGTCAAAGGAGCGCGTAAACAAAGTTAGAGTAAATAAAACCGTATGGCCCACCAGAAAAAGAACATTTAGTATATAAAATAAAATCAAATTACCCTTATCTGATAGCAATAAACATTGTTACTGTTAGTACCAAATTTGAAATCAATACCCTTTTTAGTTTTCAAATAATTTTAAAATAACTGAAAAATCCTATTATTTTGGCGAGTATTATCACCTATTATTATTATTATTATTATTATTATTATTATATTAAATTATATTATATTATATTATATTATATTATATTATATTATATAATTTTATATTATATATTAGTATTATCAGTTTGAAAGATAAACTCTGAACCACCCTATATTAATTACAAATTTTTCGTACGTTACGTTAAATTAAGTGGATGTAAACAAGCCTTTATTAGTCTTCAAATTAGCTCTACATTAATTATATGTTAACTTGCAATTTGGCTTATGCCTGCTGGTTGAATATAAAAATAAATTATTGTTTAAACCATACACGAAAAAATATCTAAAAATTGACTGGACTAATAACTAGCGAAATTTCATTTGTCGATCTGTGTTAAAAAGTCGCTTTAAACGACAACAAAAAATCAAGGGTAGGTAGTTTTAAATATTCATTACAATATTTTTGAAATAATTTATCATTTGTTACTTGACAGCAAAAATATTTGTCTCATTTACTACCTCTTATAATTATTATTAATTGCTGGTGGTTAAACTAAAAGCGAATGTTGAGGACCTCATAATTTAAATACGCGGCGTACTGAACCTGTAAAGTTCTATTGCACGTTGCACCACTTACCGCCAGAGAATACCACTTAATCTTGTCAGAATTTGTCGGCTTTAATTAACGGTCGCCAACTAATTATTTTCAATATCAAAACTCACATTGGAGCATACTCCATCAAAAATTTTAATTGTAGTTGAAATATTTTGTTCAAATAAATTACACATTTTCCATGAATCTAGGTACTTCAAAGTCAAATGGTTTTGAATATGGTATGGTAACTGATATTTATCTGTCAGTTTATTGAGATTTTCTTTTACAACTAGTTGAATTTTGGATAGACAATAAAACAACAACAAACAAAAATTTCCAATATACTTAGGTATACGTAGTATTTTACACAACATAAAGTTCAGATCTAGATATTTAATGTTTATCAAAAATGTACCACCTAACTTTTAACTTAATTTCGAATTTGAATAAATATATAGGAAACTTGAAAAAACATTTAAAATTTTTAATTTAAATTGACAGTGTGAAATGAGCTGAGGCGAGTGCAATGTTATGGAAGATAAAACTTGTATTAACTTTAAAATAATACTTCACTGAAAATTTATCAAGTCCTGACAATTTAAATTATACCAAGAAACTTTTATATAAAGGAATCAAATTAACATCATTATTGCTGCAACTTACTAATTTGTATGCATCTTGTTTACTAATATGTATTAACAAAATATTTTTTGTAGAAAAAAAAATCGAAAAATAAAATTGAAGCATTAGTTTAAGTAAGCATTCGTGGATGTGCTTAGTTTTGGCTCTAGAATATGCCATATTACCGCCAACAGTTATGACTTTCTACAGTGTTTTACTTTCTTATACGAAGTTATAAGAAAGTGTAGTAATCGTGATTTTTTTCGACTTCGAGATTTTGATGGATTTACACGTTTTGAGGGACCATGAATCCATTTTGACTATTTTCGCCATGATGTCTGTCTGTCTGTCTGTGCGTCTGTCTGTATCCACCATAACTCAAAAACGAGTTATCGGATTTCATTCAAATTTCATATTTAAGAGTTTGAACAAAATTGTGGGTGCCACATTAAATCTTTTTCATCTAGCACCAACACAAGTGACACTTACCTGAAGACATTTTTAGGTTTTTTAGGAATATCTTGAAAAATAAACAATTTACGAGATTTTTTTATTCTTTAACATTGATTTAAAATTGAATTTTGAACAAATTTTGTTTGAAATTTTTTTTAATTCCTTCAAAAAACCTCAAAAAATTAAAACACTTATTTTGGTCGTAAAATTCGGTTGTAATGAGTAGGACAAGGACAGATTTATGCGTATTACAATAAGTGCGAGAGAGACTTCCGAAAATTATTTGAAAATTGATGGAAACGCTCAAAATTTAAACACGATTTTTACAAGAAATTTAACTTAAATTCTTTAGGAAAAGTAATTGTGTGGTACTATCCGTATAAGAAAGTCATGTGTTGGACACGTCAGATATTGCATTATACTTATCTGAAAACACCTTATTTTCATCTGTTTTTGCAATGACGTAAAGTTGACATTTTCAGATCAGCGCACGGAAAACTTTTCCCGATATCCTATTCTTTTTTCCGTGCACTAAATATGACAAAAAATAAAACTTTGTCTATAATAAACAAGTCGTTGCTATGGAAATGTTAATCGTGTTTGCCTACTATTTTTACGATGAATTATTATTACTTTGAATATAAAATGTTCTAAAATTGCTTCTAATCCTTTTTTGGGTTGTTTTTAGATAAGCATAATAAAAAACAGTGGCGGATCTAGAATCTCCTCAAGAGGGGGTCCTGAAAGTGTAACCCAGGGGAATTGTCCCCCAGGAAATTTTTTTAGGTTCAAGATCATGTGATTTACATGGATTTCAGAGTTAAAGTAAACAACTCCCCTGTCTATTTTTTAATTATAACTATACTATAATTATAATAGTGTCGCTTGTGTGTTCCCAGCTTACTTACACATCACACTAATAGTTAACAGTAAAGAATTAACAATGCATTTGTGCGTTATTTCTACAATAACTGTGAAATCACAGGGATAGATATTTTACAAATGTGGTTTGCTGGGTTATTTACATATCTCACTTATTCGACATTCAAAATAGCGCGCCAACGATATCCCGATGGCAGCGCCGCGGCGTGGGATTTTACTGTAACTTGTTCTGTTTACTGCATTCGGTAAATTTTTGCAGTAAACAGAAAAAGTTCGAAGCGAACAGATGCAGATTTAAGGCACGTGACGTATAAAACGAACGCAGTAAATAATATGTCTGTCATTTGGTGATTTTGTCATAATGTGTGTATCTGTGTATCGCGAAGATTTAACAATGTTAGAGATTTTCTGTACTTTTCGCACTACTGCTAGATATGTAAATTTAATAAAATTCTCGTTTTCTGAATAAAAAATATAAATTATTTATTCCTAAGTCAATTTTAAGTATTCATATTTTCAAATTGCAAAATATGTAATTGTCAGCAAACTAATACAAAAATTTCGGATTCTTATTCTCCCAAGGGGGGGGGGGGGGTCCGAACCCGCCACAATACGTTCATTACACGTCCAGAAATGGATTTTCCGTGCTTGCATGACTTCCCGTGTTCGGCTTCGCCTCCCACGAGAATTTGTCACGCACGCACTAAAATAGTATATTGTAATACAAGTGCGGAAAACGCATCATGACAATACGACTGTGAAACTTGCAACACGAGCGATAGCGAGTGCTGCAATCACACGAGTATTGTCATGGTCCATTTCCGCAAGCGTGGTACATACGATTTTTTCTACGAAAACGCGGAATTCGTAAAAAATTAAATTATTTGTAAGTCTTTTTCAAATTAAAAAAAACATCAAGTGAGTTTGCTGTCATAGAATTGAAAGCTCATAGCTGTTGACAGTTTATAAATTGTGTCCTGTCATCGAAATAATTTTGATTTTGAGATCAAATTACGTGAATATAAACATAGAGTTTCAAAACTAAAGCGAAAGCGATGAACTAATGTGCACTCCTCCGGTTGTTAGATATTAAATAAATGTTACAATTATAACTAAATGTAAGTACTTTATGTTTTTGTTTGCGTGCGGAAAGTTTAAAAAATGTGTACGGAAAAAAATTTCCGCACTAATTTTCCGTACTAGTTTTTCAAAAGCCTACTTTCAAGTTCGATTATCTTGTCAGAAAAAACGTCATTCCACATTTTCGTAGAAAAAATCCTTATTTCCAGACTGGTAATGAAATATACTATAAAACGCAAAAAATTCGAAATAAATTTTCTCGGATCGGTTTATTTTATCGACTAAGAATGCACTGTTCCAAAAAGCTGACAAGAATATGACATTCACCCAAAAACTATCAAAATCGACTGAACAATAAGAGTTACGACGAGTAATTTATTTTCAACATTCAACTTGAAACGACAAAGTAAGTTTTTTATAACTTATTTTGAATTTACGTCACACATTCATGGAACGAGCATTCCATATTACATTAATTAAATTGGTAGAAATATTTTATATTTAAATAAGTGTCGTTTTTCCAAGCCAATTATATTTTTGAAACTGTACTACTGATTTCTCCAGAGACATATCGCCAATTCCCATAAATAATTCGTAATCTATAAATTATTGGGTTCCGAAGTATAGTCATCAAAAGACACTCCAATTCTATTCTACGGAATTATCAATAAAACCCGCATATAATGTGATTAGGTACTTAACTGTATTAAAAGGTAAGGATGCAGTCGTCAGTATCATTAATTTTATTTCGTTTTGATGTTTCAATTTCGTTTATGTTGAATATTTAATAAATCATTGAAATATATAGGATGTACAGGAATAAGTACCTAGGTATATGTATATAAAAATAAAACGCAATTTTTTTTTAATATAATATTTATAAACTTTATGTAGCAAAATTTATTGTTGTATACTTTTGAAAGATTTTGGTTGCAACAGCGAAGTTAGTGATAACATTTTTTTTAAAGATATCTTTTTTAAACTCAACCTACATAATTATATTTAATCTTTATTACTCTTATATTATTATTCGTAGATTACCCGAAAATACTAAATCATCATAAAAAATGCTACTATTATAACAGATTTTCATATTTAGCTCCATAGTATTTAACAATTTTCAACTTTCGTATATGACTTAAGGAAGATTTTTCCGATGTTTTAACAATACTCGTAAGTAAAATAGCAATCTAAAATGTATTAGTCACAGATTATCGAGCAAGAGCTAACTGTAACAAACACTGAAACATTGCTTTAGAAATATACTAAATATTATACTTATACAGGGCTTTCAATAAATATCGATATTGAGGAAATTTGATTAAAACAAGAAAACAGGTTGATTTACAAACATCCCAGATCTTTTACTCACCAAATGAGAATAACATCTAAAATCCGTAAAAAGTAAAGTTAAATAACGAAATAACTGAAAAACTTTTGGATTAAATAATGTAGTACAAAATAAAACACCTGATATATTCAGTACATGACTTCCATATATGATACCCAAATAGTTTTGATCTTTGAAAAGTACTGAAGCATAATCAATAATCGTGCGCTGTCCACATCCGCTATTTTATTAATAAAGCAAATTAATTTATACTAAAGTGAAAATATACAAAATGTTCGATTTGTGATTACTTCACTGTGTTATATACTATTATAACGACAAGGTTAACTTTCGAGTGAAAAATCGGCTCTTAATAATATTTAAAAATATAAATCTGTATGCGAGCATAGTTTGTCAACGCATTGGCTATTATTGCCTAAAGCTAATATACTAGTATATCAGTGAGGTAGTGCAACAGGTATCTCCGTGCGACGAGGTTTGCAGGTTTTCCTCTTTCCTGTCGTACTTCTGCTGTGCCACGACTCTCTCTTATCCTGTTAGTATGCGGGCGGATGCTCCCCATAACTGCTGTTCAGACTCCATTGTTACGTCCCACTAACCATTGACCTTTCCTGAATAGACTACAGATGCAAATAAGACATCACCTCCTATTCATGTTCTTGCCAAAATGGGTGTATCTGTTTTTTACGATTTTTTATAAAATGTTCCGTAACAGATCTGATAGACTTTTTTATTGTTGTGTTCGAAATTGCGCTTATTTTATTGATGATTTAGTTGTCGTTTTGGAACTCTGCAGCGAAATATGCTATATAAAAGTATAAAATAAATATATCATTGCTTTAAGATGTTAAAGAAAATATCGCAAAATGGGTATAATGATAAAACGTTATGACAATATCAAAATAGGGTAATTTTGTATTAGTGCATATATCGATACTGTGGCACATTATTTTCAGTAAGCATGTTTCTCACGCTATTTCTGTCACTATCCTACGTTCGCCTCCTTTAAAAACGAGAGAGGAAGAGAGCACGTGCATGTCTGCTGAAAATAATTTTACCGCATGAATAAAATATTATTCCTGCAAATTTTATGTTTTCACTTTTATTACATGCTTGCGTATTTTTTTATTTTCTTATTTTGCATTTTATTGTTTATTGTCTTTAAAGTTAACTATCGAAATATATTGAACATAATCTTCAGATCTTGAAAATTATTCAACAAATATGTACATAAATGTACAATAATGAATAAGTAGCAGATACTCACTGCCTAATATTTCACTATTTTCACCATTTTAATCATTTTAAAAAAATACAACCAATTTCCGAATTTGTAGTTCCAATAATAAGGGAGCTAGCAATGGTGAACCAAGAACCTTGAACACGGAGTATATTAATGGATTTTTTAGTTTCCAAAGAAACATTGAACAAAATTGTACGAAACATATAAGACAATTTGGCGTATTATTGGAAATGTCACACCTTATATTCACTCAAACTGGAAACTGTCGGTAAATAAATATCCTCCAATTGGTAAAGTGACATTTGTAAATAAAATGCGATTTTTTAATATTTTATTATCTACGACCATGAGTGGTGTCGTTCGAGTTGCACACAGCCACACAAATGTAAGTTAATCCCTTGTCCGAATTGCGCACATTCCCTTGTTCGAGTTGCACATATGGGTCGTCAGATATACCGAGAGAACAAATTAATTTGTAATCGAGTCATCCATGAATTAAAAATCGTATGTAGTTACTTGAACTGCACGCATAACAAACGTGAAATAAAACGTCAGTTGAAAGCTAAAATGTGGCAAGTTAAACCAAGGACGTATAAAAATAGAGGACAGAAAGCTCCTATGGTGGGGGGTAAGAATTCGTGGGTCAGAAAATGTTGCATGTTCAAATGGACTCAAGCGTACTCGATAGTATCTGCGCATGCGTCAACAGCCATTAAAGCGCGTGCTTCAAATCTGCATATTTGTCAGTGTTTGTTTCGGTTTGTGAGTACACGAATTTTGAGAAATTGAAACGTCTGTGCTGTTTGTGTGGATAAAAAATCCACAGATCTCGCAATTCTTGCAACCATCGGAGGGTGTTGAAAACAAACACAATATATAATCATGATAAAAAATGTTCGCAATCCTTGCAACCATCGGAGACATTGGAAATCATAACACCATATTTGAAACATAATTAACTGTTTATTATCTACTACCAATTCATAATAGCCTTGATTTGACATTAATTTGAGTAAGGTAAGTCAGATTATTACGCAACATGTGTTTTAAAGAAATCATTACCACACTGAAATTTCAACAAGAAAATTCTTTCTTACAAGTATTTATAACACAATTTTTACAATTTAGTATCTTTATAGGAAAGTTTATATTTGTAAATGTCTAATTATAATATAATATATATTGTTTAATTCTTTAAAATTTGTGATTAACATTGAGTAATGACACTTCATACTCTTAAGTTTGATTTTTTGAAACCTGGAGAATTTTATAATAGCGTATCTACCTAGAAAAAACCCTAACTTCACGTTAGATAACTGAAAAAAATTTTAGTTTTATTTTATAATAAATTTGTTTTATATTTTAATAATAAATATAACACGGTCCACGTCCCAGATTTTTTTTGTGTATAAATTGTTTAATTATTTGAAAATTTATGATTCAAATTCATTGTTGTGTAGCGCTGGCTAGTTTTTACACAACTTAGGTTAGGTAGTCCAGTACGACAACTTGACAACAACTACTGAGCAATGTCGCTGGAGATAAATTCAAAATTCATTTTTAATTATTTGGACGGTAGAAGATAAAATCTTGTATATTACACGTGGGATATACACACATTAACATATTCGTCTGATTACAGAACTCGTCTACGACTCGTTCTGCAATTTCCAAACTCTTATGTTAATGATGTTCATATCCCACTTATAATATAAATAACTATTATACACGCAAGATTATTATAAACATAGAATTTTTTAGCATTTTATTTTTGAAAAACTTAAGTAGTACTGATTAATATAATACTTCTTATACACATCTCAATTTACGAGTTAGGTAGTAAGAAATAATAAAAATCATTCTTAATTAACCAACTTTTCTACTCAGTGTCAGTTTCTTCTCTTATAGCAGTGGTCTCCAAAGTGGGGTACGCGTACCCCAGGGGGTACGACATGATTAAAATAATATGCCTAATAAAATAAAATACTATGTAATTTTTTTTATAGCAATGGTATTTAGCACAATAAATTTGTCCTCAACTAGTTGGGGGTACGCGCTATTTATTTTTTCTACCTTAGGGGTACGAGATCAAAAAATTTTGGAGTCTTACAGTGTAATATACTATTTCTAAGCAGATAGCACCTACCATCCGTTGTCTTTAAAATCATAAATGAGTATATTTGTTTATATTAACAACATTAAAATCCAGTCCGCCTGGCACGTGTTTGACATAAACAACCCTGAACACTACCATACTGTTCTAAAACCACAGAATATCCTCTTTATCATACAAAACTATAACCATTGACAACAAACCAGCATAATGTGGTCCAGTTTCACAATATCATATATAGTTTAAAATACTATAGGTACTTTTCAAAACTCCCTTTTCAGTTAATTTCTAAAATTTAAGGATATAAAAAAATCTTCCAGCTATACAAAGTGGTTCGAATTTTTCCTTCAATAATTTGGGATTCAATATAAAACCTTAAAAAAACATCAATTTTCTTAATAAACTTATATTGAAAACTCAACCGTTTCAGAAATACAGGGTGTTGAAGTTGCATATTTTTTTTTAATAAATTCAATATCTCCTGAACCAAAGGGAATATTTTATTGAAATTTGGTGGGTATTATTTGATTAATAAGTACCATATTTTTTCATCATAATTTGTTTTCCTATTTCAGGCAGTGGCGTAACCACAGGCTGAGATTATTTCTTTTTATATAAAAAAAAGGTACGCCAGTGATATATATATTTTTTTTTTCTACATTTCTGAAATTAGCAGTCGATTTACGAAAAAAAAGTCCTTTTGTAGTTTTTTCCTAAAACATATCGTTTTATAGTAAATTTTTAATTAGAATTCATTGTAAGTACAGTGGAATCCACCTATAATGAACTCGCTTATAATGGAAACTCTGTTATAATGTACCATTTTAAAAGTCCCAGTACAAGCACGTGTAAAATCCTCGGTTTAAATGGACTGGATTATAATAGACTCTCGCCTATAATGAACCAAAATTCGTTATTTTGTTCATTACAACCGGAGCGATTCGGTACTTCGCTGATAAACATAAAATATTATGACTCAATCGAAAAGAAGCTGCGAAGTGCGAACTGATGTCGCTCTTGTAGTTTCTGTCACGGCGTTGACCAGTGCGTGCCCGTGCGTATTATATAACCAAACCACAGATCCAAACAATACTAAGCGACTTTTTTCAAAATATATAATATTATATAAGTTTTTCGCTTTTATTTTCCTGCTTATGTATAGTTTAATATGTTAGTTATCTTTTTTCAATAAAAAAAATTACATACATATGTATTTGTTTAATTAGTAATTATTCTGATGAGATGAACACCCGATTATAATGGACTATTTTACTTGGTCCCCTGAAGTCCATTATAAACGGATTCTACTGTAATTTTTTCTACGAAAATGCGGAATGACGTTTTTTCTGACAAGATAATCGAACTTGAAAGTAGGCTTTTGAAAAACTAGTACGGAAAATTAGTGTGGAAATTTTTTTCCGCACACATTTTTTAAACTTTCCGCACGCAAACAAAAACATAAAGAAGTACTTACATTTAGTTATAATTGTAACATTTATTTAATATCTAACAACCGGAGGAGTGCACATTAGTTCATCGCTTTCGCTTTAGTTTTGAAACTCCATGTTTATATTCACCTAATTTGATCTCAAAATCAAAATTATTTCGATGACAGGACACAATTTATAAACTGTCAACAGCTATGAGCTTTCAGTTCTATGACAACAAACTCACTTGATGTTTTTTTTAACTAGAAAAAGATTTACAAATAATTTTATTTTTTACGAATTCCACGTTTTCGTAGAAAAAATCGTATGTAACACGCTTGCGGAAATAGCCCATGACAATTTCACACTCGTATTGTCATGATGCGTTTTCCGCACTTGTATTACAATATACTATATCGCAACAAGACAAGTAACTATGTATTTCAAACAAATAAATTAAAAATAAAACCACTAAATTTATTTTACAACAGAAACTTAAATCATTGGAGAAACTGCTCAAAATAAAAAAAAGTTCAGGAGATATTAAATTTATCGAAAGTTCAATTCGGACTACCCTGTATACTTGGTACTTGTCATTGTAATAAATTACCTACAATGACATTTAATTAATATTTTACTGTATAACGATTAGTTTTACAAAAAAACTACAAGAAAAACTTTTTTTTCGTAAATCAATTGATGATTTCAGAAATGTAGAAAAAATGTATTATATCGGCGTACCACTTTTTTTTCTAAAAAGAAATAATTTCACCCCCGTGGTTACGCCACTGCTTGAAGTAGGAAAACAAATTATGGTGATTAATATGGTACTTATTAAGAAAATAATATCCACAAAATTTCAATAAAATATTCCCTTTGGTTCAGGAGATATTAAATTTATTAAAAAAAAAATGCAACTTCAACACCCAGTATTTCTGAAACGGTTGAGTTTTCGATATAAGTTTATTAAGAAAATTGATGTTTTTTTAAGGTTTTCTATTGATTCCCAAATTATCGAAATTCGGACCACCCTGTATAATAGTAATCGTATAAACGTGTTTGTGTTGTTTTCTACATGTTTTCAACAAATTCAGAACTACCTGGTCTTGTTTGTTGCATTGAACCCTTTCATGTTAAAGCGAGAAAATTCTACTGTTATTAAATTTTAAGTTTTTTTTAAATAATTATTTAAATAACATTTAGAAATGTTTATTAAGTAAAATCGTACTTACTCAAATTTAGTGCTTTTCAGCTTTGGAATTTAGATTAATAGATTATACGCTGTGATTATTCAAAAATACTAGTTTTAAATTTTTTCATTCATTTAAATTACCCAGTCTGTTAATATTACAACGATACAGGAACATCCCACCCATCCAGCTGACCATCATCTCATCATAATCATCACTCTGATCAATACAATAATTTTACTGAAACGGCAACTACATTGGACACTGATCGTACGTGGTGCTTTTCAACCTATCTATCTCATCTAACTGCGCTGTGTGACGCTTGAGCGTGTCTTTCAGATCGGGAATGCTGCGTAAGATACTTAAGTGTTTTCAACACTAAAACTGATGAATGACGCGAGAATTGCTGTCACTGAGTCACTGTCACTGCAACTGACAACGGATTTGAGCCTACACCCATTCGGGAGCCTTCTCTCCTCTATTTTTATACCTTCCTGAGTTAAACACATACGGATTCAAATCCATGGATGACTCGATTACAAATTAATTTGATCGCTCGATGTAATGTCTGCTATTATTACTGAGTACGGAGGATAAGGGTCTTAGTCTACTGGTTTTACTTACATAATATTAAAAAATCGAGGCCGGAGGCGGTTAGGTTGTTATTTGAGGTTGGTTTGACTTTTTTTAAATTAATTATTTCAGTAATTAATTCTCCTAATTTAAAATACTTTATACTGCTAAATAGAGAACATCTACAATTTTTCTTCTTTTTAAATTTCACTAATATACTCTTGTGCGCAACTCGTTAATTTTAAGACCTTACAACCTTAATTCTTTTGTGTCTAGAATGAAGTGTAGAATTCGAAAATGTAGAAATATATAGGGTGTTCCATTTAAAAAAATTAAGTTCTCTTAGATTAAACTTTTGAAAAATGAACGGACAGCCACCAACACCCTGTATAAAATAAGTTTTCCAAAACTACATCAGTTTATTTCTTGTATATTCCTATTTCAAATATAAGAATGTGATTTATATTTAATTGTGTGTAGTGTATATAGTTAAATAAGTTAAGTTAATTGTGAGGAATTTGTCATTGGGCAATGACCTCCCTCGTTCATTTTAGACGCCATAAAATTTACTTATTAATCCATATAGGATTAGATTGTAAATAAACATTTCAGAAGAAAAAAAAATATATATATATATATATAAGACAAAAACCTTGGAAAAAACGTGTCATTGACAAGATTGGAATTTTTATTTACATCTATGTTTTTGTAAAAAAAAATGAAAAAGTGTAAATAATTATAATACCATTAATGTTACCATACAACCCTAATACTTTTATGTCTAAAATGAAGTATACAATCTAAAAATTAAAAAATATACAGGGTGTCCCATTTAAAGTAGCAAAGTATGTGGCTACTTCCGGTATAACCGGAAGTACCAGACAGGAAATATTTTCATTACTTAGACCACATTATTTAATGGGAGTGTACTAATTTTTAGAATAAAATTGTGTTTAGTAACAGAGTTACTTCTACTGTCAATTTATTTATTAAAATTTCAATTAATATGTTATTTGAAATTTTACAATTTTTTGAACTGTTTGTGTTTGAAGAAAAAATAGCATATTTTATTCGGAGCTTAAGTCGTTTTATGCGCTTCAGCTGCTTTTGTCTGACTCACTTCGTTCGTCAGTCAAACACCAGCCTCTGCACATAAAGCATCACTTAAGCTACTCATAAAATAATATACTATTTTTGTTATACTTATATGTATGGTATTTCACGAGTAATAATGAGCCTGATAAACTTGAAAATGCAACCCACAATACACTTATACACAGGGTGTTCTACAAGCTCTAGGTATGACAAACTTTGACAGATGATAGCTGGGTTAATTATAAACATTTTTTTTAATGAACATGGGTTCGATTCGTTTTTGTTAAGAAGTTACAAGCATTTTAAAACATGTACAGGGTGTTCAAAAAAGAGAAAAAGTTTTTAAGAGTATGTTTATAAGACATACTATATACCCTTAAAAACGTTCACCTTTTTTTTTGAACACCCTGTATATTATATATGTTAGCTTTTGTCCTGCTAACATAAACAATCCCCAGTCCCGACGATAACATATATGATGCAGTGGTTAAAATTTTAATGTTAAAAATATTTAAGAATGTATAGTGTATAGTAACAGTAAATAAATAACGTGCTATATATATTCTTTAAATTTCCATTCTAGGTAAGCCTTGGAATTTGAACGTACGCGCCGAATTGATTCATCTGTTGCAAAAATTATTTGAATTTATTAACTTGACAATTGACATTTAAAGAATTGAGGTGTAATCACAAACATGATTTTTTTTCCACCACCAACTCAGAATGGAAATTTAATGAATCACACGTTATATTCGAAGATTGAATTATATTTTGCTTTATCCAATTATTAGAGAAATTGTCTTTGCGTTTTCTTCTTCTTATCACTAATTGTCTAAGATAATTGTCGTGTTCTAAGATTCTCAAGCAGCTGTTGCAATAAATTACACGGTTTGCAAAATTACAGTAGCATTATTTAAGCAGTTAGTAAATCTCGTGCAACATAACAACGCTTGATTTTATCTTGTGGTATTTATGATATCTATGTAGAACGGTGTGAGGAGCATGAGAGCTATATATCAGCTGAAAACACATGTTATTCCAAACGCTAAGAATTGTAGAAACTTGGTAGCGTTTAGCAACACGAAAACAAATAATCCGGAACTTTAATAGTTAGAAAAGGAAAACGAAATGCATCCTGCAGGACCTCTTACATATTCATCAGGGTTATCTGTCCGACAAGCTGCGGCCTGCTCGAAACGATAAAGGAATATTTACTCTACTTACAGTCTGTAATTAAGCACACCTATATTTGCATGCCTGATTAGATCAGGACCGCTCTGATAGCCATTTGCATGAAGTTTTGTTTGTGTTAAGCTAATCATGTCACATTTTACCAAAACACATACACGCTTAACGGGCCTTCCTCTTGTACTACAAATTTTCGCTTTGTTTATTATTCTAATTGAATTTCTTACGGGTTAGTTTTTATGTGGATTTTTTCGTTTGCTTTGAAATGCGGATTTAATTATTATATTTGTTTTGGAACTGCTTGCCACTGCATTTATATTACTCATTTACGTCTACGTTTGCTTGATGAACTTTGTGCCGTTAGGAGGTTTGTGAAAATGAATTTATTTTTCAATGTGCTGACGGTGCTGACAATTCAATTTTTATATTAGGTGTGCATTACCTTACCAATTTTCGTAACTGTCTATTCTGCACCAATAATACAATCCATTTTAGGATGTTTATTTAGAGCCGGTTAACTATATTTGATTTAGAAACGATTAACCATCTTTTTAAGTTAACCGAGACGCAAAGAACGGGCCCCTAGGGCCGGTTCTCTCTACAGGGTGATTCACAAATTATTGAAAAAAATTTAAGGATATGTGCACGCTGATAATTTTTTTTGGAGTGGATATCAAAAAAATATATACATACCTACAGAGAGCTGCATGAAAAACGGCCAGAGCTGTAGGATCGTTACTAGTTATCCGATTTTCAAAATTCAAACACGAAACTAAATGGTTTATTAGCCTGCTATAATCTCACAGCAAATAATATTTTTTTGTTCAAAATGGCTCTGAGCAACGATAGTCAACTGTTTTTAAATAGCAACTATAATTTTTTAATCCAATTTTGTATTCCACGAATTTTTTTGAATTAAATGATGTATCAAAATCATATTTTCCTTCATTTGTATCAAATAAAACAATTAAAGTTAAGAAATTTTTGTACATAATATTATATAATATAATATAATAATAATCACACATAAAATGTAATCAAGTAAGTTGTGTACCTAGTATGATGTTCAAAAATAGGTAGGTAAACCTCAAACCGTAAACCTCAATAGAGATGTTGCATTTTTTTAAAATCCCGTTTTTTTCTGTTAGAAATGTAAAACGACTATATTAATAATACTCTACAGCAAAAATAATTTTTTTTACTCAATATTTTTATATAAAAAAACGATTATAAATTGACCGTAATTCAAATTTATTATTGCCGCCCGAAAATGCTTTGAGATCGGAGAGTCCTGTGTGACGTCACGAATCTAGTTGACATTGGCATGTCTAAATATTTTTTACGCGTTTGACATTTTTCGAAATAAGTTAAAATGCGGCGTGCTGCACTGTGGAACTAGATTCGTGACGTCAGCAGTTTTTTGGGCCGATTCGGGCGTTTCCGGGCAATGCGTGGAAATTTCAAATTTTGCAATACTTTTTATTTATTTACATGGAAAGTACGGACCAAAAAATTTGTAAAAAAATATTGATAGTGATATTTTGGTATCAGCTTTTCAAAAAAAATTATTTTGAAAATCATGCAAAGTCCCTATTACTTTTGTAATACCAACTTCTCGCATTTATGCAGAACGATTTCCCGGCAGGAACTTGCCTCAGCTGGCAAAATATCCAATCAAATCGTAGTCGAAACGGGGGGTCATGGGCAGCCACCACGTGTTTTATTTGGTGAGAACCAAATTATAGGCATTGTGGAAGAAAATCCTGGCATAAGTACGAAACAGCTCGCGCGACAGGTGCCTGGAGTTTATCAATCCACAATATGGCGTATTCTACACAATGCCCAAATGCACGCCTATCATGTCCAGCATGTCCAAATATTGGTACCTGCAGATTATTCCTTGAGAATTATGTTTTGTGAATTATTTTTAGAACATAATGCCCAAAATCTCCGCTTTACAGCTGATATCTTAGTCACAGATGAAGGTGTATTTACAAGAAATATAATACATAATTTCCATAATAGGTACCTATGCTTGGTCTATTGAGAATCCCCGTGCTATAAAGACAGGATCACTTCCATCAGCAATGAATGTCCGGACAAGGATTTATTGATGACCGATTAATTGGACCATTCATATTATCAGACCGTATGGATGGTTTACTGTATCTGAATTTTCTTCGCAATGATCTGCCTGGCTTACTCAAAAATGTGCCATTAGATTACGTATGTGGCTGTTACAAAATGGTGCGCACCCGTATTTTCGTCTAGATGTCAGAAATTATTTAAATGAAGACAGATGGATTGGACAGAGTGATCCAGTAGCTTGGCCTCCGCGCTCCCCTGAACTCAAAAACTTGTGGTAGGTTTTTGTAAAGACCTTTTACAGACACCGTGTATAGTAAGGAATTGATACCGGGACATTTTTACTTTATATACGAAGTATAAGGGCCCCTGAAGTATGAGGGCCCCTGAATCCATTTTGACCATTTTCGCCACGATGTCTGTCTGTATTCAACATAATTCAAAAACGAGTTATTGGATTTGATTCAAAATTCATATTCAAAATCATCAAATCTTTTTCATCTAGCACCAACACAAGTGGTGCTTACCTGAAGACATTTTTAGGTTTTTTAGGAATATCTTAAAAACTAAACAATTTACGAGATTTTTTTATTTATTTTTTGTTTCAACTTTTTTTTGAAAATCCGTCAAAAAATTTCAAAAAAATGAGATCTTAAAACAATTATACAGGGTGTCTCAAAATTAAGGCATTCCGAGTTCAGAGCGGTGTAAGAGATCTTAGCAGGAGTAAGAGAAAATTTGTTAAAAAATTCGCCGACCTCTCCTTAAAAAGATATAGAGGTCTGAAGAATATTTTGAAAATATAAACTTTGCATCAAGTTATCTTCAAATAAAGGCTATGAATGATAGCGTTTATTATTATTTATTTTGAACATGATTATGTGTAATAACAATAAAAAAAAATCTTGAAAAAGTAGCTTTAACACCATTCAATTTGTCTTAAAAAGTTGACCAAAAAATGTGCTATCCTTTTTTTTCTGACTTCACCAGAAACCCTAGAGACTCTGTAATCCCATCGAAAATGCTCCACCCTGTAAGTATTTGTGAAAGTTTTAATATTTTTCCACACACGGCCAAGCCAATGAATGGCTCGATGGCTCGGCGCCATGGATTTTGGATTGATTGAAAATCCAACTTGACGGCGCCAGTCCATGAGTCCATTCGACTTTCCCCACATACCGTGAGATTTTGGCTTGGCCCGGAGCCTCTAAGTACTAAGGTCTACTTGAGCCTCCCCTCCACGTAGTATCCCAGCATAGTGACGTCAGTATGCTATACGCATGATCCGATTGGTCGTTTATCGACCCCACTTATACTTAGCTGCCTTAAAGCAGAACTAGTCTAAGTCACAAAATGGAAGTTTTACACCAGCAGTTTTTTTACTTTCTTATTTTGTTACATCTTGTAACAATTACCTCTTCGTCGTGTTTTTTTCAAAATATCACTCTTAAAACAATCTAGTTTAGTACGTTTATTTTATTTGTTGTCTTTTAGTAGTTGGTGTTTTTGGCAAAATAACATCACATCTAGGGACAACATGATTCAACAAAGCACGTGTTTTTGCACCAATGCAATTCATTCTAGCTGCTAAAGTATAATCGAGTTCCTTATCAAAGTGTTGGGAACATACTCGTCTATTCTTATTAATGACGGTGTCAGTTGGTAATCCACGCGCTTGAATCTATTTATTTCTTACATCTTCATTATGAGGAAATGTAAAAAACTTTATGTACGACTGCATTATAAAGTACTGTTTATGACGTACTTACTTTTGCGTGGCTCTTTATACACTAGTGTATAATGGCACTTTATTTTACTATTATTGTAAAATATCAATATATCAGCTGTCAATGTCACAATAAATACCTACTGTCAGAATGAATTTATTACTGTCACTTATAATTTTCTTAATAATTAAAAGTTAATTTTCGCAGTTGAACATAAAGCTTTGTATGGAACTTGTATATAATCTGACTTTATTGACTCGTCCTATTTATTAGCCTCGCTCGCAAGCTCGCTCTGCCATAAACCAGACTCGTCAATAAAGTCATAGATTATATACTTACTTGTTGCATAAACTACTATTATCCCACTATTTTTAACGAAAGTTGAACTACAATTTATCACTGCACATTTTGCTGAACTAATTTTGACACTCCGTTACCTGTCGTTGTTGTTGTTTTGAATTCAAAAACATATTCATGAAATTAAAAAAAAACATAAAATTTGAATAGCGCCGCGCTAGAGCGAACCAATAAAACAAGTGCTCGTTCATCTCGCCACGTCCATTATAATATGAAAATTTGGAGGGGAGGCTCCGACAGACCTTATACCGGGAGATCAAAAATTATCTTGGTCAAAGGTGGTCATGGATTTTAAAATAATTGTCGGAGCTAGTTTCGTGTCAATACTTATTGTGGCACATAACTTGATAAATTTCAAAAGGATGATACAAGCTAAGACCGTCGTTTTTCATTTCATGACCACCTTTGACCAAGATAATTTTTGATCTCTCGGTACGTAGACCATGCAATAAATAAGTATTATTTGATTACTATTATAAAGGTATCTTGGATACAAAAAACTCGTATAAAATTATAAAAATTCATACAAAAGTCTCCCAAAAACAAAAAGTAAATATTCTTAACCTTAATAATAAACCGTTGGAAAAGAGTGCTTACGAAAGTGAATATAATATTTTAATAATAAATATATCAATATAATGTATACATTGTTAATAAAATTGTTCATATAATGATTTTCCTACTATCAATGACAACATATAATTTTCATTTGTCCAGTTCCTGCAATACACTCAATTTCCATTCTGGCATTCAAAGGTAGTCGAGCTACTTGAAAACATGACCGTGCAGGATAATCTTTTGTAAAAACTAAAAAGAAAACAAGATAATTATTATCACGCAAATGGTTTAAAAGCTTTAGTACATATTTCACAAAATCCCATCGTTATAATCCATCCCTCTCGACTAAATAATATTTCTAAAGATTTTATACCAGCGAGTACTCACATTCTTTGTAAACATCATTTACGACGGGAAAGTCGTTCATATCATTAAGAAATATTGTTGTTTTAACAACTTTTTCGTAAGCAGAGTTTCCGGCTTGTAAAATGAAGCCCAAGTTCGTTAAAGCTTGTCTTGCCTCTGTAGCTACATCACCTTCCACTAACTTCATTGTATCTTTATCTAGTCCCAAAACACCAGAAACGTACAGTGTATTGTCCAGTACAACAGCTTGGCTGAAAAACAAAGAATTCAGTTTTTATTGTGGTACTGGTATATTTAAGTAAAAAACATTTTTATTTTATTGTTGTTGTATAATCGGGTTTTCTTGTTTGGACGGTTGCAACCGTGTTGTTGTTGATGAAAAGAAGTTTTTGTATACTCACTTATAGGGTGCAACTGGCTTGGGAGCATTATTTGTGCTTATTAATTTCTTCGTAAGTGTCATTTTTGTGAGAGTTGACAGTTAAAAAAATAATACTTCTAGATTCCATTTTTTCAGTCATATCTAACAATACTTTTACCTGTTATAATTTTATTAGTTTTTTTTTTATATTAAACATGTCTTCATTCTTGTTTCCAGTTAGTTTTATTATGGTCTAAATTACATTAAATAATGATACATATTTAGCAAGCGCATGTAAGCTTTCTCTCCCTGACATATTTTTATCAAAAATATTAAAAATAAAACAAATATTACGTAGCATTACTTTTAGTAGACATATTCGTTTTAAAAATTATAGTCTAATGACCGTCTGCACCGACATAACTTAAAATTAACTAGAACTTAAATACAATTGTTGCTAAGGTTTTGATATTTGTAACTATGAAATTAAGTTCCCGTTATATTTTAAATGCTGTCGGTTCCAACGGGCATAAAACTTGTAATTGTCGTTTTATTAGCATTTTCAAATTGTTGTTCAAAATTTGAAATTTTTATAATAAGTACCTAATGGGTAAATTACAATTTTGTTATTAACTTCACTTACTTATATGGAGCAATTGCTTTAGGGGCTTCTGAAGTAGTAATAACACTTCTTCTTGACATAATATTAAGTAAATAACAAACTATATTCAATGAATGCCAGTCATCGACTAATTAAAGTTTTAAAATATTCGATAGGCATTTATCAGTAGAGCACTGGAATATTTTCTTCATTCACAGTTAATATCAGTGAATACATTACAACTGTGTGTACAATGTGTATGTATACAAATAGTACAAATATATAGGATATAGTATTGAAATTACTCTCTTTATCAGTAATCTTTGTGAAACAAAAAAAATGTGTCTTTAACCTTTTAATCTGCTTTTATGTAGAATTCACGGGGGGCAATTTCCTCATGTACTTTTCACGTGATTTTGTTTTATCGCCTAAAATTATTTTGTCGATTATATCGAGAGATCAAAAATTATCTTGGTCAAAGGTGGTCATGAAATGTAAAACGACGGTCTTAGCTTATATCATTCTTTTAATGTTTGTCAAGTTATGTGCCATAATATAATAATAAAATTCCATAATACCAGTTCGTAAATAGGCTTCAATCAATCATATAAATTTTGTGCTCTGTGGTGTAAACCATATTCAAAAACTGCTTACTAAGATTACAATAGTAAGAACAAATTTTGACAATCAAAAGATGGTTGACATAAATGCACGGTACTAACAGTGCCTTTACACTATCTGATTTTTCATTCGATTTTCCATTTGATTTTTCGTTACTTAGGATATTGATTGTTGACAACAATGAATATCCCAGGTTACGAAAAATCTTATGGAAAATCGAATTAAAAATCAGATAGTGTAAAGACACTTTAACTCCAACAATTATTTTAAAATCCATGACCACCTTTGACCAAGATAAATTTGGATCTCTCGGTACTTTAAATTTAAGAATATGTGCAAAATATAAACCTAGGAATATTTGGAATGATTCGACAATAGTTGGTAACACTAACCAAACATAACCAAACAATAAAACAAGGTTAATTTTCGCCATGATGTCTGTATGTCTGTCTGTCTGTCTGTATGCACGATAACTCAAAAACGACTTATCGGATTAGATTCAAATTTCATATTTAAGAGTTTGAACAAAATTGTGGGTGCCACATTAAATTTTTTTCATCTAGCACCAACACAAGTTGTACTTACCTGAAGACATTTTTAGGTTTTTTAGGAATATCTTGAAAAATAAACAATTTACGAGATTTTTTTATTCTATAACATTAATTTAGAATTAAATTTTGAACAAATTTTGTTTGATTTTTTTTTTGAAATTCCGTTAAAAAAATTTCAAAAAAATGAGATCTTAAAACACTTATACAGGGTGTCTCATAATTAAGGCATTCCGAGTTCAGAGCGGTGTAAGAGATCTTACCAGGAGTAAGAGAAAATTTGTGAAAAAATTCGCCGACCTCTCCTTAAAAAGATATAGAGGTCTGAAGAATATTTTGAAGATATAAACTTTGCATCAAGTTATCTTCAAATAAAGGCTATGAATGTTAGCGTTTATTATTATTTATTATGAACATGATTATGTAAAATAACAATAAAAAAATATCTGATGTGCCCAACACAATGACTTTCTTATACTTACGGATAGTATCACAATAATTACTTTTCCTAAAGAAATTAACTTAAATTTCTTGTAAAAATTTTGAAGGTTTCCAGCAATTTTCAAATAGTCTCTGTCGCACTTATTGCAATACGCATAAATCTGTCCTTGTCCTACTCATTATAACCGAATTTTACGACAAAAATGTGTTTTATTTTAGATTTTTGACCTATTACTCACTTAAAAAAATCTTTCGGTATGAAATTACATTTATTTATTCATTATTATTGTTTTCGGTACCATAGAAACCAGTAAAATAAAAAAAACTAATGGTCCGGTCCATCTGGGATTCGAATCCGGGACCTTCCGTTTGGCAGCCATATAATCATCGGATTCAACTATCAACGCGCGCTATGAGAAATATAAAGTGTTTTAAGAATATCTAGTTTTTTTGAAATTTTTTTGACGGAATTTCAAAAAAAAGTTCAAACAAAATTTGTTCAAAATTCAATTCTAAATCAATGTTAAAGAATAAAAAAAATTTATAAATTGTTTATTTTTCAAGATATTCCTAAAAAACCTAAAAATGTCTTCAGGTAAGTGTCACTTGTTTTGGTGCTAGATGAAAAACATTGAATGTGGCACCCACAATTTAGTTCAAACTCTTAAATATGAAATTTGAATCAAATCCGATAACTCGTTTTTGAGTTATGGTGGATACAGACAGACAGATACACACATACACAGACAGACATCATGGCGAAAATGGTCAGAATGGATTCAGGGGCCCTCAAAACGTGTAAATCCATCAAAATCTCGAAGTCGAAAAAAATCACGATTACTATACTTCCTTATACTTCGTATAAGAAAGTAAAAATCTTGAAAAAGTAGCTTTAACACGGAGTAAAGAAAAAAATATTCAATTTTCGCAAATTTTGGTAAAAAGGAACTGCAACGAGGCTAGAATATTATTTTGTTGCTTGGGAGAAAGCCGCCAACAATAAATTTTACTTGACAAGTTCTGTCAAAAAAAATCGGGTTTTTCTATAAACATGGCTCATTATACTAATATCGAGTACGCTGATATGATTGTACCTGCAGTTCAGTGCTTCAAACAACAGGCGAGTGGTAGCTGACGATGACCGATATCTCAACCGGTGTCATCCATGTCTTTCGTCGCCTGGGTAAGAACAACTGGCCAATTTCAAGGACTACCCGAACACCTTAAAGTGCGTCCACACATGCAACAGAACATCGTAACGCAACTCCGTCGCGTAACAAAGTGCCGTAACACTGATGTTACGCGATGGTGTTGCGTTGTTTTGTATCGTCGCGTATCACCGGCACGAACATTTTACCGTTCCAACAATTTTCAGTCTTTCATGAAACGACTAAATAATAATAATATTATAGACACTTTCTTCTCGAGTGGTGTATACTATTTTTTCTACTGCCCTATTCCGAAATGTGCTAAACTTATATTTTCTAAAAAAGTTAAAATTTTTTCAATAGTAATATAATAAGTGCTTTGAATTTTCCGGTTAAATTACGATAACTTGTTGCACAGCAACAAAGAGTGTCAGTTTGACAGTCTAAAAAAACCGAGGTTTTTCTGTCAAACTGACACGATTTGTTGTTGTGCAGGAAGTTTGAAGAATTTAACCATCGGAAAATCCAAAGCACGTATTATATTCGATAATATAATTTTATGAATGTACACAACAGTTTATTTTATTTCATATTAATGCAAATATTAGATCATACTAATATTTAATTACAAATTAATTCTTATACAAATTTTGTTATTTATATTGTTACTATGGAAAACCTACAATTAATTTTATCGAAATTTTATCGCTGGAAAACCATGTAGGTTGATCCAATACTGCATTATGATTGGTCGAAATTACTATGAATAAAATTATCAAGAAAAAGTAGTAGGTAATCTTGATCATATTCTTAAAAACGCTGTAAACAGAAAACCATTAAATTTTTCTGCAATTTCATTACACCACTCATTTTTGTAAATGTCAACTTTCATCTTTCAAATATCTGTAGTAATAGCCTACTTTCAAACAATCCAGTAGAAAAAATAATAAACATACATGATTTTCCTGCATTACTACTGACTGCCCCGTCCAAATACGCAAAGAGGCGCGTAACATAGTAGTGCAACATTTTCTTTGATGCGCTGTAAAAAACCGACAGCTAATGGAACGCCATTATGTTGCGTTACGATGTTGCGGTGTGCCGTCCAAACCAACGCGATCTATGTTACGCGACGGAGTTGCGTTACGATGTTCTGTTGCATGTGTGGACGCGCTTTTACATGGAAGAGCAGATTCTCGCCGCTACCAGTGACGATCCAAAAAAAATGCCGGAACGATCGACGACGAAATGTTGGGGCGAACAACAGAAGATTCCATCAGAAGGGCAGAAGCATGTATCAATGTTGGAGGCAGAAATTTTGAACAATTACTTTAGTTACTTTAAGACTAGTCAATGAAGTTTATAAATTGAATAATTTCTTTTTTTGAACAAAATCTCTGATGCTTCCGTTCATGAGTTGGTGACGGGCAACGCAAAATGCTTTTCTTTTATGTCTCATCAATTTAAATTTTGCTAATATAGCATATCTTAGCAACGCTTCCAATTGAGGTTCGAAAAGGTGCGAATGCAGTATGCGCAATGTTGGCGTATTGAACAAAGTTAAGAAGCGAATATCTTGTATATATATCTTATATATGAAAATAGCCATTTTTCCATGACATACTCTACATGAAACTTCAAATTTTGTCTACTGCAAAAATAGTCATATTCTCTCTAGAGTGAAAATATCAAAATTTCAAATTTATGGTTTTCTTCGTGATTTTTTTAATGAAAACACTATAGGCACTAAATTTACATAAATTTTCAATATCAATTCATTCACTTCTCATGACATGTTTTATATATAAAGCTTAAAATAGTTAAAATAAAAACTAAAATATAATTTTGACTTAAATAATTTTAAAAAAATTTGTAGTTTCTAATCCAATTTATAAATTACAGAATCGTAGAAAAAATAGTATTTACTACTCGACATGAAATACGTTTTTTTTTTGTTCGTGAGGTTGCCTCACTCGCTGCTACACAGCTCGTGTACAATTCTCACCTCACGAAAAAAAAACGGTATTTTCATGTCTTGTTGTAAAGTATACTATTATCAACTTTTATTCACTAAAAATACACTCAATGGAACTTATTGCACTAATTAATGATTAATCAATCATTACATTTTAATAAAAACGGTTTCTTACTCTATTTCGAGACGTTTATTTTTATGGTTTTGACGTGGTTTTGACAATACTCACAGATATCTTACTCTTTCTAAATAGATAGCCATTGCATAAAACCATGAATGAGCCGAATTGAAACTGCACACGGGGGTATTTGGACTTGCGCACAAGTAAATATTGCGCCCGCGAATTCAAACAAAATATTGTAATATGTTCGAATCACATTTCAATACCGTGCTGTAATGTTGGTTGCCAGACCAATTTTAGGGAATTTGCTTTTTTATGTTTACCCCCTGTAAGCCATCTCTTTTGCACATACATCTTACTCTTTCTAATTAGAAAGCTAAAGCAAATGCGCAAGTACAAATACCCCCCGGAATCACGATTTTCGACCTTATTGAAATCTTCAATTTGTCGCACTTTTTCATCGCGCAGCCCATATGCTTTAGTTATCTATTTAGAAAGAGTAAGATATCTATGACAATACTCCATGTAATCTTAAAATAAAAATTCAAAGATCGCTAGATTTCTTGGTAAATGGGAAGGGAAATTCATCTTGATAGTAAAACAAGAAAAAGAAAATGCCTTAAAAATAGGGTTTTTATCAGTAGTAATACTATAAGTACTTCAAAATAATTGGTTATACATCGATAACTTGTTGCATAGTTACAAAGAGTGTCAGTATGACTGTTAAGATAATCCGACCGCGAAGCGGGAGGATTATTCTCTCAAACTGCCACGATTTGTAACTGTACAGCAAGTTTGAGATGTATAACCTTAATTATTTTGAAGTACGAATTGTATTTGACACGATTATTTTTTGAGTTACTATGGAAATGTAAATAATTTAAAAATTTTGATTGGTGGAGTTACTCCATGTTTTATCAAATATTATCGAAATTATACAAGCTAACTTAACTATTTTAGACGAAAACTTGTTGCACAGCAACAAAGAGTGTCAGTTTGACAGTTTAAAAAAACCGAGTGCGAAGCACGATTTGTTGTTGTGCAGGAATAGTCTAAGAGCCCGCGACGCAAACCTTAACCATTAAAATAGCAGTATGACATGTATATATTATGAAAGATTGGTAAAAAAGGTGTACGAAAAGCTCGGTCTGTCGCGCCGCATTTAGCCGGAAGTTAACAAAATTTAATTATTTAGAGACTCAAAAAAAGTTGCATAGATTTAGGCGCATATTTATAACTGGTTGCCTAATTTACTATTTAAATTTTATGTTGGTTTTATGAGACTCAATTTTTTCGATTGCTTTTCTTTGAAAATAGCAGCTTTTTAAGATCATTACGTTGTAGCTGGCGATTTTCGCTACAACACGGTTAAGGTCAATCGCCACTCGGGCGGCCGGACACCCTTGGCAGACCCGCTTCAAAAGATGTTTTTAATCAGAAATCATTACCATTGGGAAAAACTACACATAAGCTCATGATTTCCACTGAACAAATAACCTGGTTTGTCGGCATAGAAATGGTCGGAAGTACTTGACAGACCGAAATTTAGTCCGCCACAGAGAGCCGACTTTCTTGCTTGAGATACAAGGAAATCAGTTGATTTTTGGTAACAATAAGCACATTGTCGCTCATTGGTATTGGAAGAATGTTTAGTAATTATTATTAAGATGATTCAAAAGCCAAACGAAAGAACGTCATAAATTAATTTTATTTTCAAATGGAATCATTCTAATCGTAATATGACAATCAATTTATTTAGTAATTTTGCAACTGTCATGCAACTGTCATACATTTTTGCAGATAATGATATAACTTATACTCCGCCGGAGTATAAGTCCTACTTATACGCCGCTCAAGAGTGGTGTCATAGAAATGAAACTTATACCTTGCCTACTCAGTCTTATAACACCATGTTATACGCCGTTTGAAAATAAAATTAATTTATGACGTTTTTTCGTTTGGCTTTTGAATCATCTTAATAATAATTACTAAACATTCTTCCAATACCAATGAGCGACAATGTGCTTGTTGTTACCAAAAATCAACTGATTTCGTTGTATCTCAAGCAAGAAAGTCGGCTCTCTGTGGCGGACTAAATTTCGGTCTGTCAAGTACTTCCGACCATTTCTATGCCGACAAACCAGGTTATTTGTTCAGTGGAAATCATGAGCTTTAATTTGATACCTCTTATGTGTAGTTTTTCCCAATGGTAATGATTTCTGATTAAAAACATCTTTTGAAGCGGGTCTGCCAAGGGTGTCCGGCCGCCCGAGTGGCGATTGACCTTAACCGTGTTGTAGCGAAAATCGCCAGCTACAACGTAATGATCTTAAAAAGCTGTTATTTTCAAAGAATAGTAATCGAAAAAATTGTGTCTCATAAATCCAACATAAAATTTAAATAGTAAATTAGGCAACCAGCTATAATTATGCGCCTAAATCTATGCCACTTTTTTTGAGTCTCTAAATAATTAAATTTTGTTAACTTCCGGCTAAATGCGGCGCGACAGACCGAGCTTTTTGTACACCTTTTTTACCAATCTTTCATAATATATACATATCATACTGCTATTTTAATGGTTAAGGTTTGCGTCGCGGGCACTTAGAATAGAAGTTTGAGGAATTTAACGATCGGAAAATCCAAAGCACGTATTATATTCGTTAAGATAATTTTTTGCACGATCCGTCAAATTCGCGTATTTACTGGTTTAATAAAAAGAATAGTAGGTTTTGTTTACAAATTACTGATCGGTAAGTAATGACATATGAAAGTTTTGTCACTTTATTTTAGATAATTTTATAGTTGTCACTTTGACATGAACAAATTTTAATTTGGTTACCATTCTTTAATTAAACCCATAAATACGTGAATTTGACGGATCGTGCAAAAAATGTTATAAGCATGTCGAACGGTAAAAATCCCTTACCGTTCTCCATACTTTATATACTATTATGAATGTACACAACAGTTTATTTTATTTCATATTAATGTAAGTAACAGATCATAATAATATATAATTACAAATTAATTCTTATAAAAATTTTTTGTTATTTATATTGTTACTATGGAAAACCTGCAATTAATTTTATCGAAATTTTATCGCTGAAAAACCATGTAGGTTGGTCCAATACTGCATTATGATTGGTCGAAATTGCTATGAATAAAATTATCATCCTAAAATTTACTAGGAATACACATTTCAAATTAATCCAACATTAGTAAAAAAATTAAAATTCAAACGAAATTGGGAAATATCTGACCCAATATTCATTTAAAGTTAACAACACTTTAAATTTCAGAAATTACTTCTTATTGTTAATTTCGACACGCTAATTTAAAATATGCAACAATTTTATCATTGGAACAACTTTTTATATAAAAAACATCAGAAAGATCATTAATTAGTAAGTAAAATTTAAAATAACGATATGCGATTAGGTAAATTAAACAATGTGGTTAGGTTAGGTTAGGTTAGGTATCTATACAACTGCAACAAAAAATTATTGTTTTGCGTTTTTATGGCCTCTCCTAAATAATTACTTAAATTTATCACAGCAAAACACAACAACTTTTCAAGTGTTACGACGATCATCAATAAAATAAGTGTAGAAATTTGTACAAAGCACAAAGAAGAGGGGCTAGAGTGATGAGTAAAGAGATAGCCAGAATCAGAATACCGCAGATGCTTACTTTGCTTGCAAACAATTAAATCCGTTCCAACAATTATGAGCGTAGGATTCTCAAGACGGCTATACCACATTCCTGTGAACGCGGATTTGGCTACTATAATGCTGGGCCGTTTAATCCTGCAGAACTCGACGAATGAGGGTCATTACATAGTCCAGTAGTTTAGTATTTCCACTGTATGTAACGGGCATTCCTTTGCATAGGGAATGAATACGCCTTGTCTTCTAGCCGTAGGTACAGTTGTATAACTATAATTATCTTTTCAGCATCAGTTTTCAGCTTTTGCATCATATTTTAGCTCTAAATGCTAATGTGAAACATTTTACGTGGCTAATAACTCGTTACCTATGTAATTCAAGGGAATTTTTACAATTTACATTTATTGTATAAAATTTGAGGCTTTATTGTAACAAAACTTTTATTACATTGCAGATTCGTTAGTCTTTCAAAATTTGTCAAAAGAAGTAACGATAAAGTATAAATTATAGAGCAGAGATTAATCGAAATTACGGAATTTGGGTATTTGCCCGATTAATGGTAAATTGTGTAAATGATCTTAAACGATCTGGTTAATTTTCATTTCATTATATGAAACCGTAGTTATTCATAATCAAATCATTTATATTATTATGTCGAATTACAATGGATAATTAAGACAATACAACAATAAAATATAAAATAGCAAAATGCTCACACTCAAAAATCATGGATAAGCAACAAATTGATGAAAATGCATATTAAAACATTCCTACAACAACACACATTAAAGTACCTACCTCACAAATAGTAATCCTATTCATCTTAACCTACTAGGACAATTTTAAATTATATTTCGGCCCCGTCTCGGATATAAGAATATGTATAGTCTCTCCATTTCTTTCCATATCATCACAATTTTAAAAGAAAACGGAATGCACCTCAGTCGTCCCTTTCATCTCTCTTACTTAGCAACGTCATCTTAGTAGTCTTCGTTTTTTTTGTCAGACAGATCACATCGTCTCCTTACAACTATTCAATTTATTATTATTAAAATGTGTGTAAACATTCTAAACATCGTAAAAATCGTCATCTGAGTAGTTCAAGTTCTTCTTCAGATGAATACAGATGTCGGTGTGAAATTCGTAAAAATAGAAAGCAATTAACTGCTTTGAGAGAAATGAATCCTTTCCGCTTACATTCACTGGTCGCCGGCTGTATCTCAGAAACTATTTATCGTACAGCCTTCGGAAAAAAATATTTATAGTAAAAGTGGCCAAAAAAAATCGCTGGAAATTATTTTCAAGTTTCTAGCTTCGGCGCTAGGGGGCGTACCTGCCATGGCAAATGATAAACTCATGATTTTCTCCAAATTATAAGCAATTAAGGTAACTCAAAAATAACTTTATTGGAAAGCTGAAACAATTATACACAATTTTGGTCTAACACTTTTTGCTCTAGCTCATCAAATAAAGGTGGGAGGAGAGGGTGAATTCTTCTGTATGAAAATGCTTATAACTTCTGTTTAACTTTATAGAATTTGGCAAACTTAGTATCGTTTGAAAGAACTTTTCTTGCTTCAAACGATGTTCGATAAAATAAGTTGTTTTGATTCATATATTTGTTGCTAGGTGGCGCTTTTTAAAAACTTATTAATTTTATCGATTTTTCTTGAAAAATTTAAATGGACTCATATATATTTTTTAACATTATTAAAATTAGTATAAAATATCGAAAGTATTAGTGAAAACCGCAGATCCATATCTTTTTTCGTTCAGGAAATATGGACAAAATAGTTTTTACACGATTCACAACACGTATTATTGTTATCACAAGTTATCACAACGGAAGTAGCCTCTTATCGTCCTATTAGTCTCCTGCCCATCTTGTCCAAGGTGTTCGAAAAACTCTTTCTGGCCAAAATTAAACCCCTTTTAGAGGAAAAAAACTTAATCCCAAGTCATCAGTTTGGATTTCGTCAGCAGCACTCGACAATCGAGCAAGTGCATAGAGTGGCCAGAAAAATTAAAACAGACCTCGAGAATAAGAGGTACTGTTCTGCTGCTTTTCTCGACATTTCGCAAGCCTTTGACAAGGTCTGGCACGAAGGACTCATCTTCAAAATCAAGGCTAATCTACCCCACCCATTCTGCAAGATTCTGGAATCCTATCTGACAGATAGACACTTTTTGGTGAAGCACGGCGAAGTCCACACCTCTCTGGTGCCTATACAATCTGGTGTACCACAGGGCAGCGTTCTCGGCCCTATTTTATATCTGCTGTACACAGCTGACCTTCCGACCACCAATAACACTGAACTTGCCACCTTCGCCGACGATACAGCAGTAATGGCCTCTCATCAAGATCCAAACCTTGCATCTCGATTTCTACAAAAACATCTAGACAAGATGGAGATATGGCTAAAAATATGGCGTATTAACGTCAACAGTTCAAAATCCCTCCACATCAATTTCACGCTGAAAAAAGAAACGTGTCCTGCAGTGACACTAAACAACAGTCCCCTTCCTCAAAAAGAGGAAGTCAAATATCTCGGCCTTCACCTAGATAGACGTTTAACGTGGGCAAAACACATCTGGAGCAAACGATTACAACTGAGCTTGATCCACCGTAACATGTACTGGTTGATGAGTAAAAACTCCCACCTTAGGATGGAAAACAAACTCCTCTTATATAAAACCGTCATGAAACCGGTATGGACATATGGCATACAACTGTGGGGATCTGCAAGCGATTCCAACATAATGAAGCTGCAGCGGTTCAATGAAAATGTTGCGAGTCATTTGTAATACACCATGGTATGTTCCGAATGACGTCATACACCGTGACTTAGAAATGCCCACCATCAAGCAAGAAATCGCCTCAATAAGTGCACGATATCAAGATCGTCTTAGCGACCACCCCAACACCCTCGCCACAGATCTACTCATCATCCCAAGTGTCAAAAGACTGAAGCGGTTCGACCCGCTAGACTTGCCCCAGCGCATTTAAGTGTAGTGTAGTTTAAATCCATGTAGCCATAAGAATAACGTGAAGTGTTAAGAACTTGAAGAGGCTTGCCAATGGGTCAGCCTCGACTGTGTTTTTTTATATTTACAATACTTTTATTTATTGTCCTTATGGACAGATTGTAAAATAGCATGGGAATTAATAAAAAAAAAATTCTACTGCCTCGGCTGGCGCCCCTGCAGTGAATTGTATGCTCGGCTATAATATGAGCTTTCTCCGCCTGGTTTATAATATACTATTTCTGCTGCTGACGAGCGGCAGAGAAAGTCCTCAGCGCCATAGAAAGTCATTATCTCCGCTGACGAGCGGCAGACAAAGTAAATGGGGTAGTAACATGTGTTGGAAATGAGTGATTTAGTTTTAGTAATAAGAAACTACAATTTGAAATTCCTAACTCAAATTTTAACAAATCATTTATTAAAAACGTATTTCCGGTACATATCTATGAATTTGTTTCCGACTATGGTAAATGACCGAGATTTTTTTGGTTTTACTGTCTGGAATTTTTACCAGAATTAAAGTTCCTAAGTCTTGAAAGTCCTCAGTCCTCATTTTGACCATTTCGTCACAACCACAAGCCCCTGCTATTCCAATAACCAACACAATCTTAAATATCTGATGTGCCCAACACATGACTTTCTTATACATTGCCATTATACAGTTTTAATATTTGGAAAATACTGAAGGGGTAGCCAATAATCATATGCAGTCGACATTCAAATTTTAAATTAATATTTTTCAATAAGAATCGATGAAAATAATGTAGTTTTTGATATCATTTGACGCGCAATAAGTTTCTCATTCCACTGATAATGATATATTCTCTAGGCTGAATTGGCGAGCAAGAATTCACCACAATAATGTTAAATCCTTATGTTCAGGTTTGAAAACGGGCACCCGGTATATTGATATATTGTAATACAATTAAATATTATTGAAAAAACGGCGCAAAATAGAAAACTATCGTGGAGCGAAGCCCGCGGGGGACAGTTAGTAATAAATAAATAAATATGATTTTATATTATTAACGTATTGAATGTCGACTGCATATGATTATTGACTACCCCTTCAGTATTTTCCTAATATACAAACTATATAATGACAATGTATAAGAAAGTCATGTGTTGGGCACATCAGATATTTTCAATAATAATTATAGGTACAGTTAATTTCATAGAAATCGACTACACCTAATATTTCCCTGATTCCCTGTGTTACAATGCCTTTGTTTGATTGACGTTTACTGTCAAATTGACAAATTAAGTACTTATTTGCTTCCGTCGCCAAAAATCAAAATGCCAAAACTTACTGAACGACTCATGATAAAAAATAATCTAATTTCTGTGAAATTAACTGTACATATTACAATATGACACAAAAAACACAAATCAACGACCGCGTAACAACCGGTGGTAGTTTCGCCACCACAATGCTGCCGTAGCCGTCGATCTTTTCAAATAATACTGCTACAATCGATTTCCTCAACGGTATAGATTTCTGTAATTTAAACATGAACTTTTGTAACTGAGAGATAGATGCTACAATCGATTTCCTCAACGGTATACATTTCTGTAATTTATATAAAGTACTTTTGTAACTGAGTGATAGATGGCGCTACTACCTATATGAAAATTTTTTGACGGAATTTCAAAAAAAAGTTCAAACAAAATTTGTTCAAAATTTAATTCTAGATCAATGTCTAAGAATAAAAAAATGTCGTAAATTGTTTATTTTTCAAGATATTCCTAAAAAACCTAAAAATGTCATCAGGTAAGTACCACTTGTGTTGGCGCTAGACGAAAAAGATTTAATGTGGCACCCACAATTTTGTTCAAACTTTTAAATATGAAATTTGAATCAAATCCGGTAACTCGTTTTTGAGTTATAGTGGATACAGACAGACACACACACACACAGACAGACATCATGGCGAAAATGGTCAAAATGGATTCAGGGGCCCTCAAAACGTGTAAATCCATCAAAATCACGATTACTATACTTTCTTATTATATAAGAAAGTAAAAACATAAAATACTAAAATCTGTTTGGATATTATTACCTATTATTTTTACTTTCTTATACGTAGTATAAGGAAGTATTGTAATCGTGATTTTTTTCGACTTGGAGATTTTGATGGATTTACACGTTTTGAGGGCCCCTGAATCCATTTTGACCATTTTCGCCATGATGTCTGTCTGTGTGTCTGTCTGTATCCACGATAACTCAAAAACGACTTAACGGATTTGATTCAAATTTCATATTTAAGAGTTTGAACAAAATTGTGGGTGCCACATTAAATCTTTTTCATCTAGCACCAACACAAGTGGTACTTACCTGAAGACATTTTTAGGTTTTTTAGGAATATCTTGAAAAATAAACAATTTACGACATTTTTTTATTCTTTAACATTGATTTAGAATTAAATTTTGAACAAATTTTGTTTGAAACTTTTTTTGAAATTCCGTCAAATTTTTTTATTTGTATAGTGGCGCCATCTATCTCTGATTTACAAAGTACATGTTGTTTACATACAGAAATCTATACCGTTGAGGAAATCGATTGTAGCATTACTATTTGAAAAGATCGACGGCTACAACGGCTACGGTTTTATGTTTTGGATATCATGGCAACTCGATTAAAATTTTTTCTAATATATACAATAAAGTCGTGAAATTGTATTATGCATGCAAATCTACATTAAAGATATCGACGCCAAATTTTTTGTGAATGCTCTTTCAATTTTTAGACGTGTCGACAAAGTAAACAAAGTGTTTTATTTTGCGCCGTTTTTTAATAATTATAAATTATTTACATATTTATATAGTGTTGCCATCTATCTCTGAGTGGCTGTTGTTTACATTACAGAAATCTATTTGTTTTTATACTAAAGATTCTATTTGCATTAAACACACGAAGAGCTCAATTAAAGTTATAAAAATTTAAAAAGTGAAAACCAATTAATCCAATCCTGGTGAGAGTGGCTATATCGCCAAACACCAAAAACTTGACATTGCTTTGCAATCCAAGTACGAAGAAGAAGAAGAGATTGTTAGTCAAACAATTGTCAAAGGCAAAAGATCGAAATATTTTGATGAGAAGGATTATTGTGCACTGCACAGTTTGTTTGAGTGAAACGTTGACCAAAACTGAGAAGTATTTTATAAATCTTCAAAGTTTAGCTACAGCAAATTCAAAGATATCAAGCATTTTTCGCACTTTGGAATTTTGATAAGTATTCTGTTATTTATTTGTCCTAAAATCTGGTAGTAATGAGTGGGACAAGGACAGATTTATGCGTATTGCAATAAGTGCGACAGAGACTATTTGAAAATTGCTGGAAACCCTCAAAATTTTTACAAGAAATTTAACTAAATTTCTTTAGGAAAAGTAATTACTGTGATACTATCCGTATAAGAAAGTCATGTGTTGGGCACATCAGATATTTTACTTTCTTATACGAAGTATAAGGAAGTATTGTAATCGTGATTTTTTTCGACTTCGAGATTTTGATGGATTTACACGTTTTGAGGGCCCCTGAATCCATTTTGACCATTTTCGCCATGATGTCTGTCTGTGTGTCTGTCTGTCTGTATCCACCATAACTCGAAAACGAGTTATCGGATTTGATTCAAATTTCATATTTAAGAGTTTGAACAAAATTGTGGGTGCCACATTCAATGTTTTTCATCTAGCACCAAAACAAGTGACAGTTACCTGATGACATTTTTAGGTTTTTTAGGAATATCTTGAAAAATAAACAATTTATGAGATTTTTTTATTCTTTAACGTTGATTTAGAATTGAATTTTGAACAAATTTTGTTTGAACTTTTTTCTGAAATTCCGTCAAAAAAATTTCAAAAAAACTAGATATTCTTAAAACACTTTATATTTCTCACAGCGCGCGTTGATAGTTGAATCCGATGGTCGAGGTAGACCATGTGTTTCATTATATGGCTGCCAAACAGAGGGTCCCGGGTTCGAATCCCAGAAGGACCGGTCTATTAGTTTTTTTTATTTTACTGGTTTCTTTGGTACCGAAAACAATAATAATGAATAAATAAATGTAATTTCATAACGGGAGATTTTTTTAAGTGAGTAATAGGTCAAAATCTAAAATAAAACACATTTTTGTCGTAAAATTCGGTTATAATGAGTGGGACAAGGACAGATTTATGCGTATTGCAATAAGTGCGACAGAGACTATTTGAAAATTGCTGGAAACCTTCAAAATTTTTACAAGAAATTTAACTTAATTTCTTTAGGAAAAGTAATTATTGTGATACTATCCGTAAGTATAAGAAAGTCATGTGTTGGGCACATCAGATATTTTAAGTGAGTAATAGGTCAAAAATCTAAAATAAAACACATTTTTGTCGTAAAATTCGGTTATAATGAGTGGGACAAGGACAGATTTATGCGTATTGCAATAAGTGCGACAGAGATTATTTGAGAATTGCTGGAAACCCTCAAAATTTTTACAAGAAATTTAACTTAATTTCTTTAGGAAAAGTAATTATTGTGATACTATCCGTATAAGAAAGTCATGTGTTGGACACATCAGATCAAATTCCTTTTTCGTGAATACTCTCGCTTTTTTGGGGTATAATCTTGCTTTTCTTTTTACTTTCTCATACGGAGTATAAGGAAGTATAGTAATCGTGATTTTTTTCGACTTCGAGATTTTGATGGATTTACACGTTTTGAGGGCCCCTGAATCCATTCTGACCATTTTCGCCATGATGTCTGTCTGTGTGTGTGTGTCTGTGTGTCTGTCTGTATCCACCATAACTCAAAAACGGCTTATCGGATTTGATTCAAATTTCATATTTAAAGTTTGAACAAATTTGTGGGTGCCACATTAAATGTTTTTCCTCTAGTACCAACACACGTGGTACTTACCTGAAGACATTTTTAGGTTTTTTAGGAATATCTTGAAAAATAAACAATTTACGAGATTTTTTTATTCTTTAATATTGATTTAAAATTAAATTTTGAACAAATTTTGTTTGAATCATTTTTTGAAATTCCGTCAAAAAAATTTCAAAAAATGAGATATTCTTAAAACACTTATATTTCTCATAGTGCGCGTTGAATCCGACTAGTAGATAGACGAGTGAGTTTGGGACTTGGCTGTCAAACGGGAGGTCGCCGGTTCGAATCCCAGAAGGTCCATTATTTTTTATTTTTTTGTATTTTACTGGTTTCTATGGTACCGAAAACAATAATAATAAATAAATAAATATGATTTTATATTAATAACGTATTGAATGTCGACTGAATGTGATTATTGGCTACCCGTTCAGTATTTTTTAAGTGAGTAATAGGTCAAAAATCTAAAATAATACACATTTTTGTCGTAACATTCGGTTATAATGAGTGGGACAAGGACAGATTTATGCGTATTGCAATAAGTGCGACAGAGACTATTTGAAAATTGCTGGAAATCTTCAAAATTTTTACAAGAAATTTAACTTAATTATTGTGATACTATCCGTAAGTATAAGAAAGTCATGTGTTGGGCACATCAGATATTTTTAGAAACGCACGTAATTTTAAGAACCCGCTAATGTCAATCCCATGTTTAATGTTCATTAGAGATCTAATCATTGAATAATTCGACCATAATGTTGAACTCTTCATTTTCAGCTCTGTTCTCAAATATGAGAAATATGCTAGAAACACATTTTCCGTAAAATTTGTGACATTTTTCTTTTCACTCCAACTCATGAAACGAGAATATGCAGCTTTATAAGTATTTGTCGATTTTGAGGGGACCAAATCGTTTATAGCCGCCTTGGCGGCCTTTACTATTTCAGGCGGGGTACACTGATGATCTGAGTCTGAATCTGACATATTAAAATCTACAATAAATAAATTAGATTACTCAAGAAACTTGATATATTTGCAAAACTACAAACTCTTGCGAATTCTCTCCAAATTACAGCGTTGTTTATAGTCTAGTCCATGGTCGAAGAATAAGGTCTGTCGGAACCTCCCCTCCAAATTCTCATATTATAATGGGCGTGGCGAGATGAACGAGCATTCTTTTTCATTTGCTCGCTCTAGCGCGGCACTATTCAAATTTTATGTTTTTTTTTTAATTTCATCAACATGTTTCTGAGTTCAAAACAGCAACAACGACAGGTAACGGATTTACCAGCTATTGTCAAAATGAGTTCAGTAAAATGTGCCGTGATAAATTTTGGTTCAACTTTCGTAAAAAAAAATAGTGCGATACAGTTTTTTACATTTCCTCATAATCAAAATGTGAGAAATAAATGGATCCAAGCTTGTGGATTACCAACTGACACCGTCATTGATAAGAATAGACAGGTATGTTCGCAACATTTCGATAAGGAACTCAATTACACTTTGGCAGCGAATTGTATTGGTGCAAAAACACGATAAACGACCAATCGGATCACGCGTATAGCATGCTGACGTCACTATGCTGGGATACTAGGCGGAGGGGTGGCTCAAGTAGACCTGTATTACTTCGACCATGGTCTAGTCATAGTAACGCTCTCCAAAGCAAGCTACATTTATCAATGTACCTAATTTTTTACGTTAATCAATTTCTGATTTCTTAGTACTTATTCTTAAATAATTCGGAATCAACGTTTGAAGAAAAAATAATATGTTATTCGGAACAAAAATTCTTTTTCTATTTTGAGTCTCTAACAGAGTCATTATGAAACTCAAACGGGTTTCATAATAGCTTTATTATGAACTCCGGTTTTTTATTTTTTCATAGTGGTAACATTGCTTGACATTCATTTCCAATGACATGTAGGTAACGCAGCGTCAAAATCCAAAGCCAGCCTCACAAAATTGTAGAAAAGAAACCAGTGACATTTTGAACATTTTATTATTATTTTTTCGAAAGTAAACGGCTCTTTTTCTTAGTTCAGGTGGTGTATTACTTATACTTGCTTGTTTATAAATTTCAATAGAATGCCAAAAAAGCTTGTTGCTGGTTGTGAAGTAAAATTGACAACTAATTTCAAATTTACATTGTTTTATAGTTTGGTTATGTTTGGTTAGTGTTACCAACCATTGTGAAATCATTCCAAATATTCCTAGGTTTATATTTTGCACATATTCTTAAATTTAAAGTATAAATAGATGCAAAATAGAAAAAATAGTATATTACACTTGTTTTATAACACATTATTGTGGTACTCGTTCCTTTGAAGCACTCCTCGCTTCGCTCATCGTACTTCAAACAACTTGTGCCACAATACAGCTTCTTATAAAACTCGTATAATAATATACTATTATGTGCTTCGACTGGTTTGTCTGCCTCACTTCGTTCGGCAGCAAAACTCCCAGCCACAGCAGATAAAGTTTCATTTTTGCTGCTAATAACATAATATATTATTCTATTCTATCTACACGAGGACAACGTAGGTCAGTGGTCTTAGATGGCAAGTTCGCTTCCTGCACAAGGCAAATTGAAAAATGTTTGCACGTTCATGCTGCCAAACTTCTTAACACGCCATGTTCTAGCCTGGGGTTTCATGGCTAAATTACTCCTCTGGTCCGAAGAAGATTTTCATCTTCTTCAAGTGCTTCGAAATCCACGTAAAACTGTAGGATCACCGTAATAAATAAAAGAATTTCAAAGCGAAATTTTTTATTTTAAATTTTTGAATATGAAACAGAAAATTAACAATTAAATCAAATTTTTGAGAAGCTTAAAGCGTAGGTATCATAGAAAGAACAACTAACTATACGACCCTTATTAAAAATGCTAAAGAGTCATTAGAAAATGATAACTCTAGGTAATGCATTAATTTTGACCAGGAGTATATGTGGGTCTGTGGGTGTCAACACTTATAAACAGAGGAGATGCCGATACTTAAACAGTAGAGTGGAAAACGGCTGGTGATGATGATTTCTACACGTAGCGTAGATATAATATTATAGGTATACATACAAATAATAAAGTGAAAATATTGGAATAAACCATACTTATCAATTTTTTTTTGAAATCGCCATAAATTGACACGTTAGTTTAAGGCACCATAATTTGATAACTCATTTCAACCAACCTCAAGCAGATAGCAACAGGTAATTTCTGATGATGGTCCACAATTATTATACAAATAATTTAAATTTGTTATGGTTATTACCAACATAACTTTAAGTTGAAATGGGTCATCCTGAGCAGGAATTTTGAAGTCAGTAAAATTTTGATGATGAACTACAATTTTTTTTCTCGAAAAATAATGCAAATAATTTCAAATGACATTCTTAAAGGATGCAGATATACTTAGTTCTGATTTTTGGAAACTACTGAAGCCGTAAAAATAATCACGTGTTTTCCGCATCCGATATTATAGCAAATTATTACTTTTTTATACGAAGTAATAAGGAAGCTTTAAAGGCTTCTGAATCTATTTTGATTTTAATTCCGCCATTATCTCTGTGTGTGTGTTAGTATCCGTGATAGCTCAAAAACGACTTATTAGAATTGTTATAAATTTCTTATTTAAGGGTTTGAACAAAATTGTGGGTCATAGATTATTATCCATAAAGTTATCCAGGATTGAAAAGATCGGACTTTAATGAAACGCTACCCATCAATAATGATAGAAATGTTACAAAAGGTACACAAGGTATGTGTAAAAAGAAGCATTTCAAAACTAAATGTGGAAAAGTGTTACAACTCTGCTGATTCTATATTTTTCAGTGCAAAAAAACGTCATTTACTTATAGTTCCTTCCTGAGATAAATACAAAATATCTATCATAAGTTTTGTAGAGCAACAGTTAGTTGCCTGTTAATAAATTGGTACGTGTAGGTAAGTGCTGGTCTGCCTGCCTTTTTGTAATTAACTTCAATAAATTGGGAAATTCTACTACCGCTTACTTTTTTCGTGTAAACACTGTGCGTAAACACTACTATCATACTACTACTACTATCTTACATACGGTAATATTAAGTAACTTCTTGCAGTTAGCAGTTAGCATTGACATAAGAAAGTCATATGAATAGTCATACCAAATAATTTTAACATAATTTCTGACTTCTTTCCATGTCAACCATTTTAGTATTTTCTTACTCTATTTTGCTAATTAATAAAAAGTCTAATACAAAAATTATATTGAATTACTTTCAGTTTCATTGATCATGTCATTAATATATTAGAATCAGTTTTTTTAAGTGATGTAAAATTAATCTTTATATTACATCAGTTTGCTGCATTGCTACTGCGTATTTCATTTACATTTATTGGTGCTTTTGATGACTGAATAAACCCTTACTTTTATTTGGGAAACACAGTTGCAGCTATTTATTTCTATATTTCTCTCCAGTGTGACATTATCACCAAGAGCATATCCATTACATTTCTACGAAATACGTTATATTGTATAGGTTTATGTTATCACCAATAAATATTAACATGATATTGAAAATCGATCAGGTGAAACAATTAGACTTTTTATTTCGATGAACCAAAATAATCCTATCTTGCTCTCCAAAATATATTATTATAAATAAACAAGGTCTGATCTGTTCGCCTCTGGATAACTTTATTTTTGGGTATATACAGGGAGTAACAAAAATGTTGGGCTGGCTGTACCTTTCTGTAACTAAAAATAAGTAAAAAAGTTCATATAAACATGTCCTATAATAATTATTCCTTAAAAATTATGTTATATTTGTCTTCTATGCTCTCAACAGATGAAGCTGGCTTTACCAGAGACGGTATAATAAATTTTCACAATTCACATCGATGATAAGAAGTTAATCCTCATACTCTCCTTCACTCTACGCATCAACAACAATTTTCAATTGTGCGGGCAGGAATTATCAATGACTTTCAAATTGGTTCTTTCGTTCTACCCGGACGACTTTTTGGGCAAAATTATCGACATTGTTTAGAAAATGTTCTACCCTTTTATTAGAAAAATGTTAGAGAACGCATGTGATTTATACCAAGAGATCAACAATTATCTTGGTCAAAGGTGGTCATGAAATGGAAAACGATGGTATTACCTTATATCATGATTTTGAAGTTTGTCAAGTTATTGTTATGTATTCACACTCAGTGGGTTTGTTTAGTAACAATAAGTAAAACCCAGGACATCGGAGTATATACGAAGTGGCTCACTATTGCTAACTTCGTTATTATTGGAGCTACAAAGTCGGTTAAATTAGCAAACTAGTAGCATTTTTTCCGCTGACTACAATGATGAAAACAGGAAAACAATTGACCATCTGGTTTTCGAGATATTCACAAAAATACCATTTTTTAAATGGAACACCCTGTATATTTTTGCAGAAATCGATGACAAATTAAATTCTGTACAAAATATGTGTCCCTGAAAGGTCTGTACAAAAAGCTACCACAAGTTTTTAGGTTCAAAATAAGTCGTTTGAACAAAACATACCTCCGTCCAAAAGTTCTTCCTTACTGAGTTACAGGGCGCTAAAAAATATCTAATATCTAATATCCAAATAATTTTTTAAGTATATCTACAGAACGGTTTAAAGTAGAGATTTAAAATTTGATGGATTAATAAGTCTATAAGGAAGCTACAATGGGTTGGTATTACAACCAAAATAATATTGTTCAGTGACGTACTTATAAGGGGGATATAGGGTTTTTTTGATAGTTTTTATATAATATTACGTTACAATAAAATTTTGTAAGTTCAGAATTTCGATGAGAATTAATTTTTGGATCTCCACGGGGGGGGGGGGGGTTGAACCCGCAAACCCCCCCGTAAATCCGCCACTGAATGAGACACATGTCTACCTCGACCGTCGGATTCAACTATCAACCCGCACTATGAGAAATATAAAGTGTTTTAAGAATATCTAGTTTATTTTTCAAGATATTGCTAAAAAACCTAAAAATGTCTTCAGGGTAAGTGCCATCACTTGTGTTGGTGCTAGATGAAAAACATTTAATGTGGCACCCACAAATTTGTTCAAACTATTAAATATGAAATTTAAATCAAATCCGATAACTCGTTTTTGAGTTATGGTGGATACAGACAGAGATCATGGCGAAAATGGTCAAAATGGATTCAGGGGCTCTCAAAACGTGTAAATCCATCAAAATCTCGAAGTCAGAAAAATCACGATTACTATACTTTCTTATTACTTCGTATAAGAAAGTAAAAATGCTTAAATTATTGCAAAAAATCAAAATTTAAATTTCGTCTTTAACAAACTATAATCCATGTGTCCTGTGTCTCTTTTATTATTAACTTTTGGCCTATAAGGTATGACTAAATGGTAATATTTTGAAATTCGGGATCCACTGTTGCTCTAAGTGCAATTACGTACGGACAACCTTGTAGATATTTACAATAATTTTGCTTCTGCTGCTTAGAGCTTACAGTATGTATAACTAAGGAACTATATATACAGGGTTATTCACCGAAACCGTTGGTTAGACGTTTTAAAATATACAATTAATATTTTTTTCTGAAAATTGGTATACGGGTGTTCGCGCGAAGTGGCTCACTATTGCTAACTTCGTTATTATTGGAGCTACAAAGTCGGTTATATTAGCAAACTAGTAGCATTTTTTCCGCTGACTACAATGGTGAAAACAGGAAAACAATTGACCATCTGGTTTTCGAGATATTCACAAAAATACCATTTTTTAAATAGAACACCCTGTATATTTTTGCAGAAATCGATGACAAATTAAATTCTGTACAAAATATGTCCTTAATTTTTTTTTATTATAATTTAAAATAAGCGAGATATTTTGAAAAAAATTTGCAATTCTTTAAAATCAAGTAGCCATAAAACGGAGTAGTAATTTATTAAAACCAAACAATCATAATTTTGAATTTAAGCAAGTTGAAAAAAACTTGAAAGAATCACGGAAATATTACTATTTTATTTAATATTTTTAATATACAGGTGTTTGCGGAACATGGTTCACTATCGCTAACTTTGTTATTATTGGAGCTACAAAGTCGATTAAATTAGCAAACTAGTAGCATTTTTTTCCGCTGATTACAATGGTGAAAACAGAAAAACAATTGACCAATTGACTCCAATAATAACGAAGTTAGCAATAGTGAGCCACTTCGCGCGAACACCCTGTATAGCCTAAATAGTATAGCATCTCTTTATTTAAAATATTTTCAAATTTCTACGACTTCCGGTTATTCCGGAAGTAGACCCTAACTTCGGTTTTTTAAATGGAACACCCTGTATATTATTTCATTTTTAAATTCTACATTCAATTATAATAACATTTTGTTAAAACAATTTTTCTGTAAAGCATTTCATTTAATAATTACAGGATGATTTTTTCAAAAATGTCCAAAAATGGACTAACTTTCAAATTTTATTTTCTAGCCTTCTAATATTCAAATTGAAATGCGGTTTTGGCAAGATGTTAACAAAAGTGTATTACTTGCAATTTCTTCATTGCAACATCTCAATGTTCTACAGGGGGTTTATAATTCAGGTGCCATTCGGAAAAAAATCAAACCGGCAAAACTCATTTTTTTCAAATGGAACACCCTGTATATTGATACAAATTTGGATTATTCATTCAATTTAAAGGTAATTTTCTTGAAAACACTTTATACCCAACTCTTGCCGTTTTCGTGTTATATCAATTTTTATGGTACTTACAACATAGTATAATGATTAACAAGAGAAGTTTTTTTTTTAATTATTTTTTTATTAATGATTAATGTAACTATATTGTTTAAGATGCTTTACTGACAACATAGATTGCTTGATCCAATAATCGAATTGTTTGGCATAATTTTCAATATTACCAAAAAAACGAAATTTCACGAAAACGGCAAGAGTTGGGTATTAAGTTTTTTCAACAAAATTACCTTTAAATTGAATGAATAATCCAAATTTGTATCGATATACAGGGTGTTCCATTTGAAAAAAATGAGTTATGCTGTTTTGATTTTTTTCTGAATGGCACCTAAATTATAAACCCCCTGTAGAACATTGAGCTGTTGCAATGAATAAATTGCAAGTAGTACACTTTTGATAACATCTTGCCAAAACCGCATTTCAATTTGAATATTAGAAGGCTAGAAAATAAAATTTGAAAGTTAGCCCATTTTTGGACATTTTTGAAAAAATCATCCTGTAATTATTAAACGAAATGCTTTAGAGGAAAGTTGTTTTAACAAAATGTTATTATAATTGAATGTAGAATTTTAAAATGTAGTAATATACAGGGTGTTCCATAAAAAAAACGAAGTTAGTGTCTACTTCCGGTATAACCGGAAGTCGTAGAAACTTGAAAATATTTTAAATAAAGAGATCATATGATATTTAAGCTACAACCCAATTTTCTGAAAAAAATATTAACTACATCTTTTAAAAAGTCTAACCAACGGTTTCGGTGAATATCCCTGTATATAGGTATGCGTTTCCGCCATTTTAGTTCCATTGTCAAAGAGACAGCTTTGTCACTTTGACTGCATTTGTTGACTGATTTTAAAAAAAATTGTATTACTTGACGTTCTTATTTGAAAATAGTACCTACCTACCACGTCAAAAGTCGACGCAACTTAGCAAACATAACGATGTCAAATGGACCTAACCTAAACTGACAGCAGTGACAGTGACAGTGGAACTAAAATGGCGGGCGCGCATACCTATTTATATTAGTATAACTTCATTCGTGTATAATAAATTGTGGTTTTTTTCTCCTTTTCATGTCGTAAACACGTAACGCCATCTTACTTATAATATAAAACTCTATAAATACGTAAAGCAATTTCATTTTGCCAATGTTGCTTTCGAATCATCGGGATTTAGTTGTCTACGAACGAATTTATATTTATACGTTTAAAATTTCAAATGGTAATGTGGATCAGTAAAGACTGAGCCATAACTCAAATATGTACTTATTTGTTGTATAAATTAGCACATTAGTGCTTTTAACTAACCTAACAAATTTCATTGCAGTAGGTATACATAATTTTTATTTTTGAAACCATTTTTACTTTCTTATACGAAGTAATAAGAAAGTATAATAATCGTGATTTTTTCGACTTCGAAATTTTGATGGATTTAGACGTTTTGAGGGCCCCTGAATCCATTTTGACCATTTTCGCCATGATATTTGTCTGTGTCTGTCTGTCTGTATCCACCATAACTCAAAAATGACTTATCGGATTTGATTCAAATTTCATATTTAAGAGTTTAAACAAATTTGTACGTGCCACATTAAATGTTTTTCATCTAGCACCAACACAAGTGACACTTACCTGAAGACATTTTTAGGTTTTTTAGGAATATCTTGAAAAATAAACAATTTATGACTATTCTTCATTCATTACCATTGATTTAGAATTGAATTTTGAACAAATTTTGTTTGAACTATTTTTTGAAATTCCATCAAAAAAATTTCAAAAAAACGAGACATTTTTAAAACACATATTTTTCATAGTGCACGTTGATCGTTGAATCCGACGGTCTAGGTAGATTAGACATAGAGGCTTGGCTGCCAAACGGAAGGTCCCGAGTTCGAATCCCAGAAGGTCCATTTTTTTTATTTTACTAGTTTCTATGGTACCGAAAACAATAATATGTAATGAATAAATAAATGTGATTTTATACCGAGAGATTTTTTTAAGTGAGTAATAGGTCAAAAATCTAAAATAAAACACATTTTTGTCTTAAAATTCGGTTATAATAAGTGGGACAAGGACAGATTTATGCGTATTACAATAACTGCGACAGAGACTATTTGAGAATTGCTGGAAACCCTCAAAATTTTTACAAAAAAATTATTTTAATTTCTTTAGGAAAAGTAATTATTGTGATACTATCCGTATAAGAAAGTCATGTGTTGGACACATCAGATATTTTTATTAATAATTTTTATAATTTAACTTCGTAAAAATCCCAGCATCGACGGATTTTTTAACATCAACTTTGAATTTAATTAATATTAATTTGTTATTTTATTAATTAATAATTATGGGTAACATTTAAATAGCTGTATCTCTGTAACCATTAAGAATTGGACACATGTTTATATGAACTTTCTTATTACTCCTGAAACACCATGTACTTATATACATATACATATACGAAGTATATTTATAAAAATTATTAATACAAAAATTGTTTCAGAAATAAAAATTATGTACCTACTTTATAAATCCAAGTGAACTTCTTTTTCTTTTCACGTTTGAAAATGAAACAGCTTGTAATTGAATTGCATTATACGAATAAAAGGAAATCTAAAACCGACCGTTAGTCGTTCAAAGTGAACATCGATCATTGAAAAGACCGTGTTGAATTTTTCAGTGGATGGCCGTTAAATTCCATCTATAGTCAAGAAAGACCACCAAACCGTCTCGAAAGTATTTGCATTGTTGCGTATTTCATCTCTATCTAAACTCTAGTATAATATTGACAAGGAAAAAGACGAAAGATTTGAGACATTTTCTGAGGGGATGAAAATATCTTGCGGTCGACAACTTAACAAAGAGAAGCTGTCGGAAAGCCGAGAAAATGACATTCCGATGTCTGCACGCGGTTTTTCACATCTCTCCGCACTGTACCTCAGAAGTGGATAATCGATACCTTATAAGAATTCATAAGCATTAATCATCTTCGCATACTTTATATCTAACAACAAAGCGAACGTCGGGCAAGATATATTTTTTGGGTCTAATGGGATTACAATGTAATTAAACTTTTTACAAACTTTTACCTTTTAAGTTGCTTTTTTACAATTAATTAACCTTCTGTTTGATATATCAAAAAGAATTTCATAATAATTTTTACGTTCAAAAACAACAAAGAAAAATAAAAATTAATTGAAGATGCTTTTATTTTATTTTTAGGAAATACTAGATTTTTATAAAAAGTTAAACACATAAAATAATTACCTAATTAAAAAAATCCAAATTGAAACTACTCGTGGGTTGTTTTATTTTCTTTATCTTTAACCCACATTTTAGCTACATAATATAGGTACATACGTTTGCGGAATGCACCGTCGTATTCAACATAGGTAGTAATAATTCAGTCTAATTAGATTATTTTATGTATATTGCATGTACAGTTGCGCCAAAGCAGAAGTGTTTAAACACGCACGCAAAGCTTTATGTGCTGATAACAGTTCTGCTAACGCATCACACGTAACAGGCAAATCCCCAGATTCTCTCTCTTTTGGGTTTACCTAGGTGTACTAAATTTAATGGAATGTAGGAAAAATTATGTGTTAGCTGTTACTTTACGCAGAATCTGTACGAAATCATCGGTTTTTTGTATTATTACTATCTCGCATATTTCGCGTCTACAAGCTTTAAATTACGGGAGTTAAAATTTATTAACTCTCAAAAGAGGTGTGAAGAGTATTTAATTCATAAAAAAGACAAATTAGAAATCACATGCAGCGTTAAGTTAGTAATATTAGCCGACTTTAATCAATTTTTCTCAAAGAAATACTTACTATTGATGTAGCTTAGCTCCAATTAGAGCAAGAACTCAATAACAATAGAAGTCATGAACTCTTGTCGGTTATAACATTGAAATATTTCACATTGATATTTCATAGTAGGAGTAAGTTTTTGAATATTCATATTATTGTTAATAATGCATCATAATATTCACAATACATACACGAAATTTTCTATTTACTGATTGTTTGTAATAAATTTTACCTGAAATCGTCAAGAAAGTCCAACTTTCAAGACTATTTTGGTTCAAGAAAACCAAGTCACAGTCCACTATGATTACCATATAAAAAATACAACTTTGTGTCATAACCTAAAAATTATAAAACATTTTCAAAATCTGTTAACGCCATTGCATTCTACTCACAAAAGTGCCTTAAAAACGTGCAAACGACATTTTTCTAAATTCACAAACAACGGAAATATAGACATAAATCGAAATCTCAAAAAATCGAATTTTCGTTCATAACTCGAAAACAACGACGATCGCTAAATTTTGACTTCGCCATCAAGGAAGGGTTTGCCAAAAAAAAAGCTCGACGATGCGCTGTCAGATTTTCAATATATTTTATTGTTTAAAAGTTACCCTATAAAAACATCGAATTTGGCCCACCCCTGTACATCGTCATCTAACTCAAAATTTTCACAATTTTATATATGTAAAATATAGACTGACTAAAGAAAATACAGTTTTTAACATCAAAACTCCACTAAACCCATGGTCGAAGTAATACATTAAACCTAATATTTGTCAGATTTGACAGATTTAACTAAATACACAAGACATAGGAATACATAACTCGCCAACATCGTCAGTTAGCTGATGCTGTGATTTATGGAACCCATATCTTCTATTGAGTATTCCAGCAACGCATTTTCAAGGTTTATGGGTTCGATAGGGCTATTGAATACATAACTTGCGTTTCGGAAATCGGCCATAGATCAATAAAAGTTGAATCAAATTTTATAATTGTTTGCCTTGATACAACATCCCTCACCGCTGATTCCATCAAAGTACCCAGAATATTTACCATAGTTTATATAGCAATTATGCAGGAGTACAAGGAGTACAAGTGCACTCCTTAGGAAATGATTTCCTGTGAAGCGAGAGGATTATACTGAAATTACTTTATATGAAGTTTTGGAACTTAAATTGCTTGTATATCGCATCACATCGACACGTTGTGCATCTTTCAGCACATTCACTGTTCTTAAAAGTGACAAATATTTTCACATCCACAACTCATTGCACAAAGTTAGTATATAGCGTGTAATTATCCTTACAATGATGTGTTTCTATTTCTATTTTAGGATCCCAGGAATGCATCATTTACATTGTGCTGCAGTTGACAGGCCAATAAAAAGATAAAAGGTGTTTTTACAACTTGTTTCGCTATTAACTTTGCTATGTAATGGGCGGTACATGGAAAATTTCATCTAGAACATAGAAATGCAATATGCAGTAAATTTATGTCATTGTTTTACGTGTTTAACTGACATTCAAATTATTTCTGAAATATATAAGTGTGACCTAAATAATAGACAAAAAATAATTTTGTAAACAAAATATAGGTACTGAGTCGTTTTCAATATACAGGGTGTTCAAAAAAAGATTAAAAGTTTTAAAGTATAGGCAAATCTACGGTTAGGAAAATATTAGCACTTTCATGTTTCTAATACTCTCCTTACGTGCTTTTTATTTTTAGTAGATTTTGTGATAAAATAAATAAATGAAAGAAGATGTTCAAAGTGTCCTCCCTCTATTTCGGTGAAAGCAGTGCATCGTCGCTCTAAGGAAAGTCGGATTCTTTTTAAAATTCTCGGCGTTTACCGAATTCTTTACCCGCCTAGATCAATCCTTCTCGCTTATTTACAGGAACGCTATACCATTAAACGTTTTAAATAACCCCAAAGAAAAAAGTCGAATGGAGTTAAATCAGATGACCGGGCCGGCCATGCAATAGGTCCTCCTCCTCTTTTTAACTAAAGTAGTAGAAACAAAAAATCGCTCATATTTCCGTAACTGTGGATTTGTGTTTATTAACTTCTATACTTTTCCAATTATTTCGGCCCATACTACATACCCTTAAAAAGTGATACTCTTTTTTTAACTCCCTGTATTAATATAATAAACAAATAATATCTATAATTTATTATTTTGAAATTTTGCGTTTCTATTAAATGTGTTAGGTCCGTTTGTTAGATCTCCAGATATCCATTAGATAGATATCTATAACTTAGAATCTGAATTCTATTATCACTATTTATGTGTACTAAATTTCATTCTAGGTCCCAGATACCTGCCTTATAATTACATAAAGTTATTATGTTATATTTATATGAAAAATCAGTTAATAGGAAACCAAGTTTTATCTTTAAAATTTTAACGTAGTGTTTTTTTATTTCTAGCCAATATGATCGTTAAATGTACCACCCTCTATTTTATTTTAAACATTTATTAGTGATTGTAAATCAAAAGAATTGGATCAATTACCTGAAAAGGAGCTTTTAAAGTGGAGTAGAAGCTTCATAAAAGTTTAACATTCTATGCGGTTGACTAGAAAAATAAATTTATTTTTATTGCAATTCAGCCCCTATGAAATACGTAACAAAGTTCCTAACCTAATACAAATCCAAAATCGATATACCCGTTGGTGCAACGGACACGCCGTTTATTTGGGGCCAACCATTAATGACGTAGCACAAATCTTATGAGCTAGTTTTATCATCTTGTCAACACCAGTTGCCACTAACAATACACACTGGATGCCGACATTCGCTTTTCCTTTCCTTCCTTGGACTCTTCCAATTTTTTCATTTAACTATGTAAGCATCCTGTCTTTTTAATTACTTATAATAATAAATGGGGAATTAAAATTGCCTATATAGCTAAAATTTCTTAGGAGTTCAAAGTAAAAGTTGATAATTATAAATTCACGAAATTAACGTGGATATAAGAATCATGCGCAGGTTAATTATTGTTTGTTGTACTGTCAGCAAAGCTGAATCTCCCATTTATTTTGCTTCTTGAAGAATTTTCAGTTTCAACTTTGTTTCGTGTGGTTTCAGCATGAAATTTCTTTCTGATCTCATCAAGTTTTCGCAATGCAAACGACTTTTTATTTATATTGAGAATTGATCTAAAGTAAAAAGTTTTTACTTGCGATAAATATGGTAAACGGCTCATTAAACTTTTAGTACCTACTTGCAGAAAATTTAAATAAATACATTTTTGCTTTAAACAATGTTTCAAGGCAAAGTTTTTGTAATTAATATTATTCAACCACAACTATAAGATAATAAAAGCTTTCGTGGAATATCAACTTTGGTAGTTATTTAAAATCACTCTCCGCACATAAATTAAAACATATACAGAGTTATTCTTTGTAACATATGGAGGAGAATTAAAAGATAGATACATAGATTTGCTCAAAATAAACTAATTTACTTAATCAACTTTTCACAAAAGCTCAATAATTATGAAGATACATCAATGCAAAGTTAAATGAATTACTAGCATTTTTCAAAAAAATAATAGGTTAATTTATGTTTTAAATTTTATATTGGGGATATTTGAAATTACTGAACTATTATTTAGTTCAAGAAACTATAAGAACGTTGTAAAATGAAAATTACTCCTTCGCAGTTTTTCCTTTTAATGTACTATCGGTCTGATTCTATAACTTTTTAACGACCGTGACTATGCAACCACTGTGGTTGTTGCTACGGTACGACGTTTTTGATTGGTAGTTATCATAACAACAACCACAATAATTAATAAACACGGTGGTTAAAAACTTACAGAATCACACCGAATATTTTCCATTGTTGATAGCCGCTGAATATTAAACAAAATACATAATAAGTGTCAAACTGACATTTCAGTAAATTGCAATAATATCACACAGAGAGAAATCGAAAAGTAAAAAATTACACAGTGTTGTACAACTGACTATTGTACATTTTTTTAAAATAATTGTGTTTTTTCATTGAAAAAGTATGTGGGAATTGATTCTACAAGATTGTACATCAATACATGTTGTTCTTTTTTCCACATTTGTTCATGAATATTGTACAACTTTTTAATTCAAATAATTCGATAATTTTTCAAACTGTTTTACCATCAATTATACATTATTTTTTTACAAATTGCGTAAAATTATTGCATTAATGTATACGTAAAATTCTACACAATTTTTCATTAACAACTTTGCATAAATTGCTGTTGAAAACTTAACAAAATTGTTAAATTTCTATATTCTTATTGTAAAAATTTGCACAATTTTGTAGTTAAATGTAGAACAGTTTGTTGAAGAACCTTGGACCTTCAACTAAATCGGACCAATAGCATCTTTTGCCGCTATTATTGCGCCACTGGAATCGTAGATATGGATGGATACGCATAAATGTCTTCACTTTGGTCGTAGTCGGTGATTGATAAGTTTATTTTTGATTGTGCTAAATTGGTGCTAGTGTTTACTGTTTCTTAGGTTTATTTTGTAACTTGTGCTGTCGAGCTGTTGTGGATGTAAGTATTACCTACTTATTATTATTTATCTTACTAGGCCTGTTTTTTTCACCGGCAAGTAAAGTTACTGGACATCAGATACCTAATTTGCACGACTTTTTTTGTTAAGACAATTGTTTCCATAACAAATATTGGGACAGTAAATTTACTTGAATATGAAAAAACCGAACCTATTTAGTATTTATCAATAGTTAATAACTTAATAAAAATATGTATACCTATTATTGTGTTAATCTCGAAATTTGAATTAATTGTTTTGTTGTACCTCTCTAACAAAATTATAAATCAGTTATATCGCCGGATCGACGTACGTGTAATGTTTTAGATTGCTTTTTTACCTAAATTGGTGAGTTTTCATAATGGATTTCGTAAAAAATATACTAGAAGAGTGGGGACTATCTTCCATTGTTGATGCTTTTATTGGTAAGAGTTTAAAACCTGTTTCGTTTCTTCAAAATGTTACAAACGGGAAATCATTTTTTTAGAAAATGCTATTGATGAAACCGCGTTTCAAATGTTAACCGAAACCGATATAAAAGAATTAATACCAGTCCTCGGCACTAGGAAAAAATTGCTTAGAAAATATTTTAAAAATTAAACTATAATCTATATTTTACTTTTAGGATTAGCACTGAAAGGTTTAAGCAGTTAGCAAGGGAAATAAATGATATATTTATCCACGAAGATCCAAAGATATATTATTTGCCGTACACAAGAGGAAGAAATAATCAGGTTGTAGCTGCACGTGGGAAACTTTGGAGTGCTTATGTTCACCTACGGAAAATTTACAGAGATGTGGGACTGATTAAAAGCAAATGTGTGATTGATGCACCGTCAACTTCACGTAAGTCCCTAAACAGTAAATTTTGGAAATGTGTTTTTACTGAAATATTCTTATTTAGGACAAGAAACTGAACTTGCAGCTGAAAACATTCTCATTTGCCATGCGTATTGAGTAAATTAGGAGAAAATTTATTTATAAGTGTTCGACATTCTGTTTAATGTTAATATTTTTTATAGTTACATTTAGGAGAAAATTTATAAAAAGTTCGATGTTTAAAGTTTGTTATTTCTTTTATATTCGATAGAAGAGTTACTATCTCATTTGCCATACCTATTCAGTAAATTAGGAGAAAAGGTATTTGTGTTCGACATTCTGTTTGATGTTAATATTTTTTTATAGTTACATTTAGCAGAAAATGTATTTGTGTTCGACATTCTGTTTGATGTTTGTTATTATTGTTTTGATAAGGTGGTCCTTATATAACGTGTAATAAAAATATATTTATTTATAAAATAAAGATTTCTATTATATGGAAAAAATATTTGTTTTATTATTTCATCCAATAATATTTTAAAAAACCACTAAATATTGTTTAATAAATTAGTACAATGTTTGGAGTAAAATATGCAGTAAATTGTATTAAAATTTTCCAAATGATAAAGTGAATTATCGACTAAAGCATTCTATCCATTTGAACCAATCTTGTGCAATTTTTTATCCCATATTGTGTGAATGTCTCTCCCAAAACCTTGCACAATTTATAGAAAAAAATTGTACATACAACGGTATATATTAACATTTATTGCGTTTCAATAATATTCAACGTACTATAATGTAGTTTCATAATATTGTTCTATATCTTTGAATAATAACTGTGTTAAAAACTTGAAGTAAGTGTTTATAACTCATTTCAACAATTTGTGGAAATATATATTACAAATAATTATGTACAATCCTGTGAAGATTATTTCCACAAATTGTTCCTGTCACCGTTTTAGGACCAATTTAGAATAATTTATTGTACAATTATTAAATTTAATACTACAAATTTTTCTCTGTGCAGTTTTTTTAGTTAATGTTGTTATTTATTACTTATTGTTATTAGTTGTTAAAAGTTATTGTTATTAAATTTATAGTTAAGTTAAAATGGTGAATTACATGGTGAATAATGAATACATGGACATGCTGCACCAACAAGGTGTATAGAAAGGTTTTCAGAGAGACGCACGCCTTCTGAATTTAATTTTTGCGGTACTCAATAGATTTTAAAAAAAATTAAACCACTGTAACTTTTGTTTTATTGTGTTTTCGTCTAAAATTTATTATGCAAAAAGTTTTTGTTAGTCCCCACTAATTGCCATTTCAATCTCCTCTATATGTTACAAATTATTATCTATATACAAATTATATTAAAATTATTACTACTAGTAGGACCATCGTTAATGGGTCATTTGTTCCACTTTTTCATAAGTCGAGCGTAAAAACTAAAAATTCAATAGCTTTTATACAAAATGTCAATAATGTACTAGTATATACAGGGTGATCAGTAATTGACGCACTCCGAATACAGGACGTTATAGAGCACATTAAAACTAAGGATAATCTGCAAAGAAAAATTAAATCTGATGGTTAGTTTTCGAGTTATAGAGTTTCCCTCATCCAAGTTACAAGCTAATTATTTTCATAACCAAAACAAAAATGAGTGAATAATTCATGCTACTATAATCTCTGGATAAAATGCAATATGATTTGTTCAATTTTTTTCACAAAACCTCTAATACAAAGAAATTGAAAATGTTAAAATTTAATAAAATACCTAAATTTGAGAGAATTTTGAAGTTTGGCAACCTCTCAAGCTCCCCTTAGGATAAACTAAAATACCTTCTATTGCCATGAAAATATTAATAATGAATTTCAATTGTTGTTTCTGTTTTCTAATAAAATTGACAGTACTAAATTAGTTTGACAAGTTCCCGCATCATAAAATATTGAACTTTTCTCTTTTTTTTTCTCGTCGAACCTATTCAATGTTCAATGCAGTGTTGCCACTTTTATTTTCACAAAAGTGGTCATATCTTTGTAAAGAAAGGACTTACAGCCCTGCGGTAAAAAAATTCGTCATCCTTAAAACGTAAAGTTTATCACAGTGCGCTCCGAGTGCGGCAATTACTGATCACCCTGTATATCTATAATAATAATAAAACTCTATGAGAATTTGTGAGCCCTTTTAATGACATCTGCATTTCTTTATTCAGCGTTTGATAACCATCAAATAAACTTTGTCAACCCCTACTGCTTCTGATTTTCTTGCGTCTCACGCGGCTTTCTAAAAAATACTTGGCATAGTTTCCAGACCCTTCATTCACAAAAAAACAATATTCGCATTGAATATATCAAAGGCATCAATGTAGGTATCGTTTTATCATCAATATTGGATTGTATGAGATTCACTTCGTAGTCACTTGTGAAAGAATTGACTGTCAGTTTTCCACAAATATGTCCACCTGAGACACACACGAATAATATTTCCAAACCATTTTGACCACATTTGTTGCAATAATACTCGTGTATCTACAAATGCATTGAATTATTTTGAGGCGTTTTTCAACTGTATGCTTTCAAATGTGTATGCATTTGAAAGGAAGGAAATTACTTAAAAGATAATTCTTTCTCGCTCAATTTCACTTTATTTTACCGCTATAAAAGATTACTTTCGTAATTATTCGCGCACAAGAGTCTGGAACATTTAATGTAACACTATATCTGTTTACAGCTTGCGTATTTATTATTCTTCATTTTTATAGTTTGACTAAAGTGGTACTTTCGAACAATGTTATCATCATACCAACTTGATCATTTTAAACAAAATTAATAAAATCGTAGAATGATTATTTCTAAAATATTGTAAAGTTAATAAATTGAAAATAGAGCGACCGATTAATTGATTATGATAAAGGTTTTTATCTACGACTAATATATAATATATGTATTATATTTGTGGTTCTTGCAATATAATGAATCTCATTATTCCATATAAATTCCATTATTCCATACTTGTGAACCAATGAAAAAATAGTATAACAATCACAATTTCTGTGAAATTGAAAATAGCCATGGAAACCATGACAAACAAAATGTCAGTGTAAATAAATAATTGTCAAAATACTGATAGTGTTGTACGTGTTGTCATTTTATAATGGAAAATGTGGAAAATGATATTGAAGATGGATTTTCGTCGTAGATAAAGTATAGTATACAACTCGCTATAATGGCTATTATTCCCTCGGATGTTACAACACTCGCTCGCTTCGCTCGCTCGAGTTGTAATTTTCATCCTCAAGAATAATAGCTTTCATTATAGCGTCGTAGTATAATATACATCTACTACCAATTCATAATAGCCTTGATTTGACATTAATTTGAGTAAGGTAAGTCAGATTATTACGCAACATGTGTTTTAAAGAAATCATTACCACACTGAAATTTCAACAAGAAAATTCTTTCTTAAGCTCATATTAGACGTTACAATTTATTTTCCATCCTGTAAAAAAAATATTTTGCGTAACGAAAAATAAATACAAGATCCTATTACTCGTTGCGATTTCTCTTGCGAACTATTTAAGTCGCCAGAAAAATTTGACTGTAATGACATATTAGTTGAAGGGTTGCTTGAATATAACAACAACAAATATAACTTTAAGATCTACCTTTACCACGATAATAAAATGCGTACCATTTTAAATAAGAAGAAAGCGAAAAAAGCGTTTAATTTGTTTAACATTTTGATGTGTGGGTACTATTTGGTGACAACGACGACGAATGCACGGAGAGAGAGGAGATGGTGGGTAAAACTTTGGAGAGTAAGAAGAACAGAAAGGGGCACATTGCATCTTCTTCAGCAGGAGCGCCGATACGAAGACCCAGAGGAGTACAGGAATTTTTTAAGAATGGACGACGTCGGCTTCAACTTGCTTTTGAGTAAAGTTAAATACACAATAACAAAACGTGATACAGTAATGAGGAACAGTATTTCGGCAGAAGATCGTTTGGCTGTGACTCTGAGGTTTCTCGCCACTGGTGAAAGCTATAAAAGTCTAAGCCAATCCACCAGAATTTCACAGTCCTCGTTAAGTAATATCATTCCTGAAGTTTGCGACACAATTTATTCTACCTTAAGAGAGGAATATCTAAAGGTAAGTATGCACTTGAAACTGAGATTTTTTATTTATTAGGTACCTACATCGGGATGTATTTTATTGCAGATGCCTTCAACAACAAAAGAATGGAAGAAAGTTTCTGAAGAGTTTTATTCGTCATGGAATATTCCAAATACATACACGAAAAGTGCAGGTGCCACGTTTTATAACTACAAAGAATTCAACAGCATCGTGCTACTGGCCCTTGTTGATGCTTCGTATGGTTTTATGTACATTGATGTAGGTGTGAATGGGAGAGTGTCCGATGGTGGAGTCTTCGACAATTCTGACTTAGCATTTGGATTGAAAAACAACTTATTAAATTTACCAGAGGACCGCCCACTACCTGGAATGCAGAGGCATGTGCCTCACGTTATCGTCGCCGATGCTGCATTTCCATTAACAAAAAACATATTGAAACCATTTCCAAGTCGAAATTTCACGTATCAAAAAAGAATATATAACTATCGTCTAAGTCGAGCTAGAAGAATTGTTGAAAATGCATTCGGAATTTTAGCCAATACGTTTAGAATTTTCCGAAACACTATTGACTTGGATTATGATAAAGTTGTTAAAGTGACTCTGGCTTCTTGTGCTCTACATAACTTTTTGAAAAAACAAAGCATGAGCTATAGGCACTATGATAGAGAAGAATACAATACGAGACTGGGAGATGACTTAGAAATTCAATTCACTGGAAACCGCTGTAGCACTGACGCTAGCGCTGTAAGAAATGAATTTTTGAACTACTTCAATACAGTTGGTGCCGTACCATGGCAAGATAAAAGTGTACAGAGAGGTGGTGGTTGAAGCAAAATATTTTTATGAACTCTGCTACAATAATGCTTTGTATTAAACTTTATTTTTGTAAATTTGATTGATACTTAAGTGTTGTAATAGTATTCAGTTTTTGAAATGATAGCAGTGGATATTATTTTACGATTATAAATAGTTTATTTATTTATTTTAAGCAGGTTAGTGAATATTGAAGTAATGAAGAAATACTACATTTTTAAAAACATTACTTGATTGTGTTTCTGTTTACAAATACAAATTTTATTCAATTTCATCTTCTTCGGCCTGTATTTCATGCAGTACTTCCATTATTCGAATTTTCGCCCGCCTCCTCAATTGATTGCTCTTGATTAATGCCATTTCGGCCGTCACTGAGGTACTAAATGCTTCTAAATCTGAAGGAAACTGAGCACCAGTGTTAATTTTTTTCATTTCCGTATGGGCCTCTTTCATTATCTCTACAATTTCTTGATTTACCTGTGCAGTGGATCGCTTCTTCCTCTTTCTGTCAATGATAGATGATGTTGCGGTCTGTTGATTGCTTAACCCAGATGGAGCTGGCACAGTAGTTGTATTCTGTTGTATGTTTTGCCTGGCTCTGACTTGAGACAAATCAGTTTCATCTTCATCATCACTGCCTGATGCCACTGCACGCGTTAATTCGAGTTCTTGAACATGTTCGGCGTAGTCTTCATCCTCAGGACAACTAGTTGTTTCCTGAGTATCCAAACAATTTTCAATAGCCTCAGGAACTATAAACATTCTAAAATTTGTATTGGAAGTGCCGTTTCTGACAGGGCCGAGGTATTCGGAAATGAAAGAGAGTTGTTCAAAGGCCCACCAAGTTGGTTCGTATGGTTCAACTCCATCTTCCTCGCCCATACCGGTTCTTTTATTTCCCTTCAGCAATTTATTTTCTTTACTGAATGTACTTCTTAATCCAGCGATTTTTGTGGACACTTCCTTTGTGCTCAATTTCAAATTAAATATTTCATTTAATGAGGTCGTAATGTTGTTCCACGCCTCAGTCCTCAAAATTTTGTTTGCATAATTTGGGCTTGTCACTTTCCATAAACATGGTTGGGCCCTGTATAAACCAATTAACATACTAACCACAGGTCTCTTCTTGAAGTTTTTGTTCTACATTTTTACCGTGATTTCTAAAAAAAAAATTTACTAGGAAGGTATGTCAGTAGATCAGTAACAATTAGGGAGTTCAGTAAAATTTGTACATACCTGAATGAATAATAACAATTTTATGTAATTCACAATTCACTCGTACTGCTCAGTGGACATAATTATTGTAATATTATTTTATTAGATTATGTCATTGGAACATTTATGCCAAAAAATTAGAACATGTCCAAAGAAATAAAATCGCATGGAATTTAAAATCTGTTGGGATTTTTTTTACATGTTCATATTACACGTTGCAATTTTCTAGATTTGCGTTGTGAAAAAATGATTTGTAAGATCAATTGCAACGTCTAATATGAACTAAAAAAATAAAATAGTATGGAATTTAAAATCTGTCGCGAATTTTTTTACATGTTCATATTACACGTTGCAATTTTCTTGATTTGCGTTGTGAAAAAATGATTTGTAAGATAAATTGCAACGTCTAATATGAGCTTTACAAGTATTTATAACACAATTTTTACAATTTAGTATCTTTATAGGAAAGTTTATATTTGTAAATGTCTAATTATAATATAATATATATTGTTCAATTCTTTAAAATTTGTGATTAACATTGAGTAATGACACTTCATACTCTTAAGTTTGATTTTTTGAAACCTGGAGAATTTTATAATAGCGTATCTACCTAGAAAAAACCCTAACTTCACGTTAGATAACTGAAAAAATTTTTAGCTTTATTTTATAATAAATTAGTTTTATATTTTAATAATAAATATAACACGCTCCACGTCCCAGATTTTTTGGTGTATAAATTGTTTAATTATTTGAAAATTTATAATTCAAATTCATTGTCGTGTAGCGCTGGCTAGTTTTTACACAACTTAGGTTAGGTAGTCCAGTACGACAACTTGACAACAACTACTGAGCAATGTCGCTGGAGATAAATTCAAAATTCATTTTTAATTATTTGGACGGTAGAAGATAAAATCTTGTATATTACACGTGGGATATACACACATTAACATATTCGTCTGATTACAGAACTCGTCTACGACTCGTTCTGCAATTTCCAGACTATTATGTTAATGATGTTCATATCCCACTTATAATATAAATAACTATTAACTAGATCAGGTATTTTATTTTTGTAATATTTAACCATAAATAGGTACATATTTTTACGACCTTACGTTTATTGCTTTTCTCTGTTTTTCAGTTATTATGCTTCAACGGCGTTTCCAGTAGGCCCTAGTCGATTGGTTCCACCAATCAAAAGGCAGAGGTTAATGACCACTGCTAGAAATGGCAAAAACAATCAATCGCAGAAGTTATCTACAATTCCACCTCTTGATCAACTAAAAGTGTACAGTAAGTATATTTTTCTACTGCCTTGTTTGAAAGTAGGCTATTACATAGATATTTGAAAGATGAAAGTTGACATTTACAAAAATGAGTGGTGTAAAGCGTAGTTTACACGAGCAAGTAAACTATCGCAAGTTAATGTCTGAGAGCAACTTCCAAATAATTTGCGTAGTGTAAACACTGCCCGAGAGTTCTCTCAGCAAGTCGCAAAACTTGCGGCAAGTGCTTGCGGCAATAATCACTTGCACGTCTAAACAAATTGGGAGAGCGCTCTAGCAAGTTATAATTTTTTTCGATTTTACTGACAGTTGTGTGCAAGTTGCAGCGACACGCTCGAATATTTTATACATTTTTATCAATTAACAACTTATATTCATTAATATAGCTATTTATGTATCAAGTATTTCAAGAGTTTTTGGGGACGAATCGTGAGAAGTCCCCAAAAACTATTTGCGTACGTGTTGCATACAAGGTTTTTTTGCATGAGGTCTGCAAACCCCCAAATTAATTTAAAAATTTGTTTAAATATGTACATACAGACTCGTACATAATACTAGCCCAGTCAAATTAGATCAAAAATTACCTAATATCTACAAAGTTGACAGGATGGCCACATTTTTGAGAGCAAGTCGAGGGTCATTGATAAAGCTCTGAACCGCAAGAATCTAACAAAATTTGCTTGTGTGTCACGTGATAAGGATGATTTTTTATATCTTGGTCTCTACTGGCTGGGTTTAATGTAGTTTTTTAAATTTATTTGGATCTTCACTTATTAACTCTTTCAATAACATCGAAGCTCCGAGAGTAGGTCTTCTGGCTATCTATTCTTTGACCCCTATCCTTTTTCTATCCTCTCTTCGCTCTTTTTGTGCAATGAGAACAGCAACGGTTGCAGCTCTCTTTTTACGACGTGACATTTCACACTTGAATATACCTACTCTACCGTGTAAACGCGCATGCAATCACTTGCTGCAAGTTATGTCTAGAGAGCACTTGCTGAGAGAAATTGCCTTGACAACTTGCTTATATGTAAACACTAGCGCAAGTTACTCTCACAAGTTCTATCGCAAGTTACTATCCCGTGTAAACTACGCTTAATGAAAAATTTTCCTCTCTAGAGGGAAAAGTAAAAAATTTTATAGTTTACAAATTCAGAGTTGCTGCGTTTGCAGCCTCTTCAATGTCCTTGCCTACATCACTACTATTTTCTGCGTCACTGCATTCCATTTTTACTAAATCCTTTTCTAAAACATAGACAATTAAATACCTTTTAAGAATTTATATCACAAGTTGACAGATTTGACAGCGATTGCAAAAAATTTAATTATTGTCTGTTTGCAGCGTTTCTAAGGATACGATCAAGCTTACATACTAATTTTTCTTGAAAATTTTTTAACTTTTTTAGTAAATACAAGTTTAGTTTAGTTTAACACATTTCGGAATAAGGCAGTAGAAAAAATAGTATACATCACTCGAGAAGAAAGTGTCTTTTCCACTCTCGTAGAATTATAAGTACAACTACAACTTTTCTACTCAGTGGAAAAGGGTCACTTTCTTCTCTTATAGTGTAATATACGATTATTAAGTAATGTTGAGTAGATTCTAACACACTTAAATTATTTAATTTTATTGACAATTGTGACAATAATTTTTTATTATACTTATCTGAAAACACCTTGTTTTCATCTGTTTTTCCAATGACGTAAAGGTGACATTTTCAGAACAGAGCACGGAAAGCTTTTCCCGATCTCCGATTTGTTTCCGTGCGCTAAATATGACAGAATATCAAACATTGCCGATAATAAACAAAACCGTACTATTTTTAAGATGTATCTATTACTATTACTTTGAAAATCAAATGTTCTAAATTTACTTTTAATCCATTTTTGAGTTGTTTTTAGATAAGTATAATAAAAAATATCGTTCATTACACGTCCATAATTGAATTTTCCGTGCTTGCATCCATACTCAAATAATTCTTATTCTCATATTTAAAATTGTAAGGATTGGTTTTTTGTGACTCAATTAACTTTAGTTGATTATTAAAGTCATAATTACAATAATTTTTATTGAAGTAACCGAGACACAAAAACCAACCATAACTTTTTATAGGTATAGCTTTTTATATTGGTAGCTTTCAAAACAATCAGAAATCAAAATATCAACCCCCAAAATCAGTTTTTCGCAATTAAAAAAGAAATATCACTTTTTGTTTTAATAGTTTTTTTCTACGAAAATGCGGAATGACGTTTTTTCTGACAAGATAATCGAACTTGAAAGTAGGCTTTTGAAAAACTAGTACGGCAAATTAGTGTGGAAATTTTTTTCCGCACATATTTTTTAAACTTTCCGCACGCAAACAAAAACATAAAGAAGTACTTACATTTAGTTATAATAGGGACGTTGCATTTTTTTAAAATCCCGTTTTTTTCTGTTGGAAATGTAAAACGACTATATTAATAATACTCTACAACAAAAATAATTTTTTTTACTCAATATTTGTACATGAAAAAACGATTATAAATTGACCGTAATTCAAATATATTATTGGCGCCCGAAAACGCTTTGAGATCGGAGAGTCCTGCGTGACGTCACGAATCTAGTTGACATTGCCATGTCTAAATATTTTTTACGCGTTTGACATTTTTCGAAATAGTCAAAATCCGGCGTGCTGCACTGTGGAACTAGATTCGTAACGTCAGCAATTTTTTGGGACGATTCGGGCGTTTCCGGGCAATGCGTGGAAATTTCAAATTTTGCAATACTTTTTATTTATTTACTCAGAAAGTACGGACCAAAAAATTTTTTGAAAAATATTGATAGTGATAATTTGGTATCAGCTTTTCAAAAAAAATTATATTGAAAATCATGCAAAGTCCCTATTGTAACATTTATTTTTTCTACGAAAATGCGGAATGACGTTTTTTCTGACAAGATAATCGAACTTGAAAGTAGGCTTTTGAAAAACTAGTACGAAAAATTAGTGTGGAAATTTTTTTCCGCACACATTTTTTAAACTTTCCGCACGCAAACAAAAACATAAAGAAATACTTACATTTAGTTGTAATTGTAACATTTATTTAATATCTAACAACCGGAGGAGTGCACATTAGTTCATCGCTTTCACTTTAGTTTTGAAACTCCATGTTTATATTCACGTAATTTGATCTCAAAATCAAAATTATTTCGATGACAGGACACAATTTATAAACTGTCAACAGCTATGAGTTTCAATTCTATGACAGCAAACTCACTTGATGTTTTTTTTAATTTGAAAAAGACTTACAAATAATTTAATTTTTTACGAATTCCGCGTTTTCGTAGAAAAAATCGTATGTACCACGCTTGCGGAAATGGACCATGACAATACTCGTGTGATTGCAGCACTCGCTATCGCTCGTGTTGCAAGTTTCACAGTCGTATTGTCATGATGCGGTTTCTGCACTTGTATTACAATATACTATAATATCTAACAACCGGAGGAGTGCACATTAGTTCATCGCTTTCGCTATAGTTTTGAAACTCCATGTTTATATTCACGTAATTTGATCTCAAAATCAAAATTATTTCCATGACAGGACACAATTTATAAACTGTCAACAGCTATGAGCTTTCAGTTCTTTGACAACAAACTCACTTGATGTTTTTCTTAATTAGAAAAAGATTTACAAATAATTTTATTTTTTACGAATTCCACGTTTTCGTAGAAAAAATCGTATGTAACACGCTTGCGGAAATGACCCATGACAATACTCGTGTGATTGCAGCACTCGCTATCGCTCGCGTTGCAAATTTCACACTCGTATTGTCATGATGCGTTTTCCGCACTTGTATTACAATATACTATTGCTTTACTTTTACCTTTTATTTTTCAAGAAAATTTGCTTTGAAAACACTAGTTTATATACCCGCTTTTACAACAATTAGTTAATGGTAAATTTAAACTTTGAATAGCTGTAACTTCTTAGCATTTTTTGAAAATATTTATATTTGGGTCATTCAACTTATTTTTATGTAGAAAGTACGTCCCTGTGTTTAAAAAGGTGATATGAATAGATCTTTTGAATTAGTTTTGTTAGTTTAGTTTCACTAATCACAATAAGATGTAGCTTATTTCCAAAAAAAATATTAATAGGTACAACAACTTTTACTAAATTTTAATTGCAATATTTGTAGCTGCATATAATTAAAATAGAACCAAACAATGCATTTGCAATTTTAATAAAGAAATATTGGTACTATACAGGGTGTTTCATAAATCGCGGCCAAAAATAAATGGGGTTGTAGAAAATTCAATTTTAAACATTTTTCTTGATATAAGCATATATCCGATTTCTGCTTGTTTACTAGATACAAGCGTTCAAAATATTTCTTTTTGCGTTTATTAAGAAAGGTTGCCATTACTTCACAGTAATAATAACAACTTATTTAAAAATAACTTTAAGTAAATGTTCAAAAACTTCCCCTCCAGCGACAAGACAAGATTGATATCGACGAACTAAAGATTTTCTAAATTTAAACAATGCAAAAAAAATAATGAAAACCACAAAACGGGTCAAACAACAATATTTTAAATTTTAAATTCTCAATCTAACATCATACAATTGTAAACTAAAGTAATTAATATCAAACCAAGAAGGTATAAGTATACAGGGTGTGTCACGACGAGTTGACAGTAGACATAATTCTATTACTAAACACAATTTGGTTCTAAAAATTGGTACACACCCATTATACAATGTCCTCTATTTAATGAAAGTATTGCCAACTTTCTGGTACTTCCGGTTATACCGGAAGTACACACAAACTTTGTTATTTTAAATGGATAACACTGTATATCTTTGAATTTTTAGATTCTACACTTCATTTTAGACATAAAAGTATTAAGGTTGTATGGTCCTAACATTAACGGTATTATAATTATTTACACTTTTTAATTTTTTTTTACAAAAACATAGATGTAAATAAAAATTCAGATCTTGACAATGAGACGTTTTATACAAAATGTTTTTCTTGTGTTTGAAATAGGAATAAACAAGAAAAAAGCTGATGTAGTTTTGGAAAACGTGCTTTATACATTGGTGGTTGTCCGTTCATTTTTAAAAACTTTAATCAATGATATCTTAATTTTTTTAAATGGAACACCCTATATATTTCTAGATTTTCGAATTCTACACTTAATTCGAGACATAAAAGTATTAAGGTTATAAGGTCTTAAAATTAACGGTATTATAATAAATTACGTTTTTTTAAAAATAAACGGTTAATTACAAGCACCCTGTATAAAATAAATTTTTTAAAACCATATTACCATGTTTCTTGTAGATTTCTGCGTCGACTAAAATTTGGTTTGTTTTTTGAAAGAACGTGTCATTAGTAAAATATGAAAATGTTTGACTCTAAGTTTTTATATGAAAAAATTGGAAGAATAGATATTTATTTTATAAAGAGTATAAGCGAAACTTTTATGTGACGAAGTATGGAGGTGTAAGCGCCGAGCGGAGCGAGGAGAATTAACTCCATACGGAGTCACATGAAAGTGCTTATACTCCGAATAAAATACAATATTTTATTTTCAAACGGCATATAACATGGTGTTATAAGACTGAGTAGGCAAGGTATAAGTTTCATTTCTATGACACCACTCTTGAGCGGCGTATAAGTAGGACTTATACTCCGGCGGAGTATAAGTTATATCATTATCTGCAAAAATGTATGACAGTTGTAAAATTACTTATTAAATTGATTGTCATATTACGATTAGAATGATTCCATTTGAAAATAAAATATTGTATTTTATTCGGAGTATAAGCACTTTCATGTGACTCCGTATGGAGTTAATTCTCCTCGCTCTGCTCGGCGCTTACACCTCCATACTTCGTCACATAAAAGTTTCGCTTATACTCCTAATAAAATAAATATCTATTATTTTCAAATGGAATCATTCTAATCGTAATATGACAATCAATTTAATAAGTAATTTTGCAACTGTCATACATTTTTGCAGATAATGATATAACTTATATTCCGCCGGAGTATAAGTCCTACTTATACGCCGCTCAAGAGTGGTGTCATAGAAATGAAACTTATACCTTGCCTAATCAGTCTTATAACACCATGTTATATGCCGTTTGAAAATAAACATAATTACTTAATTAAAATAAATAAATAAAAATAAAAAATATTAAATTAAATAAGTATAATAAAAACAAATTTTAGTGGACGTAGAAATGTACAAGAAACATGATAATATTGTTTTGAAAAACTTATTTTATATATACAGGGTGCTTATGATTGATCGTTAATTTTTAAAAACCTTGGAAATTGGAAAAAACGTAATTAATTATAATACCGTTAATTTTAAGACCTTACAACCTTTATACTTTTATGTCTAGAATTAAGTGTAGAATTCGAAAATGTGGAAATATATAGGGTGTTCCATTTAAAAAAATAAAGTTATCATTGATCAAAGTTTTTAAAAATGAACGGACAACCACTAACACCCTGTATAAAGCAAGTTTTCCAAAACTGCTTGTATATTCCTACTTCAAACGTAAGAAAAAAACTTTGGAAAAATTGTGTCATTGTCAAGATTCGAATTTTTATTTACATCTATGTTTTTGTAAAAAAAAATGAGAAAGTGTAAATAATTATAATACCGTTAATGTTAGGACCATACAACCTTAATACTTTTATGCCTAATATGAAGTGTAGAATCTAAAAATTCAAAAATATACAGGGTGTTCCATTTAAAATAACAAAGTTTGTGTCTACTTCCGGTATAACCGGAAGTACCAGAAAGGTGGCAATATTTTCATTAAATAGAGCACATTGCATAATGGGCGTGTACCAATTTTTAGAACCAAATTATGTTTAGTAATAGAGTTATGTCTACTGTCAACTCGTCGTGACACACCCTGTATAGAGGAGAGAAAATTCCCGGGGTGGCGTAGACACAAATTCGTTGCCAGTTGCTGTGACTGACAAACCAAAACAAACACTTGACCAATAACGCGCCTTATTGACTGCTGGTGCATGCGTAGAAAATATCAATACGCTTGAGTCCATTTGAACATGCAACACTTTCTGACCCATGAATTCTTACCCCCTCCCTGGGGATCTTTCTGTCCTCTATTTTTATACGTCCTTGTATCAAACAATAAATAATTTAGTTACCTATCATATAAGTATCATTTAAAATTTTTGAGTGTAAATCGGATGTAGATACGATACGGAAAAAAATGTTTTTGTGCCTTAGGTTGGCATTGGTCATTTTGTATTCGTATAAATCGGCTGGAAACACATGTTTTGCCGGGCTAGACCGGCAAAAATTAGGAATTTTTAGTTTATCGATTGGCATCATTGAAATCATAAAGAAAATTTGTATTTTCCATAGAAACGGATTATTATTTCTGTCATTCGGCTACTACTGTCAGTGTGAATTTTAAATATCGCGCGTTACCAATATAAAAAAATCCCGAATACCAAATATTTAAACAAATATTTTGTAAATTTTATTAATTTAAATAAACTTCGGCACAAAAAATGGTGTATATTACATGCCTAGAAACTGTTTTGCGAGTAAGTACTCATAGTTGCGTAAACCCTACTCGCACTCGCAAAACTTTAGTTTCTAGGCTAGTAATACAAATATCTATTATAATTCAATTTTCTATAAACCCATTTATTTTTGGCCGCGGCTTATGAAGCACCCTGTAATTACGAAACCTCAAAATTGAAAAGTTATTTTGTTGTTTCTAACAACTAAGTATTAATTTTTTCAATAATATTTATTATGGTGTGGCAGTGTTGAGGAGGAAATGTGGCATTTGTAATTTTGAAAGTGAGTGGCTGGGGGGCAGATAGCGTCGTATCTAACAAGCGTAATAAGCACTCTATATTAATCTCAATTGAATTAATATTTAAAATGACCCTTTAATGTGACGTCATAAGCGGGTAGGTGGCCTTACAATGCACAGACGAGTTTTATAATTGCATTGTGCTACGAATGGGTCGCAACATTAACAGTGACAAATGCCAAGCTTTGGTGTCGCCAACATCTTTCCTTTAATAATTATATCAACACGAGAGAATAGCACCTCAGTTCTGACCTTTAATCTATGAGAGAAAAAATAAATTTAATTTTATTGTGGAAGAGAAATCGTATACAATTTAGCACTATGACCAAGTCAAGGCAACACGATATTTTGCGCTAGTTGTATTTCAACACACTATACATATGTGATATTTTATTATAAAAGCAATATTAATTAAAGATTATCAAATTATATCGTATAAGTGAGACAATTCGGTTGGCTGTCTTATACATGTATGTTCATTTTAACTCATGTGACACTTAACTGTTTTCATTAATTAAGATAACCTTTTATTTTTTTCAGGCAATCAAGACATATTGATTTGTGGCAACTGTAGGGAAATGTTTTCGGATCTCCATGATTTACTCGAGCACAAAAAAACCTATTGCAAGTTGCGTTTCACCTGCAAATGCGATTCGAATAAATCCAGTAAGTATAATATTTTTTCTTTTATGATTTCCCTTATGTCGCATCTCGTTCGCCTTGTAAATTCATCCTACCTTTAAGATACTCGGCGACCACCTGTGTCTCTTACTAAATTTCCCGCCATTTAATCCCAAAATCTCACTTTATTAGTGGTGGTTTTTATTTAAAAGGGTTGACCCTTAATAATCTGTCTTGCTTCTAATACCGTTTATATTTCACTATAAATAATTGCCAATTTCGTGCTTTGTTTTAGACAAAGAATATATTTCGTTTTTTCTACGGTCCATGGTTCAATTCATTTTGGAATCGGAAATTATATTGACTTACTTATAAAATATGCTTCGTCCCTTTGATGAAGTACTATTAATATTGAATTGGGCACAAGGGTTTTTCATTGTCTGTTTAATTTGAAGTGGATGTTAACGTTGCATAATTAATTTTTCATTTCAGAGTCACCCCTAGACGATCATCATACATCGGCTGCATTACTTTGTGTTCAGTGTAAAGATGCGTTTCAGAATGCATGGGATCTTATGGTGCATGCACAGGCAGCACACATGTTAAACATATACGAATTAGGTGTACCTGCAATGGCCAATTGTTCATCCCCACCTTTATCACCGAGAGATAACAATACACCAGACAAGGTAAGATTAATGCAAAATTTGTTACTTTCATGAAATAATCGAAAAAGTGTATCTTTAAAATCGCTTCTTTAAGTCAGATTTAAACTATCGTAGGTAGTAGTACAAAATAAGTTTTGCTATACTTGAAGCATATGTTAGCAAACTGAAAAACAACCGATTTGATACTGAACGTTAAAATGTGGCGTAACGAACAATTATTCACATCATAATATAAATTCCTAGTAAAAATTAACGCAACACACTAATAAATAAGAGAATTTCAAAGTGAAATTTTTTACTTTAAGTTTTTGGATATAAAACAGAAAACTAACCATTAAGTAAATCAAATTTTTGAGAAGCTTAAAGCGTATCATAGAAAGAACAACTAACTAACCCACCCTTATAAAAAGCTTCAGAGTCAATAGAAAATGGTAACTCTAGGTGATGCGTTAATTTTGATCAGGTGTACATTTAAATGAAACCAACGCCATTTACAGTTACGCTAAAAAATGTTCTACATACAAAATTTGCTTGTCTTAAAAATAATAAAAAATAACAGAGAGCTTCAAAACCTGGAAAAATAAACTGTGTTTCAAGAGCACAGTACCTTTATTAAGAAACGTATTCACTTTTGTTCACTGAAAAAGCATAACAAGCCTTGAGAGCGATTTTTGCATTTTTTTAGCTACGGAAATTTGCCTTACATCTGTTTCCATGTTTGAAATCCAGTTACTAGGAGCCATTGATTACTTTTGTGAATTATTATCAAGATTTGTTTAAAAAATATCTGATGTGTCCAACACATTACTTTCTTATACAGATAGTATCACAATTACTTTTCCTAAAGAAATTAAGTTAAATTTCTTGTAAAAATCGTGTTTAAATTTTGAGGGTTTCCAGCAACTTTTTGTGATCACAATTTCAATATTTCTCACACAAGGCACTGTATACCTAAAAAGAATAAGTTTTTTGATAATTTATTGTCAGGGCACTTTCAAAGTACTTTAACCCGAATATTTTTTGTCGTTTACATCTATACAGAGTGTCCCAGTTTATATCGTTAGAATTTCACCAGTCGATAGTTTAGCGAAAATTAAAGGTGGTTTGTCTAGTAAGCTATGGTCGAATGTTGCTTCCTTTTTGATGTACAGGGCATTAAAGAAAATAATTTTTTTTAATAATTTGCTATAAATCAATAACAAAAAAGTTAGTCTTCTGAAATTTTGCATAGGTCTTTTTTTTGTATTCTCTTATTAATAGTGGTTGCAATTATTTTATTTAGAACACAGAGGCGTGCGTACGGGTTTCTTCAAAAACATTTTATTAAATAAAACGTACGCCATTGGTTTTTTTTGCAGCACCAATATACAGAGAGAATTTTCCATTCAATTTAGAAACTTTTTCGTATCTTATATTTTTTGATAACTTAACTCAAAATAACCCAATAGTACAGTAAATAAGGGAGAAAAAAGGCTTCAACTAGACTTTTTTTACCCTAGAGTCAATTTTTGTAAGAATCTTGTAGAGGGTCACCCTGAAAGTTTAAAACTGAGTTTTTGTATTCGTAGACCCCGCCCTTCCTTCACCAGCTCTTAATTAAGGGTTGGATTTTTTTGTTTATTGAATAACTTCTTCCCTATTAGATTTTCGAAAAATGAGTCACTACAAAGTTGTAAAGAAACATATTTCCTACAACTTATCTGTAGACCTTTTTTTGATATTGTCGATATTTAAAAAGTTATTCAACAAATAGGTTGAAAATTTTGAGGAAAGAGTAGTAAGTAGTAGTAGTAAGAAGTACCTAACTAGAGAAAAATTTCCCTAAAATTTGCAACTTATTTGTTGAATAATTTTTTAAATATTGACAATATCAAAAAATATTAAAAGGAAAGTTGCAGAAAATATTTTTCTCTACAACTTTGTAGTGACTCTTTTTTCGGAAATCTAATAGGGAAGATGTTATTTAATAAATAAGAAAAAAAAAGTTAAGTTATCAAGAAATTGTAAGATACGAAAAAGTTTCTAAATTGCGAATAAAAAATATTCTCTGCATATTGGTGCTGCAAAAAGGTTGGCGTACGTTTTATTCAATAAAATGTTTTTGAAGAAACCCGTACGTACGCCTCTGTGTTCTAAATAAAATAATTATTGCAACCACTATTAATAATAGAATACAAAAAAAAATATCTATGCAAAATTTCAGAAGGCTAACTTTTTTTGTTATTGATTGATAGCAAATTATTTAAAATAATTTATTTTCTTTAATACCCTGTAAATCAAATAGGAAGCAACATTCGACCATAGTTTTTAGTTTATTAGACAAACCACCTTTAATTTACGAAAAACTATCGACTAGTGAAATCCTGACGATATAAACTGGGACACCCTGTAGTTGCGTATACTGTATATTCTATGTCAAAACTAGTCTGTATGTCTTAAATATTTTTCTGCACATGTAAATAGCAAAACTCTTGATATTTTGATAAAAAATATTTACCTTATTTTGGAAACTGTTGTAAATGACGAATACTTTTTTGGATCTATTTCAATTTTTGAATCGAAATTGTAATCAGAAAAGTATTATCAGTGTACCTAAAATTAAAACAAAATTATCATTTGTCAATCACAAAACATAAATCGTTCGTCTTTCAAAATTTAGGTAATTTTGAACAAAAACACCTTAAATTATTATGTGTGAACCAAAAAAGTCTGATAGCGATGCAGACACTAGTTCAAACGAATCATGGTCATTATTGGAAGAATCGTCAGAAACTCCCAATCCACCAGAAATATCCGATGTCATTGAATCTGAAACTGACAACATCAGTTCGAGTGAATTGGAAGAAATGGCTGATCCTTTAATATTTGAATCGAAAATCATTGAGGAACAATTGCAAATGGAAGAGAAGGATGAAAGTAAATCTAAAAATGATTCCTTCCTGGAATTTGACGAATTTCTGCAGGAACACTTACTGGAAAGTGATTCAGAAGATAACGTTAGTGCAAAATCAACGCTTAAGAATAAGATGAAAAAACATAGAACTCAATCAATCAGCTTACTATCAATTGCGGCTTCGTTTTTAACGATCACTGGCCTGACATTATTTTGCATGCTTTTCCCACTTCATATTGATAAAACATCTTTATCTAAAGTAGAAAATAATTACGTGGATGTGATCAATGATGCTAATTTAACTCAAGAAAAAATCATAAATAATTTGAACAAAACTTCTGAAGTTCTGAACATAGTGATGGATTCCAAATTGTTGGAAAAATTAAGTGAAGATATTACTAAGGAAAAGAACTTTTGCCCGAAAAACAACCTAGATATTGTAAAGAAAAATATAACTGAAGAAAATAGAAAATACAGTGGTCCGAATCTACACTACAACGTTGAAAACAAACCCAAATATAGAAGCAAGAGATTAGAGGAATACATTAAACGCCATAAAATAGAAAACTATCCCAATAAGTTCAGCATTGTAAAGCAAACTGCAGGTTTTGATATGGTAAGAGATATTTTAACTAACCAGAACTTACATGTTATGGTTTCTACAATTATGCAAGATATCTGTATGATAAAATTGATAACTCAAGTAAATAAAACATTATTCGCTATGAACAATAATGTTAAAGATACAGCACAAAAATGTCCATGTCAGAGATCCAAAGGTGTGAAAAGGAAATGTACGGATGTTAAAAGGAAAAACTTATTGGATGCTCGTGCTATAAAAATGAGAAAAAGTTTATCACATACTTCTTCAAACCAAAAGTGCCCATCTGTTTGTTGTCAACCATGTAGAGATATGACAACTAAATGCAATTTTACCTGCGCCCAATTTGAGAACTCGACCAACTGTTTTAATATGTCAAAATCAAACATAAAAACATCAGAGCTTACACCTTTCAAACTTGAGGAAATCAAGTGTCCTTCAACAAATTTCACTTTAGTTACAACAAAAAATAGCTGTTCATCTTCAGGTTTTCACTCTAACATCAAAGAAGGTAGAAGCGACTGTGGAAAAAAATTTAAGGAATTGGAGGTTAAATGGGACAACATCGGAATGAATCATCGACAGAAAGTTAATTCCATACGCGAGAAATTTCAAACTGAAATCAATCTAATTAAAGAAAGAAACAAAGAGTCGTCTTCAAGAAAACAACGAATTATGTTAATTCGGGAAAAATATTCTCAACGCCTTAAGCTTAATCGGGAGAAATATTTAATTGAGTTGAGAAAATTAAGAGACGAACGCTCGAAGATTCTCAGCAAACTGTGTCAACAAAAACAGTTCCGAACCTTCGGTCAGAAAGATGCTTCTGTAGGAAATTATGCTGTTTTACTACCCAGATTTTACAATTTTGAAGAAAATCTGAAAATATTAAAAGAAAAACGAAATCAATCTCAACCAAATATGGTGGCTGTGCCTACAGCAACCGAACTAGAGGTTAATGTAACAGGAATTAAGTTGCCAATAACCAACGATTCAAGTAAATTAAATGAGATTGATTTCAGCAGTAAAAACGTAACTAAGTTTATCAGTTTTAATTTTGATAAAAATTATGAAAAGTACCGAAAACTAAAGCAAAAGTATTTGAAGAAAAAGGGTAGAATATTCAAAAAAGCAAAGAGTGTAGATATTAATAATACATATGGAGCATCGACAAGCAATAAATCTCGTAATAATAAGAACAAGGATAATAATGCGATTTTAGCTACTACAAGTGAAAATGTTTTATCACAGTACGCAAGTGAGAATAAGTTTGCACCTTTATCTGAAAAATACATGGAAGAATTACAAGCTGAACTGAATCCGGAAGAAAAATCTGAATCATTTGACGACGGTATATTTAGCAATGAAATAGTAGGAAAAAGTAAATTATCTCCATCACCTGTGGATTCACTTGAGAACTTTAATAAGCCAAAAGCAGAATTAGGCAAAGACAATAACAAAGCCCTAGATTTATATGATGCCGTCTTTGACATTCACGGAAACAAAATTAAACAAAAGGACCTAATCAAGTGGAAACCACCAAAATGGGAAAAAATGGCAACGGAAATTATTAGCAAACAAGATCCACAAAAATCGTATAAGAACATTTTACCATTTAAATAAATTAATAAAATGGCAAACAGACCGAACATATTTATTACAGCATTGAAAAATAAACATCTACATGCAGTTATGGTTTTTTAATTATTTTTCTTATACCAAGGGCTTCAGAGTAACAATAGTTGCTTGTAAATACATTATTAATACACCTAAAGGTATTTAACTTATTTCCTTCTTCCTTTACCTACCACTGTAACATGCAAATTTTTCTCTTTCTCAAATATCTTAGTCAACATTTCTTAACAGAATGTGCGAATATAGGTAAAGTGTTTAATAAATTAATTCTCTGCCAATAATAACTATTGATTTGTGGGCATTCAGTTATTAACATTGTCAATAAATCATACATTCACTTAAACAGATGTTTTAATTGATGGAAAGTAAATTATAGCTGCAATAATTGACTATTCTATTATGAATATGTAAGTAATTGTTTTTTTAAGTCAGAGAATTCGACCAAAACTGTAACTGAAACATGTGAAAAAATTGTTTTAAACAATACCTATGTGGAGTGCGCCGTTGGGAGTACGTCTATCAAAACGCTAAGACTTAGTGCTGGTTTATACAACATTACATTAACATTACATTTTATAATTAACATTACATTACAATCAGAAATCGGACTCTGGTTTATACAACACTAAAACTTATAATGTAGCCAATCAGCGGTCAGTAATTTCTGACATTATGCGCATGTCATGAATAAGGGTTATTCTCCATGTGTACATATCTTTGTCATATTTCCGTATATTAAAATTAAAATCAACCAATAAAGACAGCTTGCGGTTGTTGTTTTTCTGTTGATTTTCAAATTAGTATACGAATCTTCATTAAAACTCAAATATAGATGCAGAACTCAAAGTTTGAAAAGTTGAATCTAACAATCTTATGCGGAACCACCTTAAACCCATCATATCAGCTGTTAACTTTTGTTTTAGAACATGCGCAATAGGGTCACATTACGATAATTACATTACAAAGATAAAAGATAACCATCTTCGTAATGTTAAATGTAATTCTAATGTAATGGTAATGTTGTATAAACGTCTACACTGAATAGCGTACATTTATCTTCTAATTTTAATGTAATTTTAATGTAATGTATAATGTAATGTTGTATAAACCAGCACTTATTATGCTAGAATTAAATTGTTAGATAGTTTTAAGAACTAGTTGCAATGTATGCGCCGAGTGCGTAATTAATATATAAAAAAAATCAGAGAAATAGTAATAGCTTCTTTAATTATAATGGGGTATTGCAAAATAGTATATTTTACAACAAGACATGTAAATAACGTTTTTTTTTAGTGAGGTGAGAATTTGTATGTACACTGTGTCCCAATTTACTTGTAATTGCAGGGTATCTCTGTAATTTGTAAAGATAGAACTTTGCGGTTTTTGAGAACCTGTGCCACTTTTTCGTTAAGCGTAGTTTACACGAGCAAGTAAAACTATCGCAAGTTAATGTCTGAGAGCAAAAAAGTACTCTCAGACACTGTTTACACTACGCAAATTATTTGGAAGTTGCTCTCAGACATTACCTTGCGATAGTTTTACTTGCTCGTGTAAACTACGCTTTAAACTTTTAATGCCGCAAACAGCACTAAGCTAACTTGTTTTGTTTCTAAGATACATCAGGGTGAAAACGAAATTTTTCACTTTCCGGGGTGCTGTCATATCTCACACACCATGTACAGTTGGCGACACGGAATAGTTTCCAGACAAATTTATCAAAGTAGCGATTTTTGAATTTTTGTAGCATTATAAATCAGACTTTTTAAATCAAAATTTCTTTTGACGACAGTGGTGGAGACAGACGAAGATCTCATTAGATTACATTTACTTGTCTACTTGACCAACTATCTTGTAGCTGTGCCACAATTGCGCCTTTTTGAGCATCAGTAAGAAAATTTCTAGGCGTTTTACTTCAAATACTTTACCTAAAACATTGTGACACAAATATAACTGCTAATAATGCCACTAAGCAGTTATCGAGCCTATGAACATGATTTAATTTACAATGGAAAAAAATGCCTGGAAACTATTCCGTGTCGCCAACTGTACCTAAGCTAGAAAAAAAGTAAAATTATAAGTCAAAAAATTTTAGTTGACCATGAAAATCGGGGATAAAGAAGTGTTTACAAGCAACATGAGACACTATATTAAATAAAAAACTCTTAATATTAATATTATTTTTATTTTATCTTAGTAAAAAAGAAACAAAAAGCGAAATAAAAATTTTTAACGGTCATTATAAATAAACAATGAAACTTAACAAAATATTTTACTTTTTTATTTTTTTTGCACGATCCGTCAAATTCGCGTATTTACTGGTTTAATTAAAAGAATAGTAGGTTTTGTTTACAAATTACTGATCGGTAAGTAATTTTACCGATCAGATTCTCGCCTTCTGATCGGTAAGTAATGACATTTGAAAGTTTTGTCACTTTATTTTAGATAATTTTATAGTTGTCTCTTTGACATGAACAAATTTTAGTTTGGTTACTATTCTTTAATTTAACCCATAAATACGTGAATTTGACGGATCGTGCAAAAAATGTTATAAGCATGTCGAATGTTAAGGGTTACCGTTCTCCATACTTAATATACTATTTAAATTTATTAGTATAATATACAGGGTGTTCGCGCGAAGTGGCTCACTATTGCTAACTTCGTTATTATTGGAGCTACAAAGTCAGTTAAATTAGCAAACTAGTAGCATTTTTTCCGCTGATTATAATGGTGAAAACAGAAAACAATTGGCCATCTGGTTTTCGAGATATTCACAAAAATAACATTTTTTAAATGGAACACCCTGTATATTTTTGCAAAAATCGATGATAAATTAAATTCTGAACAAAGAATGTTCTTATGCTTTTTTGACAATTATTTAAAATAAGCGAGTTATTTTGAAAAAATATTTTCAAAGTTTTAATATCAAGTAGCTATGAAAATTATAATTTTGTAAATTTTCAATATTTCCGTAATTCTTTCAAGTATTTTTCAACTTGCTTGAATTCAAAATTATGATTGTTTGGTTTTAATAAATTATCTACTATTCCGTTTTATGGCTACTTGATTTTAAAGAATTGTAAACTTTTTTTCAAAATAACTCGCTTATTTTAAATTATTATCAAAAAGGGATGAGGACATTTTTTATATAGAATTTGATTTACCATCGATTTGGTGTTCCATTTAAAAAAATGTTATTTTTGTGAATACCTCGAAAACCAGATGGTCAATTGTTTTTCTGTTTTCACCATTGTAATCAGCGGAAAAAATGCTACTAGTTTGCTAATTTAACCGACTTTGTAGTTCCAATAATAACGAAGTTAGCAATAGTGAGCCACTTCGCGCCACCCTGTATAATGTGTATAAATGACGATGAGGACGACGGCGGTTATCTGCTAAAATCAGAGTAATATTTGCGAGAGGCTTCGTTTAGATACCTGTGTTTGGAGCGCTATCAGATCCAAACCAATTATACAAATGGTTAATATTATACACCTACTTCTTCGTCAAAAACTGCTCTACAAAAAGTAATTGATGCATATTTTCCGTGAAATCAACCGTACGCGAAACATCAGCCGTCAAAAAGAAGTACCCCTAATTTTTGCAACGTATTTGTTAATACCTTTTTAAATACGCATGGCCCGGAAAAAAGTTATACACTGTGATTCAAATTCGATCCTCACCATTACGATATCGTAAACCGTAACAGATACAGGGTCGGTTAAATGGGACAAAATTTGAGGCATTCGAAGTGTAAAATGAATCTGTCATCAAAACTGCGATATCTCTTTTCGTTTCTGAATTATCCTGAAAAAACTGAAAAAGTCGATTTTTTATTTTTCTGTCTAGTTCGGTTATTTTATAACCGATTTTAATTTAGTATAAACATTATTAGAGCAACTTTTTATGGTCTACACGATTAGATACAAAAATTTTTTTTCGACGATTCGTTTTTGTGAAACCATCATCAGGTTCATTTTTTCTTATGGGCGCCATATTTTAGCATATTTTTTCCTGATTTCAATGATGTAACGCACTTCATGGATATCTTTGATTTTAAGATCAGTTTTTCAAAAAAAAATGTTTAAATTGCAAAAAAAATTATGAAACAAATAAATTAGTACACATAACGAAATAAATCATTTTGAACCATTGAACTATGAAACTCATTAATAATAAATCTTTTTTCAAAATTTTATATTATTTTTAATAATTTAATAAATTATTATTAGGTAATCGGTGCGATTCTGTAAGTTCTTAACCGCCGTGTTTATTAATTATTGTGGTTGTTGCTATGATAACTACCAATCAAAAACGTCGTACCGTAGCAATAACCACAGTGGTTACATAGTCACGGTCGTTAAAAAGTTATAGAATCAGACCGATTATGTAGTTTATAAAAAATAAGGTATGTATGTAATAAGAATAACAAAAATGAGAAACGTAGGCTATGCATAACAAAATAAACAAATAACATGGGTAGATATTGTAGTGGCCAATTGTTATTGTAATTAACATGAATATTTATAAGAACGAAGACAAAATTAATACTTACTTACATCAAATAAAGACGTATTACAGTTAATGCTTGTTATAAATATCATAATTTATACCCTAAAAGAAGACACCCTCATATTTAAAGAGTTAGAAAGAAATTTAAAAGAACATGGATCATTTTGTGCCCCTAGAAGCAACAACGGGTATCATATTCAATTGTTCAAAATGATTTATTTCGTTGTGTGTATTATTTCATTTGTTTCATATATTTTTTTTTGTAAATTAAACATTTTTTTTGAAAAACTGATCCTAAAATCAAAGATATTCATGAAGTGTGATACATCATTGTAATCAGCAAAAATTATGCTAAAATATGACATCAAAATCAAATATGGCGCCCATAAGAAAAAATGATGTTTGTATCTAATCGTGTAGACCATAAAAAGTTACTCTAATAATGTTTTTACTAAATTAAAATCGGTTATGAAATAACCGAACTAGACAGGAAAATAAAAAATCGACTTTTTCAGTTTCTTCAGGATAATTCAGGAACGAAAAGAGATATCGCAGTTTTGATCACAGATTCATTTTACACTTCGAATCCCTCAAATTTTGTCCCATTTAACCGACCCAGTATATCTTACGGTTTACGAGATCGTAATGGTGAGGATCGAATTTGAATCACACTGTATATAAAAAGTGTGTATCTTTCTTCTTCCAACCAAAAGTTATTCTTATAGTTTTTGCATAAAGTTAATTGATTTCGAAATATAAGGAAAAAACCATTTCACCTACTTTTTCCAAGATGGCGGACGAACGACCGACTTTTCAGTCCCCAAATCGAGTTTTAACTTAGTCCCGATATCCGATATACTCCACAATATGCAATTTGAATTTCGAGTCCTCTCCAAAAATGCACAGATTTTTCCCTATTGACTGTACTATTTGTACTAGTACAACATCCGCTGCAATTTTTTTGTAAGCATGGAAATGACTAAAATTAAGTTCTTTCATTTGATAATAAACATTAAATGACACATGAATTAAATAGTCAATAGTAATATAATAAGTGCTTTGAATTTTCCGGTTAAATTACGAAAACAGATTTACGTCAACAAAATTCAAGCCGTGACTAATGAAACTTCGAGCGTGCCGAAAACACCCGAAGCGATCCAAGCCGTGACTAAAACGTATAAAGCCACGGGTGTGTTTAAAAGATCACTTAGCGTCATGGAAACATATGCATTAAATGGTATTTTAAACATGGGAGTAGAAAAATATATTTTTTCTATTTTGCGTCTCTAACAGTCATTATAAAACTCAAACGGGTTTCATAATAGTTTCATTATGAACTCCGGCTTTTTATTTTTTCATGGTGGTAACATTGCTTGACATTAATTTCCAATGACATGTGGGTAACGGAGCGTCAAAAGCCAAAGCCAACCTCACAAAATTGTAGAAAAGAAAATAGTGAAATTTTGAACATTTTATTATTATTTCTTCGAAAGTAAATCATTTATAGCTAATTGGGCTCTTTTTCTTAGTTCAGGTGGTGTATTACTTATACTTGCTTGTTTACACATTTCAATAGAATGCCAAAACAGCTTGTTGCTGGTTGTGAAGTAAAATTGACAACTAATTTCAAATTAACCTTGTTTTACTGTTTGGGTATGTTTGGTTAGTGTAACCAACCATTGTCAAATCATTCCAAATATTCCTAGTTTTATATTTTGCACATATTCTTAAATTTAAAGTATAAATAGATGCAAAATAGAAAAAATTGTATATTATACTTGTTTTATAAGACATTATTGTGGCACTCGTTCCTTTGAAGCACTCCTCACTTCGCTCGTCGTACCTAAACAACTTGTGCCACAATATAGCGTCTTATAAAACTCGTATAATAATATTATACTATTATCCACAACCAGTATATAATAATTCCACTATTAGGAGACGTCTTATGATATTAATACAACACATGTGTCTTATAATTAATAATAATAAAAATTAATTCTACATAAAATGACAAAAGTCACTTCAAAATGTCAAATAAAAATTTTCCAAAATATTAATTTAAAAACTCTTTGGTCTGATTGTGGATAAAACGTTGTATTGCAGAAGGTGTCTTAGTTGTATATTATCCACTTTAAGAACGTTCTTGCGTGGATAATAAGACACCTAAGACACTTATACACTAAATAACTATATTTTTCACTTGACTATAATTCGTTGTTAATACCTTGGATACGAGATATACAGGGTGGTCAAGGTTAAACGTCATAAATTTGGGGAGGTGATAGAGCATCAAAAAAAAGTAGACTTTTATTAAAAAACTTTGCTCAAAAATGTTTTATAACAAAGATGCAGGGTGTCAAAGTTTAAAATAAAAACGTGTTTTCTTGACATAACTTCTAAACCACTCTATCGTCCTATTTATTAGCCTCGCTCGCAAGCTCGCTCTGCCATAAAATAGACTCGTCAATAAAGTCCTAGATTATAAATACTTGTTGCATAAACTACTATTTTATTAATATCATTTCAATTTACTGCGGCTAAAATATTGTTTAGTACGTATATCACTATATTTCTAACGCACTCTTTAATACATATTTGTAAACGATTAACCTACTAATAAAAACTTGATTAAATTGAGTGTATTAATATTAATCTGCACAAAATTTTGCTTGGATTTAATGAAGCCAGGTAAATCATAATATTAAGAGAGATATATTTATCAAAGTTAAGTTCATTAAAAGGTTAGCGAATGAAAAATTAGGGTAGAAGTTAATCAACATTAATTGTGCTCGCGGGTATAATATTTTACAATACAAACTTGAAACCGACAAGATCATTTAACTTAAGGTACAATTTTATTCTGCATTAATATTGTAAAGAACAAAGAACATAATAAAAATGTAAGAAAGCTTTGTTTCCATAGAATATGTTAAAGCTGTTTCTTGATAAAATTGATTAACATATTTGTAAAGGATTTGGTTTCTTACATCGTATTTATTGTTTATTAATTTGTTGTTAAATTGATATTTTAGACCATTAATAAGTGTGTCATTTCAATGAAATTATTATGAAAAACCGTTCGTGAATCATTTGGCGATTTATTGTCCTATTTTTTTGTAACATTACGCCACTAATGAGTTTACTACCATTTTCGCCATGGGCTTGGCATAACACAGGATAAGATCAGCAGGAGAGAGACATTACACGATAGATTAGAGCCTATAGAAATGGGCGCGCCCTATGATTACGAACACGAGTCTTTGTAATTTATTATGCCCCATGTTCCATTATCGTGTGGTGTTGCTAGTTTTGACAAGGTGAAAATTACCAGATATTTGATACTAATTGACAAATTGAAAGTAGCTGCACAACAGGCTGGTCTTTAAAAGTTGTTTTTAAATTATAGATTGACACATGAGCAAACAGTGATTCTATCCATTTGAGGGGCAAAAGTTCCAATAAATTGAGAAATGCGTGAAACCGAGGATTAAACGTTTTTAGAAGCATGATAATAACGTAGGTAATGAGAAAAACTAAGTGCATTATTATATACATTATTATGCATCGGGGACTTGCAAATATAGGGTGGTGAAATTTACCCACTATTGGTATTTCGGAAACTTATAGAAATCAGTGCATCGCGCCACTAGCGATCGGGGTGGCCAGTTCCGGAACTTTATGTTAACATTTTGCTTTTTCCCAAAATATTTTAAAAAATCACGATTACTTTACTTTCTTAGTAGGAGTACTACTATAAGAAAGTATAAATGATTTCTGAGAAAAGAAAAGCCGTTTTGAAATGCTCAGTAATGAATTGTCATAATAGTACTGCGAATTTAAAATTTCAGTTTTATTCCTTTCCAACATCTAATCCTTTATTTCCTCATAAATTAGCAAGACGTGAGGCATGTTTAGATGCGGAACGCAGGCAAAAGTAAACGTAAACGAATTCTGTATTATTAAAAAGTTACCTCAAACATTATACAGAATGTCCCAAAATTAGCATGCAATATTTCTAGGACAGGTTGTACTTATCAAAATATGACGAAAAGTTTATATTAACATGACTCGAAAAATGCTTCCTAAGGAGGCTAGAGCCCTCCGAAAGGGGGACCCTAAAGAGGAGTTTTCTGTAATATCTTTGCAACTGTTTAAGGTATATTCATGAAATTTGGTGAGTTTGAAGCTTTTATAATTTGCCACATTTTTTTTTTCATAATTTGATATAAAAAATTTAAAAATTATCCACACAAAAAATATGGGGCAATATTTACCCAGCACCAACCCTATCTGTGACGCCCCTGGCAAAATTTCTAAAAATTGGAAAAATTAATAGGTATGTGGCAAAGTATAAAAGCTTCAAACTCACCAAATTTCATGAATCTACCTCAAACAGTTGCAAAGATGTTACAGAAAACTCCTCTTTGGGGTCCCCCTTTCGGAGGGCTCTAGCCTCCTTAGAAAGCATTTTTCGGGTCATGTTAATATAAACTTTTCGTCATATTTTGACAAGTACAATCTGTCCTAAAAATATGGCACGCTAATTTTGGGACACCCTGCATTACCGTTCGCGAAATAATAATAGTATATTATACTACGACGCTATAATGAAAGCTATTATTCCTGAGGATGAAAATTACAACTCGAGCGAGCGAAGCGTGCGAGTGTTGTAACATCCGAGGGAATAATAGCCATTATAGCGAGTTGTATACTATACTTTATCTACAACGAAAATCCATCTTCAATATCATTTTCCACATTTTCCATTTTAAAATGACACAACACGTACAACACTATCAGTATTTTGACAATTATTTATTTACAGTGACATTTTGTTTGTCATGGTTTCCATGGCTATTTTCAATTTCACAGAAATTGTGATTGTTATACTATTTTTTCATTGGTTTACAAGTATGGAATAATGAGATTCATTATATTGCTAAAACCATAAATATAATACATATATTATATATTAGTCGTGGATAAAGATTAAAAATAGCCTTAGATCTTAAAATGAACTAATCTATACATCACAATAAATTAAGATAATAAATAGTTACTTCTAGAGTCATTTTGTAAGGAGTTTCAGCCACATTCGTCGATCTCATAACATTGCTTCGGATTATACTTGTTCCAGTATTTTGACACATTTGACATTTCGGAGATGACTAGACTGGTGTGATCGACTTATAGTACAAAAATAGTTATTTGTTTATCAAGGCCGTAAAGGTGATCTTTTTTGGTCGAATCTGTTGTTTGCGTCCGAGGGGTTAGCCGAGACTGCAATTCAGATGAAACCAAAAAAGCACTTTTGGCCGAGGTGCACACAACGTTTTTTAGGCGATCATCACGGAAGAATTCAAAAATTTGGTCACAAAACAAAAAATTAAATTTTTTTTGACATTTTGCTGAAAAACGTAGTTACCTTAGACAACTAAAAACCAAAGCATCTCCTGTTAAATTTGATATTAAGCGTCACTTTTTATTTCAGTTTCTGACAGTTCTGTCCCAAAAAAGTAACATCTGACAGATGTGTACAAAAAAGTAACATTTGACAGATGTGCACAAAAAAGTAAAACTTTATGGCGGCAAAAGGCGCCATAAAATCAACGTTTTTGTAATGATTGCCTAAAAAATTCGTCCGGAACAGGTTCAAATTTTAGGGGGTGTTAGGGGTCCTGAAGTTAAGTAATTCCCCAAGTTTTCGACTTCCAACCCCTTGCGGAAATTCAGCCATTTTCGGGCGAGTAATGTATCTATTAATATAATAAATACTCCCATTCCTTATGTGTATTAATGCGAACATAAAGTTCACCAAACGGTCAGTGGTGGCATGACGATCAGCCTTGCACGGAGCGAATAAAATTTGACTAATTTATTGTTAAAAAGAATTCATCCCAATAGTGAAATCTCTTTTTGTTCCTAAATTATCCTGAAAAATAAAAGTCGAATTTTTATTTTTTTTGTAGTTTGGTTATTTCTTAACCTGTTTACTATAAGAAAATATCATTAAACCCCAAACCCCTCCATCTTTTCTTGTAAGAAAAACTCAATCGTAGAGAAATTGGAACTTTTGAACAAATGATTTAATTTTCAGTACTTGTTTGCGATTTTACAAAAAAATTCATATGCAAATATTACAACATCGATAATCTTTGATATTGGATCCTGAAAAAAACGGAAAAAACCCATATTATCGTTAAAAACGCTTGTGAACACGTTTCCTTGTTCTCTATTTTTTTATTTCATTAGCGAAACTTTAAAAATCTGTGATGTTATTAAATGCGCCAAACACTGCTTTTGTAAGTTTTTATTTAATTCTTCCCAGAAAATGAAAGAAAATTAAAATTTAATTAGAATTCTAAATATCTTTCAATATTTTTAACAGCAAAATGATCACCTAATGAGACAGCTAAGGGTTACCACAAATCTTTTCACATGCCTGAAGAGATTTTAAGAAAGCTATAATATTAACTTCTAAGAGATTTGCCTGAAGATTTATTTTTACGAATATAGCCAAGCCCAAGCCAACCAACAAGAATCCTAATAGAATCACAATATCGATTTTTGAATCGAGTATATTTCGATCCCTGTAACGATAACATGGGTTTTTTCAGGCTCCAATATCATATAGAATGTTGTAATATTTGCATATGAATTTTTTTGTAAAATCACGAACAAATACTGAAAATTACATCATTTGTTCAAAAGTTTCCAATTTCTCTACGAATGGGTTTTTCTTGCGAGAAAAGGAGGAGAGTATTTTCCTATAGTTGGCGCTTCGATCACGCTATAATAATTTAAATAATAGTAGTTTATGCAATAAGGTAGGAATTAAGAGATTCTGACGAGTGTGAAAATTGCGCCAGAGCGAAGCGAGGGCGCAAGAACACGTGGCAGAATCAATTCCTACCGTGTAGCATACTCTACTTTTTCTCATACCAGTACGAAAATGGTCACTTCTTTTGCATGAAACGCGCGAACAAATTAAAACAGCATAACACTGACATTTTGCTTGACACTGTGTGGTGAGCAAATCACCTTGAGAACCATAAACTAGCACAAATAACTCCCGCATATCATCGAGGGAATGACTACCCAAGTGAGAAATGTTACCCCCACTCCTTATTTTCCGCGACTATCCTAAAAAGGCGACTTTGTACCCGCATTTCACGCAAATAAAGTGGCCATTTTCGTGTAGGTATGGGAAAAATATTATTATTTAAATAAATGTCTTTATTCCTTCATTGCTGATTATTGTTCATCGTGATTAAGTGAATTGTAATAAACAAACAATGGCAATTTCCAACTTTATCTCTGTAACTAGCTTTTTCTTATTACTTACGATATAATCTAACTTTTAAACAACTTTCATCTATTTCTAAAAATTTCCAAATTTGAAACTTAAATTGAAAGGACTAGTAACACTATGTTTGTAGAAATCAATTATAATTTCTATTCTGGTAAGAATGTATAGATTTAATATGTTTTTTTTTTCAATTTCGTGGTAATTAAATATTGTATAAACTATAAACAACAATGAATGTTCAACATTTGTATTTGGCAAACGAGTTTGAGAAAAGCAGTCGTATTAAACATCTGTTACTTTTAGGCAAAGTAATTTGTATTCTAACAAACCTCCAGGCATATTGCGTATAACAAAGAAAAAAACTTGTTTTTGCATTTGTGTGTTCAAAGTTATTTAATATGTTGAAACATAATGCTATGCAGATTTAAATTATATTTTCTATTTTGTTAATTAACCATCCTGCTACAAATGCAGACAGAGTTAATTATTCACCATTCATAAAAAGTGTGCCTACCTACCTATTGAAAGCCTGTCTATTGTAATTTTTATTCCATGATTTTGTTCGAATGGGTATATTTTAAAAGAGCTAAATCAGTAATGAAGTTTTTGCAGATTTTTTTTTACATTTATAAACTCTATTTAAAAAAAATGTATATGCTTTGTGTGTGACACGTGATACGGGTATGCCTTTATTATTTACTACAGAGGGTTGACTGAAATAATGTTGTAATAAATAATAGTTATTTACGTGGAACAATATCTGTAAAAAGTGTAAACTGATTGACAGCCATGGTTTTGGATTCACATATAATATAGCATTTATAAACTGAATGGTAAATGGTATCCATTTTTATAATTTTCTATATTTAAGTGGATTGGAGTACTGAGTAAATAGAATAGAATATGTTTATTATTTTTAGAACTTTTACAATTATTTTACAAGCATCGTGATATAAAACGTTCCAAATTGTTTACCAAAATAAATACCTACTTAATGCGCTCACGGCAGTAATTTTGATATATTACAGCAAGAGGTTCCTCCACTGTGGTATTTAAAAACAATGTGACATTTGTAAATTAAAAAGGTACTAAACTATACAGGGTTTTCAGGTTTTATTATTAAAAACTGCAACAGCTGAGGGAATAATAGAACATATAATTTTAGGACGAAAGGTTTTTATAAGCAGGTTTCAATAAATAGTTCGTAAGGGACCACTTTTTACCCTACACTTACACCACATCTATTTGGACGCCTTTGATTAACAATTAAAAATTTTAATTTTTTTAATTCGTTTAGCTTATAAATTGTAGGTACCAAATTTCATAATTTTATCTTTAACGGTTAATTATTTAATTAGAAAAAAACATTAACAAACTCTTCTCTTTGAGGGACCGCGTATAAGTAGGTATAGGTAAACATTTCAAAATAAACCTTATTCCTATTATGATTTCAGATAACAGAAAAATCTTAAACAAAAATTTTGTATATTTTATTGCAGATGTGGAATAAAAACTGTTTAACTATTATCGAGATTCCTATGTTGAGAAATTTGAAGTGGAACTCTTTGTAACTTTGGTTAAGTCAACTTATTTCGACTTCAGAAATCTGTGTTCAAGCGTTGTCGATATGTTTCAGATGCATATACCATAACTAGAAATAAACTAATTGCATCCTTTTGTAAGGTCCGGTATTTCAGTGTCAGTTTACACCAAATTTGGGTAAACTTCAATTAGAATGTGAATTTTATCATTATAAATTTGTATATTCAAAACGAAGTTTACCCAAATTTGGTTTAAACTTAAACTGACACTGAAATACCGGACCTTAGGGCCGGTTGTATAAAAATTTAATCGCTAGATAATCCTCCAAAAAGGATAAACTGCCATAGAAACGATTGTTGATTACAATTGTCACTATAGATATGTTGGAGGATAAAAATTTAACACCGCGATTAAAGTTTTATACAACCGGGCCTTAGAGCCGTTTGACACGACACTAATTTTATTACTAAATTTAATACTAATTATGCGCGGGCAGATTTAGTAAACTTGTTACAATAAATTAGAGCATGTTCTATTTTTTTGTATACAATCTGACTAAATGTGCGTAAATTCGGTGCAGTAGTGTACAATGCTGTACAGAAGAAAGTGAATTTAGACCTATTGTTTATTATTAATTTTTCAACTAAATCTGCGCGCGCATCACTTGTTTGAAATTTAGTATTAAAATTAGCCTCGTGTCAAACGGCTGTTAGTGTATAAAATTAAAATATAAAATATTTATTGTTAATCTCTCTATTAACTAGTTAGATAAACACAACATTTGGGTCCGGTATTTCAATGTCAGTTTAAACCAAATTTGTGTAAACTTCGTTTAGAATGTACAAATTTAAAATGATAAAATTCACATTCTAATTGAAGTTTACCCAAATTTGGTTTAAACTGACATTGAAATACTGGACCTTGGTGTTGGTTGGTGGGGGGAGGGGTAAACCAGATTCTTACTAAAACCTTTTCACTCTTCAGTACAAGTATCCACCGACCACGTAAATTCCTTTTGTCCTTAAACTTCAATACGGTCTGCTTCTCCTTTTTCTTTATTTATTTAGCTGTCGTTGTCTTTCTCTTCCTTTTCCTTCGAACTTATTTTGTTAATATTGCAATTGTCTTTCTCAATCATCTTTTCTTTTCTACTTATGATTTTCTTAGGTAAATTTAACAAATGTGCAGATTCTTTATTGTGCAATTAGCTTTATAGATACATTACTTATTACTATTTTGCACCCGCAGTGCCATATGTTTCTTTATGTACGACTGCATTATAAAGTACTGTTTATGACGTACTTTTGCGTGCGTAAAGTGGCTCTTTATACACTATTGTATAATGGCACTTTATTTTACTATTATTGTAAAATATCAATATATCAGCTGTCAATGTCACAATAAATACTGTCAGAATGAATTTATTACTGTCATTTATAATTTTTCTAAATGATTAAAAGGTAATTTTCGCAGTTGAACATAAAGCTTTGTATGGAACTCGTATATAATCTGACTTTATTGACTCGTCCTATTTATTAGCCTCGCTCGCAAGCTCGCAGACTCGTCAATAAAGTCGTAGATTATATACTTGTTGCATAAACTACTATTATGTGTCTCTATTTAAAACACTAGTGCCCGGTTGCACCAACATCAATTAACTTTAATCACGTATTCAATATTTATTAGCTTTATTAGCGGCATGTGATTGGCTATTTTGCGTTGGTTGCTAAGCAATAGCCGCTAATAAATATTTAATCTATTGAAATTTTACTCTTGGTATTGTTTTGGGAAGACGCAGGGTATATTTATTTATACACACTAACTTGTTGAACGTTTTAATAACAAAAGAAAATGATTGAACTGACCAACTTAACAAACTTAACTTATAGAAAAGAATATGGAGAACTTCCGTTACTTAAAAGTCAACTAACTACATCGACAGACAGTAAACATCGACTAATTCTTAACATCGAATAATACTGAACATCGAACTAACTAAACAAATATAAATTATCATATCAACATAATTACGTATTAAATATTTATTAGCTTTATTAGCGGCATGTGATTGGCTATTTTGCCTTGGTTGCTAAGCAATAACCGCTAATAAATATTTAATACGTGATTAAAGTTCATTTTAAGGTTGGTGCACCCGGGCACAAGACGTTTATGGTTAAAACAGCTATTTAAAAATGTTGCTCAATGGACCAAAAAATAATTAAAAATTTTTTGTACACGGTCTCTAAAATAGCTATTTTACGGACTTATTTCATTCCGTAAAATGGCTCTTTTCGGGACTATTTTTATTTTACGGACTCATTTCAGTCTGGTTACTACAGTAACATGGTAATTAAAATCCGAACTTCACTATTTTTGAGAAATATTTGCTCTAATGACATTGACATAAATTGTATTATGTATGATATGTCAATTACATAATCATACATAATAAAAGGTTTGAATGGATTTTAGAGACCTTTAACAAAAAAATATTGTTTGTAACACGTGCCTAAATCAGTTGTTTGGGACTCATCTGCTATTCCAGACTCGGCTTCACCTCGTCCGGATTTGTCCCAAAAAACTTGATTTTAGGTACTTGTTACAAAAATAACTATTGTCATACTATCACGATTTTAAATTCTAGGCGAGTTCTTCAAGATATTTCTTATGAAAAAAATATAATTATAATAGTATTTTATGTATTAACGCTGTGAATTGTTCGGCCGCTTCAGAAATTAGTCTCAACACAGTTACCTTTGCTTTTAAAAATCTTTGTTTCAAAGTAAAAGATTAGGATATTTATTTACATGTGCGATGTTTCTCGCATCTATCTTTGTAACAATTGTTGTGATATTAGTTTTTCAAATCGCCAAGGTCATATAGAGCAGCATTAAACCAAGAGCGTAAATTTAATATGTCACAATACATTAAAGAAACATAAAGTATTACAAAAACATCAATAAGATAATATATAACGGGGCTATTCAAGACTAATATGACAGTTTTGCGGTCATCATTACCACTTGCTTTTGTCATCGTCACTTTAACGAGCTGTATAAAACCTCCACCCACAATGCCGCTATTGCCACAGATCTCGGCATGGAGAAGACGACGACAGCACACAGCACATATCCAGAGAGCTACGTCGAAACGTCACGCTAATTGTAGAGCTCCAAACGACCCAACCGACATGGCCGAGTTGTTCCCAAGACACCCTTACCACTCCACACGAACTCGTCTTCTCTTTGCGTTATCGTAATTATTCTTGACTTTATGCAGACTTCAAAATATAAGATAGCGATAATTATCTCGTTGGGTGTTTTGTTCGTGTTACTAAATGATGCAAACTGCGGTTTCCTGGATGACTCTCAAACAGGTGTACGCAGCTTTAAAGCTAAGATCGTGTTTACTTCCGCAAAATATGATGGTTTCTTTACACCAACAAATTATAAGATTGTTTGGACAATAGTATTAACATTTAAATTACATACTGTGGAATATTCAAGCACAAAGTAAACAAATACTTCCTTCACAAATGTGCTACACAATATTATACCCTAGACAAAATAACAAGAAACTGATTTCGTTATATAAATATCTAAGATCATACGATTTTAGTGTTAAAAATCCACAGATCTCGCAATTCTTGCAACCATCGGAGGGTGTTGAAAACAAACACAATATATAATCATGATAAAAAATGTTCGCAATCCTTGCAACCATCGGAGACATTGGAAATCATAACACCATATTTGAAACATAATTAACTGTTTATTATACACGCAAGGTTATTATAAACATAGATTTTTTTAGCATTTTATTTTTGAAAGACTTAATAGTACTTACTTATTAATATAATACATCTTATACACATCATAATTTACGAGTTAGGTAGTAAGAAATAATAAAAATCATTTTTAATTAACCAACTTTTTTACTCAGTGTCACTTTCTTTTCTTATAGTGTAATATACTATTTCTAAGCAGATAGCACTTACCATCCGTTGTTTTTAATCATAAATGAGTATGTTTGTTTATATTAACAACAGTAAAATCCAGTCCGCCTTGCACGTGTTTAACATAAACAACCCTGAACACTACCATACTGTTCTAAAACCACAGAATACCCTCTTTATCTAAAACTCACATACAAAACCATAACCATTGACAACAAACCAGCATAATGTGGTCCAGATACACAATTTCATATTTAGTTTAAAATACTATAGTTACTTTTCAAAACTCCCTTTTCAGCTAATTTCTAAAATTTAAGAATATAAAAAATTCTTCCAGCTATACAGGGTGGTTCGAATTTTACCTTCAATAATTTGGGAATCAATAGAAAACTTCAAAAAAACATCAATTTTCTTAATAAACTTATATCGAAAACTCAACCGTTTCAGAAATACAGGGTGTTGAAGTTGCATATTTTTTTTTAATAAATTCAATATCTCCTGAACCATAGGGAATATTTTATTGAAATTTGGTGGGTAGTATTTTATTAATAAGAATAATAAGTACCATATTTAATCATCATAATTTGTTTTCCTATTTCAAGCAGTGGCGTAACCACAGGGTGAGATTATTTCTTTTTATATTAAAAAAAAAGGTACGCCAATGATATAATTTTTTTTTCTACATTTCCGAAATTAGCAGTCGATTTACGAAAAAAAGTCCTTTAATAATTTTTTCCTAAAACGTATCGTTTTATAGTAAAATTTTAATTAAAATTCATTGTAGGTAATTTATCGCAACAAGACAGTGACTACAGTGAATTTTTTTTATGAGTCTCCACAGGGATTTACATGGTAAAATCTTTAACTCGTGTTAACGGTTTTTCTACTGCGAATTTCAGAATGATTTTTGGCACACTATTAGTTTGCATCTTTTTTTAAATGTTCTAGTAGTTCTTAAAATGTAAAATGTAAAAAGTAAAATTTATTTATTTAAAAGGGAAAATAATTACATAATTTTAGCTCGTTTTCACATTAAAATTTATTAAGTAAGGAGGCTTTGTCCACTGACAAGCAAATAACTATTCCAAAACTGTCACTTTATTTGCATGTTTTTATTAAGTTTGAAAGACTTTCAAAACGTGAAAATGTCTTTGTACACCATCGAAGAAAAAGTAAAATTCATTACGGCGTATATTAAAGGTGCCTCAAGTAGAGAGATATGATAATTTTGCGGTGGAATATCCAAATCGACCCATACCTTTAAAATTCTACAATAAATGTCAGTGGACAAAGCCTCCTAACTTACTAAATTTTAATGTGAAAACGAGTTAAAATTATGTAATTATTTTCCCTTTAAAATAAAAAAATTTCACTTTTTACATTTTAAAAACCACTAGAATATGTAAAAAAGATGCAAACTAATAGTGTGCCAAAAATTATTTTGAAATTCGCAGTAGAAAAACCATTAACACGAGTTAAAGATTTTACCATGTAAATCCCTATGGAGACTCATAAAAAAAATTCACTGTATGTATTTCAAAGAAATAAATTAAAAATAAAAAAAAATTAATTTATTTTACAACATTGGAGGAACTGCTCAAAATAAAAAAAAAGTTCAAGAGATATTAAATTTATTAAAAAATATCTGATGTGTCTTTCTGGGATTCGAACCCGCGATCTTCCGTTTGGCAGTCAAGTCCCTTTAGTCACTAGTCTATCTCGGCTGTCGGATTTCGAATTCAACGCGCACTACAGGGTGGTCCAGGTTAAACGTCATTAATTTTTGGATTGTCTGTTCAATTTAGAGGAAACAGTTACTCTTGAAAATTTTTTATTTAAGGTTTCGCGTTTGAGATATTTGAGTTTGAAGGTTTGGAAACACAACATCAAATGCTATGCTGAATAAAAGAAAATTTTGAATAAGTTCTCAAAATAGGCTGTGATACATTTTCAAGCTCTTTTAGCCATGGAATTAATCGCTGCCAAGACTTGATGGCAATTTTCCGGATTTTTCAGACCTAACCGAAATTTTCTTTAATTCAGCACAGTATTTGATATTGTTTCCAAACCTTCAAACTCAAATATCCCAAAACCGAAACCTTAAATTAAAATTTGTCGAGAGTAACTATTTTCTCTAAATTAAACAGACAATCCAAAAATTGTATTTTCCTCGCAATATAACCAGTGGCGTCGAAAATTGGAGGGCAAAGTGGAATGGCCCCCAGTATCTACGCCACTGGAGATTTTTTTTATATTTGAACTCCATTATTATCTTGAAATGTACTACATTACTCTGTGTGCGAAATTTAATGGAAATCGTTCAAGTGGTTTAGAAGTTGTTAAGAAAACGAGTTTTTATTTTGACACCCTGTATCTTTGTTATAAAACATTTTTGTGCAAAGTTTTTTAATAAAAGTCTACTTTTTTCATGATGCTCTATCACCTCCCAAAATGAATGACGTTCAACTTGGACCAACCTGTATAAGAATTTTTAGAATACCTATTTCGTTTTTTTGAAATTTTTTTGACGGAATTTCAAAAAAAAATTCAAACAAAATTTGTACAAAATTTAATTCTAAATGAATGTTAAAGAATAAAAAAATCTCATAAATTGTTTATTTTTCAAGATATTCCTAAAAAACCTAAAAATGTCTTCAGGTTAGTGTCACTTGTTTTGGTGCTAGATGAAAAACATTAAATGTGGCACCCTCAAATTTGTTCAAACTCTTAAATATGATATTTGAATCAAATCCGACAAGTCGTTTTTGAGTTATGGTGGATACAGACAGACAGACATCATGGCGAAAATGGTCAAAATGAATTCAGGGACCCTCAAAACGTGTAAATCCATCAAAATCTCGAAGTCGAAAAAAATCACGATTACTATACTTACTTTCTTATTACTTCGTATAAGAAACTAAAAAATATGTAATTTCAACACCCTGTATTTCTGAAACGGTTGAGATTTAGATATAGATATATTTATTAAGAAAATTGATATTATTATAACATTTTTAATTGATTCCCAAATTATCGAAGGTTCAGTTCGGACCACCCTGTATACTTGGTACTTGTCTTATTGCAATAAATTACCTACAATAATTAAAATTTTACTGTAAAACTATTTGTTTTACAAAAAAACAAGAAAACTTTTTTTTCGTGAATCGACTGCTGATTTCAGAAATGTAAAAAAAATGTATTATATCATTGGCGTACCACTTTTTTTTCTAAAAATAAATAATTTCACCCCCGGGGTTACGCCACTGCTTGAAGTAGGAAAACAAATTATAGTGATTAATATGGTACTTATTAAGAAAATAATATCCACCAAATTTCAATAAAATATTCGCTTATGTTCAGGAGATATTAAATTTATTAAAAAAAAATATGCAACTTCAACACCCAGTATTTCTGAAACGGTTGAGGTTTCGATATAAGTTTATTAAGAAAATTGATGTTTTTTTAAGGTTTTCTATTGATTCCCAAATTATCGAAGGTAAAATTCGGACCACCCTGTATAATAGTAAACGTATAAACGTGTTTGTATTGTTTTCTACATGTTTTCAACAAATTAAGAATTACCTGGTCTAGTTTGTTGCATTGAACCCTTTCATGTTAAAGCGAGAAAATTCTACTGTTATTAAATTTTAAGTTTTTTTAAAATAATTATTTAAATAACAGTTAGAAATGTTTATTAAGTAAAATCGTACTTTCTCAAATTTAGTACTTTTCAGCTTTGGAATTTAGATTAATAGATTACACGCTGTGATTATTCAAAAATACTAGTTTTAAATTTTTTCATTCATTTAAATTACCCACTCTGTTAATATTACAAAGATACAGGAACATCCCACCCATCCAGGTCACCATCATCTCATCATCACTCTGATCAGTACAATTTTACTGAAACGGCAACATTCCAACATTGGACACTGATCGTACGTGGTGTTTTTCAACCTATCTATCTCATCTAACTGCGCTCCGTGACGCTTGAGGCTTGAGCGTGTCTGTCAGGCCGGGAATTCTGCATCGGTTAAGTGTTTTCAACACTAAAACTCTTAAAGGTGGGAACAGACTGAGCAAACATTGTTGAACAACAGTTGGTCAGCTGTTGGCGAACAAAACGTACTAGCAGTTGACAAACTGTTCTGCAACATCGACCTGCCTTGTTGCTTAGGTGTTCGCTCAGTAGGTGCCAAATACCAAATTGCTGCAGTAGGTATATGCGTACACACTGGGGATACTGTTGGCGAACTGTTGGGTCACATTTCCTTTGAAGTACCGCCTCGGGAGCGAACATCGCGCCACAGATCATCAAAGCGGCCCAACTGTTGACAAACACGTATACATTGAGCGAACTCCTGTGTTGTCCAACTGTTGTTCAACAATGTTTGCTCAGTCTGTTCCCGGCTTAATGGAAGCTGATTCCCAGTCTTATGGTAACGCTCAAGCGTCACGCGGCTAGATGAGATAGATAAGTTGGAGTGGAATGCACCATGTACGATCAGTGTCCAATGTTGGAACGCTGCCGTTTCAGTAAAATTGTACTGATCAGAGTGTGTGCATATTTTTATATTAATTTAAGGTGAATCGATCACCAGGCATTCGTTTATGTATTTCATTGTGCTTAGCTCAAATAAAATTACAATGTATATTTTAATGGTGTTTTGAATAAGAAGGTCTTATCTGCAATGGACTTTAACAAAGTCGGTAGTAAGTTATAGTACAGGATCCGAAGTAAGGTCCATCTGCTTGCCGGATGAAACTTATTTTTTATCAAACAATATTTTAAGAAATATATCGCAAATAGGTTGCCTAATGAAGTATGTTCATGGCTATCACTTTTTTTTATTTTATCTACTACCAATTCATAATAGCCTTGATTTGACATTAATTTGAGTAAGGTAAGTCAGATTATTACGCAACATGTGTTTTAAAGAAATCATTACCACACTGAAATTTCAACAAGAAAATTCTTTCTTACAAGTATTTATAACACAATTTTTACAATTTAGTATCTTTATAGGAAAGTTTATATTTGTAAATGTCTAATTATAATATAATATATATTGTTTAATTCTTTAAAATTTGTGATTAACATTGAGTAATGACACTTCATACTCTTAAGTTTGATTTTTTGAAACCTGGAGAATTTTATAATAGCGTATCTACCTAGAAAAAACCCTAACTTCACGTTAGATAACTGAAAAAATTTTTAGTTTTATTTTATAATAAATTAGTTTTATATTTTAATAATAAATATAACACGGTCCACGTCCCAGATTTTTTGGTGTATAAATTGTTTAATTATTTGAAAATTTATGATTCAAATCCATTGTTGGGTAGCGCTGGCTAGTTTTTACACAACTTAGGTTAGGTAGTCCAGTACGACAACTTGACAACTTGACAACAACTACTGAGCAATGTCGCTGGAGATAAATTCAAAATTCATTTTTAATTATTTGGACGGTAGAAGATAAAATCTTGTATATTACACGTGGGATATACACACATTAACATATTCGTCTGATTACAGAACTCGTCTACGACCACAGATATCTTACTCTTTCTAAATAGATAGCCATTGCATAAAACCATGAATGAGCCGAATTGAAACTGCACACGGGGGTATTTGGACTTGCGCACAAGTAAATATTGCGCCCGCGAATTCAAACAAAATATTGTAATAGGTCCGAATCACATTTCAATACCGTGCTGTAATGTTGGTTGCCAGACCAATTTTAGGGAATTTGCTTTTTTATGTTTACCCCCTGTAAGCCATCTCTTTTGCACATACATCTTACTCTTTCTAATTAGAAAGCTAAAGCAAATGCGCAAGTACAAATACCCTCCGGAATCACGATTTTCGACCTTATTGAAATCTTCAATTTGTCGCACTTTTTCATCGCGCAGCCCATATGCTTTAGTTATCTATTTAGAAAGAGTAAGATATCTATGTCTACGACTCGTTCTGCAATTTCCAGACTCTTATGTTAATGATGTTCATATCCCACTTATAATATAAATAACTATTATTTATTTTATTTATTTTATTTATTTCATTTATGTCATATAATTTTCAGAATTAGGTAGATGATAATCATGTAAGTTTTGATGAATCGGATGAATAAAGTTCCGTAATTAAAAAATTTCAAGTTAATTTTTTTTTGTATTTCAGTTGTTTTATAATAATTTTTTTTATATTTTTTCCCTACGCTTTATACTTATGATTGGTATTAAATTCTATTGGTAAACAATTGAGTGAAATATTAAAAACAAAAATTTTTCTAATTAAAGATAGCATGAACATATTTCATTTGCGATATATTTCTTAAAATACAGCGTGATCAACATATATTTAATAAATAATATATTGCTAGCCACGTATCTTTCTCTATAAGTTGGACGCGTGTAATGAGAGAGATATAGAGCAACAGTAATGGGCACTAATGCGCATGCGTGTTATTGTCGCGACTTTTACCGTTGATTGACGTACCTATATTAGGTTAGATTTCGGTGATTGACATAGATTAGGTTAGGTTATATCACGAATATCTCGATTTATTCTTATCAAATTTGTTCATACATAATTCTTAACTATAAAAATATTTCATAATATACATACAGGGTGATTCACGAGGAATAATGAGCCTGACCAAATTCTCGATTACATTTTATTATTATTATTATTATTATTCTTATTATTATTATTATTACATCACATTTTCATAGGTCAGGTAGATTTCAAATATTATTTGTAATAAATATGAAATCATAGCGAGCATAGCTAAAATTTGTCAGTTTTGACATTAAAATAAAAAAAGTCAGAAGTAATTTTAATAATTTATTAAAAATTAGGCAGTGCCTCCGCTGCCGGCAACGGCACCCGAATGAGCTGCCGGCAAAGAATTTTTAGGTTTTGCCGCGTATTCAATTTTTATCGTGATAATGTTTTAAAGATTTCAAGGTTTCATTAAAATCCAACATTCTGGGCTAAATTATAATATAAATGAAGAAATAAAAAAATGTTTTGTGGTTTCCTCTACTTGAATTTGATTAACACTAATTGCCATTGGACTTGCACTTTGCTGTATTTGGGTAAAACTGCCGTACCGCGGATTTTCTGAAAATGGCTTATTTTGGCAAGGGAATAAGTTGTTTAAAGTCGGGGGAACATTTTTTAGAAAAACATTTTGTTTTCATGAAAAATGAAATTAACAACCTAACCAGTAAAAGTAGGTATATTATTCTTTCACTTCTCAGTGGTTAGATTGTTAATTGCGTTTTTTTTCATTTTTCATTAAACAAATAAAAAAAAACCGGCTTCCCCGAGTTTAAACAACTTCTCTTTCCAAAATAAGCCATATTTACAAAAAAACTAATTTTTAGGCATTTTTCGGAAAAGCCGTGCTACGGAATTTTTACCACAATTTGTTACAACATTATTATCATCAATGAATGTGTTCATTGCTCTACAGAAAATCGTCCTTGAAAATGTCCTTTAAAATTTCATCTTGCCCTTCTTGCCAATGCTTTATGATAGATTTAATGATTTTCAATATCTCACGAAAAATTGGAGGGGAGACTTCACTAAACAACTGAGCCATTTTTTACCTTGGTCATCCATATAAGCTTAAATTTAGTGTGATTAGTCATATATTTATTACGCGATGGCTGTTTACGAGTTACCTACAAATTTTGAGGGTTATGATTTGTTGAGGTTTGATTAGACTTAGCATTAAGTGATTAAAATAAATAAGCCAGTGTAAATTTATAGATAGATATAATATAACACTTGTACAACTTACAAGAACATCTTACAGACTAACTTAACTAAAACAGAAAAAGGGTATCATCAGGTAGTGCCAAAAATGCACATGTGGTAAAACCCGACTTCCCTGTGGTCTCAAATTAAGTAGTTTTGCTTGTATAACTTTCAAATCTTAACACTCCCCCTCAAAACTAATTATCCATATACTTACATATTAGACATTAGAGCAAAACAAAACAATTATCAAAACTTAATTGATAGCAAATACCCAAAATTTCACAAAAAAACTGCCCCTCAAACTTATTATCTAAACTAAATAACTTTAAATTCAAACACAAATCAATCTAAATATCGCAAATATTTAACATTTATAAAATGATACTTAATATCGATGTGTTTTGACCGATCATGTAATTCATTATTCTTAATGATTCTGATAGCACTTTGATTGTCTATATGTACCTTAACCACTTTGCAATCTACTCCTAAATTACTAAGCACTCGCGAAAGCCAAATTCCATCTTTCACAGCACTTGCCGCACTTATATATTCGGCCTCCATTGTTGAAAGGGCTCAAGAGCCAAAATCGTACGTATGGTATCGTACTGGGCTAAAAGTTTCGTTAAAGTCCAGCCCTGGTACCTGGTTGAAACCGCGTACCACTAGACGCGCCTTGTATTTAATGTCCGAAGTATTCGCACCACTTTTCAGTTTATATACCCACTTATTGTCCAACACTTTAACATCCGCAGGTCTTTTAACAAGATTTCAGGTAGTGAGTTCATTTCATCGTCCATTGCACGCTTCCAATCATTGGCATCGGTACAAGAGACAGCTTCATCATAGTCTTTTGGCACATTTTCACTACAAGCTATCAGCGACAGTGGCATGTTTTGGGATCAACAGTGGGACAAAAAAGGTCATCGGCACTTATTTCGCCTTTTTCATTAGTAGTACTTGCTGGATTTATTAGTGACTCTTCCTTAAAAATTACGTCTCGACTTACTACAACATTTCTTTTCTCCGGAACATATACCCGATAACCTCCGATTCCATCATGGTAGCCCACAACATAGCCTTTCATGGCTTTCTTGTCTAACTTTCGCCTTGTCTCTTGTGGGATATGTACAAAACATTCCGTTCCAAAAACGCGGAAATTCTCTATACCGCGAACTTCTTTGTTATACCACAACTCATATGGTACTTTTCCAGTGACTTTCGTCGCTCCCGTTCTGTTTAAAATATAAACGGCCGTATTTACAGCCTCGGCCCATAGACAAGGCGGCAAGTTGGGTTTTGAATATAACATTGCTCTTGCGGCTTCAACAATTGTTCGATTTTCCCTTTCAGCTATACCATTATGTTGCGGGGTGTAGGGCGGCGTTAGAATATGTTTAATTCCCAAAGAGTTTGTTAAAATTTTCATTTCCCTATTATCGAACTCTTTTCCCCCATCCGAATTTAATTGTTTTATGTCTTCTCCAAATTCGTTACGGATTCTATTGCAAAAATTTTCAAAATGCTCCTTCACTTCTGATTTATTATTCATAAAATATACGGTCCGGAAACTGCTGTATTCGTCCTTAAAAATAGCAAAATATCTTTTCTTACCCAAGGACTATGTTTGCATGGGTCCACACACATCTGTGCTGATTGCCTCTCCCGGTACCTGAGCCCTTTCGGTCCTTATGTTAAATGGTTGTCGGTGCATTTTGCCGTAAGCACAACCTTCACAAAATTCCTGCTCGGCCTCTTCAGTTTTAATCCCCATGTTACTTAGAATTTTCTTGACTTGCTTTTTATTTTGATGCGCTAAACGCTCGTGCCATAATTGAAGCGAATCTTCTCCTTTTGTCTTAGCCGTACAGGCGATAGGGTTTCTTGGCTTTACAACCTCTAAATTCATTTTAAATAAATTTCCAGCTTCAGTTCCTGTGGCCACTATTCTGTTATTTTTCTTGAAAAGACACTCACTGCCGTTATTTTTAATAATAAAGTCAAATCCCTTTTTCGCTGCCATTTTTACAGAGAATAGATTGTACGCCATTTCCGGTATGTATAAAACGTCATTAATCGTTCCCGGTAACCACTGACCATACACTTCACATTTAATGTCAATAGTACCTTTGCCGACGGCACTCACATCTTGCCCGTTTCCGATATTAACATTTACACATTCGGTAAAGGTCACAAAGTCTTTAAACACGTCCCTGTTTCCCGTCATGTGTTCTGATGCACCTGTATCAATAATCCAAAAATTATCACTTGAATTTTGACTCACATCGCCGTATACATTTCTTACAAACGCTATCGGCTGTTCTCCACCATTTCTACAATTCCCGTTTCCATTCCTCCAGTTTCCATTTCCGTTTCTGTCATTCCCGTTTCCGCTTCTCGGATGATTGTCATTTTCTTTCTTCGGACAGTTTCTGAATAGGTGGTACTTTGAACCACACGAATTACATCCAGGACAATTTTTACGAATATGATCTGTTTTACTACATGTGAAACAACCAACTTTTCTCGGTGGATTTGTAGGACCTCTATGCTTATTGAACGAATTAATTCTCGCTCTCGATATTAGTGCGGTTACTTCTTCCACACCTGATGCGTTACCTGCCCCTTTTATCCGCTGTTCTTCAGTTAACAATCTCGTAGTTAAATTTGCTAACGTTCTCTGCGCCGGAGTAGTCGAATCCCACGCACTGTGAAAATGCTTGTATTCGGTAGGTAAGATTGATAAAATTCGCGACTGTAACATTGAATCTGGAATTGTAGCTTCTAACTTTCTCATCCTGTTTGTCATTTGTTCGAGTTGCGCAATGTGTTCGCCTACTGACTTCGAAGCGTCCCATTTATATTCAAAAAATAGCTTCTGGATTAAGCCTAACATTTCTTCATTCTTTAAGTCGTAAACCGCATGAAGCTTTTGCCACATATCATGGGCAGTCTCACAATTCATCAAGAATTGCAACTGCTTTGTTTCCACCGTTGTTACCATTAATTTTCGCGCAATTTTGTCTGCTTTCTTCCATTTTTCCAGACTCACATTATACGCCTGCACTATATCTGCACCTGCATTTTGAACTGGTTGTTGGGGTTTCGCGACCGTCCCCTCACACACATCAAGTGAATCCTTACAGTCCAACAAGGTTCTCATCACAAACTGCCATTGAGGCCAGTTACTCTGATCTCGCAACTTTTCAACTTGTAACTTCGTTTCTTCCTTCTTTTACACCGCTTCTCACACAAAATACTAAGCACTACCGCGAATCGCGAACTAACCGGAACTTGATAGGAACTAACAACGTTCTGGGCCCATAACCTGTTGAGGTTTGATTAGACTTAGCATTAAGTGATTAAAATAAATAAGCCAGTGTAAATTTATAGATAGATATAATATAACACTTGTACAACTTACAAGAACATCTTACAGACTAACTTAACTAAAACAGAAAAAGGGCATCATCAGGTAGTGCCAAAAATGCACAAGTGGTAAAACCCGACTTCCCTGTGGTCTCAAATTAAGTAGTTTTGCTTGTATAACTTTCAAATCTTAACATGATTGCCGGCACCGGAGCCAACATTGAGGGGGCAACCGGCGCCGGCAGCCATTAGTTTATTTTGCGGGCACCGTTGCCGGCAGCGGAGGCACGGCCTAAAAATTAAGTGAATCAATTAAGGAGATGTTCAAAATGCTGCCCACCATTTCTTTCGCATGCTTCAATGCGGATCCAGAAAGATCCTCTCACTCTCATAAGCATCATCATCCCTTCTTGCGTCTTTGAAATGACATGAACAAATTCGCTGGCCAGATATATCATCTCTCTCATTTAGATTACATAAAGCTAACCATTGCTTTAGAGTATGTGCTGTTTTTCAGAATTACTCGGAAATCTAGAAAGAATAATCTAATTGTAAGGAAAAAAACTTATTTACACGTGCATGAATAATAATGTATAAAACTGTAAGAAAAACTAAGTAGAAATTTTTTTTCAAGTTTAATAAAAACTTGAAGAAAGTAGAGATTTTTAAAAATATAAGCAATACATATAATAGGGACTTTACATGATTTTCAAAAAAAATTTTTTTTGAAAAGCTGATACCAAATTATCACTATCAATATTACTGGAAAAAAATTTTGGTCCGTAATTTTCAAGTAAATAAATAAAAAGTATTGTAAAATTTGAAATTTCCACGCATTGCTCGGAAACGCCAGAACCGGCCCAAAAGACTGCTGACGTCACGAATCTAGTTCCACAGTGCAGCACGCCGCATTTTGACTTATTTCGAAAAATGTCAAACGCGTAATAGTATGTATTATGTTTTGATAAAAAATAAGTATCATAGGGCAACCAGGAGTAGTGCTCAGGGTTGTTATTGTTAAACACGTGGAAGGCGAACTGGATTTAATGTTGTTAATACAGCGTGATCGGGAATGACTAAATCTGTTGGTATTAAAACAGTTGCGAAATTAGGAATTTTTTTTGTGGTATGATTTGCAAACCTGCTTGTCACAATTAAAAATGTCAGTTTACAAAATCTAAGGTTATGTTATGGTGAAGTATTGTCTAAGAATATATACAAAATGAACAAGAAGCGACACTCTCGTCGGCACCTTTGATATTTTGATAACCAGATTCGGTGACCTTGCGCCATTTTGTGGGGGTACAGAAAGAGAGGGAAATTCAAATTTAAATTCTTACCTTTCTATATTGTCTTTAGGAAATCGAAAGAAACTTAGTGTACCATCGTTGCGCGTGGAGCAAGCTTTAACCGCACACGAATAACCACGTTTACGTACTTTTTCCATGATTGAGGTTATTGCCAATTAAATATCTATTACTAGTTATATTAAAATAAGGTTAGTGACAACTGACAACCTAACTGACAAGAGTCAAGAGATAGTTTCTGGTCATGATACTATTAACCAGGTATGTTCTTGTGCATCTTGGGTAGGACTGAGGCAAAAATCTACAAACTTCAAGCAGCGGCATCCAGGGCGACCATCTAGGATTCCCCTAGGTTAGGTGCCTCGTTGCAAATTGCAAATACCTAATTAAGGTAAATATAAAAATAAGCTAAAGATAATTTACACAGTAATGTTTCGTTATTCGAGTTATATTTTCATGTAAAAATCAATGATTTCTTGCGTTTTATAAAAAACGCAATTTGAATTTAAGGCGGGAGCGAAAGAAGACGACAGCCTGGGATGGTGCGCAGACTGAATCCAAACGCGTCCGCGGGAAGCACATACCTGGTTAAATAGTATCATGGTTCTGGTAAACCTGCGCACTGGAAAACGGTTTACCCCCACTACGCGACTGTCGGTTCTTGTTCATTTTGTCTATATTCTTTGGTATTGTTATGTTGGGATTGTCAAGATTGTCAAAAGTTGACAGTAAGATGTGCGCGCCAACGCCCTTACGGTTATTTGCGTCAATAGTACCAATTCCACTAGTTATTTTTTCAATACCAACAGATTCAGTCATTCTTGATCACGCTGTATAAACAAAAAAGCAAACATACTCATTTATGATTAAGACAACGGGCGGGATGGTAGGTGCTATCCGCTTAGAAATAGTATATTACACTATAAGAGAAGAAAGTGACACTTTTTCACTGAGTAGAAAAGTTTTGTTTATTATTTCTTACTACCTAACTCGTAAATTGAGATGTGTATTATACCTATTAATAATACCTACTTAAGTTTTTCAAAAATAACATGGTAAAAATTTCTATGTTTTTATTTATAACATTGCGTGTATAATAAACAGTTAATTATGTTTCATATATGGTGTTATTATTTCCAATGTCTCCGATGGTTGCAAGGATTGCGAACTCTGTGAATTTTTGTACTTAACTATATTTCTTTAAAATCACAAGATTATAACAAATATAATATTGTTATTTATTAGATAGGTATTGAATTTACCAAGTAAGTATACAGGGTGTTTTTGAAATACACTACCAAAAAAAGAACGGTAATAGGTGATGAAAAATAGATGCCATTGACAAAAAAACCTTGAATAAAAGTGTTTTCGTTTTCGAACTAAAATTAATCGAAAATTTGGTCAAAATTTCCAGTGTGCTACTGGGGTAAAGGTAACTACATAATTCAAATAGTAATTATTTTGGTTGTTTAGTAACAAGAATAAAAGGTAGATGTGATCATGGATGTGATTTTTTCTGTCACACAATTCAAATTGTCACCGTATAATTGTCAGTTTTGAATTTTGAATTTCCATATTTATTCTAAATGGTTTACACAAATTACGAATTGACCGATATGGTGTTAATGTATGGGAGAGCACTGGGAAATGCTCGTGAAGCACCGCGTCTCTACAGAGAAGCATTTCCTAGACGAGTAGTACCCGACCATCATACATTTACTACCACTGTGCAGCATCTCAGAGACAACGGTGAATATCGTCCCCAAACTAGATATAGCGGCCGACAGAGAACTGCAAGCGTATTAAATGCTGAACCTGATATATTAAATACTGTGGAAGAAATCCCCGGAATTAGCGTAAGAAAACTGTCGTACAGAATTGGTGTTTTCCTATTTATTGTTTGGAGAACATTAAAAGAACAGAGGCTTCATCCTACCATTTGCAGCGTGTACAAGCATTCAAAGAAGATCTACCCCGCAGGATCAGGTTTTGTGAATGGATATTGCAAAAAAATGATCAAGATCCAGAGTTTGTTGAAAATTTGTTGTCAACAGATGAGGCAACCTTCATAAGAGATAAAGTCTTTAATTCCCATAATTCTCGTTGTTGTTCGGCAATTTGAACAATTTTTATAAATAAATTATTATATATTTCACTACGTATTTATTGGATGCTTGAACCATAATTTAAAATCTACCTCTCAGAATTGACTTTCGACTTGTCAGTTCTGACTTTAATGGTTACTATGGCTATTTATTCAAAATGATTTAATTATAGTTACCATGGCTTTTTATTGAAATCGAACGCAATCAGTTTTACTTGTATTTTCATCAGTGGCGTTCTGGTTTTATAAGCAAGGGATCAGAGGTTATTTTTTCTTATCGTAAAAAAAAATAAAAGGGTCCATTCGCCTCCTTAACAGTCCCAGAGACTCCGTTTCACTTTTGGTAGTGTATTTCAAAAACACCCTGTATTATTCTAGTTATCTAGTTTGTCTGCGAGCGGTGTCGGTTGTGGTGTGATTATTTGATAAATTTGTTGAAAATTCAAAAGAAAGTAAAGATATTTCTGAATCTGCAAAATTATCTCGTAAATTTTATTTTGAAATTATTTGGTTTTTCGTGTTCTATTATAATTTGATTTTTTTATTATTTGAATTTCTGTTTTTGAAAATTGTAATAAACCATGTTTATTATATATTGTGTTTGTTTTCAACACCCTCCGATGGTTGCAAGAATTGCGAGATCTGTGAATTTTTTGTTTATTATTATGTTTTTTATAGCTAATACTGTTTTTTAACAAGTTAATTGGGAGTCATGTATCGAATAAAAACAATCCAATTAATAAATAAGGCTTTCATATTGAAACTTGTTGAAATCATCAAATTAAATGATGAAAAGCAAAAAGCAAATTTCACTTAGAAAGACAAAAGCAACAAAAAGCAATTCTCTAATTTAAATAAACATCTTAAAGTAATATTGGTACAAATGCGAATAATAAAGACGATTTTCAGTTGTTATTGTTTAAGTTGTCAGCTGCAAGTTCAAACTCTTCGCATTTAGAGCTTTTAAGGGAATTCTTCACGAATATAAATTAGGAATTCATTCCGTCTAGTCCTTTCAATTGAAAAACAAAGAACACCAAATCTAAACAGGCTTAAAAGGAAGTAAAGACGTATTTACATAGCCGCTTAAAAACAAAAAAAAAGGAAATTGCCACTTAGATATCTGTGTGCAGTTTGTGATGCCATCTGGGCCGTCCTATCATGAACTAATCTGTAAATAGACCATGTAGCCTTCTCAGTTACAGATAAGGCTCAAAGAGTCCGGTTGTTGCCAAAGGTAAGTTGTTGTTGATTCAAAGCAGCTCATTCGTGATACCTATGCACATTTCTATTATACGATTCGTTTTAAATTCTATACATGCGTGCAGGTTTTTCTGTCATTGTGGTGCTTATCTTTTCAATAGAAAAGGTATTTTAAAATAAATAACGAACTTGGTCCTTTGATTTTCTATACATAATTAAGTTTATAATTTAGATAAAAAAAATTGTTGGTAGGGTCATTGCAAAACTAACCTACAAACGGAATTTTGAAATTGAGTCCTTCGTTGAAAATAAGACAAGCAACCCTCTACTATTCATCCAACGTAACTCTTAGTTTTCGATCTAGTGAGTTTAGTCAAGTCAAATTCGGAAAAATAGGCAACGAAAATTTGTAGAGATATTCAGTTATAATACGACAAGTAGTCAATGTTATGCGTATTATATAACTCATCATAAATTTAGCCAATAGCTATTACAAGTTTTACATAGTTACTATGTATTGATAAGCGAATATACCCCTTGACGACGTGGTATATCCGTTTTCGTATATTCGCTCCTCCAACAATGTGAATTTTGTCATAGTAACATTTATTGATGTTTACTAATAAACGTCAGAAAAACAATTTGTTTGTTAATTCTTTATATAAGCGTAACGAATACCACTCGAGCAAACGAAAATAATCGTTATGCTATCCTCGTCACTCAATGTATATCATTAAAACACCGTTTTAGCATAGAAAATAATAGCATAGAAAATAATCGATTATACTTCCGAGTCATTAGACGTATTCTGCGAAACACCACGAGAGCGTTAGCTCGAGTGATGTTTTAAGGATATACGTCGAGTGACGAGGTTAGTATAACGATTAATTTAAATTATTTTAAATTTGATCCCAACATTTTTGTATGTTGTGTTTTTTTGTTTTTGACATGAAATTATTAAATTTAATAGTTTTTTACAAAAAAATGATCCGCTTGTTTAATTTCGATGCCATGCACCATTTATGAGTAAAATCGATTTAAAATTTTTAACATTCTCTGAACGTGAAGCGTTTTTTTTTAATTTTCGAAATGAATATAAAAAATTTAGGAGAATGTAGAGCAAGTCAAATCATGAAGAAAACCTTCATAAAATTGTTTTCAAAAGTGGTTTCTAAGGGAGCTACAGCCCCTTAATAGTGGATCCCTATTAATAATGGTTTTTATTAAATATCTCCGAAACCGTTTAAAACACTTTAGAGAAAAACTTTATTAAGGTTTTCTTTATCATTTGACTTGCTCTACATGCTCCTAAATTTTGTATATTTATTTCGAAAATTTCAAAAAAAAACGCTTCACGTTCCAAGTATGCTAAAATTTTTCAAATCGATTTTACTCAAAAACGGTGCATGGCCTCGAAATTAAACAAGTGGACCATTTTTTTGTAAAAAACTATTAAATTTAATAATTTCATGTCAAAAACAAAAAAACACAACATTCAAAAAAGTTGGGATCATATTTACCCCCCGCTCCCCCCACAAGAGTGTGACTCTTGAATAAAATTTTCAGATGATACTAATTTCATATTGCTAAGCATAAAAGAGCTAGTGGCTGTACAAAATTTCATTATTACATCTTAAACGGTTTCGGAGATATTTAGGAAATACCATTCTTAGGGCTGGTTGTATAAAACTTGAATCGCGGTGTTAAATTTCTATCCTCCAAAATATCTATAGTGACAATTATAATCAACAATCGTTTCTACGACAGTTTATCCTTTTTGGAGGATTATCTCGCGATTAAATTTTTATACAACCGGCCCTTAGGTGCCTACAATTCCGGGCTGTAGCTCCCTTAGAAAGCACTTTAGAAAATAATTTTATAAAGGATTTCTTCATCATTAGACTTGCTCTACATGCTCCTAAATTTTGACTACCTATTTCAAAAACACCTTGAATAATCGATTTAATTTGTACTAGTACCTACAATATCCGCTGTATTTTTTTGTAACCATGGAAATGACTAAAATTAAGTTTTTACTTTTTACTTTCTTATACGAAGTATATCATCAGAAATAAGCTGATGTAGTTTTGGAAAACTTGCTTTATACAGGGTGTTGGTGGTTGTCCGTTTATTTTTAAAAACTTTAATCAATGAAAACTTAATTTTTTTAAATGGAACACCCTATATATTTCTAGATTTTCGAATTCTACACTTAATTCGAGACATAAAAGTATTAAGGTTGTAAGCTCTTAAAATTAACGGTATTAAAATTAATTACGTTTTTTAAAAATTAACGGTCAATCGAAAGCACCCTATATAAAATAATTTTTTTCAAACTATATTACCATGTTTCTTATAGGAACATTTCTGCGTCCACTAAAATTTAGTTTGTTAAAGAACGTGTCATTAGTAAAATATGAAAATGTTTGACTGAGTTTTTGTATGAAAATATCTGATGTGCCCAACACATGACTTTCTTATACGGATAGTATCACAATAATTACTTTTCCTAAAGAAATTAAGTTAAATTTCTTGTAAAAATTTTGAGGGTTTCCAGCAATTTTCAAATAGTCTCTGTCGCACTTATTGCAATACGCATAAATCTGTCCTTGTCCCACTCATTATAACCGTATTTTACGACAAAAATGTGTTTTATTTTAGATTTTTGACCTATTACTCACTTAAAAAAATCTCCCGGTATGAAATTACATTTTTTGTCGATCGTTTATTAAAGATCTAGTTAATGTAATAAAAGGAGTGTATTAATAACTCAGTTTAATGCATACATGCACATTAAAAACATTGTTGAGATTATGAGATTTGCTAGGTAACCAACAATATATTATATTATTGAAACATGCATTTGGAACTGACACCTACCGAAATTAATTAATTATGTCAGTGGTATTTTGACTTATTGCATATTATGTCAGAACTTGGATTTTGCCATGAAACAAAATTAGATTATTTTCATTCTAATAAAGAGCGATCGACAAAAAAATATTGTAATCAACATGAGTGTTAATCGGCGATTAATAATCTCGACTCATTAACGCGCTCGCTGCGCTCACGCGTTAAAATCGTTTCGATTATTAATCGCTCTTATTAACACTCTTGTTTATTAAACTACTATTATTTATTCATTATTATTGTTTTCGGTACCCTAGAAACCAGTAAAATAAAAAAAAACTAATGGTCCGTCCTTCTGGGATTCGAACCCGGGACCGTTTGGTAGCCATATAATGAGACACATGGTCTACCTCGACCGTCGGATTCAACTATCAACGCGCGCTATGAGATATATAAAGTGTTTTAAGTATATCTAGTTTTTCTTAAATTTTTTTGACGGAATTTCAAAAAAAAGTCCAAACAAAAATTGTTTAAAATTCAATTCTAAATCAATGTTAAAGAATAAAAAAATCTCATAAATTGTTTATTTTTCAAGATATTCCTAAAAAACCTAAAAATGTCTTCAGGTAACTGTCAGTTGTTTTGGTGCTAGATGAAAAACATTAATTATGGCACCCACAATTTTGTTCAAACTCTTAAATATGAAATTTGAATCAAATCCGATAACTCGTTTTTGAGTTATGGTGGATACAGACAGACACACAGACAGACATCATGGCGAAAATGGTCAGAATGGATTCAGGGGCCCTCAAAACGTGTAAATCCATCAAAATCTCGAAGTCGAAAAAAATCACGATTACTATACTTCCTTATACTTCGTATAAGAAAGTAAAAAATCTCCCGGTATGAAATTACATTTATTTATTCATTATTATTGTTTTCGGTACCATATAGAAACCAGTAAAATAAAAAAAAAACTAATGGTCCGGTCCTTCTGGGATTCGAACCCGGGACCTTTCGTTTGGCAGCCATATAATGCGACACATGGTCTACCTCGAACATCGGATTCAACTATCAACGCGCGCTATGAGAAATATAAAGTGTTTTAAGAATATCTAGTTTTTTTGAAATTTTTTGACGGAATTTCAAAAAAAAGTTCAAACAAAATTTGTTCAAAATCCAATTCTAAATCAATGTTAAAGAATAAAAAAATGTCATAAATTGTTTATTTTTCAAGGTATTCCTAAAAAACCTAAAAATGTCTTCAGGTAAGTGTCACTTGTTTTGGTGCTAGATGAAAAACATTGAATGTGGCACCCACAATTTTGTTCAAACTCTTAAATATGAAATTTGAATCAAATCCGATAACTTGTTTTTGAGTTATGGTGGATACAGACAGACAGACAGACATCATGGCGAAAATGGTCAGAATGGATTCAGGGGCCCTCAAAACGTGTAAGTAAATCCATCAAAATCTCGAAGTCGAAAAAAATCACGATTACCTACTATACTTCCTTATACTTCGTATAAGAAAGTAAAAAGCTGATGTATCTTATGACTTTCTTATACTATGAGGGTATAGTTCTGTGGTTCGAATCTGATAATTAGAAAAGTTTGTTAAAATAGAAAAATAAGGCTTCAGTTCTATAATTAATATTCTGATGCTTGAATTCTAACAAAATGCAATAAGTTGATTGATCGATGGAATGTTTTGAATAGCTTCGAATTTTTTTTTGATTTTTTTTGAAAATTTAATTTTTTAATAAAAGAATGATATCGGATTTTTCATTCAAATAACTCAAAAACGACCTATCTGAATGGATCCAAATTCCATATTTAAGGGTTTGAACAAAATTGTGGGTCACACCATGGTCGAAGTATAAGGTCTGTCGGAGCCTCCCCTCCAAATTTTCATGTTAAAATGGGCGTGGCAAGATGAACGACCATTCTTTTTTATTGGCTCGCTCTGGCGCGGCGCTATTCAAATTTCATGTTTTCTTTTTAATTTCATCAATATGTTTCTGAATTCAAAACAACAACAACAACAACAACAACAACAACGACAGGTAACGGATTTATCAGCTATTATCAAAATGAGTTCAGTAAAATGTGCCGTGATAAATTGTGATTCAACTAGTGCGATACAGTTTTTTACAAGTATAAGCGACCATGGGTCACACATTAAATCTTTTGTATTTAGTACCAAGACAAGTAGTACTTTCTTGTGAAGACTTTTTAGGTTTTTTAAGATTATCTTGAAAAGGAAACAATTTTAGGAGACTTTTTACTTTCTTATACGAAGTAATAAGGAAGTATAGTAATCGTGATTTTTTTCGACTTCGAGATTTTGATGGATATACACGTTTTGAGGGCCCCTGAATCCATTTTGACCATTTTTGCCATGATGTCTGTCTGTCTGTATCCACCATAACTCAAGAAAGAGTTATCGGATTTGATTCAAATTTCATATTTAAGAGTTTGAACAAAATTGTGGGTGTCACATTAAATCTTTTTCATCTAGCACTAACACAAGTGCTGAATACATTTTTAAGTTTATTAGGAATATCTTGAAAAATCTGTATCCACCATAACTCAGAAACAACTTATCGGATTTGATTCAAATTTCATATTTAAGAGTTTGAACAAATTTGTGGGTGCTACATTATGTTTTTCAACTGAAATTCTGTCAAAAAATAAAAAAAAAATAAAACATTGATTTTTGTCGTAAAATCGGTTATAATGAGTGGGACAATAAGTGCGAGAGAGACTTCCGAAGTGTATTTGAATATTGCTGGAATGGAAACGCTCAAAATTGAAACACGATTTTTACAAGAAATTTAACTTAATTTCTTTAGGAAAAGTAATTGTGGTACTATCCGTATAAGAAAGTCATGTGTTGGGCACATCAGATATTTTTATTTTAAGTATATGCGTTATTTATTCGTAGCGGTTATAAGTCACGGAGCAAGTTAGGTTGTTATGTATAGGTTTTTCTCTTTTAAATAATATCATAAATCGGTACCATAAATATGATTTCGGTTGCCGAGATTACCCTTGCCCACAAGCCACAAGTCAGTCACCGGACGACTAATTTTAAATAAATCGTCCGGTAACCGGACGAATATCCAGTGCCTTTATTTTAAGGTTACATATCTGAAGTATTGTCAAAACCACGTCAAAACCATAAAAATAATCGTGCCGAAATAGAGTAATAAATCATTTTTACTAAAATGTCATGATTGATTAATCATTAATTTTGCAATAAGTTCCATTGAGTGCATTTTTAGTGAATAAAAATTGATAAAAGTGCTTTTTGCAGCCGCCTCTTGGACTATAACGTTTACGATGATCAGTCGCCTTTTAGCAATAAAGAAAACGTCCGTCACCTACCATTTCATAATCTACATAATAACAATAAGCTTGAGGATTTTTTTCAGATTTGCGGAAATAGGTACGATCTCCACGTTGCCGGCTCTAAAGTGCTGGCTACACGACAGCAACTTACTTGTACGGTATAGTTTGCGCAATAAATACTGCGCAATAAATACGGTACACTATTCTGTGACCACACGATGCAGGTAAGTTTGTGCAAACCGTCAGAATATGCTTGAAGTGTTGCTCCAAAAGGTCTAACCGGATCAATTTTATCAATATTATCAAGTGAGTCATTATTACTGCAAATATTTTTCTATTGCCTTTTAATAAAAAAGAAAACAAGTAGAGTCCCTCGTGCAAAGTGGTGTAAGGAAATGTCTTCTGAATAGAAAAAATCATTCTTATATAACTTTGATGATGGACAACAGAAGATCCCGATGACTGGTGGAATTATATGAGAATAGATAAAACTGCGTAGGTATAACGAACTATTACGATTAATGACTTCTTCAATAGAGCAACATAATACTGTGATGCGCGAATCTATATCGTCTCATGAAAGATTAAGTTTTATTTTGAGATTTTTGACTGAGGACACGACTTGTATGATGTCCACACGCTCAAGCTTTATCGCGCAAATCGAGTTTGCACAAACAAAATCTTTGACAAGTCGAAGTTTGCGCAAGTCGCGCTTTTCGGTTTGTGCGAGCTACCGTTTTGCCGGCCACACACATACGGTACCCGATACAAACCGGTTTGCGCAAGTAAGCGCGTGGTAAAGTTTGTGCGTGTGGCCGGCCCATTATTCTGACGGTTTGCACAAACTTACCTGCATCGTGAGGCCACAGAATAGTGTACCGTATTTATTGCACAAACTATACCGTACAAGTAAGTTGCTGTCGTCTAACCAGCGCTTAAGACGGCAACGCAAACTTGTATTGACTTAATATGCGCCTACTACGCGTTTTGACGGGTATTTTAATCTGCCACAAAATCATTCCACGGGTAACTCGATTATTTTTTAGTACCTCAACGCTAGAAACTTTAAAATCGCCTTATTTCAAAAACTTTCCTCTTCAACCTAATACTTTTTTTACATATTCTAACTCAGAAAAAAATCAAGTTTTAAAATCCAAAAGAAAAACTACAGTGTTTCATTTGAAAATTGAAAGTTGACGTCACGTCCGGTTAGACGGAAAGCAGCAAAAAATAAAAACAAAGTGCATTAAATGTAGAAAATGTTTTTGAATATGCCTGCAAAAATTGAAAACCCTATCTTCAATAATAAGCGAGGAAAAGATGCTGTACCAACTAAAAAAATCACCTGGTATGAACATTAATATTAAAATATAATTATTGGCTACGCCATCAATACCTACTTTCCAAAGATCAGAATTAACTCCGTATGGTATAACAAAGTCATGTGTTGGACACATCAAATATTTCTTATAAAAATAGATGGATGTTTTATATTCCAAAAAATATTTCGAAGTAAACATTATCCTAAAATAAAATATAAATTTAAAATTATTTAGAATTTACCCTAATTTTCACTTGTGAACATCGGCGATCCAATAATTTTACCATCGTCATGTATCCTTGAGATGGATATATAGGATGATGTATACCTGTCGATAATAAAGATATGGAAGCCAAGTTTTTTAGATAACAAAACTCTAGGGAGTGGTGTGCACACTGATAGATGGGCATCGTTTTTATTAAAAGAGCTGATGGATCGAAAAAGAATAGTGAAGGTATCGCGTGCTTCTTCCACTTTCTATAAATAAATAACCATTAGATGAACTGATAAAATGAGTAATAAAACGACAAGAGAAATGGAAAATCTCGCTACTGTACCAATTAGTAACATTATACTAGAAGGGTGTTTTGCATGACGGAAAGAGATAAGGGTTCTGTGTGGTGGAAGATGTGTCCGTTACTGACACTTTCACAGACGACTGACATTACATGTGCGTGTGCTATTTGTTCAAAGCTACTTTTACGTACCTGTGTGACAGTTTCGTTTTAATGATTTTTCAAACCACTCCTAGCTGATGATTTGACATGAAAGTTTATTAATTACGCCGTGGTGTATGTGTGTGTTCATATTTGCTTTAATTCTACATGATTTTCGGTATAATTAACGAGATAATTGTAATTTTAATCATTTGTTATACTGGTTTATGTTTGAAAACATCCACGTGAGGGAGAAATCCAATAAGCAATAAAAAAGAATTTGTACGTTTATTTATTATAATGCTATATAGAGAGCTGGAATAAATGATGGTTCATTACGTAAAGCTGGAATAGAATACTTAAAACTCATAAAAAATAATGCAGTTATTTTGGTAGTTGGTAACGGAGTACAGTAAGTACCAGAAAGAGAAAGGGCATCAAATTGCAAAAATCTAAATGAATGATTATATTCGTTTTAATATCGCAGGCTAATTCCTCAGATCCAATTATAAAAATATCCCCGAGATGAGTACGGAAACGCTCTGTTTCCTTATCGAAAAATGAACATTTTTCTCTTCTTTACCAAAAAAAAAACATTTTTTAATAATGTTATGTACCTAATAGTAATAGTATATTAAGTATGGAGAACGGTAACCCTTAAAGTTCGACATGCTTATAACATTTTTTGCACGATCCGTCAAATTCACGTATTTATGGGTTTAATTAAAGATTAGTAACCAAATTAAAATTTGTTCATGTCTGAGTGGCAACTATAAAATTATCTAAAATAAAGTGACAAAACTTTCATATGTCATTACTTACCGATCAAGGCGATAATCTGATCGGTAAAATACTTACCGATCAGTAATTTGTAAACAAAACCTACTATTCTTTTAATTAAACCAGTAAATACGCGAATTTGACGGATCGTGCAAAGTATAGTATATTAAGTATGGAGAACGGTAAGGGATTTTTACCGTTCGAAAACAATTGTTTGGAGGAGGAGCGAAGCGACGACTCCAATTATTGTCTGAGAACGGTAACCCTAACGTTCGACATGCTTATAACATTTTTTGCACGATCCGTCAAATTCACGTATTTATGGGTTTAATTAAAGAATTGAGATCAGGATTTACCACAGCGGCGCTGTCGTCATATGCAAGATGGCCGGCAAGTTCGTACATATAGTATTATACAAACAGTGCAAGTAATAGTATTTTATTTTATAAAGGACCAAAAGCAATAGTTTATGTGAAGAGTCTGGACGTTTAACTGTCTCGCTACGTTCGGCAGATAGATCCAGCCGTGCAACATAAAGTCACTTCGGCTCCGAATAAAATATAGGTACTTACTATTTTTTTTCAAACGTCGACAACAAAACATATAAGAAATTTTGAGGATACAATTTTTTAATTGAGAAACGAGCTAGACGCATCAATTCAGTTTGCGATTCTAGACATTTACCTAAAATTTAATACTTCTACTATTTATTAACATAATAAATTTGTGAAGTTTCACTTTCATTAAATTACAAAATAAACGAAAGTAACCATAGCGACCTTAAATTGAATAAGTAAATTCTCTCTAGACCTCTTACAGAATTTTCGTAACCATGAAGACCATAATTAAAACGTCAAAAAGTAATGCTAAAAATAATGTAACAACTTTAAACAGTTATAACTCGAAAAGTATCCGACGCAAAATAATTTCAGATTCGTGATCTACTCATGGAAATTAGTGATATATGTGAAAATTATGAAAATTGGGGTGTGCGTCCGTATTGTTTACCTTTAGCAACACCGGAACTACTCTCTACGTAGATTAACCACTTCATTATTTCGAAATAAATTTTTACGCGTACACGTTTTTGTCGAACGTGGGATTCGATTAAAGCGTAATTCAGAAACCGTAGATCAATGTACCATGCTCTTACAAAATGGAGCACAACACCGGACTGTTTTTCTACAGCTTAAAAAACTTTTAGGAGGAAATTTCATCTTCGCTTTGTTGAAAAATATTGCAAACACTTGACTTTATGATAGTTGTCACCGAATTATCGGTGGAATGTAATTATAATTAAAAAAAATTCGATAAGTCCCTTCTTTCCCTATGCTATCAATTCTAAATGTTCCAACTTAGCCGCCATCTTGGATAGTTCGTCTAACGGCCAAAGGTGTCGCATATCTGAGTGCTGATCTCAATAGTAACCAAATTAAAATTTGTTCATGTCAAAGTGACAACTATAAAATTATCTAAAATAAAGTGACAAAACTTTCAAATGTCATTACTTACAGATCAGAAGGCGAGAATCTGATCGGTAAGATACTTACCGATAAGTAATTTGCTAATTTGTAAACAAAACCTACTATTCTTTTAATTAAACCAGTAAATACGCGAATTTGACGGATCGTGCAAAAAAGAAAGTAAAATAAACTTATGAGAACCGTTATGAATTATAAATACAACTCTTATAAATAAATCTTGTTTATCAGGTTTCCGTAACAACCAATATACGTTCGGGATTTTCATATTTTCGTGACAATCAACAAGCCCAGTAAGCGTAGAAAAATGAGTCGGTAGCTGAAACCAAGGACGTATAAAATAGAGGACAGAAAGATCCCCGGGGTGGGGGTTGAATTCTTGGGCAAAAAGTGTTGCACGTTCAAATGGACTCAAGCGTGCTTGATAGTTTCTACGCATGCGCCAGCAGTCAATAAGGCGCGTTATTGGTCAAGTGTTTGTTTTGGTTTGTCACTGTCATAGCAACTGGCAACGGATTTGTGCCTACACCCATCCGGGAGCTTTCTCTCCTCTATTTTTATACCTTCTTGGCTGAAACACAATTTGGCATATTTCTCACAAAAAAGACACTTTACCTAAACCGAGAATAGTTTTACTAGGTAGTAAATAAGTTATACGTTTTTAAATTATATCGTTGCATATTGAAAATTTCTTCATGCGATTGTACTAGAGTAGTAAAACTATTTCACGTCCCTGCCTATTGTGCACCTCTCGTCCTGCTTATTAGCCATGGTCAGTTGTATTTGCGTCTGACGATGACTTACTATTGTTAAATAATCGAAATTACTATAGTCAACATTGCTAAACCGGCTTTACTTTTTTCCTAAATTAATTATTATCCGTCCTCAGGCTCGTATCTTTTTGTTGAAAACAGATTCCATATATCAAAATTAATATTGTTGTAAAATATGTACACTTGGACAACTAGACAAATATACATATTTATACTACACATTCTTGCAATAAGTCCCCTTCTATTCTTAATTTAATTTCTTCTGACATTCAAAATAACTTGACAATTCTGAACCGACACCAATCACCACTTTTTTCCTATTGAATTACTAATGAGCGTCCATCCCTTCCACATGAGGAATTGACAGTTGGAAAGTAGAAATTTGTGACGGTCACTTCTCCCACTAAAATCCTATTATTGTTTCAGGACAACAAAAACGATTCCACTATAGACGGGGACGAGGAAAATGGCGATGGCGATCACGAACAAGATTTCATGGAAAATGGCCGTGACGGTCTTACTGGCACTCCAGATTCAGCTAACTCCCGTAACGACAAAGAACTAGAGGACCTAATGGACGTCGAGGCCACCACCAAGACTTGCATAATGCATGCGTTGAGTATTGTTAGTACGCCTGCCTCTCATCCTGGTTCTTCGCCGCCACCGCTTGCTGCTATTGCGCCCCACACCGAGCATGGGGATGGCTGGAAGCCCCAGGGGCACACGCGCCTTTCCCCTAAGTTACAACACGAACCCTATTAGTAAGCTTGTCTCGTTGGACAGCAGCATAGACTAAATTAAATATATATTATACCATTATATCCATTGTAATATCCGCGAAGTATTGCTGGAATTTAGTTTTGATTCAATTTCAGTGTGATCACTACCTTGTTGTTTAAATCAACAACAATCTGGTTATTGGTTAGAAACTAATGAATAATTTTCTTTTCCTGGTTAAAATATTTTTTGCAGTTGCCACGTTGAACAAATCCTCAGAACAGAATAACATATAAAAACATAGTTTAATCAAATAAATTTAGTTTCAGTATCTTTTATTACCTACACATTATCATGTATTTAGCAATTGAAATTCGATTGGTCCATTTTTATTGCTCATAAGTTGGAATCTATTGGTCCCACGCAATTTTTAAAAAGAAACACATCTCACATTTCGCATAGGTACTTATCATTATAATGTCCAGATTCATAAAAATAAGTTAACCTACCAATAACTTAACTCGCCTTTATGAAACTAAGGTCCGGTAAACTTCAATTAGAATGTGAATTTTATCATTTTAAATTTGTATATTCTACACGAAGTTTACCCAAATTTGGTTTAAACTGACACTGAAATACCGGATCTTAGTATAAGAAAAGTGCAAGGGTTCTGGATTACCCTAGGTATATAAAATCAATAAAACAGTTTGACTGTTTGACTCCTATTTCAAAAAAATGTGTTTGACCACTTTTCTAATTGTCAATCTATATGAAAAGTTAATGAATTTTGTTCACCAGTAATATAACAGACAGAAGTCTAAACAAATTGATTCGAATGAAATCTACAAATCTACAAGTCACATTCGAAGATAATAGAAACATCAACAAAACCGAGATCCTAGTTGATGGGAAATATTCGTTAATATTACAATCATAAACATCATTTTATTAGATAAGTAAGTACCTTCCTTCAACTAGTGAATATCATTTATGATTATGTCAGACTTATGGCTTGTAAATAATTTAATTATTCCAGCATCTCATCTAAAATAACCATACCCAATGATAAAAATTTTATTTTTAATCACTTTCTCGAATCTATTTTGTAATTTAAGTTTCAAACTAATTAAATTATTTTATAGTTTCAAGAACACCGAAACCTGGTACTTAATTTGTTTCCACTAAGGCTTCCATTTCACCTCATATTAATTTCTGAAGAAAGACTGAAAACAATTTTAATTACCTATGTTTAGTAGATCACTTTAGTAACGATGTTCAGTTTTAATGCTTGTCTGATGTTTGATTAGGTATTTTTACATTCATGATAGTCCAGTCAATAGGGAGAAAAAAATTCCCTATCTAGAGATTTTTTGGGTGAGTCGAATTTTTTCCATTGCTTAGTGGGTCATTAGAAAAACTGAATTTCCGTATCCCCACCCCCTGCCGTTCGACCGCCATCTTGAAAAAAGGGGCGATTTTTTATTTTTCGTTTATCTCGTTAACGGTCAATTTTTACAAAAAAACACACGACATCATTTTTGTAGAGAAAAATACATTTTTTTCGTTTTTTTTCGTAATGTTATTATTTTAGAATTATTAACGATGATAGCCAAAATTTTAGGGGATGATTTGCTTAAAGCGTCGGAAGGGTTGTTTTTTCGACAAAATTAGTCAATATTTTTTGTAGAGGACTATTTGAGCCATAAAAAACTCTTCATAACATTTATCAGCAAACGAATATTTATCGCTGTACAGCGCTTCAAACGCCGCAGGAAGCGAAGAAAAACCGTTCTACTGCTCCGAATCTCCGTCAGACGTTAATGGTATATGCTGTACTGGAATGTTGGAAAACTAACAGAACGGTCAAACAATAACAAAAGCGCCAAAAATAGTCACAGGGACTTCACCTGGCGACATATTATACAGGGTGTGTTACGTAGATGGCCATCGACCTGTATATGGAAAACTAATAACAGTAGAATATTGAAAATTTTATTACCTATCTAATTCAGCTTGCCGGTTTAAACTAAAATATTTTCACGTTTCTGCTATGTGTATAATCTGCTATACCTAAAGTGATTTGTTTTTAAGTTATTAAAGAAAAACTAATAATACCGATTATTATGAAGAAAATCTTTATCAGACCATTCAAAATTAAAATCAATTTAAAAAATTCGAAGTTTAGAAATTATCACACCTATACGTAGGTCAGTCAAAGTATCTTCTTTTATCGCATATGCCTCATCAGTTTATATTCTTAGATTTAGGACATTTTTGCAAAACTATAACAAAACTGTGAAGATAACTAATGTAAGTACATAATTAGCAGTTTCATTATCCATTATATTTGATACTTGCGTAAAGTTTTTAAATAAATATAAATTAACTCATTTTACGAATGGTTCCAAATATAATTGATTACATTTTAATAAAATTGGTGCGCATCTAATATTAAATGTTGTGCTTATTATTAAATAAGCACTGACCTGATATTTTTTAAACTAATATATCATCTTAATTGTTAAAATTAATTATTAAAAAATCTGTTCCGAGGATATAGTTTTACAAAAATTACGACAGGTAAGGTATAAATGAGTAGGTATTTATCGAGTACATATTAGAAAACTTTGAAAACACGTTTGAAAATATAACGTTTTGATGTTAACAAGGTAGTGATTTAGTTTTTGTAAATATTATAAAAAGTACAGAATATACAAAGCGTTTTATGACAACCTATCAAAAACTTATATTTTTACTATTCAACTTTTATATTCAACTTATTATTAATATGTTTAGATAATTTTCGTGTTAGAAAGTCAAAATTAACGAAAGTAAATATTAATTCATATTAGTTTCATTGGATTATGCTATATTTGTTATAAGTAATTGATTGTTGAAATACGTTTTTTTTAACGAAATCATGTAACTATTTGCTATATTTATGAATAAAATCCTTGTAAATATTTGTATGTAAAGGAAAAACAATTTGACATATCATAAAATTATCGTATAGTTTATAAGATAAAGAACGTACTTGTTGATATAGTGACAAATTTTTAAGATGTTTCTTTTTCTAAGTACTTAGACATTGGTGGTAATAAAACTATTTTCAATGTATTAACAAAACCTAGAGTGTTATAGGTGAAAACAAAAATAGTGAAAATGCTGTGTTGAAATATATTTATAACAAATTTAGATCTATTAGAAAATTTGGCAAACTATAAGACCAACTGCATTCATAATTAAAAAGTTATGTATTTATATTTGTTGCCTAAGATTTATAACAAAATAAAATATGTAAGTGTGTACTGATGATAATATGATGTACCTACCTTGTTTAAAAAATAAACTTGCTTTCAATTTTTGTAACTAATAAAATTATTGTGTTGAAAAGTGTTTTAAAGCTATTTATAAATGTTTAATTTAATATGTCTCAGTTGTGTTATCAAAAACGTAATTATATTGTAAAAAAAATCGAGTGAATGACCAAAATGCTCTCTAAATACAACAATCATTGTATAAAGACAAAACTGTATGAACTTTGCCTTGTGAATTACATGATAGGGCTTTTATTTCAAGTATCGCTGACGACCATGTTATTTATCTCTATTGAATGTAAGGTATCTCTTATCATGTACTAGTTATTGATAATATATGTCCTCCATTGTATATTTAGTTTGATTTTACCTTATCCTACTAGAAACAAATAGCGTAAAAGAAGAAAACAAAATTAATTTCCCTTCTCCCATTACAAGTTTTTGTCAACAAAAAAATTGCTTTCAAAATGATTCTAAGCTTCTGTTGGCTTAGAGCTAGTCTCATAGGAAAGACAAATAAGCACTTGGCATTTGTAAGAAATAAATTAGAAAATTAAAAAAATATTTCGATATATTTTCACTATATTCTGAATTGTATGTGGAAAAAAAACGACTCCAAACTTTATTTTCTTAATTTTATAAGTAAAATTCATTATAATTAAGCATATAACCAACTAGCACTTTTGCCATATTATATTTTAGGCTCAATTTAGGATATTTAAAAGGTCTGCAAGCTGTGTGTCGCGTGCTGCCGTTATATTACGCTGACAGAGCATTCATCACCACTCCCGCGCTCGTACAGGCTTGCACCGGGGCACTAATTGTGTTTTATGACGACGACCAACCCACCAATTTTTCTACTATATAATCAAAGTTGAAATGTGCCTAGAATTCCTATAAACAATAAATACATATTTCAAAGAAAAAAATCGCAAATGAAATTAATTTGGTGCTACAGGTATGAATTAATTTTATTTGAATTAAAGATATTAATTACGTAAATTTGATTTAGACTAGAATAGTCTAATATGGCAGAAACAAAATAAAACAAACTTTTAATTAATTATGGGATTTTATGCAAAATTGTACCTATTTAATAAAATTTGATAACATTGACTTTCTTATTAAAATGTAAGAACTTTTATAGAAGTAATTTACAAGGTGTGTATAACCAATTAAGCGTATGTATAAGTAATGGGAATGGCTTGCGAAAATCAAAATATTATGATTTAGCCAAATTTATTTTTAGTCCAATACTAAAAATTAATGTTAAAGGGATACAGCATTGTAATTTTAATTTTTGACGTAATTTAATGAATGAGACTTTTCGTCATACCTTGTGTAATAGTTATTTACCTGAAATCGTCAAGAAAGTCAAACTTCAAGACTATTTTGGTTCAAGAAAATTGATCATTGCAAGACTAGTAACCACCTACTGTAATATTTTACATGACGGTCATTTTGACTGCCGGTTTAGCTTTTCGCATATAAGTCGGAACGCGAACGTGCGAGTTTTGGGTACAGGCCGAGAGTTACGCTGATGGGCTGATGAGAGTGTGATTTTTATATGACCATTAATATATGACCTTTTCTTCGCTATACTAAACTAGACCAACCAAAATCCTGCGAGAAAACGTAAGGTGTATGTCTGCATCGAGGATACAGCTTTAGTCGTCCGGGTTGCAAGCCGGAAGGCCTGCCTTCCGTTAAACCGTATAGTTTATGCCCAGCCTTAAACGTACAATTTGTGCTGTTATTTTCTATAGAAAGTACACCTTGTTCATTTGTACCTGAAGCAGTAGAGTCCGAGGTGCTTGAAGATGCACTTTCGTTTTTCACCTGCATTCTTCTCACTGCACCACTGTATAAAAATTTTGTAGGTATTGCCCTTTTAAAATATCTGATGTGTCCAACACATGACTTTCTTATACATTACCATGATATAGTTTTAATCTTTGGAAAATACTGAGGGGGTAGCCAATAATCACATGCAGTCGACAATCAATACGTTATTAATATAAAATCATATTTATTTATTTATTATTATTGTTTTCGTTACCATAGAAACCAATAAAATAAAAAAAAAATAATGGTCCTTCTGGGATTCGAACCCACAACCTTCCGTTTGACAGTCAAGTCCCTTTAGTCACTAGTCTATCTCGGCTATCGGATTTCGGATTCAACGCGCACTATGAGAAATATCAGTGTTTTAAGAATATCTAGTTTTCTTGAAATTTTTTTGAACAAATTTTGTTGGAACCATTTTTTGAAATTCCGTCAAAAATATTTCAAAAAAATGAGATATTCTTAAAACACTTATATTTCTCATAGTGCGCGTTGAATCCGTCTAGTAGATAGACTAGTGAGTTTGGGGCTTGGCTGCCAAACGGAAGGTCGCGGGTTCGAATCCCAGAAGGACCATTATTTTTTATGTTTTTGTATTTTACTGGTTTCTATGGTACCAAAACAATAATAATAAATAAATAAATGTGATTTTAAATTAATAAGGCACCTTACACGGTCAGTAATACTGTCATTATTCTAAAATATTGACAGTATTATTGATCGTGTAAGGTGTAGTAATGATGGAATGAAGAGAATACTGATGTTTATCCGGATAATTTGTAATCCAAGCATCAGTATTTCAATATCTCAGACCACGCCCACAAACTGGTGGGAATACTGACAGTAATAGTGATAGTGTAAGGTCATTTCACATCAGTACTTCAGTAGTGAAAAATTTTGGTGCCGAGTGTGTCGATTGTAGTAGCTCTTTTATTGTGTTTTGCGAACTGAATAGTTTTAATTCAAGAAATATTACTACTTATTTTTGTAATAATGGAAGACGCGTCACCGTTTTTCTCAGAAACAAATACATAATTAAGAAGACCCTTATCAAGCAGACTAGAAACAGTGATGGGACGCTATGTGGCGATAGCTCTCCTCTCAAGCGCCACTCGTCATATGCGCCCTGCTCTTAAATTGCAGTACTGCGCATCTGTCATGTGAGGGAAGCTATCGGCGTATATTGTCCTTCTCTTTCCAAGTGAGTTCGCTCTCCTGTTTCTAGTCTTTTTGATCCTAATGATAATGAGGAATTATTAACAGACCTTTTAAACTTTTTGCTGAAGCAGTTTATCGAGATGTACGAAACACCACCTGAGCTTTGGAATACAACGAGTGTAAATTTTATGAACAAAACAAAGGGTTTCCAAAGAATCAACAGAGTTTCGAGAAAATATGTTTCAAAATTATAGAGCTATACCAGGTTTTAAATTGTTTGAGTATTCCTTGGTTTAACGATTGACAAAATGCAGGGTTATTGGAAGGAAGAAAATGTATCTTGATATTAGTTAATTTTAAATCACGTGATGAGATGCACCGTTATCGAGGAGAAGCAATTTTTTTCGTTTTTGAAGCCACAATTTTTTGTCAAATTGTTGTAAGTAGGTACTTACTCAGACATTATATCGCAGGTCGTCCAAGCTTTTTTATAAGATCGTCACATTACCCATATACTATCCAAATTAATTTTACGAAAAGCACGAGGTCAAGCAGCTTTTCCATTAACAAACAATTTTTCAGAATCCCCTGCCATATTAACACAAGGCATAATTGTTAGTCGAAATTCCGATGTTCCTACATTTTCAACCACACAGATTGTCCGCATAAGATAAGTTCACGTGATCTTAGACCGTGTCCGTTTAATAGGGAGTCCCCTTTAAGATGGAAATTTTTATTAACAAAGTCATATTGTTTTGTTGGTTCTTCAAAAAGTTTCCGCTTATGAGGAGTGGTCCGCTAAGAGAAAGTACACTGTGTATTTGTTAATATAGGTACCTTTTTAACATTTTACGTTTTACAAGAAAAAGTTATTCTTGTTAAATAATTTCATTTTCTTCATAATTTTAATTGATAAAAAACAAAAAAAAACACGAAGTAGTACGCTATATAGAAAAAGCCATAATTATTGCGAGGCACGCTATTTTTCGATTATACATAGGTATTCATAAATAAATAATACTGTACGAAATCTGGGACCATACTGAAGAAAAAACTGACAATATGGAATCACCGTGTAAGGTTGATAAATACTGAAGGAGGATTGATGCAAATACTGACAGTATCAGAAATGACAGTATTACTGACCGTGTAAGGTGCCTTAATAACGTATTGAATGTCGACTGCATGTGATTATTGGCTACTTTCTTATTACTTCGTACTGACATGTTCAACGCCGAAAGGCATTCACGAATGAATAAATTATTTACTTACTTACTTACTTACTTATAAGAAAGTAAAAAGATTTCATAATCGATTGATCGGTTTTATTAAAATTAATAAATATACATAACTTATCGATTTCAGACATAATTGTGTAATTTTGAATGATGTAATTGTAACTGAACTTTAATTCCAACAGTTTCTAATAGCGTTTTCGATTGGTAAAATGAGTGCGCATTGAGTGCAATTTCTAAAAGCGTGATTGGCGAAAAATATTTAACAAATTGAATTTGACCAATAGCATTGCACGAAATTGCACTGAGTGCGCACTCATTTTACCAATCGAAAACGCTATTATACATCGTGATCAGGAATGACTGAATCTGTTGGTATTAAAACAGTTGCGAAATTAAAAAAAATTTTATGTTATGATTTGCAAACTTGATTGTCACAATTAAAAATGTCAGTTTATAAAATTTAAGGTTATATTATGATGAAGTATTGTTATGTTGGGATTGTCAAGATTGTCAAAAGTTGACAGTAAGATGTGCGCGCCAACGCCCTTACTAAAGTTCTAGATATATAAAGTACCGCAACCTATGAGGCTGAGTTAGACAGAGAAAGCATTGTTTTCCCGAAAATGGCAGATTTCGCCGTCAAATTAGTGTCAATCCCAATGTCATTTGCTTCAGTCTATCAAACGGTCGTCAACGGGTGAAACTTTCGTTTTTCATTGGCTTTTTGTTATGGCAACGAGTGGGTCTGTTTTGACTGTTCTAGACATTAAAAACAAAGTTTTTCTTAAAAGTCATGTTTGAGGTTAACATTGAATTTGGCGGGTTTGCAAAATTTTTGAATTTGCCGCTTTTTTCCTGAAAATGGCGGACGGTTTGCGGTACTTTATATATCTAGAACTTTAGCCCTTACAGTTGTTTGCGTCATTAATAGTAGGTAGTACCAATTCCACTAGTTATTTTTTCAACCAACAGATTCAGTCATTCTTGATCACGCTGTATTTACCAAATAATTCCTCAGTACCCATTAATTCTCAGGGTTATTAATTGTCAGATAAGCACCTACGTTAGTTACAATTACACTTCACGGAGCACCATTTTTCGTTTCTAAACCTTGTTCAACAATGATGTCAATTTTACCAGTCTTTGACAAAATAAACATATTTTATGAAAATAATGGAGCCATTCATCGTATCGATCTTTCAATATCAAATACCTAATTACCTTGAACAACTGAAATGTTAGGTGGACTTTGCTGAAGATCTTTGTGTGAAATTTTCTGCACTCTGTCGGGCACATTTCTACATAAGTAACATTTGACAACCATTTCAAATTCACATAGTATATTAAGTATGGAGAACGGTAACCCTTAACGTTCGATATGCTTATAAAATTTTTTGCACGATCCATCAAATTCACGTATTTATGGGTTTAATTAAAGAATAGTAACCAAATTAAAATTTGTTCATGTCAAAGTAACAACTATAAAATTATCTAAAATAAAGTGACAAAACTTTCATGTCATTACTTACCGATCAGAAGGCGAGAATCTGATCGGTAAGATACTTACCGATCAGTAATTTGTAAACAAAACCTACTATTCTTTTAATTAAACCAATAAATACGCTAATTTGACGGATCGTGCAAAAATATTTTAAATGACAAATTTATTTCGATTAATACGTCATTTTTCTTACCGAATTTTCGTAACCATGACAATTATAAATACCTAAAACGTCAAAAATTAATCGTAAAAATGTCACAACTTTAAACAGTTATATCTCGAAAAGTAAAAGAGTCCGACGCAAAATAATTTCAGATTCGTGATCCAGGCACAGAAATTAGTGATATATGTGAAAATTCCGAAAATTGGAGTGTGCGTTCGTATTCTTTACCTTTACCCAGAGCTGTGCCAATTACCGAAAAAATACAAATACAAATACTTGTATTTGTATTTGTAATTATAAATACTTTCAAAAAATGAAGTGTAATTGTATTTGTATTTAATTCCTTTTTTGTAAAAGTAATTGTATTTGTAATTAATTACTGACCTGTTTCAAATACTTTTTCCAATTACTTTACATTGAATTTATAACTATTGCTTAAATTTAAATAATAGATAAAATGCATTGCATTATTTATAGGAATATTCTAATGAAACAATTGAATACAGAAAATAATAAATAAGGATTTATTGAGAAAAAAATCACAAATATTAACTAAACATTAACTTTTAAAATAAAAGCAAAAATAATGATATTACTTTACACTTTTTATAAACAAAGAAAATGTAGTAATATAAATAAAACTCATGCACCAAGAACCATAAATATGACGTTCGTGATCATAGATCATAGTACAAACTATATACCTATACTTTAATCTGTCCTATTATTGGTGTAAACTGTTGGACAATAAACTATTTATTTATTTAGAAGAAGCACCGTAATGCAGAGGTACTGAGGGACCGACCAAACGTAGTTTGTAATTTGTCAAATAATTGTAATTGAGAAAATGTAATTTGTATTTGAAAAGTAATTGTATATGAATTTTTAATTTTTTTTAAACAATACAATTACAAATACAATTACTTGAGAGGAAATGTATTTAATTAAAATTACAATTACACCACAATAGGAATTAATTACATTTCAATTACTTTCTTCAATTACTTGGCACAGCTCTGCTTTTACCTTAGTTTCTTAGTAAATAATTTATATGTTTTTGTACTCCTATAATTTTAATTCCGTTCGTGCAAAAAATGTTATAAGTACGTCAAACGTTAAGGGTTACCGTTCTCAGACAATAATAAAAATCCCTTACCGTTCTCCATACTTAATATACTACCACCACCACCGCAGCAAAATCCTGCAAAGAAAAACTAGCAGACAGTTGCACCACCACGGAGTATTAAATATCAAAAATAAAGTTTATGTGTTAGTTACAATAAAATAGTTCTAAATTAGCGAATGCGCCGGTTTATAAGTTTTAACTGCATTTTAAAAATTTCTCTAGTACTTAGAACTACAAATTTAATTTAGATACTTCTTTGTAAATAAGTTTTATGGTGAACGTGTTAATACTTTCGCCCAATATTTTTAACGCACTGAATTACATGTCTGAAATAATGTTTTGACCAGTGAAGCATTGCCCAAAGCTCCTTACCATATATCGTAAACCGCCTACCTATGTCGGTATGTGGACTCCACGAAGCATAATGGTCTTGAGTAATCATGTCTGGAAAACATCAAAATATAGCGATAAAGCTGTACTGGGACGTTTCACGCTTTCGACATAAATCTAGTGTGCTCTCTTGGGATCCGAGAATCCTCTTAGTGGAACGCGTGTGTGGGTCCCCCATGGATCTTCCTTACGCGCGGGGATTACACGCTGCACATATTCGGCATCCAACACAATGTGATACCTATTGATAAATTAGTGGGATTTGTGCTGGACACAACTTGGTGTTTGTTGTTCTGTTTATTAAGATCAAACTACCTTTTGCAAGTGTCCGGTCAGTCCGGTGATAGTTCTTACCATCAAATATATTTAGTACCTAAGATATGAGGTTATTATAAGGGCTTGTGCTATGTGTCTTTTCTCTGGGCTAATAATAATGATTAAACACAAGTAAAAATTTTGAAACCTACAATTATTTGAAAGTAAAAGTTAATAATACAAACTTCTACTTAAGTATCGTATAACATGAAATTATTATTTTATTATTAAACATAAATATCAATTTCACCCAGTTCCTGGAATCGAGATTTACTTTTCTTACTTTTATGAATAATAAATAAAGAGTAATGTGTTTTTAGATTGTCATTTATCTACACTGAAAAAAATGTATGTACAGTCGGACCAGGCTTACAAAATCAAAAATGGGCGTGTACAGAGCTGCAGTCGTTTTACTGGTACATTCAAAAGTATAATGATGTGCCGGTAAATTTGAATGACAGCACGGTATAAAAAACTATGGTAGTGCATCTCCTATACTCTATCACCTTCAATATTGAATACAAATAATATCTGGTACCACTGGCGACCACCAGTGCCTAGGGGATTAAAACAACGTATAGTAATGAAGAAATGCTTATTCTATTTAAATATTTTCCTGTAGCCGTCTCAGCTATTTCAGTGGCTTTTTGTAACGGGAATGTTCATTCCATTCACCAGATTGTTTTTGTCTATCAAAAAAGTCGATAACATTCCTTGTTTCGGAATGAATAATTTTTCGTGCTTTGCATTTACCTCATTTTCACCGACTCTGTCTTCAAAAGTAAGCATAATGTGAACATTTGTTTAGTTTTCAATGGTTTAAAATAACTTACCAGGACCGAAAATGCTCGTATTTGGACACAAACAAAATAACGCAAACAGGAACAAGTAACAACAACAGCAATAGAACCAAAAATCCAACCATAAAACGGAAATTACTTAATTAGCGCAATCGAAAATGCTCGTATTTGGACACAAACGAAATAACGCAAACAGGAACAAGTAACAACAACAGCAATAGAACCAAAAATCCAACCACAAAACGCAAATTACTTATTTAGCTAATTTAATAAATATTTGAGTTTAAATTCTGACAGTTTTGACGTTTTGAAACGAGTGTACGGAGTAGTAGATATAGTCTTCAATTGGTCGGAACTTTTCCCGCCTAGAAATATTAAAAGTAGTTCGCATATTTTCCGGGGCTTTTGTTAGCTTGGTGGCGCTATACTTTTACATATAATTTACATAACTAGTACTGCAAAAATTACATTTTTATTGTAGAATTCACACTTTTTTAGATTTTATTTTATTGTGAAAATTAAATTATTGTTGTAAAGTATAAGTAAAAGTCCAAATAAAATATAAAAGTTATCTGTATTTGCAAAAAATTGTAATATTACATAAAAATATAAGTAAATTTAAGAAAAAATGTAAAAGAACATGATTATTGTACTTTATTACTGGTTTTATGTAATTCGTTGACCAATCACATAGTTTGTGTGTGCGTTATCTAGTAAAAGCACAATATTCCTCTAATTTTAAAATTACTTATTTTATGTAAAATCCCGTGAGACATGTAATTTTACCGAGTTACGTATTTTTACTATGATTATCATTGGTCACAAGGTGGCCAATGATTATCATAGTAAAATACACGTTTACTTTTTTCAGTGTATGTAGTAAATACATAATAATAATTAGTTATTTTGAATATTAAACTAGAATCTTATATATTTACCATCAGTATATTTATCTCAATATTATACACCACTACAGAATTAATATCTAACATGACATGAAGTTACCTTCTTCATTAGGCAATCTGAAATTAAGAGTGACATTAACCATTTATCTTAAATGCCGGTTGAAAGGCTGTATTCAATTTTAACTAGGCGAAAATATTAGGTTTATAGCTTTTAATTATTTAGATACACAAAAAGTATTTGTTTAATTTATTTTGAAATGTGAAATAAAATGTAAAGTTATAGTTGGGAATGGGGGGTAAGCGAAATCGAAAAAACCGATTTTCGCTACCCTGTTGTATTTTTATGAAAAGTTGTTTGGTAAAAACGACATCTTCATATCTCTTATCTTTTCTATCTCTGATCGCTAAATAGTGTTTAAAACGTTCCGTATATAGGGATATATAGGATCGGTTAAATTGGACAAAATTTGAGGAATTCGATGCGTAAAGAGAATCTGTCATCAAAACTGCAAGATCTCTATTCATTTCTGAATTATTCTGAAAAAACTGAAAAAGTCAATATCTATTTAGTTTTTTCATCTAGTTCGCTTATTTCTCATCAGATATATTAATTATTGTAATATTATTACCAAATCAATTTATACCGGGATATTTGTTTAACTCTGAACATCTTCTTCCCTATGTTTAATTTTAAGCACAAATCAATGCATTGCCAGTATTTGTTATGCAACCAATTATAACACACACCTGATTTGATTTTATTTAATTAAATTTTTAATAATCGGGATAAGTGACTGCAAAAACGTCTTATGCTCTGATTGGCATGGTATAAATATGCATTATGTGTATTTATTCCTCAGTTAAATACAGTAGAATCCGTTTATAATGGACTTCAGGGGACCAACTAAAATAGTCCATTATAACCGAGTGTTCATCTCATCAGAATAATTACTAATTAAACAAATACATATGTATGTAATTTCATTGTCATTTTTTTTATCGAAAAAAGATACTTAACTAACACATTAAAATATACACAAGCAGGAAAATAAAAGCGAAAAACTTATATAATATTACGTATTTTAAAAAAAGTCAGTTAGTATTGTTTGGACCCGCGGTTTGGTTATATAATACGCACTGGCAGCACGCACTGGTCAATGCCGTCACAGAAACTACAAGAGAGACATCAGTTCGCACTTCGCAGCTTCTTTTCATATTTTATGTTTATCGGGGAAGTACCGAATCGCTCTGGTTGTAATGGACAAAATAACAAATTTTGGTTCATTATAGGCGAGAGTCTACTATAATCGAGTCCATTTAAACCGAGGATTTTTCACGTGTTTGTACTGAGACTTTTAAAATGGTACATTATAACAGAGTTTCCGTTATAAGCGAGTTCATAATAGGTGGATTCCACTGTACATGTTTTTGATTTATTTTATCACCATAATAATTCAAACAACTTGACATTTATTTTTTTTACTTGTCAAGTAGCTATTTTCACGTAAAATTGGTTACTTGATTACTTAAATACATACATTGAGGTCTGTTTTTCAAACTGAACATAGGGACTATTGGGGACTGTTCAAAGTTACAAAAATGTCCCGGTATATGGTTGTAATACAAAATATAAAAACGTTTCACAAACAAAAGAAATCTGCGTCACACGAATATAATAGCGACAAAAGCAAATTTGTACTTCTGTAGTGATTGGTTAGAAATAGTTGTAGTCGTGAAGTGACACTCAACAGGGTCACATTGTCGGAATGTTGACTGTTAAAACTCTTCAGTGAAGAGGATGAACCAATTTCCTCGCAGCTCTTCATGTCGGGTACACGACACAGGATTTGCAAATCTTCCTTTCAATACAATTCAACAACAATAGATGTTAATTAGATTTCACGAATTTATCTGTAGTAAATTTCTATTCATCATTCCAAATTGTTCAATTTAAAAGCCATTTAACAGTACGGATGTGTTTGATAATAATTGATTAATTGCAAATAGTAATGACGTAATATAGGTAATATTTGAAATTATTTATTTTATAAAATTAAAATGTACATCAGAGATAGCTATGATAGTTTTCTCAAAACGACCTAACCAATTCCATAATGGACTATAATATTGGCAAAATATGTTCTCGGCCACGATATATTCAAAATGCACTACTTTTATTTGAGAGTTCCTTTAATTTGTTAAAGTGGATAATTTTATACTTATTAAACCATTTTTTATTACAAGGGTAGTTGTTTATGAATAACTAAAACTCTTTCATACTATTCAAATAAATACCCCATTATCAACTAAAGTGCGTATTCCTGTTCGGTTTATGGCCCTTTGAATATTTATAAACTTTTTTCATACTTGTACACCCAGTCCAACTATTTTAATTAGAATTTTTTTTAACAAAACCGAACAGACAACGTAATCAATTGAATTCTGTTTTAGAAATTACTGATAAAATAAATAAAAAAACTTTTAACATTTGAAGCGAGAAAAAAGAATTACTTTTTTGCATCTCGTGTAATTAATATTTAAATTTATCTTCCAAAGGTTTTCATTTAATCTAATAGTCTGCAAAAAATTAGTTTTAGTATAATGTCGTTACATACACATTACACAAAGTTGCAAAGCTTCAGTTGTTATTAAATAAGTGTATTATTATTTGTTTAATTTGAAATTTTTCTCTTTTGATAACTATGAATATAGTAATTATAGTTCGTTGCACTATTATAATTGTTATATATATATATATATGTTTACCATAAAGCTAATTAAATATGGTAGTGGTACCACTTTAATTATGAATTGTTGAATAATATATTGAATAAAGTGCTGTGGTAGTCCTGCAAATAGGGAAGAGCAGTTTGGCTGGTTGTGGTTTGAGTGGACAGTGGACAGTCGACCACAACACAGTCTATCGCTTTGTCTCTACTCAACGACAAAGCAAAACCCTGCGGATATTTCATCAACTACTATACGTACATGGAAATTGTTCATATAATCTTTGTTCGGATAAAAAATTCGATGTAACTAAAATAATACCTAGTTTGAATGTGTTAATTGTGGTAACCAACAAAGTTAGCAATGAAAGCAAAAGATTTTCAAAAAAAGTTGATAATTTGTAAAAAACTGAAATAGCAGTAGCGGATCCAGGATTTTACCATGGGGGGGGGGGTTTTGGATAAAATAATTTAGAATAATCTACGTCACAAGTAATTTTTGCTAACATATCTCTTTTTCAAACATCAGTAGAATAAAAACAACGACCTCCACGGCGGGGGGGGGGGGGTTTGAACCCGCCACTGTGAAATAGTAACTTAGTAAGTTTAAGGCCCAGTTTTTCAATGGGTAGTTAACTTTAACTATATGTTAATTTCCTGAGATATCGTTGTTAAAACAACCAATTACCAATGTTTAAAATTTGCTTGATTTTCCTTATTGCATTTGACAATTTTATTGATATTTCAGACATATGGGTGTTTCTAGACATTGAGCTATTATCGTTAATTCCGAGAATCATTAAGCTACTGTTCCCATTTTGTTTATTCGTGCTAAGTGTAATATTTTGAGTTTTTCGACATTTAATTGAAGGTTGTTTGCTCTAAACTAAATGTATGAGTCTTCGGCGGAGTGAGTCGTCTTAAATTGAATTGCGTCTCGTGATGTTGCTCTGTTTAAAAGAATTGTGTCGTCTGGATATTTGCATATTCTGTGGTTCCAAAATTGAACCTCTTGGGACTCCCAGCTTCATTCGGAAATTTGTATGTTCCAAGAATCCACCTATAATTATTTTTCCTAAAGAAATTAAGTTAAATTTCTTGTAAAAATTTTGAGGGTTTCCAGCAATTTTCAAATAGTCTCTGTCGCACTTATTGCAATACGCATAAATCTGTCCTTGTCCCACTCATTATAACCGAATTTTACGACAAAAATAAGTGTTTTATTTTAGATTTTTGACCTATTACCGGTATAAAATCACATTTATGTGGTCAATACATAAATATTGTTATCGGTACCATAGAAGGCAGTAGAATAGAAAAAAATATCTGATGTGCCCAACACATGACTTTCTTATACATTGCCATTATACAGTTTTAATATTTGGAAAATACTGAAGGGGTAGCCAATAATCATATGCAGTCGACATTGAAATTTTAAATTAATATTTTTCAATAAAAATCGATGAAAATAATGTAGTTTTTGATATAATTTGACGCGCAATAAGTTTCTCATTCCACTGATAAAAAAATATATTCTCTAGGCTAAATTGGCGAGCAAGAATTCACCACAATAATGTTAAATCCTTATGTTCAGGTTTGAAAACGGGCACCCGGTATATTGATATATTGTAATACAATTAAATATTATTGAAAAAACGGCGCAAAATAGAAAACTATCGTGGGGCGAAGCCCGCGGGGGACAGTTAGTAATAAATAGATAAATATGATTTTATATTAATAACGTATTGAATGTCGACTGCATTAGCTACCCCTTCAGTATTTTCCAAATATTAAAACTATATAATGACAATGTATAAGAAAGTCATGTGTTGGGCAAATCAGATATTTTTTAAAAGTAATGAAGTAAATATTTATAACGCCTGGTAATAGGCAATTCACAATTCATAATCATAATCTTTTGGCTACATTAAGTTTTGTGAATAGGACTTGCTAAGTCCCACCCACAACTACAAGGTCATGAAACGAAGTATAAAGTTACAATCATTTTAAAAACTTTTTTAAAATTGATTTAGTTTTCAATAATTTTGATAATGTAATTTTTAAATAGATCCGAAAAAACTGTTGCCTCCACATCTAATTTTGTTGTTAATTTCAATTTTTCGACAAATCCTAATCCTGGGTATACAATTAAATTTGTTGTAACTTTAACCACCCTTGCAATAGTTTACATGAAATGTCACGAGAGGCTAATCGCAGCAAAGTATTCCATCAAATTTCAAAGAAAGTCACGTGTAAGGACAAGGGTTATTCCGGCATACAGACAGACAGACAGACAGACAGACAGACAGACAGACAGACAGACAGACAGACAGACAGACAGACAGACAGACAGACAGACAGACAGACAGACAGACAGACAGACAGACAGACAGACAGACAGACAGACAGACAGACAGACAGACAGACAGACAGACAGACAGACAGACAGACAGACAGACAGACAGACAGACAGACAGACAGACAGACAGACAGACAGACAGACAGACAGACAGACAGACAGACAGACAGACAGACAGACAGACAGACAGACAGACAGACAGACAGACAGACAGACAGACAGACAGACAGACAGACAGACAGACAGACAGACAGACAGACAGACAGACAGACAGACAGACAGACAGACAGACAGACAGACAGACAGACAGACAGACAGACAGACAGACAGACAGACAGACAGACAGACAGACAGACAGACAGACAGACAGACAGACAGACAGACAGACAGACAGACAGACAGACAGACAGACAGACAGACAGACAGACAGACAGACAGACAGACAGACAGACAGACAGACAGACAGACAGACAGACAGACAGACAGACAGACAGACAGACAGACAGACAGACAGACAGACAGACAGACAGACAGACAGACAGACAGACAGACAGACAGACAGACAGACAGACAGACAGACAGACAGACAGACAGACAGACAGACAGACAGACAGACAGACAGACAGACAGACAGACAGACAGACAGACAGACAGACAGACAGACAGACAGACAGACAGACAGACAGACAGACAGACAGACAGACAGACAGACAGACAGACAGACAGACAGACAGACAGACAGACAGACAGACAGACAGACAGACAGACAGACAGACAGACAGACAGACAGACAGACAGACAGACAGACAGACAGACAGACAGACAGACAGACAGACAGACAGACAGACAGACAGACAGACAGACAGACAGACAGACAGACAGACAGACAGACAGACAGACAGACAGACAGACAGACAGACAGACAGACAGACAGACAGACAGACAGACAGACAGACAGACAGACAGACAGACAGACAGACAGACAGACAGACAGACAGACAGACAGACAGACAGACAGACAGACAGACAGACAGACAGACAGACAGACAGACAGACAGACAGACAGACAGACAGACAGACAGACAGACAGACAGACAGACAGACAGACAGACAGACAGACAGACAGACAGACAGACAGACAGACAGACAGACAGACAGACAGACAGACAGACAGACAGACAGACAGACAGACAGACAGACAGACAGACAGACAGACAGACAGACAGACAGACAGACAGACAGACAGACAGACAGACAGACAGACAGACAGACAGACAGACAGACAGACAGACAGACAGACAGACAGACAGACAGACAGACAGACAGACAGACAGACAGACAGACAGACAGACAGACAGACAGACAGACAGACAGACAGACAGACAGACAGACAGACAGACAGACAGACAGACAGACAGACAGACAGACAGACAGACAGACAGACAGACAGACAGACAGACAGACAGACAGACAGACAGACAGACAGACAGACAGACAGACAGACAGACAGACAGACAGACAGACAGACAGACAGACAGACAGACAGACAGACAGACAGACAGACAGACAGACAGACAGACAGACAGACAGACAGACAGACAGACAGACAGACAGACAGACAGACAGACAGACAGACAGACAGACAGACAGACAGACAGACAGACAGACAGACAGACAGACAGACAGACAGACAGACAGACAGACAGACAGACAGACAGACAGACAGACAGACAGACAGACAGACAGACAGACAGACAGACAGACAGACAGACAGACAGACAGACAGACAGACAGACAGACAGACAGACAGACAGACAGACAGACAGACAGACAGACAGACAGACAGACAGACAGACAGACAGACAGACAGACAGACAGACAGACAGACAGACAGACAGACAGACAGACAGACAGACAGACAGACAGACAGACAGACAGACAGACAGACAGACAGACAGACAGACAGACAGACAGACAGACAGACAGACAGACAGACAGACAGACAGACAGACAGACAGACAGACAGACAGACAGACAGACAGACAGACAGACAGACAGACAGACAGACAGACAGACAGACAGACAGACAGACAGACAGACAGACAGACAGACAGACAGACAGACAGACAGACAGACAGACAGACAGACAGACAGACAGACAGACAGACAGACAGACAGACAGACAGACAGACAGACAGACAGACAGACAGACAGACAGACAGACAGACAGACAGACAGACAGACAGACAGACAGACAGACAGACAGACAGACAGACAGACAGACAGACAGACAGACAGACAGACAGACAGACAGACAGACAGACAGACAGACAGACAGACACACACACACACATTTATGATACAGTAATCAACTTTTTTGTCGATCGTTTATTAAAGATCTAGTTAATGTAATAAAAAGAGTGTATTAATAACTCAGTTTAATGCATACATGCACATTAAAAACATTGTTGAGATTATGAGATTTGCTAGGTAACCAACAATGATTATCAATTTGGCTTCCGTGAACGAAGATCCACTATCCATCCTCTTACTATCCTCATTTCCAACTTTCAAACGAAACATCTGGAAGGACACAACTCTGCTGCTTTACTGATTGATATCAATAAAGCATTCGATTCTGTCTGGCATGGAGGATTATTATACAAGATGCTATCCCTAAACACCCCACCCTACCTGATTCATATCATAGAAAAATTTCTTAAAAACCGAACACTCCAAGTACAAATTCGAAACTGCCTCTCCCGTACATTCGTCCCACAGCAAGGTGTACCTCAGGGATCTCCAATTTCTCCTATCCTATATAACATTTACTGTAACGACATATATAGCCATTACAACCAACCTGATCCTAATTCACATATCCTACAATACGCCGACGACACAGCAATTATTGCACACGGTCAATCACTTGCAAAGACAATGACAAATCTGCAAAATTTATTAGACAATACCACGGCATGGTTTCAAAAATGGCGCCTATCCACCAATCCGCTAAAAACACAACTCCTAATCCCAAATCACATAATTAAAGCCTCCTCACCATGCATCACCCTTCAAAATCAAACAATTTTCCCATCCCCTGCCTGCAAATACCTTGGTATTGATATAGACAATAAGCTAAGCTTCAACAAACATACAAAAGTACTCAAGCAAAAAGTTAAAACTCGGGCAAAACATTTTCGATCATTAACATACGGTAAACAAGGCATTTCGATACAAAACGCAGCAAACATTTACAAAATGATTTGTCGTCCCGTGCTGGAATACGGCTGCACCTTATTTTCACAGTGTGGCAAACAAACAACACAAAATATAGAAGTTGCAGAACGATCAGCTTTACGAATTATTACCAAAATCCGCCATCCCAATAATCCCCTACACAACCCTTCCAATACCCAATTATACGAAACAACAACAGTGACACCCATCCAAGAACGGTATATTTCCATTTCCACAAAATTTGCAAAAAATCCAGACAATTTCGGTTATATAGATAGACTCACACTGCATAGAGACACCAATACCAGATCCAGATATAAACGCCCGACATGTACACTAATCGAACACTTAACACAATTAAAGGAAACCATCTGACACTTTTTCTACGCTATCTATATTGTTGACTATCTACTATTTTAATTTTTTTTTTTTTGTAATTTTTTATTACAAGCATATCGGAACTTTTTTTTTTTGTTAACACGGGAACATTTGTTAATCATTGTAAAAATCGAATATATATTTTATTTTATTTTATTTCATAAGTTGTAATTGTAATACTATGGGCAGAAAGACCTCGGTCGATAGCCCTTTGATCATGGGATCAATAAAGATGTTATTTATTTATTATTATATTATTGAAACATGCATTTGGAACTGACACCTGCCGAAATTAATTAATTATGTCAGTGGTATTTTGACTTATTGCATATTATGTCAGAATTTGGATTTTGCCATGGAACAAAATTAGATTATTTTTATTCTAATAAAGAGCGATCGATAAAAAAATATTGTAATCAACATGAGTGTTAATCGGCGATTAATAATCTCGACTCATTAACGCGCTCGCTGCGCTCACGCGTTAAAATCGTTTCGATTATTAATCGCTCTTATTAACACTCTTGTTTATTAAACTACTATTCTTCAGTTTCGTATAAGAAAGTAAAAAACAGCAATGGATAAAAATCACTCCGTCTATCGTTGCATGTATGAGATATCTGTTTTGCTGCAATGCAAAAATGTCGCGTTAAATGACACCTAACGATAAAAGTCGAAAATCCGAAGCAACACGTATGTGGTATCTGGACGCCAAAAAAATACAATAACTTGGCCGTGAAAACAGTTACTTAGTACAGTTGTCAAAGAGTTGTTACAAGTTCAGAAGTATCTTGGGTAAGATTAAAAATTTAAGGAATTTAAGGACTCTTAAGAAGTTCAATTTATCTACTATGATGATTAGTGCTGGCAAAAACCGGAAAAAAGAGAAACCGGTTATTCGGATATCATCGAATAGCTGAGTAATCGGATATTCGAATAACCGGTTAACCGGTTACTGACTAATGCCCGATTGCACCGGTGATGGTTAAAATTTAACAGATACTTTAACTGACAGATGGCGCAGAAATACATTGCACCGCCCGTTGCTCACTACTTACCGGACGGATAACCGCCGTTAACTTAACCAGTAGATGGAGCATGACTTGTTTGTTGTTATTTGTCAGGTGATTGTCATTCCCACGAATTGTTAATCAGTTTCGAATATTTCGTCGCTATTTTTTCGTTCAATTATGAATCCACTTGGTTTGGAAGTCAATGTACCGAGAGATCAAAAATTATCTTGGTCAAAGGTGGTCATGAAATGAAAAACGATGGTCTTAGCTTGTATCATCCTTTTGAAGTTTATCAAGTTATGTGCCATAATAAGTATTGACACGATACTACAGCGTGATCAAGAATGACTGAATCTGTTAGTATTAAAACAGTTGCGAAATTAGGAATTTTTTTTTGTGGTATGATTTGCAAACCTGATTGTCATAATTAAAAATGTCAGTTTACAAAATCTAAGGTTATATTATGGTGAAGTATTGTTATATTGGAATTGTCAAGAATGTCAAAAGTTGACAGCGAGGGGTAAACAACTGACCAAAATTTTGTACACCATAAATCCTTTTTCACAAATAAACCCTACAGAAATCCCCATAAATCCATAACCCTACAGAAATCCCCATAAATCCATTGAAATCCTTAGAAATCCTCGGAAATCCCCGGAAATCATCAGACATCCCCAGAAATCCTCGTAATTTCCAAGAAATCCTCGAAACTACTAATAAATCCTTATTATCTAGAAATTGTTTTTAACTCGGTTGTCATCAGTATACCACGCTGGCTTATGTTTATTTTGGCATTCAAGATTTGTAGATGCTTGTGAGAGTGCACAAATAAATGTATACTAATAAGGGTTAAACAAAAAAAGCAAAAATGAACTCTCGTACGGAGATTCTTACGAATCTACTATGGATTGCTTATTTCATTTTTGCTAATACATTATTTCAACTCCCGTTCACGCCTGTAAATTGAGTATGAATGCTCAAAGATAATGCGGTCAGCATGTGTACTTCAAACTCGCTGTCTCGGCCCTCTTCCTCGGCCCTTTCTATCATGAGAGGTCTAGGTTCATCAGTGGACAGTGATAGTAGAGTCATGTCTACTAAAAAGAATCCAGATGTTTAAATATAGGTATCTCGAAAATTATTAGGTCCGGTATTTCAATCTCAGTTTAAACCAAATTTGGGTAAACTTCAACTAGAATGTAAATTTTATCATTTGTTGCACGATCCGTCAAATTCGCGTATTTACTGGTTTAATTAAAAGAATAGTAGGTTTTGTTTACAAATTACTGATCGGCAAGTAATTTTATGTACAACTGCATTATAAAGTACTGTTTATAATGTACTTTTGCGTGCGTAAAGTGGCTCTTTATACACTAGTATCAATATATCAGCTGTCAATGTCACAATAAATACTGTCAGAATCTATTTATTACTGTCATTTATAATTTTTCTAAATAATTAAAAGGTAATTTTCGCAGTTGAACATAAAGCTTTGTATGGAACTCGTATAAAATCTGACTTTATTGACTCGTCCTATTTATTAACCTCGCTCGCAAGCTCGCTCTGCCATAAGCCAGACTCGTCAATAAAGTCATAGATTATATACTTGTTGCATAATCGATCAGATTCTCGCCTTCTGATCGGTAAGTAATGACATTTGAAAGTTTTGTCACTTTATTTTAGATAATTTTATAGTTGTCACTTTGACATGAACAAATTTTAGTTTGGTTAGGTACTATTCTTCAATTAAACCCATAAATACATGAATTTGACGGATCGTGCAAAAAATGTTATAAGCATGTCGAACGTTAAGGGTTACCGTTCTCCATACTTAATATACTATTAAATTTGTATATTATAAACGAAATTTACACAAACTTATTACCTTGTACTGATATTGAAATAATAGTTATTTATACACCAAGTAAGTTAAATGGATGTTTATTCAGGAGAAGAATGTTTAGCTCACAAGCGCGCAGCGCGAGTGAGCTAATTCTTCGAATGAATTAACATTCTTAACTCACGAGGTTTATATAAAATTTTATCCAGTTCTGACAATTTAAAATAATTGGAAAAAAAATTACAAGTGAATTAAAAAGTGCAATAAAAGTGAAATAAAATGTGTTAAATTCACTTGTGAATTTAAAAAGCAACTATTTCACCCTTACATGTAAACAACTACTTAAGGTGGTTATTTTAGTGTTTGATAGTGACAGTTTAGAATGTCCGAATAGGATAAAATGATTTTAATTAGGTGTAGAAAATTCTTGCAGAAACAAATTCGAAAAATCTGTTCAGGATGTTTCCGAGGAAATTTCTAATGAAAATAAGCCGTTGTAATAAACTATAAAATTTATTGAAGGTAATGTTAGCTACTATATTGTTCTCAGCCTAATTTTTAATTCCACTACAAACAATAAAACACTCGGATAAAATAATAACAACAACTTTATTAACTTTCAAAACGTACACGGTTCTCACAAAAACTCACTCATCGGCCATCTTGTTGTCACTCTGTCTACCAACCATAAAAATATGTAATACTAACTTCACAGTTTTCATTCATACCAACGTTACATATGGTTTTACAGTTTCCTAACAGTAACATCAAAATTTCAAATTTAAAAATAGAATAAAATGTACTTAAATAGATTTAAACTGATTGTACAATGTATCAGTTCTCGACAATTCGTCAGATGAAATCTTGAAACAATCGCTACTTAAATGGAAATCCATAGGTCCATATAGTAGATATATATTGCTGCAGTACTTCAGCAGTATATCTTCAAACTTTAGCCAATAAATCTCCAATTTATTTTTTCTTGCTCTTTTTAAAAACTTAATTTTTAGCATTTGTTCTTCTGGTTGGGAGGAAATTATCTCTAAAATTTGTCCTAAATACCACCTTTCTTCGTAGAACACTGCATAAAATAGGCCTTTTTTTATATTGTCTATGGCGATATGTTTGTTTTCGAGATGCTCTATTTCAGACTCGATTTCCGAAAAAGTTTCTGTATCGGTGCTATCGTCATAAACAATATCGGATTTTTCCCTAGTCGATTCTGAAGAAGAAGATAACGCCTCCGTATTTCTACTCTTTCTTTTTCGTCTTTTGATAGCTTTTGCTGTTTTAGGGTCTGTTCGGTTTTTGTCGAGATTTCTTCTCTTGCTGTAAACTTCTTGGTTACTTTATAATGTAAAACGCATGATCGACAAACTAAGGCTTTACTTACTATTTTATTGGAAATTGTTGATAAACACAAATTTATGAGAAATATAACATTGATTATTCTGTCAATTAAAATTTTATTAAAATATGAGTTAAATAACATAGATATATGTACGTGTATTAAGGAACCGAGCTACTCTACATATCTGAATTGGGCGACCCTTCATACCCCATATTTTCGTGGTGTGTGCATTTTTTGTAGAATAAGATCACCATCATCAGATCACGTACACCAAAAATCGCTAACACAATTTAAATTTATAAATTTTACCTTACGTTTACGTATAGAATTCAAGCTCGAAACAAAAAATAATAAAATTACAATTGTTTCATTAACACAGACTACTAGATATTAGATAATAGTAAAGCAACTGTAATAGAATTATTGAAATCAACGCTATTTACTTCTATAGGTACTTGCTTAGTATTATTTTGTAAAGCACAAAATATCAAAGGTTCGTTAGTTTCATACAGCCAGTTTGATTATAAAGTAGCCAAACTAACACTTTAGCATTTCATATAATAATAAATGATTGAATACTTAGTACCGATCTTAACAAGAAAACTTCTACGAAAAACGAAAAACACACCACTTGCCTCCATATTACACCATTGCATAATTGAGTATGCACATGCGCATTAGCTACTTTGTGTCACATAAATCCCCGAACTTCCTCTAGAAGTCCTCTATACATCCCCGGAAATCCTAATAAATCCCTCTACTTCCCCTGAAATCCTTTGAAATCCTTGAGGCTGTACACCATAAATCCCCAGTTGTTTACCCCTCGGTTGACAGTAAGATGAGCGCGCCAACGCCCTTGCGGTTGTTTGCGTCAATAGTACCAATAGGGACTTTGCATGATTTTCAAAATATTTTTTTTTGAAAAGCTGATACCAAATTATCACTGCCAATGTTTTTGAAAAAAGTTTTTGGTTCGTACTTTCCGAGTAAATAAATAAAAAGTATAGTAAAATTTGAAATTTCCAAGCATTGCCCGGAAACGCCCGAATCGGCCCAAAAGACTGCTGACGTCACGAATCTAGTTCCACAGTGCAGCACGCCGCTTTTTGACTTATTTCGAAAAATGTCAAACGCGTAAAAAATATTTAGAGATGGCAATATTAACTAGATTCGTGACGTCACACAGGACTCTCCGATCTCAAAGCGTTTTCGGGCGGCAATAATATATTTGAATTACGCTCAATTTGGAATCGTTTTTTTATGTACAAGTATTGATTAAAAATAGTTATTTGTATTGCTAGCCTTGAAACTAAAGTTTTGCGAGTGCGAGTAGGGTTTGCGAGCAGAGGCCGTAGGCCGAGGCCCGCAACTACGAGTATTATTCTGTAGAGTATTATTAATATAGTCGTTTTACATTTCTAACAGAAAAAAACGGGATTTTAAAAAATGCAACATCCCTATTCCACTAGTTATTTTTTCAATATTAACAGATTGAGTCATTCTTGATCACGCTGTAGCTCCGAGAATTATTTTAAAATCCATGACCACCTTTGACCAAGATAATTTTTTATCTCTCGGTATTTAGAAATTATATCCAATACAAGCAATTTCTCGTCCGCCAAATAATTGGGAGCACGAACACGTATGTACACTTCTGTTCACTGAAACAGCATATAAGTCTTGAAAGCGATTTTTGCATTTTTTTAGCTGCGCACATTTGCTTTACATCTGTTTCCATGTTTGCAAACCAGTTATTAGAACCCATTTACCTCCATTGATTACCTTTATGAAATATTATCAAGATTTGTTTCAAAAAAGACTTGTAAATGAAAGTAACTTATGTAAGTGTATGTAGTTTCAGTGAACAGGAGCGTACTTTCTTACACGAAGGCTCCATTTAGAAAAATGCGAAAATTCGGAAATCCGGTACTGTCAATTACAATATCACGGAATTTAACCTCTACTAACAAACGCAATGCAAACGAACGTCGTGCACAAAAGTTACTCTACACCTACTTGAAACATGGTAATTTCTAGGAGAAAAACCAAAATAACTAACGTAATCCGACGTTGCTACATCTGCGTGTCGGTTTGTTAACAGGTCGAATTTTGCTCGACCGTGCAAAGCAAATGAATTTTAACGCTGGTTATCTAACCGACAAATACTTTAGCAAACGGTGCAATTTGGCATAAGAGTATTAGGATGAAATAAAAACCTCTTTCGCCTGCGCCTACCTGCATATACAGTGTTCGCCATAAAATCTACACCATATGGAAAACTGTTTACTTTCTTACACAAATAACCGGATAACCAAAAACCGGTTTCGGTTGCCAGCACTAATCAGGTTATTGGAAAATCGGATACTCAAATAACCGGTTTCGGTTTGGTCAAAAGCCACGAATTATCCAGAACCGGTTAACCGGATATCCAAAAAATCGGTTTCGGTTGCCAGCACTAATGATGACACTACACTGTGTTCAATTATTTCAGGACAAAGTCTATGGTCTTCTAGGTTGGCGAACTTGACGCCGTGCGATTTCTACCTCTGGGATACGCCAAAAATGAGGTCTACGAATTCAATCCACCAGAAAATAGGCAGGTTCTAGAAGCCAGACTGATGGATACATTGAATGCCATTAATATAAACACTCCACAAAGAATGCGACAAATTCCATTTTACGGCGCTGTGAAAAGTACTTAGCAAAAAATGGGGCTCATATCAAACAATAATTAATGAATTTTTTATGGTAATTTTTATTTGTGTTTTATTAGTATAGAGTTTTCTGTTGTTTTTTATTAAAAATACTTTTTTCTTGTGAAAATTGGAATTTTTCGTCATGTTGTGATACATCGTTGGAAACGTAATAAAAAATGCTACTGGATAGTGCAAAAAAAATTGACGTCCATAAGAAAAACAAAAGTTGGTAATGGTATCTCAAAATATCTGATGTGTCCAACACATGACTTTCTTATACGGATAGTACCACAATTACTTTTCCTAAAGAAATTAAGTTAAATTTCTTGTAAAAATAATGTTTCAATTTTGAGCGTTTCCAGCAATTTTCAAATAATTTTCGGAAGTCTCTCTTGCACTTATTGCAATACGCATAAATTTGTCCTTGTCCCACTCATTATAACCGAATTTTACGACAAAAATTAATTTTATTTTTTTTGAAATTTTTTTGACGGAATTTCAAAAAAAAGTTCAAACAAAATTTGTTCAAAATTCAATTCTAAATCAATGTTAAAGAATAAAAAAATCTCATAAATTGTTTATTTTTCAAGATATTCCTAAAAAACCTAAAAATGTCATCAGGTAACTGTCACTTGTTTTGGTGCTAGATGAAAAACATTGAATGTGGCACCCACAAATTTGTTCAAACTCTTGAATATGAAATTTGAATCAAATCCGAGAAGTCGTTTTTGAGTTATGGTGGATACAGACAGACAGACACACAGACAGACAGACAGACATCATGGCGAAAATGGTCAAAATGGATTCAGGGGCCCTCAAAACGTGTAAATCCATCAAAATCTCGAAGTCGAAAAAAATCACGATTACTATACTTCCTTATACTACATATAAGAAAGTAAAAACAAAGAGTTAAAAAAACACCATAGAAGTATTTAAATATCTGATGTGCCCAACACATGACTTTCTTATACTTACGGATAGTATCACAATAATTACTTTTGCTAAAGAAATTAAGTTAAATTTCTTGTACAAATTTTGAAGATTTCCAGCAATTTTCAAATAGTCTCTGTCGCACTTATTGCAATACGCATAAATCTGTCCTTGTCCCACTCATTATAACCGAATTTTACGACAAAAATGTGTTTTATTTTAGATTTTTGACCTATTACTCACTTAAAAATATCTGATGTGCCCAACACATGACTTTCTTATACTTACGGATAGTATCACAATAATTACTTTTCCTAAAGAAATTAAGTTAAATTTCTTGTAAACATTTTGAAGGTTTCCAGCAATTTTCAAATAGTCTCTGTCGCACTTATTGCAATACGCATAAATCTGTCCTTGTCCCACTCATTACAACCGAATTTTACGACAAAAATTTGTTTTATTTTAGATTTTTGACCTATTACTCACTTTAAAAAATCTCCCGGTATGAAATTACATTTATTTATTCATTATTATTGTCTTCGGTACCATAGAAACCAGTAAAATAAAAAAAAACTAATGGTCCGGTCCTTCTGGGATTCGAACCCGGGACCTTCCGTTTCGCAGCCATATAATGAATGAGACATATGGTCTACCTCGACCATCGGATTCAACTATCAACGCGCGCTATGGGAAATATAAAGTGTTTTAAGAATATCTATTTTTTTTGAAATTTTTTTGACGGAATTTAAAAAAAAGTTCAAACAAAATTTGTTCAAAATTTAATTTTAAATCAATGTTAAAGAATAAAAAAATCTCGTAAATTGTTTATTTTTCAAGCTAATCCTAAAAAACCTAAAAATGTCTTCAGGTAAGTGTCACTTGTTTTGGTGCTAGATGAAAAACATTTAATGTGGCACCCACAATTTTGTTCAAATTCTTAAATATGAAATTTGAATCAAATCTGATAAGTCGTTTTTGAGTTATGGTGAATACAGACAGACACACACACAGACGGACATCTTGGCAAAAATGATCAAAATAGATTCAGGGCCCTCAAAACGTGAAATTCCATCAAAATCTCGAAGTCGAAAAAAATCACGATTACCTACTATACTTTCTTATTATTTCGTATAAGAAAGTAAAAATCGAGACTTGCGTTGAAATAAATATTTTAACAAAAGTCCAATCAACGTTTCCAAAAATGATTTTTTGAAACCTTTACACTCGAAAAATGCGATTTTTTTATATTTCAATTTTTACTTTCTTATACGCAGTATAAGGAAGTACTTATAGTAATCGTGATTTTTTTCGACTTCGAGATTTTGATGGATTTACACGTTTTGAGGGCCCCTGAATTCATTCTGACCATTTTCGCCATGATGTCTGTCTGTGTGTGTGTGTGTCTGTGTGTCTGTCTGTCTGTCTGTATCCACCATAACTCAGAAACGACTTATTGGATTTGATTCAAATTTCATATTTAAGAGTTCGAACAAAATTGTGGGTGCCACATTCAATGTTTTTCATCTAGCACCAAAACAAGTGACAGTTACCTGAAGACATTTTTAGGTTTTTTAGGAATATCTTGAAAAATAAACAATTTATGAGATTTTTTTATTCTTTAACATTGATTTAGAATTGAATTTTGAACAAATTTTGTTTGAACTTTTTTTTGAAATTTCGTCAAAAAATTTCAAAAAAACTAGATATTCTTAAAACACTTTATATTTCTCATAGCGTGCGTTGATATTTGAATTCGATGGTCGAGGTAGACCATGTGTTTCATTATATGGCTGCCAAAGGGAAGGTCTCGGGTTCGAATCCCAGAAGGAACGGACCATTAGTTTTTTTTTATTTTACTGGTTTCTATGGCACCGAAAACAATAATAATGATAATAATGATTAAATAAATGTAATTTCATACCGGGAGATTTTTTTAAGTGAGTAATAGGTCAAAAATCTAAAATAAAACACATTTTCGTCGTAAAATTCGGTTATAATGAGTGGGACAAGGACAGATTTATGCGTATTGCTATAAGTGCGACAGAGACTATTTGAAAATTGCTGGAAACCTTCAAAATTTTTGCAAGAAATTTAACTTAATTTATTTAGGAAAAGTAATTATTGTGATACTATCCGTAAGTATAAGAAAGTCATGTGTTGGGCACATCAGATATTTTTGATCAAAGATGATTAGAATATTATGGAGGTAAAATTATGTATAGATACTTGGTTATTATTTCGTATAAGAAAGTTCAAAATGTGCACTGTAACGACTAGATTCTGTGACTAATTATAAATTGAAATATAAATCTAATATTGTTTATAGCAATTTTTACTTTCTTATACGAAGTAATAAGAAAGTAAGGGTAATCGTGATTTTTTTCGACTCCGAGTTTTTAAAATTGATTTAGAATTAAATTTTGAACAAATTTTGTTTGAACTTTTTTTTGAAATTCCGTCAAAAAATTTTCAAAAAAACGCGATAATCTTAAAACATTTATATTTTTCATAGTGCGCGTAGAATCCGATAGCCTAGATAGACTAGTGACTAAAGGTACTTGGCTGCCAAACGAAAGGACGCGGGTTCGAATCCCAGAAGGACCATTTTTCAATTTTTTTTCATTTTACTGGTTTTCATGGTACCGATAACAATAATAATAAATAAATAAATAATATTTTTTCTATAGCAAATGTTAAAGTGTGCTTTTATCAACCCAAAATAGTAGATTAAGTAGCACTTTAACCGCAAGGGAAGATAAAGTAGCACTTTATCCGCAAGGGCAGATAAAAATTTTGATTTTTTCGAAATGAATGAATAAAAACGTATTACTGTTGATTTTGACACCATAGTGACAACTCATAATATTCACTGACATTTTAAATTGTCATTGATAATAATTTAATTAGTAAGTATTTTTTCTTTATAATTGGTTTTCCTTTAACATTTGCTATAGAAAAAAATTTTGTATTATACACGACGATAACATTTTATTATCTTCTCGAGCTTATTAGCGTCTCGGCCGACGCCTCGACGCTAAAATCGCTCTCTAAGATAAAGTAGGTACAATGTTATCGTCTTGTATAATAAATAACTATTTATATTAATAACGTATTGTATGTCGCCTGTATGTGATTATTGGCTACCTCTCCAGTATTTTCCAAAGATTAAAACTGTATCATGGCAATGTATAAGAAAGTCGTGTGTTGGACAGATCAAATTTTTTCTATATTTATCTCTAATTATAAATTTAGAAAATTGCGTGAATGGTTTTATAAATTCTAATGCAACAATTATGAAAGAAATAATAAATCTTAGCGTGAAGGCTAATTTACAAGTTATTATTTAATACTTAAAGCTGGAGAGAAATAATTAACAAAAAATAAACAAATATGTACTATGCTACACTATGGCTATAGAAGGAAGGGTTAATAAATCTTTGTTAGCAGAGTGTTACAAAACACAACACAGTGGCTTTATCAAACAACAACATACATCAATCATTGAGATTGGGCCGTCATTACCATATAACATCCAGTAGTATTTCATCCCTTAATATATTCTATTAATTGCAAGTTATTATCAATTATTAGGAATTAAGGATTTATTTGTTTAATTTTACAAATTTCGATACTTTAACATTGATAGGCTGATATAATTACATTACATACCTACATGCTACGTGCATTTTTTTATTCCACAAATGATTTTCTGATGTTTTTAATGTCAATTAAAAATAATATTGCCTGCTTCACTCTTTTAACTGCATAGCCGGAAAAATCTATATGTATAAGATGCTTATAAATTTAAGAGCTAAGTAGAAATTTTCAACGTTTAACACGACCAAGGAATAAAGCTTTTGCTATAAACCGACAAAACCAAAGATTTAAAATTGGATTATTTTTGTTGCAGCCTAAAAACTTATTGGTGTGTTGTAGTACATTATAAAGAACTTAGGTCAAGAATTCTTAAAAAAATATCTGATGTGTCCAACACATGACTTTCTTAAGCTGGTTTTACACTGACAATTTATTCATGAATAAATTCATGAAGTCGCTTCAAGGACAAATTCACAAGTGTAAAGCAGCGACTTGGACGTCAAATTTCTTCATGAATAAAATCGTGAATTTATTCAAGCTATTAGAACTGGTTCTATTTTTCGTGAAGTTTTGCGTGAATTTCAGTAGTGCCAACATGTACTAGAATGGATCAAAGTTTGACATAACGCCATTGCCATAACCTCAGTTTTATTTATGTTTTTCTGCCTCGATCCAAGACTAATTGTTTTGTTAATATACTGAAATATTAGTGTAAAGAATGAACAAAAATATTAGAAACTCTTGTGTAAAGGTAAATAAATTTGTTTTAATTATCTAATTTTTATCTTTTAATGCATGATTTAATTTTTTTAGGCTGGTTTTGCTTTTAGTCGGGAGCATGCCACAATCCTCATTACATTGTATGAACGACACCCCATATTGTATGAAGTGAATGATGAGAACTACAAAAATCGTAATAAACGGCAAGCGGCATTGCAAATTATAAAAACTGAATTTGAGGAGCATTTCGATGTAATTATTTCAGTTGATGATATAAAAAAGAAGATAAATAGCCTACGGACGCAATTTTTTGGGGAATGCAACAAAGTTTCAAAAAGTTTTGTCAGTGGATGTAGTGCGGATCACATCTATACACCATCATTGTGGTGCTACGACCAGCTACAGTTTCTAAAAAATACCAATCCTGTAAGTGAAGGAGAGTCAACTTTACATGCACAGCCTGAGCCTGAAGTGGAACCAGAAGAAGAAGAAATAGTTTTTGATGGAACAGTAAATGAGTTAAATAGTAGAGGCGGATCAGAGCTTGATAATTTATGGGGCAATTCATCTAGGACTTCAACATCAACTAGGCCTCCTACAAGACAATCAGTTACTCCAGATGATTTGCATGGAAACAGAAAGAGGGCTAGAACAAACAGTGTGAGAGATTCAAAAGTATTGGATTTTATGGAAAGGGCTACAAATGTCTTTGAGTCAACTACCGCAGAACCACAGGAAAAGGACCCAAATCCTCTGGAAGCGTTTGGGTTGTAAGTACTGTATAAAAAATACATATTTTTGAAATACATTTATGTTATGGTTTTTAGGGTAGTTGTAGCGGAATTAAAGGAAATCAAAAATCCTAGAACTTGCAGGAGACTACGAAGGGAAATATTAGATTTGATCCACGAAGCTATTGAAAAACAAGACAACGAAGAAAACGATAGACAAAGCGATCAAAATTATGTAACAAATCAATAAACCATTTTATATTTAATTTTGACAATTATTTAGTATTCTTTGCAAGAAGTAATCCAACTTTAGAATAAAATTAGTTATTTAGCATTTTTATACAAATTTTGGATCCAGAAATCTTTCCTCAAAAATAAGTTTAAAATTAAAGTTTTATTCAAAATTATTTCTATTGACAACTCAATTACCCTGGTATTAACAAACTACATTATTTACTTATATCGTATTATCTTGCCAGGGAACACTACCTTCATTATTAAAATAATTTTTAAATTCTTCTCGAACTGCAATACATGATGCCTTTGATCTATTGCCACTTTGCTTTGATAGACCAAATTTAATTACATAATCTTTATCAAAATCATCATTGATATAACTTGGTTCTTCAGCTTTTATAAAGTTATGTAACGCACAACATGCTAATGTTATGACCTGAACTTTTTCAGCACTTAAATTTATGGTTGTTAAAAAAACTCTAAACCGGTTAGCCAGAATACCAAATGCATTTTCAACCACTCTTCTACCTGTAGTTAAAAATACGTTGTTCAATTGTCATATTTTTTAGAGGATATGGTTTCAGAATGTGGTCATTTAAAGGAAAAGCGGCATCAGCTAATATTACATGGGGTACCAATTTTTCTCGCCCTGGTAGATTTTTATCTTCTGGTATGTTTAAAGAATTTGATGATATAGCCCGTGCTAAAGTAGACTGTCTAAAGACTCCTCCGTCAGAAACTCGACCATTAACTCCAACATCAATGTATATGAAGTTGTAATTAGCATCAACCAATGCTAAGAGTACAATGCTATGTGTGTTTTTGTAATTATAATACGTAGAACCATCAATTCTTCTAGATCGAAAAACAATGTGTTTTCCATCAAGTGCTCCAATAACGTTGGGAATGTTCCAAACGGTTTCAAACTTGTTTGCTATTTCGAGCCATTCTGCAGCGGTATTAGGTGTCTGCATAAAATATATTTAAAAAAATAAGTACTTTTGTTTACTTTTTAGTTCTTACCTTTAAATATTTATTTTTTAATACATCGTATATAGCTCTACAAACAATTGGCACAAATAATGATATAGTAGATTCAGATATTCTAAAGGTGTACATTAAACTTCTATACGTTTCACCAGTAGCCAAAAATCGTAAAGTCACGATTAATTTATCCCTAGCATTTATGGCAGTTCGAAAGTTAGTATCAGTTTTTTCTATTTTCGCTTGAATCAAATTTAAAAGTAAATTAAAATTACTTTCCGATAGACGAAGGAATTGTTTAAACTGTTGAATGTCTTTCTTAAAATCGGCTTTGACCAGTTTTAAACCTGCTTCATCCTTTTCTTCCAACCAGGGTCTTATCCACCACCTTCTTGCAATTTTTTCAGGTTCCATTAAGAAATATCCAGCACCAACCATTAATGCCATAAGAGCCACCATTCTTTTAAAATGATTACCTTTCCTAATACTACCACAGTTACGTCGATATTTAAACATTTTACTTTAAAGCAGAATAAATCATGCAGAAATAAAAATATAACCTAGAAATCAGTATTTTATTTTATTATGTTTGTACACCTATTAAAATGACAAGAACGTTCAATAAATTGTTGAAGTTATTCAACAGTGTAATACCAAACTATTTTGTGAAGAAAATCACGATTAAATTCATGAATAAATTCATGAATTAATTCATGAATAAATTGTCAATGTAAAACTAGCTTTATACATTACCATGATACAGTTTAATCTTCGGAAAATACTGAAGGGGTAGCCAATAATCACATGCATTCGACATTCAATACGTTATTAATATTTATTTATTATTATTGTTTTCGTTACCATAGAAACCAGTAAAATAAAAAAAATAATGGTCCTTCTGGGATTCGAACCCGCGACCTTCCGTTTAGCAGTCAAGTTCCATTAGTCACTAGTCTATCTCGGCTGTCGGATTTCGGATTCAACGCGCACTATGAGAAATATAGGGTGGTCCAGGTTAAACGTCATTTTTTTTTTTGTTGTCTGTTCAATTTAGAGGAAATAGTTACTCTTGAAAATCTTTTATTTAAGGTTTCGCTATTGAGATATATGAGTTTGAAGGTTTGGAAACACAACATCAAATGCTATGCTGAATTAAAGAAAATTTTGAATAAGTTCTCAAAATAGGCTTTGATACATTTTTGAGCTCTTTTAGCCACGGAATTAATCGCTGCCAAGACTTGATGGCAATTTTCCGGATTTTTCAGACTAACCGAAATTTTCTTTAATTCAGCACAGCATTTGATATTGTGTTTCCAAACCTTCCAAAAACGAAACCTTAAATTATAATTTGTCGAGAGTAACTATTTTCTCTAAATTAAACAAACAATATATCCAGTGCCGCTCGGAATAGTATATTTCATTACCAGTCTAGAAAAAAAGGATTTTTTCGTGCGCGCGTGACAAATTCCCGTGTTCGGCTTCGCCTCCCACGGGAAGTCATGCAAGCACGAAAAATCCATTTCTGGACGTGTAATGAACGATATTTTTTATTATACTTATCTAAAAACAACCCAAAAAGGATTAGAAGTAATTTTAGAACATTTTATTTTCAAAGTAATCATAATACATCGTAAAAATAGTAGGCAAACACGATTAACATTTCCATAGCAACGACTTGTTTATTATCGGCGATGCTTTAGTTTCTGTCATATTTAGTGCACGGAAAAAAGAATAGGAGATCGGGAAAAGTTTTCCGTGCGCTGTTCTGAAAATGTCACCTTTACGTCATTGCAAAAACAGATGAAAACAAGGTGTTTTCAGATAAGTATAATAAAAAAAATATTTTAAACCTTATCTTAGAGTTAACCCCTAAACCATCTGCTCTGACTTGTTCTAATGTGCTAATTCGGCTCTCATGGGTTTAGGTTTAGGTTTGGGCTTGGGTTTGGGATTAGGTTTGGGATTAGGTTTAGGTTTGGGTTTGGGTTTAGGTTTGGGTTTAGGTTGGGTTTAGGTTTGGGTTTGGTGACTGTTTTAAAAAATCACAGTTTAGGAACCACTGGTGGGATTTTAGTCAAATTCATTTTGTGACAAAGAGGAACATTGGTTTTATTTGTTAAAAAATCAATAACGTTTTATCTGTTTATTTTATTAGATTTCCTGGCTTCAAATTTGAGCGTCCGAAATTTCCAAGTCACTGTTTTAAAAAAATCATAACTTTGCAACCACTGGTCGGATTTTAGTAAAATTTGCTGTATTATAAAGCTGGGCTTTGGTTTTATTTAGAAAAAACTCTGCTAGTATTTATATGGTGGTTTTATGGGTTTTTGTGGAACATATTAAAAAATCATGCAATTTTCAAGTGACTGTTTTAGAAAATCACAGTTTAGGAACCACTGGTGGGATTTTAGTCAAATTTACTTTGTGACAAAGAGGAACATTGGTTTTATTTGTTAAAAAATCAATAACGTTTTATCTGCTTATTTTATTAGATTTTCCTGGCTTCAGATTTGAGCGTCCAAAATTTCCAAGTGACTGTTTTAAAAAAATTGGGTTTACGTTTGGGTTTCGGTTTGGGTTTAGGTTTAGGTTTTAGTTTAGGTTTGGGTTTATGTTTATGTTTGGTTTGGCTTTAGGTTTAGGTTTGGGTTTAGGTTTGGGTATTAAAAAGTCATGAATGGCCCCAAGTATCTACGCCACTGGAGATTTTTTTTATAAATGAGCCTCATCATTATCTTGAAATCTCCTACATTACTCTTTGTGCGAAATTTATTAGAAATCGTTCAAGTGGTTTAGAAGTTATGTTAAGTTTTTATTTTAAACTTGACACCCTGTATCTTTGTCATAAAACATTTTTGACTTGAACTTTTTTCATGATGCTCTATCACCTCCCAAAATTAATGACGTTCAACCTGGACCATCTTGTATAAGAGTTTTTAGAATACCTATCTTTTTTACAAGAAATTTAACTTAATTTCTTTAGGTAAAGTAATTATTGTGTTACTATCCGTAAGTATAAGAAAGTCATGTGTTGGGCACATCAGATATTTTAAAACAATCACATGAAACTTGCATGATTTTTACTTTCTTATACGTAGTAATATGTGTCTGTCTGTATCCACCATAACTCAAAAACGACTTATCGGATTTGATTCAAATTTCACATTTAAGAGTTTGAACAAATTTGTGGGTGCCATATTCAATGTTTTTCATCTAGCACAAAACCAAGTGACAGTTACCTGAAGAGATTCTTAGGTTTTTTAGGAATATCTTAAAAAATAAACAATTTATGAGATTTTTTTATTCTTTAACATTGATTTAGAATTGAATTTTGAACAAATTTTGTTTGAACTTTTTTTTGAAAATCTGTCAAAAAAATTTCAAAAAAAATAAAACATTGGTTTTTGTCGTAAAATTCGGTTATAATGAGTGGGACAAGGACAGATTTATGCGTATTGCAATAAGTGCGAGAGAGAATTCCGAAATTTATTTGAATATTGCTGGAAACGCTCAAAATTGAAACACGATTTTTACAAGAAATTTAACTTAATTTCTTTAGGAAAAGTAATTGTGGTACTATCCATAGTGTAAATACATAAGGTGTGCTACGACGGGAGCTCGTTTTTGCGACTTGCTGCGCATTGACCCAACCACCGCCATATTGCCTAGGTGTCAAAACAATTCAAACTTCAATCTTTTGACTGAATCAGGACTGAATTTTGAATTAAGTAGGTACCTATAAACTGACTGAAATGCCAGTTGATCCGTTTTAAATTGTAAAAGTTGTTCGTCAAAGACCAAAAATTACAATATTAGTTACTTTAGATTTCCCAAACATGAAGAATTCGCCCATAAATGGATCGCCTTTGTAACCGCGAATCTTAAAAATGGTAAGTTAAATGTATTGAGAATAAAACACAAAAAAGTAGGGAAAATTCATATTTAGGGATAACTATTGATTTTTCCTAAAATTTTTCTTCGATAAACAAGCCAAAAAATGGTGTTACTATAAACACAATGTGGTTCTAAAAATTGGTACACGCTTATTAAACAATGTGGTCTATTTTATGAAAATATTGCTACCTTTCTGATACTTCCGGTTATAACGTGTGATTCATTAAATTTCCACTCTGAGTTGGCGGTGGAAAAAAAAATCATGTCTTTGATTACACCTCATTTCTTTAAATCTCAAAAAAGGTTAGGTTTTCTGGTTGTCGTTTGAAACTGACAGCAACAGATGAATCAATTCGGCGCATACATTCAAATTCCAAGGCTTACTTAGAATGGAAATTTAAAGAATCACACGTTACTTGAAGTAGACACTAACTTTGTTATTTTAAATGAACACACTATACAATATTTTTGAATTTTTAGATTCTACACTTTATTTTAGGCATAAAAGTGTTAAAATTGTATGGTCCTAACATTAACAGTATTATAATTATTTACACTTTTTCATTTTTACTTTCTTATAAGAAGTAATAAGTGGGTGCCACATTAAATCTTTTTCATCTAGCACCAACGCAAGTGGTACCTACTTACCTGTAGACATTTTTAGGTTTTTCAGGAATATCTTGAAAAATAAACAATTTACGAGATTTTTTTATTCTTTAACATTGATTTATATTAGAATTCAATTTTGAACAAATTTTGTTTGAACTTTTTTTTTTAATTATATCTTAAATAGATATTTATTTTATTAGGAGTATAAGCGAAACTTTATGTGACGAAGTATGGAGGTGTAAGCGCTGAGCGGAGCGAGGAGAATTAACTCCATACGGATTAACATGAAAGTGCTTATACTCCGAATAAAATACACTATTTTATTTTCAAATGAAATCATTCTAATCATAATATGACAATCAATTTAATAAGTAATTTTGCAACTGTCATACATTTTTGCAGAATGTGTTTGTGTTATACTCCGCCGGAGTATAAGTTCTACTTATACGCCGCTCAAGAGTGGTGTCATAGAAATGAAACTTATACCTTGTCTACTCAATCTTATAACGCCATGTGATATGCCGTTTAAAAATATTTTTTTTTAAAAACGAGATATTCTTAAAACACTTATGTGTTTCAAAACTCGCGGCCCAGAGAAAACTGGCATGTGCCGACGACAATATAGATTGCCAAAAGTAATACCAGTCTGTCTGTCAGTGACAAACTATTATAGTCCAGTATTTAGTATTTATTATTTCAATTCATTGGGTAAAAAAATTTTTCTACTCTTATATATGAAAATAGCCATTTTTCCATGACATACTCTACATGAAACTTCAATATTTTGTCTACAATTCATTCACTTTTCATGACATATTTTATATATAAAGCTTAAAATAATTAAAACAAAAACTAAAATAAAATTTTGACGTTTCACTTGAAAACTGTCACCTTAAATAATTTTAAAAAATTTCTAATCTAATGAAATACGTTTTTTTTTTCGTTCGTAAGATTGCTTCACTCGCTGCTACACAGCTCGTGTACAATTCTCACCTCACGAAAAAAAAACGGTACTTTCATGTCTTGTTGTAAAATATACTATTTTGCCATCGTTAGGGTACCATGTAGATAGAAAGCTTAAATTCGAGTTTGACACTGACAGACAGATTGGTATTATTTTTGAAACCTGGCAAATCGTTTAAATTTAGATTAACACCTGGTGCCGCCCTTCCGGTATTGGTCAATTTGAAAGTCCAATAACTTTGTTATGCAACCAGAAGTAACATATTTTCTTGCAGGTTTTAGCAATATATTGTCGTGAAAAAATTTAATTTAAGGCTTCGTTTTTTAGTCCAGGAAAAATAGACGACAAAAAAGGCTGACCTGAAAAAAATTGTTATAGGCTGAATTTTTGCATGCACCTTAGTATTATAGCCCTCTATAATGTGTGAAAGTTCCCCATCGATTCGATGGCTGCTAACTGAGTTACTCGAGGTCAAAGGTCGCGACAAACAGTTTTTTGCAAATATCTCGAGAACGGCGACCTTTATTGAAAAAAATATAGAAAGGTAATTTTTAGCTGAGGCAATTTGCTATAAAAACTTATTCAAAAGTTTTTTTGTGGGGGCAATCGTTCACGAGATATAGCGTTTCAAAAACTAAGAACGTAGAGGACTTACTTCACTACGAAGAATAACGACTGATCTTAGGATGTGGAAGTTGGATAATGAATTATTATTCAATATGTATATTTATGGCGTTTTTACTTTCTTATACGTAGTATAAGGAAGTATAGTAATCGTGATTTTTTTCGACTTCGAGATTTTGATGGATTTACACGTTTTGAGGGCCCCTGAATCCATTCTGACCATTTTCGCCATGATGTCTGTCTGTCTGTGTGTCTGTCTGTCTGTATCCACCATAACTCAAAAACGACTTCTCCACAATTGGAATGGAGAAATTGATCCTCAGGACTAGGGATGGTTCTACAAAATAATATTTTAGAGCCAGTTACAACTCTGCTCCAAGCCGCTCCTGATGGATTACTCAATACAGTATTTTCTAAGTGCAAGAAAGGCTGTGGTTCCAATTGTGGATGTCGGAAAGCAGGATTGAACTGTTCTGTAGTTTGTAGCCAATGTAATGGCCAAACATGTATGAACATGGAAAATTTTAATATTGATAATGAGGAGATCGATAACGACATCGATCTATCGCATTTCCTCGTCCAAACTTTGGTGACGGAACAATCCCTCACCGAAACTTAAGAAAGTTAATTACTGTATCATAAATGTCCAAATAAATGCAATAAATGCACAAATAAATAAAAAACGCCATAATTATACATATTGAATAATAATTCATTATCCAACTTCCATATCCTAAGATCAGTCGTTATTCTTCGTAGTGAAGTAAGTCCTTTACGTTCTTAGTTTTTGAAACGCTGTATCTCGTGAACGATCGCCCCTACAAAAAAACTTGTTAATAAGTTTTTATAGCAAATCATCTCAGCTACAAATTAGCTCTCTATATTTTTGTCAATAAAGGTCGCCGTTCTCGAGATATTTGCAAAAAACTGTTTGTCGCGACCTTTGACCTCGAGTAACTCAGTTAGCAGCCATCAAATCGATGGGGAACTTTCACACATTATAGAGGGCTATAATACTAAGGTGCATGCAAAAATTCAGCCTGTAACAATTTTTGTCCAGGTTAAAGTCTATTTTTCCTGGACCAAAAATATTTGAGTTTGACGGTTTGGAAACAACCTCAAATGCTGCTCCGAACTAAAAAAAAAATTTGAGTAAGTACTCGATACATTTTCGAGCTCTTTTAGCCACGGAATTAATCGCTGCCAAGACTTGATGGCGATTTTCCGGATTTTCCAGGCCTACCCAAAATTTTCTTTAATTCAGCACAGCATTTGATGTTGTGTTTCCAAACCTTCAAACTCAAATATCTCAAAAACGAAACCTTAAATTAAAATTTATCAAGAGTAACTATTTTCTCTAAATTAAACAGACAATCCAAGGATTGAATTTTCTTCGCAATGTATGCAGTGGCGTCAAAGACTGGAGGGAAAAATGAACCCCATCATTATCTAGAAATGTACTACATTACTCTGTGTCTGAAATTTAATGGAAATCGATCGAATGGTTTAGAAGTTATGTTAAGAAAACGAGTTTTTATTTTATACTTTGACACCCTGTATTTTTGTTATAAAACATTTTTGAGCAAAGTTTTTTAATAAAAGTCTACTTTTTTCTTGATGCTCTATCACCTCCCAAAATTAATGACGTTTAACCTGGACCACCCTGTCCACAATTTTTAACATTTATTCCAATTACAAAATATTCTTTTTCTATTTTGCGTCTCTAACAGAGTTATTATGAAACTCAAACGGGTTTCATAATAGCTTCATTATGAACTTGAGCTTTTTATTTTTTCATAGTGGTAAAATTCCTTGCCATTAATTTCTAATGACATGTGGGCAACGCAGCGTCAAAAGCCAAAGCCAACCTCACAAAATTGTAGAAAAGAAACTAGTGAAATTTAGAACATTTTATTATTATTTTTTCGAAAATAAATCATTTATAGCTAATTGGGCTCTTTTTCTTAGTTCAGGTGGTGTATTACTTATACTTGCTTGTTTACACATTTCAATAGAATGCCAAAAAAGGTTGTTGCTGGTTGTGAAGTAAAATTGACAACTAATTTCAAATTAACCTTGTTTTATTGTTTGGTTATGTTTGGTTAGTGTTACCAACCAATGTCAAATCATTCCAAATATTCCTAGGTTTATATTTTGCAGATATTCTTAAATTTAAAGTATAAATAGATGCAAAATAGAAAAAATTGTATATTACACTTGTTTTATAAGACATTATTGTGGCACTCGTTCCTTTGAAGCACTCCTCGCTTCGTTCGTCGTACTTCAAACAACTTGTGCCACAATATAGCGTCTTATAAAACTCGTATAATAATATACTATTACTGTTAAACTAACAATATTAATAAATTAACACATACAGAATAGACCCGAATCGGGTCTATTCTGTAAGCTCTGGTTAAAATTTTAACGGGCTAGGACACCGATAATAGTATTTTTTGTAACAAGTACCTAAAATCAAGTTTTTTGAGACTAATCGCTGTTTCCGGACGAGGCGAAGGCGAGTCTGGAATAGCAGATGAGTCCCAAAAAACTGATTTAGGTATGTGTTACAAACAATATTTTTTAGTTAAAGGTCCCTAAAATACATTCAAACCTTTTATTATGTATGATATGTAATTATTGTAATTGACATATCATACATTATAAAATGTAAGTCAATGCCATTGGAGCAAATATTTCTTAAAAATAGTGAACTTCGGATTTTAATTACCATGTTACTATAATAATCAGACTGAAATGAGTCCGTAAAACAGAAATAGTCCCGAAAAGAGCCATTTTACGGACTGAAATGAGTCCGTAATGTCCAGTTGCATAAAAGCGAGTTAACTAATTCCCAGGTTAACTCAGAGTTAAATCATAGCAACTATTATTGTTAATAATCGTTACTACGATTTAACTCAGAGTTAATCTCGGAATTAGTTAACTCGCTTTTATGCAACAGGGCATAAGATACCTATTATAGGGAGTGTGTACAAAAAAATGTTTATCGATCCGTTTTAACGGCAATGCTATTCTGTAACTTGTTTTAACTTCACCGATCGATTAAAATTTAACCAAATCCGTTTAAATTTTGTCGGCACCTCTAGATATGCCGATAATATTTTATCGGGCCGTTTATTATTATTAATTATTATTATTAATTCTACACAAGTTGACAAAATGGCGTTACAAATAAATGTTTTTGTATTGAATGTGTTGAACTCGCTCTTTATCACGTATTGCCTTGTTTTTGATTTTATGGAATTGTATTCTGTTTAGTAAATAAATAAAAAAAAAATTAATAAATAAATAAATAAATAAAATAACCTAACTTTAGTAAATATCTCGAAAGTTATCGCTTCTAGATAAAAACTGAGTACGCCACTGGATTCTACGTAAAAATATGTAAAAGATGCAGTTTTTAACTTTCCAATATCTTTAACCGTTCCCAAAATTTATGATGGGTCATAGCTTTAAGGTAGTCCAAAGCTAACAAAAAATAAAATAAAAAATCCAGGTCCGTATTTAAAAAAAATAAGTTGATGATGGTTTCTGGAAGACGAAGCGTCGGATTTTAAATTTGATAGCGCCATATTGTAGAGGATAAAAAGTGGCAATGACGAAGTGTTTTTGGTTTTAAAATTTGGTTTCAAATAAGGTCAGAAAAAAATAAAAAAGATTTTATGAAATTTCGTTTTTACTTTCTTATACGAAGTACCTATACAGAGTGTCCAGGATAAAAATGTTAAGCATGGGGATCTCACTTATTTGAAGAGATACGACTTCGGTTAAATTACAAAAAATTTACCTCATCTTGAGCCTAATACAATACGACAAACACATTTGACATACCTGCCATGGCTTACTAGATATTATCAAAAAACTGAAATTGTGCATTTCAGTTTTTATTTAATTACTCAGCTGGTATAAAAAATATCGTAATAAAAGTTGCACATTATTAAGGAACTTTTTCAAGGACAATCCAAAAGAAACTAAAAATGTCTTCAGGTAAGTACCACTTGTGTTGCTGCTAGATGAAAAAGATTTAATGTGGCACCCACAATTTTGTTCAAACTCTTAAATATGAAATTTGAATCAAATCCGATAACTCGTTTTTCAGTTATCGTGGATACAGACAGACAGACACACAGACAGACATCATGGCTAAAATGGTCAAAATGGATTCAGGGGCCCTCAAAACGTGTAAATCCATCAAAATCTCGAAGTCGAAAAAAATCACGATTACTATAAGTACTTTCTTATTATTATATAAGAAAATAAAAACCATGGCACCTCATATTTAAAATAGAACTTTAAATTAATATATTTCAATAAAAATCGATTAAAATATTGTAGTTTTTAATGTCATTCGATGCGCAATAATTTTCTCATTCCACTGGTACAAAAAACTTTTCTCTAGGCCGAATTGACGAGCAGGAATTCACAATAATGATGTTAAAAACAATGTTAAATCCCTATGTTCGCGTTTGAAAACGGGCACACTGTATATTATGGGAACATAATGAAATAGGGAATTTGAAAAACACTGTATAGGCCCATTGTAAAAGTAAGAGGTTTCAGTAATTTTTGCAGAAGTATAAAAGAAATACGTCTAATAGAGTAATAGAACCAATTAAACGACTATAGCTGCATTTAGGAGAGAAGAGTTTACATCACCCTTGTATAGCTTGAACTAAGTTGGGTCGCTAGGTCTTCACCTGCCCTCAACTCTCGTTTCGTAATTGGGATCTCAACATTATGAGGGTCTAACATAAACGAGATTTTGCTGGGTAATTAATATAAATCTGAAAGCTATACCGTAGCTATGTAGCTTTTATTCACTTGTATTGAAACGGCAAGAGTATAACCTAGCATTGCATTAGACGTCAACGCTACTTAACCAATTCGTTTTCCAAGAGGTTTACCTACTTACATATCTGCTAAAAAAAATACATTATGTACATACTTAATTTGATTGTTGGTTGTGTTGTTTCTTTTGAATTAATTTAAATTAATATTGAGGTTGAGGATCCAATCCATTTTTAATCAGATCCAAACTTCTTCTTATTTTTATTTTTTGTTGAAAATCGTGTTCTAAGTTCAAAATAGGGTTGTTATTGTTAAAAAAATGTGTGCTTGCTGAAGTGTGTGCGCTTTGGTGTTCTATTTATCTTCTACTTCGGTCGAAAATAATGTTAAGTCCGCATATTGAAAAGCTGCAACCGGAAGGTCGTTTTTGTAGATCGTGAATAATATCGGCATAGGATTGATCCCTGGGATACCCCTGTGTCCACTTTCATTGTTAACGATAGTTGTTCATTCTACATTTTATCTACAAACACTGTTAAAATCTGAGATTAACTTCCTTTTAAACAGGAAAAAATAAAGAAATAGGTACACTGTATACTTATAGTATACTAGCTGATACCCGTGGGCTTCTCCCTACTATCTTGGAATAATCTCAAGGAAGTGTTAACTTTTCGAAAAAAAAAGTTCACGCAATCTTTTCTTACCTACATCTTTATGTTCTGTATAAACCCAAAAAACCTGTATCCCGGTGGAAAAAAAAACGACACAACTTATTTCAAAACAATTTTTTTACAAATTGCACAAAAACAGAAATCTAAACCCAAAAAAATGGATTCAGGGGCCCTCAAAACGTGTAAATCCATCAAAATCTCGAAGTCGAAAAAAATCACGATAACTATACTTCCTTATACTTCGTATAAGAAAGTAAAAACCTGTATCCCGGTGGAAAAAAAAATCGACCCAACTTATTTCAAGACAATTTTTTTTACAAATTGCACAAAAACAAAAATCTAAACCTAAAAAACCTGTATCCCGGTGGAAAAAAAACGACAACTTATTTCAAGACAATTTTTTTACAAATTGCACAAAAACAAAAATCTAAACCAAAAAAACCTGTATCCCGGTGAAAAAAAAACGACACAACTTATTTCAAGACAATTTTTTTACAAATAATAAAAACAAAAATCTGCAATTTAAAAAACTTACCACTCCAGACTCGAATTCTTCTTCTTCTTCTTCTTACTTGAATTGCAAAGCAATGTCAAGTTTTGGTGTTTGGCGATATAGCCACTCTCACCAGGATCGGATTAATTGATTTTCACTTTTTAAATTTTTATAACTTTATCCGCGCTCTTCGTGTGTTTAATGCAAATAGGATCTTTAGTACAAAAACAAAACATGGAGGTAGGACACAAGGATATTCAGTACCAAGTGAGGTACACCACTGGAATTACATACGGAGCATCATAACGTGCACAAGAGGACGAGGATGTAGTTAGTACCTTGGAGAGGTTGACCCTGAGGATCACACTTCCTGAAAATTCGACATTATTGAAGTTGTTGTTACCGTTGGCTTACTATTAAACTATTCTACTACTTAACTTATGCTTATTATTAGCTGTTTGGATCTACCTACGGGTAAAGTCTTAAACCACAAAAGAAAAGTTTAATTAGGTAGGTATTTGTATCAGGTTTTGTTTTGTGATTAAACTGAGGTGTTGAAAAAATAATCCTTTTTAGTTAGATGCTTTAAAAGAGTTTTGGCCGGTCGCCAAATACTCTTCAAAGTTATTGATTTCTTATGTATTCATGAGTTCTTCGTTTTCCAAATTAGTTTGTGCTAGTTTCATTTTTTCAGCAAGAGATTTGCATATTTTTTCAAATAATTTCAGATTCCCTGTTTTTAATTGAATGAATTCTTTCACCATTGGATCTATGGTTTTCGTATGTTTATCCATTCTATTTGACGATTTTGTACCTGATGGGGATTCATTATGTCTAAGGAATTTTGTAGGTGGACTTCTTGGAATTGCCCCATTAGATATTTGATTATCACGGAGAGAGCCGTTGGGGTTTAAAAGATATTGTGAGTGTTCGGGGGAAAATGGCCTTTTTTGACTTGGTGTTGTGGTTTTTGCAGCATATGTTGTTTTGGTAAATCTGTGTTGATTGTTCTGAATCCTAGAGGTGTTCTCCTGGTGGTTGCTCTGGAGTGGTGGAAAAGAATTGGATGTGGATACTATATTAAAGGAATTGCTAGGTTTTATCACATTTTCATTTGTCTGTTTATTGTTTGTTGAATATGTTTTTGGTACCATGGCTGACGCGTCTTAGTAACTAACATTTTGTGTGGCCATGACTTCTTTTATTCTTTTCTGTCTCAAGAATTCTCCGCAGATTCTATTCTTGAGGTATACATTTTCTTCATTGCTCAAATGAAAACCGCCGCAGTAGAGACAGGTTGGTCTTTCTACAGATGTGCACTCACTAAGTGGATGGTTATCTAAGCACTTGGGACAACGTATCTTACTTCTACACAAAAATTTTGTATGACCGAATCTCATGCAATTATGGCATTGTATTACCTGAGGAATGTATATGGAGGTGTCATATGATAACCCGTAGATGTAAATTTTTTCAGGGTATCTTTTTCCCAAAACAGTAATTAATAACGTTTCTGTCTCCTCATAGACCAGGGTTCCATCCGGGGACCTAATCCTTCGGGAAAACCTGTTCACTGCATGTGGTACTATATTATTGGAGCATGTTAGATTTTCCAAGATTACACTTTCGGAAACGTCCTTATCCACTCCCCTTATTATTACTTTAGAAGTTGCCAGTCCCGTGTGAATATATGCTTTGATATTGTACTTCAATTGAAAGTCCTTATCGTCCAACAACTGATTGGCTTTGTACGCTTACGTATAAATTAATGCAACTCTATTTTTGCCTCTTTTTTCTAGACATTTAGGTTTATATTTAATGTTATCTTTATAGAATATTTTGCCTAACTGTAATAAACTAAGTTGTCCGATATTTCTGTTAACTGACTCTACGTGTAAAATATATGGAGGTTTTTCATTAATGGAGTATTTAAAATTGTTTTCAATTTGTTGTAAGTGTGGTGTTTCCTGCGGAATTGCTGTGGTTCTGACTGTTTTATTTATTACTTCCTTCATTGGGTTTGTACATATTACCTTGACATTTTTGTTGCCTGGGAATGGATAATGCCCATTAACAGCAAAGGATTTCAATTCGTTCCTCAATTCCTCAGAAAATACCACATTGGTAAGAAGTTCGTTGTAGAGTTCGTCGGGTTCTATATTAAGGTTTACAATAAATTCCAATATTTTAAACGCACATTCTTTGGCATTTAAGTTTTCCGATACGATTAAATTTATTTGCCTCGAGAGGCATTCACCTCCCCCTTTATCCAGGGGATCGCCACCATATATATATATGTATATATATATATATACAGGGTATTCGCGCGAAATGGCTCACTATTGCTAACTTCGTTATTATTGAAGCTACAAAGTTGGTTAAATTGGCAAATTAGTAGCATTTTTTCCGCTGATTACAATGGTGAAAACAGAAAAACAATTTACCGTCTGGTTTTCGAGATATTCACACCCTATATATTTTTGCAAAAATCGATGGTAAATTAAATTCTATACAAAAAATGTCCTCATCTTTTTTTGATAATACTTTAAAATAAGCGAGTTATTTTGAAAAAAAGGTTGCAATTCTTTAAAATCAAGTAGCCATAAAACGGAATAGTAATTTATTAAAACCAAATAATAATAATTTTGAATTTAAGCAAGTTGAAAAATACTTGAAAGAATTGAGGAAATATTAAAAATTTAGAAAATTATAATTTTCATGGCTACTTGATATTAAAACTTTGAAAACTTTTTTTCAAAATAACTCGGTTATTTTAAATAATTGTCAAAAAACATAAGAACATTCTTTGTTCAGAATATAACATCGATTTTTGCAGAAATATACAGGTTGTTCCATTTAAAAAATGTTATTTTTGTGAATATCTCGAAAACCAGACGGCCAATTGTTTTTCTGTTTGCACTATTATAATCAGCGGAAAAAATGCTACTAGTTTGCTAATTTAACCGACTTTGTAGCTCCAATAATAACAAAGTTAGCAATAGTGAACCACTTTGCGCAAAAACCTGTATATAAAAAATATTACATAAAATAGTTATATTTCCGTAATTCTTTCAAGTTTTTTTCAACTTGCTTAAATTCAAAATTATGATTGTTCAGTTTTAATAAATTACTATTCCGTTTATTGGCTACTTGATTTTAAAGAATTGCAAACTTTTTTTCAAAATAACTCGCTTATTTTAAATTATAATAAAAAAAAAATTGAGGACATTTTTGTACAGAATTTAATTTGTCATCGATTT